>CM074718.1:308172209-309639709 GCA_037306005.1 Rhinophrynus dorsalis
GAAATGGAGGAGGCTGAAAGCAAGCGAGTGCAGGTATAGAACGCTGCATGATGCGGTTCAGCGTGACACGTGCTCCACTAGGAAAGGTGCCCATCTGATCTGGCTTCTTATATGCATCTGGTGGTGGCGGGGTGTGTGTTCCAGCAATGGAACGCATGCTGAATAAAAGGCAAGTAACATGTCTGCAGGTAAGAACTCCTTTTCTTATGCTACAATATTTGTAACTTTTTAATTGTTAGATTAAAAGTTAAGTTTTAGATATGTCTTCCTCTAAGCCTTCTTCTAGTAAGGAAAAGTCAGATGCAGGGTCTTCTAAGGAAGATAAGCCCCAAAAATGTAAATCCTGCTCCAATTGTGATAAAAAGTTGCTATCACGGTGCCCGTGATTGGTGCTGTGCAGTGTCTGTCAATTGCTGAGTAATCATGATTGGCTGTCTGTGATTAGCCCTCCTCACACAGCCTTTTTAAACCCAGGCTGAGCACTTCCAGGTTGCCCTTTCGTGGTGTTTCTGACTTCACTCTGCCTGACCTTCTGGTCAGGCTTCTGGGCCTGTTCCTGCTGTACTTACTGATCCAGTGTTCCTGTATGCTAGTGTTTCGGTGTTCCAGTGTTCCTGGGTGCCTGTATTCTAGTGTTCCTGTGTTCCAGCACCTCGCGGGTTAATCTTACTGAGTTCCTGAATCTCCTGCTCCAGCCGTCGCTCTGGCGACATTGTTCTTCTCGCTGCTGATCATACTTTGTTGGTTGCAGCGTGCGGACGCTGGTTTACTCCACTAAACCTGGTTGCGATTACATTGTTGGTTCCAGCGTGCGGACGCTGGTTTACTCCACTAAAACCTGGTTGCGATATACATTGTTGATTCTAGCGTGCGGATGCTGGTTTACTCCACTAAACCTGGTTGCGATATACATTGCTGGTTCCAGCGTGCGGATGCTGGTTTTCTCCACTAAACCTGGTTGCGATATACATTGTTGGTTCCAGCGTGCGGACGCTGGTTTACTCCACTAAACCTGGTTGCGAGTACATTGTTGATTCCAGCGTGCGGACGTTGGATTTCTCCCCTAAACTTGGTTGTGATATACATTGTTGGTTCCAGCATGCGGACGCTGGTTTGCTCCATTAAACCTGGTGGCGACATCTATTATTGGTCCCAGCGTGCGGACGCTGGTTTACTCCATTAACCTGGTGGCGTTATTTACTGTTGGTCCCAACGTGCGGACGTTGGTTTGCTCCTGAATGATCCAGTACTTTGGCCAGGTCGCTGTCCACTCCTATGCAGTCGTCTGATTATCCCTGGCAATAGACTTCTGCTGAGTAAGACCATAATTCCTATTTCTCTCTGCTGTCTTAGTCATCTGACAGCTGGTCTACTCGCTCAGACTGCTCTGCCCGGTATTGGTAAGGCCGGTAGAACCTTGTACGTTACCATCCTTAAGGTTGCCTTACTCAGTATTGGCAGGGCTGGTAGAGCCTACTCCAGTACTCCTTTGGGCTGCCTTTCCCGGTATTGGTAAGGCCGGTAGAACCTTGTACATCACCATCTTGAAGGTTGCCTTTCCCGGTATTGGCAGGGCCGGTAGAGCCTCCATTCCGCATTCCTTTGGGCTGCCCTGCCCGGTATTGGTAAGGCCGGTAGAACCTTGTATGTCACCATCTTTAAGGTTGCCTTACCCGGTATTGGCAGGGCCGGTAGAACCTCCATTCCGCATTCCTTGGGCTGCCTTGCCCGGTATTGGTAAGGCCGGTAGGACCGGTATATGTCATCTCACGGTTGCCTTACCCGGTATAGGCAAGGTCGGTAGAGCCTGTCGTCATTACTGTCACTTGGGTTGCCTTGCCCGGTAATTAGGCAAGGCCGGTAGAACCTATTATATCTGCTATTACTGTTGTATTGTTATGTATGTTTACCCTATGGGCACTGCCTTTAACTTTTAATAAAGTTAAGTTTTTACCAAACCTTAAGTCTGAGAGTCTTCAAATCCGTGACAGTTGCCAGCCTCAGATAATGCTACATTTTGTCAAGATTGCCTTAAACAAGCAGCTATTCAAGAAATGCCTGGGCAGTTTCAGGATTTTTTATCTTGGATAAAGGTCTCTATGCCAGAGACCTTCTCTGCTATGCTGGAATCCATAGTACCCAGAAAGAAACAGAGATTAGAGGATCCTGGGGAAGGCACTTCTTCCCAGAGAATGGAGGCTAATGGGGACAGAAACAGTCAGGGGCCATCTGAGTTTTCTTCAGATGAAGAGGAAGGTGAGATTGTGGAAAATTCAGGGGATTTCTCCCTAGATAGGATTGATAGCTTCCTAAGATCTGTCCGGAAGACTTTAGGTTTATTAGAGGAGCAGAAGGACTTGGGTATTATAGATACAGCCTTTTTAGGCAACAAAAAGCCTACTCTAAGTTTTCCAGTCCATCAGTCGATTACAGATATCATTTCGGATGAATGGAGCAAAATTGATAGGAGGTCTTCACAAGATTTGGGAAAATGTATCCTTTTGATATGACAAGTGTTAAGAATTGGACATCTCCTCCCAAGGTAGATGCGGCTGTCTCCAGGATAGCCAAGTATACTACCATTCCTCTTGAAGATGGATCCTCATTAAAGGATTCTATGGATAGAAAGATGGAGTCAGCCCTTAAGAGACCATATTCTCTGATTGACAGTAATATTCAGATAGCCACAGCTCTAGCATGCGTGTCCAGGGCTATGCGTATATGGATTAATACTATGGAAGAAGATATTGAATCTGGTAAGTCAAGATCCAAACTTTCTAGAGAACTATCTAGAGAACTGTCAATCATAAAGGAGGCTAAAAACTTTGTATGTGATGCTTCTGATGCAGTAAAGTTGGGAGCTAGATCTTCAGCACTTTCAGTATCCTCTAGAAGAGCGTTATGGCTTAGGCCCTGGGGAGCGGATGCCTCTTCAAAGAATAAGCTGGTTAATCTTCCCTTCAAAGGTGACATGCTATTCGGCAAGCAGTTAGAAGATATTATAAAGAAAGTATCAGGGGGGAAAGTGCTTTTCTACCTCAAGAAAAGAAGAGAAGATCCCCTCCCAGATCAAAAACAAGTCTTATTCCTTTTGAGACTCTAGGAGATATCAAGGGAGACCTTTTGACCAGAGGAAACAGGCTTCATACCAGCCTACAAGAGGGAGTTATCGCAGGGATTTCCCCAAGAAATAGCAAGCTAAGAAGGAATTCTGAAGATTGGCGGGACCCTTTTCCAAAGCAGGTAGGGGGTCGCCTGCATCTGTTTCGAGATCACTGGTTAACATCAGACAAATGGGTCCAACAGATTTTGGAAAGGGGCTATCCGCTTCCGTTTGTCCAGACCCCAATACCACACAGATTCAGAGCATCCAGAATTCCATCGAATCCAAGAAAAAAGGAGCTTTTCTTTTTGGAAATTCAGATTCTGCAGGAGAAAGGAGCTATTCAACCAGTGCCGCGGGAACAGAAATTCTTAGGAACCTATTCTGTTTATGGTTCCAAAGCCGTCAGGTTCGAGAAGAACAATTCTGGATTTGAAAAAGCTCAAAATTGCCTAGTAAAGAAAACCTTCAAGATGGAGCTGGTATCATCAGTCATAAGATCAGTTCTCCCAGGAAGCTACCTCACCAAGGTAGATCTGAGAGATGCATATTACCACATTCAGATAAAGGAAGAACATCAAAAATTCCTGAGGTTTGCTGTAGGAAAGCATCACTTTCAGTTCAAGGTACTCCCGTTCGGCCTGTCCACAGCTCCCAGAGTGTTCACAAAAATTCTGGCAGCCGCTATAGAGTCATTAAGAGAGAAAGGAGTAATGATCATTCCATACTTAGACGACCTTCTCTTAGTAGCTCAAACGAGGTCCCAAGCCATTACAAACACAGACCTGATGGTAAATCATCTTACGGACCTAGGATGGATGATAAATTTTCAAAAAAGTCATCTTATTCCCACACAAGAATTGGCGTTTATAGGGATGAAATTCAATACAAAAACAGCAATGATATCCCTATCGGAAGAGAGGATATACGGCATCCTGAGAAAAGTAAACAAGTTCAGAAAAAAGAAGAGCCACATAGCGCACCAATTTATGAAATGCCTAGGAATTATGATGTCAGCAATTCAGGTCTTACCGTGGGCAAGATTTCACGCGAGACACCTACAGTGAAGCACTGAAACAAGTATCAGCAAGATCCTTTACAAAGGATAAGATTGCCAGTAGAGGTGCGCCAAGATCTGCTATGGTGGACGAACAGAAAAAACCTAGAAAATGGGACATCACTACAAGACCCAGTATGGAACATAGTCACGACAGACGCCAGTCCCTTAGGATGGGGGGTGGTCTGGGAAAACAAAACAGTCCAGGGAGATTGGAACCTAGAGGAAAGAAGACTACACATAAATATATTGGAAATCAGAGCAATAAGATATACTTTACTACACTTCAAGCAAAATCTAAAGAAAACAGCAGTACATGTCAGATCGAACAATATGACTGTAGTCATGTACATTCGAAACCAAGGCGGGACAAGAAGTTCAAGCCTAAACAGGAAGTGTCTCAGATTTTCCTTTGGGCAGAAAAGAATCTGAATGCTATTACAGCCTCTCACATAGCAGGGGTGCAAAATGTACAAGCAAACTATCTAAGCAGGAACAAGGTACACCCGGGGGAGTGGTCCCTAAATCAGGAGGTGTTCCTTCAGATCACCAAGAGAATGGGAACCCCAGTTATAGACCTACTGATGACCCTGGAGAATCGCAAATGCATTCAGTTCTTCGCAAGGGGGAAATCAGTGGAGGCATTGGGACAGGATGCTTTAAAGCAGTCTTGGAATTTCTCTCTAGCGTACATCTTTCCCCCTATTCCGATAATAAGGGAGGTCATCAGGAAGGCGATAACAGACAGAGCAGAAGTCATCATGATTGCCCCAAAATGACCAAGACTCACTTGGTATTCAGAGCTTGTCAGAATGTCCAGACAGGAACCCTGGAGGTTACCAGACAGGAAGGACCTCCTGTCTCAGGGACCCTTGCTCCATCCGGATCCCGTTTTTTTCCGACTGACAGCCTGGAGATTGAGCGGCAAGCTCTATTAGACCAAGGAATTTCAAGAAAAGTGGCTGAGACCATTCTATCTGGTAGAAAGAAGTCAACACTCAGAATCTACAATAGGATTTGGAAAACTTTTAGAGTATGGGCTATAAGAAATAAGATCCATAAACACCAGGTTAGTGCTCCTGTAATTCTGGAGTTTTTGCAAAGGGGTTTTGACATGGGACTAAGTCCAGCCTCTATCAAGGTGCAGGTGTCTGCCCTTTCAGCTGTTATAACTAAACACTGGGCAGAGGATAGCTTAATTAAGAGATTTGTTAAAGCTATAGAGAAATTACGCCCCAGGATCAGGGAAATTGTTCCTGCTTGGGACTTAAATTTAGTCCTGACTCAACTCATTGATTCACCTCTTTTTGAGCCTCTAGAGCAGGTATCCTTAAGGCATTTAACTTGGAAGACAGTCTTCTTAACTGCCATTACGTCAGCTAGGAGGGTCAATGAGCTGCAGTCCATGTGATGTCAGGCCCCCTATCTAACCCTCCATCAGGATAAGGTTGTTCTTAGACTGAAACCATCCTTTAGGGGGAAGGTAGTCTCAGAGTTTCATCAGAATCAGGAGATCATTTTGCCTTCATTCTGTTCTTCCCCAAGAGGGGAAAAGGAGAAAAGATTACACTTACTAGACCTAGTCAGGTGTATATCCATTTATCTCCATAGAACCGCAGAGTTTAGGAGATCAGATAATTTATTCTTACAATATTTGGGCAGAAGAAAAGGTTCAGCAGCATCCAAGCAGACTGTGGCTAGATGCATAAGACAGTGCATAATATCTGCATATAAGGAGGCTAAACTAGATCCTCCACTTAAGATAAAGGCCCCCACTCAACAAGGGCAATGGCTACCTCCTGGGCAACAAAGGCTAATGCTACTCCTCAGGAGTTATGCAAAGCAGCCACCTGGACATCTATATCCACCTTTATCAAGCACTACAGGCTGGATATAGAGGCATCTGTGGACGCAAAGTTTGGACGAGGAGTGCTGCAAGCAGTAATCCCACAATGAAGGGTATGAATTTGAGTATAATTGTTATATGTCATTCTGTATATATTCTCCCCCCCCTTTTTTTCCTATTTGCTTGGGAAATTCCCATCATGCAATGTGACGGGGAGTACACAGAAGAAAGAGAGAAATTTACTAACCGATATTTCCTTTTCTTCTGTGTATCTCCACATCACACCCACCCTTAACCTTAATGTGCTATATTTTTCAGCTTGGACAACATGTATAACTGAAGGCGCAGGGGGGAGTTCCCTATTTATCTAAAATTTGAATGGTCCTACCCGCTGGAGGAAGTAAGTAAATCCCATCATGCAATGTGACGTGGAGATACACAGAAGAAAAGGAAATATCGGTTAGTAAATTTCTCTTTTCCCTTCTGTCTGGGTCAACAGGGCAATAGCTGACTGGGTGAGTGACTTTCTCAAGGTATTCTTACAGATGTTCCTAACTTTTTGTAATGCTTGCCAGTATGTTGGAAGCAAATTCTTATCACTCTGAAGCAGCCTTTGATGCTTGCAGGCTTTCAGGTAAGGCCTCAGCTCGATATGTTGCCGTGTCACACCTTGGGGTTAAAGGTTTGGTCTTAGGACCAATCTCCCAAGAAATCCCTTTGCAGGTAAGAATATCTTTGGACCTGACCTAAGCAAAGTAGATAGTGATGTTGCTGGAGGCAAGAATACTCTTCTGTCACAGTTCTCTTCTAAATGTCCTTTTTTTTTATGCCTGGTCATCTTCTGTGATGGACCGGTGGGATTTGTGGTGGGTTCAGAAGAAGAATGCATAGATTTCAAGTCCTTTCACCTCATTGCTTGTTTTTGTCAAGGATTCCTTGAGACCCAGAGAGAACATGTCTCTTTATAGACACAAGTAGATTCTGGTTCCAGTCCCAGCTCAGATGCGCTTTTCAAGTTTTTATTCCAACCTTTTTGTGGCCCCAAGAAGGACAGAGGCTGACTTGCAATTCTGGACTTGAAATGCCTCAACACTACATGGTTGATACTCTCTTTAAGATGTAATATTTGAACTGTCATCTCTTGTATGTGTACAGGTGAATTTCTAGCTTCCCTAGATCTGCATGTCCCTAACCATCCAGACCCACCACCATTTCATTCACTGTACTGCTTTTTGACCTGACCTCCACTCCAAGAATTTTCACGAAGAACATGTCAGCACTGGCTGCATAATCTATTAGCAGGGAATTTCCTTGACTCCATATCTGGATGATCTTCTGATCAAGGCAGCTTAAGAAGAACTTCTGGTGATAGATGTCCATGAGTTTTCACTCAGTCTGGTGCATCACAGCGGGGTTCTCAATCACAAAAAGTCCTCTCCGATTCCCTTCCAGAATGAGAATGAGTATTGACACCCTTCAAATTTTAGCGTTCTTACCAAAAGTTTCAAATACTGTTTCAGGTTGTGTCTCTGGCCCTAGCATGGCCCACAGTGACAATAAGAGATTACAAGAATCCTGGGACGCCGAGTATTGGCATCATCCTCACCTGACATTAGGACATGCTTTTGTAATCCCAGAATGGAATATATTCATGAAACATGCCAGCATGAGCAAGGGGCTAGGGTAAAACCCTAGGTCTCCTGAACACTCCGACACAGTGGACCATATTGGAGAGTCTCCTACCCATCAATATCCTAGAGATTTGCTCCATCGGTCTGGTACTCAATTCAAGGAGTACTGAAGTACTAATGGGAATGCTAATGCAAATTTATTCAGACAACTCAATGGCAGTAGCCAACATCAACCACCAGAGGAGGAACTATAAACTTGGACGGTGGTACGAGAACTTGGGAAGAAACTCGCATTCCAACCATCTTGGCAGTCCATATCCCAGGGTTAGAAAACATGGTTGCAGACTTTCTTGGTCATCAACATCTCAATCCAGTCAAATGGGAACCACATCGGGATCACTTCTGGCCCCTTTGGGCTGGGTTTGCAGATCTTCTAAATCTGTTAGTGGAGTAACCGATCCACCTTCTTCCATCTGGTACCAGGAGGTAGAAAGGGTAGCCTTGACGATATGTCTCTTGAGGCCAACATCCTGAGACAGAAGAGATTCTCAGAGGATGTAATTTCCACCATGGCCCAGGCTAGGAAGCCTGTCTCTTCCAGAGCATAACATAGGATCTGGTCCATCTTTTATTTTTGTTCTGATAAGGACATGTCCTCTCAGACCTTTGATCTTCTCTTTTTTTGAAAAGATAGTGCGAGCTAGGGCCTCAGTCTGAGCTCTGTCAAGGAACAAATCTCAGCCCATTTCCAGAGAAGCATTGCTATTCTGCCAGATATTGACTTTTCCCCAAGGAGTGGCTCATGCCTTCCCTTCCTTTAGAGATCACACACACTCCCATGGGACCTTAAAAGGATAGTAATGTTTCACAACAAAAGCCGCTTCAGTTAATCTTCATAGTATTTGGGCCATGAAGAGCGTTATTTCAGTACTGTCCTGAGTTGTAGTTCAAATGTAACTGAATGATAAAGTATCCCCCTCCCGCCCTTTTACTGACATAACACTGCTGACCTCAGAGCAGCCAGACTGTCTGGGTAGATCGCAGAGAGTGACAGTCTTCAGTGAGAATAAGTAAAAAACCTGTCAAGGGGACAGGGTTTTCCTTATGCTCACAGTAAGAAGATTGTCCATTGCTGCGAGCTGTGTCCTATCAAGCGACCAGATTCCACATTTGATGGGAGGTGGCTTACACTAGGTCAAAGGGACAGGAGGGGAATACTTTATCATTCAATTACTCTTGAACTACAACTCTGACAGTATTGAAATAACACTCTCCATGGCCCAAATACTATGAAGATTAATTGGAGCTGTTTTTTGTGAAACATTACTATCCCTTTAACTTGTCCCTGAGTGTATTCCAGAGACCTCTCTCTGAACATCTTTCATCTGTTTCCTTGCATTTTTACCTTTTTAAAATGGCCTTTCCTTTAGCCATTACACTGTATGAAAGTTTGTTTAGTTACATACCTGGTCTTGTAGGCCTCTCTTCCTGGTATTTAACCAGAATAGGTGGTTCTTCGTACTTACCTTGTTTCAGACTTTCGCATCAATCAAGAAATCCTTTTTCCTTTTATTTGTCCTGATTCTTCCACCAAGTAGCAACAGGATCTTCAGCTGCTGGATGTGGTTCAGTGCTTTAAGTATTGTTTGTACCATATGCAGCCTTTATGCAAGGCAATTTCTTTATGCCATTCCAGAGGAACCTAGAGCGGGTCTGGCAGCATCTGAATTCACTATTATTTCTAGGATCAAGGCTACCATACTCCAGACATATATGATCAGGAAGAATCAGTTTCCTTTCAGAGTTGTGGAGCACTCCACCATGTCTGTGGGTTCTTCCTGGGCCTACGAAACTCAGACCTCTTCTGAACAGCTGTGGAAGGCTGCTACTTGGTCCTCCTTCCACACATTCACCAAACTACTGTGACAATGTTTTGGAGTAGGCTGTTCCCCACATTAGCTGAAAGGTCCTTCAGCAGGTAGTACCTGTTTAAGGACGACTTATTTTCCTCTACCATATCTTGTTCAATAGTGTGAGCCCGTTTGGCTCTTGTTTATATTCCCATGGTTCCTGTGTTCCATATTGGACATAAGAGCAAATAGTATTTTAGTGAATTTAACATTAAATCCTTTTCTCTTAATCGATATGGAACACACAACTCCAACCCAGAGGGAAAATGAACAATGTTTTTTTGTTTTGTTTTTTTGTCCCCAGCCAAAGGAGTCCTCTTGAGGTCTTTGTTTATGGGGTTTCTTTCTCTTCCCGCTTTTGGTATTTTTCCATGTTAATTCATGTTACACATGAATCTGGGAAATTGAGGCAGGGCTTGAGCTGGTGAAAGATGAGGTAATCTCAGCCTGTGTTTTTGAAGGAGGGCAGCTTAACCCTCATGGTTCCTGTGTTCCATATGGAGTAAGAGAAAAGGATTTAAAGGTAAAATTCACATTAAAATCCAATTTACTTCACAGTGGCATTCAGAAAGAGTTTATTCTTGGCTCTATTAAGGTCCACATATCTACTTTGTTCTTTTTCAGAGGTGTATTGTAGTATTACCGTATGTGCAGAAACTTGTACAGAGGGTGGCTTCAGGCATTCAGAATGCTGCATTCGCGTGGGATTTGAGCTTTCGTCTGGATATGCATTGGAAGGCTCCTTCCGGCCCTCTGTCTTCCATTTTGGATCTTGACTGCTGACAATTGTGACTGTTCCTCAAGTTGTTAAATGTCTGTCCTTATCCTGTAAACCCCCTTTGTGATTTTTCATGCTGATAGGGAGGTTTTTCTCTCGACTGTAAGGTTTCTGCATAAGGTTGTTTCTGAGTTATATCTGTCTTCATCAGGCTCAATCTAACTAGAGCAGAGACTTCATCTTTTATATGTGATTAGGTGCTTGAAATACTACATTCATCACACACAGCCTTTTGTGGGCTAGACTGCATCTAAGGTGACTGTGTCTTCCTGGATTAAGATGACCATTTACCAAGCTTATGTCCTCAGAGACATGCCTGTCAAATAAGAGTCAAAACTTAATCCGCCAGATGGGTATGTGCCTCTTGGGCCTAAAAGAATTGTGTCTCTTCATTTGTTTTGGAACTGGTCTTTGTTTTGAGGAGTTCCTCTACCCCCCTGCATCTTGGTGGACATCTTTGGTATATCCCTATGGTTCCTGTGTTCAACATCTGAGAAAAGAAAAGAGAATTTCTGCATACTTGCCAATAAATCATTTTATTTTAGTCCTTGTGGAATACCAGAGGTCCTTCCGGGGGGGGGGGGGAAGAGTGGAGTTCTAGGTGGCGAGAGGGGGTATGCATTGGGTTCTCTAATTCGGCTTACCCTCTTTCCTGCATAGCTTCAGTTTTCAATGATTTATATTCATTAAAACAGATCATGTTTGGTGTGGGTAAAGTAGAGTGGGGAAGGAGCCTTTTTTTTTTTAAAATGATTTCCTGGGATATACATGTACGTCCTCTGTCCACCTGGGACATCCGCTCGGGACGTACATGTACGTCCTCGGGTGGTAAGGGGGTTAATCAGTGGTTCTTGTGTTCCACATGGATTTAACAAAACAACTTAAAGTCAATGTCTCTGTACAATAATTAACTTTGTGTTTTAAAATAAGATTTCATAAAGAGAGAAATCACTATGCATCATTTGTAATTCAGTAATATGAGAGCATTGGTGAGGGGTCGGAATACTTATGCCATCGAATTTTAAATAAACTGATCACTGGATGAAATTGAAATTATCTGTGTAATAGTGTTTTAAGAAGAAAAATATTTTATTAACTTCAAAATAATTTAGTGTTTTAATTTTTTCTTCCTAGGTTCATGAAAAAGATGTAATTGGAATTGCTCATCATCCTCATCAGAATTTGATTGGTACCTATAGTGAAGATGGACTCCTCAAACTCTGGAAACCATAGTGTGTGTGTGTGTGTGTGTGTGTGTGTGTGTATATGTATGTATATATAATATACGTGTGTGTATGTAGAGATATATACATATATATAATTTTTTTTTTTTACATAATTACTTTAGATATTCCTTTTCTTTACTTTTCATTAATTGACATCTCCATATTTGTTTTGCTTGAAAAATAAGTAATTGCATTTTAAACCAAGTAACAACTTTTGAAAACAGTGAATGTTTATTGTATGTTAAGGCTTTTTTAGTTTAGCTTTAAAAATGTTTAAACCATCTTTATTGTCAGAAATATTCTGTTGCATAATAAAAGTTATTAAACAAAGCATGTTTGCCTCTAGTTGATGACTACTTCAGTTTCCAAATTTTGAAAACGTATGCATGTTTAACCAGAGGGGCACTCAAAGGGATACAAGAGATAAATGATTGTGGTGTTTGGATTAAAGCACATTTTATTTTTGCCTGTTTTAAGTGGCCTAAAACTGAAGAGTAGCCAAGCGTGAGCACATTTTTCTTATGTTTCCCAAATTCTCTTAAAGGGATAGTAATACTTAAAATTTACTAATCTCCATATTGTAGGCATACATAAAAGAAATGAATTGTCCCCAGTGCCATCTCTGAAACCTTTAAGGTTTGAGAGATAATCGCTTGCCAAGTTCCCCCCTCCCTCCCCTTTCCCGAAGTCAGCTTTCTAGCTGACTAGAGGGGAATCCTGTCATACGACCATCCCGCGGCTCTGCAGCAGAGCCGAGATAGCGTTAATAAAAGATAAATCCTTCACTTAAAAGGTCTTCTACATGTGCTTGATTTGCAAGCACACGTAGAAGACCTTTTAAGTGAAGGATTTCTTTCTCTTTTGAGCGTTTGTCATTTCCGGTTTACAGTACATCCAGTCGCATTGTTCTGTATCCATTGCTACATTAATTGTAAGTCCGCTTCTATAATTTCTGTGGTTGCAAGTTTTATTTCACTCATGTTACCCATTACTGCATCTCTCGGATGCTACGCTAATTTTTCCCTCTATTTTTCACTGTTCCAATAGCCCTTACACAGGCGGTTACTTTCTACTCATGGAAACCAATAGTCCCAGCCTTCTCTAGCTAGCTTTCTCCTCCCCTCAGCCGCCAATTCACATCCATTTCTCCCCCCAGCAATTAAGTATGCATCCATAGCCTTACGACAGCTCTTTAAATCTAGGCCTTCTACCGCCGCATATCTAGAGTTCCTTTTCCATCGGGCTTTCAGTCTACTCCACGGCCACATTCCCACCCCACCCCCGTCAAAGGCGTATCACTCGCTCTTCCATTACCCCATTCTTCACCTCCATCACTGCTATTCCAACAGTTTAACTCTCTACACTTATCTGTCCTGTTTCCTCAGCTCACGGCCGCACTTAGGGCTCAAATCTCAAGCTGATAGACATTGCATCATCCTCTTCATCTTTTAGCATCCCTCCATGACCCGGCTCATGCTTCTCCTTTCCTCCTCAGGTACCAGACCCCTTCAGAAGTCTCCTCAGTCCAGGCTATTCTTTCCAAGCTTTCTGCTTTTAGAGTCATGGAGGTCCAGGAGCCAATAAGCCTTCTTCGAGGCTAGATACTAGCATGAGGCCTCAGGCCATGTTCCGCAGAACTCACACCAACCCCCATTAAAAGCTCAAGTTCCACTCTCATTCACCACACGTTGTGGTTTATGACCACTGCATTTCATCTATTATATTATCCCACCACCTTCTACACACATCATCCACACTAGCCAACCATCCAGCCGCAGGGCTTCCTCCTGACCTTCTGTGTGGTGGCACCTCTACTGTATAGGGACAGGCCTTACTTCCCTTCTCCCCCCAGCTCAACCCATGTCTGTTAGATGGTCTGCATCAAGGCGGATTCCAGTTATCCCACCATTCAACCCACTCTGTATTGACTCGCCACATGCCATTCATCCACCCCCGCACTTGCCATCGGACATCTCATCACATCCCCTCCTCTCTCATGCCAACAAGGCACATTGTATACCTCAGTCCTTGGACACCCACCGATAGTCACAACAGAAAGGTCAGTCAATGGTTGTCAGGCATTCATTATAAGTCATCTCATTGTTCCTTTCAGTTGGTTATCTAGCACTGCTCCATTAGGTTTTCCCCCATTTCCTAGATATCCCTACCATTCTGAACTTTCATTGGACAGGCCCTCCCAAATACCCGGTAGTCAATCCTGATATCCAGCTGGTATTTTCCATCCTCCTTCCATTTCACCAAGACTCCCCACCCTTCCCATTTCCCTTCACAGCGTCACACTTCATAGGAGCACAGGATATCTCCTCTAAATCCCCTTAAACTCAGATCCATGATCAAGTGTCATTTTACGAGCCTATTCATGCATGCCTCAGGCGACAGCAATCTAGTCTTCAAGTTTCTTCATACGCCCGTCACTTAGCTCCCAGCCAGGACCATCTGTCCATTTCTATTCTATTCCCTCACTCGGGGCGTTCGCTCGTTTTTTTTGTTTTTGTTTTTTACGCCCGGACCAGCCCCCGGGTCAGTGCAAGGGTTTATGTATACACGGGGCGAAGGTGCATTTTGATGCCCCTACCCCCCTCCGACCCGGACACAATCCCCTGCCCCGCCCACATATTCACCTCCAGACTCTGCCCAGCTCCACACTGCCCACCCTATCCTCCTCCCCACCTCCACATTGCCCACACTGTTCACCTCCACAATGCTCCCTTCATCTCCACATCGCCCCCTTCCACAATGCTCTCTTCATCTCCACAATGCTCCCTTCATCTCCACAATGCCCCCTTCCACGATGCCCCCTTCATCTACACATTGCCCCCTTCATCTCCACAATGCCCCCTTGCACAATGCTCCCTTCATCTCCACAATGCCCCTTCTACTCCACAATGCCCCCTTGCACAATGCTCCCTTCATCTCCACAATGCCCCCGTGCACAATGCTCCCTTCATCTCCACAATGCCCCCGTGCGCAATGCTCCCTTCACCTCCACAATGCTCCCTTCATCTCCACATTGCCCCCTTCCACAATGCTCTCTTCATCTCCACAATGCTCCCTTCATCTCCACAATGCCCCCTTCCACGATGCCCCCTTCATCTACACATTGCCCCCTTCATCTCCACAATGCCCCTTCTACTCCACAATGCCCCCTTGCACAATGCTCCCTTCATCTCCACAATGCCCCCGTGCACAATGCTCCCTTCATCTCCACAATGCCCCCGTGCACAATGCTCCCTTCATCTCCACAATGCTCCCTTCATCTCCACAATGCCCCCTTCCTCTCCACATTGCCCCTTCCACAATGCCCCCTTCATGTCCGCAATGCCCCTTCCACAATGCCCCCTCATCTCCACAATGCCCCCTTCCACAATGCTCCCTTCATATCCACAATGCCCCTTCCACAATGTCCCCTTCATGTCCACAATGTCCCTTCCACAATGCCCCCTTCATGTCCATAATGCCCTTTCATCTCCACAATGCCCCCTTTCACAATGCTTCCTTCATCTCCACAATGTCCCTTCCACAATGCCCCCTTCATGTCCACAATGCCCTTTCATGTCCACAATGCCCTTTCATGTCCACAATGCCCCTTTCATGTCCACAGTGCCCCTTCCACAATGCCCTCTTCCATCTCCACAATGTCCCCTTCATGTCCACAATGTCCCCTTCATGTCCACAATGTCCCCTTCATGTCCACAATGCCCCCTTCATGTCCACAATGCCCCCTTCATCATTGCCCCTTCATCTCCACATTGCCCCTTCCGCAATTCCCCTTCATCAATGCCCCATAAACCCCCTTCATCTCCACATTGCCCGTTCGTCTCCACAATGCCTCTTGATCCCCTACCTCAAGTCCCTGGTGATCTAGAGGCGTGCCATAGATAGAAGACATCTGTGCCTCATTCGGCACAGAGCTGAATCTCCTGCGCGCGGTTCGCAGTAATGCAGAGCGCTGGGGGATGATGTCATCTCCCAGCACTCTGTATTACTACAGAGCCTGGGTCGCCAGACTGGCCCACCAGGCATATGCCCGGTATGCCCGATGGCCAGTCCGGGCCTGTACATGCCTACTTTCTCCAACAGATAATCCAGTCAAATGGAAGTACCATGCACCAGCATTTCCACGTATTTTCTAGCTCTCCTGGTTTCTACCATATATATTTCTCACGCACTCCTTCCCCCCCCCCCTTTCCGGATACAGGAATATGTGCTTATGCATGCGTTGATGTTTGGGGTATATATATTCATATACACGTGTGTGTATGTATGTTTAGTTACAGTGCATACCTTCGGAATACTATCAATTACCCTTCACCCCTTTCGTTGTCATTAGAGTCCAATTATCACCCTCCTTTCTTAGTCAGAAGTATAAAGCAAGTCCCCACCATTGACACAGAATCCATTCCACACACCCCCGTGCCTCACCTTACGTACCAAGAGATTCCTGTCCCTCCTGACCTCCAAGTTCTGTCAATCGTTACCTTCATAAAGGCAAGATCGCTTCTAGTCACTCTGCAGACTACTCTAGACTTAATCCTCCCACTTCCCTACCATTATTCTTCAGGGTAATAAAAGGGAAACGATTATTTCCTACTACTCTTTTCAGCAGCCATGCTTCTCATTTCAGAGGATCCCCAGCACTCATCCATAGCAGACAAGGATCCCAAACCATCCTTTTTTCTTGTAGTTAAAGCTGTAGGACTCCATTTCTCCCCCTGCAGAGGTCAGAAGATCCATGTCGGGTATAGCCTCCATATAGACAATTTTCTTTATATGGTGGGAGTACAAGGCGGAAACACTAGATGTAAGAAGAACCTACATTATTATTATTGATTTCAACATACAGAATTGCACAGTACTTTTCACCTGTCACTACTTGCCTCTTTGCAGAGGCCAAAGGACCCCTAGCCACTTCTTACCTCCATGCAGAGGCCAAAAAACCCCTAGCCACTTCTTACCTCTATGCAGAGGCCAAAGGACCCCTAGCCACTCCTTACCTCTTTGCAGAGGCAGAAGGACCCCTGCCCGCTGCTTACCTCTTGGCAGAGGCCGAAGGACCCCTGCCCGCTCTTTACCTCTTGGCAGAGGCCGAAGGACCCCTGCCCGCTCCTTACCTCTTGGCAGAGGCCGAAGGACCCCTGTCCGCTCCTTACCTCTTGGCAGAGGCCGAAGGACCCCTGTCCGCTCCTTACCTCTTGGCAGAGGCCGAAGGACCCCTGCCCACTCCTTACCTCTTGGCAGAGGCCGAAGGACCCCTGCCCGCTCCTTACCTCTTGGCAGAGGCCGAAGGACCCCTGCCCGCTCCTTACCTCTTCGTAAGAGGCCGAAGGACCCCTGCCCGCTCCTTACCTCTTCGTAAGAGGCCGAAGGACCCCTGCCCGCTCCTTACCTCTTCGTAAGAGGCCGAAGGACCCCTGCCCGCTCCTTACCTCTTCGTAAGAGGCCGAAGGACCCCTGCCCGCTCCTTACCTCTTCGTAAGAGGCCGAAGGACCCCTGCCCGCTCCTTACCTCTTCGTAAGAGGCCGAAGGACCCCTGCCCGCTCCTTACCTCTTCGTAAGAGGCCGAAGGACCCCTGCCCGCTCCTTACCTCTTCGTAAGAGGCCGAAGGACCCCTGCCCGCTCCTTACCTCTTCGTAAGAGGCCGAAGGACCCCTGCCCGCTCCTTACCTCTTCGTAAGAGGCAGAAGGACCCCTGCCCGCTCCTTACCTCTTTGTAAGAGGCTGAAGGACTCCTGGCCGCTCCTTACCTCTTTGTAAGAGGCCGAAGGACCCTGGCCGCTCCTTACCTCTTTGTAAGAGGCCGAAGGACCCCTGGCCGCTCCTTACCTCTTAGTAAGAGGCCGAAGGACCCCTGGCCGCTCCTTACCTCTTAGTAAGAGGCCGAAGGACCCCTGGCCACTCCTTACCTCTTCGTAAGAGGACAAAGGACCCCTGGCTCACAAATTGAAGTGTGCTCTGGATTAAGTGAACAGTTTGGACATCCCAGCATTGGGAAAGTGTTTTTGTGTTTACATCCTAACCTGCAGTAAGAAGGTTAAAGTGTAAAAGTTTGTGTTTTTTCTGGGAGTGTGTGTAATTAATTAAGGGTGGGGTTTGTGAACAATCCCCTGTGTAGGCCTGTATAAATCTAGGTACAGGACTCACAGAGCTTGCTCACAAATAGAGCGTGCTCTTTACTAAGTGCTCTGGAATAAGTGCACAGTTTGTGAAACACAGCAGTTAATGCAACACAGGAGTTAAAGGAACACAGGTAAATTAATTGTTTACATCTTGTAAGAACTCGCATTTGCACCATACATGAGCAAGTCTGGAGATCTCACTCAGTGCACATCTTGCCATATGTATGCATGCTTGGAACAGCAGTTCCAGGGTCCATACCACTGTTGCAAATGTGAGCAAGTGGCCCTTCTAGAAGCTCAGATTGGAGCTCTGGAGAGTCGTATTGCAACACTGAGAGACATTGACAACCTTGAGAGGAGACTCTTGCTAACTGAGCAGAGTCTAGCTGGGTCACCTAGCAAAGAGGGAGGAGATCAGCTAGAAGGGAACCAGGCACATAGTTGGGTGACAGTTAGAAGTGGTTGCAGTGGGGGAGGGAAGTGGAAGAGGGCAGCCAGTCCTGAGTTTTTTCATCCCAACAAATTTGCTTATTTAAGTGAAGATTTTGGGGAGGCAAACCCAGAAGTGGAATTGCTGGAGAAGACTGTTCTCCCTAACAGCCGGGAGAACAGCTTCTCTAGCACAGAGGGGATCCAGAGGAAAGTGAAGCCTAGGCAGGTTATGGTGGTAGGGGACTCCATTATTAGGAGAACAGATAGGGTAATCTGTGGCTCTGATCGCAGCAACCGAATGGTTTGCTGTCTCCCGGGTGCCCGGGTTCGGCATGTTGCAGACAGGGTGGACAGATTATTGGGAGGGGCTGGAGAGGATCCAGCTGTCTTGGTGCATATTGGTACAAATGACAAAGTAAGAGGAAGGTGGAGAGTCCTAAAAGGTAATTTTTGGGATTTAGGGAGTAAGATTAGGAACTGGACCTCCAAGGTAGTATTCTCAGAGATACTACCCGTGCCATGCGCTATGCTAGAGAGACAGCGGGAGATTAGGGAGCTCAATGCATGGCTGAAGTCTTGGTGTAAGAAGGAGGGCTTTGGGTTTGTAGAGCACTGGGCTGATTTTGCTTTGGGGTACAATCTCTATAGTAGGGATGGATTGCACCTGAATGCAAGAGGGTCTCAAGTGCTTGGGGAGAGGATGACTAGACGGTTGGAGGAGATTTTAAACTAGGAAGGGGGGGAGGGGCCAATAAATACTGGGATAGATAGTATAGAAAGGGAAGGCGATGTAGTTAATAACCAGGTAGGAGGATCTGGGGGCAGGGTTAGTACAGATGATAGAGAGAAGCCTATAAACCACGTCAAAACTAAATCACAAATGGAACACAGCAGTGGCATAAATTGTATGCTTGCAAATGCCAGAAGTTTAACTGGTAAAATAGGGGAACTGGAGCTGGTAGCTGAAATTGAAAACTATGACTTGATAGGCATAACAGAAACATGGTGGGATGACACACATGATTGGTCAATCAATTTGGAGGGGTACATGTCATTTAGAAAAGATAGGTCAAACAAAAGAGGTGGTGGGGTCTGTCTGTATGTCAAACCAGCATTATTGCCTCAATTGCGGGAAGATGTATGTGATGACGGTAGTGAACATGTGGAATCCCTGTGGGTTGAAATAGTCACTGGGGGTAAAACTGCCCAGAAAATATTAGTGGGTATTTGTTATAAACCACCAAACATTGGTGACCTTGAAGAATCACAGCTATTAATGCAAATAGAAAAGGCTTTTCAAATAGGGAGAACTATAATTATGGGGGATTTTAATTATCCAGAAATAGACTGGAAAAATGGAACAGCTAATTCTGCTAAAAGCAGCAAGTTTCTGAACTTGTTGAATGACAATTTTTTGTCACAACTAGTGCAGACCTCAACCAGAGGGAATGCATGTCTGGATCTGGTAATAACTGACAATGAAGAACTTATCTCTAACATCCAAGTTAGGGAGCACTTGGGGAATAGTGACCATAACATGGTATCTTTTGAGATTAATTAAAAAAAAACAATTTGGTATGGGTTCCACCAAAACACTGAATTTTAAAAAGGCCAACTTTAGCAGGTTTAATTCATCCCTTGGTCTCGTTGACTGGGATAAAATATTTTCAGGAAAAAACACAGAAGGTAAGTGGAATGCCTTCAAAATAACATTGCAAAAATACACACATAAATTTATCCCTGTTGGAAACAAATACAAAAGAACAAATTAAAACCAATGTGGCTAACCAGTAAAGTAATTCATGAAATAAATAACAAGAAAGCGGCATTTAAACATTACAAAGCTGAGGGATCAGTAGAGGCATTTGCAGAATACAAAAATGTCAACAAAACATGTAAAAGGGCTATTAAATTAGCTAGACTGGAGAATGAAAAAAATATTGCTAAGGAGAGCAAAAGAAACCCCAAAAAATTATTTAAATACATTAATGGCAAAAAATTAAAGTCTGATAATGTTGGGTCCTTGTTATCTGAAACGGGTAAGATGGTCAAAGGGGACAGAGAGAAGGCACATATTTTAAAAAATGTCTTTTCTTCTGTTTTTACCAAGGAAGACCCAATGGACAAAAATCTGCAAACTACTTTTACAGAACAGTCACAGCAAGCATGGGACTGGCTAACACAAGAAAAAGTGTTAAAACAATTGAATGGTGTTAAGGTAGACAAAGCTCCAGGGCCAGATGGTATACACCCTCGGGTACTTAAAGAGCTAAGCCAGACCGTTATATTTGATTTTCAGGGATTCTTTTATTTCAGGTATGGTGCCCATGGATTGGCGTAAAGCAGATGTGGTGCCCATATTTAAAAAGGGATCAAAGTCACAGCCAGGAAATTACAGACCTGTAAGCTTGACATCTGTGGTAGGGAAGCTGTTTGAAGGGTTGCTAAGGGAATATATTCAAGAATTCTGCTGGAAGGAACATCATTGGCAATAGCCAACATGGCTTTGTGAAAGACAGGTCTTGTCAAACGAACTTGATCGCATTTTATGAAAAAGTGAGTAATAATATAGATGAGGGAGCGGCAGTTGATGTGATCTATTTAGACTTTGCCAAGGCATTTGATACAGTTCCGCACAAGAGGTTACTGTACAAATTGAATGAAATAGGCCTAGGGGAAAATGTTTGTGGATTGGAAATTGGCTGAAAGATAGAATGCAAAGAGTGGTAGTAAATGGCAAGTTCTCCAGTTGGATAAAAGTGATAAGTGGAGTACCTCAGGGATCTGTCCTGGGTCCTCTTCTTTTTTAATTTGTTTATTAATGACATCCAAGAGGGCATAGGAGCCATGTCTCAGTGTTTGCCGATGATACAAAATTAAGTAAGGTAATAAAGTCTGAACTGGATGTGTCTTCATTACAAGAGGATTTGGACAGATTGAGTAACTGGGCAGGCAAATGAGATTCAATAAAGGCAAGTGTAAAGTTATGCATTTTGGGTATAATAATAAATATGCAACATGTAGTTTAGATGGTGTTCCTCTGGGGAAATCTACTAATGAAAAGGATTTGGGAGTAATGGTAGACAATAGACTTAGCAGTAGCATGCAGTGCCAGCTGGCAAGCTGCAAAGGCCAATAAGATATTGGCATGTATTAAAAGGGGTATTGACTCAAGGGAGGAAGATATAATTATGCCTCTTTACAGATCCATGGTAAGACCCCACCTAGAATATGCTGTTCAATTCTGGCCGCCCTTTCTGGAACTAGAGTAAGTGCAGAGGAGGGCTACAAAACTAGTAAGGGGAATGGAAAGTTTTAGTTATGAAGAAAGGCTAGAAAAGTTAAACTTGTACACACTAGAGAAACGGCGTCTTAGAGGGGATATGATAACACTATATAAATATGTTCAAGGCCCATATAAAGGGCTCTTCAAAGACCTGTTCATTAACAGAACAGTACACAGGACAAGGGGCTACCCGCTCAGACTTGAGGAAAGGAGATTTAATCTACAACAGCGGAAGGGTTTCTTTACAGTAAGGACAATAAAGGAGGAGGTGGTGGTGCTATCAAATACATTAGATGCCTTTAAAAGGGGCCTGGATACTTATTTAAATGGGCATAACATAGAGGGCTATGTACGTTAGTATTGGGATTAATATTTAGTTAGGGTTTGTTGATCCAGGGAGAAATCTGATTGCCATTTGGAATCAAGAAGGAATCCCCCCCCCCCCCCCCCATTCGAGGCAGAATTTTAAATTACTATATTGAGGGGTTTTTTTTGCCTTCTTTTGAATCAACGATGGTAAACAGGAATAGGAAAAGGGTTGAACTAGATGGACACAAGTCTTTTTTCAACCTAAATTACTATGTTACCGCTTCAAAAGAGGCCATAGGACGCCTGGCTGCTCCTTACCTCTTCGCAGAGGCCGAAGGACCCCCAGCCGGATCCGCCGCCACTCCTGGCCTCCCCGTAGAGGACAAAGGATCCGCCTCCATGCCTTCTTGCAGAGGCCGAAGGACCGAACACCACTCCTTAACTCTTCACAAGACCAAAGGTAACACCGCCAGTTCTTACCTCTTCGCAGAAAACCGAAGGGCCCGCCACCACTCTTTACCTCTTCTCATCCTGATCTCGTTGCAGAGGCCAAAGGATCTTTGCCACGTCTCATCCATATTTCTTCGCAGAGGCCGAAGGATAGCCACCGACCAGTAGGCGGGTCAAGCTGCAGTCTCTCTTACTGGATCTAAGATTTATCTCGCTAGAATGTCCATTGCATCATCTCCTACTCCTCCATCCAAATAGGCCGACTTGGGCAGGACAAGAATTGGCCATTCCTCGTTCCTCTCTCTTTTGCTGCTTCCCCGGCAGTTATCCAGACACCGCGGTCATCACCATCACGTGTGGTCATCAGAGTCAGGAAGACAAAAGACACACTTACCTCAGTTTTCTTTCCCCCACTGTTCACTTCATCCAGAGCTCACAGCAGCCGTATTGTGGGGTCACAGGCAGTCACATTAATACATTGCTATTAACAATTTCACGCAGATAACCATAGAATTACAGACTTAATTAGGATAGTTTCCCCCCCCCCCTCCTTTTTACATTGAGACGGAATCAGGGCTTACCAGTCCCTGTTAGGGTCATCGGTCCTGTAACACCGCTGCTACTGTCCCTCTTCCATGGCCAGCTGGAGCCCCGCTGCTTCCAGCAGTCTGAGGACCCGTATTCTCAAGCAGGAACAATGGGTCGCTGCTCACACTTGTAATGGCAGAGTTCATTTTCTAGGGGATTTCGCCAGTAGGACCGATGAGGCAAGGGAAATTGCTTTTGCAGTAACCAAGGAAATCCCCCGCCCAATCCCCTCTTGTATTTAGGAGAGCAGAACAGAACAGCCTTTTAGTATGTCGTATGTTATAGTATCAAATCACTCTGTCTGGTCACATGTTTGTGTACATGTGTATATGTATATATGTGTCTACTGGTGTCTGCGTACAGCTCGGATGGTCTCACATTCCAAATCCTTCATCAAAGCTCCTACAAACAACATTTTAGACAAAGACGTTATATCCGTTTCAGTTCTGGTATTCTCCAACCGTTTTCATACATGTTCCAGCTTCATTCCAACCTCCAAAGTCAAGGACCCCTTTTACGGTTTATTAACTTCGCAATTCATCCACAAGCTGTCCACCAACAACAGGGAGCCACATGTCACAGGCATGGCAATCGGGGTCGTTTTTTTTGCCAGCCAATGAACCCTATCATTCCTTATGATAACTTTTGCACCATTCATCCCTCAATACCTTCACATAGGTCCATACACCTTCATATGCAGCACAGGTTTTTAGCACCATATAACTTGCAGTACTCACATTTGGCTACACTCCAGCTACCGCTTAATCTTTCATGCTAAGACTACTCAATGGCCTATCACTCCTGCCATCCATCAGCCATCACAGGCCTTCTTTCAGTCTATGCCACAACCTTTCTCTGTCTTGTCAATTCGACCACTGCTCTAATCGCCAGTCTCTGAGCAACAATCAAACGTATCTCTCTTTTGGCCTCCAGAGGCAGGAGAGATTATAGGCAATACCGCTTATCAAGCCACCCTAACTATGCTGTCGCTTTCATTTCACCCCACTCATTTGCAGGTGGAACCAATTAGTCTAGGGCAGGCATTGTTATTCCTGTCTTCAACAACAACTATCAGCATATCATCTCACCGCACTCTTCAGGGTATCGTTATACTTGGCTTAGCAAACTCTGTCCTCTCCTAGTCAAGTCAGACTGTTCCCTATCTACTAGAAGTTCATGTCATTCTCCACAACAGATCAAGAATGAATCTGCATCAGTTCTCCAGGTTTTCTTCCTAGAGGGTACAGCAGCATCCGACGCCTCCAAGAAGGAGTCCTGACACACATTAGGCAAGGACCGCGGAGGCATGCTCCTCTTGCTCATTCGCTCCCTCACATGACTTCCGCTACTGCATAATTCCAGTACATGCTATCGAACTTGGTTTTGGTCTCTTCTTTTTGGTCTCTAATCAGGCTACCCACATTGACTTTTACCCTGGAACTCGTAGGTCCCCAGGGATGGCAAACCTATTAGAATCACTCATTGAATAGATATCCATATTCAGCTGGAAGCCCCAACCACAAGTAAAAGGCATTTTACTGAATATGTGGAAGGGGCTGAAAGCCTTTAAATATGGGCAGCAGCCGCTCCCACTGGAGCTCAATTCGTGTTGAGCCCCCCCTTGGACCCATCCCTTTTTTCATACGCTATACAAAGGTAAGCCCTCTAATCAGGCTAACCACGTTGACCGGGTTATTGTGAGTTTTTTTCCCCCTCAACGATTTCAGTTTGTTTTGCAATTGAATTGTTCACGTTATAGGTCACATTAAAGGTGGAAAAAGTTCTGACATGATTTATCTTTGTCTCATTCCTGAACTTCACAAGATCTTGGAATTTTAACAGGGGTGTGTAGACTTTTTATATCCACTGTAGGTCCCCAGGGATGGCAAACCTATTAGAATCACTCATTATATAGATATCCATGTTCAGCTGGAAGCCCTGACCACAAGTCTGCTTGTCGCTGCTGATGGTCTTTGAGGTTCAGCCCAACTAGATGGTATCCAGAAGATTGGTGAGTAACCCTTTGATGGCTGTTCTGTTAGTCAATGGAGAATATTCGGATGAAAGGAGTGTTACTAGTGGAGTACCTCAGGGATCTGTACTGGGGCCCATTCTTTTTAATATTTTTATTAGTGATATTGCAAAAGTTCTTCAAGGAAAGGTATGCCTATTGCAGATGATACCAAGATCAGCAACAGTGGGAACAGGGGAATAAGCCAAATGATTTAGGTAAATTAGAAGAATGGACAAGAGTGTGGCAGATGCAGTTTAACGTTGATAAATGTAAAATAATGCACTTGGGACATAAAAATCCAAAGGAAAAATATACTATTAAGGGTACTGTACTGTCAAAGACAACAGAGGAAAGGGATTTGGGAGTAATCTCTAATGATTTAAAGGTAGGCAGGCAATGTAATAAAGTGGTGGGGAATGCAAGCATGGTACTGGGTTGTATAGCTATGGGCATTAGTAGCAGAAAAAGGGAAGTGGTCATGGCACTCTACAGATCTCTAGTTAGACCTCACCTAGAGTATTGTGTACAGTACTGGAGACCCCATCTCCTGAAGGATATAGATACTATAAAGAAAATTCAAAGAGAGGCTACTAAAATGGTGACTGGTTTACAGGAAAAGAAATATCAGGATAGACTAAAGGATCTGAACATGTATAGCCTGGAGGAGAGAAGGGGGGGGGTATGATTGAAACATTGAAATACATGAAGGGATTCAACAAAGTGCAGGATGGAAGTATATTTCAAAGGAGTAAAAATGTTAGGACAAGAGGCCATAGTCTAAAACTAGAGGCGGACATGTGTAGATGTAATTTAAGAAAGTTTTACTTCACTGAGATAAGTGGAATCGCCTACCAGCAGAAGTGGCAGAAGTTAATACAGTGACAGAATTTAAGCATGCATTGGGATAGGCATAAGGCTGTCCTTAACGTAAGAAAAGACCAAGGACCAAAAAAGGTTTGAGGTTTTTACAGTAGGAAAATGGGCAGGCTAGATGGGCCGAATGGTTCTTATCTGCCATCAAATTGCATGTTTCTATGTCTTACAACTATCTCATCTCCACATCCTATGCAGTCATTCTCCTTTGTATGTTCTGTCCTATGTGTATCTGAATGGTAGAGATGGTTGACTTATTTGATTTAGCTAAATGTAACACTTTCTTCCCCTATATTGTTCAGAGTCACTACAAGCTATGTTTGTACCCTCTCTCAGGAGTACCAAGTGGATTTGGGAACTTTTTATGTTTGTTTTAATAAGTTCATTTTTGGTGCATGGCTACTTTAAGAAAGGGAGCCTGCGCCATGGCCATCTTTGCCTCATACACATTAGTGGGATAAGTTGTGTGGGACATATCTATGTACCCATTTATGCTACATTGATCAGAGTGCAGAGTTGCTCGCTCTTTTCCTCTGATTATGCTCTTTCACATGATCAGTGTCCTGACCAGTGGTGTGAGTTTTGCTGCTCTGTGCCAGAAGAGCCATGGTTTGTTTGATTTAAAGTAATAGGGAAAAACTACATTGCCCAGAATCTTCTGTTTCTGATTAGGCTTTCATCTTACTTCTCCGTTACTTTAAAACACAGAAGCCGAATCTCTTGCGCACGCTCTCTCTCTCTGTCCAGTTGAACCCTTTGAATGCCAGATAAGTACTTTCTGGATCTTTCTGAGGGCTTTGCGTTAGACTGGTTGTACTTTTAACTAGTTTTTGTCAATTTCACTACTTTCTCTAATGTCTGACTCCAATGGGCATATGGGGAAAACCAAACCCAAGGCTTCAGGGGCTTCCCTAAACCCCCTCACTCATTGTTCTTCATGCCATGCTATGCTTCCAAGGGAATATTCTAGGTCCCTATGTCCCTCCTTTTCTCTGGACCCCGATCCTCAAATTGTTTTGAAAACATCTGATTGGGAGATTAATTCACAGGAAGAAGATATAGAGTCTTCATTGTCACTTGGGGATCCCTATGAGGATTGTCATGGAAACCTCCATGCCCAGGGCTCCTGGAGGGGCCTGGGGGCCAGCTCACTCCCTGCAGACTATGGGCGCCATTCATGGGGAAGCTCCTTCCTCAGCTTCCCAGTCCCCTCTTGGGTCTAAGTCACCCTGCGATTATTGGGGCCACAGGATTATAAGGAAACTCAGTCTGGTCTGCCCAATCCAGACCTCTACAGCTATGGGGTAGAGTGTATTTGTTGAGAGGATTATGCTCTGGTCTGATGTTTGTCATTTAATTATGTAGTTACGTGTGATGTAATCATGTTTACTGTTTACAGTCCTTTTGTCCCCCATGTTGAGGCTCCCATCGTATAACTTGTGTATTGTTCACATTGTGCTTCTGTATTATGTGCCCCTCCACCACCGGCCCCATTGTCTTCCCAAATGTGGTTTGCAGTAACCTGTATACTATTGTATTCTAATATGTATGGATAACTCGTTATGTGTGTATATAAACCATGTGTGTTCTACGATAAATCAGTTCTTATTGTAACCCCTACACTGGTCTTGCCTGGTGCTTGGGGTAAACTGCAATATTTCACGGGAGCAGCCTTGCTCCCGATTGAAGGAAGCAGCGATTGAAGTGGACACCCAGATGGGGTGTCCACTGGTACCATCACAAGAATGATCTTGTCCCTTCTGCAGAGGGGCTCATTAGAGAGTTGTTGGAGACCCTTCAGGTCTCTGAGGCCACTGAGGATTTTCTGCCTCTCTAGATATCTTCCAGAAGTGCAAACATGACTTTCCAGTCTTCCTTCCTAACAGCACTCTAGACCTGGTTCTGTTGGAGGAGTGGAAGACTAAATATAAGAGATTTTCTTAATAAGCTTATCTCTAAACTATACCATTTTACGTTATTAGGACCTAGATATAGTAATCTGTTGCCAGGAAGGTGAATACTGAAAAGTATGTTGTCTTCTGGGTGCTCGGCGTCTGCCTAGTGCAGACAGGACGCACAGATTATTCGGTGGAAATGTACACAAACAGGAGAGCAGAAACCTCCTCTAAGTGTTGTATATATAAACAAGGAGTACCCCGCTGTATTATAGGTAATTACTGGACACAGAGGCTATATCTTGCCCATAAGAGGAACAACATGCACTGGCTATGCCCCAGGCCAGCAAACTCCTTGGTTATAAACCTTTGTGTGCAGATCCAACTGTACTTCAGACACAAAAATGGTCTTTGTGCAGTGAGGACCTACACTCAAGAGTGTGCTATCTGTAGACAATCAAAGTGTGCACAAAAATGAGGAATAAAAGCCAATGCAAAATATACAGACAGTTCTAGGGATAACAGTTTCCAATGTCCAACTGCTCTTCTTTGAACTCTTGGGATCTGCTGCTATTTCTTTTGATCACCTGGTCACATGATCCACACCGTAAGGAATATCCTTCTCGGCTTCCAACACCAAAAAGAGAAACAGCGCAAAGGCGCCTCTAAGTGCAGAATGTAAATGTAGTAAAGTATATCTCCCACTCAAATCTTCCCCCAGCAATGGGTACTCACTTTTAAATGAGGCTAAGCCAGCCTCTGGGCTCAAATGCACGTCTCAATATCACTCCGTAATTGTAGTTGTTCTCCGCCAACTCAGAATTCAAAGCTGAATGGTATACTATGGACCGCAACTACTGATAGATATTTAATAACATCCTTTATTGGAGATGCAAACTGTTAAAACATACAGCCAAAATAGATAAAATATATATATATATATCCCAACGCGTTTCGTCCCAACCTAGGACTTCATCGGGGGCATATCTTATAACATTAAAACACTTCTATTTATACAGAGAATTTTTTACCTTCATTTTCTCAGTTGATACGCTGTTTACACGGTCTATACATCAGAGCCAAATTATCAACTCCGATGTTATTGTGACCTCGCATGCACAGGTTACCGAATCCACAACTTCAGAATGAGTAAACAAAAAGAAAGAGATCACATTTAATAGCAGATAAGAGAAAAAAGAACAAACCATCCTAGACATATCAGATCTAAACCAATCTGGATTATTACACATGAGATTATCTCCTAATTTCTATCAACCTAAACCAAATAATGGCCACTAAACACACTATATCTAAAATCACCTTCTACTCTTAAAAATACATATAATGGAAAAGAGGGGAAGACAACCATACTGGAACTATATATGATTTATGTTGGTTACTATGAAAGCTGTATAAAGTCTGTTTAGCATCTAAATCTCAAACTTTTATATAATGCTGCACACATCAATATTGTCATTCATAACGTTAGGGTAGTCCTCCTCACATACTGGGTCCCGCATCCACACTGTAAAAGATATATAACATATTTGCTGCCACAGTTGATGAAGTCCCTAACCTGGTAGTTCTTGCCAGAGCTAAAACTCTTAAAGGTCTTACTTCTATGTTTCATGTTGTTAAAAATTGAGACATCTAGCTCCACTGCATTTAAAATTGCCCACCAATTTATTTGTCGTCATGGTCTCTCCAAAATTATGTATAGACTATATTCTATTGTAAATAGACTCTATACTGCTTTGTTGAGTCTTCTTGTTTGTTTTTATCTTTTTTGGGTGACTTTTTGCAATGTGAGCTCTTAAATTTGGAGCTCTCTGGAAGGTTATTTTCGGGCATTCTCCTATCTCTCCTTTCAAAAGCAGATCTTGACATAAAATCCCCCAATGTTTATTTATCAACTTTTCAATTTTGACCGCATCGGAACTATACTGAGTGATAAAACACTCTCATAGTACTTTTTAGTAGCGATCTTTTCTTTTCCCGGATGGCTCCTGACAATATTGTTTCTATCTAGAAGTATAGCTTTTTGGTGCGTAGCTTCTATAATTTTACCCTTGTGACCTTTTTCTAAAAGTTTTACTCTAAGGTCCTGGGCCTCAACTTCATAGTCTTCTAAACGACTACAGTTCCTTCTGATCCCATGATGTTGTCCATTAGGAATATTTTTGATCCATTGAGGATCATGGTTGTTTCTAGCCTCTAAATATCCATTACATGCTACAGGTTTCTGATAAGTTTTAGCGTGAATAATACCATCCTCACCTGCCATAAGGTAGAGATCTAAAAACTCCACAGCCTTTTCTTGGATATTCCAAGTAAAACGAAGTCCTGTTTGAGTGTAACTTAGAGCCTCACATCTAGATTGTAGCTCTTCTTTGGTCCCTTCCCAGATAATGATTATATCATCGATGTAACGGCCATAGTTCACCAAGCTCTCCCCCCCACACACACACCCTGCCAAATCTGGTCTTTCTCCCAATATCCCATAGCCAGAGTGGCATAACTGGGGGCGAACTTTGTACCCATGGCCGTCCCACACTTTTGTAACTATAATAATATCCCCGGCTCTGTACAATGGGTATTGTCTCCACCCGCTTGCTGGGGTAGGACCAATCAAAAAAGATAATATAAGAAAGCCCCTCTCCACAGCAGACAGTCTTTTTGGTCCTGCCAAGCTGGGTGTAGGGCTGTTAGCCTTGCTCCGCTTGTTAGGAGTAAGAGCTTCTTTTAAAGTTTTCAGTTTGTTTGCAGGTTTGTTAATTTTGATCCTACCTGGGCCGCAGTACAGTGCCGCCTTTCCAGAGGCTGATTCCCTCTGATGTGCCCCGTCTCTGCCTCAACGCCAGAAGTGGGTGTCTGGATGTGTCCTCCGTTTGGTCTCCATACAGTGCAGAACCGCCTGGTAGGACCGGAAGTGAGCCAGGACACTTTTGTGCATGCTCCTCCCTTGTGCGTTCCATGATTGAAACGCATCCAGTTTGGGACTGCTGCATACCTCCATAGATGCGCGTGCAGAGACCAGAGGTAAAGGTAAGTGCTTAATTTATAATTTCATCGCTTTATCGGTCTTCTGGGGAGTTACGAGATATGGCTATTTTCATCTGGCTTTTGAGTTCTTCAGAGAGGATCTGGGAAGAAATGATCAGGCAGAGGCTTTTATCCCTTCATCTAGCCTATGCATGTTTTAGATTCAGTCTGTTCAGGACGGCAGTACTCTAACCTTATACGTTCCAAGGGAGTGTGTATTGGTTTGCTTGACAGCCTAAAAATCCTATGCCATATTCTAGTCCTTGCCCCTTTGAGTGTAAGGGGGATATGCAGCGCAGCATCATAAAGCAATGCATTATGTGCCCTTTGAGACTCGCTGGGATCAAATGTAACATCCCATAGCCTTCTATATCAATTTCATCCTGATACGAGTATGTTAGGGCTTCTGGATAACATGAGTGTTGTATAAAACTTAGTTTTAGTGTTGTCTCGGTATATATTTCCCCCTGCCAATACCTCTTCCAAGCTAAAACTTTCCCCAGAGGTGACTTCTTTAATTGTGACTAGCCCAAACTTATTTAGAGTGCCTCAGGAAGGCTGCAGGGCAAGGGATGCCCAAACTTTTCATATATGTTTGGACAAGGATATACAGTATTGATATGTCTCGACATGCTCCAGGCCTCAACCCCTGCAACATAATGTACACTGATGTTGTATCAGAAGTTTGCATTACTTCTGACGTTCAGAACCCTTCCAAGTTATATGGGAAGAATCCCTTGGCCTATCTCACTCTTACTGAAATTGGGAGTTTCATATGGGCCTTTATGGGGAATAAATAGCTTATTCAGTATTTTCATATCAATCATCCTATTTCTGATATAACTATTTTGTAGAAAGGGGACATCTGTACTGGTATGACCAGATAATTTCCCCTTCTGAACCCTTTACTAAGATAAGATATTTATCAGCTATAACCCTCCAATCATTCGCATCCATTGTTTTCTTGAAGGACCATTATTTTCCCATAGGAAATGGTTCTTTTCTTAGGAGGCAATAGTACAGGGAAATGGAGTTAGCCTTTTTTATCCATTTTCTGTCAGGGGTTAGTGTTTGAAGTTAGTTTCTGCACTGGGCCTACATTGCTGGAGCCATCTATATGGCTTAGTGAAGTAGGATGTTGCATCTGTCTAAGAAGCAGTTGGCCTTTACTATAATGCCTCATTTAGTCTTTATAAGACTTGCGGCTAGATCATCAGCTTTTTCCATCACAGTAGGCGAGTGTTGTGGCTGTAGTCATGGGGTGTGGACACCTTCCAGATGAGAACTTGTCGCGCTTCCCTTCCAGGAGGCAGTTGGTTATTGTACCAGCTGTAGTATTTAATCAAGCCACAAGGTTGCAGGTCTAGTTCTGGCAAGGTCAGCTCAGCTTCTTTTCCCTGTGGGGTGGATAAATGAGTCCAGAACATACTTTGAAATGAGAATCTGTATCTGTGTATTCTTACTGGTGATCTACTTTAGCAGACCCAGATCCTGCTGGGCAGATCTGTCAGATGTAAGACAAGAAGTCATATGGCTTCTATCAGAGAAGGCAGTTATCCTCTCAGTCGTCCTTTTTTGAAATTTAATGCTATTGAACAAGACCGGACTCTGATTCCAGTCCCAGTGGGGCTGTAGTCGGGCATCTTTTCTTCTGTTTTGTTTTTTATCATCAGAATCCACTCCAGGACCAATGGGTTCACCAGATATGGGAATCTAGGTACCCACTGTGGTTAGACCACTTTCTTCCTAGAGTACATTAGGCCCTGTCAAGGCTCTGGAGCCCCGCATTAGTGGTCCAGGTTCTGTTTAGTCAGAGGGTGGTAAACCAGTTCCTCTGTCAGAAGAGCTATGGAAGTTATTCCTTATTGCTCTTTTTAAGTTTTGGGGGCTTCAAACTATTTGGTTTTTCTAGATCCTAAATGCCCTTCACAAGCTTCGGCCTTTCAAAGGGAATCCGCAAACCTTAGTTTTTAGGCAATTCCACTAGATGCATCCATATTGACTGTAGACTTTAAAATGGTTATTATCTTTGCAGTTGGGTATCTGAAGTTTATACTGGAAGGTTTCACTTCCAATTCAGCAGCATCCAGAGTCTTCTCCATGTGTTGGCAAGTGTGTCTACAAACTTTAAGGTTGAGCCTTATATCGGTTCCCTATTTGAATAACTGAAGGTCCAATAAACAGACCTTAGACCACTCTGTTCAGAATCTCAAATTTTGGTAATATCCAGGGCAAGTTGTATTGCACAGAGGATTCCTTTCTCTTTCTATATAAAGAAGTGTCTTCTGTGGTGATTAATTTCATTTAGCCATCTCCCTAGGTCGTGACCACAGAGGTCAGCATCACGGGTTGGGGGAGGGCACTTGGTAGAATCTGTCAGACCAAAGAAATTGGTCTCCAGCAGAGTAGTGCTTGCACTATGTGCTAGAAACAAGGGTGGTAGCTACTGGTCTGAAGCCTTTCAGAACCCAGCTATTTCTATCTTGGTCCACTCATACAACACTGCAGCTGTTACACTCATATACAGTTAGAGAGGTATCAGGAGAATATCCTCGTAAGAAGGGGAAAAGAGCCTACATTGGATCAGATAGAATATGACATCATGTCCTCTCACATTACGAGAAGACTAAATCTACAAGCAGTTTTCTGAACGGAACACATCTGGACCAGTAGGGGTCCATAAATCTGAGGTAGATCTGATAGCTACCAGCAAATTGGCAGTCCTCTCTGCTCTGGGGCAGAATGCCCCAGTCCAATCATGTACTTTCCTCTGGTCTATGTTTTTTTCTCTTCTATTCATGATCCACTAGCCCTATGGCTTGATCCCAGACAGATTAAAAGATCACTTTCACCTTCTGAACTGGCCAGAAGAACTTGTTACGCTAGCTTAGTCAAGTTGTCAGTGTATCATCCCATGTCCCTACCTCTCAGACAGGATCTGTGGTCTGGGGGACCTCTGTCACTTCCTAAAAAACACCCAACTTCTCAGTCTGAGGGTTGAAGGTTGAGAGAGAGTTCTCTTGTATAAACTGTCAGAACCAGTAGTCTAACGGTTTGTCTCTGGGAAGAAAAGCTTTTATATCTACTAGCTTCTGCACAATTGATAAGTTCTTAGGAACTGGGGCCCTAAAGACCCCTGATTTTGGTTAGAATCATAAGGGGTTCGGAATGGCTGAAGTCTGCTTCCATCAGATAGTTTATATGTATTTGACCAGGAAACCTGTGCAAATGGATGAACGGGGTTGACAGAGACGAGAATTATTATTCCTTATATAGCGCCAACTAATTCCGCAATTGCAATTGGGAATAGGCATACAGAGGTAGTAAATATTACACTCAAATATGAAGAACAGAAGGATCAGAAGGCCCTGATCTTTAGAGCTTACAGTCTAGAGGAAGGTAGGTTTGACACAGAAGGCGTAACTTCCATTGGTTATAGTACCTCCTGCCTCATGAGCTTAATTGAATCCAGCCATTGTATTAATAGACTCCCAGATGGCACTTCAATATATAGGTTTTAAGCGGATATCTAGTGCGATTGTTTTCAGCCTTTGTTGGGCACCTACAACACCAAGGCTTTGACATAAAACTTAATAACAGATTCTTTTGCTAGGAGGTGGGTGAGCTGCAAGCCTTATCCTGTAATCACTGTGGTTGGTCATCCAATAGACTAAGGTGGTTTTTCAGGATTATACCCTCCTTTAAGTTCATAGGGGAGACTTCATTCTATCTTGAGTCAGGAACTTATCCATCTCTCCTTTTTGGAACTAACCTAAAATACAGTTCCACAACCCTGATCTAGTATTCTGTATCACTTGTCATTGGGGAGGAACAAAGAGTACACTAGATAGGCTCCTTATGTTTTATCCTCTGGTACTTTTAGGGGTCCTCAAACTCTCTACGGCTAGAAGGACCTTTCAATTTATTGGAGGTTAGATTTCTCCCTCCACTTGGATCAAGGTTCATTCCAGAGGCCGCTGTCCATGTATCTGGCAGCTATGTTTTCTGTCTATCCGGAGGATATGTGTAACACTGCCGACTGGTCATCCTTATCAACATTCACCAGGACATTATTCTATAAATGCCCAGGCCTCAGCAGAAGCCAGGTTCGTGAGACAAGTCCTTCATGGGTCATCCCTGACTAAACTGGTAGGAGAATTCCTTCTTATCAATCTCTATAAGCCTATTTGCAGTACTTAGGATATATCCCCTCCCTCTTTGTGTTTTACACTGCTTTGATATAACCCATTGTACAGAGCCGGGGATAGGACACAGAATATGAAATTTACTTACTGATATTTCCCTTTCTTTTGTGTCCTTCCACGGCTCACCCTACTCTTGTAGCTATTATATTTTCCAGCTCGGACAAAAGAAAGACTGTCTGCTGTGGAGAGGGGCTTCCTTATATTGTCTTTTTTGATTGGTCCTACCCCAGCAAGTGGGCGGAGACAATACCCATTGTACAGAGCCGTGGAAGGACACAGAAGAAAGGGAAATATCGGTAAGTAAATTTCATATTTTATCCTGATACTCAAAAAAAATTGTGAGTCAGTATGAAGGATATACAGTGGATTAAAAATTATTTTTGTTCATCCACCATAGTTACGTCCAGATCCAGAAAGTAGGCTACTGCTCTTAATCCCCACTCATCAATGGACGTATACAGGGCCGATAAATCAAGGTTAGCCCATACGTATGACCCCCACTTCCACTGCACATCCTGAAGCTGTTCTAAAACCTGTTGGGAGTCCTTGATATATGATCGTAATTGTACCACATATCGTTGGAGGAAAGAATCAATATAAGCGGAAAGAGAAGCAGTTATACTATTAATTCCAGAGATAATGGGGTGTCCCGTTGGGTTCTCTAAGTCTTTGTTTATTTTGGGGATATGATAAAAGTATGCCACTTCTGCATGTGGCACACTTAAATATTGTTATTCCTGCTTAGTAGACCCCTCTTAAGCGCCCCATCTAAAAGACTGGTCAACTTTTTTGAATACATAGATTGAGGATTAAATTTCAGTTCTTGATAGGAATTAACATCCCCTAAAAGTCTTTCTGCTTCACGCAAATATTGTTCAGTGTCCTGCACAACGATACCTCCCCCCCTTATCTGCTTCGTGGATGGTAATACCTTGACCTTTAGAAAGCTGTTTCATAATCAAAACCACCTCCTTCGTTAAGTTATTTTTTTGTATCTTACTAAATTTGATGTTCTTTTTGTATTCCTCCATTATTACTATATTAAAAGACTCCAGAAATTTGCCCTTATAGGAGCTTGGAAAAAAAATCAGATTTGGGTTTGAAAGTGGTTCTATAAACTAGTTTTTGTTCAACATTATCTTCTATTGCCTCTTCATATTGTTCACCAACTGTAATCTGACCCTCTTTTTGTAAATTTACAAGCAGACTTAATAGTTCTTCATCTTTGTTGATCTCATCAGATATAGTATTCTTATTTTTATTGGTCTGGTCCTTAAAAAATCTCTTTAGGGTTAATTTTCTTGTGAACCGATGAAGGTCCACAAAAAAAATCTAATTCTTTGGATTTATTACTTGGGGCATATTTAAGTCCCCTTGAGAGAAGTTGGATCGTTTGGGCATCTAATGTTCTACTTGATAGATTATATAGGCCATTGATGTTATGTCCAAGCTCTAATCTTAATTTTATTCTTTTTGCCTCCTCTTGTTCCTCTGATGGTTCTATTACCTCTCTTTTTCTTCTGGATGGATTGTTGTCCGTTAGTAGGTTTTTCTGTTTGACTGAAGGACCTCCTATTATCCCTAGAAATTAGGCTATGATCTCGTGTAATAATCCAGATTGGTTTAGATCTGATATGTCTAGGATGGTTTGTTCTTTTTTTCTTTTATCTGCTATAAATGTGATCTCTTTCTTTTTGTTTACTCATTCTGAAGTTGTGGATTCGGTAACCCGTGCATGCGAGGTCACAATAACATCGGAGTTGATAATTCGTCTCGGATGTATAGACCGTGTAAACATGCCGGATTGCCATAGTTACGGACTGATCCTGATGCGTTTGCATTCCAACCACCCTGTATCCAGAAGGAGAAGTTAGTTTTGTAACTTCCGGTAGATGGAAGAGAAGCGGGGTGGGCGCAGTGACGCATCCGGGTCGGCGGATCAACTGAGAAAATGAAGGTAAAAAATTCTCTGTATAAATAGAAGTGTTTTAATGTTATAAGATATGCCCCCGATGAAGTCCTAGGTTGGGACGAAACGCGTTGGGATATATATATATATATTTTATCTATTTTGGCTGTATGTTTTAACAGTCTGTATCTCCAATAAAGGAGGTTATTAAATATCTATCAGTAGTTGTGGTCCATAGTATACCATTGATATTGAGATGTGTATTTGAGCCCAGAGGCTGGCTTAGCCTCATTTAAAAGTGAGTACCCATTGCTGGGGGAAGATTCAAGTGGGAGATATACTTTATTACATTTACAGTCTGTACTTAGAGGCGCCTTTGCGCTGTTTCTCTTTTTGGTGTTGGAAACTCCTTGGTTGTTGACGTCACTATCAATCTCCACAGATCTCCATAAACTTGAAACATGGAGCTTTATGTAAGTAAATTATTGAAATAAAAGCATAAATAAATAGAACCTCTCTACGTGTTTTGTGATGCACTCAATTCATCAACGAACAAACAGATTGTTAAAACAATTATCATCCTTTATAATTATGGACATTCGCTCTTCTAGCTTAATCTCTCACATCCTCATATGATTGATCATCAATTTACGTATCAAATTAAAAACTTCCTCTGTGTGGTCTTTACAACACTCAGTCCACTACCCAGTATTCCTAGAGTTCTCTTGCAGACTCTTGTCTACATCCTATCACTGGATTTAATCCTCTTATGTATAAACAAAGTAACCATTTTCAAAGGCTATGCCCTGGCTTGTGTATCAAACCTCTCTCTTACTTCATCAATGCCGCTGTGGCTCTACGTGGTCTGGCGGTAAAAACTGCCAAAACCGTACTTCTTACATCCTATTAAATCTAAAACACATAGCCCCCTTTATAAAAATATATATACTGTGCAAAAGTCTTAGGCAGGTGTGAAAAAATGCATTAAAGTAAGAATGCTTTCAAAAATAGACGTTTTATTTTTATGTGTGTGAACAGAAGAAAAATCTAAAATCAATATTTGGTGCGACCACTCTTTGCTTTCAAAATAGTATCAATTCTTCTAGGTACACTTGCACACAGTTTAATTAACTTGGCAGGTAGGTTGTTCCAAACATCTTGGAAAAGTAACCGCAGTTCTCCTCTGGATTTAGGCAGCCTCAGTTGCTTCTCTCTGTCTTCATGTAATCCCAGACAGACTCAGTGATGTTGAGATCAGGGCTCTGTGGGGGCCATACCATCACTTCCAGGGCTCCTTGTTCTTCTTTATGCTGAAGATAGTTATTATTGACTTTGACTGTTTGTTTGGTGTCGTAGTCATGCTGCAGAATACATTTGGGGCCAATCAGATGCCTCCCTGATGGTATTACATGATGGATAAGTATCTGCCTGTAGATCTTAGCATCGAAGAGACCATTAATTCTGACCAAATCCCCAACTCCATTTGCAGAAATACAGCCCCAAACTTGAAAAGGAACCTCCACCATGCTTCACTACTACCTGCAGACCCTAATTCTCGTACCACTGTCCTTCCCTTATGCAAGCAACCTGCCTTCTCCTACAGTCAGATATTTCAAATTGTGACATCAGTCCAGAGCGCCTGCTGCCATTTTTCTGCACCCCACTTCCTGTGTTTTTGGCCTTGTTTCCACATCGGAGTTATGGCTTTTTGGCTGTAAGTCTTCCATAAAGACCGCTTCTGACCAGACTTCTCTGGATAGTAGATGGGTGTACCAGGATCCCACTGTTTTCTGCCAATTCTGAGCTGATGGCACTTCTAGACATATTCCGATTGTGAAGGGAAGTAAGCATGATGTGTTTCGTCTGCTGCACTAAGTTGCCTTGGCCGACCACTGTGTCTATGGTCCTCATCATTGCCCATTTCTTTGTGCTTCTTCGAAAGAACTTGGACAGCAACTCTGGAAACCCCCTGTCTGCCTTGAGATTTCTGCCTGGGAGAGACCTTGATGATCCAGTATAACTACCTTGTGTCTTGTTACTGTGCTCAGTCTTGCCATGGTGTATGACTTTTGACATTAAACCGTCTTCAGTAATCTCACCTTGTTGAATTTGGCTGTTCCTCACCCAGTTGTGTTCCTCCTACACAGCTGCGTCAGTTAATGATTGTGTTTCAACCCACATATTAAATTGATGATCATTAGCACCTGTTCGGTATAATTGTTTAATCATACACCTGATGACATGCCTACAAAATCCCTGATTTTGTGAAAGTATACCAAGAAGAATTGATGCTGATTTGAAGGAAAGGGTGGTCATACCAAATATTGATTTGAATTAGATTTTTCTTCTGTTCATTTATTTTGTTAATTGATAAAAAAATAAACTATTAGCATGTCTATTTTTGAAAGCATTCTTACTTTACAGCATTTTTTCACTCTTGCCTAAGACTTGTGCACAGTAGTGTGTGTGTGTGTATGTATATGTATGTATGCATATATAACAAAATATGGAAAAATACAAACATTTTCACAGTGGCGATGGTATAAAAAGCCAAGACTCAATACTCATACCGATCTTCCTTATCGTGTTCACCCACACTGGCCATCGAGGCACCACCACAATATAACAGCCTAAATACCTTCCTGTTCCCCAAGGGGGCACGCAACGATTCATTATTGGTGGTAATAATATTCTCATCATGTCTTGTTCATCTGTATTTGTGCTCGGGGCTTCTGCAGAAAAAATGTCAAATAATTGCTTAACCCGGACTACATACCCTCGGGAGGTGACGCATGTGGTAGCCTGAATAGGGGGCTACCCTGATAGGACCCTAGAAAAGGGGGGTGGGAATATGGGGGGTCTTTAGACGAAAGATGCCCAGTAGTAGAGGCTGATGGTGTTCTATATCACCTCCAGCCCCTCCCACAAATGCAGGCCTAGCCTTACACTTGTGCTCGGGGCTTCTGGAGAAAAATTGTCAAATAATTGCTTAACCCAGAGTACGTACCCTCAGGAGGTGACACATGTGGTAGCCTGATTAGTGGCCAAAAAAACTACAGACCTTCTAAATTAACATTTGCTTTATTACGTAATTAGTCAATAAGAGTCTGATGAGCTTGTCTTATTTCCATCACTGGGTTGTGAACATATCTAGAGAAACAGTTTGACCTCCATCTTCCCAGTCTGTGAATAATATGGGGTGGAATATTATTATTTGAGGCTGAGGAGGCTGCTCCAATATGGAAAGAATGACCGGAGTAATAATCTGGGTTCTTACCCAGGCGAGAAAGTAAAATTCTAACGTATTTAACAAAGCAAGAGGTAGAAAGAGGACCGTTATGGAAAGGTAATAAAGGGCTGTTATCTGAATTGTTAGAGATGAGTGTCTCTAATTTTTTAAGAACCTTGACGGAGCACCACTTGTTAAAGGCTGGATAAAAGGAATTACTGCATCTTCAACCACCTGGTCTGTTTTGGACCGAAGAAGTATTTATTATTGAAATGTAACAGATTTCTTAATGTAAAGTTCATGCTTATTTTTGACTGTTAGCTCAACTGGTCTTAAGAAACCAAAATATGCCATACAAATTGCAACTGCTAAAATAATACTGATTTTATGACCAAAAGGATTATTATACAATAGGTTCAATAGTAGCTGCATATTAGAGCTAATATTAGGGAGGCGGGGATTGGTTTGTGCTATTTTCTACAGTCCTTTGAAAAATAATTTCACATGATAATTTGAAAACAAAGAAGGTTTATGGGGATAGAGTAAGGCTAGATGATGCTGTATCCCTGCTAAATATGACATAATACGATGTGGAGATAGAGAGTGGAGTGACAGTAAGCAGCAAATGCTAGAATGGAGTTTGATGAGAATGTTTTTTCTGTTTTAGTGGAGGTAATACTATTTTTTTTTTTAAAGTTTGCCATGCAGTAGAGTAGGATCTGGAAGTATTCTGGGCTAGGGCAGCATGCATAATTACTTCTGCTTTATTGCTAAATACTTACAGTGCAACGTTAGTTCCTTTGTAACCGGTGGATGAACTGTTTTTTTTGCTGGTGCTTGATAGATGCTGGGAAAATACCAGAAAGTTAAAAAGTGACAGTGCATGAGCTGCAGAATTGTATGACTGAGAAATGATTAAACTGTGAATATGGAATTTGTACTAGATGTCTGAAGAAACATCATAGTAGAAAGGTTAGGAAATCTACCTTTCCTTAGGAGGTTTGCCAAGTCTTGATTGTCTGTGAGGAAGGTGATGTATTTTCTTACCTATCTATGACCCCATACTGCCGCCACTGCCACTATGGGATAGATACTGACCAATTGTGGGTTGGCGATAAGAAATTAAATTCATTCTGTCTCCTGAGGCCAAGGTTCCACTAAACATTCATTTAACCAAATGGCTACGAAACCATAGGCCTGAGAAGCATCTGAGTAAATTCTTGGGGAGAAAGTTAAAACTGGGGGAAACATTGACCTACCGTTCCAGCGAGTTAGGAAGCTGTCCCACATATACGCATATCTGCTTTTGCGGCTTGGTTTATAAGGGAGCTTCCTGCGGATGAGCACCTGGGCAGAATAGAGAGTAATTGGGAGATGAAAGACCTGCCTTGTGGGATGATACGCATAGCGTAATTTAAATCGTCTACGAGAGATTGGATATCTAACAGAGAGGTGTTTTCTTTATTGAGAAATTTGTGTACCAGTTGTTGTGTCCTGGTTAATTTATCTAGTGGCAAGCTGGCTTAGAAGGTGGAAGTATCAAGCAGAATTCCTAAGAATTCTACCGCCTTGGTTGGATCTATTGTTTTATGAATAGATAAAAGAATATTTAATTGCCTGAATAACTTCATTAGTTTGTTAAGACTGGAAAGTTGGGCTGAACCTGGTTTGATCAAAAGGAAATCATCCAGGTAAAGTATAACTGAATGAAATTTACATTCGTTGAGTAGTAGCCAGCATAAAATGTCAGCGAACTTATTGAAAATCATGGGGCTACTTTTTGAACCAAATGTTAACCTTGTTGCAAAGTAATATTGGCCTGCCCATTGAATACCTTGTATGTGCCACAGTTAGGGGTGAACCGGAAGTAATTTGAAAGCATCTTTAATGTTGGTTTTCGATAGCCAACACACGGGGTCTGCTTGATGAATGAGGGAAATAGCACTATAAATTGAAGAGTATTGTAATGAGTACTCTTCTGAGGGATTTAAAGGGATAGTAATGTTTCATAATAAAAGCAGCTCTAATTAATCATCATAGTATTTGGACTTTGGAGAGTGTTATTTCAATTATGTCAGAGTTGTAGTTCAGGAGTAATTCAATGGCAAAGTGTCCCCCTCCCGCCCCTTTTACTGATGTAACACTGCTCAGCCAAAGCAGAAGGGAGGTGCCCAGGTAGATTGCACAGAGGGACAATCTTCAATTAAGATAAGGGAAAAACCTGAAAAGCTTGTGAAGGGGGGCAGGGCTTGCACTGTTTTCATATAAAGAAGATTGTCCCCTACTCTTATCTGTCCAGTCTATGGACTGCATTCCACATCTGAGAAGAGATGGCTTACACTAGGCAAAAGGGGCGAGGGGGGGACTTTGCTTGTGAATATCTCTTAAACCATAAAGGTTTGAGAAATAAGACTTATATCATTCTTCATGTTTTTTTAATGACTACAAAATAAAATAAAGTTAAAATGAAGTATTACTAGCCCTTTAAGGAATTGAAACTATGTATTAATTAATTAATCTTTGTTTAGATGAGTATTTATGAGTAGATAGACCAATAGGATTTATCCACCAAGTAGGAAAAGGGTCGTAGGGAAGGGACCTAATAGGAACCATTTCTCAAATTCTTCAGCAAGGAGTGCAGATACTTTTTAGGGATTTTTTTTAAGGCTGAGAGAAGGTTGGGGCAGATAACTGATTTATCCTGGAAGGCTACTAAACCTGTGTGAAAAACATTGGTAAAACCTTTGATAATGAAATTAACTAAATGTATGTCTGGATGTTACTTTAACAAATGACTTCAGTACATCAATATAAATTGAACTTAAGTCTTTATTAATGTTGGAGGCTTTTGGGCAAATGGGCAGAAGAGCTCACTGTCCAGTGCGCCCCAGTGCACCAGGAAATTAAACTGTGCCAGACTAGCCGCTGCCTTGGCTGAGAGGGAAAGGTGGTAATCATAAAACATACCACTGTACCTGTAAGCCAGATCTGTTATTGGGTCCCGGGACCAGAGCTGTCCATAGGATGGTGTAGCAACAGCACCACGGTACAATTTCAGGCTACTGTGATACTGTACCTAAAAAAATTCAGCTTTAAGCTGTAATAACTTTTGAATAAAACACCTTTCAGCAGTGGGAGTACCCTTGTTTTACTCAGGGGGATAAACCCTAGAACATATATATATAGTGCCCCGGGCATGGGTTTTTCCCAAGGTGGATATTTATATCAAAATATCAAACATTTAGTAACATAGTAATTTAGGTTGAAAAAAAGACTTGCGTCCATCTAGTTCAACCCTTTTCCTATTCCTGTTTACCATCGTTGATCCAAAAGAAGGCAAAAAAAAAACCTCAATATAGCAATTTCAAATTCTGCCTCGAATGGGGGGGGGGGGATTCCTTCTTGATTCCAAATGGCAATCCGATTTCTCCATGGATCAACAAGCCCTAACTAAATATTAATCCCAATACTAACGTACATAGCCCTCTATGTTCTGCTCTTTTAAATAAGTATCCAGGCCCTTTTTAAAGTCATCTAATGTATTCGATAGAACCACCTCCCCAGGCAGTGAATTCCATACCTTTATGGTCCTTACAGTAAAGAAACCCTTCTGCTGTTGTAGATTAAATCTCCTTTCCTCAAGTCTAAGCCGGTGGCCCCTTGTCCTATGTACTGTTCTGTTAATGAACAGGTCTTTGGAGAACCCTTTGTATGGGCCCTGAACATATTTATATAGTGTTATCATATCCCCTCTAAGACGCCGTTTCTCTAGTGTGTACAAGTACTTTTCTAGCCTTTCTTCATAACTAAAACTTTCCATTCCCCTTACTAGTTTTGTAGCCCTCCTCTGCACTTTCTCTAGTTCCATAATGTTCTTTTTCAGAAAGGGCGCCCAGAATTGAACAGCATATTCAAGGTGGGGTCTTACCATGGACCTGTAAAGAGGCATAATAATATCTTCCTCCCTTGAGTCAATACCCCTTTTAATACATGCCAATATCTTATTGGCCTTTGCAGCTGCCAGCTGGCACTGCATGCTACTGCTTAGTCTATTGTCTACCATTTCTCCCAAATCCTTTTCATTTGTAGATTTCCCCAGAGAAACACCATTTAAACTATATGTTGCATTTTTATTATTATACCCAAAATGCATAAGTTTACATTTGTCTATATTGAATCTCATTTGCCATTTCCCTGCACAGTTACTCAGTTTGTCCAAATCCTCTTGTAATGACACATCCAGTTCAGACTTTATTACTTTACTTAATTTTGTGTCATCGGCAAACACTGATACATGGCTCCCTATGCCCTCTGGTAGGTCATTAATAAACAAATTAAAAAGAAGAGGACCCAGGACAGATCCCTGAGGTACTCCACTTATCACATTTATCCAACTGGAGAACTTGCCATTTACTACCACTCTTTGCATTCTATCTTTCAGCCAATTTCCAATCCACACACACACATTTTCCCCTAGGCCTATTTTATTTAATTTGTACAGTAACCTCTTGTGTGGAACCGTATCAAATGCCTTGGCAAAGTCTAAATAGATCACATCAACCGTCTCTCCCGCATCTATATTATTAATCACTTTTTCATTAAATGCGATTAATTTAGTTTGACAAGACCTGTCTTTCACAAAGCCATGTTGGCTCCTGCTAATAATATTCCTGTTCCAGCAGAATTATTGAATATATTCCCTTAGCAAGTCTTCAAACAGCTTCCCTACCACAGATGTCAAGCTTACAGGTCTGTAATTTCCTGGCTGTGACTTTGATCCCTTTTTAAATATGGGCACCACATCTGCTTTACGCCAATCCATGGGCACCATACCTGAAATAAAAGAATCCCTGAAAATCAAATATAACGGTCTGGCCAGGGCCTGGCTTAGCTCTTTAAGTACCCGTGGGTGTATACCATCTGGCCCCGGAGCTTTGTCGACCTTAACACCATTCAATTGTTTTAACACTTTTTGTTGTGTTAGCCAGTCCCATGTTTGCTGTGACTGTTCTGTAAAAGTAGTTTGCAGATTCTTGTCCATTGGGTCTTCCTTGGTAAAAACAGAAGAAAAGAAATTATTTGAAATATCTGCCTTCTCTCTGTCCCCCTTGACCATCTCACCCATTTCAGATAACAAGGACCCAACATTATCAGACTTTTTTGCCATTAATGTATTTAAAGAATTTTTTTGGGTTGCTCTTGCTCTCCTTAGCAATACTTTTTTCATTCTCCAGTCTAGCTAATTTAATAGCCTTTTTACAGGTTTTGTTGGCATTTTTGTATTCTGCAAATGCCTCTGCTGATCTCTCAGCTTTATAATGTTTAAATGCCACTTTCTTGTTATTTATTTAATGAATTACTTTACTGGTTAACCACATTGGTTTTAATTTGCTTCTTTTGTATTTGTTTCCAACAGGGATAAATTTATGTGTGTATTTTTGCAATGTTATTTTGAAGGCATTCCACTTACCTTCTGTGTTTTTTCTTGAAAATATTTTATCCCAGTCAACGAGACCAAGGGATGAATTAAACGTGCTAAAGATGGCCTTTTTAAAATTCAGTGTTTTGGTGGAACCCATACCAAATTGCTTTTTTGAATTAATCTCAAACGATACCATGTTATGGTCCCTGTTCCCCAAGGGCTCCCTAACTTGGATGTTAGAGATAAGTTGTTCATTGTCAGTTATTACCAGATCCAGACACGCATTCCCTCTGGTTGAGGTCTGCACTAGTTGAGGCAAAAAATTTCATTCAACAAGTTCAGAAACTTACTACTTTTAGCAGAATTAGCTGTTCCATTTTTCCAGTCTATTTCTGGGTAATTAAAATCCCCCATAATTGTAGTTCTCCCTATTTGAGAAGCCTTTTCTATTTGAATTAATAGCTGTGATTCTTCAAGGTCACCAATGTTTGGTGGTTTATAACAAATACCCACTAATATTTTCTGGGCAGTTCTACCCCCAGTGACTATTTCAACCCACAGGGATTCCACATGTTCACTACTGTCATCACGTATATCTTCCCGCAAATGAGGCAATAATGCTGGTTTGACATACAGACTGACCCCACCACCTCTTTTGTTTGACATATCTTTTCTAAATAACGTGTAGCCCTCCAAATTGATTGACCAATCGTGTGTGTCATCCCACCATGTTTCTGTTATGCCTATCAAATCATAGTTTTCAATTTCAGCTACCAGCTCCAGTTCCCCTATTTTACTAGTTAAACTTCTGGCATTTGTAAGCATACAGTTTGTGTCACGGCTATGTTCCATTTGTGATTTAATTTTGATGTGGTTTATAGGCTTCATCTGTACTAACCCCACCCCCAGATCTACCCGCCTGGTTGTTAACTACATTGCCTTCCCTTTCTATACTATCAAGCCCAGTATTTATTATTATTATTATTTATTATGAGAAATCAAGATATATTCCAGTAATATAAGCAGAAATGAAACTTAGATTCTTTCCAATGCTAATATTTCCATAAGTAAATTATGTTTGCTATGTTAGACTGTTTGATTATTATCTATATCCTATCATTTGATATCAAGCCTATGTGTTAGAGCAAAAGAGTATATAAAATGTGGCTTCTAACCCTTTCACATCCTATATAATAATTCGCTAAAAAGCATGTAACGAGCAAGTCAATCGCAGTAGAGACTGTTGTGCATGCTGCAGTCATGCGCAGTAGAGACTGCCCGCACCGCGGCTGATACAGAGGTCCAACTCTGTATCAGCCGCGGCGCGGGCAGTCTCCTCTGCGCATGACTGCCCCGCAACCGGCAGGCAGTGGCACTGTGGCCCATGTAACGGGCTCTTCAACTAGTATAGACAATAAAACAATAAGAAAATAAAATCGAAGTGTGATGGTTAATGTACAGAAAATAAAATAAGAGAACTCCAGCAATACTGAGTGGTGGATTGAGCGTTGTCAAGACTAAACTGAGGAAGCTTTTCCACCTGATAGCATAGCCAGTGCATCCTGTTTATTATAGAGGCAAGATATAGCGTCTGTGTCCAGTAAGTACCTATAATATAGTGGGCTACTCATTGTTTATATATACTGAACTCAGATGTTGTTTGAGCTCTCCTTTTTGTGCCTATTTCCTATACAGAGCTTTTTTTGTGGAGGGGTGCTGTCCTTGATTTGGATGAAGCGGTAACACCAGTAGAATCTCATAACTGTGGTGTATGCCTGATTGAGTGCATCAAGAGGTGACGTTGTAGATTATTAGGAGGGGCTGCAAAGAATCCAGCTGTCTTGGTACATATTGTACCAATGACAAAAATGTCAGGGATTTAGGGTGCAAGCTGACTGCAGTGATCTCCAGGGTAGTAGTTTCTGAAATGCCAGTGCCATGCTTCACTGCAGGTAGGCAGAGGGAGCTCAGGGAGCTTCATGCATGGCTTAACCCCTTGATGTCCAGTGACGTACCCTGACCATCACGGCTATCCGGGACTTAAGGACCAGTGACGGTCCTGGCACATCATGGAATTCAGCCCTGGATCAGATTTAAAAAAAAAAAAAAAATGCCCGTGGTCCTCAAGTGCGCCACCGGTCGTTAAGGGGTTAAGTATTGGTTTGAAGATTTTTTTCGAGCATCTGTATTCCCTTCTCTCATTAAACTACTGCGAGGAACAGGGGACCTGTGTATGTTGCATGCAGGGGCTTTCTTCATTGGCCGGGGAGCCAGTTTCAAACTTGCACTGAGAGTCTGGGTCCTCAGAACAAGTTTGAAAGTGGCACCCTAGCTGATGCAGAAAGCCCCAGCAAGCAATGCACCACAGTGCTTCATGTGGATCATCACATACAGGTTACCTGTTACTAAAGAATTCAGATTAATTGCAGAAATGAAAGTGTGTGCATGCTTTATCCTTCCAAGAATGGAGATAGACAGACCTGGTCAAAGACTCTTGGATGGGGGTTAGAGGTGGGAAAGAGACATACAGAGACCTGTGACTGGGTCAGTCTAAAACGAGAGCCCTTACTACTGTATGAAGGATGCCTACCTAGGCAAGTCCTCATTAAATATATAGATATACCTGACTGCTGTATGATGGACTTCTGCCTAGAGCCAGTGCCACAGCTCACCTAACAATCTCATGTGCTTTTAACCCATTAAGTGCCAGTGGGCAATGCATTGGAATTCCCTTCTGGCACTTAAAACAATTAACCCCTTAATTTTGCTGTTTAAGAACACAGCGGTACACATATGCAAAGGCAAAATTAGTGTTCTGGAGAAAACAAAGTACACTATAGGGAACAATTAAAATTCTGATTGGGAAATGGATCATTTAACCAGCTGCATTGTAGAGAAGTCCTGAAGACCTCTTTAGCATTGAAGGGGTTCAAAGCCTCATTTAATTCAGTGGAATCTTATTTGCTACCAGGGCTGGATTTACATCTCAGGAGCCTGTAGGCACAAAAATTTGAAGCGCCCCCCCCCCCGTGGGCCATCTGCACTGGATACCTCCACAATGCTCCTAATCTCCACGTTGCCCCCCATCATCTCCATATCATCGCCACATTGCCCCCATAAGCTCCAGCTTGCCACCATCATCTCATATCGCCCTCACATTGCCCCATCATCTCCATATACCATATTGCCCTCACATTGCCCCCATCAGCTCCATACTGCCCCATCATCTCGATATACCATACTGCCCCCTATCAGCTCCACATTACCCTCACATTGCCCCCATCAGCTCCATATTGCCCTCACAATGCCCCCATCAGCTCCATATTGCCCCATCAGCTCCAACTTGCCCCCACCATCTCCACATTGCCCTCCATTGGCTCCAACTTGCCCCCCATTAGCTCCACATTGCCTCCCCCCGTTGTCAGTTTCCTACCTCCCTGATAGGAGATCTGTATGTGCCTCCTTTGGCACAGTCTTGTACTTGATGAAGCTCCCGCGCGGTCTCCTATTCAGGAATGCAGAGCGCTGGGAGATGATGTCATCACCCAGCGCTCTGCATTCCTAAAGAGGTGACTAGGGAGCTCCATCACGTACAAGACTGGGGGGTCGGGCAATGTGAGTGGGTGCCGCCGGCGCAGCCAGCGAGGTGGCTATTTTTTTTATTTTTTTTTTAAAGAATATTTAAAAAAAAAAAATCCAAATGGCAGGTGCCCCTCATTGGCGTACGCCTGTAGGCAGATGCCTACTTTGCCTAATGGCAAATCCGGCCCTGTTTGTTGCCAATGTTGCATTTGATTTGCCCCGGAAGTGTTGCATGTTTGTATTTATACACATGGTCCACTTATTAAAAGTCCAACTTAAAATACACAATTTGCGCACTTACATCCAGTGAAGTTATGGTGTGGTCCTGTAGCTCCATTTCAATTGTAAGCTCCATGGTATCACTAGTATAGTGCCATATCACCTATAAGCTCTATGGTATCACTAGTATAGTGTCATTCCAACTGTAAGTTCTATGGTATCACTAGTATAGTGCCATTTCAACTGCAAGCTCTATGGTATTACTAGTATAGTGCCATTTCAGCTGTAAGCTTTATGGTATCACTAGTCTAGGGTTCACTTTTAAAATGTTGCACGCAAAAGAGAGTGCAAAATAAAAGCAAACTAAGCACGTTGCCATGATCAAAAGGGCGACGAGAATCTCGGCCTGCATGAAAGAGTGAGATTATCATGTCGCAGCACTAAATGTCGATTACAGCATTTCCACGCTATTTCATTAACATAAGGGCATGACAGCCTTATAGCTCCAGGACCTCTCTTGCTGTTGTTCACCATTTATAGCCAGCTAAAATTTCACTCCGACACTGATTGGTCACTCCAAGGCGAGTCAGATCACTTGGCACTGTTGCAATGCTCCATCTTGCCTGCTGGGCGACGCATACCTATTTTATGCCTGAATGTTTCATTGTACTGAGCTGATAACCCATTTATCCCCACCCACCTGCTGCGGAGCTGAGTCCTGTCATTCCTCACTGTTGCAGAGCTCTGGACCGGTCTCTCTCTCTCTTTCTCTCTCTCTCCCTCTCTCCCCACACACACGGAAGAGAGTGCTCAGCCATTGTGGGGAATGAGAGGGCTCCGGAGAGGGTGGGTGGGAAATGGGTGACCAGCTCAGTACAACGAAACACCCATGCATAAAATATCTTTGTCGACCCGCCAGGCAAGATGGAGCGTTGCAAATAGCAAAATAGTTAGAATCCTCTAAGCATAGTATTTCAGTTGTCAATGATAAAATATCCCTTCACCCTTTAAGTGATCTATTCACATGTATTATAGGCTCAACCTGCCTCTCAGTATAGCATGCCTGCACTGGAATAGCAAACGTCACTCCAGGCTTGTGACTTACTGGGTCAACGATCTCTCCTTGATTCTTTGCCTCCCAACAGCCAATACTCTTTCCTCCTCTTGACAAGGGTTTACAGGTACTTAAATCGTTTTATAGAAAGAGACTACCTGGGCTTTGTGCATAAAAAGCCTCCATTTATTGGTATTATATAGAAAAAATTCCAAAAAATAAAATTTTTTAAAATACCATGAATAACTGGTACAATGATCAACAAGGGTATATCTCCACAAGATTATACCTCCGCAACAGGTATACACATTGAATAACCCAACGTGTTTCGTCACCGTACCGACTTCTTCAGGGGTCTTTACATATATTAGTTATCAATATTATTATATATACCTTACATTGGGCTCTCTGATCTCCAGTATTTATCCTCTCCCATCTTGAACATTCCCGCGTCGAGGTTCTCACTAACTGCGACTGCCGAGTCGTCATTTCCGGCATCACTCCTCCAGTTTCCTGTCTAAGCCAAGCCTCGCTTTGACACCGCTTTGAAGCTCAAGCTAGTTGTCATGGCTACAGGATCAGCTATGCCTTTACCACGACTAGTATTTATCCCGTAGTGTTTGAACCTTTAGTCTGCGGGCATTTTCCTCAGGGAGAGGACCATACATTAGAACAAAAAGCTCTACATCTATATTAAAACCGTCTAAAATTATATAAAATAAACCACAATAATGATTATATTTATTTTACTTTTTCACTTTCAATTTTCATTCCGGTCATCGCCACGCAGCCCAGAACCCACAGTCCACCAACATCCAATCCACGCATCATAAATTTAATACGTGGCAATATTGAGGTTCTGCGGTCCTGGGCAGCTCCCCGATGGCACTACTTAAACATCCTACCAATAGTTCCAAACTATAAAACAAAGGGATTGATCCATTCCGCTTCTTGTCTACACAGCGTTCTGAATTTACTTTTGCAGGTAGTTGGAATAACCCGTAGACCCATTATTTTAAAATTCTTTAAACCTCCTAGATGGCATTGGATGACAACAAATAACATAGACATGGTGTCCACTATTAAAGTAGGGGAGTATTTGGGAAACAGTGATCACAGCATAGTTTAATTTGAGATCAGTTAGACAGAGCCAAACTGTATAGGTTCAACAAAGACTCTTTAACTTTAAAATGTTAACCATATCAATGCAACATATCAACTGGGATAAATGATTTAAAGGAAAAAATACTGTAGGAAAAATGGTTGCAGAAATATTTGCAACAATATACCGATATTTGACAAATTGAAAAGCAGAATATTACAACCAATGTGGTTGAATGCAAATATAAAGAAATTGAGTAAGCAAAACTATATAGGTTCTCAACCAGGGGAGATTCACTAATCAGTGATAAAGAGGTGATAAGGTGAAGATGCCATCTCCCATTTTTTCACTTCTCGAGTTCCTATGTTATTCTCTGGAACCTATTCACTAAGATCTCCAAAGCTGAAGACAGTGAATCTCCCCCATTAGACTGGGGGAAATGTATTTAAAAGAAAAAAAACACTGTGGAAAAGTGGTCAAAATGTACATTTTGTTTGTAGAAATATATTCAACAATATTCCTGTAGGTAAAAAAATGCAAAAATAGTAGTTCACAACCAATGTGTTTATATACAAATGTAAAGAAAAAAAGGCAAGGTAAAAAGGGCATTTTAAATGATTTCTTGAAGGAACAGAAAATTATTTCTTGAAACAAAAGATTGCAAAACGCAATTAGGTTATCAAAAATAGATGAAATGACGCAAGAATTGCAAGGGAGAGTAAGACATCCAGAAATGTTTTTCAAATACATAAATAGCAAAAAACTTAAAGGGGAGTGTACTGGACCTTTCAAAAATGAGATGGTTAAGTTAATTAGGGAAGGATAAGGCAAAGGCTACTGATCTGAACACTTTCCTTACATCAGTATAAACTAGGAAAATGAAATCATAGAAGATCCATTAGCCATAACCATTCTCACATATTGGGTTAACACAAGAAGAGGTTTAGAGAAGGCTGAACAAAATTAAGATTTGCAAAGCACCTCATCCTGGTGGTATACATTCAAGGGTTCTAAGGAAATCTGTGCAGTTCATAAGGAAATCTGTTCAATCTTTAAAGACTCCTGCTGCAGGTTCAGTACTACAAGACTAGCTTAAAGCTTTTTATTTACCAATAGAACCTCATAATTATAGACCTGTGAGTTTGACCTCACTAGTGGGAAAACTGTTAGAGGGGAAAATAATACTTTATATTTAAGAATATACTGCAGAAAATAAGGTTAGCAGGAATCAACATGGGTTTTTGAGAAACAGAACTTAAGCAACCATGGGGTTGATCTCCCTCCTCCATGTAGGTAGGGCACTTCAAAAAGACAGTCTTTGGGGCAGTGACTCCCTACTCTCTCTCCAGCTTAACCTTTACCCTAATCCAGTTTCATGTGTCCTATGTCCATGGTAGTAGAAAGCATAGCAATGTCTCTAACTTTTTTCTAGAATTTATTATTTTTTAATTAGATATGGGGTTGTATAGCCCCCATTAAGTGGGCTCCCATCACTGACTTCCATGGAGTAGGATTGTCCAGTTCGCGGGTGTTTTGTGGGCCCATTATCATGTGAAGGTTGATTTTGACAAGCATGTTCCTTCTGGCAGAGTCTCCTAGAGATTCTGCCCTTTTGAGATGGGAACCTGAAGGTAGAAGACCCCTTGGGTACCTTGGGCCACTGTATTCCCCATTCAGAGCTTTTTTTCCAAACTATGTAGGTCTGTATTATGCACTCATGTATAGATCTTATTCTTTACATTGGTCAGAGTACAGATGGCTGCAGTATTTTTCTCAGATTAATCATTTTTCCTCTGTTCTGTAATGTATTCACTATTTTCTTGTTATACCTATGGGTTATGATACTTTGAGGAGCTTCTAATCTTCCCCACGCCACTTTAATATTTATACTTTTACACACACACACACACACACACACACACGCTATCCCCAAAGGCTTTTTTTTATTTTAATTATCAATCATAGTAAAAAGATAAGAGGTGAAAAGCAGGGGAAGGACACAACAAGGAAAGGAATGGGAGGAGGAGGAACTGACAGGGGGAGACAAACAAGACTGTGTCATATGGAGGATAAACTGCCAAATTACAATACCTATCAACAAGCACAGGTGAGCGCACATGGGCGTTAAGCCCCACATCAAAAGGTCTGTACTGTCGAGGATGAGCTAGCAATGTCTGTAGGTGCAAGTGCTGAAGAGGGAGAGGCGATAGAGGAGTAGGCCAGCCAAAGCAAGGTAGAAAGGTCACGTATCCCAATGTCGGAAAAATAGAAGCGTTGCATGTCACAAATTTGAGCTTCCATTCGTTTTGGAGGATCATTAAACCTCCAATGCATAAGGATCTGCCACTTAGCAGCATTAGTCATATGAAAGAATAAGGCGGGTTTAGATTTATCTTTGGTGATGGGAGCAGGTAAGTCATGACCAAATAGCAATGACATGGGAGAAGCTCTGAAATGAATGTGAAATATTCTACTCAGTTGTGTGCATCCCAGAAAGGAGAAATCAATGTACAGGACCACCAGATGTGCAACATAGAGCACAACCCCGAGCCGCAACGCCACCATATGGAAGCAGAAGTAGGGTAGAATTTATGTAAGAGTTCAGGAGTTCTGTACCACCTGGTGAGTAATTTATAATTACATTCCTCAGTGGTTAGATCAGGAGCCAAGTTTACCAAGTGTCTGAGGAGTTGGAGCCATTCTCGAAGGGGGAGAAAAATACCCAATTCTTTCTCCCAGGCAAAAAAAATAATTGGGTTTCACAAATATTTCACTTTCTAAAAGAAATGAGTACCAGAGACCCAAGGTATGAGAATGGATATAACATGAAAGGAAGAGATCTGCAAAAGGAGAAGAGCTTTAAGGAATGTGGGCAGTAGGAAGAATAGAGAGTACAAAGTGCAATAATTGCTGGTACTGCCAGAAATGGGTTGCTGGAACACCCTTGTCTTGAATGAATGTCTCAAAGGATAGTGGACCCGAAGCTGGCACCACATCTTCCAGGCTTTGAAGTTATATATGTGACCAGGAAGTACATTGACCTTCTGTGAGGCTTGCCGGGAAAGCAGGATTACCCAAAAGTGGCATCCCGTCTGAGGGGTAAGGTAGGAGTTTCATGGTGCGATTCAAAACTGTCCAAGAAGAAAGAAGATACCCTATCCTTACAGGAATCAGGAAAAAGGTGGAGGTCAAACCAACACAGATGAGACAGTGAGATTCCAGGGGTGAACAAAGTCGCCCACTCAACCCAAGGCTTCACAGGAACCTTTACACAGTACAGAAGAAGTGTCAACGTGGAAGCTTTAATATAAGTAGATATGTCCGGTATACCTAGACCACCTCTGTGTCTATGCACTATCAGAAGCAGAAATGGTAGTCTAGGCCTCTTAAATTGCCAAAAGAATGAATTTATATGCCACTGCAAGGACGCCAGAAGATAGTTAGGGATCCTAATTGGTAGAGAATTCAGGACATATAGTGTTTTTCGTAAAATCATCATCTTTCAGACATTGACATGGCCCATCCAAGACAGGAACAAGGGAGACCATCGTTTGATATCTGATTCCACAGAGGCTAAAAGAAGGTTTATATTAGTTGTGACCAAAGAAGGGATGAAGTAAGAGTAATGCCCAGATATTTAATGCCAAGGGTAGGCCAGCTAAAGGGGTACTTCTCTTTTAACCAGGAAGACTCAGAGCTGGTCAAATTTAGATTAAGGATTGTTGATTTGGAGGTGTTTTCTTTATATAGAGAAAGGGCACTAAAGTCCTTAATAAGGGATACTAGTGGACGCAAAGATTTACGGGGATATGGAACAAATAGTAACAAATCATCTGCATAGCATGTGCTATAAGAAAAAAAGGGAACACCACCGAGGGGGGATGCGCCCCCCTTAGTGCATTAAAACCTGGTACTCCAACCACAATGAATCACCTCTGAGTGGGTACGCACAAACACTGATGCCAAGATATTGTATATACAAGTCTTGGCTCAAAAGCTTAGTATCGTTGGATTTTGCTAAGGCAGCTCCTCCTCTCCTACTCACTCTTCCCACAGCAGTACAATATGCAACAACAAAAAACACTGAGAGGGCGGCCAGTAGTGTAATACTGTCATAATAATGATACAGAATATGTAGAATTGCACTAACATTTGATGATCCTCAATATCAGCATGCAGAGATTTTTTCATCCCTGTCTCCACTCAGGATCTTTCATTCTCACCGTAGGACTTTGTTGAGATTTGTATCCAATTCAGCATGCACAATGCGATCTTCTCTCAATGTATCCAAATGATCAAAAAAGAAAAAACTAAAAAGGCTGTGATTGTCAAAAAGTAGCAAAATCTTTTATTCTTGAAAAAGATACGTGTCTATTCAATTAAAATAACTATGTGTTTCACTGCTATAATGCTGCTTTATCAGACCTAAAATGCAACAAAATGAAAAAACACAGCCTCAAACAAACATCCGTTATTTCAAATCTCCTATTGAACTCTGATTGGATAATTGAGCTTCCGATCGGACCAACGGCTTGCCTTAAACTAACAGATACTTTTAACCCCAAATATTAAAAAATAATCATATATAAACTAGTAAGGTGGTAAGGGGTTGTGCAACCATACAATAGCTGATATCCAAAATTACAAATTGTAGTATGATTGTCACGCACTATATGTCCAGATCAGATGAAACCACTATATTGGCTTCAGGACTACACTGGTCCGATCGGCAGCACAATGGTTAAACAACCTGCCGATTTCATCTAAGGGTCAGACTATCTAAACAACCATATGTTATCTCCATCTCTATCTCATCCCCATAGTTCATTGAATTCTATAGAATAAAATAGTATTGATATTCTACAAATAAATAGTCCGACTGGCGGACTATAATAGTCAATGACACAATGTGGATGCGACACATTTGTAGACCCCCTACACATGTTGATAAATCAAAACCAATAGAAGTGTGTATATATAAAAATAAGTAGATATATATATATATATATATATATATATATCTATATAATATAAAAATAAATCAACCAACCATCGGCTACCCGACATGTACCCTACATGTATTGAATACCATGTCATCCAGCCGACAGTTTACAATCGAAATCACCACAAATAGCATGTTGATACTAGTTTAACTAAACAGGACCAAACCTAATATAAATATATATATGATATAACCCTACTATTGTGAATATACTCATGTGTTCTAAATAATTAAAACAATAAAATGTTGTGATGATAGTATACAACCTATTGCTAATGTGATCATATATATATAACTACAAACACTTAGAACGATCACGGAGCCCTGTGCGGATGAACACGAGCCAACCAATTATTATATATTCGCCACAATGTATCACTACTATCTGTGGGCCTTTCAGTGGTAAAGGTCCAATTATTTAATACAACTGCAAGAACGATTGGAGAGAGCTACTATGTGTCGTATATCAATATCAATTTATTTAAAACATCCAATACACTGTAGTTACAATAAACACAGCTGAATCACTTAGGAATATTAATTATAAAACCTATAGTCCAGAGCTATGAATATCACCTAGGTGTACAATAAATAAAAAAAGGCCTTTCCTAAAAAGACATGCTGTGAGTAAAACTCTTTATAGAGTATGAGTCTGTATCAATGACTATCCCACTGTCTTCGATGGAATTGTAGCACAAGAAACCAATTATCTTAAAGGTGATGTGTTAAATACCAAAATTAACCCCTTTGTAGCTGGAAAAAGTTATTAATTTGAAATATAAGAAATATCTGCCAATTTATCTCCGGTTTTAGACAGCCTTATGAGTGTCTTGAGAGTGTATATGAGTAACCACTGTGTAGGTGTTGATGAAATATTTTGCATTACCTCTGGTCCTTGACTCTTTAATCGCTCCTTGATATAGCGATACAAGCAACTCCTCCAAATCCTCGGGTCCTTGACTCTTTACTTTCTCTTCAATATAGCGATGCAAGCGACCCCTCTAAATCTCCTCTATCGATATCTCATCCACAGATGTTTCCTTTTTAATGGCCAACTCTCAATATTATCTTACACTCTCTTCTCACTCTGCTGTTATATCCGTCTGGCTTGACTGATGTTCCTCTTAATTCACATTAGATAGATTTCTGTAATATAACTGTGGGATCCAAGATATATCTATATAGACTCAATTGAAATCCTCCAACGCATTTTGTACCTAATCTCGGTACAGGGAGCTTATATATAATTATATATATATTTAGTGTCAACATTGTTATTGACCTTCTAAAAAGTATTACAGACCCTCCTGTAACCCCAAAGGATAAATGTGATGTGAATGAACATGAAAATGAAAATAAAGTTTTGAATAAAGGTGTAATAGAAATGAGAAAATGCCTAACCTAAATCTAACATATACAATATATGTGGTGTACACTATAAGTGCAACTAATGAGAATACCCCCTTCTATCCAGAACACCTATATATAACCAAAATGTACTAAAATCTAAAATCTCTGTGTGATATATACCCTATGTATATTTGCTAAATAATATTAAATGCATAAATTAACTGTTACTAACGCTATACAATATTACATGTCTGTGCTGCTATCTCACCCTTATCTATATCCAGCTGACAAATACACATGCATATGCAAACATATGCATACACATACATACATACACACACGTATACCTATAGGAACATACTTCTATTGCAATCTAGCCTCAATATAAGTGACTAATCTATCTGTGTACTTTTGATGCATTCATTTCAACCCAAGGGACTCATAGTAGGCAGCCTAAAAATCCAATAGGACTCATGGTTTGATCCATCTCTGTAATCTATTGTGACTCTGACTAATATAATCTATAGGGGTAATCTCAAGATCCTCAGGATTTTTACCATGAAATGTCTTAAAATGTCTAGAGACACTATGTAGTGAATATCCTTTCTTAATGTTCCTCCTATGCTGTCCAAAATACACTCTGAATTTCTGTGTAGTGCGACAAACATATTGTAACTTGCATGGGCAGCACAGGAGGTACACAACATATGAGGATTCATAAAGTGTTTTATATTGAATATGCACACATAAGGCATCTTTTGCCTAAACATCTAAAAGATCCTTTTGTTTTACTACCATCATTAATATTCTGTTCATCTCTATCTAGTATAGTCTTTTGTTTTGTAAAACGACTAGGGGAGATGATATTCTTTATAGTTCTAGCTCTCCTATATACAATTCTAGGTGTAGAAGAAATAATATTAATTAGCAGTGGATCTCTTTGTAATATACTCCAATGTTTATTTAAGACCTGATCTGTTATTATATCTGTGTTTCTGTCTTCTTTTTTTCTTTTAATAAAGATGTCTTTTCTAATTTTCCTCTCGCTGTTTTATAAGAATTTGAAATAAATTATCTGGATAAAATTTCCCTCTAAATCTTTCTTTTAATACAATGGCCTGTTTATCTTAGTCTTCAGTTTGACAGAATTGACTATACGGGATATTTGTTAGCCATTTTTTATGATGACTACTAGAGAATTCTAAGTAACTGTTCCTATCCACTTTTTTAAAACATATTGTGGTGGTAATCTTTTGTCCCGGTATTCCTTCTAACTCCAAATCCAAGAATTCAGTACTATCTGGCTGTATATTGCTAGTAAACCAAATGTCCCATTTGTTGTTATTCATACGTTGGACTAGCATAGAAGCCTCCTCTACTGTACCCCTACAAATGATCAGAATATCGTCTATGAATCAACGATAGAGCACCCAGAGTACCTAAAGTTTTCAACAAACCCTCCTCAAGTAATCCCATAAATAGGTTGGCATAGCTGGGTGCGAATCTGGTGCCCATTGCCATCCCCTTCTGTTGTAGGTAGTACTCACCATTAAATTTAAATGCATTATGTGACAATGTGAATTCTATAACTTGGATAATAAAATCAATCTGCGTAACCAGCATTAAAAGATCTTGCATTAAAAAATATCTAGACGCTTCTAAGCCCCTTAGGTCTGGTATGTTAGAATACAAAGCGTTGACATCTAACGTGATCCATATCATGTCTTCTTCCCACACTAAGGGCTTGATCCAAATGTTGGAATAGAAAAATGTCGGTAGGGCAAAATGGACACCGATCAACAAAATAAAATGTCTTGGTCGGTATTCAAATGTCCTACCGACATTTAGCACAACAGACGTTAGGACACAAACTGGTGTCATGTCCGTTTTGTGTGGTAAGTTCCCAAAACACTGCTAAATAACACCAGTTTTGGGAACTTAACAGTTTCCAAATATTGTCAAGCACCGATCGTTACAAAGTCTGTGTTAAACTAACCTGTCATCCACTGTCTCCTTCTTTCTTCACTTCTATCTTCTTCCTGTGAAAGAAAAAAATAAATTTGAGTTGAAAGCATAAATACTTTAACCCATTGAGTGCCAGAGGGGTACGCAATGCATTGCAAAGCAATGTGTTGCATATCTCTCTGGAGCCCAAAGGGTTAAAGTACATAGTAGTGTGCCACGTTTTCAAATAAAGATCCCCCATATGTAATGATAAACATGTCATGAAATGTTTGCTATACATCATAATGAAATGGTATGTCTATTTTCTATAAGAAAAATAAAAAGCCAACTTAGCTTTTCAGCGTTACTGTCTCCGCCACTGTGTGAGGAGCTGAGGAGGTGGCGGAGACAGAATAAGGTGGCACAGCCCTCCCCTCTTCTTCTTCACGGGCCGATGGCTGCTCCGGTCTGAGAGAATTAGAATTGAGGATGCCCTTATATAAGGGCAGCCTTACTTCTAATTCTCTCACAGCCATTTGCTGGGGCATGATTACATATCTCTCAGCCAATCAGTTTGAAGCACAGCAGCTCAAAGCTGATTGGCTGGGAAGTGCATAAAGCCTTCTTCGGCTTTACTCGCCGAACCTGTGGGTGGTCATCTGCGACACTGTCACAGCATTTGGGAGGGTTCAGTGGCGGACCAATGGGTTTTACAGGTGGTGACGGAAGGGTACAGGATCCCTTTCATCTCTCTTCCTCCCTTTCGTTTTTGTCCTTCTCACATGCCTCAGGGTGCAGAGAAAAGCAGTCTGTTCGACAGCGCTGTTCAGACTCTTCTGGACAAGGATGTTCTAGAGCCGGTGCCAGTTCAGGACAGGGGTATGGGTTTTTACTCAAACCTCTTTGTGGTCTCCAAGAAGGATGGTGGTTTTCATCCCATTATGTACTTGAAGGATCTCTATTCCTTTGTGACCCAGACTCATTATCACCAGGAGAGTCTACGGATGGTGATTGCTGCCATGTCCCCGGGGGAATTCCTTCATTCTCTGGATTTTCAGGATGCGTGTATCACGGTGCCCGTGATTGCTGACTTCTGCTGTCAGTCAGGTGTGTGTACTCTCCATTGGCCGCCTGTCTTTTACCCGCCCAGTATTGCCTATATAGACTGGGCTGAGGCACCCTTTGGTTGCCCTTTCGTGGTGTCTCTATGTCAGCAGTCACCTGCCTGTTCCTGTACCTGTTCCTTGGGCGTGTTCCTCTTTGCTACCAGTGTCAGCGTTCTCCAGTAGTCAGTGCCTCTCCTGCGTAGTTCCTGCCTTCGTTCCAGATCCGATTGGGCTGCCGTTCCTGCTTCCGTTCCTGTTCCCGTGTTGCCTTTGTTCCTGCTCCATTCCTAACCTGGCTGGCAGTCCTGTCGTTCCAATGGGCATCCTGGCTTGTCTGCTGTTCCTGTGCTGTATCCTCACTTCATCTACTGGCTATTGGGTTGCCTGGGCGACATTCTGATCACTGGTTTGCTCCACATTTACCGGTTGCTGATTCCGCTGTTTAGAACCGGTTGGGCTCCACAGTTGTCCAGTACACGATACTGGTTTACTCCACATTCACCGGTTGCTGATTCCGTTGTATAGAACCGGTTGGGCCTCACTGTCTTCCAGTATGTTGAACTGGTTTACTCCACATTTCACCGGTTGCTGATTTGCTAGTATAGAACCGGTTAGACGCTATTGTTGTCCATTACACCATACTGGTTTACTCCACATTAACCGGTTGCTGATTCCGCTTATAGAACCGGTTGGGCATTCCTGTCTTCCAGTATGTAGTACTGGTTTACTCCACATCCACCGGTTGCTGATTTGCTAGTATAGAACCGGTTAGACGCTATTGTTGTCCATTACACCATACTGGTTTACTCCACATTAACCGGTTGCTGATTCCGCTTATAGAACCGGTTGGGCGTCCCTGTCTTCCAGTACGTGGTACTGGTTTACTCTGCATAGAACCGGTTTGACGCTATTGTTGTCCAATACACGTTACTGGGTTACTCCTCATTTACTGATTCTGCTGTATGACTGAACCGGTTGGGCCTTCCTGTTGTCCAATGCACGATACTGGTTTACTCCATATTACTGGTTGCTGATCCATGTATATAGAACCGGTTTGCTTACTGTTGTCCAGTACACGGTACTGTTACCCTTCATTCACCGGTTGCTGCTGATTCCATTGTATAGAACCGGGTTGGTTTCACTGGTGGCGATACTGGTTTGCTCCACTGTTCCATCTTATGCTGCTGTTCCATCTATTCAGCATTTGTGGAGTTGTCCTTCTGTCCTCCTGGCTGCCTTGCCCGGTATATTGGCAAGGCTGGTAGAGCCATATTCAGATTGACTGTTACCCTCCAGGCTGCCTTGCCCGGTATATTGGCAAGGCCGGTAGAGCCTGTCTCCATTCCACTGTGCCATCTTTCAGGCTATCTTGCCTGGTATATTGGCAAGGCCGGTAGAGCCATATTCAGATTGTCGTGCAACCCTCCAGGCTGCCTTGCCCGGTATATTGGCCAGGCCGGTAGAGCCTACCATAATGTATCTTGCAAATACTACTGTTTGAATCCATTATGTACATGTGATATATGTGTATGTTCAGGACCCGTGAGGGTTTATCACAGTGCCTGTGATTCCTGTCACTCTCAGTTGTGGCTGGCACTGATTTGCTATCTGAGTTTGACCCGCCCCCTGATGACCTTTTTATACCTGGCTATCACATCTGTCAGATGCCCTTTCGTGGTGTTCCTGAGCCAGTAGTACTGTTGCTGTGTTCCAGTATTCTGAGTTCCTGTGTACCGATTCGGCTTGTCCTGACCATTCTCCAGTGTACCTGCTTGTGTATGACCCGGCTCATCTGCGTACCACCCTTGGATCCTGACCCGGCTAGACTGACGTTCCTGCTCGTGTATGACCCGGCTTGTATGACTGCCTCCTACGTGCTCCGACCCGGCCCGGCTGACTTCCTGCTCCGAAGATCGACTTCCAGCTTGTTCCAGTGACCTGCGTTTCAGTTGTCGCCACCGCGACATTTCCAGTCTCTGCTGGCCGTGTCAGAGTGACTGCCTTGCCTGGTGTTTCACTCGATTTAGTGCTGTGCCTCATTCCTTGTGCAGAGTTGTGTGTATGCTGTGGGCCTTCCTCCCTGTGCAGAGCCTTGCAGTAGCGCTGAAGCCTCAAGTAAACGTGCATTTTAACTCTTGCAGTGCTGCCTCGAATTCACTCTCGTACGAGCCTCGTTACCCGTGATACTGCTGCTGAGTTGGCCGCTCTCCGTCGGCAACTCTAGTCCACCAGTGCAGAGTGTTCACATCAGGCGCAGCAGATTCCTGCTCTAGACGAGCATTTGGCAAGGCTCCGTTCCACTTGGGCACAGGTTCAAAGGTCCCTCAGTCAATCTTTCAGGCGGCAGCAAAGGCACGCTAATCGCAGACGTCTTCCAGCGGTCTCATTTCAGGTTGGGGACAGGGTATGGCTGTCATCCAGAAACCTCAATTTACAAGTGCCAGCCAATAAACTGGCTCCCCGGTTCATTGGTCCTTTTAAGATTATCCGCAAGATTAATCCGGTTTCTTATGCTCTGGAGCTTCCACCCTCTATGCACATTCATAACGTGTTCCACGTGTCACTCCTAAAACCCTTGGTGTGCAATCGTTATACTTCTACGCCAGTGATTCCTGGGCCGGTGGACGTCCAGGGCCAGGAGGAATATGAAGTCCAGAGTATTATTGATTCCAGGAGATTTAGAGGAAAGCTGCAATATTTGGTTCATTGGAAGGGCTATGGCCCTGAGGAACGTTCTTGGGTTGATCAGGGGGATCTCCATGCTCCGAGATTGGTGCGCAGCTTTCACTCTAAATATCCTTTGAAACCCAGACCTCAGGCCGGGAGAAGGGGTCTTTGAGAGGGGGGTACTATCACAGTGCCTGTGATTCCTGTCACTCTCAGTTGTGGCTGGCACTGATTTGCTATCTGAGTTTGACCCGCCCCCTGATGACCTTTTTATACCTGGCTATCACATCTGTCAGATGCCCTTTCGTGGTGTTCCTGAGCCAGTAGTGCTGTTGCTGTGTTCCAGTATTCTGAGTTCCTGCGTACCGATTCGGCTTGTCCTGACCATTCTCCAGTGTACCTGCTTGTGTATGACCCGGCTCGTCTGCGTACCACCCTTGGATCCTGACCCGGCTAGACTGACGTTCCTGCTCGTGTATGACCCGGCTTGTATGACTGCCTCCTACGTGCTCCGACCCGACCCGGCTGACTTCCTGCTCCGAAGATCGACTTCCAGCTTGTTCCAGTGACCTGCGTTTCAGTTGTCGCCGCCGCGACATTTCCAGTCTCTGCTGGCCGTGTCAGAGTGACTGCCTTGCCTGGTGTTTCACTCGATTTAGTGCTGTGCCTCATTCCTTGTGCAGAGTTGTGTGTATGCTGTGGGCCTTCCTCCCTGTGCAGAGCCTTGCAGTAGCGCTGAAGCCTCGAGTAAACGTGCATTTTAACTCTTGCAGTGCTGCCTCGAATTCACTCTCGTACGAGCCTCGTTACCCGTGATACTGCTGCTGAGTTGGCCGCTCTCCGTCGGCAACTCTAGTCCACCAGTGCAGAGTGTTCACATAGTTGGGCCGTTTGGGCTCTTAAGGCTCTCCGGTATTCGCTACCGACGATATCACTTGACACAGAGTGTTGGCAGAAAGGCTTCAGTGTTGGTTCATCCGGTACTACGCCCGAGGGGGCTAGTGGCTCTTGCTCTCTTATTACAGCATTCGATCACACTTCTGGAGGCTGTTAGCTCTTGCACCGCCGGCCGGTTTCCGTTACGCCCGTGGGGGCTATTGGCACTTGCACAAACGAAAGCAGTTCCTGTAACTACGCCCGTGGGGGCTAAGTTGTTTCCCTTTCTGCTTACTATCCAACACCTTGGCAAGGCGGCTCTATCCTCAGCACTTGATGAACTTTGTCTATACAGCACAGCCTTTTAACATCCAGGGCTTGTCAAACCTCCACATCTGAGACAGACTGTTATATGGACATTAACCCCTTGGGGGTCAATATCACCTTTGTGCATACTGTTTTGCATTTATGTCTTTAGTGCTATTACCATTGTAAATATATCAGTTTACTTTCCTGTATATTACCTACCGCCCCTAGAGGGCGTACTTGTGCTTTATTCACTTTAATAAAGTGTGTTTTATTTTCACTTATTTGGTCTGAGAGTCCTAAAAAACCGTGACAGGGTTCCCATTAAACTTTTCAGTAAAGTTTGATTTTTATGTTACTCTGTGTCTAAGAGTCAAAACAAACCGTGACAGCGTGCTTACACATTGCCATTCATCCACAAAGCCAGCAGTACCTCCGGTTTGCCTGCAACAGGGGACATTTTCAGTTCTCAGCTCTTCCATTTGGTCTGATAACCGCTCCTCAGGTCTTCAACCATGTCCTGGGTGCCTTGATATCCGTCCTCCACCGGAACAGCATCAGAGTTATTCCATACATGGACGACTTGCTTCTGAAAGCCCCCTCTGTGGAACTTCTTCATCAGCAAGTTCAGCAATGCATTCATGCTGTCACCCATCACGGGTGGATCATCAACCTGGACAAGTCAGATCTTATCCCATCTCAGTGTCTGGTCTTCCTGGGCCTTCTCTTCGACAGAAGAGCATGGTGTTCCTCACGGACGAGGTGGCTCACCAGATCGCAGACAGGGTTTCTGAGGTTCTGGCTCAGGATCAAGTTACAGTCTGGAAGCTATCCTCTCTAGTGGGAAAATTAATCTCCATCATAGAAGCCATGGCGCACAATCTCCACCATTTGCCATGGCGCACACCAGGGAGCTCCAGAGGTTTGTGATCCAGGTTTGCAAGGGTCAACCAGATCTTCTGAAGACGTCAGTTCCTCTTTATGTGGAGCTGAGTATCACGGTGCCCGTGATTGGTGCTGTTCAGTTTCAGTCACTTGCTGAGTATCATGATTGGCTGTCTGTGATTAGCCCTCCTCACACAGCCTTTTTAAACCCAGGCTGAGCACTTCCAGGTTGCCCTTTCGTGGTGTTTCTGACTCCACTCTGCCTGACCTGCTTGTCAGGCTTCTGGGCCTGTTCCTGCTGTACTTGCTGATCCTGTGTTCCAGTGTTCCTGTATGCTAGTGTTCCTGTGTTCCAGCACCTCGCGGGTTAATCTTACTGAGTTCCAGTGTTCCTGTGTTCCAGCACCTCGCGGGTTAATCTTACTGAGTTCCTGAATCTCCTGCTCCAGCCGTCGCTCTGGCGACATTGTTCTTCTCGCTGCTGATCATACTTTGTTGGTTTACTCCACTAAACCTGGTTGCGATATACTTTGTTGGTCCCAGCGTGCGGACGCTGGTTTACTCCACTAAACCTGGTTGCGATATACTTTGTTGGTCCCAGCGTGCGGACGCTGGTTTACTCCACTAAACCTGGTTGCGATATACATTGTTGGTCCCATCGTGCGGACGCTGGTTTACTACACTAACCCTGGTTGCAATATACATTGTTGGTCTCAGCGTGCAGACGCTGGTTTACTCCACTAAACCTGGTTGCAATATACATTGTTGGTCTCAGCGTGCGGACGCTGGTTTACTCCACTAAACCTGGTTGCGATATACATTGTTGGTCCCAGCGTGCGGACGCTGGTTTACTCCACTAAGCCTGGTTGCGATATACATTGTTGGTCCCAGCGTGCGGACGCTGGTTTACTCCACTAAACCTGGTTGCTATATACATTGTTGGTCCCAGCGTGCGGACGCTGGTTTACTCCACTAAACTGGTTGCGAGATACATTATTGGCTCCAGCGTGCGGACGCTGGTTTGCTCCACTAAACCTGGTTGCGATATACATTGTTGGTTCCAGCGTGCGGTCGCTGGTTTGCTCCATTAAACCTGGTGGCGCTATTACCATTAGTCCCAACGTGCGGACGTTGGTTTGCTCCTGAACATCCAGTACTGTGGTCAGTCGCTGTCCACTTCCTTGCAGTTGTCTGAGTATCCCTGGCAATAGACTCCTGCTGAGTAGACCTCTATACTTATGCTCTATGCTGTCTTTGTCACCTGACAGCTGGTCTACTCGCTCAGGCTGCCCTGCCCGGTATTGGTGAGGCCGGTAGAACCTTGACGATACCATCCTGTAGGTTGCCTTACCCGGTATTGGCAGGGCCGGTAGAGCCTACTCCAGTACTCCTTTGGGCTGCCTTGCCCGGCATTGGTAAGGCCGGTAGAACCGGTATTTGTCATCTCACGGTTGCCTTACCCGGTATAGGCAAGGCCGGTAGAGCCTGTCATTAAAACTGTCACTTGGGTTGCCTTGCCCGGTATTTAGGCAAGGCCGGTAGAACCTATTATATGTTATATTACTGTTGTATTTTTATGTATGTTTACCCTACGGGGACTGCCTTTAACTTTTAATAAAGTTAAGTTATTTTACCAAACCTTAAGTCTGAGAGTCTTCATATCCGTGACACTGAGTTTGTCATGGTGGCTCGACCTTTCCAACCTGCTGAAGGGCAAGTCCTTCCTGGTACTCTTCTGGACCAAGGTGACAACGGATGCCAGCCTCTCTGGGTGGGGAGCGGTCCTGGGTGGCTTGAACGCTCAGGGTCGGTGGTCTCTGGAGGAGTCCCTCCTTCCGATCAACATATTGGAGCTTTGGGTGATATTTCATGCCCTTCGACATTGGACATCTCAGTTGGAAGACTGCCCGGTCTGAGTAGAGTCCGACAACACCAAGGCCGTGGCTTACATCAACAAGCAAGACGGAAAAAGAAGTCTCGGTGCTTGGTTAGAGGTCAAGGCTATTTTGTCCTGGGCAGAAGAACAGGTTCCTGCTAAATCCGCAGTGCACATTCCTGGCGTAGACAACGTCATGGCGGACTTCCTCAGTCGACACAGTGGACAGCGGAGAGTGGTAGCTCCACCCAGAGGTGTTCAACCTCATTGTTTCAGAAATGGGGTCCTCCTTACATCGACCTGATGGCAACGAGACACAACAGCAAGGTACCGAGGTTCTGCTCTTGTCGGAGAGACCCTCTAGCTCTGGCAGTAGATGCGATGTCCATTCCTTGGTTATTCCCTCTGGTCTACATCTTTCCTCCCCTCCCAATGTTGCACAGGGTGTTATGGAAATTGCGACTGGAGCGTTGTTCAGTCATTCTGATTGCTCCATACTGGCCTCGTCATTCTTGGTTTCCGGCGCTTCTGGATCTGTCAGTGGCGGAGCCATTCCAGCTCTCTTTCTGTCCGGACCTTCTTCTACTGGGTTACGTCTTGGAAATTGGATCCTCAATATTCAGGAAGAAAGGGTTCTCTTCTGGTGTGGTGGCTACTATGCTCAGTGGCAGCAAACCTGTTTCTTCCAAGATCTACCATCGTGTCTGGTCTTGGTGTGCTGACAAGGACCTGTCTCAGGATTTTGATCTGCCTACAGTCCTGGCCTTCTTGCAGGACTGTGTGGATAAGGATCTCAGGTTGAGTTCCCTTAAGGTTCAGACTTCTGCGCTTTCTGTTTTCTTTCAGAGGCGCATTGCCATCCTTCTCGATATCAGGGTTTTCTTCCAGGGCGTTGCTTATGCTCGTCCTGCCTTTAAGATTCCTGCTCCTCAGTGGGAGCTTAACTTTGTTCTGGGTATCCTTCAGGGCCCCCCATTTGAGTCTTTGGCTACTATTCCTCTTCTCCTCTTCATGTGGAAAATGGTTTTTCTTCTGGCGATTATGGCTGTCCACCGTGTCGGTGGAGTTACATGCTCTGTCCTGTAAACCACCCTATTTGGTGTTTCATAAGGACAACGCTTCGCACTTCTCAGGAGTTCCTCCAGAAGGTGGTCTCTGAGTTCCACATCAATCAGGAGATTGTGGTGCCCTCTTTCTGCCCGAACCCCACCTCTGACAAGGAAAGGGATCTCCACTTGTTAGATGTGATGCATTGTCTCAAGTTTTATGTGCATTGTACTGAGTCTGTCAGGAAATCATAAGCGCTGTTCGTCATTCCTGAGGGTCCTAGGACAGGAAAACCTGCATCCAAAGTGACTATTGCTTCTTGGATCAAGTCTACTATTCATAAGGCTTATGAGCTAAGGAAGAAGCCTGTCCCTTTCAGGGTCATGGCTCATTCTACTAGATCTATTGGGGCCTCTTGGGTTTACAAGAATCGGGCCTCTGCTGATCAGTTGTTCAAGGCAGCCACTTGGTCGTCTGTGCACACCTTTTCGAAGCACTACCATGTTGATGTGCTGGTATCGGCTGACGCCAGCTTTGGGAGGAAAATCCTTTAGGCAGTCTTGCCTGTCTAGGATTTGGTTTGGTTCTTGGTGCTTCCTTCACTTTTGAGCCCTGTTGGCTCTAGTTCAGTGTGCTGTGTAACAGTTCCTGGGGTGTTGTTACCCCTGTTCAGTGTCCATTGACACTTCAATTGTTGTTGGGCTATCTCTGATCTGATGGTTCATATCTGTACTGGTGATTTTGGGGGCCTTGAGCCTGGTTCTTGCCTTACTTCCCGCCTCTGGGGAAACTCAATGGTTGGACATCCCAGAGTTATCAGTAACCTGTATTGGACGACAGAGAAAAGAGGATTTTAGTCTTACCGGTTAAATCCTTTTCCCTTAGTCCATACAGGTTACTGGTCTCCCACCCTGTCAAGAGACCATGCTTGGCTGTCCTATCTAGTCAATAGTTAGTGTCTCAAATCTTTCTGGAGCTGATTGGCTAGCTGCAGCCAAGGAGGGAAAGTAGGCTCCACCCCTGCAATCAATTCTAGAATTGTTCCTGCCTACTTGAAGGGGTGGATCGCCTACCCAGAGTTACCAGTAACCTGTATGGACTAAGAGAAAAGGATTTAACAGGTAAGACTAAAATCCTCTTTTATTCTTCAAATATGAGGGTACCACCCCATCAAGGATGAATGGAGTTTCTTCGTTTATAACAGGAATGATCTCTCTACTATTTCCATTAACAATATCCATTTCTGTAATAATTGGGATACAATTGCTCTTCTTTTTTAAATTCTTATTCGTGAAAAATATCTTCAATGACAATTTTCTAATAAATTCACTGAGATCTACAAATAAGTCAAAGAGATTAGGTTCCTTTGATGGACAGAAAGTGAGAGCTCTGGATAGTAATACATATTTCGATAGATTGATATTACTAGATCTCTCTACATCTGTATCAACTGATCCTCTCCCCTTGCTTTTTTTGCCTTTTTTACAACGGTTCCCTCTTCCTCGATATCATTTGGACTTATTCTTTTTAATAGTGATATCCTCTTCTCTTAGGGGGAGGAATCTGTTTTGCTCTCTCCATCACGGTATCTCTCTCACTCCCCCCTCCAGAAAAGGAGTGGATGAAGAGGTAGATGGAGTAGGGGACTGTGGGTTGACATCTCTCGGGTTCCCTGCATCTATAGCTTCCTTCCCCACCCCAAAAGTTATTGGGGGAGTGGCTACATTTATTATTGGGACTGTTTTATTGTTGCCTTGCTTCAAATCAGGGGTTTCTCTAATATGACTTCTAGGTCTGCTTCCATGTGTTTGTATTGTCCCTGATTTAGCCATTTTCTCATTTCTATTACAGCTTTATTCACATCTTTATTTTCATGTTCGTTCCCATCACATTTATCTTTTGCAGTTACAGGAGGGTAGATGTTGTTTGTAATACGTTTTAGAAGGTCAATAACAATGTTGACACTATATGGGAGATCATATATATGATCACATTAGCAATAGGTTGTACACATATCATCACAACATTTTATTTTTTCATTTTTTAATTATTTAGAACAAGAGTATATTCACAATAGTAGGATTATAGCATATATATATTTATATTAGATTTGTTCCTGTTTAGTTACACTAGTATCAAGAACATGCTATTTGTGGTGATTTTGATTGTAAACCATCAGCTGCATGACATGGTATTCAATACATGTGGGTACATGTTGGTTAGCAGATGGTTGGTTGATAAGTGTATATATATATATATATATATATATATAATATACACACTTATATTGGTTTTGATTTATCAACATGAGTAAGGGGTCTACAAATGTGTTGCAGCCTCATTGTGTCATTGACTAATATAATCCGCCAGTCGGACTATTTATTTGTAGAATTTCATTACTGTTTTCTTCTATAGTATTCGATGAACTATAGGGATGAGATATAGATGGAGATAACATATGGTTGTTTAGATAGTCTGACCCTTAGATGAAATCGGCAGGTTGTTTAACCATTGTGCTGCCAATCGGACCAGTGTAGTCCGGCAGCTAATACAGCTGATCTGGACATACAGTGCGTGACGATCATACTACAATTTGTAATTTTGGATATCAGCTATTGCATGGTTGCACAACACCTTATCAACCTTACTAGTTTATAAATGATTATTTTTTAATATTGGGGGTTAAAAGTATCTGTTAATTTAAGGCAATCTGTTGGTCCGATCGGAAGCTCAATTATCCAATCAGAGTTCAATAAGAAATTTGAAATAACGGATGTTTGTTTGAGGCTGTGTTTTTTCATTTTGTTGCATTTTAGGTCTGATAAACCGGCGTTATAGCCATGAAACGCGTAGCTTTTTTAATTGAATAGACACATGTCTTTTATAAGAATAAAAGTTTTTGCTACTTTTTGACAATCTGTAATGGTTTACCTTGGTGGGAGTCCATAATGCAGAGATGTCGCTCACCCTTGCAGATAAACACAACCCAGGGTGACCAGGTAAAAAGCCACCTGTACTGTGAATCTGTGCATGGGGGCTAGGCAGGAACAGAAACCGGATACGTAGAATCAGATAAGGTCAGATCCAGAAGAGTAGTCAGACACCGTACCACAGGTCAGGGCAGGCAGTGAACAAAAGTCAGACTGATAATCAAACAACAGGAACAATGAATTGACCCAGCCCTCAGGGAGAAACAGTGTTTTATACCCAGGTAACAAACAGCTAATTGACAAGCTGCCTCAGGTGGACCTTGAATGACAGGAGTAGCTACAGATGAAATCTGATAGCATCATTCCAGCTCCCTAGTGCTGCAGGCAAGACAATGTATACAGGGCTAGAACGACACCAATAGAACAGGTTCAGCAGTGGCTCAAAGACAAGAAGCAGGACCAGAGAATATGAGAACTCTGGTTCAAGTCCACCGTGACCAGCCAGAGGGGTGACCATGCCTGGCAGTCTGCCCAGTCCGTGGGAAACTGTGACACAATCACAGCCTATTTTAGTTTTTTCTTTTTTGATTTGGATATATTGAGAGAAGATCGCATCGTGAATGCTGAATTGGATACTTAGTCCTTCGGTGGGAATGAGAGATCCTGAGCGGAGACAGGGGTGAAAAATTCTCTGCTTGCTGATATTGAGGATCATCAAATGTGAGTGCAATTCTAGATATTCTGTTTCATTCTTATGACAGTATTACACTATTTGGTGCCCTCTCTGTGTTTTTTGTTGCATCTGCATAGCATGCCAACTTCGCTGGGGAGGCAGGCGTTGGAACGCCTATTATATACGGGTGCAATCTGATGGAGCTCAAAAGTGGTTCAATCGCAAGAATAAATAGGAGAGGGGAAAGTGGACAGCCCTGACAAGTACCATTATTTATTAAGAAAGCCTCAGAGTGGAAACCATTGACAATTACTCTTGCAGAAGGAGCTGAATATAGACTCATGATAGAGGAGAGAAAACCAGGACCAATACCAATGTGTCGCAGAAACAATCTCAAGTAGAGCCAGTCTATTCGTTCAAAAGCTTTCTCTGCATCGAGGGAAAGAAAGATGGTGGGAATACGCTTCTTGATCGAATCGTATATGAGGGAAATTGCCCTCTAAATATCTCTGGGAACTCTTCCCGGAGTGAATCCAGCCTGATCAGGATGAATTAAATAAGGCAAAAGCCTTCTGAGCCTATTTGCCATAAGTTTGGCAAATAGCTTCACATCAGCATTGAGAAGAGATATGAGCCTATAGCTGCTACATAATAGTGGATCCTTACCTGATTTGATCAGCACAGCAATATTCGCTTCCAAAAGATTGAGATGGAAAGTGAGCCCTGGCCTCTAATTGGTTGAAAGTCGAACTAAGATGTGGCAGCAATTGTGATGTGAAGCATTTATAATATGATGCCGTAAAGCCATCCTGAACCCGGACTTTTCCCAAATGGGGTCTGTTTGAGAGCGACATAAATCTCCTGGTCTGTGAATGGCTCCTCCAGTGACTGACCGTCAGCAGTGGATAAAACAGCAACTTTAGAGGTGGCTAAAAAAACTAGGGATCCTTGTAAGTCTAGCTACCAGGTCAACTCCAGAAGGCAGTGGAGCTCAGTTATAAAGGTCCGAGAAAAACGTTTTAAAGGCTTCGGCCATGCTGGGAAAGAATGACAAAGGCTTCCAGTATGATCCTTCACCTTAGCAATATACCGGTCTCTGTTTGATCTTAACCAGATTCGCAAAAAAAATTGCCACATTAGTTGCCTTGCATGTAATGTTTATATTTCTGAGTAAGGAATGATTTTTGAATCTGCTCCTGGAGAAGAACAGCCAGAGCAGTTCGTTTTTCTGATACGGCAGAAAGTACCGATTCTGACAGAGATTTCTTATGCAGGAGTTCCAATGGAGCAATCTCCTGCAAAAGAGTCTGAGGAAGCAACGTTTTCGTGCCGCACCTAGTTTAATCAAGAGACCCCTAATGTAGCACTTGTGAGCCTCCCGAGTTATAGGTGCTGACACGTCGGGAGTCATATTACGGTCAAAATATACAAGAATATGAGAACGAAGGGTATCTATCACGGTGCCCATGATCACTGTGTTGCTGCTCTCTGTCAGTTTCTGTTGTGCTATGCTCCTGTTGGTTCAGCTGTGTTTGGCCTGCCCAGTATGGCCGTTATATGCTGGGCTCTGGCACCTATCTAGGGCCCTTTCGTGGTGTTCCTGTACCAGTGCCTACTTGAGTTGTGTGGATTCCTGTGTACCGACTTGGCCCGTTTGACTACTCTGCTTCTTGTCTCCTGCTCCATGATTCGACCCGGCCTGGCTAACGTTCCTGCTCCGTGACCTGACCCGGCTTGTCTGACGTTCCTGCTCCGTGATTCGACCCGGTCTGGCTAACGTTCCTGCTCCATGACCTGACCCGGCTTGTCTGACGTTCCTTCTCCGTGATTCGATCCTGTTCAAGTGATCGCTGTGTCGCTTGGGCGACATTCTGACTTCTGCTGTACCTAGGCCTGTTCTTTGCAGAGTATCAGTGCTGCCTCCGTTACTACTACGGCAGTGTGCCATTGGCTGGGCCCTCTGTTAACTCTTGCAGAGCCTCCGTGTTGCCTCCATTACTGCTACGGCAGTGTGCCATTGGCTGAGCCCTCCTTTAACTCTTGCAGAGCCTCCGTGTTGCCTCCGTTACTGCTACGGCAGTGGGCCATTGGCTGAGCCCTCCGTTAAGTCTTGCAGAGCTTCTGTGTTGCCTCCGTTACCGCTGTGATAGTGTGCCATTGGCTAAACTTTCCGTTAAGCTCCTGCAGAGTATCAGTGTTTCCTCCATTACTGCTACGGAAGTGGGTCTGTCACGGTTTTTGAAGACTCTCAGACGTAAGGTTTGGTAAAAACGTAACTTTATTGAAAAGTTAAGGCAATCCCCATAGGGTAAACATACATAACAATATAACAATAATAGTCCATACAATAGGTTCTACCTGCCTTGCCTAAAATACTGGGCAAGGCACCCCAAGTGACAGTAGCAATAACAGGCTCTACCGGCCTTGCCTATACCGGGTAAGGCAACTGTGAGATGACGTATACCGGTTCTACCGGCCTTACCAATACCGGGCAAGGCCCAAAGGAGTACTGAGCGTAGGCTCTACCGACCCTGCCAATACCGGGTAAGGCAACCTTAAAGATGGTAATGTACAAGGTTCTACCGGCCTTACCAATACCGGGCAGGGCAGCCTGAGGAACACTGTAGTAGGCTCTACCGGCCTTGCCAATACCGGGTAAGGCAACCTTAAGGATGGTAACGTACAAAGGTTCTACCGGCCTTACCAATACCGGGCAGGGCAGCCTGAGCGAGTAGACCAGCTGTCAGATGACTATGACAGCAGAGAGGAATAGGAACTAAGGTCTACTCAGCAGAAGTCTACTGCCAGGGAACCTCGGACGACTGCATAGGAGTGGACAGCGCCCTGGCCTCAGTACTGGATAGATCAGGAGCAAACCAATGTCCACACGTTGGGACCAACAATAAATATCGCCACCAGGTTAATGGAGTAAACCAGCGTTCGCACGCTGGGACCAACAGAGTATCACAACCAGGTTTAATGGAGTAAACCAGCGTCCGCACGCCGGAACCAACAATGTATATCGCAACCAGGTTTAATGGAGTAAGCCAGCGTCCTCACGCTGGGACCAACAGTAAATGTCGCCACCAGGTTTAATGGAGTAAACCATCGTCCGCCCGCTGGAACCAACAGTGTATATCGCAACCAGGTTTAATGGAGTAAACCAGCGTCCTCACGCTGGGACCAACAGTAAATGTCGCCACCAGGGTTTAATAGAGTAAACCAGCGTCCGCACGCTGGAACCTACAGTGTATATCGCAACCAGGTATAATGGAGTAAACCAGCGTCCGCACGCTGGAACCAACAGTGTATCTCGCAACCAGGTTTTAATGGAGTAAACCAGCGTCCGCACGCTGGAACCAACAGTGTATCTCGCAACCAGGTTTTAATGGAGTAAACCAGCGTCCGCACGCTGGAACCAGCAATGTATAAGCAGCAGCGAAAAGAACAATGTCGCCGGAGCGACGGGCTAGAGCAGGAGCCCTACACTCCAACGGGGAGTCCACCGGGGCGAGACTGAAGCACTGACAGATGATCGGAACCACCGGAACCGCCGGTGGAGAACAAACCGGCTAGAGAAGCGGCAGGCAGGAGACTCAGGAACTCAGTAAGATTAACCCGCTAGGTGCTGGAACACAGGAACACCGGAACACTAGCGTACTGGAACACTGGAACACCGGAACACTAGCATACAGGAACACTGGAACACCAGAACGCAGGATCATCAGAATCAGCCAGAACAGCAGGAACAGCAGGCCCAGAAGCCTGACATGCAGGTCAGGCCAAGTGGAGTCAGAAACACCACGAAGTGCTGGAAGTGCTCAACCTGGGTTTAAAAAGGCTGTGGAGGAGGGCTAATAGCAGACAGCCAATCAGGAATACTCAGCAAGAGACAGACACAGAACAGCACGAATCACGGGCACCGTGATAGGGTCTTAGTCTCAGTTCTGTTCTGGCGGAGTACAAGGGCTCTGGTCTCCATTATTAAGAGGCATATCGCTCTTCTAAGGCTGCTGGGCATATTGGGAGGGATCAATTAATATGGTCTCTCTCACAAGTATTTTGGTGGCCCTCCCTCAGAGCCAATTGCTCCGCATTTACTGCAGCCTGTATCACCTGTGCTCGTGCCAAAACCCCTAGACACCTCCCAGTGGGTCTACTCCAACCTGTACCTAATGGCGAACGCCCTTGGTCCCACGTATCCATTGATTTCCTGGGAGAGCTGCCAGTGTCTAGGGGTTACTCGTTTATTCTGATGGTGGTTGACAGATTATCTAAATTGGCTCATTTCGTACCCCTTGCTGGTCTCCCTTCAGCCCAGGGGCTGGCAGTGGTCTTTGCGAGAGAAGTGTTCCGGTTGCATGGGGTGCCTAGGGTTTTGGTGTCCGACCGTGGGAGCCAATTCGTGTCCAGATTCTGGAGGATTTCTGTGGCCAGATAGGCATTCAACTGTCCTTTTCCTCGCCTACCATCCCCAGACTAATGGAGCCGCTGAGCATGCCAATCGGGGACTGGAGCAGTTCCTATCATCACGATAATTGGGCAGACCTGTTGCCTTGGGCAGAGTTTGCCAGGAACTGTGCAGTTAACTCATCGTCCAGGAGCTCACTGTTTCTCATCAATTACGAGTTCCAGCCATGCTTGCTCCCGGACTCATTCCAGTCGCAACAGATTCCAGCTCTGGACAAGCATATCGAGCAACTCCGCTCCATCTGGGCACAGGTTCAGAGGGCCCTCAGTCAGTCATTCCAGCGTCATCAGCGCCATGCTAACCGTAGACGGCTACCAGCGGTCTCCTTTCAGGTTGGGGACAGGGTATGGCTCTCCTCCAGAAATCTCAATTTGCAAGTTCCATCCACTAAGTTTGCTCCCCGGTTCATTGGTCCCTTCAGGGTGATCAGTAAAGTCAATCCTGTCTCTTATGCCTTGGAACTCCCGGCATCTATGCACATACATAATTTGTTTCATGTATCCCTGTTAAAACCTCTGTTTTGCAACCGCTACACTACCACTCCAGTGGTTCCTGGTCCTGTGGATGTTCAAGGCCAAGAGGAGTACGAAGTTCAAAGCATAATTGATTCATGTAGATTTAGATGAAAATTGCAATATTTGGTCCATTGGAAGGGCTATGGCCCTGAAGAGCGTTCATGTGTTGATCAGAAGGACCTTCATGCACCTAGATTATTGCGCAATTTTCACTCTAAATATACCCAGAAACCAGGTCCCTCTTCCAAGAGGGGGGTACTATCACGGTGCCCGTGATCCCTGTGTTACTGCTCTCTGCCAGTTTCTGTTGTGCTATGCTCCTGTTGGTTGAGCTGTGTTTGGCCCGCCCAGTATGGCCTTTATATGCTGGGCTCTGGCACCTATCCGGTGCCCTTTCGTGGTGTTCCTGTACCAGTGCCTACTTGAGTTGAGTGGATTCCTGTGTACCGACTTGGCCCGTTTGACTACTCTGCTTCTTGTTTCCTGCTCCGTGATTCGACCCGGCCTGGCTGACGTTCCTGCTCTGTGACCTGACCCGGCTTGTCTGACGTTCCTTCTCTGTGATTTGACCCGGCTTTCCTGTTCCAGTGTTCGCTGTGTCGCTTGGGCGACATTCTGACTTCCGCTGTACCTAGGCCTGTTCTTTGCAGAGCCTCCGTTTTGCCTCTGTTACTGCTACGGCAGTGTGCCATTGGCTGAGCCCTCCATTAACTCATGCAGAGCCTCTGTGTTGCCTCCGTTACTGCTATGCCAGTGTGCCATTGGCTGAGCCCTCCGTTAACTCTTGCAGAGCCTCCGTGTTGCCTCCGTTACTGCTAAGGCAGTGGGCCATTGGCTGAGCCCTCCGTTAACTCTTGCAGAGCTTCATTGTTGCCTCCGTTACTGCTACGGCAGTGTGCCATTGGCTGAGCCCTCCGTTAACTCTTGCAGAGCTTCTGTGTTGCCTCCGTTACTGCTATGGCAGTGTTCCATTGGCTGAGCCCTCCGTAAACTCTTGCAGAGCTTCTGTGTTGCCTCCGTTACTGCTACGGCAGTGTTTCATTGGCTGAGCCCTCCGTTAACTCTTGCAGAGCTTCTGTGTTGCCTCTGTTACTGCTATGGCAGTGTGCCATTGGCTGAGCCCTCCGTAAACTCTTGCAGAGCTTCTGTGTTGCCTCCGTTACTGCTACGGCAGTGTTTCATTGGCTGAGCCCTCCGTTAACTCTTGCAGAGCTTCTGTGTTGCCTCTGTTACTGCTATGGCAGTGTGCCATTGGCTGAGCCCTCCGTAAACTCTTGCAGAGCTTCTGTGTTGCCTCCGTTACTGCTATGGCAGTGTGCCATTGGCTGAGCCCTCGGTAAACTCTTGCAGAGCTTCTGTGTTGCCTCCGTTACTGCTACGGCAGTGTTTCATTGGCTGAGCCCTCCGTTAACTCTTGCAGAGCTTCTGTGTTGCCTCCGTTACTGCTACGGCAGTGTGCCATTGGTCTGCTGAAGTACTACAGGAAAAAAAGAAAAAAAACTATGCACACTGTCTGTTACATCGGCCTAACAATGATCAAAAAATGCGCTAGTAATACAAGGGTGCTACAGGGGATGTAATATAATAAAAAGGAAGAGAAAAGAAAGATAACCCTGCCTAACTAGCACACCTAAATACTCAAGCACACGATGAAATAAATAGACCAGGGATAGAAAGTAGAACTTTACTTGATGCAGTCTCTACCTAAAATACCGGGGCATAATCCGGCTTGCCATGAATTAACAAAACAAAAAATAAATAAAATGTAACTTTTATTAATCCCTGCCTAAAAAGTACCGGGGCACAAACCGGCTTGCCATATATTGAACTTAAATTAATCCCTGCCTAAAAAGTACCGGGGCATTAACCGGCTTGCCATAAATTATAACTTTTATTGATCCCTACCTAAAAAGTACCGGGGCACAAACCGGCTTGCCATATATTACTCACACACAAAAAGAGAAGAAGTTAAAAACAAAATACTACCTACTAGAAGGCTCAATACTGAGATAACATCTGCCTAACAAATTCGCTCTGACTCCTTTCTAATCTACATTCTAGATCATGGGTCAGCTATCTCCCTGAGCTATACCTCAGCTACCGTAGAGTCTCATTCAATATAGGTAGATAAACTAGTCTGCTATCATCTATCCGCTCACAAATGTAACTGCAGTTTACAAAGTAACGGCTCAAAGTAACTAATTAACTCTCAATTACTAACAAAAGAGAGCAGACTACAAACGATACACGCCTGACGCGCGTTTCAAATATGCCTTCGTCAGAGGCAGAGTATCAAACACAACGGCTGTAAAATCACTCCTCTAAATACCTACACCGGTATCCATCTACATAAGTGGGCGCTGTACTTACTAGCCAATCACTTCAAAATAGAGGAATTCTTGATGTCAATTGGTCCAAAATCGATGGTATCTTATGGGGAAAACAAATTCCTGGCAATCCCTTATTAAAATATATACTGGTGGAATCCAACTGTACATCAAGAGCCACATTCAAGTTACCCCCCCACACACACACACACACACACACACATACTACCAACCGTCCTGCTTTAAAATTCTCCAGCAAACCCAGAGTTTTTGCAAGCAACTGGGGAGCTCCAATATTAGGAGCATATATATTAGCTAGGGTGAATGGTATAATTAACCATTATCATCACAATATCATCTGTCTCTCTGCACCCCTGCTAACATCTAAACTCCTGTTTACTGGTATGATATTAACCCAGTAAGGGGCTCCCCATCCCAAGTGAGCTATAGTAAGTGAAGGAAGACTTAAGCAGGACTTGAGCAGGAGTGGAGCAAGAGACAGAACAGATTCCACTGGAAAAAGAACACCTCCAAAACCAAGGCTACAAAGGACTTAAAGCAAACACTTAATGGAAGTTCTGAGATTCTACAAAACTTCAAGATTCTCTGTACAAACTCCAGCTTCTGGACTCTGTTTACAAAACAAACTCTTCCATCATGAGAAGGTGCACTCGGCCCATTCAAACTGTTTCAACATTATGTCCTCTTCAAAACAGTATCTAAATACCTAATATTCCTTCTCTCTATGGCTGCAGTTCTCACTAAAATATCTAGTTCTTTCTACCCTCCACCATCTCCTCCACCCTATGTTTATATCTCTCCTTCACTTCATCCACACTCACCTCTACACACCAACTCCTTACTCTTTTCCGCTCCTGCACTCCTCCACCCCACACAAACCAAAAACCAAATACACACAAATCACTCTCTCATCTCCTGTCTCTCTCTTTTCATATGTTAATGGCAGCTGGCGATATCTCTCCAAACCCTGGCCCCATCTCCATTCACAAACACTCTACCTCCAGTCAGCATAAGAACAATTCAAATCTAATCACCATTCCCTGCCTTCAAACTCAGTTTCTCCCTTTTCATGTGCTCTATGGAATGCTTGCTCTGTTACTAACAAATATAACACTGTGCATGCCTCTCTTTTTCTCCCGCTCCCTCAATTTACTTGCTATTACTGAAACTTGGCTCTCTCAATCTGACACTGCTTTAGAGGCAGCAATCTCCTACGGTGGTCTCTCCTTGTCTCACACTCCACGCTCATCTGGACGTGGGGGAGGTGTGGGTTTGCTGCTCTCTGAACATTGTCATTACAAACCAATTTCTCCCCCTTCCTCACTCCGCTTCTACTCTTTTGAACTGCATGCTGTCCGTATCTTTGCTCCAGTCTCTCTACAAGTGGCAGAGATCTATCGCCCACCAACACCGCATTTACACCTTCAGACTTCCTATCTGACTTTGAATCATGGCTTTCCTTCTTCCTCTAATCAGACACACCTTCACTTCTTCTGGGGGACTTCAACTGTCATGTGGATGATCCCTCCATCTCCTGGGCATCCCATTTTCTCTCTTTAACATCTGCATTTGGACTAACCCGGTGGACGAATGCTAGTACTCACAAGAATGGTTACTTCCTAGACCTTGTGTTTACTAGAGGCTGTGCACTCTCGGATTTTAATATCTCTCCTCTTCCACTATCAGATCACCATCTTCTAACTTTCAGCACTAGTTATACACCTTCCGCAATCCCTTCTTCCTCTCCCCGCTTCACACATAACCTCAAATTCCTTAATCTCATGGCCCTACAGTCCTCCCTGGCTACTGGACTTTCATTTATTTCCATTAATCCTGACACTAACAGCCTTGTCAAAACATACAACTCAGTCCTATCCTCCTATTTGAACCTGCATGTGCCTCTGTCTCTCCGATCGGCTCGCAGAACTAACCCGTGGCCATGGCTTAATAAAGACACCAGCTTCCTCCACTCCTGTACCCGTTCAGCTGAACGACTGTGGAGAAAGTCTGGCTCTCTGGCAGACCTTCTTCACTGCAGGTTCCTTCTTTCCTGCTTTAACTCTTCTGTGTCCCTCGCCAAAAAAAATTACTTCTCACAACTAAACAACACTTATAAATCCAACCCCCGACAACTTTTCTCTTCCTTTGACTCCCTCCTTCGCCCTCCATCTGCTTCCCCCGCTAACTCCATACAGCCACAAGACTTTGCTGACTACTTCAAAGCCAAGGTGGACTCCATCCGGGGTAATACACCACCTTGTGTATCTCCTCCTAGCCTCCCTCGTTCCCCTCCTGGCACTCTGGACTCTTTCACTAGTCACGGAGGCGGAACTGACTAACCTACTATCCTCCGCTCCGTTCACTACATGCGCACTTGATCCGCTCCCCTCTCACCTCATCCGATCCCTCTCCCCCACACTAATCCCTATCCTATTACAAATCTTTAACTCCTCCTTTGCCACTGCTACCTTTCCTGATGACTTCAAACATGCCTTAGTAAAACCTATCCTCAAGAACAACTCTTCTGACAGTAACACACCCTCTAGCTATCGACCAGTTTCTCTTCTGCCTTTTGCCTCTAAACTCTTGGAACTCTTAGCCTACTCATACCTGCTTGACTTTCTCAACTCATATGACCTGCTCGACCCTTTACAATGTAGATTTCGTACTCCTCACTCCACTGAAACTGCTCTTACAAGAGTGGTCAATGATCTTCACATTGCCAAATCTCAAGGTCACTATTCAATTCTTATCTTGCTTGATCTCTCAGCAGCTTTTGATACTATTGCTCATGCAATCCTCCTCCTCATTCTTCACTTTTTAGGAATCCGCAACACAGCACTGGTCTGGCTCTCCTCTTATCTATCTAACAGATCCTTCAGTGTCTCCTCTGCCATCCAACTCTCTGTTGGGGTTCCTCAAGGTTCTGTTCTAGGACCGCTTCTGTTTTCTCTTTACACAATAACACTTGGTGATCTTATTAACTCATTTGGTCTCAAATATCACCTCTATGCAGATGACACCCAGATTTACTTATCTGCACCTCGACTCACTTCTGATATCCAGGCTAAAGTCGCAGATTGCCTCTCGGCTATCTCAGACTGGATGGCTCATAGGCACCTCAAACTCAATGTGTCTAAAACCGAGCTAGTCCTCATCCCACCTAGACCTGGCTCTGTAGCACTCTTCCAGGTGACTGTAAATGGCACTACCATAAATCCAGTATCAGAAGCGCGGTGTCTAGGGGTAATAATTGACAACTCTCTCTCATTTTCCTCTCATATTAATGCAATTACTAAATCCTGTTGCTTTCTTTTGCTAAACATTGCTAAAATCCGTCCCTTCCACTGTTCCTCCACAGCTACAATTCTTATACAAGCAATCATCCTCTCCCACATGGACTATTGCAATAGTCTTCTGTCTGGCATTCCTGCTTCCCATCTCCAACCACTTCAATCTATACAGAATGCTGCAGCACAAATTACTCTTCTGTCACCTAGGTTTGTCCCTGCCCCACTCCTCCTCAAAACTCTCCAATGGCTGCCTATCAAACTCCAGATATCTTACAAAAGCTTACTTCTCTCATTCAAGACACTTCTCTCCTCTACTCCTTACATTTCCACTCTGATCTCCTGCTATACCCGATTCCGCCACTTACATTCAGCCAATGACTGTCTTCTCTCAGCTCCTTTTGTCTCTACAGCTCTGTCACGTATCAAACCTTTTTCTCCGTATCTATGGAATGCTCTACCATCCAACCCTGGAATGCTCTACCATCCAACCTTCAAATCTCACTTGAAAATGCACCTCATGGATAAAATCTCAACATGCTAGAAGGCACTCATGTTGTAACAATGAATGCTCTTATAATCTATTTACATTACTGATGTCCTTTATCATCATCAGACCTAGCATTCAGCACTTGACCCTAATGTACTTTGTATGTCTCCCTTTACCACTTTAGATTGTAAGCTTTCGGGCAGGGACCTCGCACCCAATGTTTCACTCTACAAAGCACCTGTAACCCTGTATTGTTTAAACCCTGAAATTGTAAAGCGCTGCGTACACTTGTGGCGCTATATAAATAAACCTATTAATTCATTCATATATCAAAAAGCTTTCCTTTCAGAAATAAGTAATGTCCGTCAACATCACGCAACTCACCAGCCAAGGACCATGGTGTGCATTTATCAATTAAGATTGCGACACCCCTCTTTTTTTCAGTTGCATAGGCCTGCCAGGAAAGAGGGTAAAAGGAATTGCTGAAATGAACCGGCTGAGTGGAAAGAAAGTGGGTTTCCTGGACAAAGAGCACATTGGCCTTAAAAAGCTGCCCCTCTCTCAGCACCATAAATCTTTTTTCAGGTGAGCCCAAGCCTCTAGCGTTCAATGAAGTGAAAGAAATATGTTTACCCTGCCTAATGGAATCGAGTGAATGCACTACAGTTTACTACAGTAAACATAGGTAGAAGACATACTGTGCTCTACAAATGAAGCTGGGGCATAACCCAAAATGTGCACGTATATCAAGCATTATCCACCAACACCAGGGGGAGGGGTGAGAAGGAAACCCACAAAAGGGAAAGGAAGAAAGATTGGAGAGAAGAACAAATGCCATCATAAACAGCAACATAACAAGAACCGTGCGATCCCCACCGAACGTTCCAGCAGGACCGGCAGGGAGTCTGACATGTAGATGCCCAAAGGGCAGGGGTGGGGAGAACAATCTCCATAGGCACAACAATGGTACCAACAGAGACAACATGGATACTCCTAAGACTGGTTGAACCCTGCAAGTGTCTGATTGAGATCCACAATCCGAGCCTATATTGCCCAGGGGTTATATAAAATGTAGTGGGTATTCAGTATTAATCTGTATAGGGGGAAATCCCAGACCATATTAATGAATGGCTCAAGTTATGGGGCTTCAGGGAAGGGGAGGGGACCAGAGCCTGAGATGCTTGCTACATAGAAAAAAAGGATCCCAATCAAACATCTAAACATCCCCTATGTCCAGTATACACCATACCACACTCTAAAACCACACACCCAACCTCTGCAGAAAAACAAGGATCATACACACATAGTATAGTACCAAGCCCAACAGCGCCCCGGGGGCAGTCCTGGAGGGCGAGCAGCCATCCCAACAAGCAGCATAAGGCCTCCCACTCCCAGGAAAGACAGCTGTGCCCACCAGGCACTCCACACAGAGCTGAGGATGACATGTGGAATATACCACATTACAGGTCTAGGGAAAGAAATTAAGTGACAAAACATAATAAGGGAGTAAGAGCGGGTTATCCAGCTGAACGGCAAAGCAAAAATAAATGGCATAAATTACCCCGTGTCCCGAAACCCACACCCCCCAACCACCACCAAAAAGAACAGACGGTCACAGCAACAGAAGGTACATGATCATGCCTCCCGGGAGAGCAGTCGAGCCCAGCGGGCATACCACTCTAGAAAGATCACCCCAGATTACCTAAACAGGCATGTATCAACCACCTCGAAAACAAATAATACATAAAATGAAAGACAATAAGGGCAGCCTCATATTAAAGTGTCAACAACTGTTCCAGTTTAACCAGTGTATAGTACAGCAACCAGGCTGACTCCAGCTCAGGTCGACTGGCAGTCCATCAAATTATCCAGTGCGCCATATCTCAACCTCCGAAGGCCAGAAGACCCTAACGTTCTGGACTACAGCCAGATGCTGTCAGGAACACCAGGAATAGACAATGTGGTGAAGTACTGTAGATGGGAAGCTTACAACTCACACGCGCCTCGGCATATCATGAAGAGACAGGTAGGGTCCACTGCGGCAGGCAAGAATCTGGTGAAGGAACTGCAACTTTCTTAGCTTTCTTGAGAAGCGGAGTGGAGACGACATACCATCTCTCCCTCCTCTCCTTGGCCAACATTGGAGCTCCAGCAGATGAGCCACCGGATTCCGTCAGAAGTGGTGGTGTCGAAATATTCAATGCAGTGCAGAAGGATGGCACCTCGGAAGATGTGCGTAAGGAAGCCGTAACTCCATTATGTAATACAGAGAGGGAGAAGGGAAATCGCCAGCAATATTTTATCCCAAGGTTCTTTAAGTGATCCGTTAGAGGCCTAAGTGCCCATCTGTTCTGCAAAGTGCTGGGGAAACATTGTTAAAAAAATTGTACTATACAGCCAGCGTAGCGTATGCCATCCAATGATCTTGCTTTGGCCATAATAAGATCTTTATCCACAAAATTATGCATACAAATGATGACATAACATGGCTTAGATGCCGTGGGCCCTCTAGGTCTCAAGGCCCGATGAGCTCCATCAATCTTTAGTGAAGGCCCTTCAGTCTCGCCTAAAACCTCCGTGAAGACAGACTGGACCAAGTGTAGTAAGTCCTTAGGCGGTACTGATTCTGGAAAATCTTTGAATCTAATATTGCACCGCCTGGATCCGTTATCCAGGTCATCCAGTTTGGAAGACAAAAGATCAATTGTCTCATCCTGTTGGGTAACGTATTGTTCTAGGTTATGGAGCTGCGTCCACGATGCCTCTCTATCATCTTCCAAAGTATGTATTCTCCTCCCCAGCTGGGTCAAATCCTTCTTGAGGTCTAAAATTTTGTCCTTCACCGCCGACTTCATGTCTAGGCACATTTCCGCCATAAAACCCTTCATGTCCTCTTTTGTGAGGAATGGCACCAGGTCATCTCTAGTAAGGGTAGGTGAGTACTCAGCCATACCGCTAAGGTTCTCCTTGTCACATCCAACAGGGGAGACAGGTGTAATTGTCGTAGGAGAGACTTCGGAGTCACTGTCTGGAGAAAGAGCTAGAAATATATTGGCCTCGCGTTGTTTTAATGGTGTCTCACCTTGTGGACAATTTCTTTGTTCAGTGGGCACATAGTCCGAAATCTTGTGAAATCTGCCCTCTTTTCCTCCCCCCAGGTATTAAGTGTGGTAATACCAATGATTGTGCCCAGAAAGCTGCTCCAATGAAGGAGAAAGAAGCTGATTAGGGTCCGGTTGTCCAAGGAGCTCTAGACAAGCACGTCCATCTTGCTTGGCGCCAAACTCCGCCCCCTCAAACCCTTAACCACTTTCACACAGGTTTAACCTTTTTTTTCTTTCGTCCAATATAGAATACCAGTACCATGGGCGGATTGATCTTATGAAAGGGGGAACATATTTTGAGGGTGGAGCCTTCCCTCCCCTTCTGCAGGCCAACCTAGCCCCCTCATCCAGTTTTGATATGTTCCTAACTAAAATGGACAAGGCTTGGAACATTGCTGGTTAGTTTTAGCTATTTTTTATTTTTTTTAGATATGGGGGTCACAATTCCCTCATTAGGTGGATTACCATTACTGGCTTCCCGTGTAGGATTGCCGAGGATACAGGTACCATTGTGGACTCTTTGCAAACCTGTGGAGAAAATCTTGCAAACCAAGATTTCACTCCCAGCAGAGTCTCTCTGAGACTCTACTCCTTCACAGTGGTAACCTGAAGACAGGCAAGTGCTTTGGTCCACTTTCTCCCTACTTGTGCCCATCCATACAGTGGTAGTCTCTGAGCCTTTGGGCTGTTGCGCTTATGTTGGGTTTTCTATTCCTTCCCTGGGATGTGGAGTATGGGTGGCTCATTAGTGCTTGTTAACTCCTTCCCTGCTGGTTTATCCAGGTTGGAGGCTTTTCCCTTTAGGATTGTGTCTTTTTATTACCCTCTGGGGTCTTTGGGTGTTTTGAGTCACTTTTAAACATTTTCATTTTCTGAGTGCAAGGTGCGTTTAAGACGCGCTTCCTGCACCACAGCCATCTGTGCACCATTGACTTCCATGGGAGAACTTCTCTGGGACATATTTCTTACAGTGTTCAGAGTGGGCTCATTCTTGTCTCTTCATGCCTTTTCATTAGGCGCCGATCCTGTTTGTCTTGAAGGACCAGCAATTGGAGTTGTAGGCACTGCTAGGCAACAGGGAAGACTAAATTACCCAGAATTCCCATTTCCCAGGTTTTCTTCCGATTGGCTGCCTTGTTTTCAGTCACCATTTTATTTCTTTCTCTTGCTTATACTACGAAGAGGCTGCCTCTTCTTGCGCTCCTTCTCCAGATTAACCCTTTGCCTGCCAAATAAGTACTTTTCTAATGTGATTTATTAGTAGGGGGAGCTGTTACTAGTATTTTATACTTGTTTAGAGACTACTCCTTTAGGGTGGCTGATCCAAAGGGACATGGGGCTAGTCCTAAGGCTACAGACTCAGGGGCTTCTCTGTGCCCCCCTTGCTTACTGTTACTCATGCCCAGCAGGGCTCCCAAGAGAGTATTCTGGATCTCTCTGCCCCTCCTGTTCTGTACCCTTACTACTCTACCAGGGCCCTTCAGCACCGAACAAGAGCCAGTTTGGGTTATGAATTTGTTTTTCCTTTCTCCATCCAAGGGGTTCTTCAGTCTTGGAAGCCCCCTACCACATTCAGGTATGTGTTCCCTAGGGCTCCAAGTATGCCTGAACTCATAGGCTCCTCTGGCAAGGACTCTTCTGAGGATGACCAAAAGGAAGGGGGAATATGAAGATATGGATTCTTCCTACTCCTATGGAGACTCTTATGAGGCTGAGCCTCTCCCCTTTGCTGAGGGGCTCATCAGGGCTGTTTTGAAGACCCTTCAGGTCTGACGAGGGTCCTTCCTCTACAGATGTCTTTCAGAGGTTTCGGATATCCTCTACTGTATTTCCCTCTAATGCCACTCTTGATCAGATTCTTCTGGATGAGTGGAAGACCCCTGATAGGTCAACTATCTCTAAGAGATTCTCTAAGCTGTACCCCTTTTCTGAGGCAGCTTTGGCACATTGGGCTTCACCTCCTTCTGTGGACCCCCCTATTTCCAGACTGGCCAAGTCCACTACCCTGCTGTTGGCGGATGCAGCAGGACTTAAGGATGTGGTGGATACGAAGCTTGACTCTATCCTCCAGTCCAATTTTGCAGACATTGGTGCTGCATCGAGGCCCTTTTTTTGCCTCTGCCTCGGTCAACAGAGCTGTTGCGGTCTGGGGTGAACAACTTATGGGCGCTGTCCTTGTGGATGCCCTTGAGGACAACCTGTTGGCATTCTTAGCCAATATGACACAGGCTAACATGTATGTTTCAGATACCCTGTTTAGGACGGTCAGATTGTCGGTCAAGGCCTCAACCTTCTCTCACTGCGCGATGAACTTGGTGACTTAAGATTTGGTCTGCGAACCAATCTTCCAGGAAGTTGTTGGTTTCCTTGCCCTTTCAGGGCAAATTGCTTTTTGGTTCTGAGATGAAGCAGATCATCAGTGATGCTACTGGGGGCAAGAGTACCCTGTTACTTCAGATGTCCCCCAAACACCCTACCATGGAGAGGAGACTGTGTTTTTTTTTTTTTTGCCAAATGGAGATGCAAAGGCCACAAGCTTAGCAGGCCTTCTCCCAGCGCCTGCCCCCCACCCCTGCTAAACCCAAATAGCAGTGGCAGCCCAAGTGTACTGCTGCAAGGCCTACGTCTAGCAAGTCAGCTTCCTCATGACTCTCGGAATCCTGGTCTGCAGGCCCCTGTAGGTGGATGTCTTCGCCTGTTCAGGAACTCATGGGAACAGTCTATTGCGGACCACTGGGTTTTGCGGGTAATCTTGGAAGGGAACAGAATAGGGTTCAAGTTCCTTCCCCCTTCCTTTTTGTTTTTTTCTTTCCAGAGTTCCCAAAGGCCCAGAAAAATTGCAGATGTTCAGGGATGCAGTGCAGTCACTCCTGGACAAAATTGTTCTAGTTTTTATACCACCACCAGGTTTTATACCAGGTCAGTTCGTGGTTTCAAAGAAGGACGACGGGTGCTGTCCCATTCTGGATCTCAAGCAGCTCATCTTATATGTGGAGATTGCTCTCGTCAAAATGGAGTCCTTGCACTTATCGCAGATATGTTCCATGGGGTGTACCTTGCATCCCTAGACCTTCAGGATGCATACCTGCACATCCCGATTCATCTGGACAGTCAACTCTATCTGCGTTGTGCCTTTGACTCTGAGCACTACCAGTTCACCACTCTGACCTTTGGGATGGCCTATGCTCCTTGAGTCTTTACCAGAGTCGTGGGGCCTTGACTGTTTCAGTTACACCCGGGGCATTCATATGACCCCTTACTTCTACAATCTTTTGCTCAAGGCTCCTTTGGAGAAACTCTTGGCTCAGTAGCACCCTGGGGAATATTTTCTTGCCAGAGGACAAGATACTGCATGTCATGCAGGATATGTCTCAAGCTCTGAAGTGGCCCTCAGCTCCGGTCAGGGAGTACATGAGGGTTCTGGGTTGCCTAGTATATACCCTAGAAGAGTTACCCTGCTCTCAGGTGCACAACAGGGAACTCCAGAAACATGTCATCCAGAAGTGGCACAGAAATCCAGATCTCCTGGATCAGTAGCTATCTATTGAAGTCAGACGGGATCTGCAGTGGTGGTTGCAGCAACACAACCTAGACAAGGGGAAGCCATTTGTGATCCTGTAATGGACTTTGGTCACTACAGATGCCAGCCTGCGCGGCATCTCTACTGTACCTATATTGGATACCCTCTTTTTTACTATATGTGGTAACTTGAAAAACAACTTGCCCTCTTTTTTTTCTTTTTTTTTTTTATATGTGGTAACTTGAAAAACAACTGTTATTCATAATAATAGACATTAAAAGACTTCTAAGGGCATTAAAATAAAAAGTAATCTGTAAATATATGTATCCTAAATAGATGTTGCCAGGGCAGAAGAATAGGCTTGCCACACTGACTAATTTTGCTAATGAGTATAGTTAGTTACCGACGTAAGTAAAAGATACCACTAGTTTAATAAATAGCTGTACCCTAAATAGATTTTGCTGGGGCAGAGAAACTGGCTTGACACACTAAGAAACAGTAGTATGCACAGTATCATTTGATAAGTCCTTAGACATTGGGGGAATTTGTGACCGCTAAATATATTATGAATAATAGAACAATAACTAGGTACAGAAAAAAGGTTAGTGGGTTACAAAAAGAGCCAGAGAGAAGGCGCAAAAACAAAACAAAATAAAAAAATGTTCCACTGAACATGGCTCATATATCACTCATTTTGCAGAAAGAGACATATTTTCAGTAGAATCATTGGATGCAAAATGAATTAATTCACACTATAAAATTTGAATGCTGATCATATCGGAGGTCAACATAGAGCGGACACGTATTTTGTCATTGCAGATCATTGCACATCACACCAAAGTTTCATATGGAAAAATCCCCAAATCCCACTTGATGTTCAAAGAATGCTGTTTTACTCCTGATCGATTAACTCAGTCATTTAGTTATATTTAATTGCAATTAACACAAATAGATTGGATAAACCAATCAGATTACTTGTATAGCAGAGTTGCTCCATATTATGTATAAATAAAAATTAATGGTATCTTGCCTGATAATCCTCCTAATCTATAAACTGCACATGCAACCTCAAATTAATTGTTACATTGTAACTTACATGTCAAGAGGCAATAACTGGTGAGAAATGCTATAAAAACAGCATTCATATCGAGAGTACTCCCAGTGCACTCAATAAATCTCCATTCATCAAAAGTGTAAGCAAGTTTCCTCAACAGGTACATTACAGAGTGGCGCTACAAGTCAAACTTGAAAGCGCAAAAGAGAAAAAGATAACCCTGCAGTTCTAGTTCTTCTCTATAAAGATGGATATCAATTGTTATAATAAAACATAACTTTTATTAAAGAACACAATAAAAAGAGCAGCAAAAATATATTATTAGCCTCCAAAATTGTTTACTGTTGGGGTACTTTCCGGCTTGCCAATTGAATTCCCAGAATCTTATGAATAAGCAATTATAATATGAGATGTCATTCACATTAGATAAATATATCTTGCTGGAACAATGTTCAGCTCCAGAAGAAACGCCAGCAATTACATAATTTGAGTCATAGAGTGGCAACATGATCTTGCTGCCCATGTCTGTTTAATTTAGACGGAAAGAAAGAAATAACCCTATATGTAGCAATTGTGTCAATTAAACTACTCTAAATGGATTCGATCAGTAGAGGGATTGATCAGAGCATTTTAGATTTGCAAAAAATAAACACATACAATTAGCCAAGGCGTGTCCAGCTTGCCAAAAGTGAATACTTTGATTAAGAAAATAATTAGTTATTTCCAGGGTGTACCACCCCTAAAGTCGGGAAGTCTAAGATCACTATAAATCAACCAAATTGTTAATTACTCTGTGGTTAAACAATGTCACTAGATTCTAGAATGTTAGGGCATATCCGGCTTGCTAATAAGATCCTAAAATAATCACTGAGCTATTGTTTGCCAGGACAAATACGGCTTGTCCACAAATAATCTTTATGATTAGCCTATGTCCAGGCAATGATTATTTTAGGAAACTGTAATTATTTTCTTCATAGAACTGTTCACTTTAGGCAAGCCGGGCATGCCCTGGCATTTTTGGTGTTATATATAATATGTATATGTTGATTTCTGACTAATAAGTATCCTAGTATTCTCCACTGGAATCCGGATATATTGCAACATATGTAAAGCCAGATAATCCTATATAATAATTCGCTAAGTTGTGTGTAACGCCCGACATGCGCAGTAGACACTGCTACGCGTGCGGCAGTCATGCGCAGTACAGACTGCCTGCGCCGCGGCTGATACAGAGCTGGGCGCGCCGAAGGAGTGTCCAGCTCTGTATCAGCAGTGGCGCGGGCAGTCTCTGCTGTGCGTGACTGCCCCGCGACCTGCTGCCAGAGGCACTGTGGCCCGTGTAACGGGCTGTTCAACTAGTATTTCATATTGCCTCTACTAGTTTAATCCATACAATTGGTATGTATAGGCTTCCTTCCTTCCTTCCTTCCTTACAATACAGATGGAGAAGGATGAGGGAAGCAGACAGGGGGAGACACAGAGACAACAGCAGCAAGGGAACGCTGGTGCAGCTGCTTGGAAGCTGCCCTACCTGCCACCAAGTGCTCTTGGCGGTAATGCTTGGGAATGGAAATTCTTCTCTGTGGCAGACATTTCTTCTCCATGGTATCTGGAACAATGGCTGTACCTGCAACAACACAAACTGAGAAAGGTTAGTAATTTTGAGGCCAGCCAGAGTGGTATGTGCTTCCTGGGCCTACAAGAACCAGGCTTCTGTTAAGCAGTTGTGTAAGGCCGTGATGTGTTTGTCGCTTCAAACATTTGATAAATGTTAGACTCAGTGCCCTGACTTCAGTTGAAGCTAGTTTTGGTTGGAAGGTCTATAGGCCATATCACATTGTATGAACCTTTATCTTTCTTTCTAGTAAACTATTTGCTCTTACTTAGTTTTGACGTTGTGTTTTCTGTTGACAACTGAGGTTCATACTTGTTTATGTTTTTTCTATTGAGATTAATTTACATTTTAAGGGTTTTTCTTTCCCTTACTGGAATATTGATCAGATAGCTTTGGTAACCCCATGATTCCTGTATTCCACAGTGGACAAAAGGGGGATTGTTGTGTACTTACCAATAAACCTTTTTCTCTTAGTCCTTAGGACATCCTGTCTGGAGAAAAATAGGTTGTTTGAGTAACGGGCAGGGGTTTTCTTTGGGTTCTCAGGTTTGGTGATGGCCTTCATACCCTAATTAAATTTTCTTCTATTTTGTCTATACTTCAAAAACTGAGGCTGCTGGGCAGGGGTAAAGTGGAGCTGGTGTAGAAAAAAATAACCAGTGCACTCAATCTCTACACCTGATGGCTCATTATAAGTTCAAAATCAGTAGTAGAAATATCTGGTGCTGCAGGATATGATTAAGGACCCCCAAAAAAACAAACAGATACCCTGCCTAAATAGCACTCAAAGATATAAATCTACAATATTGATAGAACCATGAGACATAATGGATAAAACTTAACTTTTATTGTACACATAAAAAAGCAAAAGAAAGGCAAAATCATAAGGTTGGAATATCACCTCCCCGAAAATATGGACACATAACAGTTATGACTAATAGAGGTCAAATGTAACTGTTAAACAGCACTGGATGGAAAATATAAACCACCTCTAAATAAATCAAAGTTCAAAATGTAGATCTCATAAGTAATATTAGAGAAATACATCAGAAAAACAACCTAAATGTCTAAATCTCCAGACTTTATGAATGCTCAGATATCATAAATAGAAGCAGCTGAGACCACTCTTAATTACCAGCCCTAATGAGGACCATTGTACATGGAACTCTAAATTAGTAGTAAATATACAGAGCACCTCCAAATGCTCAATAGATTAACAATCTAAGCGGCTATAACCACTCTTCTTTAATTACCAGCCCTGAAAAGGACCATTATGAGTGGAAAATCTTACTCAGCTTAAAAATATGGAGCATAGTTCACAGATCTATCTCTTGGAGAACATCCAGTTGTTTGTTCTAAAAAGAAAAAAGAAAAAAATTGCTGTTCTAATACTGGGGCACAATCCGGCTTGCCAAAAATTCAAAGAGATGATAATAACCTATCTAATACCATACCAGCCCTAAAAAGGGCCTTTGATACCAGAAAAAATCCTATTACCAGCCCTAAAAAGGGCCATTGATTACCACCCTATTACCAGACCTTGAAAGGGCTATTGTAAATAGAGGCTACATACAAAGTTAAATAATCTATATCATGGATCTGTATAGCAGAAAAATCCCTGCCTATTACTAAAGCCAGAACAAAGACTGGTAGCTACTGAGCCCTAAAGTAATCAAAACAAAAAAGAAGAGACAACCTGCTCTAAAATAAGAACGCCGACGCGCATTTCGCCCTAGCTTCTTCTTAGGCTAATCCTTTTTTTGCTTTAGGGCTCAGTAGCTACCAGTCTTTGTTCTGGCTTTAGTAATAGGCAGGGATTTTTCTGCTATACAGATCCATAATATAGATTGTTTAGCTTTGTATGTAGCCTCTATTTACAATAGCCCTTTCAAGGGCTGGTAATAGGGTGGTAATCAATGGCCCTTTTTAGGGCTGGTAATAGGATTTTTTCTGGTAATCTACTGAGCATTTGGAGGTGCTCTGTATATTTACTACCAATTTAGAGTTCCATGTACAATGGTCCTCATTAGGGCTGGTAATTAAGAGTGGTCTCAGCTGCTTCTATTTATGATATCTAAGCATTCATAAAGTCTGGAGATTTAAACATTTAGGTTGTTTTTCTGAAGTATTTCTCTAACATTACTTATGAGATCTGCATTTTGAACTTTTTATTTATTTAGAGGTGGTTTATATTTTCCATCCAGTGTTGTTTAACAGTTACATTTGACCTCTATTAGTCATAGCTGTTATGTGTCCATATTTTCGGGGAGGTGATATTCCAACCTTATGATTTCGCCTTTCTTTTGCTTTTTTATGTGTACAATAAAAGTTAGGTTTTATCCATTATGTCTCATGGTTCTATCAATATTGTAGATTTATATCTTTGAGTGCTATTTAGGCAGGGTATCTGTTTGTTTTTTTTGGTAAAGTGGAGCTGGGAAGGAGTCACAGCCTACAGAGAACTCTGTATGGATGTGGCCTGCCTTCTAGCGAAAGATGCTTCTCTCCATGGTTCCTGTGTGCCACAAGAACTAAGAGAAAAGGATTAATCATTAAATACACAACAATCCCCCACTAACCCCATTGTTTCCAAAGTGAATATCTTAGATTTCCACTGGGTTTGTAGTTGTCCGAGGCAAAAATAAATTTATTCTCGTTCTTATTTTTAACCTGATCTATAACTTTAAAGAAGAACCTTGTCTGGGTACACAATGAGACAAATCCTGGTTTTCTATTTTCTGTTTATGCTCCATAAAATTTCTCTCTAAGCATCTTTTTTTTTTGTACCCTATATACTGTTATCCCATGGGCACTCCAAAACATATACTACAAACATGAAATTATAGTTAGACATTTTTTATCTGATAAACTGCTCCAGTAGTATGATATAGCAATCAGTGCTCAAAAAGAAGAGAGGGAGCAACAGTAAAAATAATTATTTATTAAAACATCTCAAAACAAGACAAAAACACACTCGCAAATTGCCATCTTGGTCAGAAAGCATCTTGGGTTCCCTATCCCCAGAATAGTCCTGAACCGTGTACTTTTCTTTGCACCGATATGCGTATGTGCTGTCAAACCATGAGGAAACTTTCCCAGCATCTTCAGCTGGTCAACAATAGCCACTCTTGTAGGACATCTCTTCGATGGAACTGGCTACGGCTAGTAGGAGAACTTCACAGGGACTTGGGGAGGGACCATATCTGAAGTGAGTGTGAGTCAGTACCCTAATGCTTTTGTGGGACACCTCCCACTTCCTCCGGGGTAAAGCAATGGTAGATGGAAACCCATCAATGACATCTGGATACAAAAAACATGATGATCTGCATATCCCGTTCTTAGATCAGGAGAGCAAAACTTTCTGAGATTTGTTAAAATGGGGAGAATACTATAAAAGCGTATAAAATGGAATCAAAAAATAAATCTTCTTACATACTAGTAAATAAATATACTCAACCATATCCAAAATGGGAGAAGAGATATCTAAAATACAAATGATAAATTAAGAAGCACACCCATGTAAAATCACATATATGAATCAATATAAGGTGAAATTTACTCACTGATATTTTGTTTTCCTCTGTGCTCTTCTACAGCAATGTACTGTGGGATTAACGCTGCCTCCCAGCTGGTAGGACCCCATTTTAAATATAAAAGCATCCCCTCCTGGCTTCAGTTAAACATACTGTTCAAGCTGAAAAACACAACTGGTTAGTAGAGAATTTTAAAACACCATATACTCCAATAGAAATCTGAAGCAATTCAATATGAAGTATACACAGGTTGGAACAATGCCATACCAAAAGATATAACAAGGGAGGCGTGCTGTGGAAGGACACAGAAGAAAACAAAATATTGGTGAGTAAATTTCACATTTTCCTCTGTGTCCAATCCATGACAAGGTACTGTGGTACTTACCAAAGCAGTGCTCCAGAACATAAGGTGGGGAAGAATTGTCCCCTATTGAGGAACTGCTGCTTGTAACTCCTTCCTGCTGAATCTCGCAACAGCTGAAGCGAGGAGATCCAATTTGTGGACACCAAGGACCATTTAGTAACCTTGCATATTTCTTCAGGTGTAGCTACAGCCTTAAGTGCCCAGGTAGTAGATACTGCTCTCATGGAATATGCTTTAAGTCCCATTGGCGGCTCTTGATTCAGTGATTCATAAGCCTGTTTAATGCAATCATGGATCCATCTGGCTATGGAATCTTTAGATAATGGCGTACCTATAAATCTGTCAGCAAAATGAACAATGAGTCTCTCTTGCGAAAAACCTTAGTCCTGTCTAAATATATCTTTAGACAGTGGACCAGATTTAAATTATGTAATTTGCTTTCCTTAACTTTAGTCGGTTGAGGACAGAAGGAAGGAAGAACAATCTCCTGACTTAGGTGAAATTCTGACACCACCTTGGAACGGAAGGATGTAGGAGGCCTGAGTACAACCTTGTCCTGGTGAAATATGACAGTGGGACATTACCCAAGGTATTACTGGTTGAGCAGTTGAAAGGTTGCCCAGTAACCTGGAGAATTCCTTTGCTGTTTGTGACCTTCTTTGAAGGAATTTGTGTATTCTGCCTTGGAGACTATCTTGTCTGTCCTGAGACAGAATTGCCTGGTGTAGAATTGTGTCAAATTCTATCCCTGGAAATATCAGTCTTTGTGAAGGTATCAGCTGGCTTTTTTTTCTGTATTGATTATCTATCCCAGTTTCCTTAAAAGGTCTATGCACAATTTTGTACTTGAGCACGCCAGAGCTCTTGTTTCTTCTATTATTAGTAGATTGTCTACGTATGGAAGGACTCAAATCTTTTGTTGACGTAGTTCTGCCATAGGTATTGAAAGTATCTTGGTAAATACTCTTGGTGCAGAAGCCAACCCGAAGGGGAGTACTCTGTATTAGTAGTGTTGGTTGAAAATTTGAAACGCAGGAACTTCCTGTGAGATGCCTATATTTTGATGTGGTATTATGCATCCTTGAGATCTATCCTTGTTAGGAATGCATTTGCTTGTACCATCTTGAAGGCTGACATCACTATTTCCATCTTGAATTTTCTCCTCCTTAGGAACAAATTGACTTCCTTCAGGTCCAGTATTAGACAAAGTTCTGCTGAAGGCTTTGGAACTGCAAAGAGAAGGGAATAGAATCCATGATATCCTTGATTCTTTGGAAATGGCTGTATTATTTTGTTCTGAAGGAGTAGAGCCAGTGCTTTCTTCATTTCCTTTGCTAAACTCTTGTTCCTGATGTTGGATGTCTTGAATCTGTAGTTCATTGGGACAGTGTGAAATTCTAAGGCACACCCCATCTCTAATGTCTGCAGGGCCCATTTGTCTGGATTGATGGTCTTCCGTGTGTCCTGAACATACTCCAGCCTGCCCCCTACTGAAGAAAGAAATGGGGCAGTCAATGCTTCTTCGGAAGCCTCTGAAATCTGGGCTCACCCTGGAATTATTTTTTCTCTTCAGGTTTGGCGGCTTGTGCAATACCTCTTTCCCTCTGCTCATAAGCTTTCCCAGGCTGATATCTTTTTGAACCCCGAAATGCTTGTCTTCAAAAGGCAGGTCTGGAGGGGGATGTTTTTGTTCTGCATTCTCTTGGCAGAAATTGACTCTTCCCACCTGATGATTGCTTAATAATATCTTCAGGTTGGCTCCCAAACAACTATTCTGTGATCCAGATACATAATGTTCGGAAGATGTGTCTCGTGGCAGTAGCTGTTTTGAGATATTGAACTATTGCAGTAAATTAAGGGTGTTGTCTGTGCGCTTATCCATGTTGTCTCTTAGTATAGTACAGTCTTCCAGAAGTAAAGTCGTTCTGCGTGATATCTGTGCAACAGCAGCATCAACTTTAGGTGGTACAGTCCAGTCTGCTGTATCATGTTCAGAAAAAGGATATAGCTTTTGGAATCTTCCGGACATGTTAGATCTCTTATCGCCCACTTTCCATTAATTATTAATTATTTCTTGAACGGAGCTGTGTACTGGAAACACTGGGGACTCCTCCTTGTATCCAATGAAGGCAGAGTCCATCACATTCAGATCTTTGTGAGTCTCAGCCAGCCCCAAAATCTTTCTCATAAGGCTTGTCTGTACTGTTTCCTCCATAATTTCACCATCTTCTGCAGATGACATAGCAGATTCTAGTTCTACCATACTTCCTTCATATTCATCCTCTAAAAGGTGTGACAGACCTTCATCTGGGTCTGAGACCCTTAGACGCTTCTTTACCGATTCTTGCATAGATGAAAATGTTTCTAGCATTGAAGATTTCATCCATCCTAGGAATTCTTTGAATTGTGATCGTACCTCAGTATTGGTTATGTTTTTAAGGCAATCTGAGCATAATTTGGCAGAATCAGTTATAGCAAGTTTATTATCACATCCAGCACAAGTTTTTACTTTTGGACTGGTTTCTCTTCCCTGGGAGTTTCAGATCCAGACTTAACTTTGTCCCCTTTGCTATGCTTGGATGATGAAATATTAGGCTATACAATTCTGAGTAAACAAGAAACTAAGCAATATACACATATAGAGAGCAAGAGTAACATGCATAGATTTAACTTACATGCGTAGCGTTCATCCCTCTATCCCCAGGCTTAAAGGCATAGTAATACTTAAAAATTACTATTCCCCACATTGTAGCCAGTAAGAAACGGAGTTAAATGAGAACCTTTATGGTTTGAGAGATATCCGCTTTCAAAGTTCCCTCTTTTTGGCTTTTCCCCTGATGTCAGCATTCTAGCTGAAAGCAGGGGAATACTCTCCTGGGATCAGCTGGCGGCTCTGCAGCAGAGCCGGGATCGCATTAATAAAAAGAAATCCTTTACTAAAAAGGTCTTCTACATGTGCTTGGTTTGCAAGCACACATAGAAGACCTTTTAAGTTAAGGATTTCTTTTTTATTAACGCAATCTCGGCTCTGCTGCAGAGCCTCTGCCGGTCCCTGCACCGGATTCCCTTGCTGACGTCAGGGGAGAGGGAACTTTGAAAGCGGATATCTCTCAAACCATAAAGGTTTGAGAGATGCTGCTGGTCTCATTTAACATCGTTTTTTACTGTTACAACATGGGGGATAGTAATTTTTAAGTATTACTATCCCTTTAAAATAGGGCCCCAGACATCAGCATTGTGGATATGCGTTCCAGCACTGGAACGCAGGCACCCGCAATTCCGGTTTACCTCACAGATACACTCCTTAATTCTAGGTGCCTCTGTTTGCCGGAAGATGCTGGGTTTGAAGGGATGCAGCGTACTGACATGAAAGCAGCTCCTGCTGCTGCTGGAACCTGGAAAAGACCCATGCGACCTGGACATATAAGGTGTCCGGTCCCAAATTCTTTTTGCCATTGTGCTGAGATATATGTAGCCTTCATTTAAGGCAGGCTACATCAGGAATAAAGAAAAACAATAAAAGAACTCTTTACTGGTACGGGAGATAGAGAGGCAAACGTCTCCGTCCTCCAGCTTGGTAGGACCAATTAACTGAAGCCAGGAGGGGAAACCGATGCTTATATATTTAAAATTTAGTCCTACCAGCTGGGAGGCGGAGTTAATCCCACAGTACCTTGTCGTGGATTGGAGAGGATAGATATATATAAAATATATAAAATAAATATATGAAAAAGCAGAATTCCATGCCCCCCCATAATAATATATGTTTATTACCACAAGGTCACAATTGGTACCTCTGCCTGCTCCAATCCCAGTCAGTTGCACTGAACAATCCAGCTGCCTGAAAGTGAAACAGGTTCTACGTGGCTTCTCCACTTCGATTGGACATAAGGGAAAGCAAGATGATTAAGAAGCGCAAGACAGATGTTACCATAGCTATAATAATTGTAACATAATAAATAACTGCCCTCATTATAACCATTGTTTTTCATTCTTTCTCAGGTACTGAGATGGAACATAAATGCCATACACTTCTATGATTTGTATACTCCTACTAATACCACCGAAGTACAATTGCCAGTAGTCAGTAGTTAAACTTGCAACCTTGTTTTAGCACTGCGTATAGTTCACCTCAATGCAGAGTTAAACTTCTCATACCATGTAATCACAGGAAAAACTGTGCTAATTTTACATGGACTACCACACTTGCAAGTATTGGTTGGCCCTAATTTCTACTTACTATAGAGACAATGCAGACTAAGGTGCACACTAATACCAAATACATACATAAAAAGCTTTCAACAATCTATTTACATAGGTAATACTCTTTCTCACATGGATTTACACTATGTTGCTAATATCTATGTTCTCGTTCAAGCCATGCTGAGACAAAGTCTCCATCTGGTATACAGTGGATATAAAAAGTCTACACACCCCTGTTGAAATGCCAGGTTCTTGTGATGTTAAAGAATGAGACAAAGATAAATCATGTCAGAACTTTTTCCACCTTTAATGTGACCTATAACGTGAACAATTCAAATGCAGAACAAACTGAAAACATTGAGGGGGAAAAATTAAAAATAAAAAACTCAAAATAACCTGTTTGCATAGGTGCGCACACCCTTAAACTAATATTTTGTTGAAACACCTTTTTATTTTATTACAGCAATCAGTCTTTTTGGGTAGGAGTTTATTAGCATGGCTCATCTTGACATGGCAATATTTGCACACTCTTCTTTGCAAAAGTGCTCCAAATCTGTCAGATTGCGAGAACATCTCCTGTGCACAGTCCTCTTCAGATCACCCCACAGATGTTCAACTGGATTCAGGTCTGGGCTCTGGCTGGGCCATTCTAAAACGTTAATCTTCTTCTGGTGAAGCCATGCTTTTGTGGATTTGGATGTGTGCTTTGGGTTGTTGTCATGCTGAAAGGTGAACTTCCTCTTCATCTTTAGCTTTGTAACGGATGCCTGAAGGTTTTTTGCCAAAATTGCCTGGTATTTGGAACTGTTCCTAATTCCTTCCACCCTAAGGCCCCGGTTCCAACTGAGGAAAAACAGCCCCAAAGCATGATGCTGTGGGGCTCACCCATCACTGTGGGTATGGTGTTCTTTGGGTGATGTGCAGTGTTGTTTTTGTGCCAAACATACCTTTTGGAATTATGGCCAAAAAGTTCAACCTTGGTTTCATCAGACCACATAACACAGCAAACTTCAGCCGGGCTTGGATGTTTTTCTTTGTAAGAAAAGGCTTCCGTCTTGCCACCCTACCCCATAGCCCATTCATATGAAGAATAAGGGAGATTGTTGTCACATGAAGCACACAGCCAGTACTTGCCAGAAATTCCTACAGTTCCTGTAATGTTGCAGTAGGCCTCTTGGAAGCCTCCCTGACCAGTTTTCTTCTCCTCTTCTCATCAATTTTGGAGGGATGTCCTGTTCTTGGTAATGTCTCTGTTGTGCCATATTTTCTCCCCTTGATGATGACTGTCTTCACTGTGTTCCATGGTATATATAATGCTTTGGAAATTCTTTGTACCCTTCTCCTGACTGATATCTTTCAACAATGAGATCTCTCTGATGCTTTGGAAGCTCTCTGTGGGCAATGGCTTTTGCTCTGAGATGCAACTAAGCAAATGTCAGGAAAATCCTACTAGAACGGCTGAGCTTTATTTGTGATTAATCAGAGTCACTTTAAATGATGGCAGGTGTGTAATAACTTCTATTTAACATGAGATTATATGTGATTGGTTAATTCTGAAAGCCACATCCCCAGTTATAAGAGGGTGTGCACACCTATGCAACCAGGTTATTGTGAGTTTTTTATTTTTTATTTTTCCCCCTCAACTATTTCAGTTTGTTTTGCAATTGAATTGTTCATGTTATAGGTCACATTAAAAGTGGAAAATGTTCTGACATGATTTATCTTTGTCTTATTCTTTAACATCACAAGAACCTGGCTTTTTAACAGGGGTGTGTAGACTTTTTATATCCACTGTATCCTTTAAAATTTGCAATACTTCCCTGTGGACACTGAGCAAAGTGACGTGACACATAATGTTTGAGGTCCCTATTAGTGATGCTTCTTCTATATTAACCTATTAAATCTTGCAAGCATCGTGTGGTCCTCCAAACGTACTGTGCCCTGCACCTGCATTGCATTAAATACATATTTACTATTGCAATTTATAAAGTGTTTTATCCTATATTCTTTTCCTGCATTTTTACTTTTGAAAATGTTGTGCCGCCTCGGGTTACAACCCTAGAGTTCTCCGGGTACATCTCTATTACTCACTGTGGAGAGCAGGGTGCAGTCTCTTACCTCACACTGAAAGTCCCTGCACACCTCCTTGCTATCAGCTCAGATGAGCAACAAAATTGCCGCAGATCGCCACCGGACCCTGGCACCTCTCTATCTGTCGAGAGAGAGCATACGCTCTAATATTTTTGGTACCAGGAAGGTAGGAAACCACAAAATTAAACCTCAAACCATCTGGCCTGACGTGAAGACAACCTCTTAGCCTTCGATAAATATGTGAGGTTTTTCTGATCCGTCAATATCAGGATCATAACCGCTGTGCCATCCAGCAGATAATGCCATTCTTTCAAGGCCAGGATCGCCCACATCATATAAACTCTCAGGTAGACTTGTGCACGGCAAAAATTTTCGGTAAAATTCGTTTTCGGACAATTTTTTTTTTACCCCGATTCGGAGGATCCGAATTTCGGACCGGACCTGTTCAACTCGGACAAAATTTGGCAATAGTCTGAATTATTTGGCTGAATTAAAAAAAAAAAAAAAAAACTTTAAAATATTCAATAAAAAAATTAAAATTACATTTTCTTAAATTGCATCCATTATATAACACATTATTACTGCCAAAACTGTAAAAAAAAAAAAAAAAAAAAAAAGTATTTTTTTTATTTTGGAATTTTTAAATTTTTTTTAATAATAAATGAGAATTTATATATGTATATGTCACATCAAATTAAAGCCCTTTCTGCCCTTTAAAAAATGGTATATAATATGTGTTTGTGCAATAAATGAGAAATATAGGAATTATGGTTGAACACACACATAGCAAAAATACCAAAATTGCTTGTGTCCTTAAGTGGTTAATATCTCTGCACTTTGCATGAACTGTAAAGCACCTGTTTTACCAGATCTATTTTTAGCAGCATGTAGCAACACTGTAATAGTTTCAGGCGGGAAAGCGCCATGCCGTCTGTTTTTATTAGCATGTAGCAACATGGTTTCAGGCGGGAAAGCACTGTCTGAATTTCCAAAATTTACACTGAAATTTCGTACTAGGCCTGTTTCGGATTCTGATTTTTTTTTTTTGTGGGCGGACCTTGGCTTTTGGAAGGTCCGAATAATGCAGAATATGCCTTATTCGTCCGAATTCCAAAACTGGCCGAACCGAATTGCACAAGTCTACTCTCAGCCTTCGATAGTTTTTTTAGAGAAAAAGCCACATGGCAGCAATGGTTTACCAGGGCCTGCGCGCTGAGATAGCAACTCGCCTACACCGGACTCCGAGGCATCCACCTCCAGTGTAAATGGCAGGGAGGGGCTCAGGTGAGACAATATCGGGGATTTCACAAAGGCGGACTTCAAGTCTTCAAAAGCCTGAAGTGCTTCAGGTGCCCAATCTGAAAGATTAGCGCCCTTGTGAGTCATGTCAGTGAGTGGTTTCAAGACTGAGGAAAAGTTTAGTATAAACTTCCTGTAATAATTAGTGAAGCCCAGGAACCTCTGTATGGATATTAGCCCCACGGGAAAAGGCCACTGTAAGGCAGAAGACAGTTTTTGAGGATCCATGGCTAGACTAGTGGATGAAGTCACGTATCCCAAGAAGGTCACCTGGGATTTGTGGAATTTACACTTCTCTAATTTGCAGAACAACTTGTTCTCTATTAGCAGTTGTAGAACCCGGGCTACATCTGCTCTGTGTCTCCAAGGTAGGAGAATGGATGAGTATATAGTCCAAATATGCTACAACACAGCTCTGGAGTAGGTCTCTTAAAACGTCACTAATGAACTCCTGGAAGACAGTGGGAGCGTTGCACAATCCGAAAGGCATAACCAAATACTCATAGTGCCCGCTCTGAGTGTTGAGCACTGTCTTCCATTCATCGCCCTCTCTTATTCGTACAAAGTTGATGGCCAGGTTCCCCACAGTATAAGCAAAGGCCCCTCCTCCTGCACCAAGCCCTCTCCTCCTCAGAAAGGCGTGTGAAGTCTAGCTGCATAGGTCCCTTCCCCCAGCAGGCACAGAATTAGGAGGTGTGGGAGGTGAGAGAGAACAGGGTGGGCGTGAGAAACTAGGTGCCAACCGGGGTAAAGTTTTACGCCCATGATCTTTGAATGAAGACCTCTCATGGATTGTCATTTCTAACAGGATGGTGACTGAGATCAACCCCTCCAGATCACTAGGAAGTTCCAGGGCTGCCGTCTCATCCTTAAATGCGTCACATAAGCCCTGGGAGAATGCGGCAACTAGAGCTTCATTGTTCCAACCAAACTCTGCCGCCAGAGTGCGGAACTCAATAGCATATTCCGCTACAGTACATGCGCCCTGCCGTATTGTCATCAGTCATTTAGCAGCAGAGGTAGCACACTCAGGAACATCAAAGACTCTCCGAAACGAGGCTACAAATTCCAATAAATTGTGGATTATGGGCTTCTCTGTCTCCCATAGTGGATTGGCCCAGGCCAATGCTTTGCTGGATAGAAGGGAGATCAGGAGTCCCACCTTACTTCGCTCAGTAGGGAATGTGTGGGGTACCATCTCTAAAAAAAAAATTCCCAGCTGACTAAGGAACCCCGACACATAGCAGGTTCCCCATCATATCTTTGGGTAGAGGAGTGGAGCCAGACAATCCTCTACTTATGCCCACCTCAGGGGCAGTGGTCAGAACCGGCACAGGTGCTAGGGAAGCCACCGGTTGTGAAGCAAAGCAGTCTCGGTGAGCCCTGCAATTTAACAGTATCTGCATAGCAAATGAGAATTGGTCATTCTCCGATCCTGAGAATCCATCGTGGACAGGATGCTCTGATTAGGTGGACTGCCTGTACTTTCAGTATACATGGCCCTTACGTACTGTCACGGTAATCAGGCAAATAAGGACAGACACGAATATAAAATATAAATCCATCTTTATTAATAAGTATAGTATAGCCCACACAATCCCAGAACACAGGATGATAGGACCAAGGCTCCTACCCGGAGCTGCATACTGTGCTGCGCACTGCACTACTGCGAGATACCGTAGACTAGGACTGTGGTGTGGGTGGAACACCAGATGGAACGACAACTTGATAACTGAGGTACAAGTCTCCACCCTGGGTTACGTGACCAGAGGCAACAGGGAGCCAGAGCAGACCTGAACCATGAAACACTGAGACTGATGGTCAGGCAAGTTTAGAGAGTATAGAGCCAGTAGTCAGCCAGAGCCACAGGTCAGAGAAGCCTGGGATTAAACGGAGCAATAGGCAGCAAGAGCAAGAGTTCAGACAAACTGGGGACTAAGTCAGCCAGAGCCACAGGTCAGAACCAATGTGCGTAGTCAGACAGGCCGGTGTCATACACGGAGCGAGTTAGTCAGCTAGAGCCACAGGTCAGAATGGATGTGGGTAGTCAGACAAGTCAGGGTCATACATGGAGCGAATACTCAGACAGGCACGGATCATAACTGAGAAAGTAGAAGCTATCAGATACACCACGTAAGGTCAATGACAGAGCAGGGGAAGGTGGGACCAAATTAGGCCACACAGAATAGGCCCATAAACAGGAGTCCTAGCCAGTGCCTGTTTCATGATGTCAGTAATGCGGAGGTGGCTGCAACTATGCCGGCCGACACACCACAGAGGAAGGCAGCACAGAAAAACTAGGCCTCTAAGGTAGACTGTGATAGTCTGCAACTGTTGTTATTTATTTATTTTCTGTTTAATCAACTTCCCTCTTCATCCTGTATTCTGAACTGAGGTCTGATTTGGTAACTCTTTTCATATGGGTGTGAATTAACATGCATATCCTCTCTGATCAGACATTTGGTCAGCCTTTGTTAATTAAGCTGAATAAGCCCATGTGTATAAGACTGCTATATAATCCCCTCAGTCTAGGGGTTTACCATCCCAAGTGAGCCATCCTAAGTGAAGGAAGACTTAAGCAGTACTTGAGCAGGAGTGGGGCAGGAGACAGGACAGATTCCACTGGAGAAAGAACACCTCCCAAAGCAAGGCTACAAAGGACTTGAAACAAACACCTAAATGGAAGCTCTGCAATTCTCCTAAATCTCAAGATTCTCTGTGTAACTCTGGCTTGTGGACTCTGTTTACAAAACAGCCCACCCGGACTGTTGTTCCAACATCATGCCCTCTGCAAACAATACCTAAATACCTAATATGCCTCATCTCTATGGCTGCAGTTCTCACTAAAATATTTGGTTCCTTCTACCCTCCACATATCATCCCGTCTCTGTTTAAAGTTCTCCCTCACTTCTATCATCCACACTCACATCTACACACCGACTCCTCACTCTTCTCCATTCTTGCACCCCCCTTCCACACACAAACCAAAAACCACATGCACCTAAATCACTATCTCATCTCCTCTCTCTCTCTTCTCTTCTGTTAATGGCAGCTAGCGATATCTCACCAAACCCTGGCCCTATCTCCTTTCACAAACACTCTACCTCCAGTTAGCATAAGAACAATTCAAATCTAATCACCATTCCCTGCCTTCAAACTCAGTTTCTTCCCTTTTCATGTGCTCTATGGAATGCTTGCTCTGTTACTAACAAATATAACACTGTGCATGCTCTCTTTTTCTCCCGCTCCATCAATTTACTTGCTATTACTGAAACTTGGCTCTCTCAATCTGACACCACTTTAGGGGCAGCAATCTCCTGCGGAGGTCTCTCCTTCTCTTACACTCTATGCTCAACTGGTTGTAGGGGAGGTGTGGGTTTGCTGCTCTCTAAACGTTGTCGTTTTAAGCCAATTTCTCCACCCACCTCACTTTGTCTCTCCTCTTTTAAAGGGATAGTATTACTTCAAAATTACTACCCCTCATATTGTAGCCCTTAATAAACTGAGTTAAATGACACCAGCGGCATCTCTCAGACCTTTATGATTTAAGAGATAGCCGCTTTCAAAGTTTCCTCTCCCCTGCTGTCAGCGTTCTGCTGCCAGCAGGAGAATCCTGTCTCTGAATCAAGAGGAGGCTCTTCAGCAGAGCCGATATCTCGTTATGGAAGGAAAAATGATTCATTGAAACAGTCTTCTACGTGTGCTTGGTAACCAAGCACACGTAGAAGACTGTTTCAATGAATCATTTTTCCTTCCATAACGAGATATCGGCTCTGTTTAAGAGCCTCCGCCTGTCCCGGGACCGGATTCCCCTGCTGGCAGCAGAACGCTGACAGCAGGGGAGAGGAAACTTTGAAAGCGGCTATCTCTTAAACCATAAAGGTCTGAGAGATGCCGCTGGTGTCATTTAACTCAGTTTATTAAGGGCTACAATATGAGGGATAGTAATTTTGAAGTAATACTATCCCTTTAAGTCGTATGCTGTCCATATATTTGCTCCAGTCTCTCTACAAGTTGCAGTTATCTATCGCCCACCTACCTCCACATATACACCTTCAGATTTTCTGTCTGACTTTGAATCATGGCTTTTCTTCTTCCTCTCATCAGACACACCTTCTCTTCTTCTGGGGGACTTCAACTGTCATGTGGATTATCCCTTCGTATCCAGGGCATCCCGTTTTGTCTCTCTAACATCTGCATTTGGACTAAACCAGTGGACAAATGCTAGTACTCACAACGATAGTCACTTCCTAGATGTCACGGTTCCCAGGAATAAACCAGGAGTCAGTACAGTAAAGTAAAACAATCTTTTAGTAGAAAAATCACAGTAATGCACATAAACAGATAACACACAGAGGGTGATCAAAGAGGCAAGCACTGTATCAGAAATAGCAGTCAGCCAATAGATCCACCACACTGTCCGAGACTAGGCCTAAGCCCACTGGAGCCTCGAGTTAATTCGGAACTCCCAAAGAGCTAGCACTGGCTCAGCCTGCAGTCAGTAAGCTAGGAGTCTGATAGAGCCCCAGGTCCACACTAAGTTGAGTGCCTGTGGAGCGGGGACCAACACACGGAGGAAACAGATAGAACCCCCTAGGCACCACCAGAAAGGATAGTCAGACAGGCCGGGTCATACACAATTCAGGTAGTCAGCCAGAGCTACAGATCCGCACCAGATTGGGTGACCAATACACAATGGGAGCAGGCAAAAGAGTAGTCAGACAGAGCCACAGGTCAGCACCAGAACTGGATGGTCAAACTAGCCAGGTCATACACAGAGCCCAAGGGAAACAGAACTGTATTGTACAACAATGCAAGGGCAACTGAGTCAGGACTCAGACTGCCCTTTTAACCCCTCCTCAGGAAGTAAGTAGGAGGAGCAGGCTCAGAGGAAGGAAGTAGGTAGGAGGAGACTACAGGAAGCATGGCATAAAACAGAGGCCTGCTACACTCTGAAGCCTCACACCTGCAGATGACACATCTTGCTCTGATGCATCCAACCGCTGCCATCTTCCTGCGTCATCCGTGCAGCATTGACGACCGCTGAAACCAAGGTAAGCTGTGACAGTAATCCCCCTCAAAGGCCCCACCTCCAGAGCCGGCCGGGGTTTGTCAGGAAAGCACGCATGAAATCTGTGTACCAATACAGGAGTGTGGACATCACTGGCAGGTATCCAGGAGCGCTCCTCAGGACCATAGCCCTTCCAGTGAATAAAGTACTGTAAGCGCCCTCTACTCACACAGGAGTCCAGAATTATCACGGTGCCCGTGCTCCCTTGTTGGTGTGTTCCTGTCAGTTATCCTGTGCATACTCCCATTGGCTGTCATGTCTTGAGCCCGCCCAGTATGGCCTTTATATACTGGGCTCCTGCACCCACTCAGTGCCCTTTCGTGGTGTTCCTGTACCAGTGCTGTTCTCTGCTAAGTGTTTCCCTGTGTACTGACTTGGCCTGCCTGACTACTCTCCAGACTCCTGCTCCTGTGTACCGATCCGGATTGCCTGACTTCTCTCCAGTCTACTGCTCCTGTGTATCGACCCGGCCTGGCTGACGTTCCTGCTCCTGTGTTCCGACCCGGCCTGGCTGACGTTTGTGTTCCTGTGTACCGACTTGTGAAGATTGACGTTCCTGCTTCCTCAACTATTGTCGCCTCTGTGACATTCTGACTCATTTACTTTCTGATTGCCAGAGTCAGTCCCTCTGCTGCCCCTGCTGGTTACTAGTGTGTGCATCCGATACTGCTCCAGCAGTGCGCCTTTGGCCTGGGCCTCCTATACTGTGATACCGGTTGCTAGTGTGGGCCTCCGTGTATGCTCTGGTAGTCGCCATTGGCTTGTCCTCTGTTATTGTTCCTGCAGGTAGTCAGTATCTGCCTCCGTTACTGGTCCGGCAGAGAGTCTGGGCCTACTCCTCCATTTCTGACATACCGGTAGCTAGTGTGTGCCTCCGTGAATGCTCCGGTAGTTGCCATTGCCTTGTCCTCCGTTACTGCTCGGGCAGAGAGTCTGGGCCTAGTTCTCCGTTACTGACATACCGGTTGCATGTGTATGCCTCCGTGAATGCTCCGGTAGTTGCCATTGCCTTGTCCTCTATTACTGCTCTGGCAGAGAGTTTGGGCCTAGTCCTCCGTTACTGACATACCGGTAGCTAGTGTGGTCCTCCGTGTATGCTCCAGTAGTTGCCATTGCCTTGTCCTTCGTTACTGCTCCGGCAGAGAGCATTGGCCTAGTCCTCCGTTACTGCCATACCACCGGTTGCATGTGTATGCCTCTGTGAATGCTCTGGTAGTTGCCATTGTCTTGTCCTCCGTTACTGCTCCGGCAGAGAGTCTTGGCGTGGTCCTCCGTTACTGCCATACCAGTTGCAAGTGTGTGCCTCCGTGATTGCACCGGTAGTTGCCTTGCTTTGTCCTCCGGGACTGCTCTGACAGTGTTCATTTCTTCATCTACAGAACCCTGTGTTCACGATATTCTGTTAGCACTTGGGCGACCTGAAGCTTGGAATAAGTGCTATCTCAGTACCAACACGTATGAGACTGTTTGCAATCATTTATGAACTTTAACTCCTGCAGTCCTGGACTCCTGGGAAACTCATTTCTACTGCCTGACCTGTGTCAGTATATACTGTCTGTACTGCTATTCTATACTGGACCTGTGTGGGAATTACATATTAACCTGTCGTGTGTCTGTACTATACTGTCTGTAAATTACAGGACCTGTGAAGGTTCTTACTTTATTGTAAATCAATAAACTGTGTTTTTATCCTAACCCTTGTGTCTGTGAGTCAAACAAACCGTTACAGTATGAAAGGGCCATGACCTCAGACAATAAAGGTGATGGAAATACACAGAACATCCACTGGAGGATGAATGTACATGAGCAGCGTTTGGACCAATTGGCATTGGCCATACAAACAATTCTTGAGCGTACGGTGCACCTTGATAAGCCTGTTCCTAACCCGGTGGTCTCCCCAGTTCCGGAAAGTCAGCCCGTGACTTCTGTTGCCTCAGTCAAAGGGTTAACCATGTCTGCTCTGTTACCACTCAGATACGATGGTAAACCCACCCTGTACAGAGGGTTTATTAACCAACTAGAGATATTTCTGGAGTTAACCCCTCATGCTTTTCCTAATGACCGTAGTAAAGTCAGGTTTATGATATCATTACTAACGGGCAGAGCCCTGGCATGGGACAATCCCTTATGGGAAAACGCTAAACCATGCACCAGGAACTTCAGGTAGTTTGTGCAGACATTTCTGAGAGTATTTGAGGTTCCTGGCAAAGCCGCCTCTGCTGCTAAACGATTGTTGGAGATACAACAGGGTAATCGTACTGTGGGCGAATACGCCATAGAATTTTGTACATTAGCAGCAGAGGTAGGTTGGAATAACGAAGCGTTGGTGGCAGCTTTTGCCCAAGGTCTAGCTGACCATATTAAAGATGAAACTGCTGCTAGAGAGTTGCCTAGCGTTTTGGATGAATATATTGATTACGCTATTCTGATAGATTCTCGGATCCGTGAGAGACTTGTGGCCAAAGACCGTAGGCTACGGCCTAGAAGCGGTGGGCATAGCAGTTTTTTTAACCCACCCACCCCTCCCTCTGTGCCTAAGCCCCTGATCTTAAACAGGAATCCTGTGAACCAATGCAACTAGGATTCACTAGGTTATCCAAGGAGGAACGGGCACACCGCAGGAGGCAGGGGTTATGTTTATACTGTGGTAAAGCTGGGCATATGTTACGTAACTGCCCCGTACGTCCGGGAAACGAACGCACCTAGGGTACCTTGGGGGACAAGCCCTAGGTGGTGTTCAGCAGTCCCCAGATCCCATTTTGCAGAAACCCACCATCCAGGTGGTATTTTCTTGGGAAGAACACTCAGTGGAGGTTCTGGCTCTGATTGATTCCGGCGTGGCCAGTTACTTTATGGACATTTCTTTTGCTGCGCTACATAATTTTCCTCTGGTCAGAATGGAATCGCCCTTAGCCATTGAAGCCATTGATGGCAGACCATTGGAACCAGCTCAGATTACGATGGAAACCATTCCACTGCCTATGACGATTGGGGCCCTCCACAGGGAGGAACAACAGTTTCAGATAATTCATTCCCCTCACCATGCGGTCATTCTGGGGTTCCCTTGGTTGTATCTGCATAATCCCCAGTTTGACTGGCAGAATTGTGAGATTATTTCCTGGTCCCAGTATTGCTTGGAGCATTGTGTGACACATCCAGTTAAGATCCTGTGTATCTCTCCCTCCGTGCCAGCCGAATACCACCAATTCAGTGACGTTTTCAGTAAGGCAGAGGCTAGAATGCTGCCCCAGCACAGGGCATATGATTGTGCTATTGATTTGCCCCCGGGGGTTGTGCCCCCTAGGGGACGCACGTATCCACTTTCGTGCGAAGAAAATCGTGCTATGGAAGAGTACATTGAGGATGCCCTAAAAAGAGGGATCATTAGAAAGTCAACCTCGCCTGTGAGGGCTGGGTTCTTCTTTGTTAAAAAAAAGAATGGTGAATTGAGGCCGTGCATTGATTATCCTGGACTAAATAAATTGATGCCTAAGAATGCCTGCCCCATACCATTCATCACCGAACTATTTGACAGGTTAAAAAGTTCTTCCATCTTTACTAAACTGGACCTTCGTGCTGCCTATAACCTGATCAGGATAACAGCTGGGGATGAGTGGAAAACGGCTTTTTAATACCAGATCCGGGCATTATGAATATCTAGTTATGCCATTTGGCCTATGTAACGCACCTGCGGTGTTCCAAGAATTTATTAATGATATTCTCCGTGATATGCTACAATCCTGTGTAGTAGTTTACCTTGATGATTTACTTATACACTCGGCTAATTTGTCCCAACACATCAAGGATGTGTCTGAGGTGTTGCTCTGCTTACGCAAAAATAAATTATTCTGCAAAATGGAAAAGTGCGCGTTTCACAGGTCCAGAGTGCCTTTTCTGGGTTTCGTGATTTCTGTGGAGGGTATTGCTATGGACCAGGAGAAACTCGCAGATGTATTACAATGGCCACGGCCTAAAGGGTTAAAGGCGATCCAGCGCTTTTTGGGATTCACCAATTATTATAGAAAGTTTATTCAAAACTTTTCAACCATTGTGAAGCCTCTGTCTGACCTCACGCACAAAGGTGCTAATCCTTCCCAATGGTCTAAGGTGGCTGATCATGCCTTTGAGACTCTGAAATCTGCCTTCGCATCTGCTTCTGTACTGTCTCACCCCAACCCATCCCTTCCTTTCACATTGGAGGTCGATGCCTCTGAAATTGGGGTAGGGGCAGTACTATCTCAACGCCCAGTGGCAGGGGGCGCTCTCAGACCATGTGGGTTTTTCCCTAAAAAACTGTCTAGTGCTCAGAGTCATTATGAAATTGGTGACATAGAACTTCTGGCTATAATTCTCGCCTTGAAGGAATGGCGTCACTTACTGCAGGGCACCAGAAATACTGTGCTAATCCTAACTGACCACAAAAACCTGACTTATCTCTCTGAGGCTAAGAGATTGTCCTCTCGTCAGGCCAAAATGGGCTCTGTTTCTATCCCGCTTCAACTTCATAGTACCTTACTTGCTGGGTTCCAAGAATGTTAGGGCTGAGGCTCTGTCTAGACAATTTGGGCCTGAAACAGAGAAGGATGAGGCCCCGGTACCCATTATTCAGCCTGACTGAATCTTGGCTACCCTACATACTAGTATCACTTCGCCACTGGGGGAAGAGTGTCACGGTTTGTTAAGACTCTCAGACGCAGGATTAGGTAAAAACACAACTTTATTGAAAAGTTAATGTAACCTCTTAGGGTATCATACACGTACACACCTATATCTTTATTAGACAGGAATACAATGCAAACAATAGCAGTGTTGGCTCTACCGGCCCTGCCAATATACCGGGCAAGGCAGCCAAGGAATTGGAACTCGTGAGTTGAGGCTCTACCGGCCTTGCCAAAATACCGGGCAAGGCAGCCGCTGGACAGGAGACAATGACTGGCTCTACCAGCCTTGCCAATACCGGGTAAGGCAACCCAAGGAAACAGGACAGGTTCTACTGGCCTTACCATATACCGGGCAAGGCAGACGATTGACAGGAGATAAACACCGGTTCTACCGCCCTCGCCAATACCGGGTAAGGCAACCCATGAGACAGGACAGGTTCTACGGGCCTTACCATATACCGGGCAAGGCAACCAGTTGACAGGCGATAATGGTAACCACAAGCCTCAGTAACTGGAAGGCGAGCAACAGTCACTACATAGACAAGAGGCTAAGTCAGTAAGTAAGCCGTCGGCAGCAGGGAAGGCAGATGGATGAAGAGAAGACCAGTGCCCTCACAGATGGAATGTCATGATGCTATGTAGCAAAGGAGCGAACCAGTACCCTGTACGTGGAATGCTTACAATACTGACACAGCCGGGTGGCAGAGGAGCGAGCCAGTACCTTGTACGTGGAATGCTTACAATACTGAGACAGCCGGATGGCTAGAGGAGCGAACCAATACCCTGTAAGTGGAACGCTATAATGCTGAGACAGTCGGATGGCTAGAGGAGCGAACCAGTACCCTGTACGTGGAACGCTATAATGCTGAGACAGCCGGATGGCTAGAGGAGTGAACCAGTACCCTGTACGTGGAACGCTTACAATACTGAGACAACCGGGTGGCTAGAGGAGCGAACCAGTACCCTGTACGTGGAACGCTATAATGCTGAGACAGCCGGATGGCTAGAAGAGCAAACCAGTACCCTGTACGTGGAACGCTATAATGCTGAGACAGCCGGATGGCTATAGGAGCGAACCAGTACCCTGTACCTGGAGCACTTACAATACTGAGACAACCGGGTGGCTGTCAAGCTACCAGTACCCGCGTACTGTAAACCAGCAAGATAGAAATGTCGCCGGGGCGACTCAGGAACGTCAGCTAACTGGAGGCAATCAGGACAGGAACCAGCAGATGGAAGCAGGAACCAGCAGGCAGACGGTCAACCGGAATCAGGAACAACGGCGGCGACTGGCAGCAGGAAGAGGTGGCTCAACCGGATCAGATGGAGGCAGGAACAAATGACTGGAAACACTGGAACAAGTTGAACACAGGTCTCAGGAACACAGCAGGGGCCCAGGATACTCAGGAACAAGGTGTAGACTCAAACAGCATAGAGACAACACGAAAGGGCAACCAAAGGGTGCCCAGACTAGGTTTAAATAGGCAATACAGGGCGGGCTGAAGATAGCCAGCCAATGGGAAGCCCCCTACTGGTGATAGACACAACAAAAGAGCAATCACAGGCACCGTGATAGTACCCCCCTCTCAAAGACCCCCTCTCCCAGAGAAGGGTCTAGGTTTCTGAGGGTATTTAGAATGAAAAATTTGCAGTAATTTGGGCGCATGAAGGTCCTTACTATCCACCCAGGATCGTTCTTCAGGACCATAGCCCTTCCAATACACCAAATACTGCACCTTTCCTCTAAGCCTGCGGGAATCAATGATACTCTGAACGTCGTACTCCTCCTGACCCTCCACTTCAATAGGCCCTGGCACCACAGGGTTAGTTGTATAGCGGTTGCATACAAGAGGCTTAAGGAGAGACACATGAAAAACATTGTGAATACGTATGGACGCAGGGATGTCCAATGCATATGATACTGGATTGATTTTGCGACTTACTCTGTAAGGACCAATGAATCGGGGAGCCAACTTATTCGATGGGACTTGAAGCTTAAGGTTCCTGGAGGACAGCCACACTCTATCCCCAACCTGAAAGGACACCGCTGGCAATCTCCTGCGATTAGCATGGCGCTGATGACGTTGGAATGACTGACCCAGTGCCCTCTGCACCTTTGCCCATGTGGAGCGGAGCTGCTCAATGTGCTCATCCAGAGCTGGAATTTGTTGTGCCTGAAAGGAGTCCGGGAGCAAACAGGGTTGGAACCCATAATTGATCAGAAATGGAGAGCTCCCTACTGATGAATTGACTGCACAATTCCTGGCAAACTCTGCCCAGGGCAACAGGTCGGCCCAACTGTCATGATGGTCAGTAATAAAACAGTTCAAGAACTGTTCCAAGCCTTGATTGGCACACTCAGCGGCCCCATTGGTCTGGGGATGGCAGGCGGAGGAAAAAGATAGCTGTATGCCCATCTGTTCACAAAATGCCCTCCAGAACCTGGACACGAACTGGCTTCCCCGGTCGGACACCAGTACTCTGGGTACACCATGGAACCGAAATACCTCTTTAGCGAATACCACCTCCAGTTCTTTAGCAGAGGGAAGGCCACGGAGAGGCACGAAATGAGCCATTTTAGAAAACCTGTCCACTATCATGAGTATAAAGGAATACCCTCTAGACACTGTCAATTCTCCCATGAAATCGATGGAAACGTGAGACCAAGGGCGTTCACCATTAGGTACCAGCTGGAGTAAACCCACAGGGAGGTGTCTAGGGGTCTTAGCACGGGCACAGGTAGCACAGGCATTCGTAAAATCGGCACAATCTGCCCTCATAGAAGGCCACCAAAAAACTTGTGAGAGAGACCATAACAATTGGTCTCTGCCAATATGTCCTGCAGCCTTAGAGGAATGGTATGTCTCGAGTAACTGCGTGCGAAATGGCACATCAACAAAACACTTGCCCATTGGTGTTTCAGGAGGAGAAGAGGCTTGGGAAGCCAAAATCTCTTCCCATAATGGTGAAGTGATACTCGTGCGTATAGTAGCCAAAATTCGATCAGGCTGAAAAATAGGAGCTGGTACCTCGTCTCTGTCAATTTCAGCCTCAAACTGTCTTGACAATGCGTCAGCCCTGATGTTCTTAGACCCAGGCAAATAAGATACAATGAAGTTAAATCAAGACAAGAAAAATGCCCACCTAGCCTGGCGTGGGGATAATCTCTTTGCCTCAGAAAGATAAATTAAGTTCTTGTGATCGGTCAAAATTAAGACAGGGTTTTTCGTACCCTCAAGTAGGTGACGCCATTCCTTAAGAGCAAGAATAATGGCTAGCAGTTCTCTGTCACCAATCTCATAATTGCTTTGTGACCCGGTCAATTTCTTAGAGAAAAACCCACAAGGTCTGAGAGTTCCTCCTTTAATGGGGCGCTGAGAAAGCACTGCTCCAACCCCAATATCTGAAGCGTCCACCTCCAGAGTAAATGGAAGCGATGGATTGGGATGAGATAACACAGGAGTGTTAACAAAAGCAGACTTCATTGTTTCAAAGGCCTCCTCAGCAGCCACTGACCATTGAGATGGGTTAGCACCCTTGTGTGTAAGGTCAGTCAAAGGTTTTACAATAGTAGAGAAGTTCTTAATAAATTTCCTATAATAATTAGCGAAGCCCAGAAATCGTTGAATGGCTTTAAGACTCTTGGGTCGTGGCCATTGTAAAACTGCTGTTAGTTTCTCTTTGTCCATGGCAATGCCTTCTTTGCCAATTATAAACCCCAGAAATGGCACACTAGTTCTGTGAAATTCACATTTTTCAAGTTTACAATATAATTTATTCTCACGTAGGCGAAGCAACACCTCAGACACGTCCTTGACGTGTTGTGACATATTTTCAGAATGAATGAGTATGTCGTCAAGATAGACAACGACACAGGACTGCAACATATCTCTGAGAATGTCATTGATGAACTTTTGGAATACAGCGGGTGCGTTACAGAGACCAAATGGCATGACTAAGTACTTGTAATGGCCAGATCTTGTGTTAAAGGCAGTTTTCCACTCATCACCAGCTCTGATCCGAATTAAATTATATGCAGTGTGCAGGTCCATTTTGGTGAAAATAGAGGAACCTTTGAGTCTGTCAAATAGCTCGGTGATGAGTGGTATTGGATAGGCATTCTTAGATATTAGCTTATTTAGGCCCCGGTAATCAATGGAAGGTCTCAGCTTGCCGCTTTTTTTTTTTTTTACAAAGAAAAATCCGGCCCCTGTCGGAGAGGTGGATTTCCTTATGATGCCTCTTTCAAGAGCATCAGCGATATAATCTTCCATAGCTTGGTTCTCCTCACAAGACAATGGATATGTGCGTCCCCTAGGGAGCACCGCTCCAGGAGGCAGTTCAATACAACAGTCATAAGATCTGTGCTGGGGTAGGGTGCCAGCTTCTCCTTTACTGAATACATCATGAAACTGTTGGTATTCTTCTGGCAGAGAAGAGGAGGTACACAAGATCTTGACCGGGTGGGTTACGCAATGCTCCATGTAAGACTGAGACCAAGCGGAGATTTCACACTTTTTCCACTCAAACTGTGGGTTATGCTACTGCAGCCAAGGAAAACCCAGGATCACCGCATGATGAGGAGAATTGATAAGCTGGAACTGCTGTTCCTGTTTGTGGAGCGCCCCAATAGACATGGATAAAGGCATTGTTTCAAAAGTAACCTGAGCAGGTTCCAGGGGTCTACCATCAATTGCTTCAATAGCGAGTGGGGTCTCCCTCTCAATGCGTGGAACCCCGTGTAATTCAGCAAAGGTATTATCCATAAAATACCCAGCTGCACCAGAATCAACCAGGGCCAAAACCTCAACTGAGCTTTTTGCCCATGAAAGTACCACCTGTATGGTGGGTTTCAGTATACCACACTCTGGGGACGGCTGAACACCACCTAGGGCCTGTCCTCCAAGGTACCCTAGGTGTGTTCGTTTCCCGGACGTACAGGACAAGATCTTAGTAGATGCCCATTTTTTCCACAATATAAACATAACCCATGTTTCTTGCGATGTGTCCTCTCCTCCTTGGTTAGCCTAGTGAAGCCTAACTGCATAGGTTCACCTGATTCTCGAGACAGTTCCATAGGCTTAGTAGCCAGGGGAGGGATGGGTGGGCAAAAAGTACTACTAGATCCATTATTCTTTTGCCGTGACCTGCGGTCTTTGGCCATTAATCTCTCACGAATCCGTGTGTCAATTAGAATGACATATTCAATATAGTCATTAAGATCAGTGGGTAATTCTTTAGCAGAGATCTCGTCCTTAATTTGGTCACTTAGACCCTGAGCAAAGGCTGCCAATAATGCTTCATTGTTCCAACCTACCTCTGCTGCCAAGGTACTAAATTCAATGGCGTAGTCACATACTGTACATCTGCCATGTTGTATTTCCATAAGGCATTTAGCAGCAGAGGTGGTTCTACCAGGAGGCTCGAATACTCTCAGAATCGACTGCACGAATTCCCTGAAACTCCTTGTGCAGGGTTTCGCATTTTCCCATGCCAATGCTCTGCCAGTCAGCAGGGATATCATAAAACCAACTTTACTGCGGTTACTGGGGAAGGCCTGAGCCGTCAATTCCATAAATATTTCAAGTTGGTTAATAAACCCTCTGCAAAGATTAGGGTCACCATCATATCTGAGTGGCAAAGGGGCGGAGGCAGTTAACCCCTTGACTGCGGCCCCTGAGGACATAGTAACGTTCTCAGATGTCTGGCCTGAGGAAACCACCGGACTAAGGCCAGCCTTATCTGAGAGTACAGTGCGTTCAAGAATAGTTTGGATCGCTACCACAAGCTGATACAATCGTTGCTCATGAGCATCCATCCTCCAATGGATGTTTTGTGTATTACCATCACTCTTATTGTCTGAGGTCATGGCCCTTTCGTACTGCCACAGTTTGTTAAGACTCTCAGACGCAGGATTAGGTAAAAACACAACTTTATTGAAAAGTTAATGTAACCCCTTAGGGTATCATACACGTACACACCTATATCTTTATTAGACAGGAATACAATGCAAACAATAGCAGTGTTGGCTCTACCGGCCCTGCCAATATACCGGGCAAGGCAGCCAAGGAATTGGAACTCGTGAGTTGAGGCTCTACCGGCCTTGCCAAAATACCCGGCAAGGCAGCCGCTGGACAGGAGACAATGACCGGCTCTACCGGCCTCGCCAATACCGGGTAAGGCAACCCATGAGACAGGACAGGATCTACCGGCCTTACCATATACCGGGCAAGGCAGCCAGTTGACAGGAGATAATGGTAACCACAAGCCTCAGTGACTGGAAGGTGGAGCAACAGTCACTACATAGACAAGAGGCTAAGTCAGTAAGTAAGCCGTCGGCAGCAGGGAAGGCGGATGGATGAGGAGAAGACCAGTGCCCTCACAGATGGCATGCCATGATGGTAAGTAGCAAAGGAGTGAACCAGTACCCTGTACGTGGAACGCTTACAATACTGAGACAGCCGGGTGGCAGAGGAGCGAGCCAGTACCTTGTACGTGGAACGCTTACAATACTGAGACAGCCGGGTGGCTAGAGGAGCGAACCAGTACCCTGTACATGGAACGCTATAATGCTAAGACAGTCGGATGGCTAGAGGAGTGAACCAGTAACCTGTACGTGGAACGCTTACAATACTGAGACAGCCGGGTGGCTAGAGGAGCGAACCAGTACCCTGTACGTGGAACGCTATAATGCTGAGACAGCCGGATGGCTAGAGGAGCGAACCAGTACCCTGTACGTGGAAAGCTTACAATACTGAGACAGCCGGATGGCTAGAGGAGTGAACCAGTACCCTGTACGTGGAACGCTTACAATACTGAGACAGCTGGGGCTAGAGGAGCGAACCAGTACCCTGTACGTGGAACACTTACAATACTGAGACAGCCGGGTGGCTAGAGGAGCGAACCAGTACCCTGTACGTGGAACGCTATAATGCTGAGACAGCCGGATGGCTAGAGGAGCGAACCAGTACCCTGTACATGGAACGCTTACAATACTGAGACAGCTGGGTGGCTAGAGGAGCGAACCAGTACCCTGTACGTGGAACACTATAATGCTGAGACAGCCGGATGACTAGAAGAGCGAACCAGTACCCTGTACGTGGAACGCTATAATGCTGAGACTGCCAGATGGCTAGAGGAGCGAACCAGTACCCTGTACTTGGAATGCTTACAATACTGAGACAGCCGGGTGGCTGTCAAGCAACCAGTACCCGCGTACTGTAAACCGGCAAGATAGAAATGTCGCCGGGGCGACTCAGGAACGTCAGCTAACTGGAGGCAATCAGGACAGGAACCAGCAGATGGAAGCAGGAACCAGCAGGCAGACGGTCAACCGGAATCAGGAACAACGGCGGCGACTGGCAGCAGGAAGAGGTGGCTCAACCGGATCAGACGGAGGCAGGAACAAACGACTGGAAACACTGGAATAAGTTGAACACAGGTCGCAGGAACAAAGCAGAGGCCCAGGATACTCAGGAACAAGGTGTAGACTCAAACAGCATAGAGACAACACGAAAGGGCAACCAAAGGGTGCCCAGACTAGGTTTAAATAGGCAATACAGGGTGGGCTGAAGATAGCCAGCCAATGGGGAGCCCCCTACTAGTGATAGACACAACACTGTGATAAACACCGGGCACCGTGATAAAGAGATTTTGGCTACCCAAGCTACGGCCCCCCCAGAAACCCCAGTGGGCAAGTGTTTTGTGGATGAGCCTTTCCGTACCCGGTTACTCGAAACATATCACTCATCTAAGGCTGCTGGGCATATTGGGAGGGATCAATTAATATGGTCTCTTTCACAAGTTTTCTGGTGGCCCTCCCTAAGGGCTGATTGTTCCGCATTTACCACAGCCTGTGCCACCTGTGCCCGTGCCAAGACCCCTAGACACCTCCCAGTGTCATTTCTACTGCCTGACCTGTGTCAGTATATACTGTCTGTACTGCTATTCTATACTGGACCTGTGTGGGCATTGCATATTAACCTGTTGTGTGTCAGTACTATACTGTCTGTATATTACAGGACCTGTGAAGGTTCTTACTTTATTGTAAATCAATAAACTGTGTTTTTATCCTAACCCTTGTGTCTGTGAGTCGAACAAACCGTTACAAGAATGTTCTGTACCTTATATTGCTCATGATCTGCAACTCTCACGGGAGCTGGACAAACCGGCGCAGAGGTATACCGGTTGCAGACCATGAGCTTCAACAATGACACATGAAATATGTTGTGGATACGCATATTGGCAGGAAGATCAAGAGCATAAGCCACAGGGTTAATCTTGCGCATCACTCGGAACAGACCAACAAAATGAGGTGCCAACTTATTACATGTAACCTGGAGGTGCAAGTTTTGGGAAGACAGCCCTACTCTATCTGCCACCCGGAAAGTAGGTGCCGGAAGTCGCCTATGGTCAGCCTGCTATTTCTGCCGCTGTGCAGAACCACGTAGGGTATACTGTACCCGTACCCATGAGGAACGGATTGCTCTCAAATGCTCATCCAGAGCCGAAATCGCTTGTGCTTGGAATACCTCAGGCAGAACAGAGGGTTGAAACTGATAGTTAATTAAGAATGGGTAACTCCTTGAGGAAGAGTTAACAGCACAGTTCCGGGCAAACTCAGTTCAGGGCAACAACGTAGCCCAATTGTTGTAGTGGTCAGGTATATAACAGCGGAGAAATTGTCCTAAGGCCTGGTTGGACCTTTCTGCCGCACCATTTGCCTAAGGGTGGTAAGCAGAAGAGAATGCCAGCTGAATTCCCATCTGAGCACAAAAGCACCTTCAAAACATGGACACAAACTGGCTTACTCTGTCGGATACAATAACTCTTGGTATGCCGTGTAACCGTAAGACCTCCTTAGCAAATATCACCGTCAACTCCTGCGCCTAAGGCAAGCCCTTGAGAGGTACGAAATGTTCCATTTTTCGAGAATTTGTCCACAATCATAAGTATGACCGTAAAGCCCATAGAACTAGGAAGTTCGACCATGAATGGGACCATGGACGGTCACCATTAGCCACAGGCTGCAGCAAGCCGACTGGCAAATGCCGAGGAGTCTTACTCTGTGCACAGGTCGTACAAGCAGCAGTAAAAGCCGCACAATTCGATCTGAGACTTGGCCACCAGAAGACTCTAGACAATGACCAGATCAATTGGTCCCGAACAATGTGACCTGCAATTTTGGAAGCATGGTACATTTCTAATAAATACGTAATTGTGCCGGGCCAAAACACTCCATCCGGCTTCTCGGCCAGAGCTGAAGCCTGGGCACCCAAGATCTCCTCTCCCAGGGGAGAAGTGATGCAAGTCCGTATGGTCGCAAGGATCTGATCAGCCGGAATAATCGGGGTTGGTGGAACCTCGTTTCTGGAGAGGCTGCAGAACTGGCGGGACAAAGCGTCCGCCTTCACATTTTTGGAGCCCGGGAGCTAGGAGACCACAAAATTAAATCGGGACAGGAATAGAGCCCATCTGGCTTGCCTAGCAGACAAGCATTTCACCTCTGATAGGTAAATCAAATTTTTGTGATCCGTAAGGATCAGGATTGGAGAAGTAGTACCTTCTAGGAGATGCCGCCACTCCTTCAGGGCCAAAATAATGTCCAACAATTCTCTGTCTCTCATTTGGTACACCATCTCTGCTTTGGACAATTTTTTGGAGAAATCGCCACATGGGCATAGGGCTTCTATCACGGTGCCCGTGCTTTGGGCAGCAGGCGGCGACATTCTGACTGCTAGTTTGCATTACTGTTTACTGATTGGCTAGTACCTTTTGTCGCCACCCAGTGATGGCCTTTATATACCCTGTCATTTCCACAGTATGGTGCCCTTTCGTAGTGTATTTGTTCCTGCATTCTGCTCCGTTATTGCTGACTGTGTATGACCTGGCCTGCCTGACAACGTTCCTGAGTTTGCTGTTCTTCGACTACTCCATTGCTGATCGTATCTGGATGAGGACCCACTTCGTTGCTTACTGTATCTGGCTGAGGACCCGTTCCCGTTACCGACTGTATCCGGCTTAGAACCCGCTCCATTGCTGACCTGGCCTGGCTGAGAACCCGCTTCTGTTACCGACTGTTTCTGGCTGAGAACCCGCTCCGTTGCTGACCTGACCTGGCTGAGAACCTGCTTCCATTATCAACTGTGTATGGCTGAGAACCTGCTTCCATTTACTCTGTGCTGGGCTGAATATCCGTTCCAGGCCTGACTTTCCTGGCTACCAGTTACTCTGTGGACTGCCTTGTTTCAGAGCGCCGTACGTTTCAAGCATACCTTTTGTGGTCTCTGTTTTGCTCTCGCTTTACTTGGTGGTTGCTGTTACGTTAGTCGGTTCCGCCACGTGGCTCTATATCTCTGTCGACCATTAGCTAGGCATTCATGCTATAGCTTCTCTCCATACCGCCTTTGGCGGAGTGCACAAGCGAAGTACTGGTACAGTGTTGCATCGCTGACTGTGTTACTCTGATCTCTCCATGTCTGCCTCTCATACCTCGCTGGGCTCACTCACTTTGGGAGTTGCAGTATATCTGGACTTTACCTTTGACCCTTTGCATATTCCCTCTACAGTAGCCTTGGGCTCAAGAGCCAGCGCTGTGTTGTACCATCCTCTTTAGAGGGGACACTGGTTGCCTATATCTCTATACTTTCTGTGCTGCGATCCACCCCTAGCGTTCTAGGGTTTTCCTGGGAGAGTTATCTCCGTCTGTTGCCATCTGGTGCCAGGGTCAGTCATGCCTCGATCCTTGGGTTCTGTATCGCCCGGACGTCTGGGTTGTGCCAGCAGTGTTGCCTCGCTCCTCTGGGTTGTGCCAGTACCCTTCCTTTGGACCATCTACCATCTAGGTCCTGTGGTCAGCCCACTGTCTACTTATCCTGCTGCCTGTCCTGGTCCTTGCCAGGACCCCCACTGTCAGAGATTGTCATTATTCTCACATATATATTCATTACTGGCCTAATACTGTTATATACAGGCACGTATATACTACTCTGTTGTGTGGGCCCATAGGCCTATCTATGTATTTGAACTTTGTTCTAATAAAGTTGTTTTAACCTTACCAAACTGTTCTGAGTGTTCATCAAAAACCGTGACAGTACGAAAGGGCCAATGACCTCAGATGGTTCTGGTGAAGGAAGCTCTGTAAATATCCATTGGAGAATGGATATGTACAAACAATGTCTTGATCAATTGTCAGTGGTGGTGCAAACCATACTACAGCGGACCACACACATGGACAAACCAGTATCAGCCTCGGTGGCCACACCGGTTCAGGCATCGACGGTCCATATCCTGAATGCTAACCAGCAATTTAAAGAGCTATCTGCGACAGCACCCCTACCTTAAGATACGATGGAGAACCTACTCTATGTAGGGGTTTTCTCAATCAGCTGGAAATTTCTTCGGAACTAACTCCTCAAGCATTTCCTACTGAAAGAAGTAAGGTTGGGTTCATGATATCGCTTTTAACAGGCAGAGCCTTGGCCTGGGCAAACCCTATTTGGGAGACAGCGAAGCCTATTACGACAAATTTCAGTGAATTTGTGAGGGCCTTCCGTAGCGTGTTTGAGGTTCCTGGGCGCAACATCTCGGCTGCTACACAGATTATGTGCATCAAACAGGGCAATCGTTCTGTGGCCCATTACTCCATAGAATTTCGCACCCTGGCGGCCGAGCTGGCATGGAACGATGAGGTCCTGGTAGTGGCTTTTGCACACGGACTCCAAGAGTGCATTAAGGATGAGATAGTAGACCGAGAGTTGCCTGAAAAGCTGGACAAATTCATAGAATTTGTAAACCTAATTGACACGCGAATCAGGGAGTGGACGCAAAATAGAGACCGCAAACCTAAGTCGTATGCAGGGCAAGGGCACAGGAATGAACTCCCACCCTTGCCTCCCTCGCCTCCCTTGCATCCTGGGCATACCGAACTGTCAGAACCTATGCATGTTGCGTTTACGCGACTAACCAGAGAGGAACGATCCTTTCACCGTAAGAATGGATTGTGCCTGTATTGTGGCAAAGGTGGGCACTTGTTGCGTAATTGTCCCACACGGCTGGAAAATGCACGCACCTAGGCTTCCTAAGGGGACAGGTCCTAGGTGGTATTCAGCAGTCCCCAGAGGATGTGCCTTCCAAACCGGTCATCCAGGTGGTAATTTCTGGTGCCAGCTTCTCCTTCACTGTACCTGCTCTGATTCACTCTGGAGCAGCTGGATATTTCATGGATAAAGAATTTGCTGCAGCTCACAATATTTCTCTAGTCGAGTTGGTCAAACCTATGCAAATCGAAGCTATTGATGGGTGACCTCTGGTGCCTCCCCAGGTCACCCACAAGACTTGCCCACTCACTGTACTTACAGGGGCATTACATCGCGAGACTCTGTCGTTTCAAATTATTCAGTCACCTCATTATGCGGTTATCTTAGGGTTTCCATGGTTACAAACCCATAACCCTAGAATTAATTGGGACACTTGTGAGATTATGACTTAGTCTGACTATTGTATGAGCCATTGTTTACAACGACCTACCAGGATTATGTGTACCTCTCCCTCCCTACCACATGAATACCATGCCTTCAGCGATGTTTTTAGCAAGGGAGAGGCAAGCACTTTGCCACCACACCGGGCACATGACTGTACTATTGATATTGCGCCTGGTGCAATGCCCCCCAGGGGTAGAACGTATCCTCTATCCTGTGAGGAGAACAAGGCCATGGAAGAATACATTACTGACGCCCTAACTCGGGGCATTATTTGCAAATCATCCTCGCTTGTGGGGGCTGGATTCTTTTTTGTTAAGAAAAAGTTGGGTGAACTAAGGCCTTGTATCGATTATAGAGGGCTCAATAAACTAATGATCAAAAGCGCTTATCCGATTCCACTTATCACCGAGCTGTTTGACCGCCTGAGGGGCGCTACTATCTTTACGAAACTGGACCTAAGGGCAGCCTATAATCTCGTTCGTATTAGAGAAGGTGATGAGTGGAAAACTGCATTTAATACGCGCAGTGGGCATTATGAATACCTAGTAATGCCATTTGGGTTATGCAATGCCCCAGCTGTGTTCCAAGATTTTATTAATGATGTTCTCCGAGATCTGCTTATGTCCTGTGCAGTAGTCTATCTAGACGACATTTTAATTTATTCCCCTGATTTGGAGACTCATTGTATTCATGTGGCCACTGTACTTCAGAAACTCAGGGAGAATAAATTATTTTGTAAGGTTGACAAATGTGAATTCCAAAAACCCATGGTACCCTTCCTGGGTTACGTTATTTCTAAAGAGGGCATTTCCATGGACAATGAAAAGCTGTCTGCAGTGCTGAATTGGCCATGTCCCAAGGGCCTCAAGGCCATTCAAAGGTTTCTTGGCTTTGCCAATTATTATCGTAAATTTATCAGTGACTTTTCCTTCATTGTCAAGCCTCTCACAGACCTGACGCACAAAGGGGCCAAGGTGTCCGAGTGGTCTAAGGAGGCTGAGGAGGCCTTTGAGGCATTGAAAGTGGCATTTGCTTCAGCACCGGTTTTGGTCCATCCTAAGGCCGAACTACCATATATTCTGGAGGTAGATGCTTCTGATACAGGCGTGGGAGCTGTACTATCCCAGAAATCTGAGCCCGGACAGGTACCCAGGCCTTGGGTGCAATCTGTATACAAGATTGGTGATCGTGAACTATTGGCTATTATCGTGGCATTACGTGAGTGGCGTCACTTGCTGGAGGGTACCAGGGCCCCAATTTTGATTTTGACAGACCACAAAAATGTGCTTTATTTATCAGAAGCTAAAATATTGTTGCCAAGACAATCAAGATGGGTACTCTTCCTTTCCCGGTTCAACTTTGTGGTATCCTATTTGCCCGAGTCCAAGAATGTACGGGCCGATGCCCTGTCCAGACAACATGGGCCTGAAATACAGTCTGAGGTACAGCCAGTACCCATTATACCTCCTGACCGAATTTTGGCCACTTTGAGGACAAGCATCACTTCTCCTCTGGGCCAGGAGAATATGGCTACCCAGAATCAAACTCCTCCTGGAAAAACCCATGGGCAAATGTTTTGTGGCTGAACCTCTTTAGACTGACTATTGGAAACCTACCATGCATCTAGAGCAGCAGGGCATGTAGACAGAGACCAATTGTTCTGGTCCTTGTCGCGCATATTCTGGTGGCCCACCTTAAGGAAGGATTGTGCCAAATTTACTGCCGCCTGTACGGTGTGCGCCTGGGCGAAATCTCCAAGACACCTGCCTGTGGGCTTGTTACAGCCGGTACCAAACGGTGACCGACCCTGGTCCCATGTGTCCATTGATTTCCTGGGAGAATTACCAGTTTCTAATTGCTATACGTACATTTTAATGGTGGTAGACAGATTTTCTAAAATGGCACATTTTGTGCCTCTTTCTGGTCTGCCATCCGCTAAGAAGTTAGCAGTAGTCTTTGCCAAAGAAGTATTTAGACTCCATGGTGTCCCTAAGGTGCTCGTTTCGGACCGTGGTAGTCAATTTGTTTCGAGATTTTGGAAGGCATTCTGTAACCAGATGGGCATTCAGCTGTCATATTCTTCTGCTTACCATCCACAAACAAATGGTGTGGCAGACCGTGCTAACCAGGGGTTTGAACAATTCATTTGTTGCTTTGTATTCAACCATCATGACAGCTGGGCTGAGTTGCTACCCTGGGCGGAGTTCGCTAGGAACTATGCTATTAATACACCATTGTTACAGCTTACCTTGACTTCAGCATTGTTACAGGCGCGAGGCTTCAAGCAGGCTGCAGGCCTCTGTTTTATCTGTTTGCTTACTGTAGTCTCCTCCTACCTACTTCCTACTTCCTCCCTCTGAGCTGCTCCTCCTACTTCCTATGGAGGGGTTTAAAAGGCAGACTGAGGCCTGACTCAGATGTCCTTGCATTGTTGTTCTTAGATGAAGTACTTGGGCTCTGTGTGTGACCTGGCTATCTACGAAAACCCACTCTGTGTATGACCTGGCTATTTATGAGAACCCGCACTGTGTATGACACAACTAAGTAAGAGAACCCTCTCTGTGTATGACCCAGTGATCACGAGTACCCCTTACTGTGATCAATTTGTGCTATTGGCCTAAGACAGACCACTTTTGTGGACAGAGGGTCTGATGGTGACTGCAGGAGTGAGTCACAGGGTCTCGATATAGTGACTGCAGGCAGAGTCACAGGGTCTGGTGTAGTGACTGCAGACGTGAGTCACAGGGGTCCGATATAGTGACTGCATGCAGAGTCACAGGGTCTCTTAGCGGTGACTGCAGGCGTGGGTCAGTTCTCCAGTCCAGCAGTCCTTGTGTTCCTGTTCATCGGATCAAGATTACTGAGCCAGTGTTCACAGTGGTCGCCTGTTCCAGTGTTCCAGTCGATGGATCAAGAGCTGGCGTTCCTGTTTCCTGCTGACACTCACAGGGGCTTCGGCCCAGTCTCCAGCTTTGTGGTCTAGCAAGAGGCCTACTATTTCTGGCAGTAGTGTCGCCAGCTAGTAACCCTTTGCTTGTTGTACTAAATATTTATTGCTGTGATTTATTCTAATAAATATTTGCGTTATATTACCGTACTGAGTTCTGAGCATTCCTGGGTGCCCGTGACAATCATCCGGAAGCTTACCCTTTCTTGTCAATTATGGGTTTCAGCCAACCTTGCTTCCCGATGCATTTCAAGAGCAGCAGATGCCAGCCCTGGACGTACATTTGAGGCAACTCCATTCCACTTGGGTACAAGTGCAAAATTCTTTGCGTGAGTCCTTCCAACGTATCAACGACATGCCAATAACAGGAGGTTGCCGGATCCTGTTTTCCAAGTTGGGGATCGTGTGTGGCTGTCTTCCAGAAACCTAAACTTGCAGACTCCTTGTCATAAGTTTGCTCCACGTTTTATTGGGCCATTTAAAGTCCTTCGAAGGGTCAATCCTGTCTCTTACGCCTTGGAACTACCCGCAAATATGCAGATTCAGAATGTATTTCATGTATCTCTACTCAAACCTTTGACTTGCAATCGCTATACCACTGCTCCGGTGGTCCCTGCTCCTGTCCACGATCTGTATGAGGTTCAAGGCATCCTGGATTCACGCAGAGTGCGTAGCCAACTGCAGTACCTGGTGCATTGGAAGGGCTACGGTCCGGAAAAGAGATCTTGGGTGTCACATTCTGATATCCATGCACCCAGATTGTTGCATAGTTTCCATGCTAAATTTCCATCTAAGCCTGGTCCCCATCCGTGGGGAGGGGGTCGCTCTGTGCAGCAGGCGGAGATATTCTGACTGCTAGTTTGCATTACTGGTTACTGATTGGCTAGTACCTTTTGTCGCCGCCCAGTGATGGCCTTTATATACCCTGTCATTTCCATGGTATGGTGCACTTTCGTGGTGTATTTGTTCCTGCATTCTGCTCCGTTATTGCTGACTGTGTATGACCTGGCCTGCCTGACGACATTCCTGAGTTTGCTGTTCTTCGAATACTCCGTTGCTGATCGTATCCGGATGAGGACCCACTTCGTTGCTGACAGTATCTGGCTGAGGACCCATTCCCGTTACTGACTGTATCCGGCTGAGAACCCGCTCCGTTGCTGACCTAGCCTGGCTGAGAACCCGCTTCCGATACCGACTGTTTCTGGCTGAGAACCCGCTCTGTTGCTGACCTGGCCTGGCTGAGAACCCTCTTCCGTTATCAACTGTATCTGGCTTAGAATCTGCTTCCTTTTACTCTGTGCTGGGCTGAGTATTCATTCCAGGCCTGACCTTCTTGGCTACCAGTTTCTCTGTGTACTGCCTTGTCTTAGAGCGCCGTACGTTTCCAGCATACCACTTGTGGCCTCCGTTTTGCTCTTGCTTTACTTGGTGGTTGCTGTTATATTAGTCGGTTGCGCCGCATGGCGCTATATCTCTGTCGACCGTTAGCTAGGCATTTGTGTTATAGCTTCTCTCCATACCACCGTTGGCGGAGTGCACAAGCGAAGTACTGGTACAGTGTTGCATCGCTGACTGTGTTACTCTGATCTCTCCATGTCTGCCTCTCATACCTCGCTGGGCTCACTCCCTTTGGGAGTTGCAGTATATCTGGGCGTTACCTTTGACCCTTTGCATACCTGGACATTCCAGGTAGAGTGTGCCATATTCCCTCTGCAGTAGCCTCGGGCTCAAGAGCCAGCATTGTGTTGTACCATCCTCATTAGAGGGGACACTGGTTCCCTATATGTCTATACTTTCTGTGCTGCGATCCACCCCTAGCATTCCAGGGTTTTCCTGGGTCATCCAGTGTCAGGGTCAGTGTTGCCTCGATCCTTGGGTTCTGTATCGCCCAGGCGTCTGGGTTGTACCAGTAGTGTTGCCTCGCTCCTTGGGTTCTGTGCCTCCCAGGCGTCTGGGTTGTGCCAGCAGTGTTGCCTCCCTCCTCTGGGTTGTGCCAGTACCCTTCCTTTGGACCATGTACCATCTAGGTCCTGTGGTCAGCCCGCTGTCTACTTATCCTGCTGCCTGTCCTGGTCCTTGCCAGGACCCCCACTGTCAGAGATTGTCATTATTCTCACATATATCTCCATTACTGGCCTAATACTGTTGTATATACGTGCCTGTATATTACTCTGTTGTGTGGGCCCATAGGCTTATCTATGTATTTGAACTTTGTTCTAATAAAGTTGTTTTAACCTTACCAAACTGTTCTGAGTGTTCATCAAAAACCGTGACAGCTTCATCAGGAGCTGAGTTTTGAGACAATAAAGAGCCCACTCCAATCTATGTAGTGTCCACCTCCAGGGTAAAGGGCAGGGAGGGATTTGGGTGTGCCAGAATTGGGGCTGAAGCAAATGCTGCCTTCAGTCTTTCGAACGCCATTATGGCTGTCTGGGACCACTCATTGGTCTTAGCACCTTTTACAGGTCATGTCCGTCAGGGTTTGACAACAGTGGAGAAATCTTTAATAAACTTCCAGTAATAATTAGTGAACCCCAAAAATCTCTGAATCACTTTGAGTCCCTCAGGGCGAGGCCACTCCACTACTGCGGACAATTTCTGGGGGTCCATAGTGAAACCAGATGTAGAGATAATATACCCAGGAATGTTACTTGTGGGTTGTGGAATTCACATTTTTTCGAGTTTACAGTACAGGTTTTTTTGCTTAATAGGCTCAAGACCTTGGATACATCCAACCGATGGGTCTCCATGGATGAGGAGTGAATCAAGATGTCATCCAAGTACACCACAACACAATTCTGTAAGACTTTTCTTAGCATGTCATTTTTGAACTCTTGAAAGACAGCTGGGGCATTGCAGAGGCCAAATGGCATCACCAAATATTCATAATGCCCATTACATGTATTAAAAGAGGTCATCCGCTCGTGACCCTGTTTTATCCGAACCAAATTATAGGAAGCTCTTAGGTAGAGTTTTGTAAAATACTTAGATCCTTTGACATGGTCAAAGAGTTCGGTAATTAGGGGAATCGGGTATGTGTTTTTAACCAATATTTTGCTAAGCCCTCGAAAATCAATAAATGGACGTAGCTCTCCATCCTTTTTTTTTCTTTAAAAAAAAAAAATCCGGCCCCTGCTGGGGATGAGGACTTACAGATGATGCCTCTGGCCAACGCATCAGACACATAGACCTCCATGACTCTATTTTTGTCATCCCTGAGTGTCCTCGGGCAGGTCAAGCTGTTTCCCAGGTCACCATTGCCTCTCTAATCAATTCTACCATACGCAAGGCATATGAAATCAGGAATAAGCCAGTTCCCTTCAAGATCACAGCACATTCCACCAGATCTTTGAGTGCTTCTTGGGCCTATAAGAATCAGGCCTCGGGTGAAAAGCTGTGCAAGGCTTCGACTTAGTCATCCTTGCATTCTTTCACCAAACACTACTGCATCAGAGTCATAATCTTGGTTGGGGCCAGATTTATGCTAACAAAATCCTCACTTAGTTGAAATAAATCGACACAGGAAGATAGCAGCGGTTGGAGGCATCAGAGCAAGATACGTCATCTGCAGGCGCGAGGCTTCAGAGTGTAGCAGGCCTCTGTTTTATGCCATGCTTCCTGTAGTCTCCTCCTACCTACTTCCTTCCTCTGAGCCTGCTCCTCCTACCTAGTTCCTGTGGACGGGTTTAAAGGGCAGTCTGAGTCCTGACTCAGTTGCCCTTGCGGCATTGTACAATACAGTTCTGTTTCCCGTGGGCTTTGTGTATGACCTGGCTAGTTTGACCATCCATTCTGGTGCTGACCTGTGGCTCTGTCTGACTACGCTTTTGCCTGCTCCCATTGTGTACTGGACACCCAATTTGGTGCGGACCTGTGGCTCTGGCTGAGTACCTGAACAACCTGAACTGTGTATGTCCCGGCCTGTCTGTCCATCCATTCTGGTGTTGACCTGTGGCTCTGTCTGACCATTCTCCTTGCGCGTTCCGATTTGGCTTAGACATCCTGTCTGGTGCAAACCTGTGGCTCTGGCTAACTACCAGCTCCATGTATGACCTGGTTTGTCTGACTACCCACTCTGGTGTTGAACTGGGGCTCTGTCCACTGCACATCCAGCATACCAACTCTTCAGTGGATATCCTATCTGGTGCAAACCTGTGACTCTGGCTGACTACCCGCTCCGTGTATGACCCGGCTTATCGGACTATACTTTCTGGTGCTGACTAGGGGGCTCAGTTTGTTTCCTCCATGTGTTGGTCCCCGCTCCATAGACACCCATCCTAGTGTGGACCTGGGGCTCTATCAGACTCCCAGCTTACTGACTGCAGTCAGTGCTAGTCCTTTGGGGCGTTCCGAATTAACTTTAGGCTCCAGCGGACTGCTATTTCTGATACAGTGCTTGCCTCTTTAATCACCCTCTGTGTGTTTTCTTTTTACGTGCATTACTGTGATTTTTCTAATAAAAGATTGTTTTACTTTACCGTACTGACTCCTGGGAAGCGTAACAGTACACAAGGGCCACTGAGTCAGGACTCAGACTGCCCTTTAAACTCCTCCTCAGGAAGTAGTTAGGAGGAGCAGGCTCAGAGAAAGGAAGTAGGTAGGAGTAGACTACAGGAAGCATGGCATAAAACAGAGGCCTTGCATCTGCAGATGACGCATCTTGCTTTGTTGTCTCCAACCACTGCCATCTTCCTGCGTCATCCGTGCGGCATGAACGCCACTGAAACCAAGGTAAGTTGTGACACTAGACCTTGTGTTTACTAGAGGCTGTGCACTCTCAGATTTTAATCTCTCTCCTCTTCAACTATCCGATCACTATCTTCTAACATTCAGTACTGCTTTGACAGTTTCTGTAATACCTGCTTCCACCCGTAACCTCAAATCACTTAATTTCACTGCTCTCCAGTCCTCCCTGGCTACTGGACTTTCATCTATTCCCATTAATCCTGACACTAACAGCCTTGTCAAAACATACAACTCAGTCCTATCTTCTTCTTTGAACCTGCATGCACCTCCCTCTCTCTCCAATCCACTCATATAACTAACCCATGGCCATGGCTTAATAAAGACACCAGCTTCCTCCTTATATAGATGATATTTTAGTCATCTGGAAAGGAGAAGTGGAAGAACTGAAACTAATGGTTGAGTATTTTAATAGTAATAAAAAGGGTCTACACTTTACTTCTGATATACAATTGGAGTCCATCGATTTTTAGATTTAACCTTATCCCATGAAGATGATACTATTTCACGTATGATCAACACAAGACCTGTCTGTAATAATACGTATTTACATGCAGAAAGCTGACACCTTAAACAGGGGAAAGAGAATACTCCCTGTAGACAATTTAATAGATTTAGGAGTAATTGTAGTAATCTACAGGATTTTGATGCACAGGGGGAGACAATGAAGGATAAATTTAAACAAAGAGGGTATGATGAAGCTTTATTGAATAGAGCATTGAAAAAGCACAGCCTTTGAAAAAGGATATTTTAGTATGTCCGAAAAAGAACATTACCCAGTGACATTTATCACCCAATATAACTCGACAGCATCAGAAATATCAAATATTATTAAAAAGAACTGGAATATATTATGGGAGGATCTGTTGTTGTACACGAAAAACAATATTTCTGAAGGCTAGAAATATAAGATCTATTATTGCCAAAAGTAAATCAAAAAGAATAGGGACACGATTGACACAAACTGCTAAAAATTCTACTGATTTAGTAAAAGGCTTCATTAGATGTAATATTAACAAATGTGCAAATTGCACACATATAGAACATAAGATCAATACTTTCCAAGATATAAATAAGAAAAAGGAGTGCACTACTGAACAGTTTATAAACTGTGGGACAGCTTTTGTAATATATCTAATCACTTGCGGATACGGGTTACAGTATATAGGACGCACCACAAGAACACTCAGAGAAAGAGAGCAGGGGAACACCTAAGAAATATTGTTAAAAAATGTAGGGAACATAGTGTTCCCAGACATTTTAATCAATGTTCCAAGGGAGATCTGTCAGATTTCAAAATTATGGTGATTGAGCGGATATCTAGACAACACCCAGATAATAAACCTTTGGATTTTCCAATTAGGAACCATAAGTTCCCTTGGTTTGAATGAAGAAATAGACTTGGGATATTTAAGATGATAGATATGAGCCGGATATATTAATTTATCTTTAAAAAAAAAAAAAATTGTATTTTTTTTGGTCTAATAATAACATACATTACATATGTTATTTTTTTATATGTTTAAATATATTTTTGTATATTTATGTTTTTTATATTATATGTGTGTATTTTTTGTATGAAGTATTCATGTTTATATTTTATTTATTTATACTGTTGAGTTTTTTTGTTTTTTTATTCATATCTGAAGGATTTAAATTAGTCTGCCAGACAGTTATAATGCTGCTTTTATAAGTTAATTATCTGGCTGATCTCTAAATACCCCGAGGTATAACAAATATTTAAAAATTTCTAATATTGTCTATGAGACAATAGGAACTAAATATAGTTTGTCTATATAGCGGACTCCAAATGAGATCTGTACCTTCGTACATTCCAATGATGGAACGCATGATAGAGCTGTCATCCAAAACCATAGAGTTGAGTCTGAATCGGCACATGCGCAGTACACGGGGCTAGATGAAACGCCAGAGTGGAATTAAGTTGATGGGACAGTACTTAAGTCCCAAAGTTTTTAAGGTATGTTTTCTTATTATTATTGAATCTAGTCCTTGAGAAAGTGACTGTATAAAGATACGAAATGCATAGGACTTTTTTGATATCTCATGATTAAATTTACCTTGTAAGATTTGTTACGTTAAAGTTATAATAAACTTTGAAGTAAATATTTGGTCTGATATTGCTGAACAACGAGACTGGAGAGAGATTGGGTCTAAAAATAGTATAAGACAAGATTTCTTCCTCTTTCTGAAGGCTGTTTTAGAACAAGACACTTTATCTTGTTTGTACTTGATGGGTGCTCCTCACATTTCTTTGTCTCTCTAAGTATAAGGGCATGGGCACTTGCTTCCATGTGCCTAGAGGGATTCAGCTGCACCACACTGATGAGGCCTACATAGGCCGAAACGTACGTCTGTGGTTATGCTGTTTCTCTCATGCGGAGAGGATTTGCCTGACATTTCGGAGCTGGACTGGCTGTGGGCGGGACCAGTCTGATATGGATATGGAGATTTCCTCTCTGCAATGGCACCATTGAGAGGCTACCATGCCTAGAACAAGACACTTTATCTTGTTCGTGCTTGATGGGTGCTCCTCACATTTCTTTGTTTAGCACACTGGAGAAGTTCTCTACACCTTAGTGCATAACTCCACTGCTGACCCACTCTACTGTGTGTGTCTCCAACCATTGCCTGTATTCCTTAGAGATTGGAAAAGGGAAGGAGACAGACACAGATTTGCAGAAAGGGAAGCTGACAGAGTGACAGAGAGGGAAGGAGACAGACAGAGGAAATTAATGTGAAGGAGTAAAAGTGAGGGGTGTAGACTGATGGGGCTCGATAGTATTATTACCAAAAGCTAAAAAAAACATAAACAGGACACATCAATACACTCAAGTAAGGTATGTTACCTGATCTCAACACAGGCTCTGGAAGCAATCATTGTTCCATGGCCATTGATCATGTCACTTGTGATGCATGCAAAATCACATGGGACACACTGAAGGAATTAGGGGCTCAATCCAAATGTTGGCGTTGGCAGAAAAAACTGGCAACGGTGGTTTTGTACGTCAAGTAAGCAATGCAAATGTTCCCACTAGTAAGAAATAATAGCAGTTCTGAAACACACGTTGCACGTCTCCAAGACATCAAAATCTCGCCCATAGAGGACAATGTAGAAGTGAAGCCCAGAGCCATTCAAATGTTGGCATTAGGTCTAACGCAAGTTAAATTGCAACATTTTCCTCCAGAAATCTAACACCCATTTTTTTTGGCGAACATCACACAACTCAGGGTAGAAAACTACTGTCGGGGAAAATAAAACCGTGAGTTAGGGATAACATGAGCCTGCACTTTCCTACCCAGCCAGTAGGGGAACACAGAGAAGACTTTCAGCACCATGGACAGCATTGAATGCCATAGGGATGTGCACAGCTCATCCCTGTGGCATTCAAAGGGTTACAATAAAGAAAACTAGTACACCAACCACTACACAATGTCCCCCCCCTTCGACACCCCCCCTTAGATTGTTGACATATATTGCTTATATTCGACATACTAAAACCATCAAACATTCACATTAGGGACTGCCATGTAGTGGACAAATCTGTCTTTTATTGTAACCATAAAAGAGCATATAAGCTATGTTTCACATAGCTTATATACACTTAATGTAATTAACTGGCATTTGTCGGCCTCATGTTAAGGGGGTGTCATGAGGGGTCATGATACCCCCCTTGAGGTATAATGTATATATTGTTAAAGTTAAACACATTTCATTAATAAAATATAACTTGTTAACATACACACACATATATACAAGCATATCTTGCCTATTAACCCTTTGGGTACCAGAGGGGTAGGAAAGCAATGCTTTCCTAACTCTCTGGTACTCAAAGAGTTAAGTGTTGAATAAAAGACAGATTTGTCGACTACATGGCAGTCCCTAAGGTGAATGTTTGATGGAGTTAGTATGTCGAATATATGCAATATATGTCGACATACTAAGGGGGGGGGGGGGTGAAGGGGGGGATTGTGTAGTGCTTGGTGTACTAGTTTTCTTTATTGTAACCCTTTGAATGCCACAGGGGCAAGCAGAGCACATCCCTATGACATTCAGTGCTGTCCATGGTGCTGAAAACCATCTCTGTGTTCCCTTACTGGCTGGGTAGGGAAGCACAGAGAATGCTGTTCAGACTGTTGTTGGTGATTTTGGGTTTTCTGACTGAACTTTATACTTTGGAGTGCTGTGATTGGCTGTGGTGCTAGGTAACATTTTTATTGTGTTTTTTTAGTTAAGATTTTCTATGCAATGCATTTTTAAGGTGAACGTGTATTTTGTTGGTCATCGCTCGTTAGCCTTTCTGGGTAAGGAAGATTTGAATCTCACGTTACCCGGTCTTGGTTAACTTGGACAGCGAGACACGAGTAAGGTCAGCAGGCAGAGAAGTGGTCTAGTCACAGCCAGGGTCATACACAGCAAGGCAAGGGTTAATATTGAAGACAAAGAGGTGTCAGGTCACAGCCAGGGTCATACACGGCAAGGCAAGGGTTAATCTTGAAGATAAAGAAGTGTCAGGTCACAGCCAGGGTCATACACGGCAAGGCAAGGGTTTAATGAGCACAGAACTCGGTACTGGGCAAGAGCCTAACGTCTTCTGATGCTGCGAACACTATCTGAGTGCACCCGCACTGATCCGGAGCATCTGAATATAGACGCCACCGGATGACGTCACGGTGCACGTGACGCGACGAACCCGGAAGTGAGAGCTGAAACGGGAGTAAGAGGCACAGAATGAAGCCGCGAGCAGAGCGGTACGTGACACTACCCCCAACCCAAGAGGCGCCTCCGGAGCCTACCGAGCAGGTTTGCCGGGAAAGGCGCGGTGGAAGGAACGCAGCAACGCAGCAACGCAGGGGCGTGGACATCAGAGGACAAAACCCAGGACCGCTCCTCCGGCCCGTACCCCTTCCAGTTAACCAAATACATAAGACGACCGCGGGTACGTCGGGAATCCAAGATGCCGTCGATAACGTACTCCTCCCGACCCCCCACCGAGACAGGAGCCGGAGGACGAGACCCAGAGACGGGCAACCGAAGGCAAAAAGCGCTTCAAAAGAGACACATGAAAAACGGGATGGATCTGGAGACCGCGAGGCAAAGCCAGACGATAGGATACAGGGGACAGACGCTGGACAATGCGGTACGGACCCACGTATCGGGGACCCAGCTTCCCTGAGGGCTGGGCCAAGCGTATATGCTTAGTGGACAGCCAAACACGATCCCCAACGTTGTACAGGGGTGCAGGAGTGCGTCGAGCATCGGCAGCGACCTTGTGACGCATCTGAGCCCGAAGTAAAGAGGAGCGCACCCCGTTCCAATGCTCCGTTATAGATCGCACCTTAGTCTCAGCTGCAGGAACTAAGGAGACGCCTGGAGCAACGACTAGGACCCGTGGATTGTATCCCAGGGCTGCAAAGAAGGGTGAGCATCCCAAGGAGGAATGTCGAAGGGAGTTATAAGAGAACTCAGCCCAGGGTAGGTGGCTAGCCCAGTCGTTTTGGTGATGGTTGCAATAGGAGCGCAAATAGTGCTCCAGACCTTGATTGACACGCTCAGTCTGTCCATTGGTCTGGGGATGATAGGCAGAGGAGAAATGCAAGTTAATCCCCAGACGGGCACAGCACTGTCGCCAGAACCTGGAGACAAATTGGGAACCCCGATCAGAGGTGATATGAAGGGGAACCCCATGAAGGCGTATGATGTTAGCGACAAATATGTCTACCAATTCCGAGGCACTAGGCAATCCGGTGAGAGGGATGAAGTGTCCCTGCTTAGAAAAACGATCTATTACCACTAGGATCGTTGTCTTTCCATCAGAGACCGGTAGGTCAACCACAAAGTCCATTGACAACTGTGTCCATGGTAACGAGGGCACCGGAAGAGGCTCTAGAAGTCCAACGGAACGTATTCTGGGCATCTTCATCCTAGCACACACGGTGCAGGAACCGACCCAATGGGATACGTCTTGACGAGATGTGGACCACCAGAAATATCGAGATAGAAGGTCGTGAGTGCGTTCTGCCCCAGGATGACCTGCCACCCATGATTGATGTGCCCAAGCCAACACCGCTCTCCTGCAATCCCTGGGCACATGTAAGGCCGGGCGAGACGGGTTGGTAGGGTCTTCTGGTGGCTGAGACCATTTGATGCGTTCCAATATCCGAGTGGAAAAAGAACCCAAGATAAGAGTAGAAGGAAGTATAGGTTCTATAACGGAGGGTATGGAAAAACCGTCTTCAGGCAACCTGGAGAGAGCGTCAGCCTTGAGGTTTTTGGTACCAGGTACGTATGAAATGGTGAAGTCAAACCTGGAGAAAAACAAAGACCACCTAGCCTGTCTCGGTGTTAAACGTTTGGCTGATGCCAGATACGCCAGGTTCCGGTGGTCGGTAAGGATACTGACAGGGTGAGTAGCCCCTTCCAGTAGGTAGCGCCATTCCTCCAGTGTCAACTTTATAGCGAGCAGCTCCCTGTTACCGGTATCATAATTACTTTCGGCTGTGGTAAACCGCCGGGAGAAAAAGGAACAGGGATGAAGGAGTCCAGTAGATCCGGACCTCTGGGAAAGCACCGCCCCCGCAGCGACCTCTGACGCGTCCACCTCTACTGTGAATGGTAAGGCGGGGTCAGGATAAGCCAGTATAGGTGCTGAGGTGAAGGCTTGCTTGAGCGAAGAAAAAGCCTCTAAAGCCTCTGGTGGCCAGAAACCAGGATCGGCTCCTTTGCAGGTTAAGCGGACTATAGGCTGAATTACCTTGGAGAACTGCTTAATAAACCTCCGATAGTAATTGGAGAAGCCGATAAAATGTTGTATGGCCTTGGTGGTTCGTGGCACCTGCCAATCCAGCACTGCGCGGACCTTACTTGGATCCATGGAGAGACCATCAGCAGAGATGATGTAGCCGAGAAAGGGAAGCGAGGACTTCTCAAAACTGCATTTCTCCAGTTTTGCGTAGAGGCTGTTGTCACACAAACGAGCTAAGACAGTTCTGACATGCTCGCGGTGCTCAGCTAAAGTGGAGGAATAGATCAGTATGTCGTCAAGATGCACGATGACGCAGCTGAGAAGAAGATCTCGAAACACATCATTTACCAAGGCCTGAAAAACCGCTGGGGCATTACGCAATCCAAAGGGCATTACGCAATATTCGTAATGCCCAAAACGAGTGTTGAATGCGGTTTTCCACTCATCGCCTTCTCGTATGCGGACCAGATTGTACGCCCCTCTGAGGTCGAGTTTGGTAAAGACTGTGGAACCGCATAGCCTCTCAAGGAGCTCTGGAATGAGTGGAAGAGGGTAGCTATTTTTTCTAGTGATGGCATTCAGGCCTCGGTAATCTATACAGGGACGTAAAGACCCATCTTTTTTTTTGACAAAAAAGAATCCGGCTCCTGCCGGAGACGTCGAGGGTCGAAGAAATCCCCTGGCTAAATTCTCCTGTATATAGGTCTCCAAAGCTGCGGTCTCAGGTAAGGAGAGAGAATAGGTTCGTCCTTTAGGCAGAACAGCCCCTGGCAACAGCTCAATTGAGCAGTCGTAAGACCGATGGGGAGGAAGTTTCTCAGACCGAGCCTTGGAGAACACGTCAGCATACGCCTGGTATGGTTCCGGGAGCCCAGTTAGGTCGCCCTCCTCCATGTAGGTTACAGAGGAGACCATTAAATGGGGAGAAACATCAGAAGGAAAGGTTAGAGACTTATTCTTCCAGTCTATAAGAGGATTGTTCCTCTGCAGCCAGGGGAAACCCAGGATGATGGGGGATTGAGGTGTGTTGATTACGTCTAGTTCTAAGAGCTCCGAGTGCGCAGGATCCGTCTGCAAACGGATAGGTATAGTCTGTAAGGTGATACGACCATCACCCAGTGGAGAAACCACGTCGAAAAGCTGCCTTCAAGGCACTGTTACCCCAGTCCGTGTCGTAGGCTAAAGTACGGAATTGTATAGCATACTGTGCAAATGATTGTTGGCCCTGTCGTAGCTCCAGAAGGGCTGCTTCAGCAGAGGCCTGTCTTCCTGGGACATCGAACACGGACCGAAAAGCGTCAATAAAGGCATCGCAGTCGTCGAGTAACGGGGAATTCCGGTCGATCAGGGGAGATACCCAAGCCAAGGCTGGTCCCCGGAGTAAAGACACAATAAAAGTTACCCGAGACTGGTGCGAGGCATAGATCTCTGGCTGGCTCCGAAAATGGAGGCTGCATTGGTTCAGAAAACCGCGCAGCAATTTGGTATCCCCTTCAAACTTATCCGGAAGTGACAGCCGAGCAGGCATGCTTGCTTGGGCTATCCTAGGAGCAAGAACAGCTGGGGGAGGTTCTGGTGGAGAGGCACTAGCCAACCCTGGACTCTCCAGGTGTTGTTGCATACGCTGCAGGAGAGCCGTAATGGAATCTAGCTTATTGTCTAGATGCTGGATCTGTGACGCGTGTCGCTCCAGAACAGAGGCTTGTTGGATCACAGCCTCTGAGATCTCTTTAGGATCAATAGACATGGTCGGTATTGGCACTCAGATTGTGTCAACACGGGGCCGGGCAGGATTGAACCTACAGGAGAGGGAGTGCTCGGGTGCGACGCTAGGGAGCGATGCTTGAGTGCGTTGGGTGTCAGCAAGGGTACCTTGCTGCGGCCAAGGCCGGGTAAAGGTGCCAGCTGCAAGGCTGGATGACAAACCCCAGAGGAGCTGGAAGTGAGCCCGGGATGATACCCTTACTGACAGCACCAATTCTCCTGTAGGGGAGAGTGAAGGCTTGGGTGCGTTGTGTAGCGAGCGGAGATAGGGTGCGGGGGCCCTAAAAGGCGTAACTCTCCAGAAGAAGAACAATCACTGAAACAAAGGATAAGTAATACTCTCACTACGGAGAGAACAGACCTGATCCGATGAGTAATCCAAGGGTCTTGGCTAGGTGGACGTCTTGATCGGGAGGACTCTGGTAAGAGGCCCACTGCGGCAGGACACGCAGTAGTCTGGGAGGTAGACAGCGAGACACGAGTAAGGTCAGCAGGCAGAGAAGTGGTCTAGTCACAGCCAGGGTCATACACAGCAAGGCAAGGGTTAATCTTGAAGACAAAGAGGTGTCAGGTCACAGCCAGGGTCATACACGGCAAGGCAAGGGTTAATCTTGAAGATAAAGAAGTGTCAGGTCACAGCCAGGGTCATACACGGCAAGGCAAGGGTTAATCTTGAAGATGAAGAAGTGTCAGGTCACAGCCAGGGTCATACACGGCAAGGCAAGGGTTTAAGAAGCACAGAACTCGGTACTGGGCAAGAGCCTAACGTCTTCTGATGCTGGGAACACTATCTGAGTGCACCCGCACTGATCCGGAGCGTCTGAATATAGACGCCACCGGATGACATCACGGTGCACGTGACGTGACGAACCCGGAAGTGAGAGCTGAAACGGGAGTAAGAGGCACAGAATGAAGCCGTGAGCAGAGCGGTACGTGACAGTTGTTGACCAACAGCTTACATGAGATCCATCTCTGTCCCCCATATTGATGAGTCCCAGGTAAATGAAAGTCAGCAACAACTCAGAATTGTTTGTTGCACTGATGCAACACACATTAACCCTTTTTGCCGGGGGTAGGGGGGCATGAGGAGCTGAGGGATCAGATGGTTGCAGCCTTGCAGACAGCCTCGGGGGCACAGCCTGTGTTGGGGTCTGGGCTTGTGTTGCGGTGGAGGATGGGGGTGTGGAGGCCGACTGCTGGCGAGTGAGGATCTGGGTTTGGATCCGATTGTGCTCCCTCATCTCCATGACTGCCTGGCCCAAGAGGGCCATAAGTTCCAGTAGTTCCTGGGTCAAAGCAGTCATCTGGCCCTCTAGCTGCTGCTTTTGCCGCCTGTTGTCCCACATCATCTCCCACTGCAGTTGTAAAAATTCCTGATCCAGGGGTAGTACCCCAAGAAGTGGCTCAGACAGCAGTGGGGCAGGCGGCGATCATGCGACAGGCAATGGTGCAGCCCATGAAGCTGCACCAGACAAATGTCCTTCCACAGCAGGCTGTGACTCTGGCTTACATGTGGATGATCCTACACTCACCACATTCATCATTTCCCCTTGTGCGGATCTGGCCTATGTTTGGGACACACCCAAAAGCCCAGTGTGGGTGTAAGCCAGTGGCCACTGACTTGCCTGGGGCATAGTCCTTGTTTGATGTCCATGGGTGCTGTACAGTGGTGGAGAAGGTGGTGGAGGGAGCCAGGTTGGATCCATTGGCCCCATGTAAGACCCGTATGTTGGGTGGAGGGGCATCTGCGGTGGCAGCCAAGGGTATCTATAGCCCATACTCCACTTAGATGTTGCAGGAGATAGCCAGTTAGATGAGCTTGCCTCAGGGACCAGTTACTGGAGGCGTGGCCCTGCCAGGTTCAGTGGCTGGTCCACGGGATGGGGCTGGATCACCTGCTGGCGCTGGATCACCTGTGGGGGCTGTTGAACAGGGGCAGGTCCCTCTTCAGGGTCTACCTCCTATTGTGGCAGCTCCTGTGCTGCTCTCTGACTCAGGCACTGGGTGCATCACTACCTTCACTCAGCATTGTGAAATTGACCACAAATTGCAAAATAATTGGTTACTGTTTTTATTTTTGCACAACTGTCTGTGTCACTAGTTCAGTCATTGTAACTTGTCACATGTTGCACATGTGTCAATCACTACATGATGCATCTGACTGTCACAATTGTGAATAGCATGTATGAGCAACATGGAATTGAAAGGGTTAACAACATGCTACACCCTAATAAGTGACAGAGTGGAAGCCAATGGATGACAGGGTTGAATATCTCTCTGGCAATCAGAAGGATGAACTGAGTTGGGATATGTGGTCTGTCGCTGTTAGGGGCATGGGTCCAAATATCAGTAACTATGTACTAAGAGCCCGGTTTTCACAACACTGAAGGAGGGAACAATACAACAGATATGTGGAACTAATGGTATGACAACAGCTCTAACAGGGTGTTGGTTGGGAGACAGGAGGAAGAGAGATGGTTGCTTACCAGGATCCTGTAGGCTACTGTCATCTCCTATGTCCAATCCTCCAGGGATGCCCTCTACCGCAGTGGTAGAAAAGCTACTGCCGAGTAGCTCCTCCTATCTGTTAAAGGTGATGGAATATAGAGGTCCACCACCTGTACCCCTTCGGTAGGCTGCAAGGTCACCCATTTTGTTCTTGACTTTCTTCTTGCAGTCAGTCCTGCCTTTTTTCAGCCCATCCACGGTCCTCCTGCAGTCTCCCACACCACTGACCAGTTCAGTCACCTCCTGCTACGTCTGCCTCTTAAGGGCAGAGATGCCCCTGACCTTTGCAGATGAACACAGGATCCTCTCCCTGTCAAGGATCCAGCGGACCAGAGCCAGATTCTCTTCATATGTATACTTCACCTCTCTGACTCTGTCCCCATCGCCTGCAACCTCAGCATCTTGAGATGTTGAAGGCCCTTCCTCACCTGACCCTGGATGTGTCCCCTCCTGACACCCACACCCTGTCCCACTGACATGTCTCTTCCTGCCATGTGAGTGCCCGTCTCTTGGCAGGTACCCCTCCTCCCACCTGCCCTCCCTCTCCTTCCCTGCCTGGGGCTACCCTGCAGTTTCCTCAACACCTTCGCCTCTCCCTCCAGCCTCCACTCTTCTCCCTGCCAACTCTCCTCTCCCTTCAGCCTCCACTCCTCTCCCTCACACTGACTCACACAGGCACTCAATCAGAATCACCCTCGAGCAGTCTCTTGCACTCACTCAATCACACTGTATAAATAAAAAGAGAAATGCATTGTGTTAATAAATCAGAAATGTGTGTGGATGCAATGTGTGCAATATGTACTAAAGTGTAATAAGTGTTAATAATCGTGCTCCTAAATATTCCGCCTCTACCTCTCTCAACACTATACTGCGCCTCTCTCTCTCTCTAATATCCTCCACTCCTGGGGCTATGTGCACTAGCTCATGGAAAGCGATACACAGGCTGTGTTTTTTGGGGGGGCTTTTTATACATTTTGGGGAAACCGTTGTGGCTTTTGATTGGCTTGGATTTTGCCTTTTAACTCTTCACAAGCATTGTGAAGCAATACTGTTGAACTGTATCTAACATTGATTGGTTTATAAATCACATTGAAAGCAAGGTACAAAAAAGCAAAGCAATGTGTTGCTACCTCTCCGGTACTCAAAGGGTTATGTATGCAATACATATACAAGGAGGACAGAGTATGTCCAATAAAATTGGAGAAAGGAGAATGTCGGATGGGTGCACTATATATTTCAAATCACAAAGGCAGGGGGGTAATATTTTGAGGGGGGCAATGTATGTCGGATTTCTAACATGTTGTTCCTCATGCTGCACAACACCATTGTGTTGGGTAGCAAAAAGGACAAGAAAAAAAAAATCACAGATGGCTTGCCTTGGGTTCTGGCCTACTTTGGTGGGATTTTAGAACCCCTTTACTGCTATCTTTTATTTACTTACTGGAGTTTACACTTTTATATATAAGAGGATTTTAGCCTTACCTGCTAAATCCTTTTTTCTTACTCCATATAGGTTACTGGTAACTTTGGGTAGGTGATCCGCCCCTTTAAGTAGGCAGGAATGATTCTTGAAGAGAATGCTCGGTGGAGCCTACCTCATCTCCTTAGCTGCATCTAGCCACTTTTCTCCAGTAAGATTTGAAACACTAACTAGTGACTAGGTAATAAGCAGGAGAGCGGTGAGTAAAAGTACGTGACGTACCAGGACTGTCACTGGTCCTTAAGTGCCAGACCAGCGTGACGGTCCGGGTACGTCATCGGACGCGAAGGGGTTAAGCTCCGGCCCAAACAGAGAGGTACCCTGAAAAGGTAACAAAAGCAAGGCTTTCTTAGAGGTAGTGTCAGCAGACCAGATCTTGAGCCAAAGAGCCCATCTGGCTACCACAGACATGGTAGAAACTCTAGCCACCAAGTGGATGGCATCAAATATAGCAGCAGAAACATAATGCTGAGCCTCAGAGATGTTGGCAAGGAGCCGCAACATATCAGCAGTAGGAACTACCTGGAGGACAGCCACAGTCAGCTGTTCAGTCCAAACTACAATGGCCCTGTTCACCCAAGCAGCGGTCGAACGCTGGGCACAACAATGCACCAGCCATAGTAAAGATAGTCTTCAGGGATGTCCCAAGCTTCCTGTCAGTCCAGTCCTTGAGGACAGATGCATCTGCCACAGGCAAAACAGTGGACTTAGAAAGTCTAGAGACTGGACCGTCCACCTTGGGTGGATGAGCCCATTGAGCTAGTGTCGCTGCAGAAAAGGGGTACAACTTAGCAAATTTCCTAGATACAGAAGGCTTTTTATCAGGAGCTTTCCACTCGTCAGACACAAGATGGTCAAGAGTGGGGTTAGGTGGAAAACAGGTAGACTGCTTCTTAGGTTCCTGAAACATATCAGAGGGGCCCGTAGGAGCCTCTGAAACCAAAGGGGATGTTCAGCATGTTTAACACAACCCTGATCAGGCCCTCAGCTGAGGAATCAGGATCAGCTTCAAAGGGGTCCCCAAAGAATTGGGAAGAGATCACCACAGAACATTCCCCCTCATCAGAATCCACCAACAGTTCCTCCTCAGAGGACTCAGATACATCATGGACGCCCTGCGGTTTTGGTAGGGAAGAACTGATGGGAGTAGGGGTCTGCCAAGACTGGAAGACTCCCTGCAATTGGGATAGAAGGAGTTGTAAGGTAGACCTTAAGTCTCTAGTAGTGGCCTTAAACACGTGCATCCACAGTGGCTCTAGTGCATGGCTGGAGGTCCCTAGGGGAGATGCAGGGGAAGCAGCGCATGCTGAGCATAAACGATCTGAGTATTCTCTAGGTAACCCTGACTGACATGAGGAGCAGTGTGCAATGGGGGACACAGACACCCCAGTAACATAGTAAATTAGGTTGAATAAAGACACAAGTCCATCAAGTTCAACCTTCTCCTCATACCCCAGTAACTGAGAATTTTATAGCTTTCCTGCTACCAATTAAATGAGTCTTTATCAGACCTTCCTGATCAGCCTACTGATAAACAGTATAACTCTGTATGTTCCCTTTTGAAAGAAATGTATCTAATCTTCTCTTAAATGTATCCATTGTATCTGCCATAACCACCTCCCTGGGCAATGAATTCCACAATTTAACAGACCTTACTGTAAAAAAACCCTTCCTCTGCTGAAGTTTAAACCTCCTTTCTTTTAATCTCAAGGGGTGTCCCCTGGTCACCAGTATCCTTAGTCTTTGGTCTAGCCCCAAGTTCCAACGGATTTGACATCCTCACAGTGTCAAAACATCCAAAGTATAAGGAAACAACCCAATACAGTGTATAAGATTAAAATGTCACCCCAGAAATTGATACCACAGACATGGTATCTGGCAAGTGAAGGGTTAATCTGCTGAGGAGAGTCCAAGCCCTGCGCAGGATACTCGTGAAGAGAGAGCAGAAAATGGCTGCCGCAACAGGAGCCAATCAGAAATTACAGCACAAAGCAATCGTTCATGGGAAATGTAGTTTTCCCTAAAAAAGTACCCCAACAGTGCCTGACGCCCCCTGAGCCCCCCAAAACACACAGAAATCCATTGACCGGATGATAAACCAAGTGCAGACAAACAAAATGAGCCATCTCTGAAGTCGCTAGGTTGAGCAGTTGCAGAGATATGTCCCAAACTGTAAAGTCCCATAGTGGTGAACTGGGCACGCCGTCTATACGGTAAAGCACGCCTTAAAGGCGCTGAACTCAAATTTGCAAAATTTTACATTGAAGTAAAAAAGTTGTAAAAAGCACCACAAAACATTTCAAAAGGCAAATAAACACTATACCCTGAAGGGAAAAGTGCTAAAACCCCCTAATAGATGCCAAATCAGCAGACAAAGGGTTAATTTACCACAGGAACTCTGCTCCAAACCCCAACAGACATACAGACAAACCCAATGAGTGCAGGAGTATTTATTAGGAATTCCAAAGGAGACCCCTGTGCGGAGAGGAAGCGTGGGACAAGTGGACCTCAACACTTAAAGGGTTGCTCACCTTTTTAGCAGGTCTTCAGATTACCATTGATAAAGAAGAATACGTTTCAAAAAAGGGGAAAAAGGTGCTAATCGTTCACGACTTAGAAATACACTCCCAGGGTAGGAGTCAACTCACTGAATCAGTCGAGGTGCTACACCAGGTCAGCTCTCCAGAGCTGGACAGAAAGTATTGACACAAGAAACAAAAGGTATGGGAGCACCCTCTAGTCGGTGGCTTGTAATGGATAGAAACGGCTGTAACTCAGAGATGATAAAAACTTCCAAACTTTAATTCATATGTTTAAAAGGACAATGCAGTCTAACACAGAGGGAGCAGAATATTTAAACTCAAGCAAATTGGCTAGATGAGACCCATCTAATGCATTCCGCACTGCACGAGTGCTTCATCATAGATACAATGTAACTCCAAAGTAATGGTAATCTGCCTAATGGTGGTAATTCCATATCTAACAGAAAACAAATAATAAACTAAAACTATAGCAGAACTGTTCTCTTGCATTGTATCTTCAACAAGGAACAAATCTTACTGGAGAGAAGTGGCTAGATGCAGCTAAGCAGAGGACGTAGGCTCTACCCAGCATTCTCTTCAAGAATTGTTCTTGCCTACTTAAAGGGGTGGTCACCTGCCCAAAGTTACCAGTAACCTATATTGGACAACAGAGAAAGTCATCTTGTACTGTGATTTATTTTGTCCTTTTTGCTTCCTAGCACTTTCTTATTCATTTTATCTGCTTTATCACTTTATCTTATTTAATTCTATATATTATATAGCACAGAAAACATTTTTATTTATTAAGAAGTTTTTCAAGGCATGGTTTTTAGGCTACTGGACTGGCATCTTGTACTATGTCTTTAAGTAATCAAGGTTATACAACAACCATGTGACCTGTAGGGCTGGGTAGGGAAGGAGGCTAACGTTTTTTCAGTCTTCTTTACTTTCCACTGACTCAATGCAGGTTCACATTAGTTACAAAGTAAGTAAGACCTTTAATTAAGAAATTCCGTTTTTAGATTGTTGTTATAAAGTGTTCACATTGATTATCCACACTGATAATTCACATAGAGGAGCACAAGTCTGTGTAACACAGTGTGCTAACATGTTAACGATAAATGATAGCAGCCTCCGTGCACGCTGCTATCATTCATTGCAGGCTGAGACTGAGTGCTCTGGTACCGGAGCTTTCAGTCTCAGCTCTTCTCACTTGTGTTGGGGGGGGGGTTTTCATGTGATCGCTGCAGAAGCGATCACATGTACCAGCATTTTGAATGAATAAGGCAGTGTGCTTGATCACATGTACCAGCATTTTGAATGAATGAGGCAGTGTGCTTGGTGTCTTCCCTTTGCCTCTCTGTCCCTTATGATCAAAGCAAAGGAGAGAGAAGCAGAGAGGAGACATTTAGTGGAAAAAAATGCAGCAGCTGTGGGTATTAACCCCTTCACTGCTGGTGCTGGAGGCTGGCTGAATGCAGGTACATTTGTGACCTGGTAAGATACACTTTAAAAAAAAATATATATATATATATATATATCAATAAACAAAATTGGGAGTGTTTTGTGGAGCCATGCAGTACACGTATACACACCGCCAATCCTCATCATTAAAAACGTGCCAAAATATTGAGGTAAAGAGGGACATGGGGATTTTCATCCAGGGGGGACAATGCCTACTTAAAACTGCCCATTTTGTAGGTATGACTGACCGGTCATACCTTTCATGCAGTCTCCATAAAAATTTAACCCATTGTGCCCACATGATCCCAAGAGAAAAAAAAATGTGTTTTTTTACTTTTTTTTTTTTTTTTTTTTTTTTTTTACACTTTTCTTTCGTTTTAAAAAAATGAACGGTGGGTTATCCATATAAGTATGGTATCAAAATAAAACCCTACTTGTGCCGAAAAAAAACAGTATATAATTTGCATGGCTAAAATAAGGTACTTAGAGAGAAAACATTGTTGAACAAAGACATAGTCAAAAAGGTCCAAATTGCTCCGGTCCTTAATTGAAATCCACCTCAGATTTTCCCGGCCCTTAAAGTGTTAACCCCATATACACTGCCTGACACAACCAGCCTTCATCCCTTGCCCAGTGGTAACCACAGATCCCCATGTACGCTGTCTGACTCTCTCCAGCCTTTTCCCCCTGCTCACTGTCTGGGCACAGAAAGAGTACAGAGAAAAGCAACAAAATTAACCCCTTAAGGACTAGGAAATCTGAGGTGGATTTCACTTAAGGACTAGAGCCATTTTAACTTTTTTGACTATGTCTTTGTTCAACCATATTTTCTTTTTAATTCCTTTTGTACAGCCACACAAATTAAATACTTTTTTTTTAAGTACAAGTAGGGCTTTCTTTTGATACCACAATTATACGAATACCTCTTTTGCTTACATTTTCCTGTCAGAATTTGTATACTATTCGTTCATTACAAAAAATACCTCTAAATATATTCATTTGAGTCTCCTGAATATGAGAGTACCACATCTGAGAGTACCCCATATGCCTAGTATTTCAATCCCTTTCTCACATTTACAAGGTAAATATTACATGATGAACACCATTATTTTCAGCTTGTAATTTTTCAACAATTGGGATGTGAGCATCATAGCTTAGTTGATGGTGTCAGAACCAAAAATGTCCCACAAAGGTATATGTTTCTGAAAAGTAGACAACATAAGGTAAATAATCAGGAGAATTTTGGAGTTTTTTATGTAGCTATTTTTCCAGAAATATTTTTCAAAATTGTGGTAATAATTTGTTGGTTTTTTTTGCAGTTTTCACACTTACATTTCAATATTACTAGCATGGGATAGCTGAAAATGTTAAAAAAAAATCCATTGATTAATATTCAGCTCCTTCTTCTGAGTATGGCAATACTCCATATGAATAGGTTTCTCAAGGTTTGGGGGAGCTACAGGGCCCAAATTGGAACATACGCGTTTCCAGTTTCACACTTTGAATTTTCACAGCTTGCACCACTGGTGCCATGCCTCATTTGGGGCTGTGTACCAGTGCTCCACTTTAAAATTTCCCCCCAAACGTATATATTTTTGGAAAGCAGACACCACAGGCTTTCATTTTAGGCATGTTATAAATTTTTTTACGCAGCCATTTTACCACCAACCCCTTGTAAAACTTGATGTAAGTAAAAAATGCAGCGTTTTTCACTTAGGTTTCAGTGTTGATGTGAATTTCAAGCACAGGATAGGTGTAGATTTTAAAAACTGCATTGATTAGTGTTTGGCTCCTTCTTCTGAGTACGGCATTACTCCATATGCATAGGTTTGTTAGGGTTAGGGGGAGCTACTGGGCCCAGTTGCGAACATGTGTGTTTCCATTTACAGACATGCCATTTTTACAGCTGGTGCCTTGTCTCATTTGGGGCAATGCTGCAATGAATTTCTCCCCCAAAAGTATATGTTGCAGAAGAGTAGATAACCCTGGCTTTCATTCTATTCACATTTTAACAATTTTTTGCTGCCACTCTATCACCAATCCCTCCCAGAACATGCAGTAAGGAAGAGAAACACCATTTTTTCACACCTATATTTTAGTGTTGCTCTGGATTTCACTCAAAGGATATTGCAGATTTTTTTTAATGCTTCACATTAGTGTTCAGCTACATCGTCTGCATATGGCAATGCCCCATATGCATAGTTTTGTCAGGGTTTGGGGGAGTTACTGGGCCCAGTAGGGAACGTGTGTTTCCATTATCAGACATGGAAAAAATTTAGGGTGCATTGCTTCCCATTATATTTTGATAGTGTTAGATCTAAGGAAGGATGTGTTTTGAAAAATAAAAAACAGGATATTTCAGGGTGAAAAAGTGGCCAAATAATAAAATAAGCTTTACAGCACTACTGCATTGTGCCTGTATGGTATTGCTTAAAGCAGTCACCAATGCAGAGGCCAGAATTGGAAGGGCAATCAGGATAGTAAGTCATGGTGTTTTGCTGTAGCAATCCCTGCAGCGCTTCTGTGGTTTTTGCTTTTGGGGAGTTGGGGGGATTTTATAAGTAAAGTGTACTACCCCGGGTCTTGCTGGAATGATTTCTGGAGCACGTTGAAACAAAAATAGGGAAATGAGTTGGAGCTGATACTGTAAAAAAAACAAACAAACAAAAAAAACATTTTGGATTGGGGTTTGCCAGTTTGAAATGTATAATGAATTGTGTACTGCAGTCTGCATCATATAGATGGCAACTTTTTTGTACCATGCCCTACACTTTCTCTTAGAGAGCTATGGCTGCATTAGTTGATCACACATATCAATTCCCCCCATGTTCTTGTTATAGTCTATGATGCAGACTGGCTTTCTCAGTATCCCTCTCCTGCCAGGAACAGTGACTGCCACAGTTCTGTCCTCATGCATGGTGGTCAGCATGCAGACATCTTTTTTTACCCTTAAACTTAACTGACAGCAGCTCCTGTTGACAGAAAGATGAGGATGTCCCCATTTTTAAGTTTTGTTTCTACGAGTTTTTTGGGCAACTCCCTGCAATTGTGCCTAACAGTGCCACAGGCCACTTTGTCAAAACAAAAAGGAGACTTAAATAAAAGGGGGCTGGTGTAATAGTTATCAACAAATAACCAATAACCTTTATTTAATAAGGGGTAAATAAGATCCCCAACTATTTTCCCATTTGTTCCCAGAAATTTGGGGCAACCAGGAGGATCAAGTTGGCTGTCCTTGCCCTCATAAATTTGAAAAGCCTGGGTATAGCCTGTTGCACTTTCGCACAATTTATTAAATTTAACATCAAACTTAGAGCGCTTGGAGGGGATGTATTGCTTGAACCCTAACCTGCCTTTATACTTCATTAGGGACTCATCTATTCTAATTTGTTTTTGGGGCATATAATCTTGGGCAAACTTTTCTGTAAATGATTTATTAGGAGACACATTTTGTACAGTCTATCATACTGGGGGTGTTCTTTTGGGATGCACAGGGTATTATCACTAAAATACATAAAGTGCAAAATCACTTAAAATCTAGACCTGGTCATTGTCTTGGATAATATAGGGGTATCCCATATGGAGTTTTTGTTCCAGTAGGATCTGATACTTGGCTTTTTTTATTATCCCCACTGCCCACAATTGCTTAAATTCTGCAATGTCTGTGGGATTTCATACTTCTGGCAGTATATTGGGCTGCATACAAATTGGTTTGGGACACAATTTCCTCCAAAATGTCTTTCCCCAAAAACAAATAAAAAAAACTTATGACTGGTAAATCCTTCCACATCAATTTGAATTCCAGGGTTGCCTGTGCATTCTCGGATTGTGGGCATATATTGGTTGGTGATACCCATTCCTTAGGATCAGGAGTGGCAGGTGTTGGGGCATTTCTTTGGGCAGCTCTTCAGACAGTACAGATTTTCTTTACAGAAGGCCCAGAGTCATCACTAGAGCTGCTCTCACTCTCTGAAAACTGTGCAATGTCAAAGTCTGATGCAGTGTCTGTGGCTTCTGAGTCAGACGCCAAAAAGGCATATGCCTCTTCTACACTGTACCTCCGCTGCATTATGTACACTTACCCTAAAAAAGTATTTTTCCTACACTACACCTAAACCTAAATCTAACCCTAAACCTTACCCTAACCCACATATAGCCTGAACCTACCTAACTATAATTATTCTAAAAATCACGTATAGACTAAACCTAGCTAACCAACTCAACTACCTAGCTAAACTACCTAAAAAAAAAATACATATATGTATATTGGGGGGGGGTACCACAGATCAGCAAAAGCTGATCTGCATCAATTGATCTCTACTATAGTGATCAGAGGGGGTGAAATGTATTGGTATTGATCACTGCAATAACAGAGATCAATGGGGTTAAAACAGATTCTTATTTTATTTTATTTTTTTTTTAACTTTTAAGGGGAGCAGGAACGCTAATCATGTGAATCACATGTTGCAACAATGTGGCTACTGGCTGAAACTAAGTGCTCTGGTATCGGAGCACTTAGCAACGGCCAGCATGCGCTCTCCCATCACTGCCATACGGGTGTCACGGTTACCCAGAGAAGTTCAGGAGTCAGTACGGTTTACTTAATGCAGTTTATTAACAAATGACATTCAGCGGATATATATACAATATATACAATAAGAATAAGCACAGGGTAATAGCCAGCAAGCCTGCTATCAGCAATAATAGGTTGTAATGCTAAAACACTGTGCTGGAGACTAGGCCTTAGCCACTGGAAGTCTCGGCTGGAACCAGGAACAGGAACTGGAACAGGAACCCAGGATCTTGATCCGAAGAGGAATAGGGTCTAACTCAGCCTGCACTCAGATATCCGAGTCTACCAGAGCCCCAGGCCTGCACTATATTGGGTGTCTGATCACCAAGGGATAAGACGAAAGAATAGTCAGATAGAGCCACCAGTCAGCACCAGAGGGGGTAGTCAGACAAGCCGGGTCATACACAGTTCAGGTAGTCATCCAGAGCCACAAATCTGCACCAGATTGGATGTCCACTATTAGGGGTAGGCAAAACAATAGTCAGACAAAGCCAGAGGTCAGCACTAGAATGGATGGAAGACTAGCCAGGTTATACACGGAGCCCAATGCAAAAGAACTGCTTGAACAACAACGCAAGGGCATCTGAGTCAGGCCTCAGTCTGCCTTTTAAACCTCTCCACAGGAAGTAGGAGGAGCAGCTCAGAGGGAGGAAGTAGGAAGTTGGTAGGAGGAGAGTACAGTAAGCAAACAGACCTTAGCTACATCAGCTTGGTGCTTCTCCAGAGTGGGAGAATGTATAAGGATATCATCCAGATAAACCACCACACAACTCTGGAGTAGTTCTCTTAGAACATCGTTTATAAATTCTTGGAAGACAGCTGGAGCATTGCACAGAACAAAGGGCATAACCAAATATTCATAATGACCGCTCCGGGTATTGAAAGTTGTCTTCCACTCGTGCCCTTCTTTAATTCGTAGTAGGTTGGTTGGTGGCCATTTTTTTGTAGCTTTTCCCATGCACAACTTCTGTCATAACAGTCAATGGATGATTAGTAGTCTAGTGCATAAGTAGCCAATCTTTTGCTCTCTAGCTGTTGAAGTACAAGTCCCATCATTGGGAATTAAGGGAGCTATAGTTCCCAACAGTTAGAGCCAAATATTGCCTATGCGTGATCTACTGTTTAGAGCTCTGGAATGCCCCACAATGGTTGCCTAATGGGATTGGTCTTGATTTGGTTATCAAAGATAAATATCAAACACCAGTAAGACAAAAATAGTCTCCTTGTACAAAGAACTATCCAATTAATTTTTTACGCAAAGACCTGAGCTAAGAACAAGAGGTCCTCCATTAAGACTAGAGGAAAGGTGCTTTCGAATAAAACAAAGACAGAGATTATTTACATTAAGGGTAGTAAAGCTATGGAATTCTTTGCCTTTGGATGCTGTACTTGCAGATAATGTAACTGCTTTCAAAAAAGCAATGGATGCCTATCTAGCACAGAACAATATTGAAACTTTTGACCCCTGACTTCAATGCAAATAGGTTGTTGATCCAGGGAACAATTATTGACTGCCATTTTGAGTTAGGAAGGAATTTTTTTTACCCACTTGTGGCTAAATTGGAAATGGATGTTGTTGGCATGGGCTGGACTTGATGGACGCACGTCTTTATTCAGCCTCATCAACTATGTTACTATGTTACTATGTTGTATGTAGCCCTCAAGTCCAATTTCGTAAAAATCTTCGAACCTTTGACTCGGTCAAAAAGTTCAGTAATCAAGGGAATCGGATAAGCGTTTTTAACCAGCAACTTGTTTAAACCATGGAAATTGATGCAAGGACGTAGCTCCCATCCTTGTTTTTGACAAAAAAGAATCCAGCACCCGCAGGGGATGTGGATTTCTGAATGATTCCCCTGGCCAGCGCATCAGACACATACTCCTCCATAGCCTTGTTCTCCTCTACAGATAAAGGAAAGACACGACCCCTTGGGGGTCAGGAACCAGGCAATAACTCCAAGGCACAATCGTAAGGTCTGTGTGGAGGTAAGACCTCAGCCTGGCTTTCACTGAAAACGTCAACAAAGGAGGCATACTCCTCTGGGAGGAGTGGATTTGAGGCCTGTGTGGCTCTCACAGGACAAGCTAGACAAGACTTTGTACAACCTGGAGACAAGGATAAAACTTCACACCTGTGCCAGTCCATCCTGGGGTTGTGTCTCTGGCATGATGTGGTGAATTAATCAACTGAAACTTCAGAGTCTCAGTATGTAGGGTTCCGACTCTCAGGGTTAGTAGTGCGGTCTCATGAGTAATGCGTGCAGGTTGTAGAGGTCTACCATCAATAGCGTCTACTGCCAAAGGAGACTCGAGTGGTACCAATGGAATACATTTGCTGGCTGCAAATTCCACATCCATAAAACAGCCTGCGGCCCCCATGTCCAGGAACGCTGGAACTGACACAGATTTATTTGCCCAGTAAATACATGCCCTCAGTACTAGTTTATCTGAAAAATTTGCTTGGGATAGTGAAATACCACCAATCACTTGTCCCCTTCTGGTTCTAAAGTTTGAGCGTCGCTCAGGAGGAACTAGACAGGATCGCAGTAGATGTTCAGATTTACCACAATAGAGACAGAGTCCCTCCCTCCTCCTAAAGGCTCTCTCCTCCCTAGACAAACGAGTGACCCCCACCTTTTAAACCACTCCACAGGAAGTAGGAGGAGCAGCTCAGAGGGAGAAAGTAGGAAGTTGGTAGGAGGAGACTACAGTAAGCAAACAGATAAAACAGAGGCCTGCAGCATGCTTGAAGCCTCGCGCCTGTAATGATGCTGAAGTCAAGGTAAGCTGTAACAACGGGTCCTTGTGGCAAATCTACCCATGACGGTCCTGGTACGTCACGGGTCGTTAAGGGGTTAATCAAAGGAATGGAAGACTTGACATATGAGAAACATCTACACAATCTTTATTTACTATAGAGAAGAGACAACTAAGAGGAGATTGTATCACAATGTACAAGTATATGGTCAATAGAAGGATCTCTGATGAGTTTTTCATTCTGAGGCCTGATCAAAACAACAAGGGGCCACCCTTTGAGATTAGAGGAAAGGAGGTTTCAACTTCACCAGAGGAATGTTTTTTTTTTTTTTTTTACAGTAAGGTCTGTTAAATTGCTTAAGAATGTGGTAATAGCAGATACAATGGATATATTTAAAAGACAATTAGATACGTTTCTTTCTAGATGGAACATAGGTTAGTAGTAGGAAAAACAGGACGTTTAGATAAAGACTAACTTATTTGGCAGCAAGGAAGCCTATATAATTCTCATTTCTTTGGGTTGAGGCAAAGGTTGAACTGGATAGACTTATTTAATATGTTGCTAGCTGAATCAGATGGGAGTACCATATTCTCCTGGGTCATTTAGGGGCAATCAGAATAACCTGAACCCTGTATCTCATTTTTTATCACCTCCATGGAGTAAGGGAATTGGAGAAAATATGTATGCCAGCTTGAACTTCTACAGAGGAGCTTGTTCTAAAGCTTTTTTTGTAGTTCCATCTGGAAAAGTACTGCCCCTTGCTGTTGTCACTTGATGCCATGATGTTTATTTCTGGTTGTCCCCAGTTTGATTACCTGGGAGAGAATATCTTGATTCTGGGCCCACTCTCTATGCTATCTTATTCCTGCTGAGGAAGTGTCGACCCTTATGTTGAAAAGTCCTGAAATGTGGGATGCAGAGATACCCTTTAGGTTATTCTCTGCCCAAAGGAGGAGGTACCTGGCTTTGTTCAGACTGTTGCTTATTGTGCTGAACAGGTTCCTACTGTACCTGACAGTTGCAACATTTTCTGTCATGACATGACCATACTTCTCAGGTTTTTTGAAAATACACAAGTCTATTTAACCCCATAAAGATATGAAGTACCAGGACCATCACTTGATTCCAGATGTTAAGGACCAGCTACGGTCCTGGCACATCATGGAATTTTGGGATTGCATATGTACATAGCTTAATGCAGCGGGGGGGGGGGGGGGGCGCGGAGTGATGTCCTCTAGAGCTCCCCAACCCCCAGACAGCATGGTCCCTAACTGCTCTCATCACTGAAATATTTATATAATAGCCAGCCAGTCCTCTCGGACATCTTCCATATTCCCTGAGCCATCTTGGCGGCTCTGAATGCCTCCTTATCCTCTAAGGCTTGTGTCCATCCACAATTTCCCATGTAGGTCTCAGCAGGGAGTGTCCCCTTTGGGGATTTACTCTCCCACCACTAAATTAGGTCCCATTTGGCTGAGTGTTATAAAAGGTAACTTCTGTCAAGGATTTCCATTGTATAATTTGCAATAGCACAAAAGATGGAATTGACGATATCTTAACTTGAGCTTTACCCAGGGAATGATCTGGGTTGCCAAGGACAGGACCTCCCAGGATTTCAATGAAGTCCTGGGCCATATGGTAAAGAGGCCTTTTGAAGGTCAAGACTCTCTTCCTTTTGCAGATTATCATTACCAGAGGTAATACAACCCTTGATGGTCTGGTATTCATTATCAAGCCCAGATAGGCTAAAGACTGAAGCTTTGAGCTGACTTGTGGATTTGGAATAAATGCTAAGTCTTTAAAAAATTAAAGAACCTCTCTGGTCTGAATTACAGACTGCTCCACTGAATTTGCCATAATAAGCAGGTTCTCTAGATAGGGTCATAATCATCTTGACCTATTACTTAAGCAGCCCAGGGCTGGGGCTAGGACCTTGGTAAAAACTCTGGGGGCTAAAGATAGCAGAAATGGATGAGCAGCATAATGAAAGTAACTGTCCTGAACTGCAAACCTTAAGAACTTCTGATGGGATGAACATACCAGTATATGATTGTATGTATTTTTCAGATCTGTGTAAGTCAGGAGCATCCCTTGAGAGAGAGCCCAGATTATGGATGCTACTGATGGAATGCTGAAGTGAGTTTTCTTGATTAAGGAATTCCCTTCCCTCTAATCCAGAATTGTTCTGAATTCTCCCAAAGGTTTTGGAACTATGAATAAAAGTTGAATAAATCCCTAATCTGTTTTCCTTTAAAGGGATAGTAATACTTAAAATGTAAAAAAAAAAAAAAAAAAATATATATATATATGTTGTAGGGTTTATCCCCCTTAATAAAACAAGAGTACTCCCACTGCTGAAAGGTGTTTCATTCAAAAGTTATTAATTTTCAAAGTTTCATTTTTTAGGTGCAATATCACAGTGGCCTGAAATTGTATAGTGGCGCTGTTGCTACACCATCCTATGGAGATTTATGGTCCCGGGACCAGAGCTATCCATCGGATCGTGTAGCAACAGCGCCACTGTACAATTTCAGGCCACTGTGATATTGCACCTAAAAAAATCAACTTTGAACTGTAATAACTTTTGAATAGAACACCTTTCAGCAGTGAGAGCACCCTTGTTTTACTCAGGGGGATAAACCCTACAACATATTTTTTTTTTACATTTTAAGTATTACTATCCCTTTAAAGCAACTGGCTCTATTACCCAGTGGGCTAGGAGATTTTGTTTACCATAGGCCCCCTTTTTTCCCATGGTAACCTAGATGTCTTGAATATCTGAAAGTGTAGGATAGAAGAGCGCTCCAGCAGGTACCCCAATTGCGTCAGGGTTTACCCAGTCTTCCAGACAAAAAAGATCCCAGTCTGCCAACCCCCGAATATGAAATTGTAGACCCACTGTGCCCCATTAGAATTCCTTTTTATATTGGGGCTTCTTACTGAACTCCTTTCTATAGCCCCCACTTTTTAATGCTGAGAAAATCTTCTGGAATCAAAACTGCCTTCTGGCCTCATACTTGCAAGTCCTGAATTCTTGACCAAGAGGAAGACGAATGCACTGAAGCAGAAAATCTATCCTCTCTTTCCTGGGGAAGAAAGGCGCTTTTACCACATGAAGCCTTCATTATGATCTCCTCTATGCTATTTTCCAGAGGAATGATCCTAAGAAAGGTAGGGCCACTAGTTTACTATTGGAGGGTGTGTCCACAAACTAAAGTTTCAGACATAAAAAGCTTCTGGCAGAGACCGACTGAGGATCTGGCCAGGAGACTGATTATATCAAGGGACACAGCACAAGAGTAGTTTGTTGCTACCTTAATTAGAGCAACTTCCTTTAATAACTTCAACATGGATATCAAGGCCCATTTGTTTCCCAATTCCATGAGCAAAATACAGAGCAAGACCCAGATGCTATGGCCATGGATACTTTCAAATTCTCACCTATGACGGCTTCTTTAAGGCTCTGTCTAAATTACAATCCATAAGGAACCATAGAGAAGTACCATCTTCCAAAGGAAGGAGGTTCTCTTGGTTAGATGAGCAATATGCGCATCTACCATAGGAGTAGTCCAGTTCTTAACTTCCATCTCAGTAAATGGGAGCATATTTTTAAAATTTCCTAGAGACTGCTGTTCTGGCACCCTGGTTCCATTTTGATTTAATGAAAATAGACTGGTGCACTGGAAAATAGGATTTTAGTCTTACCTGTTAATCCTTTTCTCTTAGTCCATATAGCTTACGGGTACCATGGGGAAGCAACAGCTCCACGCAGAAGGCTGGAACAAATCTTCAAAGAAGTGCAGGGGTGGAGCCCCCCCATCCACTTAGATTTGTGATACTAACTCAACTGAGCTAGATAGGGAGAAGATGATGAGGAAAAGGCCTGTGAGCATAGACCCAATAGGACTCCCACGTCCAGCCACAGAAACCAAGCATGGTCACTTTCTCTGGGTGGGAGACTAAGACTAAAATCTTATTTTCTTTATTGTCCATTATAGCTTACAGGTACCATGGGGATGTACCAATATTAAGCTTCCAGGGTGGGAAAACAACAACCAGGAAAGCTCCCATAGACTATCCAAGACATGGAACAGCCCCAAAGTCAACAGACACTGAATAACTAACAGCACACAAAACAAGAGCCAACAGGGCTCAAAGGAGAGAGAACAATAAGGCACAGGAAAGTCCTAGACAAGCAAGACTGCCTCCAGGACTTTCCTGCCAAAGCTGGCTTCAGCCAAGGCCAGCACATCAACATGGTAGTGTTTGGCAAAGGTGTGCAAAGATCATCAGTCTTACAGACAATGAACCACATGCCTTTCCTTGTCAGATCTAGGGTCAGGACAGAAGGAAGACACAACACCAAGGGATTTTAAGGGAATCCTGTAACTTTTGGAATCCACCTGTAATACCCACTGATCTGCAACAGATCCTGTCCAACACTCAAAAAGTGACACAGATTACCCCCTACTGGTTGTGGACCAGGATTCAGCCAGTCAATGCGAAGGTTTGGTGGTGGCGTGTTTTGACCTTCACTGCTGCATAGGGGTGGAACACAGGGCCCGAGGCGCCACTGAGTTCACCCTAAACCTTTTGCCTTGTTTTAGGACGAAAGGCAATGTCTCGTCACCTGAGGGTTATGGTTATGAACTTGAAGAAAATGCTCTTGCCCGCAGTGCCCTCACTGATATGGTTCTTCAATTCAGGGCCAAAGAGAGGAACCCTGAACGGGAAGAGAAATCACCAATTTCTTAGAGATCAAGGCCGCAGACCAGATCTTCAGCCATAGCATACGCCTAGCAGTCGCTGAAAAAACAGAAACCTTAGCTTCAACCTAAAGGGCGTCAAAGAGAGTACCAGTGCTGAGCCTCAGAAATGTTGGCCAAAAGGTCAGCCTTAGGTGCACCTTTGTGGACACCAGCAGTTAGCTATTCAGTCCAAACAGCAATGGCCCTACTGACCCATGCAGTAGCCAAGGTGGGTCTCATGGACGCACCAATAGTAGTGAAGTCAGCCTTCAAAACAGCTTCATGTTTTGCGTCAGTCAAGTGCTTATGAGCTGAAGCATCTGCAACTACCAAGGCAGTGGACTTAGAAAGCATAGGAAATGGGAGAATCAACCTCAGGAGGAGTAGCCCATTGAGCCAAGGCAGCTTCAGAAAAGAGACACAACTTAGAGCTAGATGCTTGTCAGGAGTCTTCAACTCATCCAGAATAATCTGATCCAGAGTGGGATTAGGCAGTAAACCAGTCAGAAGTAGCCTAAGACTCTACTGAAGGTTCAGGGTCAGCCTCAAAGGGATCACCAAGAAACTGGGACGAATCCCCTTCAGAACACACACCATCCTCAGAATCCTCATCTGAATCCACTAAAGAGGAACCAGATGGATCAGGAATACCAGGGGCCTTAGTGGCTACAAACTTGAAGGAATGGGGGGATAGAAAAAATCCTCTATGGCACGGTTTCCTCCAAGTCCTTGACCCAAGGTAGCTCTTGATCATGGCTGGAAGGACCAAGCGGAGACTGAGGGGCATAAGTGACCAGAGTAGCCCATGGGAAGTCCCGATTGGCATGAGGAGCAATACATGTGTGAATGTGGTGGTCGGGGGGGGGGGGGAGACAGCCCCTTGTCCTAGTGGATCTGACATTCCACAGGAGTGTCAATACAGTAAATGAAGACCCAAATACTGTCATCCAGATTAAAGATTTCACCCCAGAAAGCCTAAAATACACTTATCTGGCAAGCAAAGGTTTAACCTGAGGAGGAGAGCGGAGGAGACCAAGCCCTGCTTATAATACTCATTTAAGAAAACAAAATGGCGACCACACAGGGAACCAACCATAAAACGGCCCATGAAGAGTGTGTTTATGGGAAATGTAGTTTTCCCAATACAGAGTCCCAAAAGCAGAATGTCCACCAGATAGCTAGATAAGAGGAGACAATGAGATTCAGCCGTCTCTCAACTTGGTACACAGAGCTATTGCAGAGATATATGCCCATAGAGATCAATGGAGCATTGCAGTCTTCTTTCTTCAGATTACCTTTGTAAGGAAGAAGCCTCTGTCACAGTTCCCCAGAGATATTCAGGAGTCAGTACGGTATAGTGAAATTCAATTTATTAAAATATAAGTAAGGTAGTACACAATAGAAATATAGCAAGAGCAAGCAGAGGGTCCTAAGCCAGCAAGCACTGCTATCAGAAATAGTAGGCTGCCCAGATAGACCACACTGCTGGGGACTAGGCCTCAGCCACTGGTAGTCTCTGCTGGAACCAAGAGCAGGAACTGGAACACAGGATCTTGATCAGACGTAGAGAGGCGCAACCTGACTCACGCCTGCAGTCAGCAATGTAGCAGAGGATACATGACTCTCGCCTGCAGTCAGTATTGAGAAGGCAGAAGCTTGACCCACGCCTGTGTTCAGTAACTAGCTAGTCTACTAGAGCCCCAGGTCTGCACCAGATTGGGTGTCTGCTAGCTACAGGGGAATCACAAAAGTATAGTCAGACAGAGCCCCAGGTCTGCACCAGACTGGGTGTCTGCTAGCTACAGGGGAATCACAAAAGTATAGTCAGACAGAGCCACAGGTCAGCACCAGATTGGGTGGTTAGACAAGCCATGTCATACACAGAGCCCAAGGACACAGAACTGTTTTGTACAATAACACAAGGGCAACTGAGTCAGGCTCAGACTGCCCTTTAAACCCCTCTACAGGAAGTAGAAGCAGGCTCATAGGAAGAAAGCATAACATAAAACAGAGGCCTACTACACTCTGAAGTCTCACGCCTGCAGATGACACATCTTGCTCTGATGCGTCCAACAGCTGCCATCTGTGCGGCATGAATGGCCATTGAAACAAAGGTAAGCTGTGAACCTCAGAGAAACTGCCTCTGGGGGTGACAGACATGGTTTGCATGGTTCTCTCCTAGGGCTGTAAGGGTCCACAGACCGCACCAGTTAACTGAGCAATCCTCAGGGGAAGCCAGTAATGGTAGCCTGCCTAATGGGGAATTTTGACACCCCTTATAAAATAACTAAAAACTAAGCAGAACTGTTCTCAGCCTTCCTTCTAGGTGATGGAACAAATCTTATCTGGAGAGGGGAGTGGCTAGGTAGCCTGCTATGGAAGAGAGGGAGGCTCCACCCCTGCACCTCCTTGAGGAATTGTTCCAGCTTACTGGGAGGAGCTGTCAGCTTCCCATGGTACCTGTAAGCTATACTGGACAACAGGTACTGGTATAGGTTTCTACTTACCCTGGAAGGATACCCAGGTCTGACTCAGAGTCCTAGGGTTTTTCTTAGAAATAGAAGATTCAGACATTTTTACCCTGATAAAGGGATCTACTCTAAGTCCCTCCCTCCTCTTCAGATGACATACCTGATTCTAAGTCATGAAGACTTTATTCCAAATCCTACTCCTGTACTCAATAAAGTACTTTCCCCTGGATCCATGTGCTGTCTCTTAGCCACTGGTTCTTCTTTCTGCTTGACTTTAAAAAGTCTTCTGCTTTTAGTATTTCATCCAGGCTAGGAAGTTCTGTAACTGGGATGTGAGATCTTGTTATTTTAGTAAACAATATGTGCTTTGTGGGGATTTTATCATCCTTGGTAACATTCTCAGAGGCAGCCTTGTCCTTATTTTTGTAATTTTGAAGGAGCTGACACTTGTGTAGAGCTAAAAGATCCCAAAAATATAAAGCAAACCAAACAGCTTAACTTTCTTGAAGCTTAGGGGCAGAGCGAGCGCTCGATGGAGACAGTCGCATGTTAAGCTAACTCCTGCCCCGTGTGCACGATACTACAAGCAAACATACTATTATCTCTACTGCCACAATGGGAAAGGCGACAAAAAAGGCCGCTAAGACCCCTAGTACGTCTAGGGATTTGGGATCGGGACCACAGCCTCTGAACTCTTTTTTTACCCCACTACAAACGAGGCAGATGGGGCCTGACAAGATGGCGCCGAGTCCGCCTCCGAGCTGCCGGACGCCGGACTCGTCGAAAGGGGAGATTGACGACGAGTGGTCCTCTCATCTGGATGTGCCTCTCCGTCCCACTCTCAGGTCCATCATGAAGGCTGACTTTGAGACATTTACTCTCCAGGTGAAAAAAGACCTTGCATCAGTGGTGGATCATGTCCGCTCAGCGGTCCGTGATGAGCTGTCGGAAATAAGGGAGGACCTCAAACAACATGGTTCCCGATTGTTAACGCTAGAACAAGACCAAGTGGCCCTACGCGCATCGCTGTAAACCCTCGACCGCAGATGCGACAGTCGCGGATGTCTTCCCAACTGGCTTACCATATTATCGACCTGGATAATCGCGGGAGACGCAGCGACCTGAGGATCCGGGGTATGCCAGAGCAGGAGGGTGTGGAGGATGTCCGTCAACAGGTGGTTGACTTGTTTAATTTTATTTTAAACCGAGATTCCTCAGCGACTGTGGCGCTTGACCGGGCCCACAGAGCCTTACGCCCAAAAGATCTGGCAGGAAGCTCTCCTAGAGACATCTGCTTCCTACACTCTTACAGTCTGAAGGAGGACATACTGCGCGAGGTGCAGAGACGGCGCACTTTGGAATTCAAGGGATCCACCATCATGGCCTGGGCTACCCTTCAGATGCGGAAGCTCCTTAAACCCTTGACGGACCTACTCCGGAGAGCGAATATTTCGTACAGGTGGGGTTATCCCCTGTCGATTTCAGTGAGACGTGACACCTCTACTTTCATTGTTAAACATCCTGGTGATGTCCCAGATTTTTGTGCCTCTCTCCAACTGGAGGCCCAGGATATGCCAGATTGGCAGGCCTTTGTGGATGGGGACTCATCCCTGCAGTTGTTGGCACTGCAGGGATCCTTGTGGGCCCGTAGACCACAACGTAGGAGACGCCGTAGGCCTCAACGCCCTGATCAAGACCGTGGGGGTGGAGTTGGAAACATGGCGGACTCATGACATGGTGTCACCCAGAGACTTTGTACCTCATGGACTGCTGCACCCTACTTTTCGGATGGCAGACTCACCTATGGGACCTTGGCCCTGTCTTGTTGGACGCTGTTTCTGGGCTACTCGTCACTACTCAGGATGAATGCCCCTCTCTATCAATCCGACTATTCTGTGTCAAGATGGGACAGGTTCATGTAGTGGACTGCTGAACTTTCTCATCACTTACTCCCTGGTTACTCATGTAGAGTCGCCTTCACTGGGAGATATTCAGGTTTTTCTTATCTTTTTTATGCATGATTTTCTACTCTATGTATATGATTTCTGTACATGTCCATGGCCGGTTCGGATGGATGGTTTCGAGTGCGCCAACACGGCTGCTCTCGGCCCCTCCGTCCGGGCTCGCCATCGTACACTTCTAGCTACACGCTCAGCTTCCTTTGCGGTCGGGGGAGGGCCCTCTTTTGACTTATTGTACTGTTACTTAATGAATGCTATGATAAGTACTCCTACGTAGAGTGGGATTATTGTACAGGCCCATGGTCGGTCCGGATGGATGATTTTCTGTGTGCCTACACGGTCGTTTTTGGGCTCCTCCATCTGGACCCACAGTGATTCACTTCTAACTTGACGTTCAGCCTCCTTTGGGGTTGAGGGGGGACCCTCCCACTCCCCTGGGATACTGCTATTGTTATTTAAAGGGAGAGTAATACCTGAAAATAAGTTTATTTTATATTGTAGCCTTTAAAAAACCATGAAAAATGATATAAGTCTTATCTTCCAAACCTTTATGGTTTGGGAGATATTCAGAAGTAAAGTTTCCCCTGGAGTGATGTCATTGCTCCACCCTTCAGATTTGGAATCCGGTCGCCCGACCAGCAGTGCCTCTCCAGAAGTGCTAAGATCATGATCTTTAAAAAGAATTTCTTAATTGGAATGGTCTACAAAGTGTGCTTTCAAGCCAGGCACACTTTGTACACAGTTCCGATGAAGTAGTTCTTTTCAAATAACGTGATCTCGGCACTGCTAAAGAGCTGCCGGTTGCTATGTGGGCCGAATTCCAAATCTGTCCACTAGATGGCAGACTTGGCTGAAACAGCAAGGAAAAGTGAACTATACTATATTTTACATATGAATATCTCCCAAACCAAAAAGGTTTGGGAGATAAGACTTATATCATCTTTCGTGGTTTTTTAAGGGCTACAATGTAAAATAAACTTATTTTCAGGTATTACTATCCCTTTAATGTGTGCTACAATAAATGCCCTGGCGGGGGGTCCATTGGGTTCCTCCCCACACATTCTGACTGATGTTGAGTTTGGGCTTGGGATGTGGATGCGTGTCCGTGGTCGGTCCAGGGGGGGGGCCTGCGTGTGTGCCCCTCGGGGTGGCGCATGGGCCCTCTGTTGGGATCCGCCGTGGTTTACATGCGGCCAGACACTCGAATTTATTCGGGTGGTGGTGGGGGGGACCTCTCTCTCCCCAGTACTATTTTATTGTACTTTCATGTTCACTACAGGAACGCCCCTGCGGGGGGTTGATCTGGTTCCCCCTCTCGATGTCTGTCCAATTTTATGTTTGTGTCGGGGACGCGGGGGTGGATACATGGCCTCTCCGGGTGGGGGCCTCCGTGCGTACCTCTTGGGGTCGCTCGTGGGCCATTCATTCTGGACTCGTCGTGGTTAGACTGCCCCCGTCTGCCCGATCTCAACTGCAGTTGAGGGGGAGCTCCTTCTTCCCCCGTCGGGTTGTCTCCCCCCCCCTTTTTTTTTATATTATTATCCCTGTGGGTGAGTTACGGATGCTCTCTTTCACTTTGCTGACCCATGATTTCATTCGGGGTGGTGAGTTGTTGGCCCATTGCGCCCTCCTGTCCTGGAGTCCTGTTGTCCTACTGGCTGTGCATGGGAGTGGGTAGCAGGCTTGCGGGATGGTGAACCGTACCGGGGTTGATTGGCCTTCAGCTGTGCTGTCGCCTTCAGCAGTTTAAGGGGTCATCCTCTCCTGCGCGCCTCGCTGCCTGGCTTTCATGTACTCCTTTATCTGTGCATGCCTTTGCACTGCACATATTATGGGTCTGTGGGCTGGGGGGCGCGTGGATCACACTGGTTCTTGGGGCATTCTCGGCTACTCATGGGGGTTCTCTATATCTTTCTTACTTTCTATATATATTTGTTTATTTTTATGTTTATCTCCTTATGGAACAGAGGGAAGGTATTGTTACATATCACTACAATGTTCTGTTTATTGCAATTATCTGTATCCCCCTTATAAAGTATAATACAGTTATTTTTTTTTATAGTTGTTTGCTATGCATGTTTATAGAATTTGCTCTACAATAAGTGCACATGGGGCAGAGGTGTCGGAGAAAGCTACCCTTCAGCACGTCTACATCCCCGCTCCTTCGTCCCCCAGCCGCGTTTGTGTCTTTGTATTTTCAGAGGTGCGTGCTGTGACCTCTAGTTTGAGGCCCTCACCTCTCTTTGACGCACAGGCGGACCAGGGCTCATTTACCCATTACCCCTATCCTGCTCTTGTTACCCCCCCCCCCTTTTTAAGTCTTTATTGGCCCCTCCCTCCTTCCCTTTTTTTTTTTCTTCTCTTCTTCTCCCCTCTGCTTTTCTTTTTCTTCCCCTTCTCGCTCTTGCCTTACTTTTATTCCTCACCGGTCGCCCGTCCGGTTACTTCCCCCTTACCTGATTGCTGACTACAGGTGTGGCAGCACTTGTTCCACCCTCACTGAGGATGGGTGACTTTGCGTTGCAGGCGGTTTCTGTCAATTCTAAGGGGCTGAACTCTCCAGAGAAGAGGTCCAGACTCTTCCGGGACCTGCGCACGGGTGGAGCCAACATTGGGTTAGTGCAGGAAACTAATTTCCGCCAGGACTAGGCCCCTGCCTACTCCAATCCTTTTTTTCCTACAGCGTACTATTCTCATTCCTCCTTTCAAAACTCTAAAGGTGTAGCTATATTTCTGGCTAGATCTCTGCCTCTAGTGGTCTCAGATACATGGGCGGACCATGGCGGCCAGGCGCTCTTTCTGAAGGGCACCCTAGGTCCAGAGGAGCTTACTATAGCCAACATTTACGCTCCAAACAAAGATCAACATCTGTTTCTCTGCTCTGTGTTGCGGGACTTAGAGTCCTTTGTGGAGGGTGTAGTGATCTTAGGAGGAGATATTAACTTGACATTGAATCCCCTGATAGATTCCTCAACGGGGAGATCTGTGGTCAAATTCACCAAAATCAAGGCTGTGAAGGCAGCTCTACATAGATTACAGTTGTGAGATGTCTGGAGGATTCACCATCCTACCGATCGGGATTATACAGTATTTACAATCGACTAGAATTGGCTCTATTACATGGAGCGACCACGCCCCAGTGTCTAAGCGCCTCAGGATTCCATCTGTTCCTCCTCGGCAAACTCCTTGGCGATTGAACGAGGCCCTGTTGTCTGATCCCTCTGATTGTGCTAAGCTTCAGAAGACCCTGGAGGACTATTGCACGGAAAATGTTTCGCAGGAAGTCTCTCCTCAAGTTACTTGGAATGCCCATAAGGCAGTCATTCGAGGTCATTTAATTAGTCTGGGAGCTTATCTGAAACGGCGCAGAGCAGCAGGGTGATGTCGCTCCTACAGCAGATTTCAGACATCGAACTTCGACACAAACTGAATCTTTCTCCAGAGCTTTATCGGGACCTAACGAAGTTGCGAGCTGAATTGGCATCGTTATGTAATACTCAGAGACTGAGGGCGTGCCAACTGACTCGTAGCTTTTACTATGCACACGGGAATAAACCTGGCAGACCCCTCGCCCATGCACGTCGGCAGCAGCAATCCTTTATTAGTAAAATTCGTTCCACTTCACACTCCCTGGTGCACCTCACAGAAGAGATAGCGGGATCTTTCCGTTCTTACTATCAGGATCTATACAATATTAAGCGGCACCCATCTGCCCCCACCCTTCGTGACGTGGTTCCAGAGGTCTCGGCATATCTTGACCGATTTATGCCTCAGAAACTCTCCTGTGATGTTGTAGCCTCTATGGAGACTCCAATCACTCATGAAGAATTGCAGCTTGCTCTAAAGTCTTCCCCTTTGGGCAAGAGTCCAGGTCCAGATGGTCTTACCTTGACGTATTACAAGACCTTTCAAGAGGTCCTGTTCCCTCTACTTCTCCATGCTTTCAACTCCCTACGACCGGGGGAGGCTTTCGCTGCACACTCACTAGACGCTGTTATCACAGTAATTCCGAAACCAGACAAGGATCCAGAACTTTGTTCCAGCTATCGTCCTATTTCTCTTTTGAATACTGATTTGGAGCTCTTCTCTAAGATTTTGAGTATCCGCCTCAGAGGGGTTCTCCCCCAATTGGTTCATTCGGATCAGGTGGGGTTCGTGCCGGGCCGTGAGGCCCGGGACAACACCATGAAGGCCATCAATCTAATCCATTCGGCGAGAATCCGGGGGATCACGGCGCTGCTCCTGTCTACCGATGCCGAGGCATTCGACAGGGTGAGCTGGCCTTTTTTGGGACAGGTTTTACAACACATTGGCCTGAGGAACCAGATGCTTCATTGGATCTACTCTCTGTACTGCTCACCGACTGCTCGTGTCAGGGTTAACGGAACTTTGTCACAACCGTTCACCCTGTCGAATTGTACTAGGCAGGGTTGCCCCTTATCTCCCCTCCTCTTCGTCCTAGCTCTAAAGCCACTTCTTAACGCCGTCCGTTCTAACGTCTATCCACGGCCTCACTGTCTCGACTCACTCGTACAAAGTTTATGCTTTCGCTGACGATCTGCTGTTCACTTTGACACAACCACTGATCTCTCTTCCTGCTCTTATTCGTGAACTTACAGCATACAGCAACATCTCTAACTTTAAAATAAATATGGACAAATCAGTTGCCCTGAACGTTTCTTTAGATGCCCCCACTGTGATACTTCTTCGGTCTACATTTCCTTTTCGATGGTCCTCGGATCATGTTAAATATTTAGGAGTGCGCCTTACTTCTAACCCTGCCTCCCTATTTGACGCTAACTATATCCCGCTTCGGGCGGCACTGAAAGCTGACCTGGACAGATGGTCCAGGGTTCGTCTCTCATGGTTTGGAAGAATAGCGGCGATCAAAATGAACATTCTACCACGTTACATATACCTTTTACAAACGCTACCTATTGTCACGGAATTTGAAGACTTTCAGACGTAAGGTTTGGTAGAAACGTAACTTTATTGAAAAGTTAAGGCAATCCCCATAGGGAAACATACATAACAATACAACAATAATAGATTATACAATAGGTTCTACCGGCCTTGCCTAAAATACCGGGCAAGGCAACCCAAGTGACAGTAGTGATAACAGGCTCTACCGGCCTTGCCTATACCAGGTAAGGCAACCGTGAGATGACATGTACCGGTTCTACCGGCCTTACCAATACCGGGCAAGGCAGCCCAAAGGAGTACTGAGTGTAGGCTCTACCAGCCCTGCCAATACCAGGTAAAGCAACCTTAAAGATGGTAATGTACAAGGTTCTACCGGCCTTACCAATACCAGGCAGGGCAGCCTGAGCGAGTAGACTGGCTGTCAGAGAGGAATAGGAACTACGGTCTTACTCAGCAGAAGTCTATTGCCAAGGAAAATCAGATGACTGCATAGGAGTGGACAGCGACTCAGCCTCACTACTGATAGATCAGGAGCAAACCAACGTCCGCATGTTGGGACCAACAATAAATATCTCCACCAGGTTAATGGAGTAAACCAGCGTCCGCACGCTGGAACCAACAGTTTATATCGCAACCAGGTTTAATGGAGTAAACCAGCATCCGCACGCTGGAACCAACAGTGTATATCGCAACCAGGTTTAATGGAGTAAACCAGCGTCCGCATGCTGGAACCAACAGTGTATATCGCAACCAGGTTTAATGGAGTAAACCAGCGTCCTCACGCTGGGACCAACCGTAAATGTCGCCACCAGGTTTTAATGGAGTAAACCAGCGTCCACACGCTGGAACCAACAGTGTATATCGCAACCAGGTTTAATGGAGTAAACCAGCGTCCTCACGCTGGGACCAACAGTAAATGTCGCCACCAGGTTTTAATGGAGTAAACCAGCGTCCGCACGCTGGAACCAACAGTGTATATCGCAACCAGGTTTAATGGAGTAAACCAGCGTCCGCACGCTGGAACCAACAGTGTATATCGCAGCAGCGAAAAGAGCAATGTCGCCGGAGCGATGGGCTAGAGCAGGAGCCCCACACTCCAACGGGGAGTCCACCGGGGGCGAGACTGATGCACTGACAGGTGACTGGAACCACCGTAACCGCCAGTGCAGCGAACCGGCTGAAGAAGCGGCAGGCAGGAGACTCAGGAACTCAGCAAGATTAAACCCGCTAGGTGCTGAAACACAGGAACACTAGCAAACAGGGAACATGGAACACTGGAATGCATGATCAGCAGGCCCAGAAACCTGACATGCAGATCAGGCCAGGTGAAATCAGAAACACCACGAAAGGGCAACCTGGCAGTGCTCAACCTGGGTTTAAAAAGGCAGTGTGAGGAGGGCTGATAGCAGACAGCCAATCAGGAATACTCAGCAAGTGACAGACATAGAACAGCACAAATCACGGGCACCGTGATACCTATTTATATCCCTCGATCTTTTTTCCGAGATATACGGAGACTCCTGTTGAGTTTTATCTGGGGCTCTAGAGGTAAGAGGCTGGGATACCTATACCTCATTCGCCGCAGGGAGTTCAGGGGTTTGGGTCTTCCGGACATGGAAAAGTATCACCACGCAGTTATTCTTTCGAGAGTGCTCAAATGGATGGTTCCTTCTGAAAAGCAGTGGGTTCGTCTGGAACAGGTGTTACTTGTAGTGCTCTCTCCTGTGGTGACTTGGGTAACTGACAACCCTGGCTTATGCATGGACCGCAGTCACCCTACTGTCCCAAACACTTTACGGTTAAGGAGGCGTCTTTCCTCCACCTCGGGGTTGGTCAGCCACCCTTCCCCACTATTATCCCTCGCACACAATGTTGATTTTCCCCCTGGGCTGGCTGGAGGTCCACTGTCAAGTCTACTTCCGGACACAGTCCGATACCCCAGATTGGGGGATGTTGTTGAGGACTGCGGCACCGATACCATTCGGCTCCAGCCCTTACACCGCATCTTGGACGGTAGGCCTTGCCACCCGTCCCTCCCTTACTTCTATACACAATTGAATCACTTTATCACTTCCCAGACGCGTGTTCCTGCGCAGACTTGCCCTTGGACTCCCCTGGAAACCCTCTGTCTTAAAGATACAGTTCCTTGAAAGTTGGTCTCTACCATGCAGAGGATTCTTCTCTCGACTGTTTCCGCCACCAAACCATATTTTCTTAGATGTTGGGAGCGTGACTAATCTTGTTTTTACAGATTCACAGTGGACTAAAATAGCGCTGCTCACTCATACCTGTTAACGATCTGCCCATATTCAGGAAACCGCCTATAAACTTCTAACCAGATGGTACAGGGTCCCGGCTTTATTACATGCTTTCCGACTGTATCGGCCAGGTGCTGGAGATGTAAATCGGACATGGGGTACTATTTGCATATTTTTTGGTCTTGCCCTAAAGTACGGCCTTTTTGGACGGCGGTGATAGACACGATTCATGAGGTGGCGGACCCCACGCTTCCAGATGACCCCCTGGTACTTCTTCTGCATCACACGCCTCATTCAGTGCATATGTACACTCACTTCCTCACTGTGCGTCTGATAAACGCGGCAAAGGTGGTGATCCCCAGATACTGGAAACGTACCTATGCTCCCTCTTTTGGGGACTGGGTGACCTCGGTTGAGGCAATACGTTCGGCGGAGGGCTTACTTCTTACAGCGGAGGGTAGGGGACTGACCCATGACACCAGATGGCTCCGTTGGTCTGAGTTTCTGGAGAGTGAGGCTTTTCTGTCAAAACTCGAAGACGCCTGCACTTGAGTACACCTTTCTCTTTGGTAGTGGGGATTGTGGTTGGTCGGGTGCTCATCCTCTCTCATTACTTTTCCTATCTTATTCTACCTTATTTGCTCTCCTCACACCCATTCTCCCCCATCTTCACCATATCCTCCTGCATCGTCCCATTTCACTCCACTTCATCTTCATTCATTTTGTTCCATTTAGCACCATTCTATTCCTTTCTCTTTTACTTCTCCCTATTCTCCTACTCTACTTTCTCCTTCATCCCTCTACTAGTCTTTCGGGAATTTTTTTTTTTCCCCTTCCCCTCTGTTATGATACCTATGTTATCCTTTAATGTCTCCCGATGTTGTTATCTTGTTGTAAAACTACCAACACTTAAAGAAATATTAAAAAAAAAAAAAAAACTTTCTTGAAGCTTAAATAGGTTATTTTCCCTTGAAACAAGGTACCCTGGGTATGGAGACCGTTGGAACGCCAATAAATATTTCCCCCAAAAATAGAGTCAACATTAAACCTGAGGCCACCAATGCATTGGAAGCCTGATGAAAACTGGATATAACCTGAAGAATGCACCACTGCTTCAACAGGATGGTGGAAGAGGAGGTATATCAGGATACCACGGGATCTCCCCACTCAATAAAAATAGGATTTTAGTCTTACCTGTTAAATCCTTTTCACTTAGTCCATACAGTTCACTGGTACAATGGGAGGCATCAGTCCCCTTTAAGTAGGCAGGAACATTCTCTAAATGTATGCAGGGGGTGGAGCCTCCCTTCCCTCTTAAGGTGACTCATCCAGTCCCGCCCCCAGAATTGTTTGAGAACGAAGTAGACTAGATAGAAGAAGGAAAAAAAGACTCCTGTGAGCATGCCCCAAAGGTCTCCCACTGAATGCCACAGGAGAGCCAACCATGGTCCCTTGACAGGGTGGGAGACCAGTGACCTGTATGGACTAAGTGAAAAGGATTTAACAGGTAAGACTAAAATCCTATTTTCACTGTCGTCCAATACAGGTCACTGGTACAATGGGATGTACAAACATTGAGCTTTCCCAGAGGCAGGAAGAAGGCAAGGACCAGGCGCAAGGCCCCCAGACACACCAGGACCACCAAGAACCTAATGGTTAGAGGTCCCAACAACACGGGAGTGTCAACGGACACCAACTAGGGGTAAAACAGACCCCAGAAACTGGTACACAGCATACTGAACTAGAACCCCCAGAGCTCAACAGTAAGGAAGCACAGAGAACTACAGAAGACGACCCTAGACATGCGAAACTGCCTACAGGACCTTCCTCCCAAAGCTGGCATCAGCAGAGGCCAGCACATCCGCACGGTAGTGCTCCGAAAAGGTGTGTACAGAGACCCAAGTGGCCGCCCAGCACAGCTGGTCAGCACGCGCTGGATTCTTGTAGGCCCAAGAGGCCCCAAGTGACCTAGTAGAAAGAGCAGTAACCCGAAAGGGAACACGCTTATTCCTCAATTCGTAACCTTACGAATAGTAGACCTATCTAAGACGCAATGATTACCCTGGATGCCCCCGTCCCCCTGCCCTAGGACCCTCAGGAATGACGAACAGAGCGTCAGGCTTCCTAATGGACTCTGTGCGATGAACATAAAACTTAAGACAACGCACCATTCAACAAGTGGAGATTCCACTCCGTGTCAAAGGAAGGATTAGGGCAGAAAGAGGGCACCACAAGATTCTGATTGATGTGAAACTCGAGACCACCTTAGGCAAGAACGCCGTATAAATACGAAGCACGGCTTAATCCTTGTGGAACACTAGATAAGGTGGTTCACAAGACAGAGCTTGGAATTCCGCCACCCCACGGCGAACTGAAACAATAGCCAGAAGGAAGACCATCTTCCAAGACAAAAGTGTAAAGCAATAGTAGCCAAGGACTCGAAGGGGGGCGCTGAAGAACCCCCAAAACCAAAATAAGGTCCTACGGAGGAGCTGGACTCCTAAAGGCAGGACGACCATAAGCCACACCGTGGAAGAGAATCCTGACATCAGGAAAAACAGCAAACGCTCCTGGAAAAAGACAGAGAGCACCGAAGTCTGGACATAGAGAACTCAGACTGAGCTCCGTATCGAGACCGTCCTGCAAAAAGGCCAGGACAGTAGGAAGAGGAAAAACATGAGACAGATCCCTGTCAGCACACCAGGTCGACCAGACTCAGTGATAGATCTTGGAAGAAACGGGCTGAGAAGCGCGCAGCATAGTAGCCGCCACAGCAGGAGAAAACCCCTATCACCCCAAAATAGAGGATTCAACATATAGGCCAACAAATTGAGCCGAAGAACAGTCATCCACAGAGAACCCTGTAGAAGAAGAAGAGCTGGACGAGAGGAGAGCCAAAATGACTCCACCACAGATAGGGTCAAACCCCCAGATACCATGGTTGACAATGTCAATCCAGAACAATCGAAATCACCGGACAACATACTATTACAATGTCTGTAACACCCATATTAACATAGGGAGAGAAAAAGATGGCCAGAGAGGACGTCCAACGAAGGACATGCATCAGCATCAGAATTAAGGAGTCTCTCAAGAGAGAGCAAAACGGCTTAACCTTCCTGTTGCGTCCCATTGCCAGTAGATCCACTGGGGAATTCCCCATCTCAGACTAGGAGACGAAACATATCCTAATGCAGGTCCACATTCAAATGTCGACTGCGTGACGACTGAGGAAGTCTGTCAAGACAGTGTGTGCACTCCTGAGCACTGCGGAAATGACAGGAACAGGAACCTCTGCCCAGGACAGAATGGCCTAGACCTCTAACCAAGTGACGAGACTTTGTGCCCCTCCCTGACTGATGAAATAAGCCACTGCCGTGGCATTGTTGGACTCGTCCACCAGGTGAAGCACACGAAGATAGAAAGAAGGGACTCCTTCATGAACCACTTCCCCTGGGCGCTAAAACGACCCAGAACAGTTCCCCAGTCCAGGAGGCTGGCATCCAATAAGACCTCGGTCCAGAGGGAAGTAGAAAAGATCTACCCAGTAGGAGATGGAAAAAGCCCAACCACCAACTCCAAGCTCAACTCGACCTGAGGAGAGAGCGCGTTAGCTTCAGAAGATCTGGTTGGACCTCCATATTACAAACCGAGGTTCCCTGGCGTGTACCATGGTAAATGGAACCGCCGCAATCGTGGAGATGAACCACCCCAGAGAATAACCTCAAGGCCAGTATCCGATCGCGGGATAGGATCATAGGATCCTTCGAGCAAGTTGATGGTTACCTAGTCCAGAAGGAAAACCATGGACCTCCAAGATCGAACAGAAACCCAGGAGGTGAAACGGAACAGGGTCTGACTAACCCTATTTCACAATCCAACCATGAAAAGAAGGAACAGAATACAGGCCTGGACCTGCTGAAAAAGAAGGCGGCCCTCAGCTGATGCTTGCGTAATGCAAGTGGTCCATGAAGAAGAAGTGTGATGCCGTCCTGAGGACGGATATCAAGACCCCCAGCCCCGCTGGAAACCTGGGGCTGATGACAGACCAATGGAAGGCCGAAACTGAAAATGACCTCAGGCGCAGGCAAACCCAAATACTGCCTGCTCTCTAGAAGGACTGGGAAGTGCAAAACGCATCCTAATGTCCAGAGGAGCTAGAAACTCCCCCGCAGCGAATACTGTGAGCAGGTACTCCTGACGAAAAGGAGACTGCACTACAAAGGAATTAAGATCTTTCAGATCCAAAATGAGGTGACATCCGACAACCCTTCTGTTTATTTATTAATTGTTGTTGGTCACCACAAATAGAATCCTGAACCCCTGACCGCAGGGGGGACCTATTCCAGGACATCCTTGTCTAGAGAACCGGAAAAGCGTCTTCAAATAGACAACTACTCTCGTTTACCTGAGGAGAACGAGAAATTAAAGGCGAAAAGGTGGGAAGGAAAAGGGATCTAGTATCCCTCAGACACCACCAGAAAAGCTCACAAGTCCGACACTGAATAATCCCACGGTGTCGAAGGACATTCCAAAGCAGTCACGAAATCCTGGGCTTGTAAACAGCCTAGGGCTGCAATTGCCTCATGTTCTGGAAGGAACGCGGAACAGATAGAACCACCTGGTTCGTTGAACGTGACAGAGAAAAGGAACGAAAAGACCGGTTACGCGTAAACGGCAACCCTTATATTTATTTATTTGGTTAGAAACCAAGGGTAGAAGAGGCACTAACCCCTAAAGCCCTTTAATCAGTTCCTTAGTTCGGAACCAAACAAGGAAGTACCCTCAAAAGCCAAAGAAAGGAAAACTTTCCTGGAGGCAATGACAGCAGATCAATTTCAAGTCAAAGCGCACGCCAAACCACCACAGATGTAGTGGGGGCCCTTGCCCGGTATCAAGGGCAGGAGCAGAAAAAAAGCGTTAATCTAAAGAGACAATAGCAAGGAGACACAATGACTCAGAAGTAAGCGCATTCTGACAGACCTCCAGTGGGTTGCACAGTCCAGACTGCAACAGCCCAGTCAACCCATGCTACAGCAAAGGCTGGAATCATAGCAGACCAAAAGAAGCGAAAACGAGCCTGAGGGGAGCCTCAGTTACCGGTCAGTCCAATCTTGCAGCGTCAGAAACATGTAGACAGTAAGTTGAGATATGGGTGCGTCCACGTTAAAGGAATGAACCCATGTAGCCATTTCTGTTTGAGAAAAGGGAAAAGGTTTAGCAAATATTCTAGACACTGAAGAGGACTTCTCTGGTCCATGTTCAAGGGGCTTCACAGGCACCTGAAAAACATCAAAGGGAACAGAGTGAACCTCCTGAACTGATGGAATGTTGAGAGTGGGTAATACAGCCCTGATCAGGCCCTCAGTAGAGGGTTCAGGATCAGCTACAAATGGGTCCCTTAAGAGACCTGAAAGATTCCAAAGGAGCACCAATCCTCAACATTCCAAACTAGCAACAATTCTTCCTCAGAAGAATCTAATCAGGTGCTCCCTGAGGTTGAGGCAGGGAGGATCTGATAATCGAGGGGTTCTGTCTCAACTGAAATGCCCCCTGAATCTGAGATGCAAAGAGCTGTAAAGAGGACCCAGTTGCAGCCTTAAACTCTTGCACCCAAGCTGGCTCAATAGCATGGCTGGAAGGCCCTGGGTTGCTGCCAGGATCTCCAGTCTGCTGGGCAGAAATGACCAGAGAACACTCTAGGTAGCCCTGTGTGACAGGAAGAGCAGTGAGGAATGAGCGATACTGAACCCCAGCTTCCTTAGTCATAGGTCTAGTCTCTAGCTCCAGCGGTATAGACATTTCTTACATTGTCAAAATAACCAACTGTACAATGAATCACCCAATTGTAGTGTGTAAGATTGATATTTCACCCCAGAAACGCTAAATATAGACTGTTCTGGCAGGCGAAGGGTCAATCTGCAGAGGAGCAAAGGATTGTCCAAGCGCTGTATAGGATACTGATTGAGAAAAGTGCCCAAGATGGCTGCCGCGACGGGAGCCAATCAGAAATTAGGCGCGAAGCGAGCGCTCATGGGAAATGTAGTTTTATCCAAAAAGTACCCCAAAACAGTGCCCGAAGCCCCCCAACACACTTGAACTATAAACCGGATGATAGAGCAAGGGTAGACAAGAAACATGAGCCCTCTCTGAAGTTGCTGAGTGAAGCGGTTCCAGAGATACGTCCCAAACAGTGTAAGTCCATTGAAAGTAAAGGAGCAATGGCGTCTGTGCGGTAAAGCGCGCCATAAAGGCGCAGTACATAATTTTTAATAAAAGTAACCCCCAAAGGGAAAAAGGTTACAATACATAGTAAACACATGTACATCAGAATAAAACACTACCCTATAAAGGACGTGTCCCCAAACCCCTTATAAAACTAGTCAAACCAGCAGAGAAAGGGTTAATATGCCATATAAACTGCTCCAATACCACAGACATACACTTATGTATACAATATATACATAAACACCCAATGAGTGCGCAATGAGAACTCCCAAATACAAGCCCAGTTAAGGGACACTGTGGGACAAATGGACCTTCAGCACTCATGGCTCACCTTTTCCTGCAGATCTTCTGTCTTCAGGTCACCAGTGAAAAAGGAGTACCTCGGAGAGGAATCCCCAGGGAAGTTACTTGAAAATCAAGATTATTCTCTCTTCAGAGCTTAAGGTCCACCAAAATGCTCTGGCTACTGAAACTAGCCACTTTGGAGAGGGCATTGTCAGTCCTGGTAACCTGCCTAATGGTGGTATTCCATATTTGACAGAAAATAAAAAAAGAAACTAAACTTGATTGAGAGATGTTCTCCACCTGTGTGTCTTACACAGGAACAAACAATTCTGGGGGCGGGACTGGATGAGTCACCTTAAGAGGGAAGGGAGGCTCCACCCCCCTGCATACATTTAGAGAATGTTCCTGCCTACTTAAAGGGAACTGACGCCTCCCATTGTACCAGTGACCTGTATTGGACAACAGTGAAAAAATATTATAGGCCAGTGGTAGCCAAACCTGGACCTTAACAGCCACCGACAGTGAATGTTTTTCACAATCCCTGAATAAGCACAGGAAGACCATTTAAAGTGATAGGGATTAATTAGTATGCCTGTGCTCCAGCACAGACATCTTGAAAACATGCATGTTGGTAAGCTCCTCAGAACCAGGTTCAGCTTTCACTGCTTTAGGCTCTAGCCACAAACTGCATGTTTAGAGTTTACCAATAAGTTTCCATTCCTATTTATACTTTAGTGAACACATTTTGGCCACTTTGATTTAATAGATTCTGTGGCAAAGAAAAAAAAATAATTTTCCCCCAAATGAATTAGTGACTTTGCAGATTTTGTTCCTTTAAAAGACTAGTGTATAATAATAATAATAAATATTATATTGTAGGGCTTTTTCTGTCAAGGAAAACAAAAACAAGGTTGCTTCCACTGCTGGAAGATGCATCGGACTTCCCGTCAGTATGAAGTGCTCTTTGTCTAGTATTTGCATATGGAAAAAAAAAAAAAAAAAAAAAAAAAAAAAATTAACACCGTTGAGTTACAGTTTATTTTTCTTCAACTCCTTGTATTCACAAATTTGTTTTTAACATGAGATATCTTCAGTCCTTGCATCAGCTATAATACAACATACATACATAATCTGAACTCTGAACACCAGTGTTGAAAAGGCCCATAATAAACGGTTTTAGCATTCTAGGCATCTTCACAATAGAAGGCGGCCAGCACATAGTAACTCTTAGGCAAAGATCCTGAACGGTCAAGTTCTTACAACATTAGATTGTTAAAGAGAATTAGGAGGTCTGGCACTGAACACCACTCCTTGGGTGGTCATCATCATCATCATATGCTTCACCATTGTAATGGCCACGCCTTTGTTGAGATGGATCGAAGTCCGTTAGTTCTGCTTGCTCCATATCTTCAGTCTCTTCAATTATTTTACGTGCAGGTAGGAGTCTCTCTAACAAGGGAAGTTTGTCAGGGGATATGAAACCACTGGATGGAAAGTTGACCTGCAAGATGAAAAGTTACAGTCAGTCATTTGTGCTATAGCATTTTAACATGGCTATGCATTAATTCATCAGAAAAACAACATTTTAAACATGTCAATATAAGTTCGCATTGCTCATAATAGCTACAGTTTCAACAAGAATACAGGGTGGGAAAAGCCAGATCCACACAAAACACTGACCAATATGATTTTATTGAGTCCAGCTCAGAACAAAATGAAAGGATTCTCTTTTGACTGGTCTAATAGATTGGAGAAATCACTTTATAATGGTACTGCAAGCATTTGCAAGGGTCACTGCACATCCTAAAACACAATGCACATTCCTATGGTGCTTTTCTTTAAAGGGACAAAGACTATGTATAACATATCTATATCTCTATAGATTTCAATGGCGTGCACACTTTAAAGTTGATATAAATGCCTGGGGGGGCATTTCCAAATAACACATGTAATAATAATATTCCAAAAGAAAGCACTCACAGGACTTTGCGGACATGGTTTGTGCTGGTTTATTCCATCAATGTTTCAGCCCGTGTGGGCCTTTATCAAGATGCCTTACCGAATAAACATATAGTAGCACATTTAAACCAAACCAAGGGCAGAAATGGCACCACATGACATCAGTATAGGGGAGGGGGATTTTTTTTTTTTTTTTTTTTTTTTAAATAAAATTAATATATATAGTACAACCATACCTACAGTGAAATAGAGTGAAAAATATTGGACACCACATGGAAATAACGTGAAGCTAAAGTCATTTTACTCTGAAAAACAAGTGTATTTAGCAGTCACATCTACATTCCTAATAATGGGAGGTTTTTATGGTTCCTTAGCATGCAAATGCGAAGTCAACTGAAACTGGTAAGTCACAAATGGAATTAAAAAGGAGAAATTAATAAATCTCTTCAGCTCCACTGTTATGACACTATGGTCATTTAAGTCTGTTCATGACAACCATCTGAGTGTACCATCTTGAAAGAGTAAATGGTGCAAGTCTGTATTGAAAATAAAGACTTACAAGGTACTGTCCAAAATGTGAAGTTAAGGCATCTCACCTTAGCCCAAACACAATCCACTTTATACCACCAATTACTGTTATTGATCCATGTAGTAATGATAATCCACTGTTCTTATGTACAAACCTGCAATGTCCATTCTCGTGTGCGCCATGCCACTGCACCATATCTAATAGAGCTACTTCTGCCATGGTTGGGACAAGCCTTCTGGTCTCACTCCCCCGTGACAGATCCCTCCAGTGGAACAGGATGGAAACAGATAGGACCACTCATTCATTAACTAGTATCTAGGTATCCCATGTGTGTGGTGCAGCCTTTGTACTGAACATAATCCGTATAGCTGATAGATGAACCCTAAACCTGAAGCGCTCCTTGTAAGTTACCTTCAATACTTAATGAAAAACTGTCTTTCAGCAGTTTAAGTCCATGAAGTGAAATGGAATTCAATTTACATCCATTTTGTCTCATGTTGGTGTAGAAGTCTGTTACCTCCTCTTCTTAAGAGGTATATGGTCAATTACCATGTATTTTAAAGAAAAAAGTGAATGCTTGTATTCATGCCAGTGTTTGGCTACCAGTTTCTCTTGGCATGCGGGTGCATTGGCAATGGTGGCACAATGGTTTGCCATCCTTTGATTGGGCATGTGGCCAATTCTACATAAAGTGCATCACATGGACATTGTATGATGTAAAGTACAAGAGCTTACACAGGAAAGTGTGTTTGAGTTTGAAGATTTCAACTGTGAGTGGTTTCTTAAAAATCACCCGTCAGCATCTCTACATGTTACACAGTTCAGACAATGATAGCAACCCAATTTGGGTTTGTTAAGCTATGTGGTATTACTTTGATTATAACAATGGACCGGCTCTGAGGACTAACAGATCTTTTAGATTGGCTCCTCTTTTAGAACTTAAAGGTTGCATTTTAAAGCCGTCTTGTAGAGTATCATCAACCACCAGAATATTCCAGTACTGGTTTATTTTGTTTTATCCATCCACTGGCCATGATGAAGGTAGTAGGAAATACCATATGTTTAGTCTTTTCTTTGCATTCTCCGATGACAAGTGTGTTCTGGGACTGTTGAAGAGCTCGTTCTAATTGTTGCATCAGTTTATCTTGTGGATAACCCCGTAGCTGTGAAACGGTTTATAAGGTCACTAGCAATGTGGGACAGCGTTGCCCGTCATGTTATGACCGTTGGGCGCACATCTGTGAAGTGCAGACTCACTGATAAACACAGACATATGCAACACAGGCAGACATACCATACAGCAATAAAGCTCATATAAATTTTTTTTTAAACTTCAGTATATGTGTTTATACATTAGTCTGTGCAAATAAGATACTTTGGTCTTGCACTAAATCATTTATTCAGTTACATGAATAACCAGTAATAGGTCATGAAATAACCTAAAAATTCTTACTAAGGCCCTGCCCACCAGCCACGTCCCCAACAATATCAACTAAAACGAAAGTATCCCCCTTTGGCCATGTGAAATGTTGGGAGGTATGCCATACACACAGTGAGCGGCAGAAACATGCAAAAGACATACACACACACACATACTGGAGATGGACACATATGTAACAGATGTACACACACACACACGCAACATCTATACGAAGAAATACCTGCGCGCATGAGTTGTGCACCCCCCTCTAGGGTTAATGTATAGAGAACCATGTCAGAGTTAAATAGCAGTGGGAAGTGTATACATACCTGGGAAGTTTGACTTGTGGAGTCCCTGGAGGGGACTCATGTGGTGGTGACGTGGAGACACAAATGGAGAAATCTGGGTTTAATATGTGAAAAAGTGTTAGTAATAGGCTGGGGAAGGAGAAGTGGGAGGGAAATGCAAGTTTACAGTGTGAGGGGTTTGAACACACTCCCTGAGGGGTAAAACTTGATAACCCACTGACTGCCACAGGGTTGTGTAAGTGTGTACCCGTTTGCTGTCTGTCCTGTGTCTTGCATGGTAAATGATGACTGAAGAAATAATCCAGTAGAGGGCCTACCTTAACCCTTTGAGTGCCATTTTGTTCCCCTGGTGCTGCACTACAGGTCCTGCTGAGGCCACTGGGAGTCAGGGTGAGTGTGTGTGCGCACGACATGTGTGTGTGGGGCATGTATTGTGGTGCTGTGTGTGAGTGGTCATGTGTGTTTGGTGCTGTGTGAGTGGGGCGTGTTTGGTGCATGTGTGTTTGTCTATGGTGTAGGAGCAAGTGGCAGCCATTTTGTTTTTTTCTGACTTTGATAGTGGTGGGTGGGCTGCATAGTGAGGGCGGGCCAACTCCCTGCATGATTGAATCACTCAATGGGGGCAGTAACTCCTCCTTTCTGCCTCCCCTGAGTGGGTTTTGGCAGGCACAAAGTCTTCTTAGATATACATCTACCATATCTCTCTCTCTCTCTAGGCCAAGTACATTTATGTTACTATATTTATAGGACATGCACCTTCATACTTGTTTATTTTCAACACTGTCACCTTAATTTTAGTGTGCCAGTGCCTTACATTGTGAATATCTCATAATATATATCTATATATAAATAAATCTCCATCCCCCAATAGTTGGAGTTAGATCAATTGTGACATAGCCCTCGGCACATTTTGGATGCACGAGGCTTCTGTCTGCCAGCTTTGCAATGAGTGGAGTGACAGACGGGAGCATCTACCGCATCCACACTATATGATTAACAGACTCGAATACAGTTGCCACATAATTTGTGATAATTGGGATTGTTGGCAAGTCCATATATATCTACATTGATTGTTTGCGCACAAGAGCTTTGCAATGCGACCGAGCGTGGGACAGAGGCACCGGAACATGCAATATAGTAACCCCTTAAGGACCTGTGACTGACTCCAGGCTCCCCGTGCCGTTCGGGGAGTCAGGAATCAAATTGCATGGCCGGTCCTTAAGGGGTTAAGAGACCTAATACTGGTCTCATTCTGTTATTTCCTGCTTTATACTCTGAGCATTTAGATCTAGGATGTGTTTAACTTTATATGCCAATTCTAACTGCTACAAAAAACAGCCAATGTTTAACATCACTAACAATTTTTACATTTGCATATGTTCATGCTTATTGACAATCTTAACCAGAGGGGCAATATGCCAGTCTCGGTATGTGGCTTACGATTAATCTCTGTAATGCAATATTACAAGAGTTTTGGTCATTTCACAGCCATGTGTAGAAAATGTCCTTCATTTTTGATATTTTTCTCAGGATATTCAGGTTTTTCCCATTATTAGGAATTTAGACGTGACTGCTATATACATTAATTTTTCAGAGTAAAACGATGTTTATCTTCACGTTATTTCCATATGGTGTACAATATTTTTCACACTTTCACTTTAGGTATGGTTGTACCAGGGCTCAAAATTTCCACTCGCCACTAGCCAATGGCGAGTGAAAATTTAGCCCTGGCGAGTAGATATTCAGCCCTGGTGGGTATGTTTTGGCTTGCAGTGGCGAGTAACTTTTCAGGTCTGGCTAGTAGCAAAGGAATTCAAATTTTAAGCCCTGGTTGTACTATATTTTTTTTTATTTAAAAAAAAAAAAAAAAAAAAAAAAAAAAACACAACATTTTCCCCTCACCAATACTGATGATGTCATTTGGCACCATTTATGCACTTTGTTTGGTTTAAATATGGGTTACTATGCATTTATTCTGTAAGGCATCTTGATAAAAGGCCGAAATGTTTAGGTTTGGGGTCATAAAATTTCCTTGTTTGTTATAGGAGCAGCTTTACCTTACGGTACATAAGTGCCCATAAAGCCAATCCAAACTGTGGGAGGTACTTCAAGAAGTGAAGAGCACTTGCCCCATACATTACCTCAAACTGACCACTAAAATGCCAAAGGTCTGCAAGACTAATTGCTGCAAGTGGAGGATTTGACAAAAGCAAAAAGTTCGAAAGACACCATTTAAATTAAAATTTCTAACCTTGTCAAGTTCTATACAATAAAAATTATATATTACTAGCAAAATGGACACAGCCTTGGGATTAAGTCCTTTGAGTTCTTAAAGGGATAGTAATATCAGAAAAAAAAAAAAAATGTAATTAACTATATGGTAGATACAAATAAGTGCAAGTACTCTCAATTGTATCTCTCGAACAATTATGGCTTGAGAAATATAGGAAAATAAAGTTCTCCACTCCCTCCCCTTTCTGCTTGACTAGCTGTAAAGCTGTCAGAAGCAGATTCTGGTCATTTGACCAGACGCGGCTCTTCAGCAGCGCTGATATAATGATATCTAAAGAAATACTTTATCAGAATGGTCTACAATGTATGCTTGCAAACCAGGCACACGTTGTAGACTGTTCCGATGAAGTATTTATTTAGGTATCGCTGTCGGCACTGTCTGATCCAGGAACCAGATTCAGCTTCTGACAGCTTTACAGCTCGCCAAGCAGAAAAAGTTCTCTGTTCCCTCCCCTATTTTCCTATATTTCTCAAGCCATAATGGTTCGAGAGATACAAATAAGTGCAAGTACTCTTAACTGTATCTACCATATAGTGAATACTTTTTTCTGACATTACTATCCCTTTAAAGGGTATTCAACACATTAATTCAGAATGGTTTGGGTAGGTTTGCTCCAGTGAAAAAGGTTGCGTGTTTGAGAGGCAAAGAGGTATCTGTGCATGTGCCGCATAACTCTTTGGCCCTGAAGGAACAAAATACATAGCAGATTTTATTTAGTTTGTTTCAACTCCTTCAGTGGCAGAGAGCTATGCAACACATTCCACTGCAAGGATACCTCTGCCTCTCAAACACTTAACCCATTCACTGCCACAAATCTACACAAAGCATTGTGAATTAGTGTGTTAAATACCCCTGAAGCAGTCACAAGATTTAAGATCCATGTGTGGGACTTGGCTGCAACACAGTTAAGAATAAACTATAAAGAACAGGATTAGCATTGTTTAGTACCAGTGGAAGTAGTTGTACAGATAATGACGGACTACGAGATGAAAAGTACTCAATCTCAAAAGAGCCATACGAACAATCAGCAAGCTAAAATTTCCTCAAATCCCCATTTATGTCAGTGGGTTTTGTGTGTGCTGGTTTAGATTAACTTTCATTGCCAGAGGGGTACACAACACATTGCAATGCACTGTGTACCTCTCTGGCAGTCAAAAGGTTAAACATGAGCCTCAGAGTTTATATAAATCTTTACGTACACATTATACATATAGACTCCTGTATGTACATAGATCTGTCTCCCTGATGCTCACATAACCTTTTTGCGTACCAGAGGGATATGAAGTGTATTGGAATGCGCTGCATACCACTATGTCACTCAAAAGGTAAAAAATAAATAGATAAATAAATAAGCCCCGCCCCCCCCCAACTGGCAACATAGTCCTACACTGCTAGTATGTACGAATTGGGAAAAACTTGGAATGGTCATTAGACAAGGATTTGGGAGTACTGATAGACAATAGACGTCACAGCAATGTGCAGAGGCAGTCAGCTGCTGCAAGAGCAAACAGGGTACTATCCTGCATTAAAAAGGGGTATAGATTAATGGGATCCAGATTCTACCTCTATATAAATGCTTGGGAAGCCTTCATCTAGAAGATGAGGTACAGTTTTGGGCACCAGTTCTTATAAACATTACTGGACTTGAAAAAGTACAGATATGTGCAACAAAACTTAAGGGATCTGAGTTAGAGACACGAACCAAACTGGGTTTGTTTACATTAGAGAAGGCAAAGGGCTGATTGGATTACCATTTACATATATATATTCAAGGGCAATACAACTCTCCAATGAATTAACCCTTTGAGTGCCAGAGGCGGTATCTAGTGCACTGTAGCGCGATGCATTGGACACCTTCCCGGCACTGAAAGGGTTAATGATACTAAGAATTGATCCAAGAGCAAGATCCATTAAGAGTAGAGGAAAAGTGATTTAAAGGGATAGTAATACTTTAATACTTTACTAATCCCAATATTTTACTAGTAAAAAAACCAACCAAACAAAAAAAACCCCAACCAAACAAACAAAGAAAAAAAACCAAACACATTTGCCCCCTCGTGACATCTCTCAAACCTTTATGGTTTGAGAGATTTCACTCGCAAAGTTCCCCTCTCCCTCCACTTTCCCTGAAGTCAGCATTGTAGCCGACTGCAGAGGAAGCCTGTTCTATGATTATCCAGAAGCTATGCAGCAGAGCAAGCACACATAGAAGACCTTTTAAGTGAATGATTTTTTTTTTTTTTAGTAACGCAATTGCGGCTTTACTGCAAAGCTGCCGGACGGTCGTACGACAGGCTTCCCCTGCAGTCAGCTACAACGTTGACTTCAGGTAAAGGGGAGTGATGGGGGAACTTTGTGAGTGAAAAATAGGATTTTAGTCTTACCTGTTAAATCCTTTTCACTTAGTCCATACAGGTCAATGGTAACTCTGGGAGGCATCAGTCCCCTTTAAGTAGGCAGGAACATTCTATAAATGTATGCAGGGGGGGGGAGCCTCCCTTCCCTCAGGCTGCCTCCAGAATTGTTTGAGAACTAATCAGACTAGATAGAAGGAGGAAAGTAGACTCCTGTGAGCATGCCCCGAAGGACTCCCACAGAATGCCACAGGAGAGCAAAGCATGGTCTCTTGACAGGGTGGGAGACCAGTAACCTGTATGGACTAAGTGAAAAGGATTTAACAGGTAAGACTAAAATCCTATTTTCACTGTCATTCAATACAGGTTACTGGTAACTCTGGGATGTCCAGCCACTGAGTTACCCTGAGGTGGGAAGAAGGCAAGGACCAGGCGCAAGGCCCCCAAAGTCACCAGGACCTCCATGAACCAACCGGTCAGAGATCCCAACTAACCAGAGGTGTCAACGGACACCAACTAGAGGTAAAAACAGACCCCAAGAACTGTTACACAGCACACTAAACCAGAGCCAATAGGACTCAACAGAAAGGAAGCACTGAGAACCTCAGAAAAGAAAGATCCTAGACAGGCAAAACTGTCTCCAGGACCTTCCTCCCAAAGCTGGCATCAGCCGAGGCCAGCACATCCACACGGTAGCGCTTCAAGAAGGGGTGCACAGAAGACCAAGTGGCCGCCCAGCACAACTGAGCGGCAGACTTGATTCTTGGAGGCCCAAAAGGCCCCAATTGATCTGGTAAAATGGTCTGTAACCCGAAAGGGAACGTGCTTATCCCTCAATTTGTAAGCTTCACGATTAGAAGACTTAATCCAAGATGAAAAAGGTACCCTGGATGCCGGTCTCCCTGCCCTAGTACCCTCAGGAATGACGAACAGGGCGTCAGACTTCCTGATAGACTCAGTGCAATGAACATCAAACGTGAGAACGCACAATATCCAACAAGTGGAGATCCCTCTCCTTGACAGAGGAAGGGTTAGGGCAGAAAGAGGGCACCACAATCTCCTGACTGATGTGGAACTCGGAGACCACTGTAGGCAAGGACTCCTTAGAGGTGTGAAGCATAGCCTTATCCTTGTGAAACACCAGATAAGGTTGTTACAGGACAGAGCTTGCAAGTCCGTCACACGGCGAACTGACACAATAGCCGGAAGAAAGGCCATCTTCCACGACAAAAGGCGCAAAGGAATAGTAGCCAAGGATTCAAAGGGGGAACGCTGGAGAACCCGCAAACCAGATTAAGGTCCCACTGAGGAGCCGGACTCCGAAAGGCAGGGCGCACAGTAGCAACACCCTGGAAGAAACCTCTGACGTCAGGAAGATAGTAATGCGTTTCTGGAAAACGACAGAAAGCACCGAAGTAAGAACCGTAAGAGAACTCAGACTGAGTCCCGTGCCAACACCGTCAAACCAAAAAGGACAGGACAGTGGGAAGATCAAAGTCATGAGACAGATCTCTGTCAGCACACCAAGACACAAATATCGACCTGACACGGTGATAGATAGTGGAAGAAACAGGCTTATGACACTAAGCATAGTAGAAACCACAGCAGAAGAAAACCCTTTCTTCCATAACAGAGGATTCAACATACAGGCCGTCAAATTGAGTCGAAGAACAGTCTTCCACAGATAACCCTGTAGAAGAAGAACTGGACGAGAGGGGAGTCGAAATGGCTCCACCACAGATAGGGTCATAAACTCCGGATACCAGGGTTGACGATGTCAATCCCGATCAGAATTACCGGACAACGTACCAATTACGAGGCCCGTAACGCCCATATAAACGTAGGGAGAGGGAGAGGGGAAGGAGAAAAATGGCCAGAGAGAATGTCCAGGAACGGACATTGTATCAGCAGCAGAGTTAGAGTGACGCTCCACAGGGAGCAAAACGGCAGAACCTTCCTGTTGTGTCCCATTGCCATCAGATCCAGTGGGGCATTCCCCATCTCAGAACCAGAAGTTGAAGCACCTCCGGATGTAGTTCCCACTCTCCGCTGTCGACTGTGTGACGACTGATAAAGTCTGCCATGACATTGTCTACGCCTGGAATGAGCACTGCAGAAATGACTGGAACATGAACCTCTGCCCAGGACAGAATGGCCTTGACCTCTAACCAAGCGGCAAGACTTCTTGTCCCGTCTGTCGATGTAAGCCACTGCCGTGGCGAAGTCGGACTCCACTCAGACTGGCCCGTCCTCCAGTAGACACTCCCAATGATGGAAAGAAGGGACTCCTCAATGTACCACTTCCCCTGAGAGCAAAAGTGACCCAGAACAGCTCCCCAGCCCAGGAAGCTGGCATCCGTTGTGACCTCGGTCCAGTAGGGAATCCGGAAGGATCTTCCTTGTAGGAGATCGGAAGGCCCAAACACCACTCCAAGCTCAACTCGACATGTGGGGGGGGGGGGGGGGGGACGATAGTGTTTGATGATCGGTCGGACCCTGCATGTCCGTATCACAAATCCCTGAAGTTCCCTGGTGCGTACCATGGCAAATGGAACCGCCTCTATCGTGGAGAAGAGCTACCCCACCAGAGGAGACAACTTCGGAACCAGTATCCAATAGCGGGATAGGATCATAGAGACCCTTTGAGAAAATTGATGGTTACCTCGTCCGGTAGAAAAATCATGCACCTCTGAGTATCGAACAGAAGACCCAGGTGCCGAGACGGAACAAGGTCAGACTTGACAAAGTTCGCAATCCAACCGTGATGTGTAAGGAAGTGAATGCAGGTCTGGACCAGCAGATGAAGAAGGTCCGCAGATAATGGTTGCAAAAGGCAAGTCGTCCATGTACGAAGGCACTCTGATGCCGTCCAGATGGAGGATGGATATCAAGGACCCCCAACACCGGTTGGAAAACCTGGGGGTCTATTGTCAGACCAATGGTAGCTGAAACTGAAAAATGACTTCTGGCGCAGGCAAACCTCAGATACTGCCTGCTCTCTAGATAGATTGGGATGTGCAATACGCATCCTGAAGGTCCAGAGAAGCAAGGAACTCCCCCGGAGACATGGCAGCGAATACTGTGAGCAGAGACTCCTGACGATAGCGAGACTTCACTACAAAGGAATTAAGATCTCACAGACCCAAAATAGGGCGGCATCCGCCGTCCCCTTTTTTTTTGTCACCACAAAAAGGCTTGAATAGAATCCTGAACCCCTGCCCGCAGGGGGTACCTGTTCCAGGACAACCTAGTCCAGAAGAGCCTGAAAAGCGTCTAACAGACGGCTTCACTCGACTTCTTGAGGAGAACGAGAAAGATAAAGACGAAAAGGTGGGAGAGAAAAGAAAGGGATCTTACATCCCACAGACACCACCAGAAAAGTCCATGGGTCCGATGCTGAATCATCCCACGGTGTTGGTGAGTCATGCAGAAGCAGCCACGAAGTCATGGTCTTGAATGCGGCCTTGGGCTGCAATTGGTGCATGGGCTTGAAGGAGGAACGCGGAGCAGATGGAACTGCCTGGTTCGTCGTACGTTTCTCAGAGTAAAAGAAACGAGAGGACCGGTTACGCATAAACGGCCACTTTTTTTTTTGGAAGCCGTGACAGCAGACCAAATCTTAAGCCAACGTGCACGCCCAACCACCACAGGAGTAGCGGAGGCCCTTGCCATCATGCGGATGGCATCAAAGGCAGCAGCAGAAACATATTGTTGATCCACAGAGATAATAGCAAGGAGACACAATCTCTCCAAAGTAGGCGCATCCTGACGGACCGACATTATAAGTTGCTCAGTCCAAACTGCAACTGCCCGGATAACCCATGCAACAGCAAAGGCTGGACGCACAGCAGAGCCAATAGAAGAGAAAATTGACTTGAGGGGAACCTCAAGTTACTTATCAGTCCAATCTTGCAGTGCAGAAGCATCAGAAACATGTAAGACCGTAGATTTAGGCAGTCTAGATATGGGTGCGTCCACCTTAGGGGGATGAACCCATGCAGTCATTTCTGTTTCAGAAAAGGGGAAAAGTTTAGCAAACTTTCTAGACACTGAAGAGGACGTGACGGGAGTAGTCCATGCGTCAGAACCAAACAATCAAGAGTTGGGTTAGGAGGAAAATGAGTAAGGGGCTTTGCAGGCACCTGAAAAACATCAGAGGGATCAGGGGGAACCCCCTGAACTGATGGAATGTTGAGAGTGGACAATACAGCCCTGATCAGGCCCTCAGTAGAGGTTTCAGGATCAGCTTCAAATGGGTCCCCTAAGAGACCTGAAGATTCCAAAAGAGCACCAACCTCAACATTCAAATCTAGCAACAATTCTTCCTCAGAAGAATCTGACACATCAGGTGCTCCGTGCGGTTGAGGCAGGGAGGATCTGATAATAGAGGGGGTCAGTATCTGGGATGTAAAGAGCTGTAAAGTGGACCTAAGGTCTCCAGTTGCAGCCTAAAACGCTTGCACCCAATCTGGCTCAATAGCATGACTGGAAGGCCCTGGGTTGCTGCCAGGAACTTCAAAACCTGCTGGGCAGAAATGACCAGAGAACACTCTAGGTAGCCCTGTGTGACAAGAAGAGCAATGCACAATGGGGGATACTGATACCCCAACTTCCTTAGTCTTAAGTCTAACCCCTAGCACCAGCGATAGACATTCTCACATTGACAAAACCACCAACTGTACAATGAATCACCCAATTGAAGTGTGTAAGATTGATATTTCACCCCAGAAACGCTAAATATAGACTGTTCTGGCAGGTGAAGGGTCAATCTCCAGAGGAGAAATGAATTGTCCAAGCGCTGTGTAGGATACTCAATGAGAAAAGTGTCCAAAATGGCTGCCGCAACGGAAGCCAATCAGAAATTAGGCACAAATCAAGCGCTCAAGCGCTTTTTTTCCCCAAAAAGTACCCCAAAACAGCACCCGAAGCCCCTCAACACACTTGAACTATAAACCGGATGATAGAGCAAGGGTAGACAATTAAAATGAGCCCTCTCTGAATTTGCTGTGTGAAGCGGTTACAGAGATACATCCCAAACAGTGTTAACCCATAGAAAGTAAATGGAGCAATGGAGTCTATGCGGTAAAGCGCGCCTTAAAGGTGCAGTACACAATGTTAATAAAAGTTACACTACAAGTTAAAAACATGAAACACATGCAGCGAACATGTATGCATATAGAGAAAACACTGATCCAGTAAGAAAAGTGCCAGAAAACCCTATTAAACCTGTCAAACCAGCAGAGAAAGGGTTAAGTTACCACAGAAGCCTGCTCCAAATAGACACACATATATACACCCAATGAGTGCCGGAGTGTTCTCACACAGGAACAGACAATTCTGGAGGCAGACTGGATGAGGCAGCCTGAAAGGGAAGGGAGGCTCCACCCCCTGCATACATATAGAGAATGTTCCTGCCTACTTAAAGGGGACTGACGCCTCCCAGAGTTACCAGTAACCTGTACTGGACGACAGTGAAATATTACTATTTGAGAGAGGTCACTGGGGGCATTATTATTATTTTTTTTTTTTTAAACTACTGATTAGTAGTAAAAGAAAAAGGAATACCCCCACGCCTAACTGGTGTTTTTTTTACCCTCCACTGGATCAACAGAGGTGATATGGCATGGGCTGAACTTGATGGAAGAAAGTCTTTTCAGCGTCAACTATGCTACTATACAGTTACATTGTGAAGGTATTTGATCAGCGTTTTCCATTCACTTATTCGATAAGTCTTCTCGTTAAAAGGTGGAAGGTGAAGTTCCATTATTTTCTGTTTATAATATTTTAGTGGTATATACTGTATTTCTCACTTGCATACCTGTTCGCTTTAAGATATGTTGTTACATTATTTTACTATTTAGTAAAACAGTAAGATTATATTTTCTTCCAAGAATGACACAATGTTACTTTGAAAATTCTATGAATCTATATGGATAAATTAACAATGTAATTGTTATTCTACCAGCCCACTTAGAACAATTAAAAGTAATAAGATCAGAATAATGATATTAGAAGAGATTATTTTTGTTTGGGCCTACAAGAGTGGAGGGGGTGCATTTTTTTTTCCCCCCCCATCTCGTTTGAGCTATATAAAGGCACCATCTTGACATTTTCAGGTCATCAAATTGGTTCCTGATGAAAGAATGCCAAGTTTTTAAACACATTGCCCCATTTTATCTTTGTTTTTTTAACCCTTTGAGTGCCAGAGTGGTACGGAACACATTGCAAAGCAATGCGTTCCAGATCACTCTGGCACTCAAAGGATTAATGTTCTATGTCAATCAATTTTTCTCAACACTGACAAGAGTTCCAAAACGATATGCACCTCAGCAGGTTTTTGCAGTTTTGGGTTGGTCGTCTTCTGGAGTGACATCTTCCATTTTGGGAAGCGGTCATTTATGTACAGTTAGGGAAAAAATTAATTTGATCCCCTGCTGATTTTGTACGTTTGCCTAATGACAAAAATGATCAGTCTATAATTTTAATGGTAGATTTATTTGAACAGTAAGACCGGAATAACAAAAAAATCCAGAAAATTGCATTTCTAAAAAGTTATAAATTGATTTGCATTTTACGGAGTGAAATAAGTATTTGACCCCTTTGCAAAACAGAACTTAGCACTTGGTGGCAAAACCCTTGTTAGCAATCACAGATGTCAGACATTTCTTGTTTCTTTTGTTATTCTGTCTCTCACTGTTCAAATAAACCTACCATTAAAATTATATAGACTGATAATTTCTGTCAGTGGGCAAACATACCAAATCAGCAGGGGATCACATTTTTCCCCTCACTGTATACAGAGTAGAGGCAGTAGTAATCTTAGTTTATTTTTATTAGCAGCAGATTTTAATATAGTACCCTGGTGTTTGATAGAGTTTTACAAATGAGTAGTAGTACTTTTGTGCTTTATGCTGCTTGCCCAAAGGCCATCATTGTTTCCGATTTTACATACACAAGCATTACCAACCAAATGTGTCATTGTTCACCCTTAATTCACGTGCAAGTTTTAAGGGGCCATGTTTAAAGTGGATCACCTTGAATAAACTTTACAGTATTTGAAGCATCTTTATTTCCTGTTAAAGTCCCTTTTTTTTTTCTCTCAAAAAAAAAAAAAAAAAAAAAAAAAAAAAAAAAAAAAAAAAATTTTGCCGTGTTAGTTATGAAGAACTATATTCAGTCTGGATGACTGAATTGGCTGTGTCACTGCGGCAAAAACTTTGCCACAGTAAGTCTTGTGACCAGCTTCCTTATTTCCAAGCTGTTGGCCTGAAGGGTGGTTTGATAGAGGAGTGTTCACAGGGGAACAACGTGCGCGCACACTGTTCTTCCGGGATGTCACTCAAGGAAAATTTACGTGTCAGAGGGAGGGGAAAGGCTACCCATGATCCTATGTGTTAGCAATATACTTAAATAACGTTAAGATTTCTTGATTTCTTTTGCAATACTTATCAAGTTTTAGCTAGCACAGTTGCTTGTTTGCAGGTTCTATAATTTGTTTCTTTTGTATCTACTCCAACAAGTTCCGTCTCTCTAAACACCATTCGAGGATCCCTGAAACAGGGATAGTAAGGTTTCAAAATAAAAACAGCTCCAATTAATCTTCATAGTATGTGGGCAATGCAGAGTTATTTAAGTACTGTCAGAGTTGTAGTTAAAGAGTAATTGAATGATAAAGTAACCCCCCTCCCGCCCTTTTTACTGATGTAACACTGCTCACCTTAAAGCAGAAAGGCTGTGTCCAGACGGTCTGCAGAGGGACAAGCTTCGATTAGCATAAGGAAAAACCTGTCGGGGGGGGGGGGGGGGGGGGTGTTGCAGGGTTTTCGTTGTTCTCACAGTAATATCCTTGTGAGCTGCCTGGTCTGTGGACCAGATCCCACATCTGAGAGGAGCTGGCTTACACTAGGTAAAAGGGACAGGAGAATTATTCAATTACTCTTGAACTCCAACTCTGAGAGTATTGAAATAACTCTCCATGGCCCAAATACTATGTAGACTAATTGGAGCTTTTTTTTTTTTTTTTTTTTTTTTTTTTAACTTAACTATTCCTTTAACTGTATACCATTTCCCAACTGCTTGAGACCACCATGTCAAAGTCTAGTTTCTAGTTAAAACAAAAAGTTATTAATTATACTTTGATTATTTCCCATTGTTATGATGGAAGTCACATTTCTCCAGTCAATTTCAGGGAAGTCAGAATCTCCCATAGGACTATATATTTCCTACCCGAGAAGCATTTTCCATTAGCAACTGGGTTTCTTGAAACTCCACAATACTAAGTGACTTCTAGCAAGTACCCATCAACATCTTATTACCTATGCCCCCAGTGTGTAAAGCCCATAATCACATTTTTACACCTCTTACTTTTAAAAAGGTCTTGCAACACAACTTTTCATTATTTGTGTCACATTTACAATTATATAGTGCCAGTAAGATATAGGATCAACTTGTTACGGCATGTTAATTTTTTTTTTTTTTTTTTTAGGTTTGTTTATATGAAATCAATGGATATAGGATCTTTACGTGGAGCATTTATGTTCTTTAGATTATAGAGAACTGATGTTGGATGGTAGGGGCTGCTTTCAAAAAAGGTGAATTGTCACTGGATGTTACATTGCAACTCTTCTGTCTCCAGGAACTTTTAATGTTGGGCAACTGTTTTTAAGGTACGATATCCGTATTAGTTTGGGGATTTTGGATGCCCCTCAATGAGGTCTTCATAAACAAAAACATGGCCCCAAAAGAACGGACCCTGTGAGTGCCACAGAGCTCTCCAGCGCAAAGCAATGTGCTAGAGACTCCCGCAGCACTATACAGGGTTACTTTTATTATTATTATTTTTTTTTATTATTATTATTTAATCACCTCATGGTGGTGGAACATCGGGACCCCTCCTGATGTTCCCCCAGTGCGACCTCACTGGGAGATAAATATGGTGACACGATAGCAATAAGAGCTCTCCTGCCTTCAGGAAAGTTTCTCTAACGTCACCGGTTACCATATCAGCGATATTAAGAGGCTTCCCCCGATCCTGCCCACTCCTACACGGAAGTTCGTATAGGAGAGACTGGGAAGGAGAAGCTCTGCTTCTCTTTTGCACATATTGAACTCCCCACATGATAGGATGGGAGATTAACTGGGGCACACATCAGGAGTGATCATGATGCTCCCAGTTTTTTTTTTTTTTTTTTTTTTTTAAATTTTGATCATGGTCACTGCATGCTGGTTATACTAGCTTATGCAGTGACAGCATTTAGTGGGTACAACATACGAGCTTGTACAATATGTTTTTTTTATATATGTGAACTTATTAACCCTATGAATGCATCCGGTTTCTGCTTTTTCAGAAATGGTACAGAAGACTGCACATTCAAGGTGAGGCTTACAAATTATAAAGTATAGTGGCAAAATTAGGTTATCCATTCTTGATTCAATACCTCTTTTTAATGGGGACAGGAATTTGTTTAACTTTTGTTACTGCTATTTGACACTGGTCACTGCTTCCAGGTTTGTAGTTTACACAGATTTTACAAGGATTCCAGTTCTGTCTATAGAAACTAGTCCCCTTATGTATACTTTTGTATGGTTGTAGACTTGTTTTATGGAAAGTTTTCCATGTATCCAGTAAAAATAGGATTTTAGTCTTACCTGTTAAATACTTTTGGTCCAATAGGGAACCTGAAAGGACCTCCCTTTCAGAAGATGAGACAGGTCCAACCACCATTCCAAGCTCAACTCGACATGAGGAGGCAGAGAGACTGACAGATGCTGATGATCTGGATGATTCTTGCACGTCTGAATCACAAACCTCTGAAGTTCCCTGGTGTGTGCCATAGCAAATGGCACTGCCTCTATCGTGGAAATGAATTTCCCCACCAGAGAAGTCAACTTCGGTACTGGAACCCTTTCGAGCTCCAGGATCTTGGATACACGGAGAGCAATCTGATGAGCCACTTCCTCCGGTAAAAACACCATGCACTGCTGAGTGTCGAACAGGAGACCCAAGAAGAGGAGCTGTTGAGATGGGACCAAGTCTGACTTGTCCAGATTCACATTCCAGCTGTGGCGATTGTATGTCTGTATACACAACTGCATCTGCTGGTGGAGAATCTCTGCAGATGAAGCTTTCAGGAGCAGATCATCCATGTAGGGAGTCACCCTGACACCATCTCGATGAAGCACAGCTATCAAAGCTCCCAATACCCTCTGAAAAACCTGAGGAGCTGAAGTCAGTCCAAAGGGAAGAGCTGAAAACTGAAAGTGGCCTTTGTGACAGGCAAATCTGAGATACCGTCTGCTCTCCGGATGAATAGGGATGTGAAGGTATGCATCCTGAAGGTCCAGGGAGGCAAGGAACTCCCCTGGAGACATTGCTGCTATCACAGAACGCAGGGATTCTTGACGATAGTGGGAACTCACAAAGGAATTGAGATCCTTGAGGTCCAAAATAGGATGAGCACCTCCGTCCTTTGGCCACAGCGAACAGGTTGGAATAGAATCCTGAACCTGTGTCCTCTGATGGAACCAATTCCAGGACCTCTTTGTCCAAAAGATCCTGAATAGCGTCGAACAGACGTCTTTTTGTAGGCTCCTGAGAAGGACAAGTAAAATGGAACCGAAAAGGAGGAAGGGAAGAGAGAGGGATCCTGTATCCCTCTGATACCACCTGAACAACCCTAGGGTCCGCTACTGACTCCTCCCAAACCCGGCGAAAGATGTGGAGACGTCCACCTACAGCCAGATGCGGACCCGGGTTCGGTGAGTCATGCCGAAGCAGTCTTGGAGGTCTTGGCCTTGGGGACAACTTTGGGCTTCCAGGACTGTTTGGGCTTGGAGGAGGAGCGTGCAGAGGACGGACCCGCCTGGGACGCAGAGCGTGTCTCGGTTTGGAAGGAACGAAAGGACCGATTGCGTTTGGCTGGAAACTTCTTTTTGAAGACTGATGGTAGAAGAGTACTTTTACCACCAGTAGCCTCACTAATCATCTCCTTAAGTTCAGATCCAAACAGTGAAATCCCTTGAAAGGGTAAGGAAAGCAAGGCTCTTAGAAGCGGTGTCAGCAGACCAAATTTTCAGCCAAAGAGCACGTCTAGCCACCACAGAGGAAGAGGAGGCCCTCGCCATCATGCGCACAGCATCAAAAGCAGCGTCAGAAACAATTTTGAGCTTCTGATATATTAGCAAGAAGCTGTAGCTGCTCAGACACTGGCGCATCCTGGCGAACCACCTCAGTAAGCTGTTCAGTCCAGGCCGCAATAGCCCGGTTAACCCACGCCACTGCAAAGGTTGGACGCATGGCAGTGCCAATAGAGGCAAAAATAGATTTAAGACAAGTTTCTAACTTTTTGTCCGTCCAATCTTGCAGGGCAGAAGCATCAGATACAGCTAAGGCAGTAGATTTAGATAACCTAGAAACTGGAGCATCCACTTTAGGAGGATGAACCCATTTTGCCAGTTCAGACTCAGGAAAAGGGTAAAGTTTAGCAAACTTTTTGGACACAAGAGGATTTCTCAGGATTCCTCCACGCATCAGAGACTAAGCGAGCAAGAGTAGTGTTAGTAGGAAAACATACAACAGCTTTAGACGGATTTTGAAAAACGTCAGTTGGATCATGAGTAGATTCCTGAGTCAGAGGAAGGTTGAGTGTGTTTAGCACAGCTCTGATCAAACCCTCAGCAGAGATTTCAGGGTCACATTCAAAAGGGTCACCAATGGACCTGGTAGATTCAATAACAGTGCCTTCCTCAGCATCAGAATCCTGTAATAGTTCTTCCTCAGAAGAATCAGACACATCAGGAGCCCCCTGTGGCTTGGGCAGGGAGGTCCTGACTGTGGAGGGGGTCTGCCAAACTTGAAGAGCCCCCTGAACCTGAGAGGGAAAGAGTTGGAGAGTGGATCTGAGATCCCTAGTGGCAGCCTTGAACTCTTTCACCCAAGTTGGCTCAATGGCGTGACTGGAAAGCCCAGGGTTGCTGTCATGACTTTCTGCACATTTTGGGCATAAATGACCAGAAAATTATCTAGGCAGCCCAGAGTGACAAGAGGAGCAAAACGCAATGGGGGAAACTGACACCCCAGCCTCCTTAGTCTTGGTTCTAGCCCCTGACTCCAGTGGAGTAGACATGCTCACAGCGTCAGATATACTCCACTGACAAGAATCACCCAATTGAAGTGTGAAAGATTAAAATTTCACCCCAGAAATGTCTAAAATTAAACTTATCTGGCAAGCGAAGGGTTAATCTGCAGAGGAGAGAGAGAAGGCTCGGTCCCTGCATAGTATACTCGCTGAGAAGAACTCACAAAATGGCTGCCGCGACGGTAGCCAATCAGAAAACGAGCGCGAAACCAGCGCTCATGGGAAACGTAGTCTCTCAGAAGTACCTCAAAACAGTGCCTGAAGCCCCCCCAGACCCCCAACACACCGAAACATGCAACCGGATGATAGAGCAAGGGAAGACCAACAAAATGAGCCCTCTCTGAAGTCGCTGTGACAAGCGGTTCCAGAGATACGTCCCACACTGTGTAAACCCATAGAGAGTAAAGGAGCAATGGCGTCTATGCGGGAAGAGAGCTCTTAAAGGAGCGGAACATTAACTTTTAATAACTTAACCCTGACAGAAAAAAGTTACCAAACACACACAAAACACATGTGAAACATGATAAAACAATATCCCAATGAGAGAAATAGCAGGGAAAAGGTTAAAACCCCCATAAACTGCTCCAAAACCCAGAGAATACACACAGACATTGCATAAATACAGGCAATATGAAGAAAAACACCCTATGAGTGCTGGAGTGCATAATGAGAACTCCCAAATACAAGCCCAAAGAAGGGACACTGTGGAACAAGTGGACCTTCAGCACTCAAAGGGTGGCTCACCTTTCTGCAGGACTTCTGTCTTCAGGTAACCATGTTAAAAGGGAATTAACCAGAGGAAGATTCCCCAGCAGGGAAGCTACTTGACTCAAGTTGTTCCCTCTTCAGGGCATAAGGTCCACCAGAAAATCCCTGGAAGCTGCACTAGCCACTTTGGAGAGGGCAATTGTCAGCCATGGTCACCCGCCTAATGGTGGTATTCCATATTTGAAGAAAATAAAAAACTAAAGTTGAATGAGATGTTCTCCACCTGGTGTGCACAGCACGCAGGAACAAATCAATCTGGCTTGTTCTGGCTGAAGGCAGCTTAAGAGGGAGGGGAGGCTCCACCCCCTGCATACATTTAGATGAATGTTCCTGCCTACTTAAAGGGGCGGATCGCCTCCCATTGTACCAGTGACCTGTATTGGACGACAGTGAAATACAGATTTCCACTTGATTAAAAGAGAGCAAAAGTCTATCAACTCTACGTTAAAGTTCCTCCTCCCACCCAATCATAGTTCCCTCAGATGTGAGTGCTTTGTCCAAGACAAAGCACAGAGGGACAATATTGCGCCAGCATAAGTAAAAACCCTTACCTCTTATACAGAGACAAAACATTATCCCTTTGTGACCTGATACATTATGTAAAGTTACAATGTACCATCTAATAGAACTGTTGACATTACTATCCCTGGAAGTGCTAACACCACCCCCCCAGAACCAAAACACTGCACACAATTCTGTTAGTTAAGATTCAGTGCCAAACATACTGAAGATTTATTAAACTAAACTTAAACCACCTGGAGACCCACACCCTATACATGAAGTTCTGAACTTCGGTAGCCAATACTGTTAAGCGCTCAATATAACATGCTGCATTTAACAAAACAAAATCAAGCTATTAATAAAGGCATATTAGAACAAAAGAAGAATGAATAAATGTTACCCCTTACCTGGAATTCTATAATAAGCCTCCCTTTTTCATATGGTCTGCGAAATATTGGCATACCTTCATTCAATACACATTTAATGTCTCCGTGTTTTACAATCTGACCTTTAGGAGGGAGAGGATGTAGAGGATTAAAGCCAGAAAAAGATCAGAAATAATAAAATTAGTTTCATCTAAAACATATAAACTTTGATCTTAGCACATAATGGGTGTATTCTGAATACTAACCAGGATGCGATGTAATTATTATAGTTCTTGAATCCAATGTCACAATCGGTTTATGAAAGCCACATAACGCCTCTACAAGTTCTATTTCCATATGCATTAGCAGGTCTTCACCTCTCCTACAGTTTAAATGATAGGAGAGACAGAAAGGTTAATACCAAATTCCATTTGAACATATGACACAGGAGGAGGGTGTGTGTGTGTGTGTGTGTTGAACAATTGAGGAGACTGAAAAGAGACATGTCCATCAAGTGCAGCCCATGCCAAGACGAGAGAGAGAGAGAGAGAGAGAGAGAGAGAGAGAGAGAGAGAGAGAGAGAGAGAGAGAGAAAGAGAAAAAAAAAAAAAAAAAAAAAAAAAAAAAACACCCCACACACCCTCTGGAACAATTTCTAATTTAGCCCCAAGTGGGTATAATTAAAAAAAAAAAAAAAAAATCTTCCCGACTCCAAATGGCAGTTAGATATTTCCCTGGATCAACATCCTATCTGCTTTGAAGCAATCTGTAGTTATTTTCAATATTGTTCTGTGCTAGATAATGCAACTGCTTTAAAAAAAAAAAAAAAAAAAAAAAAAAAAAAAAAAAAAAAGCGCAAAAGGATGCCTATCCGCAAGTACAACACGGTGTGTGGTGTAAGCTAGCCTTGTCTGGGAAATAACTAGTGAGATATATTTTCAGTAATTGAAGATTATAATCTCACAACGCACTTTCTATGGGGACAGATTAAAGAATAGCAATTTAACAAACATTTTCTAGTCGCTAAAAGCTAATATCAGTTTTTAGAAATAGTCATACTGTCTAGTCAGATCTGTGCCAGTAATCCAATAATTGTTACAAATAGGGGAAACATTGTGACCAGTTTTAAAGATTGTGATTTAAGAGTGACTGGGTTTCTAGATTGTAAAGAGGATTTTAGTCTTACCTGTTAAATACTTTTCTCTTAGTCCATACAGGTTACTGGTAACTTGGGGTAGGGCAATCCACCCCTTTAAGTAGGCAGGAACAATTCTGAGAAGTGACTGCTGGGTGGAGCCTACCTCCTCTCCTAGCTTGCAGCTAGCCAATCCCCAACCAGTAAGATTTGCAGACTAAGTATTGACTAGGTAGTAAGAAGGTAAAGGAAGACTCCTGTGAGCATGAACCCGAAAGGACCCCCACGTTCTGCTGCAGGAGAGCCAAGAATGGTCCCTTGACAGAGTGAGAGACCAGTAACTTGTATGGATTTAGAGAAAAGGATTTAACAGGTAAGACTAAAATCCTCTTCTCTGTCGTCCAATACAGGTTACTGGTAACTTTGGGATGTCCAACCATTAAGTTCAATACACCGAGTAAAATTAGCGGCTCAGATCAAGTTCAGGGACGGTGAACAATTCAAGTGCAATTTAACAGTGTACACCACACCACAGATTGGCTGTCCAACCCAGTAACAATAGTCCGAAAGCTTGACATTAGATGTGCTGGTGATTCGGGCTCTCCAACCCTTTGCAATAGACAATCTTTAAAATTCTCCGCACCATCTTCCAATCACTCGATTTCAGACATATAAAATTCAAATACCTTTATTCTTGGACGTTAATAACAAAATTCTTCGAGACCACACAAAAACAGGAAGGCAGTAGGCAAGTGGTTACAAGATGACAAGACTCGATCTACATGTTTCGCGTCTTAACGCTTAATCATGATACAGTTCTCATTCCATCACTTCCGTCTATTTAAAAGACACTTCACCAATAAAAAACAATGTAGCAGTCCTGTCAATATACCAATGGGAAACAATGTTGCAACTCAATTCGCATACCTATAGGGAACGTAACACCTCTTATTTCTGATCCCTTACCACATTGAAATTGGACTGGAACCGCTAAACACCCATTTACAAAGCTGTAATATATAACCTTGGCTTAATATAAAAGTCTAAACTAATATTCTTTAAAGGTAAAGTGTCATTATCTATTAACATATTATTACTATATATCAAATGTACTTCAAAGTTCTCTCAGAAAATACGGAAGGATGGAATGCCAACTTTTTACTACCCCTAAGTATAGTATAAGTAATTACATATATCTAACTCTTTATAATTATAAAAAAAGAAAAGAAAAGGGACATCAACATGGATCACATATTTTGCTAATCCACATTCCTATCTATCTTCAATTTTCTTAAACAAAGCAAGAAACATAGTATTTGTTTAAACCCTGAGGGTGTCTGGTATCCAGAGTGAAGATCCAGAAAGCCTCACGTCTCAACAAGCGGCCATCCAGATCTCCTCCTCGCACTCCTAAACTCACTTTTTCTATTATTTGTACCTTTAGCATACTAGTTTCTCCTTTATGTATATCTTTAAAGTGACTAGACACTCCTGATTTAAACCCCAAGTTTCTTATATCACTCAAATGTTCATTTAATCTTTCCCTCATCGTACGGAGGCTTTTCCCCACATATTGGATGTCACAGATCCGGCAGGTAAGTAAATATAATATTCCACGTGTGGCACAATTCCCATATGTTTTGTTACTGTATTCAATCCTTGTGGTACTGGAAGTGAATTTAGAAGACACTTCCAGATAACCACAACATTGACACCGACTACTGCCGCATCGGTAAGTCCCCAAAGTGGTTAGCCATGTTTTATGATGCGCCCTCCTATCACCTATATACATACTCGGTGAAAGAGTATTCCCTATAGTTGGTGCTCTCCTGGGTACAAACATAAAACCCTCTTCTATTACTTTCTGCAGCTGAGGATCCGCTTTTAAAACTGGCAAATGGTTTTTCAATATTTTACATATTTTGTTATATTCTATACTGTATTCAGTAGAAAACACTAATTTACCAGTGTGAGTCTTTCGTTGTGAATCATTCTTTTTGTAATTTAAAAGGGCTTCCCTATTCTCATCTTTAACCCTATCATAGGACTTTTTTAATATCCACTCCGGATATCCTCTCTGCAAAAATCTATTATACAACTTCTTTGAATGTTCAAAAAAGGCATCTTCTGTGGAGCAATTTCGTTTTAAACGTTTAAACTGTCCCACAGGAATGCCTCTAATAGTATGCCTAGGGTGGCAACTCTCCGCTCTCAAAAGGGTATTCCCTGCTATGGGTTTTCTATAAACTTCAGTTTCTATGACTCCCGTCGGAGATATCGGAATTTGTTTCATATCTAGGTGATGCCATGTTGAATCTGGAATTTACTTCTGAAAGTGATAAAACACGTATTCAGTTTTTAGATTTGTTACTAATTGGTAATTCATTGACAGGAGTCATAGAAACTGAAGTTTATAGAAAACCCATAGCAGGGAATACCCTTTTGAGAGCGGAGAGTTGCCACCCTAGGCATACTATTAGAGGCATTCCTGTGGGACAGTTTAAACGTTTAAAACGAAATTGCTCCACAGAAGATGCCTTTTTTGAACATTCAAAGAAGTTGTATAATAGATTTTTGCAGAGAGGATATCCGGAGTGGATATTAAAAAAGTCCTATGATAGGGTTAAAGATGAGAATAGGGAAGCCCTTTTAAATTACAAAAAGAATGATTCACAACGAAAGACTCACACTGGTAAATTAGTGTTTTCTACTGAATACAGTATAGAATATAACAAAATATGTAAAATATTGAAAAACCATTTGCCAGTTTTAAAAGCGGATCCTCAGCTGCAGAAAGTAATAGAAGAGGGTTTTATGTTTGTACCCAGGAGAGCACCAACTATAGGGAATACTCTTTCACCGAGTATGTATATAGGTGATAGGAGGGCACATCATAAAACATGGCTAACCACTTTGGGGACTTACCGATGCGGCAGTAGTCGGTGTCAATGTTGTGGTTATCTGGAAGTGTCTTCTAAATTCACTTCCAGTACCACAAGGATTGAATACAGTAACAAAACATATGGGAATTGTGCCACACGTGGAATATTATATTTACTTACCTGCCGGATCTGTGACATCCAATATGTGGGGAAAAGCCTCCGTACGATGAGGGAAAGATTAAATGAACATTTGAGCGATATAAGAAACTTGGGGTTTAAATCAGGAGTGTCTAGTCACTTTAAAGATATACATAAAGGAGAAACTAGTATGCTAAAGGTACAAATAATAGAAAAAGTGAGTTTAGGAGTGCGAGGAGGAGATCTGGATGGCCGCTTGTTGAGACGTGAGGCTTTCTGGATCTTCACTCTGGATACCAGACACCCTCAGGGTTTAAACAAATACTATGATGTTTCTTGCTTTGTTTAAGAAAATTGAAGATAGATAGGAATGTGGATTAGCAAAATATATGTGATCCATGTTGTTGTCCCTTTTCTTTTCTTATAATTATAAAGAGTTAGATATATGTAATTACTTATACTATACTTAGGGGTAGTAAAAAGTTGGCATTCCATCCTTCCGTATTTTCTGAGAGAACTTTGAAGTACATTTGATATATAGTAATAATATGTTGTTAATAGATAATGACACTTCACCTTTAAAGAATATTAGTTTAGACTTTTATATTAAGCCAAGGTTATATATTACAGCTTTGTAAATGGGTGTTTAGCGGTTCCAGTACAATTTCAATGTGGTAAGGGATCAGAAATAAGAGGTGTTACGTTCCCTATAGGTATGCGAATTGAGTTGCAACATTGTTTCCCATTGGTATATTGACAGGACTGCTACATTGTTTTTTATTGGTGAAGTGTCTTTTAAATAGACGGAAGTGATGGAATGAGAACTGTATCATGATTAAGCGTTAAGACGCGAAACATGTAGATCGAGTCTTGTCATCTTGTAACCACTTGCCTACTGCCTTCCTGTTTTTGTGTGGTCTCGAAGAATTTTGTTATTAACGTCCAAGAATAAAGGTATTTGAATTTTATATGTCTGAAATAGAGTGATTGGAAGATGGTGCGGAGAATTTTAAAGAAGTTCAACCATTAAGTTCCCCAGGGCGGGAAGAAAAGCAAGGACCAGACGCAGAACCCTAAAGTCAGAGCACCAATGAACCAACAGATCATGAATAGCTTCAACATTAACACAAAGACAACGGACACAGGGGTAAAACAGACCCCAGGAACAGTCACACAGCACACGGAACTAGAGCCAACAAGGCTTGAAAGTGAGAGTATTTAGATACTAGAGAGATCCTAGACAGGAAAGGCTGCCTCCAGGATCTTCCTCCCAAAACTGGCATAAGCCGATGCCAGCACATCCACACAGTAGTGTTTTGAAAAGGTATGCACAGACGACCAAGTGGCCGTCTTGCACAACTGATCAGCTGAGGCCTGATTCTTGTAGGCCCAAGATGCCCCAACAGACCTCGTAGAATGAGCCAGAACCCAAAAGGGTACAGGCTTCTTCCTACGTTCGTAAGCCTTACGAATGGTGGCCTTGATAGCAGGCTTCCTTCCCTGTCCTGGGACCCTCCGGAATGACAAAAAGTGTGTCAGACTGCCTCAAGGACTCAGTTATAAGCCCTGTATGTGCTTCGCACTAAGTCCTTTGCTACTAGCCAGACCTGAAAAGTTACTCACCACTGCAAGCTAAAACATACCCACCAGGGATGAATTTCTACTCGCCAGGGCTAAATTTTCACTCGCCATTGACTAGTGGAAATTTTGAGCCCTGGCACATAGAACTTGAGACAACATACAACATCCAACAGGAGAAGATCCTTCTTGTCAGAAGTAGCGTTAGGGCAGAAAGAAGGAACCATAATCTCCTGATTAATGTGGAATGCCAAGACCACCTTTGGGAGTAACGCCTGCGAAGTACCGCCTTGTCCTTGTGAAACACCAAAAAGGGGTGGCCAACAGGATAAGGCATGCAGCTCCACAACACGGCGAACAGACAGGATCTCTAAGAGAAAAGCCATATTCCACGTCAGACAGAGGAAGAGTGGCCAATGACTCAAAAGGGAAGGCGGTGAAGGATGCCCAAAACAAAGTTAAGGTCCCCCTGAGGAGTGGGAGACAAACAGGATGAGTATGAGCAACACCTTGACATCAGGAAGAATAGCAAGGCGCCCCGAAAGAAAACAGAGCGGAAGTCTGAGCCTTAAGAGAACTCAGACTGAGACCCTTATCCACACAATATGGGACAAAGGAAAGGACCATAGGAAAATCAAAATCCTGAGGCAGGTCCCTACCAGTACACCAAGATAGAAAGTTAGACCAAACTCAATAGTAGGCCTTAGAGGAAACAGGCTTATGGACACTAAGCATAGTACCCACCACACCAGAAGAAAATCCCTTCTTCAAAAGAGGATTCAATACCCATGTTGTCAAAGCCAGACTATGAACATCCTCATTCCACAGGTAACCAACCCTGTAAGAGATTCTGACGGGAGGGAAGACAAAGGGGTTCCACCACAGAGATCCAGAAGCTCCAGAGCCCAAGACTGCCAACGCAAGAACGCCAACGCAAGAACTGGAGGTACTGGGACTTGACCACAAAAGGAGTTGAGATCCTTCAAATCCAAAATGGGACGACAACCACAGTCCTTCTTGGAAGCCACGTAGAGGTTGGGAGTAGAATCCCAAACCTCTTTCCTGAGGAGGAACTGGTTCCAAGACCGCCTCGTCCAGAAGGGCCCGAATGGCTCCCTCGAAAAGGCAGAGGATCCTGTACCCCGCAGCCATCACCTGCAAAACCCACTGGTCTGCCACAGAGGCTTCCCAAGCCAATGAGCAGTGGTGCAAGCGGCCACCCACCTGAAGGGGAGGACCCGAATTCAGCAAGTCATGCAGAAGTAGGTTTGGAAGCCTTAGCGAAGGACTTAAGCCTCCATTGCTGCTTAGGTTTGGATGAGGTGCAGAGCCCGAGGCACCGCCTGGCGCAATTCAGTTGTAAAGGGGCAAAAAACAAAAACCCCACACTATTCCGCTTGACAGGCACCTTCTTCCTCTGGACCACTGGAAGGTAAGTATTCTTCCCTTATTAGATCTTTAAGGTCAGGACCCCTGAAAGGAGAGCTCTCTTTCAGAGGCAGTGTCAGCAGACAAGATCTTGAGCCAAAGAGCACGTCTGGCTACCACAGACATGGTGGATGCCCTGGCTACCATGTGCACAGTGTCAAACAAGGCAGCAGAAACAATGCTGAACCTCAGATGTTGGCGAGAAGACGCAACATGTCAGTAATAGGAGCTCCCTGACGGACAGCTGAAGTGAGCTGCTCGGTCTAAACAGCCACGGCTCTATTCACCCACGCCGCAGCTAATGCGGGGAAGCAAGGCAGAACCAGCTGTCGAAAAAATTGCACCGAGAGAGGTCTCAAGCTTTTTGTCAGTCCAGTTTTTCAGAGCAGATTCATCAGACACAGGCAAGGCTGTGGACTTAGAAAGCCTGGAAACAGGGGCATCCACCTTAGGAGGATGAACCCACTGAGCTAGGGCCGCTTCAGAAAACGGGTAAAGCTTTGCAAATTTCCTAGAGACACTGTTTTCTGTCTGGAAAGTTCCACTGCAGAGACACCAAGAGGTCAAGAGTGGGGTTAGGTGGAAAACACATAGGGGCCTGACAGGTTCCTGAAACACATCAGATGGGTCAGAGGACACCTCCTGTACCAAGGGAATGTTCAGTGTGTTCAACACAGCTCTGATCAGGCCCTCAACCAATGGAACAGGATCAGCCTCAAAAGAGGTCCCCAAAAAACGGAGAGGAAGGGACAGCAGGACAGTCTTCAGAGTCCACCAATAATTCCTCCTCAGAGGAATCAGACACATCAGGTACACCCAGCAGTTTAGGTAGGGAAGATCTAATAGGGGTGGGGGCCTGCCACGAGTGGAAGACCCCCTGCAAGGTGGATGGAAAGAGTCGTAAGGTAGACCGGAGGTCCCTGGTAGTAGCCTTAAACTCTTGCATCCAAACTGGCTCTAGTGCATGGCTGCAAGGGACTCAGGGGCAGCAGCACATGCTGGGCAAACATGACACGAGTATTCTCTAGGTAACCCTGAGTGATGAGGAGCAATGGGGCACGGATGCCCCAGCTTCGTCCGTCTTAGGCCTAACCCCAAGGTCTAACGGAATAGAAATTTTCAGAGTCAAACAGTCAAGGCATCGGAAACACCCAAAAAATAAACAGTGTATGATAATAAAAATCACCCCAGAAATGCTAAGATAGACTTCTCAGCAGTTTAACCCTTCGCCTGCCGGATGAGAGAAGAAGAGTCCAAGCCCTGTGTAGGATACTCGTTCAGAGACGGCACAAAATGGCTGCTGAAGTGGGAGCCAATCAGAAACAAGCCTGCAAAGCAAGTGCTCATGTGAATTTTTTTTTTTTTTTAAACTACAAAAAGTACCCCAACAGTGCCCAAAGCCCCCTCCAAGATGCCCAGAACATTGACCGGATAACAGAGCAACGGCAGACCAACAAATGAGCCATCTCTGACATCGCTACATGGATCGGTTGCAGAGATATGTCCCAAACTGTAAAGTCCCATAGAGGTGAATGGAGCAATGGTGTGTGTAGTGAACACGCGCCTTAGAACACAAATTTCACAAAGTGAATACCAAAATGTATAATCACTCAAGAGCCCACTCGAACTAGTCAGTAGACCCAATAAAACACAGATCCCAGTAGAGAAAGTGCCCACAACCACCCAAGGGTTTAAGTTACCACAAACGCGCTCCAAACACCCCACAGACATACAGAGAAACACAATGAGTACGTAATTGGAATTCCAAATGAGACCCTTGTGCAGAGGGGAAGAATGGGACATGTGGACCTCAGCACTCAAAGGGTACTCACCTTTTCAGCAGGTCTTCTATCTTCTTCTTGCTATATTGTAATCGGAAGCCTCAGTGGGCAACTCCTGAGGAAAGAACTTGCAGCCAAGATTTTCCCCCAGGGCTTAGGTCCACAAAAGCACTTGGTAAATTGATCTATCCACATTTGGGTGATGGGAATTGTCAGTGATGGTAATCCATCTAATGGTGGTACCCCATATCAAACAGGGAAAAAAAAAAAAAAAAAAAAAAAGCTAAAACTATAGCAGAACTGCTCTTACCTTGTGTCTTCACCAAGGAATACATTTTACTAGATGGGGATTGGCTAGCTGCAAGCTAAGGAGGAGGTAGTAGGCTCCACCCAGCAGTCACTTCTCAGAATTGCCTACTTAAAGTAATACTTTGTTTTCTCTTTATTTTATTTTGTAGGCTTTAAAAAAAAAACAAAAAAACATGTCTCATCTCTCAAAATGTTATGGTTTAAAGTGTTAGTAATGTCTAAAAAACTTTTTTGCATTTAGAAGAGCTTAAAAAGCTGATCTAAATGCAAAAAAAACGTATCTCAAACCGCTATGGTTTAAGAGATACGGGCGTTTAAAGTTTGATTTCTCCTACTGACAGCTGTAAAGCTGTCAGCAGGAGATCCGTGTCGGTCGACACAGAGGCGCTTGAGAAGTGCCGAGATCTCGTTACTTACACGGAATCCCTTCATTGAAATGGTCTAAAACATGTGCCTACAGGCACATGTTTTAGACCATTCGGCACATGTTTTAGACCATTCCAAATCAAACTTTAAACGCCCGTATCTCTTAAACCATAGCGGTTTGAGATACGTTTTTTTGCATTTAGATCAGCTTTTTAAGCTCTTCTAAATGCAAAAAAAGTTTTTATTTTTTAGACATTACTAACACTATGAGATATTCACAAGCAACGTTTCCCCTCCTGACCCTTTTACCTACTGTAAGCTATCTCTTCTCAGATGTGGAGTCCAGTCCATAGACTGGACAGATAACAGAAGGGGACACTCTTATTCCTATGAAAACTATGAAATCCCTGCCCCCCTTGACAAGTTTTTCCCTTATCTTAATTGAAGATTGTCCCTCTCTGCAGTCTACCTGGGCACCTCCCTTCTGCTCTGGCTGAGCAGTGTTACATCAGAAGGGGAGGGAGGGGTATACTTTGTCATTTAATTACTCTTGAACTACAACTCTGATAGAATTGAAACTCTCCAAGGTCCAAATACTATGATGATTAATTAGAGCTGCTTTTTTTTTTTTTATGAAACATTACTATCCCTTTAAAGGGGCTGATCACCTAGCCAAAGTTACCAGTGACCTGTATTGAACGACAGAGAAATTAGAGTAGCTATTAAGATCTACTAACCCTTTGAGTGCCAGAGTGTACAATGTATTTTACCAGGAGAAATAATTTGAGATGGTCTTATTTTCAGGCATGTCCTGGGTACTCATTTTATCTACTGCAAAAGTGTGAAACTGCAGCACAGGTTGGCTTGCCTCTACGGTGCAAGCACATATAACCCAGGAGTTGTCAGGATTCTGCGATCCTACAACTAGCTCTTGCTGCAGGGAAATTGTGACCATTGTGCAAATAGCAATAATAGATATTACAAACAAAACATAGGACAAGTAGGTATATACCTTGTGAACACAGCATGATCTTTCTGGTCCAAGACAATAATAATATCCCCTGGTTCCAGCCCTGGTTCCTGATCTCCCTCACCAGAAAAGGTAATTTTCTGACCATCCTTCATTCCTGCCAAGACAGAAGTAGAATTACCACACTAATGACCTTTTACATTATAGTTATTTGCCAGGTTTGCAAGACGAGCTTTCAAATTGTGTTTTACTGTGAAAGTTAGTCTTCTACAGATCAGGAGGACATGAACTTAGTCCTTTCAGGTCTAATATGTATCATACAGTGCAGCTTAGGTAGCATTCTGCACCAGTGTGACACACTTTACAGTAGCTCAATTACATCTACAAATAAAGCCACCACACTTTTGTTGATCAAAGAAGGAATAGTATAATGGGAGATTTAAAACAGACTCTAAAATAGACTCAAGAAACAAGTTATTTTAATGAACATAACAAAAATAAACGAGTATATTTTTTCTGTATTTTGAGCAAAAGCCTAGGATCGGGGGAACTTTTGATATTATGTAAATTAAATTGCCTACCGCCCTCCTCCCCTCCCCCAACTAGCCATTGTCTATTTCTTCAGTTTTGTTGCCAAATCTTATGTTGATTAGAAATAGTGTATTAGAGTTCAACAGTTTCCAAACAAAGTTCACCTGCATAGCATGCGTCAAACTGCTAAATAAGATTGCCATTAAGAGAGAAAGTTTCAACTAACCATATTTTTTTTTTTTTTTTTGGTGGGTGGAGAGGATTTAAAATTCAGTCTACTGACAATTAAGCAAACCATCAATATTCACATACTAGACAGATTCATGCAGTGTTTGGCCTTCTGATGCATTGCTAAGCTCTGGAAATGTGCAGGGAAGATGGTGGGGGAAGCTGTGTAAGAAAGGCATTTTCCATTTACAACAAACCTTTGTCAATGTGAACTTCAAGAATCTTCTTCTCCCTGACAATTTTTCGTCCACTGCAACTCTTACACCTGTCTTTAGGATTGATCCTCTCCCCATGTCCTTGACATTCTGGGCACATTGACTGGATCTGCTGGACCATTCCAGGTCCTATTTGATGGATTCTTATCTGCATACCAGTACCTCTACAGTTCGGGCAACATTCAACAGCCCCCTTCTTGCCACCACGTCCTATGGGAAAAGTGTAATTTTAGAAATTCTGCATGGATAATGCAAATCCTCAGTTAGAGAGTTTCATTCTGCCAGAATCTTAAAAAGGATGACCAACGTTTTACCAATAGAGGGAGAGGGAATAAAAAGGGATTTTCTTACTTACTGATAAATCCTTTTCTCTTGGTCCATTGAGGAATGTAGGGTCCATGGGGTTAAGCAGCATGCCTGTAGGTTGCAGAGCACTCTAAACAAACTCCTCCCACTTTCTAGCTGATAGCCACACCCCCTGTCTAAGTGCCTTCAGTTTTCATCTAAGTCTGGAAAGGGATAGCAATAAATAGGACCTGCCAATAACAGCAGGGTAACCTCACCCAAAAAGCTTCCTGTGGGGAGAATGCCCTGCAATCCTCAATAGACCAAGAAAAGTATTTATTGGTTTAAAAAACAAACACAAACATTTTTCTCTAGGGTCATTGAGGAATGCAGGGACATTACCAAAAGCAGCCCAAAAAGTAGCATGAGGGAAGAACAATGGCCTCCAGAACTTTGTGGCCAAAACTAGCACCTTAAGATGCAAACATGTTAAACTTTATGAAAGTGTGAACAGATGCCCATGTAGCCGCTTTGCACAACTGGTTAGCATTAGCTTGGTTCTTTAGGGCCCATGAAGCACCTAGTAGAATGAGCCATGATTCTGAAAGGTGCTGGAATAGATTTGTTTGAGCCATGAGGCAATGTCTTGGATGCTGGTCTGCCCTTCTTAGGGTCTTCTGGAATCACAAACAAGGTGTCTGATGGCCTAAGGATCGCATAACTTTGATGCAGGAGGCAAATATAGTTTTTGATTCCTTTTATTGGCTAACTAAGCAGATTTAAATGCAAGCTTTCAAGACCTTAGGTCTCTTCCTCAGGCATGTTATACAAGGTCTTGAAAGCTTGCATTTAAATCTGCTTAGTTAGCCAATAAAAGGTATCAAAAACTATATTTGCCTCCTGTATTTATACGGCTAACACGGTACCAACTCTCATCTGATAACTTTGATGCATCGTCCTAAATATCTAAAGTATGAAGTGATTTCTCTTTTGTGTTAGATGAATTAGGACACAATGAAGGGAGAACCTCTATTTGATGTGGAAAGCTGAAACCGCTTTAGGTTGAAACTCTGGAACAGTTCTTAAAACTGCTTTGTCTCGATGAAGTGTAAGATATGGAGACGTTGAACTTTCTTTGTCAAGGCCTGCTTGCAGGAACTCTATAAGAGATGGAAGGATCCAAGTCTTTTCTAGCACAGAAAGACAAATCTATAGATTCTCCAAAAAGCAGCGGAATATTTTGGCAGGCACCTGCCTTCCTAGCCCGGAGCATAATCTCCATTATCGGAGAACCAAATTCCTTGTTCAATATTTGGGTCTCAAGGTCCATGTTGTCAAAGTGAGATTGAGTAGGTTGTGGTGGAGAATTGGGACAGTGAGATCATGTCTGGAATCTGAGGAAAAAAAAAAGGCATGGCTCTGGCAATGACATGTCAGAGTAGGAAAAAACAAGATCTTCTGGGCCAAAAAAGGATCTGAGAATAGTTTACCCTGCAAAATAAAGGAAGAGAAGGTGTACTCTGGGAATCATAGCTGGTGGAGGGAAGACATATTCTAGTCTTTAATTCCATGGAATCTCTAGGGTATCCACTATTTGCTTGTGGACCCCTTTCCCTTGAAAGGGGATGAGAAAGAAAAAAAAAAAAAAAAAAAAGTTCAGATTCTTGATGCCATTATATCCATTAAAGGGGAACTACCACCCCGCAATAACTTTACATGTATTCAGTCTTCATCTGGCGACTAGCTGCTTAGTAGCGCTAGTCGCCAGAAATATTACCTGGTTCCAAAGATTTTGCAGTTTTTCAGATGCTTACAGAAGCAGGAAGCACGGACATCTCGTCACAGTGACATCCGTGCGCCTGTGCTGTCAGTCCCTTTTGGAGCCACTTTTTAGGAAAAGGGCAAGTCCATTCAGATAAATCTATGGTTATAACAAATATATTTGGAGTTCACTCATCTGTTACTATCCACCTGTTACTATACATCTACAATAGCGTTAAGGAATCCATGGATTATGTATCTGTTATCAGCTGTGGACCACTCTCTATAGTGAAAGGGGGGTGGGGTGTCACTAATCTCACTGGAAAAATTTACCTTCATAGTCTGATGAATCCGGTGGCCAATTGAGTCTTTAGAGGGTGTTTTGGGTAGAGGCACATAAGGTGCTTGTTAGACATCTGTTCAAAACCCTATCCAATTTGGCAATTGAGTGGTAGCCCACTCTGATGCAAGATTTGTTAGTGACTTTATAGATGTGGTAGCTCTGCTATCCTCAAAGTCCAAAAGATTTAGTACATACAGACATGCAATTGTGAAGAGCAGCATACACTTGTGGCGCTATATAAACAAACATTCATACACATTGTTTGCAACTTTATTAATACAAGTTTTACATGTGGCAGGGGGACCTTTGTTGCACTTAGTTTTCTTCTCCTCAGACTGAAATATTGCCAGTAGTGAGGAGAATGTCCCAAAAGGAAATACAATGTCCCTAAAATTGACAATTGCAACTGCACCAAAGTTACTTCCCCAATTTTATGTATATACATTGCTAAAGGAAAAGTCAGCTGCTCCAACAGAGCTAGCAAGATAAATGCTGTAATATGTATAGTAAGCTTGAGCACATAAAATTGCTCCTACGGAGCCATTATTGAATTAACGAGGCCCCACAGAAACTTCTGTTCGGAAAGAACATAAATGCCTCGCTTTGTGAGGGAATAGAACGTGCTTGTGCTTAAGTGCCAACTTTAAACTAATAAAACTCCTTTCCCTTTCAGCCAAAGGCTGAGCTTGGGCATCCATAATGCAGAAATTTTAGCTTTCCCAAAAGAAAGGAAGATGACAGATATAGAGCATGGGAACTCTCCTCACAGAAACTTTTAGAACAGAATTAAAGTCTGACCAAGTATAATTTCTCCAGGAGAAATGTAGCCCTGGACCTCCCCTTAAAGGGATAGTAATACTTCATTTTAACTTTATTTTATTTTGTAGGCATTAAAAAAACATGAAGAATGATATAAGTCTTATCTCTGAAACCTTTATGGTTTAAGAGATATTCACAAACAAAGTATCCCCCCCCTGTTCAACCAGATCAGAAGGGAGATGCCCAGGTAGACTGCAGAGAGGGACAATCTTCAATTAAGATAATGGAAAAAGCTGAAAAACTTGTAAAGGGGGGAAGGGCTTTCATTGTTTTCATACAAAGAAAATTGTCCCCTTCTGTTATCTGTACTGTCATACAACCAGACTCACATCTGAGAAGAGATTGTTTACACTAAGTAAAAGGGGCAGGGAGGGGAACTTTGCTTGTGAATATCTCATAAACCATAAAGGTTTGAGAGATAAGACTTATATCATTCTTCATGTTTTTTTAATGCCTACAAAATAAAATAAAGTTAAAACGACGTGTTACTATCCCTTTAAGGCAGTTAGGATATGGGAGGAGTTTGTTTAGTAGTGTGCCCTGCCTCTAAGTCACACTGCTTAATCCCATGGTTCTTGCATCCCTCAGGCTCTAGAGAAAGTTATTTGCATTAGCGTGTTGTGGGTGTATTTATGCCAATAAACCAGGACAGGCAGACTAGGCCAGATGCTATCGCTCACCAAGTGTTTACATCCGCCTGACAGTGGTATTATTGTAGTAACGGAACAGTTAAGTCCATCAACCACTCTCTTCAAAGTGTTAACTCCCTTGATTACTATGGGGTGCACAACACAACCATAAGGGGTTAAATGTTAACAGCATGTGATGCGTTACAGACTTTTGGGAAATCACTTGTCCTCTGAGTCCTCCTTTCATTTCAAAGTACCACAATATATAGTGTTACTGGGCCCTTCTCTGTTTAACATCAGACAGCTTTATATTAATTGGATTTTTTGAGGATGCCTTCCTCTCTGCTCTATGTGTCAGCTGTAGTCACATGACTGCACCATTATACCATATGGTGATACTCTTACCAAAGAAATAAGGAAAGAATGGCAAGAGATCAAATGGGTGCAGTTATGTACTTCCACTTATTTAGTCAAGAGAGACAGGATTTCTGCCTCTGTTTAATGTAGTTAGAACCAAAAACCTTTATGCCTGGGGTTCCTGGACTCTTTACCGAGAGGGGCTACCACCACTAACAGTGAAACCACTCTCTAAACCTTTGTACCACTGTTTTGGACAATCCTCCCTCAAACCAAGAGATACATTGCTAGTCTGTAGGCATATGGTTTGTCAAGGGTAAATATAGCCCTTTTAAAGGGATAGTAATAAAATTTAAAAAAATATGTTGTAGAGTTTATCCCCCTGAGTAAAACAAGGGTGTGCCCATTGCTGAAAGGTGTTTTATTCAAAAGTTATTACAGCTCAGTTTTTTTTTTAGGTGTAATATAGTGGCCTGGTCCCAGAGCGGTCCATAGAATGGTGTAGCAGCAGCACCACTATACAGTTTCAGGTCACTGTGATATTGCATCTTTGAGCTGTAATAACTTTTGAATAAGACACCTTTCAGCAGTGGGAGCACCCTTGTTTTACTCAGGAGGATAAACCCTACAACATACATTTTAAGTATTACTATCCCTTTAAGTTGTACATAATTTGATACATGATAAGCACAGCACTTATTTACCCTAGCAAAGAAAGGCATTCTATGAAAAGGAGACGTGAAGTATTGTAGAGTTCTGTTTGTGTAAGACTGGGAAAATAGGTCAGTATATAATATAAAGTTAGCCAGGATGGGGCGCACAGATGCGGCTATGCTTTTCTTTTAAAAAAACATACCTTCACACTTGTCACAGATTGTGTTCTTTTGTAAGGCCAGTTTTCTTGTTGCACCATTATACAAATCTTCTAGGGAAACAGATAACTGATGGACTACATTTTTACCTGCAAACAAGAGTGAAAGGATCAACACCATTTTTTTTTTTAGAGACTAAACTGCCATATGAAAGAAAACTAGGTGTTGAAAGTTGTAATATTAAGACAAGCCAAGTCGCTTGACTCCATGGATTCTTACCCTAAAATTACATGTCTATATTACACACCAATGTAATACAATTTCTAGTTCCTTTCCTAAATTGTACTTTGCTTGAGGAAGGGGAGGATATTTGAGTGCTGCTAATTAGATTTTATTTGGCATGTGTGATGCGAGTTTTCTAAAACTGAATTACCCGCTCATTTTGTAACTGAACAGTAAGCATTTCCAGCACAATCTAATAGAAGCAGAGAATTTCAGCAGTTCACATCACTAGGAAGGAAGAAAATGAAAGCAAAAAGGATTGTGGCTTTGTAATCTTTTCTTCAATGTGTGTGTAGGATTGAGGGAAACAAAACACAAACACATTACCTCTTCTCTCTCTCTGCATTCTTCCTCCTCCACCAAAGAACATGTCAAAAATGTCCATTGGCGATCCAAAACCACTTCCTCCCATACCTCCTTCTTTGATTGCCTGCTCCCCACCTTTGTCATACAAATCTCTCTTCTTAGAATCAGAAAGAACTTCATAGGCCTGGGAAATCTGTTTGAACTGAATAGAAAAACAAAGTTATTAAAATCATAAGTGTTTTCGTTACAGATTACCACAGTCTACAGCAACCATCCAAGAACTACAAACATACCTTTTCACCTTCATTTGGATTCTTGTCTGGATGATACTTTAAAGCAAGCTTCCTATAAGCTTTTTTCAGTTCATCTTGTGTTGCATTGGGTTTGACTCCCAAAATGTCGTAGTATGCAGTTTCTATCACCATTTTTCAGCGTTCTGTAAATACTGTAAAATTCCTTCAGCACCTACAATTTAAGAGCAAATTTCTATTAACCTTACATGCAATTTATACTGTATTATGGACATTGCTGCCAAACTGAACTGAAGCTACCCTTTAGTATAGTGGTAGTTAACATGTATTACAGCATTAATAATGGACACCTAATCTCCAGCTTCACTTAAAGTTCAGATATCCTTTATTCTTCTGTCTTTTCTTCATAAGGACTCAAATGGTCTCCTTTAAACCAGGAAACTAATAGTAACCTTAGATGCAACCTGGCCTGCACACGTGCCCCTCTGCGGGCGTTAAAATAATATCAGGATTTCCTGAACACATCCACAGATGAAGGTACTACTCCTATTTATTAGAGGGAGCAGGAAAGAAGAATAAAGAATATCTGAACTTTGGACAGAAAACCCAAAACAGTTACCATAACCACCCTGTCCAGGTAACAAACTGAAGCTTACAAGACAGTCTGAAGGCAGGCTAACTGACAGGAGTAAATCTGTCGAGTTTCAAGAAACACTGAGAAGTTCAGAAAGAGGCTTCTAAAGCATTCCCAACACTATGTTCAAATCCCATGGAGGAGTGATATCCCAAAAGACAGGGAAGGCATGATTTACCATTTAGCAAAGAGTTTGCAGGGGTAGAGACCAATGATGCAGTACGGGGTAAATTGCCTGCTGCTCTAGTACACTGGACCAGGGAAGCGAGCCTTCTGGCTATGAAAGGCCCTGGTCCTTTGGGGGGCCCAGGGTAGCACCCTAACATAACAGGCTGGCATCCATGGTGACCATAACCCAATTGGGAATGAGATGTCACAGGATTAGCAGGGATTGCTGAAGCCACCAGCAAAGGTCCTCCTTCACTGTAAGGGACAGAGACATGACAAAGGACAGCTGAGACAGATGCCTGGACCAATCCCCAAGAACATGCAGTTGCACTTTCAGTGTGTTGAATTGAGCGAACAGAACCATCTCTTGAGTAGAGATCAGGTAACCCAATACCTTAAATTACTCCAAAACTGTTGAGATTAAGTACCTAACAATGCTGCTCCAGAATGGAGATGAACTCCTGTATCATACATAGAGAGCATGATTACTTGTTAAGGAGCTTAGCTTAAAACGTTATCTAGGTAGGAAGTCAAGAAGATCCCTTGATAGAGGATTTGAGACACTATGTCTGACATGACTTGTGAAGTCCCTCATCAAAGTGGAAGAGAGGTGGACAGGGACTGACCTAGAATGCAAGGCACAGGAAGCTCTGATGATCCAGATGGATCAGGATGTGGGGATTAGTCCTTCAAGTCCAGGGAGACTAGAAATTCCCCTGTACAGCTGCTAAAGACTCCATCTTGAACCATGGAGAGAAACAAAATGGTTGATGCACTATCTATATCCTATATAATAATTTACTAAAACGTGTGTAACGCCGCGACATGCGCAGTAGACACTGCTGCGCGTGATGCAGTCATGCGCAGTACAGACTGCCTGAGCCGCGGCTGATACAGAGCTGGCTGTCTGCCAAAACACACCCAGGGGAGGCAGAAAGGAGGAGTTACTGCTCCCATTGAGTGATTCAATTAGGGCTGCAACAACTAATCGATTAAATCGATAAAAATCAATAATGAGAATCGTTGCCAGCGATTCTCATTATCGATTAGTTGTGCAGGGGGGAGTTGGTTGCAGGGGCGGACTGACCAATGCTGTTAACTTTTGAAATCTGCATTATCTAGGTCTCAGGCTTTAAAGGCTCCATATCAGAATCTCCCCAGATCAAAAGGGCGAGATTCTTATGGAGTCTGGTAAAACGACACATTAACCCCTACAATACACATAAATGCAGCAGCTATTACACTTAATATACACCTCTTGAGAAGCGGCCAAGGCTGAGCAACTCTTTTCTGCATACATTACATTACTAGCTTCCACTAACACACAGAAGGTTAATGGGCATTATTCCTTTGAGTGTCAATTGGATGTGCGACACATTGCTCACCAACTCGCTATGAAGCAGCATTAACTCTGAGTGCCAGAGGGGTACGCAACCCATTGCAAAGCAATGCGTTGCGTACCCCTCTGGCACTCAAAGGGTTAACCATGTAGCCCTGTTTAAAATGGCAACATGACAACCTCGCGCTGCATAAAAGCGTGAGGTTGTCATGCCGCCTCTTTAAACGTCGCCATTTACTGGCCGCGGTTGAAATTCAAGCGCTATATCTCGGTGGCAGTTGTCAAGCAGGATAGAGGTGTGAAGTATGTGGTGCTTAGAAGCAGGTACCGGGTTCTGTTGGAGAGGATCTGAGCCCCCGAACAAGCGGGCCAAGAGCAGCATGCTGGCAATGAAAGCACCAAACAGGTGGATTATCAGTTTGTGCAGAAAGAGGAGAACGAGCAAAAGCACATGGCAACTCAGAGGTGGGCGATGTACCAGTCATCCTGTTGTATTGCAAGTTGGGGTGAACGGGCATAATCAGGGGGATGCTTAGAAGCAGCTGTCACTGTTAATGGGGAGAAACGGGATTCCCCTAATCACTGTGACAGAGTGAAGTTATCGCCAGAGTGCATCAAGATTGCTCCCCCATTCACCGTCACATATTAACCATATGCCACCCAACCTCACATCTTTAGTGAACCGTTTCGCCTTCAAAGCACTCAAGTCACTTTCCCCCCCATCACCCAAAAAAAAAAAAAGGCTGCCACTTGCTCCTACACCACAGAAACACATGCCCCACTCACACAGCACCAAACACACACACAGAGCACCAACACCAGCACCCCAATAAACACAGAGCACCAACACACAAAGCCAGAAATATGGCTGACACACACACAGTCACTCACCCTGACTCCCAGTGGCCTCAGCAGGACCTGTAGTGCAGCACCAGGGGAACAAAATGGCACTCAAAGGGTTAAGGTAGGCCCTCTGCTGAATTATTTCTTCACTGTCATCATTTGCCATGCAAGACACATGAAAGCCAGCCATCAGGTACACACTTAACCCACCGACTGCCACAGGGTTGTGCATCAAGTTTTACCCCTCATGGAGTGTGTTCAAACCACTCACACTAAACTTGCATTTCCCTCCCACTTCTCCTCCTTCCCCAACCTATTACTAACACTTTCACATTTATCTTAGGCCCCGCCCCTACTCATGATTAAGCCCCACATACTTTTAACCCAGATTGCCCCATTTGTCTCTCCACATCAGCACCACAAGTCCCCTCCAGGGACTCCACAAGTCAAACTTCCCAGGTATGAACAGACTTCCCACTGCTAATTAACTCTGACATGTTTCTATATATTAACCCTTTGAGTGCCAGAGGGGGTGCACAACTCATGCACGCATGTGTTTCGTTGCATATGTGTGTCCATGTGTGCGTGCAGTGTGTGTCATACCTCCCAACATTTCACATGGCCAAAGAGGGACACTTTCGTTTTAGGTGATATTGTTGGGGACGTGGCTGGTGGGCAGGGCCTTAGTAAGAATTTTTAGGTTATTGCATGACCTATTACTGGCTATTTATGTAACTGAATAAATGATTTGGTGCAAGACCAAAGTATTTTATTTGCACAGACTAATGTATAAACACATATACTGAAGTTTAAAAAAATATTTATTATGAGCTTTATTGCTGTAGAGCAAATTAATATATTAATATACACCACACAGTCTGACCTCCTAAAAGGAGGGACAATAGGGTGGGAAAGAGCGACTTGGCCCTCAAAGAGGGACACTTGGGATGTATGGTATGTGTCTGCCTGTGTGTTGCATGTCTGTGTTTATCAGTTTGTCTACATTTCACACACGTGCGCCCAACGGTCGTAACATGACAGGCAACACCGTCCCACATTGTTAGTAACACTATATTAGGACTGCAGACACTTTTTTTGGGGGGGGGGGGGGGTGTACCATGAAGAGATTTTAATAAAATCCAGTGAATAGTTCCTGAGAAGAACAGGAACAGCAAGGTAATAAAGTCTGAACTGGATGTGTCTTCATTACAAGAGGATTTGGACACATTGAGTAACTGGGCAGGCAAATGAGATTCATTATAGACAAGTGTAAAGTTATGCATTTTGGGTATAGTAAAAATGCAACATATAGTTTAAATGGTGTTTCTTTGGGGAAATCTACTAATGAAAAGATATGGGAGTAATGGTGGACAATAGACTTAGCAGTAGCATGCAGTGCCAGCTGGCAGCTGCAAAGGCCAATAAGATATTGGCATGTATTAAAAGGGGTATTGACTCAAGGGAGGAAGATATAATTATGCCACTTTACAGGTCCATGGTAAGACCCGACCTAGAATATGCTGTTCAATTCTGGGCACCCTTTCTGAAAAAGGACATTATGGAACTAGAGAAAGTGCAGAGGAGGGCTACAAAACTAGTAAGGGGAATGGAAAGTTTTTGTTATGAAGACAGGCTAGAAAAGTTAAACTTGTACACACTAGAGAAACGGCGTCTTAGAGGGGATATGATAACACTATATAAATATGTTCAGGGCCCATACAAAGGGCTCTCCAAAAACCTGTTCATTAACAGAACAGTACACAGGACAAGGGGCCACCCGCTTAGACTTGAGGAAAGGAGATTTAATCTACAACAGCGGAAGGGTTTCTTTACAGTAAGGACCATAAAGGTATGGAATTCACTGCCTGAGGAGGTGGTGCTATTGAATACATTAGATGCTTTTAAAAGGGGCCTGGATACTTATTTAAAAGAGCATAACAGAGGGCTATGTACGTTAGTATTGGGATTAATATTTAGTTAGGGCTTGTTGATCCAGGGAGAAATCTGACTGCCATTTGGAATCAAGAAGGAATTTTTCCCCCCATTCAAGGCAGAATTTAAAATTGCTATATTGAGGGGTTTTTTTTTGCCTTTTTTTGGATCAACGATGGTAAACAGAAATAGGAAAAGGGTTGAACTAGATGGACGCAAGTCTTTTTTCAACCTAAATTACTATGTTACTAGCATGTCCTGAGGAACTACTGACAGGGAGGACTTCCCAGCTGCCCCAGGGAGCACGCTCAGCTTGCAAGCTCAGTAGCATGGGAAAGAGGGCAAGAGGGAAATAATGTACCAGAATTCTCTCCACATAGCCCAGTATGGCATGAGAAGCAAGGGATTAAAGGGATAGTAATACTTTGTTTTTACTCTAATGTTATATGTTAAGTATAAAAAAATATTAAGGTCTATGTACCTCTTATAGTCTGCAGTCGTCTATATCTTGTTTTATAAGCTTTGGAAGATTCCCCTTGACGCCCCTTTTCAGCACGTCAGAAGTCTATGCAACAGATCTGAAATCTGGTCATTTGACCAGACGGAGCTCACCGAGGAACAAAAATGTAAGCATCTCTGTATTGAGTCCTCCCCCCCCGTAGCATACGCAAGCAGGTGAACGTCACCAGGTTCTGGCTGTGCCGGGACTTTATTCTCCCATGTGACCGTTTTCTCAGTCTATTCTAGGAGCGGAGACGAACATCGCACAGTGGAGGACGCTGGGTGATGTAGTTCAACTATGCAAATAATGTCATAGTAACGCTGTAACTTATGTATAGCCACATAATGTTCCGCTTTATAGTCCAACTATGAGGAACCGAGGGGGACTACTTTTTATTACTGCTCCCTCTGCGCACTCTTAGAAGATCTACAAGCATCCTAAGAGCCAGTGTAAGGTAGGCTCTCGCTGGATTTTGTTTAGGAGCACATCTACCCCTCCCATCGGGTATTTTGATCAGAACGCGCATAATAGCCAGAGTAAATCGAGGACATGCACAAACGGAGGATTTTCAAAGATGGCTGACGGACTGGAAAATCGATGCCTTTACAATAAGGTCTAGCAAGTGCAGTAAGGCAAAAATCATTAAAATAAAGGTGGATTACTATTATATATGAAGTAAACTAAACGTATGTGGAGTTTCATAAGTTAATATTACTATCCCTTTAAAGAAATTTGTCCATGTGTTCTTCACATTCTGATTTACAAGAACCCAAAACATAGTGTAAGTCAAAAGTAGTATAAAACAGGAAAACATCTAAACAGGCACTGACTGCAAGGGGTTAAACTGGTATGCAGGAGATAGAAACCAGTCTCTGCAGAACATGCAGAATTCAAAAGGGAGGGAGACTGTCCTAAGACCACCTCTTCACATGCCAAAAAACTGGGTACACAGGGGTTGCTGGGAAACTGAGTCTTTTCACTTTACAATGGTGCAGTAGCTCTCTTCGAAAATAAATAAAAATATATATATTTATTTATTTTATAGCACAACCCAGAGTTACCGAATCCAAGCGGAAAACTCCATGGGGTGGGTTCCCACTCAAATACAAACTAAAACTCATAAGACACTGGAACTGTCCTTCACCAAGACCACAAAAGAAAATTACTCACAATTTCCAGAGGCCAAGACCTGCTTCTCAGTATAAACAAGTCTACTGGTTCTCACCACAGTATGGTGTACTTGTTGTTCCTTTGTCTGCTGTACTTCTGCCCATCAGCACTCCATCAGGGAAAGGATTATGCAGAATCAGCCACTCAAATAAAAGGGCAACACAGCCAATATAATTATGGCTGAATCTTACTCTTTTCAGATTCCCTATATCCTTGAGTGCAGGGCTAACAATATTATCCCTCATTGCGGTCTGTCCAGTCAAGCAATCGGATTTCATATATTAGGGAAGAAGAGTGACAACAGAAAAATGGGTGGGTAAAGGAAGCTTCAAAAATATAATTACACTTAAAGGGATAGTAATACTTCATTTTAACTTTATTTTATTTTGTAGGCATTAAAAAAGCATGAAGAACGATATAAGTCTTATCTCTGAAACCTTTATGGTTTAAGAGATATTCACAAACAAAGTATTCCCCCCTGTTCAACCAGATCAGAAGGGAGGTGCCCAGGTAGACTGCAGAGAGGGACAATCTTCAATTAAGATAATGGAAAAAGCTGAAAAACTTGTCAAGGGGGGCAGGGTTTTCATTGTTCTCATACAAAGAAAATTGTCCCCTTCTGTTATCTGTCTGGTCATACAACCTGATTCACATCTGAGAAGAGATGGCTTACACTAGGTAAAAGGGGCGGGGAGGGGAACTTTGCTTGTGAATATCTCATAAACCATAAAGGTTTGAGAGATAAGACTTATATCATTCTTCATGTTTTTTTAATGCCTACAAAATAAAATAAAGTTAAAACGAAGTATTACTATCCCTTTAAGCTACACCAGTGATTCTCAAACAGGGTGCCATGGCACTCTGGTGTGCCACGGACATCAACATAGGGTGCCCCATGTTTTCTTGAAGACTAACAAAAATGGACTTTTAAATAAAGATTTATAGAAATTATTATGCACATTATGTTTAATTGTGTTATGATTGTAAAACCTAATAACTGTATATTTATGTATAGAACCTTTATTATGCCCTTGATAAAGTACATTAAATATGTTAGGGGTGCCTCGAATGTTCTAGATTACATGTTAGGGGTGCCCCGAAGAGGAGAGAGAAAAAAAAAAAGAAAAAAAAAAAAGAAAGAAGATTGAGAACCACTGAGCTACACCAATAGGAACATTGCATTATTATGAAGCAATAGGAAAAGTCAGTCATTTATTGCGACATTGCCCTCTCTTTAACCCCTTAGGGACCCTTGACGTACCAGGACCGTCAAGGGTAAATTTGCTCGAACGACCCTTGACGGTCCTGGTACGTCACGTACTTTTTACTTACAGCGCTCTACCGGGAGCGCTGTAAGTAAAAATAGGGCATGAAATAGACCGCTCCAAGATCAGAGCGATCTGTTTCAAGCCCCATAGTGACGCGCCGATACACGTGACAGGTCACGTGTACCGGCTCGTCAAAGTGCCCCTATGCGATCGTTATGGGACGGAAATGTCCCATAACGTCCGGTCCTTAAGGGGTTAAGTCCACTAGCATCTAAAGAGGCCATTCCAGGTCTAGCACTGCAGACTGCTCCCCCACTGTTTTTATTAATAATGACTTGGTAATTTTCATTGAGACTGTATGTACATACCCTTATTTTAAATACCTTATTTCTTTTAGACCATGAAATTAAAAAAAAAAAAAAAAAAAAACACACACACACACGATTGCTGTGGCCTTACCACTATTTTCAATTTACTGAGTGAATAACCATAAAACTACCAAACAAAATTAGATAAACTCTTATCAGACCTACCAGCCTGATAAGCCAAATTTACCATTAACCTTATTATGACAAAAGCTCTGACTTAACAGGCAGGAGCCTACACCTATTTTCTTACCAAATCCTCCATGCTGTAACAAAAAACTTATACATACTTCATCCTTTTAATTATTATTTTTATATTATATAATATACACACACACATATATATAAACATATACATACACACACATACATATATAATAAACAGTACCAAACATTGTCAATGCATTTAAATAAGGACGGGAGCCGAGATTACTACTATTATATTACTACTATAAAGGTGAATCTATTTTTGAGCCACTTAACTATTTATACTCTGTTTCCCACCCAAAGCAGGCTACCTGGTGCGAGGTAAAGCCAACCTGGCCAATCACCTGCTTAAAGGGATAGTAATACTTCATTTTAACTTTATTTTATTTTGTAGGCATTAAAAAAACATGAAGAATGATATAAGTCTTATCTCTGAAACCTTTATGGTTTAAGAGATATTCACAAACAAAGTATCCCCCCCCTGTTCAGCCATATCAGAAGGGAGATGCCCAGGTAGACTGCAGAGAGGGACAATCTTCAATTAAGATAATGGAAAAAGCTGATAAACTTGTCAAGGGGGGAAGGGCTTTCATTGTTTTCATACAAAGAAAATTGTCCCCTTCTGTTATCTGTACTGTCATACAACCAGACTCACATCTGAGAAGAGATGGCTTACACTAGGTAAAAGGGGCGGGGAGGGGAACTTTGCTTGTGAATATCTCATAAACCATAAAGGTTTGAGAGATAAGACTTATATCATTCTTCATGTTTTTTTTAATGCCTACAAAATAAAATAAAGTTAAAACGAAGTGTTACTATCCCTTTAACAGGAAAGACCACTAGTTCCAGAAATGTCTAGCGTCCAAACAAATATATTTAAAGAGAAAATATACCATAAATCATATTACACCGTAACCGACCCCAGGGATGTCCAACAGCTCTATGGGGTCCCTCCTTAAAATGTAATCGGTCCCTTTCATTGTATATACATTCTTCTCTGTCAATACAGGATTACATTAGTTGCATTCCATGAGTGGGATACCAAGCAAATGTGGAGATGCAGCTTTAGCTCTCCAAATAAGGAGGACTACAATAACGACATTGATATCAAGTGATGTCATTTCAACGCATAACGATTAGGTCTGAAAATAAACGAATTATCAAACGAACGATGAAAACCTAGCCAACCTGTATTGCATCAGTCGTTAACACCCAGGCCCAGCAAGTTACCCTTTTGATTTCCTCAAAAAACCAAACTGTTAACCCTGTTATCCATCTGACACTCGGGTTAATTATAGCAAATGCGTTGTAAATCAAGACATTAAATATCACTCTACACTCAAATGATTAACAATTTTCATACCAAACAGAGCAATATTTAGCCCAATCAAAGTGTATGCTTACCATAAGCTCACAAAACATTTAAAGGTGTTCTACATTATCAACGTTTAACCGGATATGTGATCATTAAACAATATACATAAACCACAAGCGCGGGGAGTGTGCCTATACATAAGTACATATCGTTATACCCTCAGAGCTTTATATTACCGATGACGGCTGCTCTAAACCAAAAGGGTAGCGAACTCTTCAGCCCAGGAGCTTCTGGAAAGATCGAAAGGAAGAGGCGCATCCGGAAGTTTCACGTAAAAGAGGAAAGGCGTGGTACTAGACGAAAACGTCACAAAACCGGAACCGGTTCGGGGGAGAGTTGTTGTGTCTATCTGTCCGTCCGGTCTACACCCGACCTACGAAGTGACTAAAAACATTGCTGTGGTTCTTGTTTGGCGTACAGTTCTCTCTCGGTACCGTGTAGACTAAATTAATTGAATTTCACTAACAGAGTGCCATAAGTGATTTAATCAACAAACCTCTGTATACTAGGAAGGTGAACTGAGCCTTGACACTAAACACAAGCAACAAACGCATTTTCTGAGGTTTGGTGACAGTTTTCTTGTAGACCGGGACATACCCTACCTTCTGTCACAGTAACCAAAAGCCAGTTCTCTCCGGGGTGTTCTGCACAACGGTATGATAAAGTGGTGATAAATTCTAAAGTGTTTTAAACTCTCGACCTCAAGTGCTACACTAGGTGACCTATATACTAAAATCTGTTGAGATATATTAGTGCATTGGCATCGTAGAATAACAGGATCTGTAAAGTTTCTCTCTGGAGATGTCCACACCATTTATCAAACCTTTCTGCATCTCACTCAAGTCTCATTTATTAAACCAAGTTGGATTTTTTTATGGAGTAAACCAATTGCACCATAGGGGACATAAATATTCCCATATACTTATTTAACCCCTTGAATTATGCATTGACCTACTACTCAACGGATTAAAATTGTAATTTAACCCTTTCAGTAGCAGAGGGGTATACAATGCATTGCGCACCCATCTGGCACTGAAAAGGTTAATGGGATTTTTATTCAACCCCTCGGTAGAGTTAGCTTACTCCAATTCGCATCTATAAATATGTGCCTTAATTTTCTGATACGCGTGGTCTTATGCACTACTGAGAAGAGGACTGGTGCATTCAATGAGCGCGTGGCATTTGCTAGTAAGTTTGCGTTCATCCTTTGCGCTATATGGGCTGCTTTAAAATGCGCAGCTATTCTCTATAGCGCCTAAATCAGCAACGTGACGACCTCTAATAAGCAGCTATCAGTCCACAATGCCTATCATTCCTACCTTGCGCTCGGGGTACGATGGGAGTTGTAGTCTAGCAGCAGCTGAGGAGAGCAACAAATTGGCCATTCATGACCTAACTGATGGAACAGAGAACACAAAATATTATCGCATTTTACTTTTACCAGTTACAACTACAAGATTTTCCAATGTCATACCGGATGTCTTTAACCCCTTAGTGACAAATGACTTACCAGGTAAGTCATGAAAAAATGTCAGTTAGTGACAGACGACTTACCTGGTAAGTCCAGGAAGTCATTCACTATAATGGGAAAAAAATACCATTGTCATTAAGTGCCGGCCACGTGCGCATGCGGCCGGTCACTAAGGGGTTAAACCTCTGGCCCGATAGTAATATGGTAGTCAGATGTACGTATGCTAATTGGTTCTCTGCAGGGACCAATGTGTGAGTGAAAGTAAACTCCTCCTTATATCCAGGACCAGCGAGGATCCCGCTTGTTGGCATACAGAATAGGTAAGGTTGACTGTGTGCTTGAACATACTGCAGTGATAATATGAAGCAGTTAAAAGTAATGTTGAGACTAATTTTAAGCTGCAATATGCATATATGGGAACGTTCTAAATAAGCTGACCCTGGGATATTTGAAATATTAAATACCGATACTTTCCTGATTGTGTATTCTAGGTTAGTAATAATCAGTCCCAGTCCTCTGAACATCAACAGACCAAGTGTTCGGGATATCCCAGTTTAAGCGCAAGTGCATAGATCACAATCATTGTGATACTGATTATCCACGTGTGATCAAGCAGTCATATATATTGTTCACTATCGCTTTACTACACATCGCGTTTCAAACAGTATTCCTATAGGGCCGAAGCAGTGCACGCTTTTGGGATAGCCTAGTTATTCTATTCAAAATCAATGGGCAATGATTGATGCCTGTGCAAAACGAGGGATGTCCATAAAACCTGCACCGTCTTAGCCCCCCTAAAGATACAACTTTGAGACAATATGCCCTACCAATGTACCTTTTTTCAGGTTCAGCACTTCTATTCTTTTTTACCTTTATAAAACAGGAAAAGGGAGCTCTGCTAGGTTTATTAATCTGGTAAACGAGAAAAACTTGGGCATAACTGTGATGCTAGCCATACTCTTATGGGAATTAATTTGGTGAGCTCAAAACAGACACCCTCCCTGCACCTCCCAAACACTAGCCCTACACTATCCCTAACACGAACACTTACGAATTTCGAATACTATCCTACCCAGAAATGTAACACTTCTCATCTACTATGTTGTCTGCTTCAGTCTTCTCATATTCCTCCTTTTCTGTGTTTAAAAACAAACAAACATCATTTAGTTCTGTATTTGATTAAAACAAATAAAGCCCCCCAAAGATGCCACAGTTAACCCTTTTAGTGACAGAGGGGTAACCCTCCTGTTCTCAAAGGGTTTAAAATGTGTGGCATCTTGGTCTTTTTGTTTTAAAAAATCCAATGTCTGTTAAATTGTTTTAAGTTTCTCAAAAAAAGATGCATAGTGTGCCCCCGCCACCTCTGTCTCCACTGGTAGCGGGAGGAATTTGCAGTGGCAGACTCCCCTTTCCTACCTCTCTGGCCATTTTCCCGAGTCAGACTGCCAACATTTTGAACTGAGACTGGCTTTTTTTTATGCCAGTCTCAGTTAAAATAATTTCCAGCCTCCAACTGCTTGGGATGTGTGCTTATGCACCTCTCAGCCAATCTGCTTCTAGGGGGGGTTCATCATCCTTCTGGTTTTCACTGCATGTTAGGGACTCTGTGCCTCCTTGTTACAAGGCATAAACTGTGTAATCTATCCATTGTAAGAGTCTAATCGTAAATTGGCTCCAGTGGACTCCTACAAATATCTTGGCATGGGGCTTCACCTCAACCTCAGTTTTTGTTTTCATTCTGATAAATTAACATAAAACTTTATCCCAAAATAGGTTCCCTGTTTAGAAACACGTCCTGTTTAAGTCCCCTGGTAAGAAGAAATATTGTACAACAGATGATAATGCCAGTCATAGACTATGGGGATGTAGTATATGCTCCCACTCCACAAATCAATCTTGTGTGGTACAGTCCCTTCAAACTGAGTCAGGACAGCCAGGAGGTTGTAACTTTAATGCAGTTTATTGTAAACAGCAACAACAAAAGAAAGTCTCTTTCCACTTTTAGGGTATGCATCCCCTTTAAATCAAACAGGTTTTTGACACCAAATAAAAAGTACATAAATAAACAGGCCTACTCCTTTCAGGAGGCTAACTCAGTAGTTCCCTCACTACCAATTACTGACCCAGCTACTCAGGGTTCCAGTACAGAAAGTAAAATAAGTAGACATGCAATGTTTTCCGTTCAGAAGCTTTCTCACCATTCCTTGGTTTCAGAGGAAGACAGACAGCTTGCAGGTCTCCAAACACACTATCCCAGTGCTGCCTGACCCCACCATGCTGTTTCAGACCTACTATATAGGTCTGTGCTAATTAGCCAGGAGCAAGTGTGCTAGCAGAGGGAAAAGACAAAACTTAAAGGGATAGTAATACTTCGTTTTAACTTTATTTTATTTTGTAGGCATTAAAAAAACATGAAGAATGATATAAGTCTTATCTCTCAAACCTTTATGGTTTATGAGATATTCACAAGCAAATTCCCCTCCCCGCCCCTTTTACCTAGTGTAAGCCATCTCTTCTCAGATGTGAGTCTGGTTGTATGACAGGACAGATAACAGAAGGGGACAATTTTCTTTGTATGAAAACAATGAAAGCCCTTCCCCCCCTTGACAAGTTTTTCAGCTTTTTCCATTATCTTAATTGAAGATTGTCCCTCTCTGCAGTCTACCTGGGCATCTCCCTTCTGATCTGGTTGAACAGGGGGGGGATACTTTGTTTGTGAATATCTCTTAAACCATAAAGGTTTCAGAGATAAGACTTATATCATTCTTCATGTTTTTTTAATGCCTACAAAATAAAATAAAGTTAAAATGAAGTATTACTATCCCTTTAATGATTTAATCGCTGGGATAAACTGCTTGTTGTATCCTATGGCTGATGTATACATGGTCCTGGACTCTGTCACTCTTGCTAAATTTGACACGCTGTATAACTCATTATGCCGCTTTATCCTCCAATGTAATTACACAACCCATCATTGTGATATGTATGAAGAACCAAATTGGCTAACACCATGAATCTAGACGTGCCCTTCACCTCTCTTACATGGTTTATAACCACTTCTCTAGAAAACTACAAGACTACCTGAGAAGTATGCACACTCCAGCTCTCCATACTAACTATAACCTGCGCTCCATTGCTAACAACTCACTGAGTATACCACATTACAAGAAAGAAGCCGATCTTTCTGCCTTTTCCTTCAGAGCTTCGAAAATCTGGAATAACCTACCTGAAAAAAATCAGATCTCCCCCAGTCTAAAATCCTTAAAAATAACTGCTTCTTTATATCTAAAAACAATATGCAACTGTATATACATTTTTTAGTATGTGTATGTGTGTGTGTGTGTGTGTGTGTGTGTATATATATATATATATATAGGTCAATAGATGTTAGGAATGCACTCACTGTGAATCGTTCAAAATGACCTGGGTGCTTCATCAAATAATAAATCATGCAGATAATCCATAGGAAAATGACGGCACTCACAGGAACTGTTTTTCAATACATCCTTCAAGTTACATTTTATTGAAATCAACGTTTCGGCTGTCGCCGCAGCCTTTCTCAAGATAACAAATGTGTAACGGACAACTCGTTTAAAAACCCTCTCCCAATCCAAAAAGGCGCCGAAAGAGGCGTTCTAATTGGAAAACACATGACACCATTGTTAATTGAAAGTGTAAATAGATTATTTAACCCATAAGTGACTGTTAAAACCACCTCACACGCATTGTCGGACAGTCATAAGGATCAACATATATGTGTAACCCATAGACTCGGCATGCCCGTGAGTTAATCAACAGGTACTCCCACATTGCAATGATTTACACAAACAGAAATATATCAATGCCAATCTTAAGACACTAATGAATATGAAATAATCAGATGTCATCACATAAGCATAATAAAAGTATGACGGTTACCAACTTAACATCCATAATATAACAAGAGATAAAGATGCATATAGCTTAATGTATTGTACCTTGTTTGCCAATGTATAGTTATAAATTATTCAAATGATTAGCGGTGAAGCGCTCACACCAAAGTCCGGAGTATTTAACCATTACGTTGCTCAATGGAAACACTAAAACATTCTATCCCATACAGAAGTTAACACATAAATCCGGAGTATTAAACCATTACATTACTGAATGGAAACACAGAAACATTGAAACATTCTATCTAATCCGGAAGTTATTCTAATGAATCAAATAATGAAGAGGTCATAAATCTCAACATAAAAAATCAAGTCTTATGATAAAAATGTGTTCTCAATCATCAGATATGTGAATCATACCTTCAGGATATTTACATCATACTCACGATTAACCACACTTTGTACCATGTACGAATGAGTCCACAATGACCATGAATAATTAATCCATTTTCTTGATGTCCAGCCTCCGTTGGGGTTGGATAGTTGTCAAGTTGCAATATTGTAATCCAAGTTTGTGTGTCGTTTAATCTCGACCGCACATCTCAAGTGCTTGATCCCGACAATGTTATTTAATATCTGTTGCTTGCGCATTAAATATTCATTTCCATGGGTTGATATGATTATATGTGGTATTCCTTATTCGCACGTCTCAAGTGCTTGATCGAGACAGTGTTATTAGATGTCAACTATTAGCGCATTCGTTATTTGTTTCCATAGAGAAATGAGATTAGAATGTTATAAGTATCACAATTCATCCTTAGATACATATATGTATTGTACAAATTGAGATGAGCCAAAGTGGACTAGACTATTTTAGAATATCATGTCTACAGCCGAATTAGGAATGAAGTAATTCAAATAGAGTGGAAAAAACCAAATAGGACAACGCCAATTACATGGCTAGAGATCACTCTAAACATCCACGTACAGTATGGGAGAGGCACTAGAGATGTCAAGAGAACATACTAATTAACCCATCTAAGGGTTACAAAATAATATGAGAGACTTTATGACCTGTTTGAGAGATCCATCTACCCTTTTTCTGACACTCCATTATTAGACCGTCTTGTAATAAATCCACAGTAACTCTAACGCCGTATATATATTCCACAATGTACTGACCCGAACCCATTGTGCTGTGAAGGTAGGGAGGTGCCTATCCCCTCCTTGCACAACTACTGAGTAAATGCGGGAAATGTGTTGATATGGCGTATTATATGTTTAAAAGAATAATTATAGAGCTGGTGGTTATATGTTAAGCGGTCCTGGTGTCACATTAGGTATGGTCATATTTGACTCAAAAAACAAGGTCTATACTCTCATCTTTATGCAGATGGAAAGATATGAAAACTCTTAAAATTGATAATGATCACCTAACATTAATAACCCTCTATGTGATCAGCACCAATTAAGGGAGAATGTGCTAATCAAATACTGTACAACACAGATAGCAATAAAACAAACTGCCAAAAGATATGTAGATATTAAAGATGGAATGGCTCATCTCCATTTGTACTATCTTAATAGAAACACGAATAAGATAGCATTTCATTAAGTCCATTAGGCGCTAAGGTTCCTAGTTTTTGTATCCACTTAAATTCTCTTTGGTGTAATAGTTTAATACGATCCCCTCCTCTCGAGAGCGGTGGTACATGATCAAATACCATACACTTAAGACTGGATGGTGTATGTTTCTGTTCCAGCCAATGTCTGGCTACAGGTTTATCCGTTTTACCATCCGCAAATGCTTTAATGATAGTGGCCCGATGGTTTGCCATTCTCTCTCTAAAGGTAGTAGTTGTTAGTCCTACGTACAATTTGTTACATGGACATTGTATCCAGTAAATGATGAACGAACTGGTACAGGTCAGTCTGTATTTAATCCCAATTTTGGCTTGATCCGTAGGATTAATAAAGTTGTTACCTGTCACCATGCTTCTGCATGTCGTGCAATCCAAACATTTAAAGCAACCCACTTTGGGTTTACATAACCACGTCGTATGTGTGTTATCATAACAATGAACTGGATCAGATTTGACTAAACGATCTCTTAAATTGACACCCCTTCTATGACTTATAAGGGGTTTGTCTTTAAAGATATCAGGTAAGGACACATCTGTAGACAGAACTTCCCAATAGGAATTAATGGCCTTAGTTAATTCTTGATGTGCTGTTGTATACATAAATGGAAAAACTGATCTATTTTAATGTAGTATTAACATTTTTAGTTTTAAGTAATTCCTCTTGGGAGAATTGTAATGCTCTCGAAAGTTGTCTATCCAATTCCAGTTCTTTATAGCCTCTCTGTAAAAATCTGAGTTTTAAGTCTTGTAGTTGTAATCTCGCCTTAGTGGGATCACTGTTGTTCCTAATTATCCGTAACATCTGTGAGTATGGGAGACTTTTTAACGTGTGTTGCGGATGAAAACTTTTCCTGTGTAAAAATGTATTCCGGTCAGTAGGTTTCCTGTAGTTGCAGGATTGAATCTGATCTAACTCCAACCATAAGGTGACATCCAAAAAATCTATGGTATAATTATCAATCTTTGCTGTAAAGCGGATGGTGGAAGGTAAAGAATTAAGCATGTCCACTGTCTGATAGAACTCCTCCTTAGTTCCTTGCCACAATAGCAAGATATCATCAATAAATCGAAAATATGCAAAAATTGAATCTTTAAATCTGCCCAGTTACTGTGGATTTATTACAAGACGGTCTAATAATGGAGTGTCAGAAAAAGGGTAGATGGATCTCTCAAACAGGTCATAAAGTCTCTCATATTATTTTGTAACCCTTAGATGGGTTAATTAGTATGTTCTCTTGACATCTCTAGTGCCTCTCCCATACTGTACGTGGATGTTTAGAGTGATCTCTAGCCATGTAATTGGCGTTGTCCTATTTGGTTTTTTCCACTCTATTTGAATTACTTCATTCCTAATTCGGCTGTAGACATGATATTCTAAAATAGTCTAGTCCACTTTGGCTCATCTCAATTTGTACAATACATATATGTATCTAAGGATGAATTGTGATACTTATAACATTCTAATCTCATTTCTCTATGGAAACAAATAACGAATGCGCTAATAGTTGACATCTAATAACACTGTCTCGATCAAGCACTTGAGACGTGCGAATAAGGAATACCACATATAATCATATCAACCCATGGAAATGAATATTTAATGCGCAAGCAACAGATATTAAATAACATTGTCGGGATCAAGCACTTGAGATGTGCGGTCGAGATTAAACGACACACAAACTTGGATTACAATATTGCAACTTGACAACTATCCAACCCCAACGGAGGCTGGACATCAAGAAAATGGATTAATTATTCATGGTCATTGTGGACTCATTCGTACATGGTACAAAGTGTGGTTAATCGTGAGTATGATGTATACATGGTACAAAGTGTGGTTAATCGTGAGTATGATGTAAATATCCTGAAGGTATGATTCACATATCTGATGATTGAGAACACATTTTTATCATAAGACTTGATTTTTTATGTTGAGATTTATGACCTCTTCATTATTTGATTCATTAGAATAACTTCCGGATTAGATAGAATGTTTCTGTGTTTCCATTCAGTAATGTAATGGTTTAATACTCCGGATTTATGTGTTAACTTCTGTATGGGATAGAATGTTTTAGTGTTTCCATTGAGCAACGTAATGGTTAAATACTCCGGACTTTGGTGTGAGCGCTTCACCGCTAATCATTTGAATAATTTATAACTATACATTGGCAAACAAGGTACAATACATTAAGCTATATGCATCTTTATCTCTTGTTATATTATGGATGTTAAGTTGGTAACCGTCATACTTTTATTATGCTTATGTGATGACATCTGATTATTTCATATTCATTAGTGTCTTAAGATTGGCATTGATATATTTCTGTTTGTGTAAATCATTGCAATGTGGGAGTACCTGTTGATTAACTCACGGGCATGCCGAGTCTATGGGTTACACATATATGTTGATCCTTATGACTGTCCGACAATGCGTGTGAGGTGGTTTTAACAGTCACTTATGGGTTAAATAATCTATTTACACTTTCAATTAACAATGGTGTCATGTGTTTTCCAATTAGAACGCCTCTTTCGGCACCTTTTTGGATTGGGAGAGGGTTTTTAAACGAGTTGTCCGTTACACATTTGTTATCTTGAGAAAGGCTGCGGCGACAGCCGAAACGTTGATTTCAATAAAATGTAACTTGAAGGATGTATTGAAAAACAGTTCCTGTGAGTGCCGTCATTTTCCTATGGATTATCTGCATGATTTATTATTTGATGAAGCACCCAGGTCATTTTGTACGATTCACAGTGAGTGCATTCCTAACATCTATTGACTTTTATTATCTGACGCTGGCTTTGCACCCTGAATATTATACATTATTATATTGAATTCTATTGAACTATAGTAAACAGCTTGATATTAACACTGTCTCCAAACCTGTATCATGGAAAACATACAAACCAATATTGATTTCACTACTCCCATAGACACAATTACTTTCTCTGCAACAGACGCTGCTGAAATTCTATTTACGGAAAGTGCCTCAGAAATTGAATCGAAATTGAGACCTAAAGACATCTATCAAAATTTATTAAAATTAAACAAACGCACAACTGATCTAAAGCTGCATGGAATTTACCTCTCAGACTATTTTAGAACCAAACATATTCCTAGGGGATTTAGGATATCTAATATTCCTACAATTGGGAGATACAATACAGAATTTTGCAGAAAGTGGTGCGGTATTTTAAATAAATGTTCACTGGATTTGATGTTACTAGTCATTGAAGAAGTAAGAAGAGAATTAAATAGCACGCAAACAGAATTGGAACAATTTGAATTAATTCATAAAGACATATTAATAGCGGATACCAACACTGATTGGCTGGATAAACTAAATACACAGATTAATACATATAAAGAAGACTTATACCGGTTTAAAAAGGAAAAGGTTAGTAAAGTTGAAAGAGACTATAGGGAAAACCGTGTTTATACCTGGTTAACAGGTACACAACCAAGACGCAGACCCCCGTTTAAGAGACAACCACGCAATACACGGCCCCTGAAAACAACAGAGACGATAGATACCACCACGGCTGCCTCTTCAACATCTGACAGTGAGAGTAATTCTGTTGATAGAAATAATTTTTTAGGGGTGACCACTCGTTCTCAAGCCAACGTTCAAAAAGAAGATCACACACCAGAAGGGGTGGGAGAAAACACAAAAGGGAGAGGTGCCAGACCAAAGAACAAATAATCTTCAATCTGAGCAAACACACACTCTCCCCTCCAGAAATTTCACTGCTTGAGAAAGGACTTAATTTTATACCTACAGTCCAACATGATTTCTCTACGTTTGATATAGAACTGCATAAGTTTCAGAGAAATCTAAAATTGAAAGATTTCTTTAAAAACACTACAGATGTAAATATGGATGCGGACATTTTCAGACCTAGAAGCACCTTTGAACCCGTTAATACTAATACGTCTATTAAGACATATACACGCCTTATGGAGATGGAAAATAGGAAGGTTATGACACAACCAAAATCTATTCATAACTTAACAAGACAGGAAAGATGTGCTATCAAATCGCTAGCTACTAATAAGGAAATTATCATTAAACCTGCCGACAAAGGTGGGGCGATAGTCATAATGGACTATCAATATTATCGTTCTGATATTTTGAGACAACTTGCAGATGAAAGTACTTATAAATTACTTACTAATGATCCGACTATAGATGACAAGAAAACCATAGATTTGATTATTGCACGGGCTGTTAAGAATAAGTGGATAAATTTAACAACGTCTAAATATCTGATCACTGCATTCCCTGTTATACCTGTCATATATACTCTTCCTAAAATACATAAGGATACCAATACTCCGCCGGGGAGACCGATTATATCAGCTAGAGGATCATTGCTGCAACCTTTAGCTTGTTATGTTGATCATTTTTTACAACCATTATTACCCAGCATTCCGAGTTACATTAGGGACACTACAGATTTATTGAACAAATTGAAGAATTTGGGCAGATTACCTAAAGATATCTTACTAGCCACCATGGATGTCTCGAGCTTGTATACAGTGATTCCATTGGAAGAAGGAATTCAAGCAGTTGGCAAAATACTCGATAGTAACACTATACCAGATAGACCGCCAAATGAGTTTTTAATAGAATTACTCAAATTATGTCTAACACTCAATTTCTTTAAGTTTGAAAAGAAATTTTACAGACAGATCTCAGGCACAGCGATGGGGAGCAATGTTGCTCCATCATATGCAAATATTTTTATGTATATTTATGAAGAAACCTATATACTGGGCAGATTTAAAGATTCAATTTTTGCATATTTTCGATTTATTGATGATATCTTGCTATTGTGGCAAGGAACTAAGGAGGAGTTCTATCAGACAGTGGACATGCTTAATTCTTTACCTTCCACCATCCGCTTTACAGCAAAGATTGATAATTATACCATAGATTTTTTGGATGTCACCTTATGGTTGGAGTTAGATCAGATTCAATCCTGCAACTACAGGAAACCTACTGACCGGAATACATTTTTACACAGGAAAAGTTTTCATCCGCAACACACGTTAAAAAGTCTCCCATACTCACAGATGTTACGGATAATTAGGAACAACAGTGATCCCACTAAGGCGAGATTACAACTACAAGACTTAAAACTCAGATTTTTACAGAGAGGCTATAAAGAACTGGAATTGGATAGACAACTTTCGAGAGCATTACAATTCTCCCAAGAGGAATTACTTAAAACTAAAAATGTTAATACTACATTAAATAGATCAGTTTTTCCATTTATGTATACAACAGCACATCAAGAATTAACTAAGGCCATTAATTCCTATTGGGAAGTTCTGTCTACAGATGTGTCCTTACCTGATATCTTTAAAGACAAACCCCTTATAAGTCATAGAAGGGGTGTCAATTTAAGAGATCGTTTAGTCAAATCTGATCCAGTTCATTGTTATGATAACACACATACGACGTGGTTATGTAAACCCAAAGTGGGTTGCTTTAAATGTTTGGATTGCACGACATGCAGAAGCATGGTGACAGGTAACAACTTTATTAATCCTACGGATCAAGCCAAAATTGGGATTAAATACAGACTGACCTGTACCAGTTCGTTCATCATTTACTGGATACAATGTCCATGTAACAAATTGTACGTAGGACTAACAACTACTACCTTTAGAGAGAGAATGGCAAACCATCGGGCCACTATCATTAAAGCATTTGCGGATGGTAAAACGGATAAACCTGTAGCCAGACATTGGCTGGAACAGAAACATACACCATCCAGTCTTAAGTGTATGGTATTTGATCATGTACCACCGCTCTCGAGAGGAGGGGATCGTATTAAACTATTACACCAAAGAGAATTTAAGTGGATACAAAAACTAGGAACCTTAGCGCCTAATGGACTTAATGAAATGCTATCTTATTCGTGTTTCTATTAAGATAGTACAAATGGAGATGAGCCATTCCATCTTTAATATCTACATATCTTTTGGCAGTTTGTTTTATTGCTATCTGTGTTGTACAGTATTTGATTAGCACATTCTCCCTTAATTGGTGCTGATCACATAGAGGGTTATTAATGTTAGGTGATCATTATCAATTTTAAGAGTTTTCATATCTTTCCATCTGCATAAAGATGAGAGTATAGACCTTGTTTTTTGAGTCAAATATGACCATACCTAATGTGACACCAGGACCGCTTAACATATAACCACCAGCTCTATAATTATTCTTTTAAACATATAATACGCCATATCAACACATTTCCCGCATTTACTCAGTAGTTGTGCAAGGAGGGGATAGGCACCTCCCTACCTTCACAGCACAATGGGTTCGGGTCAGTACATTGTGGAATATATATACGGCGTTAGAGTTACTGTGGATTTATTACAAGACGGTCTAATAATGGAGTGTCAGAAAAAGGGTAGATGGATCTCTCAAACAGGTCATAAAGTCTCTCATATTATTTTGTAACCCTTAGATGGGTTAATTAGTATGTTCTCTTGACATCTCTAGTGCCTCTCCCATACTGTACGTGGATGTTTAGAGTGATCTCTAGCCATGTAATTGGCGTTGTCCTATTTGGTTTTTTCCACTCTATTTGAATTACTTCATTCCTAATTCGGCTGTAGACATGATATTCTAAAATAGTCTAGTCCACTTTGGCTCATCTCAATTTGTACAATACATATATGTATCTAAGGATGAATTGTGATACTTATAACATTCTAATCTCATTTCTCTATGGAAACAAATAACGAATGCGCTAATAGTTGACATCTAATAACACTGTCTCGATCAAGCACTTGAGACGTGCGAATAAGGAATACCACATATAATCATATCAACCCATGGAAATGAATATTTAATGCGCAAGCAACAGATATTAAATAACATTGTCGGGATCAAGCACTTGAGATGTGCGGTCGAGATTAAACGACACACAAACTTGGATTACAATATTGCAACTTGACAACTATCCAACCCCAACGGAGGCTGGACATCAAGAAAATGGATTAATTATTCATGGTCATTGTGGACTCATTCGTACATGGTACAAAGTGTGGTTAATCGTGAGTATGATGTAAATATCCTGAAGGTATGATTCACATATCTGATGATTGAGAACACATTTTTATCATAAGACTTGATTTTTTATGTTGAGATTTATGACCTCTTCATTATTTGATTCATTAGAATAACTTCCGGATTAGATAGAATGTTTCAATGTTTCTGTGTTTCCATTCAGTAATGTAATGGTTTAATACTCCGGATTTATGTGTTAACTTCTGTATGGGATAGAATGTTTTAGTGTTTCCATTGAGCAACGTAATGGTTAAATACTCCGGACTTTGGTGTGAGCGCTTCACCGCTAATCATTTGAATAATTTATAACTATACATTGGCAAACAAGGTACAATACATTAAGCTATATGCATCTTTATCTCTTGTTATATTATGGATGTTAAGTTGGTAACCGTCATACTTTTATTATGCTTATGTGATGACATCTGATTATTTCATATTCATTAGTGTCTTAAGATTGGCATTGATATATTTCTGTTTGTGTAAATCATTGCAATGTGGGAGTACCTGTTGATTAACTCACGGGCATGCCGAGTCTATGGGTTACACATATATGTTGATCCTTATGACTGTCCGACAATGCGTGTGAGGTGGTTTTAACAGTCACTTATGGGTTAAATAATCTATTTACACTTTCAATTAACAATGGTGTCATGTGTTTTCCAATTAGAACGCCTCTTTCGGCGCCTTTTTGGATTGGGAGAGGGTTTTTAAACGAGTTGTCCGTTACACATTTGTTATCTTGAGAAAGGCTGCGGCGACAGCCGAAACGTTGATTTCAATAAAATGTAACTTGAAGGATGTATTGAAAAACAGTTCCTGTGAGTGCCGTCATTTTCCTATGGATTATATATATATATATATAATATATAGTTTCTGTGTTTGTGTTAGCCTGTGAGCTCTCACGAGCAGGGCCCTCTGATCCTTCTGTTCTCCTCATTTGATTTATACTATGTAATATCTCTGTATGTGGTTGGAACTTACAGAGAATAGATAATGCTGTAATATTGGAATAATGTGGCATCCTGGGATATACTAAGCCCAGGTAGATATCGACATAGAGCCAAATAGGAGGGCCACCTAGGTAAATTATAGGAAAAAAGGGGGAGAGGAGGTGCTCACAATATGGTGAACTTGGAGGGGGGAGGCTGCTGCCTGATATTTAAGGCTTTCAGCCCCTCCCACAAACTTCAGGCTAAGCCTTTAACTTGTGGCTGGAAATAACAGAGAATAGATAACGCTATAATATTGGAATAATGTGGATCCTGGGATATACTAAGCCCAGGTGGATATCGACATAGTGAGCCAAATAGGAGGCCGAAAGGAATATGCAAAACTTTATTAACTTGCGTATTGATAACGTTAATTAGAGAGTGAAGTAAGGGCTTCTCTGATTTCGATGTCTGGATTTGGTATATACCTTGAGTAACATTCTGAACGTCATCTTAGTTTCTGAATAATGTGCGAAGATACTTAATTGCGTGAGGCAGAAGAGGCTTCACCTATTCTGAGTGAATGACCAGAAAATTCTGATGAATTAATAACATAGTCCTAAAATAGTGAGTGAAAGTAGAAGTAGAGAGGAGGTTAGTGCCTAAAGGTAGTAGAGGACTATGGTTGCTGAAAGGTTCTAAGAATTTAATTTATTGAGAAAGGGCTGTGCAAGGGCACCAGAGGTCTTTAGAGTAATAAGGAATATGATTGCCTTTGCCTATTTGGTCAGTTTTTGAATGAGATAAATAGCGTCTGATATGGTCGTTGGAAACTATGAGATGTTGTTTGATGATAAATGGCGATGAATTACACTGAGCTAAGAATTCACTTCGTCTGAGAAAACCGCACGGTGCAAAAGGGACTGACAGTGAAGGCGCACGGACGTCACTGTGAAGAGACGTCCGTGCTTCCTGCTCCTGTCACCATCGGCAAAACGCCGATATCTGCTGAACCGGGTAATATTTCTGGTGACTAGCGCTACTAAGCAGCTAGTCGCCAGATGAGCAATCAGTGAAGCTTAAGTTATTGCGGGGTGATAGTTCCCCTTTAATCCCTTGCAAATGCCAAAAAGCCAGGTTTACAGGCAATAATTTGAAGGCATGAGAGATGTCTGTTTTAGACAGCCAACATGCTTGGCCGGTTTGAGAGATTAGAATAATTGCATGATCTATACTTGCGTATTGAATGGAGTATGATTCTGATGGAATAAATTAATTTATGCTTGGAGCTAGAGATGCATATGGGGCTGAGAAGTTTATGATGAGTCGTTTTTTGTTAGTGAATTTTCTTTATGCTATTCCTATGGGATTTATTCTGCATATGGGGTATGGAGGGGAAATGAATGGACCTATAAGAAAATTGTTTTCTAGTTCTTTATTTATTAATAAGGACACTGTCTCGGGGTCTGAATTGGCGGATAACTAGGTTTGGACATTCTAAAAAAGTGGAGGGAGTTGATACTATACCTGTATGGAAACTGTCCTCTAAACCTGAAATACTAAAGCTAAGTGGTTGTTTGGATGTGAAATGAGCAAATCATTGAGAACAGAGGTTTAGAGTTCACATAGTTTTTTATTTGGAAATTAGTTTCTTGCACATATGGCTCTGGAGTGCGATTAGCGGCATTTTGAGCAAATATGTAGTAGTCGGCAACCAAGATAAAAGCATCCCTTAGCATTGTAATTGTTTCATATAGGGGTATTTCCATGATATATGATGGGATGGCCAAATTTGTTATGTTTAGGATTGGAGTAGGCTGGAGCTGAGGGGTTTTGAAATGATGACTGGCAAAATGCTGTCAGAATAGTTAGTTGTCTAGTAGGCTCCAGTCCATCACAAAGTTAAATTGAACCAGTGCAGCTGCTGCCTTAGCAGCAAATGAGCGATGATAATCATAGAAAATTTGACCTCCATATTCATATACTAGGTCTAAAATGGTAAATAAATATTGATATAGTTCTTGTCTTCTATCAGGAAATGCAGAACACAGGATGTCTCTGTAAATGCTAGAAGCAAGGACAAATTATGCCAAGGATAATTTTTTGGCCAGTCGGGGGTCCTTGGGTTTAAGCGTGACACATCTCCACAATTGACGGTCATAAATGTATTTCTTTGCCTTCAGTGATGTCTTTGCGGATATGTTTTGGGATCATATGTGCGTGTGTGATACAAGGAATAGTGTTCTGTGATGTACCTGGTTGTTGGTTGAAAGCAGATGGAGTTGATTGATTACCCAGGAATGATGTTTCTTTCAGCACAGAAATTCTAGTTTGAATGTCACCAACTGCTGCGCCTAGGTTAGAAACTGCTGAACCTAACTCTGTAAGCAGGTGGGTGATATGATTTAACTGTGAGTTTTGAGAATTGGTTGGAGAGGCTGGGAAAGAGGGTGTATGGATTAATTCTGGTGAAGCAAATAATAATTTAAAGAGTTTTGCTTTCTTCTGTGTACTCCACATCATGAAATCAAGTATGGGATTTTCTTCCTTCCTCCAGCTGGTAGGACCATTTAATTTAAATAGGATACACCCAACCATCCTCAGTTATTTCTGGTCCTAGCAGCTGGAGGACAGGAGGCTCATGCCTCTGTCGTGAATCAAATACCCAAACAATGTAATATAAATCACGGAGTAGTACCTGAATATCGCTACCACGACTAAGAAGCAGCCGATTCAGGAAATGCGTTTCAGCGGAGTAAACAGTCTGACATTCAGTGGGATCATCTCCCCAACATGCCCGATTCCGGTGGTTGTCTTCCTCCTGTTTCCTGGCAGTACAGGAGTGGCTCCAGCATATACCCCCTTGCGATACGCGAGTAAGCCTGGGAGGAAGGAAGAGTAGAGCAGGTCATCAGCCAAAGCACTAATGCATAGTGCGTTTCAGCGTGACGCGCACACCATAATGGAGGCGCATCTACATCCGGTTAGGATTCCCTACTACATCCGGTGGAGCTGGCGTGCGTTTCACCAATGGAACGCACAACGGATAAAGGGAGAAGCAGCATGGCAGCAGGTAAGGATTCATGTTATATTGGTATTTGGGGAAGTTTTAAGTAATTTGGTAAAAGTTAAGTTTTAGGATGTCTTATTCAAAATCCTCTTCAGGCAATGAGAAGACAGATATAGGTCCCCCCACGGAGGACAAACCCCAGAAATCCAGATCTTGCTCTAATTGTGATAAAAAATTACCAGCCTCAGACAATGCCAAGTTTTGCCAGGATTGCCTAAAGAAAGCAGCCCTTCAGGAGATGCCAGGTCAGTTTCAGGACTTCCTGTCTTGGATGTAGGTCTCTATGCAACAGACCTTCCCTGCAATGCAGGAATCAGTAGTCCCCAAGAAAAGACAAAGACTAGAGGACCCTGGGGAGGGTACATCCTCCCCTAGGATAATAGATAATGAGGACAGAAATAACCAGGGACCCTCTGACTTTTCCTCTGAGGAAGAGGAAGGGGAAATTGTAGAGAATTCAGGAGCTTTTTCCTTGGACAGAATTGACAGTTTTTTTAAAATCCATTTGTAAATCCTTAGGGTTGGTGGAGGAACAGAAGGACTTGGGTATCATGGATGCAGCCTTTTTAGGAAACAAAAAGCCTACTCTTAAGGTTTCCAGTTCATCAATCTATTTCTGACATTATATCTGAAGAATGGCATAAGATTGACAAAAGATCCTCAGTTACCAACAGATTTGGCAAAATGTACCCCTTTGACCAATCTATAGTCAAAGGCTATATATCCCCACCCAGGGTAGATGCAGCCGTGTCTAGGCTAGCTAAACATACCACTATACCATTATAGGACGGATCTTCATTAAAAGATTCCATGGACAGAAAGCTAGAATCAGCCCTAAAGAGACAGTATTCTCTTATTGGAAGCAATATCCAGATTGCTACAGCCCTAGCATGTGTATCTAGGGCTATGTGAATATGGCTCACTAATCTGAAAGAAAGTATCGAATCAGGTACCTCAAGATCTAAGTTGGCCAGAGAGCTCTCAGCAATCAAAGAAGCCAATAACTTTGTTTGCGATGCCTCCATAGACTCAGTGAAATTGGGAGCTAGATCTTCTGCGCTTTCAGTGGCTTCCAGAAGAGCACTATGGCTTAGACCCTGGGGAGCGGATGCCTCATCTAAGAGCAAACTAGTTAACCTTCCCTTCAAAGGGGAAATGCTGTTTGGTGAGCAATTGTAAGAGATAAAAAAAAAAAAGTTATCATGAGGAAAAAGTGCGTTCCTACCTCAAGAAAAGAAAAGAAAAGATCTCCTCCTAGATCAGCTCCATATAGGAATAAATCTTATTCTGTTTAGATTCCAAGAGATACCAGGGGAAAGCATTTGATCAGAGGAAACAGTCCTCATGCCAAACAACCAGGGGGGGATATCGGAAGGATTTCAGGACCAGTGACAAACATCAGACATCTGGGTCCAACAGATTTTGGAAATGGGGTATCCGCTTCCATTCATTCAGACCCCAACAGCTCACAGATTCCTAACATCCAGAGTTCCGACCAACCCAAGGAAAAAGTAACTATTGAATTTGGAAATCCAAACTCTTCTAGAAAAAGGAGCAATTCAGCCAGTTCCAATAGATCAGGAATCTATTCTGTTTTGTTTATGGTTCCCAAACCATCGGGTTCATGCCGAACCATACTGGATCTCAAGAGGCTCAACACATGCCTAGAAACAAGAACAATCAAGATGGAATCAGTGAGAAGATAAGTGCTCCCAGGTAGCTTCCTTGCCAAAGTGGATCTACAGAACACATATTATCACATCCTGATAAAGAGAACATCGGAAATATCTAAGGTTTGCCCTGGGAGATCAGCACTTTCAATTCAAAGTACTCCTGTTCAGTCTATCCACAGCCCCCAGAGTCTTCACGAAAATCCAGGCTGCTGCAATAGAACCAATAAGAGAAAAAGAGGCATTGATCATCCCATACCTGGACGACCTAATAGTAGCACAAACAAGAAGACAGGCCATCGCAAACACTAATATGATTGTAAATCATCTTTCAAATCTAGGTTGGATGATAAATTCTCAAAAGAGTAATTTGGTTCCAAAGTAGTATCTGATCTTCATAGGTATGAGATTCAACACTCAAAAATCAATAATAACACTATCAGAAAGAATAAACAGCATTGTGAGAAATGTAAAAAAGTTTAGGGAAAAGAAGAGCCATGTATCTCACTGATTTATGAGGTGTCTGGCATTATGATGTCAGCAATCCAAGTGGTACCCTGGGCAAGGTTTCATGCAAGACATCTGTAGTGCTATTTCCTGAAATATTGGAATAAGCATCAACAAAACCCTCTCTCCAGAGGATAAAATTGCCAACAGAAGTTCGCCAAGATCTATTATGGTGGACAAACAAAAGAAATGTAAAACGTCTAACGTCATTAGTAGATCCAGTCTGGAACATCATCGCAACAGACGCCAGTCCTCTAGGATGGGGAGCAGTCTGGGAAACCAGAACAGTCCAAGGAACATGGACCATGACAGAAAAGGGATTGCACATAAACATATTAGAGCTCAGAGCAATAAGATATGCTCTACTCCATTTCAGAGAAGATCTGAGGAATACAGCTGTCCACATCAGATCAGACATGACGGCTGTCATGTATGTCAAAAATCAGGGAGGAACAAAAAGTACAAGCCTAAACAGGGAAATGTCTCAAATATTTAGTTGGGCAGAGAGGAACTTAACGGCAATCACGGCTTCCCACATAGCAGGGATACAGAATATACAAGCGGACTACTTGAGCAGGAACAAAGTACATCCTGGAGAATGGTCCCTAAACTGGGAAGTGTTCCATCAGATCATCAAAAGGATGGGAACCCCAGTAATAGACCTGATGGCGAGTCCAGAAAATCACAAATGCAACCAGTTCTTCGCAAGAGGACAAGCAGTGGGAGCATTAGGCAAGAATGCTTTGAAGCATTCTTGGAATTTCTCGCTGGCATACATTCCTTCTATTCCAGTGATAAGGGAAGTCCTCAGGAAAGTAATAACAGAAAAAGCAGAAGTCATAATGATTGCCTCAAGATGGCCACGACGCATCTGGTATTCGGAGCTGGTCAGAATGTCCAGTCAGAAGCCTTGGACATTACCAGAGAGAGAGGATCTACTGTCAAAGGGTCCATTGTTCCATCCACACCCCAGTTTTTTCCGGCTGACAGCCTGGAGATTGAGCAGCAGACTCTAATATCCCAAGGAGTCTCGAATAGGGTGGCCGATACCATTCTCTCTGTCAGAAAAAAATAAACTCTAAAGATCTATAATAGGATCTGGAAGACTTTTAGAGTATGGGCTATAAAAATAAGATCCATAAACATCAGGTTAATGCTCCTGTAATCCTTTGACATGGGGTTAAGCCCAGCTACTCTAAAGGTTCAAATTTCTGCTCTCTCAGCAGTTATGACCAAACAATGGGCAGGGGAGAATTTAATAAAAAGTAAAGGTGGTAGAAAAAATGCGTTCCAGGATTAGGGAAATAATGCCTGCATGGGATTTGAACATTGTCTTGACACAACTCATTGATTTACCCCCTTTTTGAGCCACTGGAACAAGTGTCATTAAGACATTTGACGTGGAAAACTGTCTTTTTAACAGCTATAACTTCTACCAAAAGGATCAGTGAATTGCAGTCCTTATCCTGCCAGACCCCCTATCTGGCCTTTCACCAAGACAAAGTGGTCCTTAGAATGAAGCCATCCTTTAGAGGAAAAGTAGTTTCAGAGTTACATCTGAACCAGGAAATTATTCTGCCCTTAATCTGTTCCTCTCCAAAGGGAGAAAAAGAGCAGAAATTGCACTCTTTGGACCTGATTAGATGTCTATCTATCTTCAAAGAACTGCAGAATTTAGGAAGTCAGATAGTTTGTTTCTTCAATTCATGGGTAAGAGAAAAGGTTCAGCGGCATCTAAGCAATCAGTGGCCAGATGCATTAGACATAATCTCTGCATACAGGGAGTCAAAATTAGATCCCCCTCTCAAGATAAAAGCGCATTCCACAAGAGCAATGGCCACATCATGGGCAACGAAGGTTAATGCTACTCCTCAGGAGTTATGCAAAGCAGCCACATGGACCTCCATCTCCACCTTTATCAAGCATTATAGGCTGGATGTGGAAGCCTCTGCTGACGCAAGAGGACGAGGAATTCTGCAAGCTGCGATCCCGCAATGAAGGGTATGATTATTCCTGTTTCCATATTGTACTGGCAAGATGCTTATTACATGTTGAACTGTTTTTCTAGTTCTTATGAGATATGTGGATTTCCCTTTCTCCTATTTTTGCTTGGGAAGTTCCCATACTTGATTTCGTGACGTGGAGTACACAGAAGAAATAGAGAAATTTACTAACCGATATTTCCTTTTCGTCTGTGTATCTCCACGTCACACCCACCCTTAACCATGATATATGATGTGTTTTACAGCTTGGACAAAAGTATAACTGAAGATGGTTGGGGGTGTATCCTATTTAAATTAAATTAAACGGTCCTACCAGCTGGAGGAAGGAAGAAAATCCCATACTTGATTTCGTGACGTGGAGATACACAGAAGAAAAGGAAATATTGGTTACTAAATTTCTCTATTTTCGTGCTGATACTGAATATGGAATGTGTCTTTTAGATAATTCTGCCATAACTCTGGACACAGTCCAGTCCCTGAATGAAGGGCTTCTTGGTGTTGGAGATGAAATTGCTGTATTGGGAACCATATTGTCTGAAGTGTCAGTTTGTTCTTGGTTATCCATGGTGCTAAAAATAATAAGTATACAAAGTCTTAGAGGGAGTAAAGGTTTTTATTTTTTTTTATTTTTTATTTTTTTATTTTTTTTTTTATAAAAGGTAAGGTGGTAAGTGGACCTTCAGGCTTTGCAGAGAGGTAAGGTAGTGAGTTAACCTTCATCCTCTACGAAGAGGTCAGGAAGTGAGTGGACCTTCGGCCTCTATGAAGAGGTAAGGTAGTAAGTGAACCTTTGGCCTCTGCGAAGAGGTAAGGTAGTGAGTTAATCTTTGACCTCTACGAAGAGGTAAGGTAGTGAGTGGACCTTCGGCCTCTATGAAGAGGTAAGGTAGAGAGTTAACCTTCAGCTGCTGTGAAGAGGTAAGGTGGTGAATGAGCTTATGCCTCTGCGACGAGGTAACGTGGTAAGTGAACTTTTACGCCTCGGTGAAGAGGTAAGGTTTTAAGGGTGTATGAAAATCTTCAGCTTCTGAATAGGTAGGTGGAAGGTATATAAATAGGTAATTGGTGAGGAATCTTGTAAGTTGAACCACTGAACTTTTAGAGGTCAGGTGCAAGATACTAGACTGTTGAATTGGATGGTAATAGTGAGTAATCTGAATTGGTTGAATGCTTGGGGAACTTATTAATCTTGCTATTACAAACTTACAAACAGATAAAAGGCAGCTTATCGCAACATTCGTCTGATAGAGGAACGCGGCTTATTGCATCCTTTCTGTGCTGAGGTAAGGTTGATTAGAATTGAAACCTGTGGCTAATGTACTGAGGTAAGATAAAAATACTTGCTTTAGTTCAGATGGTTTGGACACCTAAAGAATTGTTGTAAGAGTTAGGCCTGTTTACTTATAGTGGGAACCATAACTATTTAAATGAATGTGACCTACCGGTGATTTTAACAGAATTGAAACAAGATTCTTGAATATTTATTTAGGATAATTTAGGAATTGCTTGGAGTATCTGATTCAGCTAAGAATACAAAAGGGAGGGGCATGAGTATTTCAGTTGAGTTTATAGATCATAAATAATAACTTCTTACCTGCTGAAGCAACTTGAATTAATTGGTTTGGAATAACTTATATGAACTGTAATAAACTTTGAAGCATGATACACGTGAAGTTAGGGTTTATTAATTCATTTAATGTTTGTAATTTACAACAATTAAAGAATTGATTAGTAATTAGTTGAACTAGTGCTTAATAAGTTTATTTAATATTGACATAATTGCACACTATTTGATAACTTTGGACTTGAAATTTTAATGGATTATGGAAATATAGTTTAATTGAATCTTATTGTACTTATTAATCATATTCTGAGTAAAAGTGGTGCCGTTCTAATACCTGATAAGAATGTACTGAGCTATTAAAGAGAGAGACTAAGCTGTATAAGAGTGAAAAGAAGCATCTTCTAAAGAATTTGCATTGTCTTATTGCGAATACAATTTAAAAGTGGCCTTATACGTAGTTGAGATAGATTGTAATTGTAAAAGTTAACTTTAATTCTTGAAAACATAATTGATCTTGTGCTAATGATTATGACATTTAAAAGTGAGTTGTTAGCAGAATTGCAAATGGGATATGTAACTATGTACCTTGGTTGAACTAAATGATAGATCTGAGCATTTGCTGTAATAATAGCTTGGCTGTACATGAGCTGTACTTTATTATATGCTTGGATGCACATGAGCTACATTGTGATAGGCTTTACTGATTTGTATAGCATTTAAATAGATGCAAACGATGAACATACGAAATTATGAAAGCTTGAAAGGCATAATAATGATAGTCGTTTTGATTCTAGGTCGGCTTGCTTACTTCAAGCCGAACCTAGCGCTTAAAGTTTTTAGAGGGACAGACTGGTTGAGCTCACGTCTTGCGACGACTCTGAATGCAGAATCACTAAACCAGAAGTGAAGTAGCTAAACCAGAAGTGACGTCGCTTTTCAGGAAGAGCTCACAATAAGGTGAACCATGCTATATGAGTTTCTTGGGCTCTGTAGGCAAGGGAGTATCAGGTCAGTGCACTATTTTCTCTCATTCTCTTGTATGTATAATGTATATGTAAAATTAATTGGGTGACCTGTAGTCCTTGTTAGTCAGGGGGTTCTTCTGTTCTTTCAAGGTTTTGACTCTATGGCTGAGCCTGGGGGGGTATCGACTTAGGACCTGCAGAACTTCTTCTGCTGGTCAACCTAACTGTAATACATTTTGGGTAAAGATACTTGGCAGGTCTGTCTGTCTCCTGCTCTGTATGTAGCTCAACATCTACCACAAACTCGTCTTTTATCTAAGAGGTGAAAGATGATGCACCACCAGTGCTAGAATTTGAATGGGCCAAAGCACTTCCTGGCTCCACTGCTAGATACAAGAGAAAAAGGATTTTTTATTCTTCGCAATAAATCCTTTTCTCTTAGTCTAATGATAAAACATCTATTCTCTTTATGGGTTGGGGTGCCCTTCTGTTGCATGACTTCTTTGTCCTAGAGAAGTGAGTAAATAGGGCAGGAAAGGGTTATAGGGCAGGAGGTGAGAGGACCTTTTACTTCTGAGAGTGAAATACCTCCTTTGGAGAAGAATCTATAACCCATGGTCCCTGCATCCCAAAACTGACTAAGAGAAAAGGATGTATTGGGGATTTTTATGCTTCCATTTAGGTAATATTCTTCTGTTGCAGCATAATGAACAGTAACACACTGCCTGCAATAGTAGTTATTCCAGCTGGGGTTTGTATACCCTGGTGTTCCCCACTGTGTGATTTTGTTTTTTCCACCATGTATGTGGAAAGGGGATGGGTTTCTTATGAAGCAGTGTAGATAATTGCAGAAGGCTGTGGGAGCATGAACCATGAGTTAATTTTCCTATTTGCATGCTCAGTTCAAACCGTTGTGTGTCCATCTAATATTTGACGACCGCCTTCACAACTTTGCATGCTAACTGGAGAATTAATTCACAACACTGTATGGTACATGTACCCATGCTGTCTTTCTAAATACAAACTCTCCTCCTTTTTGTACTGCAGATGGCTGAAACAACAATCACACAGTAGCAAGACTATATGAAAGAAGGGGGCACAATATAGTTTCATTAACTGTAAAGCATTTACTGAAGGTGTCCACATATCCTTTTCAGGTTTTCCTTTTTCTCAATACTTAACCACGGTGCTGGAAAGGTAATGTTATTTTATTAACCTTTTGAGCTCCAGAGACTGAGCAAGACACTTAAAAAGTTAATTGGCATGTGATGTTCTTGGGTAAATCAACTTCACTCATGCCCCCAGTGTTATACCTGATATGGCCACAGTGCTTTGGCCCTAGCTATTGTCCACCTAGCAATTTTGTATGGCTGCTGGGAAACCTGCCTCTTGCGGTACTGGTTTGTTAGCATGGCAAGAGAATAATCACTGGAAACTTTGCGGAAGGAGGATTAATCAGTGGTTTGGGAGATATTCAGAAGTAAAGTTTCCCCTGGAGTGATGTCATTGCTCTACCCTTCAGATTTGGAATCCGGTCGCCCGACCAGCAGTGCCTCTCCTCAAGTGCTGAGATTATGATCTTTAAAAAGAATTTCTTAATTGTAATGGTCTACAAAGTATGCTTTCAAGCCAGGTACACTTTGTACACAGTTCCAATGAAGTAGTTCTTTTCAAAGATCGTGATCTCGGCACTGCTGAAGAGCTGCCGGTTGCTATGTGGACCGAATTCCAAATCTGTCCACTAGATGGCAGACTTGGCTGAAACAGCAAGGAAAAGTGAACTATACTATATTTTACATATGAATATCTCCCAAACCATAAAGGTTTGGGAGATAAGACTTATATACTCTTTCATGGTTTTTTAAGGGCTACAATATAAAATAAACTTATTTTCAGGTATTACTATCCCTTTAAATCACATGTTGCCTACAGAGAGGCAGAGGTTGACCTTGAGGCAACAGGATGCTGGTTGGGGGTCAAGATAAAGCCAGAAGGGATGGGGCAACAGTCAGAGGCATGGAAGAAGAGCTGAATTTTGGTGGTTTCATTTTATTTCTCTTATGTCCTATGTGGAACATCGGAACCACAGGGTAAAGTATCCTCATATGGGGTGGAAGGGCACTTGCCTTAAATGGTTCTCAGAGGTGGAAAATTCCTCCCTACCTGCTCCACTTTTATTCTATCAGTCTAATCCAGTTTTAAAATTGTCCTTCAAAGGAGGGGATCAGGGCAATGATTCTCTCCTAGTTAGCCTTGTTTTTTTTTTTCCCTTTCTCTCCTGATAGATTGAGGCCATGTAATCCCCAGGGCTCCTATCTCTGGCTTTAGGGAACTGGGTCTCTTAGAAGATGGTTTGTATGATCAGCTTTCTCCTCTCAGTCTCTGATTAGGTGGCAAATAGGAGCCTGAAAATATATTTTTTCCTCTGTGTCCAATCCAACGGCAATGGACCTTGGGTATTAACTCCACCCTCCGGCTGGTAGGAACAATAAAATTATAAAAGTGTTGGTTCCTCCCTCTTTGCTCAGTTTTTTTTGGTCCTACCAAGCTGGAGGACGGAGGTCTTATACCTCTTCCTAAGCTCCTTATTTCCTTATACAGTTGGGATTGAGACCCTATTCAGTGTTCCTTCCTTTTTTTATTTTAGTTATGTAATCTGCCTACAATGCATTTTACACGCATAGAAATAACCCTTCTAGCGATCCTGGCCCTTACACACTAAGGGTTGCAGGGATCATAAGTATATGTCCTGTCTAAGCGATACCTTGTAAGGTGATAAGAGTTGGATGCCTCCCTGCCTTCTCTACACGCTCCGGTGTAGGGCTGCATTTTCTGCCGAGTAAAGGAACGGGAGCCCTGCTATGACATCTTATCACAGCTACACGGGAATTTGTTGCACGTGTGTTCCTGAGATGGAACGCAGAATCAGGAAGCGGCGGGAAGTCAGCCCTAATGCATCGGGGGAACGGTGAAACGACTAGAGGATGGGTAAGTCCATATAAGGGGCTTGGGGGGGTTTCTTTATGGCTTATATTGTGCTTCTTAGGGCTTAGTAATATTGCTATCCTAGATCCGTTTCTTTGATAGTTTTTTGAATAAGCATGTCTTCCAAAGGAGAGAGAGGGGACAAGCTAAAACAGCCATCTGAGTCCCCTAAAGAGGATAAAACCCCATCTAAGCAAAGATGTTGTGCGGGTTGTAAAACAAAACTTTCTGCATCTAACCAACCAAAACTTTGCCCTGATTGTATTAGAAAGATTTCTGGCCCTGAGATCCCATCCCCAAGGAAAAGACAGCGTACCTCTGACCCAGATGAAGGTCCTTCTCACTTATTAGAAGATGATAACTTTCCTAGCGTTATAGAATCGGCATCATCTGCAGAGGAGGGGGGGATAACGGATGAAACCGGTTCCTTCTGCCTTGATAAGATTGATGGATTGGTATGTGCCATGAGAGACTCTGGGTCTGGAAGATGCCCAAAGAGAGTTGAATGTGATTGGCACAGCATTTATTGGCTACAAAAAAGAGGTACCTACTTTCCCAGTCCACAGTTCCATCCAGGACATGATTAATACAGAGTGGAAAATAGGAGATAAATGCCCGCAAACCACAAGAAGAATGCAGTGTATGTATCCCTTTAAAGAGGATGACACAGGCAACTGGGTTTCGACACCCAAGGTGGATGCTGCAGAGGCACAAATCTCTAAGCGTACTACGCTATTAATGTAAGCCGCTACTACCCTTCAGACGCGGCTCTGAAAAAAGTTTTCATTTATTGGACAAAACCTAAAAAACAGCCAGGGCTATGTCCTGTGTATTCCAAACACTAAGAATATGGATGGCTGATTTTCAAGAAAAATTGGATTCATCGGTCTCTAGGTCCAGACTCTTGAAAGAACTTACACCTATAAAGGACGCTATAAACTTTTCCTGCGATGCCTCCTTGGATAATATTCGAAGTTTGGCAAAATCATCAGCTCTATCTATAACCACTCGCAGAGCTTTATGGATCAAGTCCTGGGAAGCTGACGCTACCTCAAAGAACAAGTTGGTTTCCCTTCCATTTACCGGTGGAAAGCTGTTTGGAAGCCAGTTAGAGGAGATTATTCGGCAAGCCTCAGGGGGAAAGAGTCCCTATCTGCCACAACAGAGGCAAAATAGATCTTCTCCTGTCAGAACTTCAACTTCAAAAAAGCAGTCCTTTCGAGATGCAAGAAGATGTAGACCAGAACAGTCTTATGATCAAAGACAAAGAGGGGTTGTGCAGGGAAATAGACCTGGAGGTAGTAGGGACTTCCAGATTTACTCAAAATTGGCAATGAAGGACAGTTGATCCCGTGTTTTTCTCCGGTGGGGGGCAGGCTGGAGGAATTCAGGGATGCTTGAAAACATCTGAACCCAGACAAGTGGGTGCAGCAAATCCTGCAGACTGGGTACAACTTGGAATTCAAGACTGTTCCAGTAAGAAACGGGTTCAAATCTACCAGAATCAGGAATCACAGGTCGTGAATGCGGGATCTTCTCTACAACAAAGTAATCAAGCCTGTTCCGAAGACACAGGAATACCGTGGCTTTTATTCAACAGTTTTCTCTGTTCCAAAGCCTTCCAAAGATTTGCGCATCATCTTGGACCTGAAGGAGATAAATTCATATCTCAAAGTCCAGAGGTTCAAGATGCAGACAGTAATGACAGCTCTAAAGATAGTACAGCCAGGGTCCTTCCTAACCAGGTAGACCTCAGGGATGCTTACTATCATGTCCCAATACAGCCTTCACACAGAAGATTCATGAAGTTTCAGATTTTTCGAAGACACTTCCAATACAGAGTACTGCCATTCGGGTTATCACCAGCCCCAAGAGTATTCACAAAAATATTAGCAGTAGCTATGGCAGCATTACCACAGGAACAGATCAGGGTATTACCATACCTGGACAATCTCCTCATTGTAGAAGAATCAGAGGACAAAGCAAGAGACAGCACAGCAAGGTGTCTAAATCTCCTTCGGAACCTAGGCTGGTTAATAAACAAAGAAAAAAGTCAGCTATTACCATCAAAAAGCTAATATTTCTAGAAGTCCACTTCAACATCCAGATGGGACTAGCAACACTATCCCGGGAGAGACAACAACGGCTCCAGTTACGAATTTCAGCATTTCTGAAACATCGCATTAATAAAGCTCAGGAGTTCTCAGTTCTACTGGGAAATCTAGCTTCTGCACATCAGATTGTTCCTTGGGCCAGGTCTCACAGTTGTTGGACTCAACTCAACTATCTCCTATACTTCAGATTGAAACCATCCAACACTGCATTGAGGATCCCAGTTCTCCCATCCACAAAAAGGGAGCTAAAGTGGTAGTGTCAACCCTACCACATTGCACAAGGGAAAAGTCTAAAGCCCATTCAATGGGAGACCATCTGCACAGAAGCAAGCAAGACCGGCTGGGGAGGTGTGTAGAGACAAAAGTTACCCCAGGGAAGATGGACACCCAGAGAAAGATAACTTCACATAAATATCTTAGAACTAATAGCAGTCTGGAATACTCTACATTGTTTTCAGGTGGACCTGAGAAATCATCATGTGCTAGTTCACTCAGAAAACACGACATCTGTCCAGTACTTGTTAAACCAGTGTGGGACAAGAAGCAGGACGCTAAACCAGCTTGCACTCAGATCCTACACTGGGCATAAACTCATCTAGCTGCACTGACAGCCTCATACCTATCCGGGAACTTAAACATCCAGGCGGACTATCTCAGCAGGAGCCAAATAGATCCGGGAGAATGGTCCCTAGTCAACCAGATCTTTCATCAGATCATACAGGAGTACGGCAAGCCTCTAATATACCTTATGGCATCAAACAAGAACGCAAAATGCAAACTCTTCTCCAGATGGAAGACTGCGAAAGCAGCAGGCCAGGATGCTCTGCATCAGTGCTGGAGCTATCACCTTGCATACTGATTTCCGCCCCTTCCACTCCTTACGGAAGTAATTCAGAAAATCAGGAGGGAGAAGGCGGAAGTCATCCTAATTGCCCCAGACTGGCCTTGGAAGATATGGTATACCAACCTCAGAAGAATTGTCATACAACCTCCAATATCTCTTCTGGTGGTTCCTCACCTCCTGTCTCAGGGGCCAATATACCATCCAAATTCAGCAGTTTTGCAGCTACAGGCTTGGAGGCTGAGCGGGGCTCATTACGCTTAAAAGGACTTTCAGAGCCGGTGATACAGACAGTTTTGTCAGGGCGTAAAACCTTGCCTACCAAAATTTATTACAAAGTATGGACAACCTTTTATAATTGTTGTAGGAATAGATCAATAGACCGATCCAACATATCTCCAGGGAAGATACTGGACTTCATGCAGGAAGGTTTCCAAAAGGGAATCAAACCTTTCTCTCTCAAGGTACAGTTATCCACCATTTCGGCTATTTTAGCTACTCCCTTTGCGGAACAGTATGTATTTAGATGATTTCTTACAGCAATAACCAAGATCAAGCCAACCATCAGAGATATCATACCTCCATGGGATCTCAATTTGGTGCTCCACCAGCTCAGTACACATGAATACTTTGAGCCTCTGGATTCTATTTCATTAAAACACTTAACCTAGAAGACCTTATTTCTCACCGCTGTTACTTCTGTAAGGCGAGTCAGGGAGCTAAAGGCATTACTGTGTATACCTCCATATATGATATTCCATCAAGATAAAGTGGTTCTTCGTCCAAAACCATCATTCCGATCAAAGGTTATATCTACTTTTCATCTCAGTCAGGAAATCATTCTTCCTTCATTCTGTCCTAATCCTTCTAACAAAAAGGAAATGGAATTCCCTAAACTGGATTTAGTTTGTTATTTACAGATTTACTTACACAGAACGAAGCTCTTCAGAAAGACAGAAGCACTATTCGTTCATTTTGTTGGTAAATATAAGGGCACAGCGGCCTCTAAGGCCTCTATCGCCAGATGGATAAAGGACTGTATTGTGCTGGCCTATGACTCTACTAAGCTGGTCCCCCCAAAAGTCATGAAGGCTCACTCTACCAGAGCTATTGCTACATCCTGGGCTCAAAAATCGGTAGCCACGCCAGACGAGATCTGCAGAGCAGCCACTTGGTCATCGGTATCCACCTTTGTTAAGCATTACAAGTTGGATATCCTAGCATCAGCTGATGCAAAATATGGCAGGAAGGTACTAGAAGCAGCCATTCCTGTCTCAGATTAGGATTCCCCACCCAGGACACGGGGACACTGCTTTGGGAAGTCCCAAGGTCCATTGCCGTTGGGTTGGACACAGAGGAAAAGGTGAAATTTACTCACCGACATTTTGTTTTCCTCTGTGTCCTTCCACGGCAACCTGGTCTGGTTATCAGTATCGTTCCATGAGTTGTTATAGTGCTACATGTAACTACTATATCTATCCAGTTTTATATACAGGCCCATGTCTACCATCTCTTTTTTTTATATCTTCACAGCTTGGTTAAAAGAAAAACTGAGCAAAGAGGGAGGAACTGACGCTTTTATAATTTTATTGGTCCTACCAGCTGGAGGTCGGAGTCAATACCCAAGGTCCATTGCCGTTGAAGGACGCTGAGGAAAACAAAATATCGGTGAGTAAATTTCACCTTATATAACTTTCTGTACTTTCCGTCTCGTTTCCAGAGATCCTTTTTATTTTAACCTATTACTTCCCTTACTGCAGTTTCAGTCTCATTGTACTACAGTTGTTCATTCATTTTTTTTAGCTTTGTTTAGCATATGTTCTTTCACTTTTTTTTTTTTTTTTTTTTTAAATTTCATTTTCTGTCCTTTGCTGTGTTTTTTAACGGTGCTAAGCGCATTTTTGTTTTCTCTGTCATCCAATGTGGAACACAGGAAACATGGAGTAATGTTCCCTCCTCCTGGATGGCAGGACACTTCAAAAAACAAGGTTTCTTAGGCGAAGGCTCCCATCATTGGGTTTTGGGGGTAATTTTGGAAGGATACCACATAGACTTCAGAGGCCTTCCTCTTCACTGTTTTCTTCTTGTCCAGAGTTCCTTTGGGTCCAGTTCTTGGGTATCTGTTTTTTGATGCAGTATCCTCCCTGCTAGAAAAGCAGGTGTTAGTCACCATTCCATCGCAGGAGCACTTCACCAGATTCTACTCAAACCTTTTCATTGTCCCTAAGAAAAGACTGTGACTCCCTCAGCCATTTTGTGCTATATCTGCGGTTCTAAATAGTCTTTGAGCTCTTTCATCATGGCTGTGTCCGGGGTAAGTTTCTTTCTTTCCTAGATCTCCAGAACACTTACCTACATTTTCTGATTCATACAGATCAGTTAGTTTTAGTTCACTGTGCTCAAGGGAATACTTTGATCCCTTGTCTAGGTGGACTTTTACTCAAGGCTCTCTCAGAGGAATCTCTGCACTTGCAGATTCAGGAGTACATTTTGTTCTGGAGCAGCATATGGTTTTGAGCTCAACTTCAAGAAATCCTCTTTTGTTCCTTCAAAGACCCTTCTTTTCCTAGGCATGAGGTTTGATACCCTCCAAGGGAGTGTGTTCTATCAGAGGACAAGTTTCAGTACATGTCCTTTCAGTTGTCTCGACTATATCCTGGCTGTTGGCAACAGTACATGAAAGTACTGATTTACCTCGTTTCTCCCCAGGAGGCAGTTCCCTTTTCTCAATTTCAGACAAGAGAATTGCAATTGGATATTCTCAAGAATTGGTCCAGACACCAATCTGACCTGTCACTGGTCATGTCGCTGTCTCCTTGGACAAAGGTGGCTTCACTGGGGGCTTCAAAAGTCCCATCTGATGCTGGGACATCTGTTTTTGAATCCGGAGTGGATTGTGGGCAACATGGACACAAGCCTGGTTGGCTGGGGTGCTACCCTGCATCTCTTGACGACCCAGGGTCTCTGGTCTAGAAGGGAGAGCCACCAGTGTCCTGGAGTTACAGGGGATTTGCCTAGCGATAGTCAACTGGTCTCAGTGAGGATTCAGTCAAAAAATGTAACAGCAGTCACTTAACCATTAAGGAGAACCAAGAGCATGTACACTTGGGCTAAGGTTCCGCAGATCCTCCTGTGAGCCAAGGCTCTCTGACATTCACATTTCTGTAATAGAAAATGGTGGATGATTATTTCATCAGTCATCAGCACCTGGATCTTGGAAATTGGGGGACCTGATTGCCCACCTTTGGGGATTGCCATTTGTAGACCTCATGGCTTCTTCAATGGACTGCAAGGTTCCACTGTTCTGTGCCAGATTGAGGGATCCTCTGGCCTTTGCACTGGATGCGATGTCCATATCATGGAATTTTCCTGTAGTGTATGTGTTTCCCCCTTATTTCCAGGGTTCTGTGAAAGGTCTGGAGAGGACTTATGTCATCCTGACTGCTCATTTCTGGCCCTGTTGGCCTCATTTTCAGATTAGCTATATTTCTTTTCTCGATCATCCAATATGGAACACAGGTACTATGGGCTGAGATCCTCCTGTGCAGGGCAGAACATAGTCTCAAAAAAACAGGGTCTTGTGAGCAGAGACTCCCAGCTCCTTCTTCAGCTCACCCTAGCCCTGCCTGCAGTTATGATGTGTTCTTCTATGTGAAATCATGGCCAGAGCACTTCTCTTACTTTTGGATTTATTATTTTTCCATTAGATATGGGGCTGTTAAAATTCCCCTGCTAGGATGGTTACCATTACTGGGCTTCCCCTGTAGTGGATTGACCAGTGCGCAGGTGCTATGTGGACCCTTTCAGCCCTGTGGAGAGAATCTTGTACCCCAAGTTTTCACTCCCAGCAGAGACTAGTTAACCCCTTCCTTGCTGTTTTATCTGGGCTGGGGGCTTTTTCCTTCAAGGGCCTGTCTCTTAGGTGCCCTCCATATATTCCCTGGGGTCATTGGGTTTTTTGAGGTACTTAAAAATATTGTCTGTTTTTTGGGTGCACGGCTCCTTTAAGAACATTTCCCACGCCACTGCCATCTTTGCTCCATTGAGATCTATGGGGGAACTTCTTTGGGTCATCTCTGCAACTGTTTGTCATACAGATGTCAGAGTGGGCTCTTTCTTCTTGTCTCCTCATGCCCTTTCATCTGGTTCATGTCCTGAGAGTTGCGGGTGTTTTAGACACTACTTTTGTCAGGGTACTGGATCCTAAGGGACATAGGGCTAGACCTAAGCCTAAGGACTCAGGGACATCTCTGACCCCTCTTGCTTACGGGGCTTCCTAGTGTGGCCCCCACTACTCTGTCAGGCACCTCCAACACTGAACAAGAGCCAGCTTGGGTCAAATAATTGTTGTCCACAATAGCCCAATTTTCTCTCTCCCTCCAGGGGGTTCTTCATTCTTGGAAACATTCTGATGCGGGCTTATGAGAGGAAGAGGCCATCTTAACCCTTTGAGTGACAGAGGGGGTCTGCAGTGCATTGCTTTGCAATGTGTTATAACCCATCTGACACTCAAAGGGTTAAGGCACAAATGGAGGGTATGCATTACGCTATTTTTTATATGTATTGGGGGGTTGAGGAGGAGAGGATGGAAAGTTGCATAGCAGTGTGGCACTCAAGGGGTTACGGAAGAGCATCCCGGTGAAAGGATACTATTCAGTATGTCCAATTTAACCTCCCTCATCCCTTTGCCTTTGGCAAAAAATCTCCCCAATACACAGCACATGTACAGTATGGCTCTGCTCTGCAAGCGTAGTCTATGTGACCGCAAAGGAGGATATTGGATCGCGACTGTCAAAATCATCAATATCGCCGCACTCGCTCGCAGGTACGTATACACCACAGTGACGCATTCACAAAACTAAATGCCGCTCATTCAATGTGCGATACTATGATGACACTGTAAATACACACACGACATTCTTAATACGCTATTTGACAAGTCTTTATTTTTTACTCTACAGTATGATAGTCAACCCAGCCTAGGATAAGACCTAAACAAAGGATTGATTCCTGTTCATTCCACCAGTGTCCTACAGTATTGCTTTGTTCTCTGCATCCACCAATTCATAGCACTGTTCTACAAGTTCTTGCTTGGGAAGTTTTTCCAGGCAAGATAAACAAAGTATGATCCTTGTCTATAATTATGTGTTTACTGTATCTATCCTCTTTAGGTCAGCTGAACCTTCAAGGACCATCCTCCCTTGATTTCAACAGTATATACATGTATTACATTATTACAAACATTTATAATTATTAAAGGGGAACTACCACCCCGCAATAACTTTACATGAATGCAGTCTTCATCTGACGACTAGCTGCTTAGTAGCGCTAGTCGCCAGAAATATTACCTGATTCGCCGGATGAAGACTGCATTCATGTAAAGTTATTGCGGGGTGGTAGTTCCCCTTTAAGTTTATGAATGTCTACTAGCTCAATTTTGGCTTAGCCAGGAGATTTCTTTTATTAAATTTAACAGTAAACATAATTATGTTGTCCTGTATGAAAAACTTTCAGCCTTTCTCTCAGATAACCATAATAATTTCTGAAAAGCTTGGGAACCCTGGTGGTCTAAATTACACCCTTTAACTGTCAGTTCTGATCTTCTTTATATTTAGATGACTGCCTTCCTGAGGTACATCTCAATTTTATTTCCTGTTCTTTATCTCTCTTCTCTTTCTATTTCATTTTTATTTAATTTATAGTTTCTCGGCATTCCTCCACTCTCCTCTTTCCTCTGCTGCCAATGGTAATACACCACATCCTCCTCTCTCCTCTCTTCCCTTTTCCCATACCCTTTTTTCTTTATTTCACAGTTCTTGTTCTACCCGTTTTTATGTTACATATCCACAGATAGAGAACTATAAATTCTGGCATCTTTATTCTCATACATGCAGTTGTATTATTTTTTTGTTTTTGTTTAATTTGGCACCTGTGTGTGCCATTCCTGTTATACCTTGGTGTGGCATTATTTCTTCAATAAAAATCTATTCATAAAAAACAAACAAACAAAACTAACAAAACACATGAAATTAACATACATATAAGTCAAACCTAGTTTAAAAACATTTCCATGCTCTATTTGCCTGAGATGGGTGTTTACACAGGGCATATCACATACTCTCTACGGTACATGAAAGTGGAACTTTCACATAGTATAAAGTCACCCTCCAATAATTAAACATATGGCGACTACATTCCTAATACGTCTATTACCTCTCAGAAGTGCCAGATTCTAAAGAAATCCTTTCTCTTCGGAGATCAGAAGGCAGGCATCAGCGCAGACATCTTGGTCAGTCTCTGTCTCCTCTAAGAAGCATTGCACTGTGCCACAAGGTAACCAGAAGGGACTGACGGCACAGGCGCTCAGATGGCACTAACATAGCCATCAGTCTACGAAGATTAAGGATTTTCTTACAATCTGGCACTTCTGAGAGATAATAGTTGTATTATGAAGCTAGTCGCCATATGTTTAATTATTTGAGAGCGACTTTATACTATGTGAAAGTTCCACTTTAATACAGGGGCTCCAGACCACATATTATTATTATTATTATTATTTTTATTCTTCTGTGTCCCTATTCATGGCAATGAATCGTGAGTTTGTTTCCACTCACTAGATGGGTAAGATCAATTCAACAGCTTTAAAACGTGCTCTCCTTGTGGTGTCTACAGTTGCTTTAGTTCATACGTAGCTGGTGAACAGAGGTGCAACACCTTCTACTCCTATTGCCCCTCTAGGTTAGTGAGCATTGGGAGCATATACAGTACCTCTCGCTTTATCTAGGTATACAGACTTACTTGACTTACTGTCTATAAAACTTTTACCTGTGAACCACTGGATGTGCATGTAGTTCATTTGCCAGGGGAATGGAGTGAATTGTACTTCTAAATTTTAGAACTTTTTTGCCATTCGTCAATCTGCTATTCCTCAATCACTGAGTCCTAATCCATTCCAGGAACTGATGCTGCCTTGATCCTCCAGCTGTCAAGAACAAATACCATTATTCCCCAAGCTCTGGCACCCAACATCAGGAAAGCCTACTACCAGCTACCAATACTGAATAAGTCCAACCATTCTCAATTACTACTCAATCGTAAAGCTATAAGTGTGAGGGCCACATTAATTTTTTTTATTGATAAAGACAGTGAATTATAGCCTGTCAGCTATTCAAAAATATGCATTTATTCATCAAGTCAATAACCATAGCAATATTAAACAGACATCTGTTATTGAACTGAACTATACTGGCAAGCAGGGGATTGGGTTTTTATGTAGTTATTATTTCATGTGTACCATACTGATATCCAGCATCATATCATCCTTTATCAAACAGAACAACATTCTCGAGTGATCCTGCTTATTTGGTAGACCCATCCAGAAAGGAAAGTAGGAGTTATGTAAATTTCTCCCTAATGATGCCTGCAGGATGCACTACACTTCCCTACCCATAACTTAGTATAGAGATGTGATAATCAGACTAGAAAGCACCTAATGTAAGCTGCCTGGGTTGTACTTTGTAGAATGGAATCACCACAAAGAGAATACAGACTGCTATTATTATGATAAAACAGAGACAACAGAGAACAATACAAGAATACTGTTAAGTAGGCCTCAGTGAACAAGATGCTAGAGAATGCTGGCTGGGGGAGCATTGCTGGCTGGCAGTTGCTGCTCTTAGGAAGCCTTGCTGCGGCCTAGGCCAGACTAAAGATGCTGGCCGCAAGGCCAGATCCGTGTCGACCTGAGGAGCCGGTCTGGATGTCGACACAGGAGAACATGAACTACCCACTGAGAACAGGAACAAGGAGAGCATAAACCTACCAGCAGTATGGTTGTAACTGTTGCCAAACTAAGTAGGTGATAACAGGAACCAGGAATAGCCAAGTCGGACCGCATTAGGATTCAAGAGAATGAGTCTCTACCAGAGTTTCGAGGGGTAATAAAATTGACTGGGTGGTCAAGGAGGTCAAACTTGTCTGAAGAGAGCAGGAAGAGAACCACTGAAGTCAGAGGTAAGAATAGTCAACAGGCTTTCAACAGTCCATCAGCAACAAATGGACAAAGCAGTATAATGGAGAGGAAGAGTAGTAGAACAAGCCAGGATCACTATACAGTCAGGCAAAGACAGTACACAAGGAGCAGGCAGAGGGAGAGTCGAGGAAACTGAACCAAGGTCAAATACCGGGAATCATGAACACAGGACCAAATCAAGTAACGTAAGGGAAGTCAAAGGAAAGCCGGGTCAATACACAGGAATCACTAGAACAAGGCTTGAACTCGGGTCATGTCAGGAACATATTGACAGCGCACCAGCACAAAGTGCTAGAGCTTGATAAAGGCTCAGCAAGAGCGTCACGCAACAAGGTGTGGAATACAAATCAGAAGCAAAACAAAGCACCAGTCAAGGAATGCCAGAAAGTCTGGAAAAACAGGTAAAAACATGATACTCCCCCTCTCCCCCAAGGGATACCTTTTGGGAGTCCACAGATGGTTTTACCGGAAAAGACCGGTGGCTAATAGCTGCTCCACCGGGGACAAAAGATGGTGACATTTCAGTAGAAATGCCTGACACCATGAAAGTGGCTGACAGTGTTCTCACGGATTGCAATGTAACCGTTTGTATGCCACAATGCAACAGGTCCTAGGTGGAGCATCTCTTAGAAAAACTGTGATGTATTAGATCCAGCGAGGCGTAAGCATCATTAACAATGCCGCAGAGTAAAGGGTTAATGGTGATGAAAATGTGGATGTGCACCAATACTTTGTATATTTGCTTTTAGCTATTTTGGTCAAAATTGGTTGCACTCCAGCAATTTTAAATGTGTTTTTTTTCTTTGGGTGTGCTTACCAAAACCTGGACTGTAAGCATCATTAACCCCTTCAATGCCTTCCTTCCAGGCTGAACGAGGGGTCACATTGTTGACCAGTGCTAGGGATTTTTAAAAACAAATACTTCACTGGAACGGTCTGCAAAGTGTCCTTGGTTTGCAAGCATATTTTTAGAATGTTCCAAAGAAGTATTTCTTTTTAAATTGCACTAGTGCGGCTCTGTTGAAGAGCCTCCTCGTGTCGGCCTACATGGATCTCATTCTGTCAGCTTTACAGCTGACATCAGGTAGGGGGGAACTTTAGAACGTTCTATCTCTCAAACCATAAAGGAATTGCATTGATGGATTTCTTATTTTATGCTCTACAATATTACTTTTTATATAATTAAGACATTACTATCCCTTTAATAGAGGCTGGATAGAGGGAGGGGAGCAGAGGCAGAGTGACGGACTGTGGTTACAGAGCAGTTAACCGCAGTCTATCCAGAAGTAGGTGCAGGGCAGCGTTTATTACTTCAATTTTGACCAAATAGAGCTTTAAAAAAGAAATGAATACACTTTTACTCATTCACTATATAATCTAACTATTCAGGCTAGCTTTATATAGGGTTGATACATCCCCTTTAAGCCTGCAACATCAGAATATTGCCCTTTTCATGGAGGCAACATTTTAAAGCACCGTTTTGGTGGTCTTCAATTAGTGGACAACATTTCAATAAGATACCTCCTACTCCTATGTACAGAATGCCAGTGTAATTTGTGCCTTTGCTCTTTGGTTGGATTGTCCGTAGTTGCGATCCCTATCGATGAGGGTGGCACAGTTTATATTCGTGGTCTCCTTATGGGGATCTACGTCCCGTGAACAAATGTTTTTCTGCTAAGTGCAATTGAAATTAATATAATGGACAACAGTTACTTTTGTAGCAATACTCATTTCCGATCTATATAGATTGGATTGCATTGATTGACAGATGAAAGGGGATGGTGCAACTATGTTTTTTCTGTTGTTTTTTGCCAATTGAAGCTGTTCCCTTAAGTATTTAGTGATGCATTTCTGTTTGTTCTGTGAGTCTATGGTTAAGCGCTATTTAGAGCTGTTTAGGGCCTGTTCCTTTCATCCTGTTAATCCCTTACCCCTGCTTTTCCATGTATGTATACGACTTTAACATATACAAATAAATTTGGACGTTTTATATTATATTGATTTTTTGAATACCATTTATAAGTCTTTGAGTGCGGCTGCATCTGTTTGTGTTTACAAGCTACTTTCGGAAAACAGAGAACCGTGTTGGTACAGCACTCAAGCGGAGATGGTGAGTCCTGTATTTGCACATGAATATTGAAGGCAATGCTGTATTCGGGTGAGCACCGACCTTCTCTTTAGTTCTGTTTGGTCTAGCCTGTTTGGACCTGGGTGTCCTCTTAGAGTCTTTCTTCTCACAGGATATTTTCTCCTTCTTTCACTTTCTTTGTTATTGTGATTTTAGTCACATTCATACTGGGGGCTATAGGTGAGGGGAGAGGTTACGCTGGAGGAGTGGCTAGGAGTCTCCACCTACAAGATTCTGTCTTTTGAGATGTGTCCTGCCTTCCAAAGGATGGACCCAACCCCCCATGGTATCTGGGGGATATTTAATCTAGTCCAGCTAAGTTTAGGCACTCTCTTGTACAGGTCTCACTCTAAGGAGTATATGGGGAAATACAAGGATAAGGATCCAGGGGCTTCCCTTACTCCCCTTATCCACTGTTCCTCATGCCATACTGGGCTTCCATGGGAATACTCTGGGTCTCTATGCTTTCTTGTGCTGTGGCCCCTACCACTTCTTCAGGCCTCTCCAGCACTGAACAAGAGCCTGCATGAGTTAAAACACTGCTTTCTCTGTCGTCCAATGCAGGTTACTGGTAACTCTGGGAGGCGATCCACCCCTTAGTAGGCAGGAACATTTCTCTAAGTGTATGCAGGGGGTGGTGCCTCCCTTCCCTCCTTGGCTGCAGCTAGCCAACTAGCTCCAGAAAGATTTGTTCCTTTGGTGGAGAACAGTTCTGCTATAGTTTTAGAATCTTTTTTATTTTATATTCTGTTAGATATGGAATACCACCATTAGGCAGATTACCATGACTGACAATGCCCTTCAATGTGGCTAGCTCAGTTTCCAGGTGCTTCCAGTGGACCTTGAGCCCTGAGGGGGAAATCTTGATTCCAAGTGTTTCCACAGGAGTTGCCCATTGAGGTACTTCTTGCTGCGTGGTAATCTGAAGACAGAAGATCTGCAGGAAAGGTGAGCTACCCATTGAGTGCTGCAGGTCCACTTGTCCCACAGTGCCCCTCCACACAGGGGTTGTTTTCTGGAGTTCCTATTGCACACTCCTGCACTCATTTGGTATATTTGTATGCCTGTTGGGTGTTTGGAGCAGGTTTATGTGGTAACTAAACTCTTTCACTACTGGTTTGGCACTTTATTGGATAGTTTTATGGCACTTTTCCTACTGGACTAGTGTTTTCTGGGTGTCCACGCATGTTCCCTTGATGTTTTACATCTTTTCATGTTTTAGTTTTAATTTTAGTAAAATTTTGTACTGCGCCTTTTAAGGTTTATATTTCAAGTGTGTTGGGGGCTCACGGGGCTTCGGGCACTGTTTGGGATACTTTTTTGGGAAAAACTAAATTTCCCATGAGCATTTGCTTCGCGCCTATTTTCTGATTGGCTCCTGCCGCGGCAGCCATTTTGTGAGCGTTTCTAGCGAGTATCCTACACAGGGCTTGGACTCTCCTTCTCTCCTCTGTAGATTAACCCTTTGCCTGCCAGATAAGTTTGTATTTAGCATTTCTGGGGTGAAATTTTAATCTTACACACTATAATTGGGTGATTCCCTGTACAGCTGGTTATTTTGACACTGTGAGAATGTCTATACCGCTGGAGCTTGGGGCTAGACCTAAGACTAAGGAGGCTGGGGTCTCTGTTTCCCCCATTGCGCATTGCACTTCCTGTCACTCAGGGCTACCTAGAGAGTTCTCTGGTCACTTATGCCCAGCATGTTCTGAAGTTCCTGACTGCAACCCAGGGACCTCCAGCCATGCTATTGAGCCAGTTTGGGTGCAAGAGTTTAAGGCTGCGACTAGGGACCTAAGGTCCGCATTGCAACTCTTTCCATCCCAGATACAGGGGGCCCTTCAAACATGGCAGGCCCCCTCTAATATCAGATCTTCCCTGCCTAAACCTCAGGGGGCACCTGATGTGTCAGATTCCTCTGAGAAGGAACTGCTGTTGGATTTGGATGTTGAGGATTGTTTCGGTTCTGGAGTCTTCTCTGTGTCTTGGGGATCCCTTTGAAGCTGATCCTGACCTCTCTGCTGAGGGTCTAATCAGGGCCGTAATAACCACCCTTAACATTCCCTTGGTTCAGGAAGTTCCTTCTGATCCCTCTGATGTTTTTCAGGAGCCTGCTAAGCCCCTTACTTATTTTCCTCCTAACCCCACTCTTGACCGTCTGGTTTCTGAGGAGTGGAAATCACCGGACAAGACCGCTTCTGTGTCCAGGAAATTTGCCAAGCTTTACCCCTTTTCTGAAGCTTTACCCCCCAAGGTGGATGCACCTATCTCCAGGCTATCTAAGTCTACTGCCTTGCCAGTCTCTGATGCTTCTGCTCTGAAAGACTGGACTGAAAAGAAACTTGAGATTTCCCACAGAGCAGTCCCTCCTTCCGATCAACATCTTGGAGTTTCGGCCGATTTTTCATGCCCTAAGTCATTGGGTGTCTCAGCTGGGAGACTGTCCAGTCCGAGTGGAGTCCGACAACGCCACAGCAGTTGCCTACATCAACAAGCAAGGAGGAACAAGAAGTCTCGCTGCTTGGTTAGAGGTCAAGGCTATTTTGTCCTGGGCAGAAGAACATGTTCCTGCTATATCCGCAGTGAACATTCCAGGCATAGACAACGTCATGGCAGACTTCCTCAGTCGTCACACAGTGGACAGCAGAGAGTGGGAGTTGCACCCCCAGGTGTTCCAACTCGTTGTTCAGAAATGGGGTATGCCTCACATCGACCTGATGGCAACAAGACACAACAGAAAGGTTCCAGTTTTCTGCTCTCGGTGGAGAGACTCTCTAGCTGTAGCTGTAGATGCAATGTCCGTCCTGTGGATATTTCCTCTGGCATACATATTTCCTCCCCTTCCCATGTTGACCAGGGTGTTACGGAAGTTGCGGATAGAACGTTGTCCAGTCATCCTGATTGCTCCGTATTGGCCTCGTCAGTCCTGGTTTCCAGAGCTTCTGGCTCTGTCTGTGGCGGAGCCATTTCGGCTCCCCTCCCGCCCAGATCATCTTCTGCAGGGTGACCTGTGGAAGGAAGATGTTCACCGGCTCTCTTTGACGGCTTGGAGGCTGAATCCTCAATATTAAGGAAGAAAGGTTTTTCTTCTGGTGTGGTGGCTACTGTGCTTCGTGCCTGTAAGACTGTTTCTTCCAAGATGTATCACCGTGTCTGGTCGACCTTTGTTTCTTGGTGTGCTGACAAGGATCTGTCCCACGATTTTGATTTGCCTACTGTCCTGGCCCTTTTGCAGAACGGCGTGGATAAGGGCCTCAGTTTGAGTTCCTTAAGGTTCAGACTTCTGCACTTTCGGTTTTCTTTCAGAAGCGCATTGCCATTATTCCTGATGTCAAGGTTTTCTTTCAGGGCGTTGCTCATGTTCATCCTGCCTTCCGGAGTCCCGCTCCTCAGTGGGATCTTACTTTGGTTTTGGGCGTCCTTCATCACCCTCCCTTTGAGTCCTTGGCCACTATTCCTCTATGTCTCTTGACGTGGAAAATGGCTTTTCTCCTGGCTATTGTGTCTGTTCGCCGTGTTGCGGAGTTACAAGCTCTTTCCTGTAAACCGCCTTATCTGGTGTTTCACAAGGATAAGGCGGTGCTTCGCACCTCTAAGGAGTTTTTACCCAAGCTGGTTTCCGAGTTTCGCATCAATCAGGAGACTGTGGTGCCTTCTTTCTGCCCTAACCCTTCCTCTGACAAGGAGAGAGATCTCCACTTGTTGGATGTGGTACGTTATCTCAAGTTTTATGTTCATCGCACTGAATCTGTCAGGATGCAGACGCTCTGTTCATCATTCCTGAGGGTCGTAGGGCAGGACGACTGGCGTCCAAGGTGACTATTGCGTCATGGATCAAGTCCACTATTTGTAGGGCCTACGAGTTGAAGAATAAGCATTTTCCTTTTCGGGTCACGGCTCATTCCACCAGGTCCATTGGGGCCTCTTGGGCCTATAAGACTCAGGCTTCTGCTGATTAGCTGTGCAGGGCGGCCATTTGGTCCTCTGTGCACACCTTTTTGAAGCACTACCGTGTGGATGTGCTGGCTTCGGCTGACGCCAGCTTTGGGAGGAAGGTCCTGGAGGCAGTCTTGCCTGTCTAGGATCTTCTTCTTAGGTTCTTGGTGCTTCCTTTCTGTTGAGCCCTGTTGGCTCTAGTTCAGTGTGCTGTGTAACGGTTCCTGTGGTGTTTCTACCCCTGTTTGTTGTCCGTTGACACTTCAGTTTTGTTGGGCTATCTCTGACCTGTTGGTCCATAGCTGCACTGATGACTTTGGGGGCCTTGCGCCTGGTCCTTGTCTTCTTTCCAGAGTTACCAGTAACCTCTATTGGAAGACAGAGAAAACAGGATTTTAGTCTTACCTGTTAAATCCTTTTCTCTTAGTCCATACAGGTTACTGGTCTCCCACCCTGCCCAGAGACCATGCTTGGCTCTCCTGTGGCAGACCGTGGGGGTCCTTCTGGGTCATGCTCACAGGAGTCTTCTTCCCTTCTACTATCTAGTCATACTTAGTGTCTCAAATCTTTCTGGAGCTGGTTGGCTAGCTGCAGCCAAGGAGGGAAGGGAGGCTCCACCCCTGCATACACTTGGAGAAATGTTCCTGCCTACTAAGGGGCAGATCGCCTCCCAGAGTTACCAGTAACCTGTATGGACTAAGAGAAAATGATTTAACAGGTAAGACTAAAATCCTCTTTTCTTCAGTGGCAACAATCCCTTATTCAGTTCAAGGGGTTCTTCATTCTTGGAAACGTTTGCCTACCTTAAAAAGGTTGCACCTGTATTCACTGGACACACTTAGGTTATTGGGGTATACTCTGAGGAAGAACTGAACTCATAGGATGATGAGGACATGGACTGTTCCTTCTGTTATTAAGATTCATATGAGGCTGGTCCAGTCCCTGCTGTTGAGGGGGCTCATCAAGCTGGTGTTAGAGACCCCTCAGATTTCTGAGGCCACAAACTGGGGATCTACCCTACTGGATGTTTTTCAGAGGAATTGGAAAGATTCCTCTGCCCCCGCTTCCCCCCACAACAGCATTCTCAATTAGATCTTTATGTATGAGTGGAAAACGCCAGATAAGAGACTTTCTCTTAATAAGTGCTTCTCTTAGCTAAGTCTAAGCTAAAACTTTTTATACTCTGGAACAGTGGGCTTTTTCCCTTGTTGTTGACCCCCCTCCAATCTGACGCTTGCAAAGAACACTGCCCTGTCCCTGATGGATGCTGTGAGGCTCAATAAGTGGCTTGACTCCTTAATTAAGTCCAACTTTGCGGCCACTGCCTATTTATACTCTGCCTGGCTCAATAGGGCCATTGCTGTGTGGAGAGAGCACCTATTAGAAGCTATGAATTCTGATGTCCTTAGGGAATATATATATACTAATTTTCGTGGCCAACACCATGGAAGCCAATGCTTACATTACTGAAGCTCTTCTTGATGCATTCAGATTTTCAGAAAAATCCTGAGCATTTTGTTTTTATGTACCATGCCCTGTGGCTCAAGATTTGTCTGTAGACCAATCTTCGCTCAAGATTTGGTCTGTGGACCAATCTTATAAGAAGTCGATGGTGTCTTTGTCTTTTTAGGATAAGGCCTACTTGATGCCTGCCTGAAACAGATCATTAGCAATGCTACTGTTTGAAAGAGCACCCTGTTGTCCCAGATTTCTGGCAATGGGTCCTTTATTGCAAGGAAAGTGCATGGATTTCTTTCCTTCCTGCAATCTAGGACATAGAGAGCAAACCCCTCAGATCTCCCAACACCGCTCCATTGCAAAGCCCACACAGACACAAGCACTCAACTGCATAGTCTAAGTCTGACAAACCAACCTTTTGCATGTCTTGTCAAATTATAGACTGTCATTGTCAGTAGGGGGCCATCTCAGCCTTTTCTGAGACTGGGTATCCCTCGTAACGGAGAAGTGGGTTTTGCAGGAGGTATCAAATGGGTACCGCATAGATTTCATATCCCTTCCTCCATATTGCTTCTTTTCATAAGTTTCTGTGAAACCCATAAAAAGCACGGCTTGTCTGTGAAGCAGTATCCAGTATTCTGCTGGCCCCAGCACAAGAGCAACATTTTTTGTGGTACCCAAGAAGGACAGAGCCTGCCGTCTTATCCTGTGCTTGGTAAGTGGTTGCTATGCGCTTCAAGATGGAATCTTCCTGTTCTGTCACCGCAGTGATGTGCCCAAGGTCATTTCTAACCTCCTTGGATGTACAGGAAGCGTACCTACATGTCTTGATCCACGCAGACTGCCAGTGCTACCTGCATTTTTCTTTCAGCTTCAATCACTATTTGATTTGCGGTATATCAGTTAATTATGTGTAATGAATAGGCAGGAAACAGTTGTAATGTTTGGTGATATACTTTACTGTAACATCTGGTGTTAAAGCAATATATCTAATAGGGTTATTACAACAAAGTTATAGCACAGTGAAATACATTATTACAATGAATTCATCCTTAGCTTAGTTTACAGTGAAAATCAGCACATGCAAGCATATCTCTTTGTCCAAGGGAACCCTGCAAGTCATCTTTGGTCTGACTCTTGGACAACAAAGTCCTTTGTTCTTCTCCTTAGCTCAGCATGGTGGGTTCTAAATTAAACCATGGCTAAAGTATTATCCAGTCAGGTTACTTGAATAAGTAACATGGCTCCTTTGAGCCTGGCCACATGGCATACTGCACGAGCACTGACTAACGTTGTTGTTAGTCTCCGGTGGGCGTCCATTGTCGCAACCTCCCGCTCTGGTTGCCTTGCCTGTACTCTGCTGACATACTTGTCGCTGTCGCTACTCTCAGCCTTGAGAGCGACACTGGGCCTTCCTCTACTCTGGGCAGACTTAGTCAGTGGCTCCACTGGTATCTCTGGACACTGTTACACTGTATCTATTCCAATACACCTGACTTGTGTCAGTATTGTATTCTGTTGTACATACTGGACCCGCGTGGGTTAATGATTCCAATGTAACCTGTCCTGTTTCAGTTACCCATTTTCTGTATGCTGGACCCGCGAGGGTTACGTTGTTCATTGTGTGCTAATAAATAAATTGTGTTTTTTACCAACATCTACCGTTTCTGAGTGTACTGAACCGCAACAGTATGAAAGGGCCATGACCTCAGATGGTACCAGTGACGGTAATGCACAGAGTATCCATTGGAGGATGGATCTACATGAACAGCTGTTGGATCAGTTGGCTTTGGCTGTTCAAACTATTCTTGAGCGCACGGCACACTTGGATAAACCAGTACCTGTTCCGGTGGTCCCCCCCAGTTTCGACACCGGGAGCACAGTCTATGTTGCAAACTAACTCAAATAGAGGGTTGACGTCTACGGCCCCACTTACCTCTCAGGTACGATGGCAAACGCACCCTGTGCAGAGGGTTCATTAATCAGCTGGAAATCTTCCTAGAGTTAACCCCCCAAGCCTTTCCCAGTGATCACAGCAAAGTGGGATTCATGATTTCCTTGCTGACGGGCAGAGCCCTGGCATGGGCAAACCCATTGTGGGAAGCCACTAAACCCATGTACTAGGAACTTCACTGAGTTTGTAAGGGTGTTTCGTAGAGTATTTGAAGTTCCTGGGAGAGCCGCCTCTGCTGCAAAAAAAACTTATGGAGATCCAACAAGGGTCTTGCATGGTTGCGAACTATGCCATCGAATTCTGTACTTTAGCAGCAGAGGTGGGCTGGAACAATGAAGCGCTGGTGGCAGCATTTGCACAGGGACTTTGCAAATTCTTGAAGGATGAAACTGCAGCACGAGAACTGCCAACTGATCTTAACGAGTTTATTGATTTTTCGATTTTGATGGATTCCCGTATTAGGGAACGTACTGCGGCCAAGGACCGTAAGCAGAGGGCCAGAGAAATGGGACCAGCAAGATCAAGCTTTCCACCCATGCCTCCCTCACCTCCCATGCCTCCTGTACACGCTGGTGAGAGTGGTGAACGGATGCAATTGGAGTTCACTAGATTGTCTAAAGAGGAGCGGGTGCATCGCCGCAGACAAGGTGTAACGGTTTTTCAAGACACTCAGGCCAGCAGGTTAGAATAAAACACAGTTTTATTAAAAAATAAAGAAGAAAGATCGCCCTCTATAGGCAACACGGAATAATAGCGAGAAATTGGCTTACATATGCCTTCTCAGGCCCAGTATACAGATGCAAGTGTAATACATATACTGTCACAGGACAGGCACAGAGTTGCAAGGGTACTCAATGGTTAAGTACAAATATACAATCAGTCTCTGTTGTGGTGTTTGGCACGCCCAAGGTGGTAATGAGACAGCAATTGGTGATGATACAACACCTTAAGTCCATAAGGCTTGGAAGCTGCTTAAGCAGGACAGGAACTGAGGCAGAATGCTGCAGAGTAGTTTCAGCCAATAGCCCCCACGGGCGTAGTAACGGAGACAACTTACACTGCAAGAGCTTGAGCCAATAGCCCCCACGGGCGTAACAAAACTAGTAAGGGGAATGGAAAGTTTTAGTTATGAGGAAAGGCTAGAAAAGGTAAACTTGTATACACTAGAGAAACGGCGTCTTAGAGGGGATATGATAACACTATATAAATATGTTCAGGGCCCATACAAAGGGCTCTCCAAAGACCTGTTCATTAACAGAACAGTACATAGGACAAGGAGCCACCCACTTAGACTTGAGGAAAGGAGATTTAATCTACAACAGCAGAAGGGTTTCTTTACTGTAAGGACAATAAAGGTATGGAATTCACTGCCTGAGGAGGTGGTGCTATCGAATACATTAGACGTCTTTAAAAAGGGCCTGGATAGTTATTTAAAAGAGCATAACATAGAGGGCTATGTACGTTAGTATTAGGATTAATATTTTACTTAGGGCTTGTTGATCCAGGGAGAAATCTGATTGCCATTTGGAATCAGGAGGGAATTCTCCCCCCCCCCCATTCGGGGCAGAATTTGAAATTGCTGTATTGTTGTTGTTTTTTTTTTGCCTTCTTTTGGATCAACGATGGTAAACAGGAATAGGAAAAGGGTTGAACTAGATGGACGCAAGTCTTTTTTCAACCTAAATTACTATGTTACTATGTTACTCAGCACTGGAGACGTGGCTCCGCAAATGTTAATAGAGGCAATAACAATTAGCCCTGCCACAAGCACAGCGGAAGTGGGAATGTCGCCACGGCGACACCAAGCAGCAGGAAGCAGGAATGATGGCAGGGTCAGAAGCAAGCCGGTTCAGGCCACAGAGCAGGAAGTCAACCAGGCCGGGTCAGACCACGGAGGAGACCCCCAGACAAGCCAGATCAGTCACGAGCAGGAACGTCAGCCGGGCCGGGTCAGATCACAGAGCAGTATTCTCAGACAAGCCAGATCAGGTCACAAGCAGGAATGTCAGCCAAGCCGGGTCAGATCACGGAGCAGGAACTCAGGAGCATAGTCAAAACAAGCCAAATCGGTACACAGGAATCAGCAACGCTGGAACGCAGCAACAGCAACACTGGCTCAGGAACACCACGAGAGGGCACCCGACAGGTGCCAATGGCCAGGCATAAAAAGGTCACAAGGGGCGGGCCAAACAGGCTCAGCCAATAGGAGCGCACCACAAGCGAGAGTGACAGAAAGAGATCACGGGAACCGTGATACAAGGCCTCTCTTTATATTGTGGTCAAGCTGGTCAATTGCTCCATTCTTGCCCTACATGGCCGGGAAATGAACGCACCTAGGGTACCTTGGGGGACAGGCCCTAGGTGGCGTTCAGCTGTCCCTGGATCCAACTATTCAGAAGCCTACTATTCAAGTTGTAAGTCGCCTGGGCTGAACTCACTGTGGAGGTCCTGACTCTTGTTGATTCCGGTGCTGTCGGATATTTTATGGACGAATCGTTTGCTGCCTCACATAAAATTCCACTGGTGGAGAAAGAGTCTCCTTTGACGATTGAGGCCATTGATGGTAGGCCACTGGTACCTGCCCAAATTACTAAGGAAACAATACCATTATCTTTGCGAATTGGGACACTTCATTCCGAGGTACAACAGTTTCAGATTATCCGTTCCCCGCATCTTGCTGTAATTCTGGGGTTTCTTTGGTTACATTTGCACAACCCCAGGTTTAACTGGCAGACTTGCGAAATTACAGCCTGGTCGGAGTTCTGTGACAAACATTGCATGACCCACCCTACTAGGATTATGTGTACCTCTCCCTCAGTGCCGGCTGAGTATTGCCAATTCATCGACGTTTTCAGTAAGGGAGAGGTCATTGTACTGCCGCCTCACAGGGCTTGTGACTATGTTATTGATCTGCCTCCTGGTTCCGTTCCTCCTCGGGGTCGTGCTTACCCGTTGTCTTGTGAGGAGAATCGGGCCACGGAGGAGTACATTTCAGATGCCCTGGAAAGGGGCATTATCAGGAAGTCATCCTCGCCCGCAGGGGGCAGGATTCTTTTTTGTAAAAAAAGAAGTGGCGAACTACGACCCTGTATAGATTATTGTGGATTGAATAAACTGATGCCTAAGAATGCTTATCCTATACCACTCATTACCGAGCTGTTTGACCGATTGAAAGGTTCCTCCATCTTTTCCAAACTTGATTTGCGGGCCGCCTATAATCTGATAAGGATAAGGGCCGGTGATGAGTGGAAAACGGCATTCAATACCAGATCAGGCCATTATGAATATCTGGTAATGCCGTTCGGGCTATGTAACGCACCAGCAGTGTTCCAAGAGTTTATTAATGATATCTTACGTAACATGGTACAATCTTGTGTAGTTGTGTATCTTGATGATATTCTCATACATTCTTCCAATTTGTCGCAATACATCAAGGATGTGACTGCTGTTCTGCTTAAACTTTGTGAGAATAAACTATTCTGCAAAATCGAGGAAATGTGAATTACACAAGCCCATGGTACCATTTCTGGGCTTCATTATCTCAAAGGATGGCACTGCAATGGACAAGGATAAGCTGGCAGCAGTCCTGCAGTGGCCACATCCCAAGGGGCTCAAGGCTATCCAACGCATTCTCGGTTGGCAATTATTCTGCTTTTGGCAATTATTCTGGCCCTCAAGGAATGGCGACACCTGCTTGAGGGTACCAGAACTCCGGTATTGATCTTGACTGATCACAAAAATTTAACGTACCTATCTGAGGCTAAGAGACTGTCCTCTCGTCAGGGTAGATGGGCCTTGTTTCTGTCGTGCTTTAACTTTATTGTATCCTATTTGCCTGGTTCCAAGAACATCAGGACAGATGCCCTGTCCAGGCAGTTTAACCCAGATACTGAAAAGGATGATACTCCGGTACCTATCATCCAGCCTGATCGTATTTTAGCTACCTTGCGAACCAGCATTACTTCACCACTGGCGGAAGAGATTCATGCTAATCAGGCTACTGCTCCACCTGATACCCCAGTGGGCAAATGTTTCATAGCCGAGCCTTTCCGTACCCGTCTACTCTAGACCTATCACGCTTCTAAGGCTGCTGGGCACGTGGGCAAGAATCAATTAATGTGGTCGCTCTCACAGGTATTCTGGTGGCCCTCCTTGCGTGCAAACTGCGCAGCACTCACAGCAGATTGTTCAAATTGTGCCCATGCAAAATCCCCTAGACACCTTCCGGTGGCTCTGCTACAGCCTGTACCCAATGGAGAACGTCCTTGGTCTCATGTCTCCATCAACTTTATGGGGGAGTTACTGGTGTCTAGGGGATATTCTTTTATTTTGATGATAGTCGATAGATTTTCCAAAATGGCACACTTTGTGCCTCTTCCTGGCCTTCCCTCTGCTCAGGAGTTGGCAAGGGTATTTGCCAGGGAGGTTTTCCGGTTGCATGGCATACCCAGAGTGTTGGTGTCTGACCGTGGGAGCCAATTCATGTCTAGATTCTGGAGGGCATTCTGTGCGCGGATGGGCATACAATTATCGTTTGCCTCTGCATATCATCCCCAGACCAACGAAGCCGCTGAGTGTGCCAATCAAGGTTTGGAACAATTTCTACGCTGTTTTGTGTCTGACCATCATGATAATTGGGCCAACCTGTTGCCTTGGGAGGAGTTTTCCAGGAATTGTGCAGTTAATTCATCATCTGGGAGTTCCCCGTTTCTCATCAGCTACTGGTTCCAACCATGTCTGCTCCCGGACTCATTTCAGACGCAGCAAATTCCAGCTCTGTATGAGCATATGGAGCAACTCCGTTCCAATTGGGCACAGGACCCTCTGTGCTTCGTTCCAGCGTTATCAGCGTCAAGCTAATCGTAGACAGCTGCCGGCGGTCTCATTTCTGGTTGGGGACAGGGTATGGCTTTCCTCCAAGAACCTGAATCTACAAACTCCTTGCAATAAGTTGGCTCCCCGGTTCATTGGTCCGTTCAAATTTATCCGTAAAATTAACCCTGTGTCATATGCTCTGGACCTCCCAGCATCCATGCGTATCCAGAATGTGTTCCACGTATCGTTGTTGAAACCTCTGATATGTAATCGGTATACTACTACTCCTGTGGCTCCTGGCCCCGTTCGAATACAAGGTCAAGAGGAGTATGAGGTACAAAATATTATTGACTCACATAAATTCAGAGGGAGATTACAATATTTGGTCCATTGGAAATGTTACGGTCCAGAGGAGCGCTCATGGGTTGATTCTTAGGACCTTCATGCTCCCAGATTGCAGCGCATCTTCCATGCCAAGTATCCCCTAAAGCCAGGTCCCTCTTCTCGGAGAGGGGTCTTTGAGAAGAGGGTACTATCATAGCGCCCGTGATTCCAGCGACATTTTGACAGGCTTATTTCCTGGTACCTTTTCATTGGCTGCGCTGTACAGCTCCTCCCAGTGACAGCCTTTATATACCCTGGGCTGTCACTTATGGGTTGCCATTTTGTGGTGTACCTGATGCCTAAAGCTTGTTCCGTTACCTTTGATACCAGTGTATGACCCGGACTGACTACGCTATTGGTTACCGTTCCTGCTTCTGTGTACCGGTTCGGATTGGCTGACGTTCCTGCTTCCTGTTCTGACTTGGCCTGGCTGACGTTCCTGCTCCGTGTACCGACCCGGCAAGACTGACGACCCTGCTCCATGTACCGAACCGGCGAGATTGTTGTTCCTGCTCCTTCCATGCCCGGCTGGGTGAAGATCCTGTATAGTTCTTGCTGCTGTTCTCTCTCCGTGCACTGTCGCTCACGCTACTGTGGACAGCTGAGCTACGGTACTCCGGTACCGCCTTGTAGTCCAGTCCATGATTTGAGTCTCACTGTGCCAGTGTATCCCCCATACCATTGTACTAACGATTGCTTGGTCTCCTGCTTTTGGGTTCAGTTGGGCGCATCTGGTTGCCTTCCGCATATAGACAAAAGCGTTCGTTAACCCCTCCTGGGGTGGTGCCCGTGTGCCGCTACCATTTCCACCATAGTTATCCACCTTTCCATTAAGCACTACGATTGCTTGGTCTCCCACTCTTGGGTGCAGTTGGGCGCATTCGGTTACCTTCCGCATGACTAGAGGGGTTAACGCGTGCGTTAACCCCTCCGGGGGTGGTGCAGGGCACACGGTGGTGGATAGTCTCCGTTGGGTGTATGTTTCCGTTGCACGAGCACTGACTCGCGTTGTTGTTAGTCTCCGGTGGGCATCCATCATCGCAACCTCCCTTTCTGGTTGCCTTGCCTGTACTCCGCTGGCATACTTGTCGCTGTCGCAACTCTCAGCCTTGAGAGTGACACTGGGCCTTCCTCTACTCCGGGCAGACTTAGTCAGTGGCTCCACTGGTATCTCTGGACACTCTTATGCTGTATCTATTCCAATTCACCTGATCTGTGTCAGTATTGTATTTTGTTGTACATACTGGACCCGTGTGGGTTAATCATTCCATTGTAACCTGCCCTGTGTCAGTTACCCAATTTCTGTATGCTGGACCCGCGAGGGTTATGTTATTCATTGTGTGCTAATAAATAAATTGTGTTTTTTACCAACATGTACTGTTTCTGAGTGTACTGAACCGCAACACAGTTATTTTTTCAGTAGTTTTTGAGTCCTGTTGGCTCTTGTTTGGTGTAATTTACAGTGTCCCTTGACACCTACAGTTATTCAGAACCAGATAAGTCCTTGGGAACTCTGTTATCATGAGAATGTGTGGGTGGTTTGTTTTTTTTTCTTTGCCCTCCCCAGAATCTTGGGATTATTTGGTATATCCCCATGGTACCTGCGTTTCATATTGGACGTAAGAGAAAATAGTATTTTAGTGTTCTTACCTGTTAAATCCATTTCTCTTTAGTCCATATGGAACACAGGTATCCCACCCAGAGAAAAACCTCACTTGCGTTGTTTCCTCAGGCAGAGAAGCCCTCTTGGGGTCTTAGTACTGGGAGATTTTCTTTTCTTCTTGCCCGCATAGTTCTTTTTCTATTGTCACATTAATTCTGCGAAGAAGGGGGATTGATCTAGTCATGTCTTTCTGGGCTTTGCCTGGAATCTCTTGCCAGAGTTTCTGTTTTCTTTGGCTCTGCCTTGTCATATGATGCTCTGTGTGAGCCTTTATCAAGCGCCGACTCTGAGTTGTTGCACAATCAAAGCGTTCCTGTTGTTATCTAATTTCTCAGGTTCTTGTTTATTCCAGTGATTCTAGTGTTTTGACCTGGCTTTCCTTGACTTTGTCTTTGTCTCCTGATTTGGCGTCAATATCCTGTGCTGATTTTGACCTTTGCTTGTTTATTTGACTCCGCTTCTGCCTGCTGATTGTGTACTGCTTTACTCAACTGGTTCTTATCCTGGCATGCCCGACTATTCTTCTGCCTCATTCCTGGTACTGTCTCTTCCCACCTGCTACAGACTTGGCTTGTTGACTATGCTTTCTCTAACTCCAGAGGTTCTCCTGTGCCCTTATGTGTCAAGTTTGACTCTGTCAACCACCTAGTGTAGTTCTATGCTGTTGACCCCTAGTCTTGATGCTGTTGATGATTCTGTTGAGTACGCCTCACCAATCAGCTTCTACCTTGCAACCCTTCGAGTCAATGACTGCTGATCTGCTTCCTACACTATGACAGAAAACTGTACTGCCTATAGGCTACATATACTGCTTCCAGACTCTGTAAATAGCTGTCTGTGTCTAAGGTTGTCATTCTGCTATTTGGCTTCAAGGCTTCCTTAGAACAGCTCCTACCAGCTAGCTACGCTACCCAGCCTGTGCTCCCTAGCCTCTGGCTCACCGAGGCCTACTATGCTAGTATTTCTGTTTTGTTGTCTGTTGTATTTGTGTTTATTTATATTAAACAGCAGTCCATTTTCTCTGTCGTCCAATATAGTTTACTGGTAACTCTGGGAGGCGATCTGCCCCTTTAAGTAGGAAGGAACATTTATCTAAATGTATGCAGGGGGTGGAGCCTCCATTCTCTCCTCAGCTGCATCCTAGCCAGCTAGCTCCAGCACTAGCTGGGTGTGCATCCTAGCTGGCTAGCTGCATCCTAGCCAGCTAGCTCCAGCTCTAGCTGGGTGTGACAACACCAGGTGCAGAACATTTGTTGTTAGTTTTAGTTTATTTTCTATTTTTCTGTCAGATTTGGAATACCACCATTAGGCGGGTTACCATGACTGACAAATGTCCTTCAGTGTGGCTAGCTCAGTATCCAGGTGCTTTTTGATGGACCGTAAGCCCTGAGGGGGAAAATCTTGGGTACAAGTGCTTCCCCATGGATTACTCTTTGAGGAAATTCTTATTGCATGGTAACCTGAAGACAGAAGATCTGCAGGAGAGGTGAGCTACCCTTTGAGTGCTGCAGGTTCACTTGTCCCACAGTGCCCCTTTACTAGGCTTGTATTTGGGAGCTCTCATTGTGCACTCCTGCACTGATTGGGTATATATGTGTATGTCTGTTGGGTATTTGGAGCAGGTTTATGTGGTAACTTAACCCTTTGTCTACTGGTTTGACACGTTTTGTGGGGTTTTCTGACACTTTCCTTACTGGGTTAGTGTTTCCTTAATATGTGTTCCCTGTATGTTTCTCATGTTTTTAACTCATATTTTAACTTTCATTAAAATTGTGTACCGTGCCTTTAAGGCAAACTTTACCATATAGACGCCATTGCTCCATTTACTTTCTATGGGTCAACACTGTTTGGGACGTATCTCTGCAACCGCTTCACACAGCAACTTCAGAGTGGGCTCATTTTAATTGTCTACCTTTGCTCGATCATTCGGTTTATAGTTCAAGTGTGTTGGGGGGACTTCGGGCACTGCTTTGGGGTACTTTTTGGGAAAAACTACATTTCCCATGTGCGCTTGTTTCGCTCCTTTTTTCTGATTGGTTCCCTTCGAGACAGCCATTTTGTGAGCTTTTCTCAGCAAGTATCCTTTGCAGGGCTTGGACTGTCCTTCTCTCCTCTGCAGATTAACCCTTCACCTGCCAGATAAGTCTATGTTTAGCATTTCTGGGGTGAAATATTAATCTAACACACTACAATTGGGTGATTTATTGTACAGTTGGTTATTTTGACACTGTGAGAATGTCTATACCGCTGGAGCTTGGGGCTAGACCTAAGACTAAGGAGGCTGGGGTATCAGTATCCCTCATTGCGCATTGCTCTTCCTGTCACACAGGGCTGCTTAGAGAGTTCTCTGGTCATTTATGCCCAGCATGTCTGAAGTTCCTGACAGCAACCCCAGGGCCTTCCAGCCATGCTATTGAGTCAGCTTGGGTGCAAGAGTTTTTAAGGCTGCGACTAGGGACCTTAGGTCCACTCTACAATTCTTTCCATCCCAGATACAGGGGGCTCTTCAATTATGGCAGACCCCCTCTACTATCAGATCCTCCCTGCCTAAACCACAGGGGGCACCTGATGTGTCAGATTCTTCTGAGGAAGAATTGTTGCAAGATTCGGATGTTGAGGATGGTACTGTTTTGGAGTCTTCTAGGTCCCTTGGGGACCCTTTTAAGTCTGATCCTGAACCCTCTGCTGAGGGCCTGTACAGGGCTGTATTGACCACACTCAACATTCCCTTGGTTCAGGAGGTTCCTTCTGATCCCTCTGATGTTTTTCAGGAGCCTGCAAAGCCCCTTACTTATCTTCCTCCTAACTCAACTCTTGACCGTTTGGTTTCTGACGCATGGAAAAATCCGGACAAGTCTGCTTCTGTGTCCAGGAAATTTGCTAAACTTTATCCCTTTTCTGAAACAGAACTGGCTAAATGTGTTCATCCCCCCAAGGTGGAACCACCCATATCTAGACTGTCTAAATCTACCGCCTTACCTGTTTCTGATGCTTCTGCTCTGCAAGATTGGACTGACAAGAAAATTGAAGTTTCCCTCAAGTCCATTTTCGCTTCTATTGGCATCGCTATGCGTCCAGCTTTTGCTGTTGCGTGGGTTAACCGGGCTATTGCAGTCTGGACTGAACAACTCACTACAGCTGTCTGTCAGGATACGCGTACTTCGGAGAAATTGCATCTTCTTGCTGATATCTCTTAAGTGCAACACTATGTTTCTGCTGCTGCTTTTGATGCCGTCCGCATGATGGCAAGGGCCTCCACTACCTCTGTGGTGGCCAGACGTGCACTTTGGCTTAAGATTTGGTGTTCTGATACTGCTTCTAAGAAAGTATTGCTTTCTTTACCTTTTCAAGGTACTTCCTTGTTTGGATCTGAACTTAAGGAACTAATTAGCAAGGCCACAGGGGTAAGAGTACTCTTCTACCCTTGGTCTTTAAGAAAAAGTTGCTGTTTAAGCGTAACCGGTCCTTTCGTTCCTTTCAAACAGAGACACGTTCAACTAACCAGGCAGTTCCATCAGCTCCGCGTCCCTCCTCCAAGCCCAAGCAGCAATGGATGCCTAAGGCCGCATCCAAGCCCAAGGCTCCCAAGACTGCTTCGGCATGACTCACCGATCCCGGGTCTGCATCCCGCTGTGGGTGGTCGTCTCCGCCTCTTTCGTGGGATGTCGTCTCCGCCTCTTTCGTGGGATTTAGGAGGATTCAGTGTTGGACCCATGGGTTTTACAGGTGGTGTCAGAGGGATACAAGATCCCTTTCTTTTCTCTTCCCCCTTTTCGCTTTCATCTTTCTCGCTCTACTCAGGGAGTCGAGAGAAGCCTTCTATTCGAAGGCGCTATTCAGGCTCTTCTGGACAAGGATGTCCTGGAGCCGGTGCCTCCTTCAGACAGGGGTTCGGGGTTTTCCTCAAACCTCTTTGTGGTGACCAAAAAGTACAGCGCATGCTGCCCTATTTTGGATTTGAAAGATCTCAATTGCTTTGTGGTCAAGACTCACTATCGTCAGGAGTCTCTACACACAGTGATCGCTGCCATGTCTCCAGGGGAGTTCGTTGCTTCTCTGGACCTTCAGGATGCGTATCTGTACATCCCAATTCTTCAAGAGAGCAAGCGGTACCTGAGGTTTGCCTGCGACAGGAGGCATTTTCAGTTCTTAGCTCTTCCATTTGGCCTGACAATGGCCCCTCAGGTTTTCAAACGGGTTCTGGGGGTCTTGATATCCGTCCTCCATCGGGACGGCATCAGTGACTCCCTACATGGACGACTTGCTTTTGAAAGCCTCCTCTGCGGACCTTCTTCATCAGCAGGTTCAGACCTGCATTCAAATCCTTTCCCATCACGGTTGGATTGTCAACTTGGATCTTGTCCCATCCCAGCAACTGATCTTCCGGGGTCTTCTGTTCGATACTCAGAAATGCATGGTGTTTCTACCGGACGAGGTAGCCCATCAAATTGCCCACAGAGTTTCAATGATTCTATCCCGGGATTGGATCCCAGTTCCAAAGTTGTCTTCTCTGGTGGGGAAGTTCATTTCCACGATAGAGGCAGTTCCATTTGCCATAGCACACACCAGGGAACTTCAGAGGTTTGTGATACAGACATGCAGGGATCGACCAGATCATCAGAAGCTGTCAGTCTTCTTCCTCCTCGTGTAGAGGTGAGCTTGGAGTGGAGACTGGACCTTTCCAGTCTCCTAAAGGGGAGATCCTTCCTGATTCGCTGCTGGACCAAGGTCATGACAGATGCCAGCCTCTTGGGCTGGGGAGCTGTTCTGGATCTCTTTAGCTCTCAGGGGAAGTGGTCCATGGAGGAGTTCCTTCTCCCTATCAACATCCTGAAACTTCGAGCAATATTTCATGCTCTCCGTCATTGGGAGTCTCAACTGGAGGACTGTCCAGTCCGAGTGGTGTCCGACAACGCCACGGCAGTGGCTTACATCAACAGACAAGGCGGGACAAGAAGTCTCGCCGCTTGGTTAGAGGTCAAGTCCATTATGTCCTGGGCAGAGGTTCATGTTCCTGTCATTTCCGCCGTGCACATTCCAGGCATAGACAACGTCATGGCAGACTTCCTCAGTCGTCACACAGTCGACAGCGGAGAGTGGGAGCTACATCCCGAGGTGTTTCAACTCCTAACTCAGAGATGGGGGATGCCCCTTTTGGATCTGATGGCTACGAGACACAACAGGAAGGTCCCGGCGTTTTGCTTTCGATGGAGAGACTCTCTAGCTCTGGCTGCCGACGCAATGTCCATTCCCTGGATATTCTCCTTGGCCTACATTTTTCCTTCTCTTCCAGTGTTGATAAGGGTTTTACAGAAATTGAAAGTGGAACGTTGTCCAGTAATTCTGATCACTCCGAATTGGCCTTGTCAGTCCTGGTATCCGGAGCTTCTGGCCCTGTCAGTGGCAGAGCCTTTTCCGCTCCCCTCTCGTCCAGATCTCCTCGTGCAGGGTTACCTGTGGAAGGAAGATGTTCATAGACTCAATTTGACGGCCTCAATTTTAAGGAAGAAAGGGTTTTCTTCTGCTGTGGTGTCTACTATGCTTAGTGCCCATAAGCCTGTCTCTTCCAAGATCTATCACCGTATCTGGTCGATATTTGTGTCTTGGTGTGCTGACAGAGATCTGTCTCATGACTTTGATCTTCCCACTGTCCTGGCTTTTTTGCAGGACGTTGTGGATAAAGGACTCAGTCTGAGTTCTCTTAAGGTTCAGATTTGGGCGCTTTCTGTCTTTTTCCAGAAACGCATTGCTATCTTTTCTGATGTCAGGGTTTTCTTCCAGGGCATTGCCAATGTGCGTCCTGCCTTTCGGAGTCCGGCTCCTCAATGGGACCTCAATTTGGTATTGGGAGTTCTCCAGTGTCCTCCCTTTAAATCTTTGTCTACTATTCCTCTATGTCTCTTGACGTGTGGAAGATGGCTTTTCTTCTGGCGATTGTGTCTGTTCACCGGGTTGCGTATTTGCAAGCTCTGTCCTGTAAACCACCTTATCTGGTGTTTCATAAGGATAAGGCGGTGCTTCGCACCTCTAAGGAGTTCTTACCTAAGGTGGTCTCCGAGTTTCACATCGATCAGGAGATTGTGGTGCCCTCTTTCTACCCTAACCCCTCCTCTGACAAGGAGAGAGATCTCCACTTGTTGGATGTGTGGTGCGTTGTCTCAAGTTTTATGTCCATCGCACCTGAGGATATTAGGGCAGGAAGACCTGCATCCAAAGTGATTATTGCGTCATGGATCAAGTCCACTATTCGTAGGACCTACGAGTTGAGGAATAAGCATGTTCCCTTTTGGGTTACGGCTCATTCCACCAGGTCTACTGGGGCCTCTTGGGCCTATAAGAATCAAGCGTCTGCTGATCAGCTGTGCAGGGCGGCCACTTGGTCCTCTGTGCACACCTTTTCGAAGTACTGCCGTGTGGATGTACTGGCTTCGGCTGATTCCAGCTTTGGGAAGAAGGTCCTAGAGGCAGTCTTGCCTGTCTAGGATCTTCTTCCTAGGTTCTTGGTGCTTCCTTGCTGTTGAGCCTTGTTGGCTCTAGTTCAGTGTGCTGTGTAACAGTTCCTGGGATGTTTTTACCCCTGTTTGGTGTCAGTTGACACTTCAGTTTTGTTGGGATCTCTGACCGGTTGGTTCATAGAGGTTCTGGTGACTTTGGGGCCTTGCGCCTGGTCCTTGCCTTCTTCCTGCCTCTGGGAAACTCAATGGTTGGACATCCCAGAGTTACCAGTAACCTGTATTGGACGACAGAGATAAGAGAATTTTAGTCTTACCTGTTAAATCCTTTTCTCTTAGTCCATACAGGTTACTGGTCTCCCACCCTGTCAAGAGACCATGCTTGGCTCTCCTGTGGCAATTTGTGGGAGTCCTTCAGGGCATGCTCACAGAAGTCTTCTTCTCTCCTATTTCTAGTCAGTTATTAGTGTCTCAAATCATTCTGGAGCTAGCTGGCTAGGATGCAGCTGAAGCGGGAAGGGAAACTCCACCCCTTGCATATATTTAGAAAAATGTTCCTGCCTACTTAAAGGGGCGGATCACCTCCCAGAGTTACCAGTAACCTAGATGGACTAAGAGAAAAGGATTTAACAGGTAAGACTAAAATCCTCTTTTTCTTTGTGGAGATCCCACTCTGCAAAGCTTTACTCAGGCAGATTACATTGAGTGCATCTAGTCAGATCACCACAGATCTGGAGGAAGAGGGGTAAGTCTCCACCCCAAAGTCACTATCTTTTGCAATGGACCAAGGATGGACTCAACCCCATGGCACCTGTGTTCCATATGGACGAAAAAGAAAAGGGCTTAAAAGTATAGTAATACTTACAATGTTTAAAAAACACATAGGGTTTATCCTCCTTAGTAATACAAGGGCACTCCCACTTCTGAGAGATGTTTTATTAAAAAATGATTGTGTCTCAAACTTTAATTTTTTAGATGTAATATCTCTATGGCCTGAAATTTTACAGTGGTGCCGTACCTACACCATCCAATGGAGGTTTATGGTCAACTGGCCAGAGCTGTCCATAGGATGGTAGTAGTATCAGCGCCACTGTAAAATTTCAGACCATTGAGCTACTGCACCTAAAAAAACAAATTCACTTTTGAGCTGCAGTAACGTTTGAATAAAACACCTCTCAGCAGTGGGAGTACCCTTGTTTTATTCAGGAGGGTCATCTTCGGCATCATCCCACGTGTCATTTTGGGCTTTGGGTCTGGGTGCGCTTGGCATCTGTAGTGGCCACCCGCGTCATCTGGCTAGGCGGTTCAGTGGCTCTGGATGACGCGGAATGAGTGCAGCCATTTGACGCATCTCGGCTAGATGCGTCAATTACAGGTGTGAGGCAGGCCTCAACTTTATACAGGAAGATCTGTCTGTCTCCTCCTATCTACTTCCTGGTTCATATTATTTAAGGGAACTGGATTTCTAGCCAGTTACCCTTATGTTGTTGTTCATTGCAGTTGTATGTAGCTTGTATCCTGATATCCTGTGTATGATCCTGGCTTGTCTGACCATCCATTCTGGTGCTGACTTGTGTCTCTGTCTGACTCTTCTCTGTGCTCTCCCTATCTGTTTGGACATCCAATATGGTGCAGACCTCTGGGTCTGACTGACTATCCACTCCGTGTATGATTGTGGCTTGTCTGACTATCCAACCTGGTGTTGACCTGGGGCTCTGTCCAGCTACTCTCTGTGTTGTCTCCTGTTTAGTGGACATCCTAACTGGTGCAGACCTGTGGCTCTGGCAGACTCTAGCTTTACTGACTGCAGGCGCGAGTCCGTAGTCTCCCTTGTTGCTTTCCCTGTCGGGGGACGGCCTTCTCCTTACTGACTGCAGGCGTGAGTCAGTCTTCTTCCCGGTTACCATCCTTAGGAGAGGCCGTTGGGGTCAATGCTATTCCTATCTGGCATATGAGACTACCAGTGGCTTCGGCCTAGCCTCTGAAATCTGGGGACTTGGAGGCACCCTCATATTTCTGATAGAGTTCCTGCCTCTTTGGTTACCCTCTGCTCCATCCTGAGATTTGCTATATAGATATATATAGATATATATAGATATATATATGCTTGTAACGGATCCCCACGTCCTTGGGTTGGACTCAGGCCGCCTTTCCAGGATTCTCCCTCCAGAGGTCAGCTACAAGTAGGCAGCTCCACCGGTTATGCCAGCAGCATTTCTTCCTAGGATGGGGGACAACAGAAGTCCCTTGATACCATCCAGCGACAGAGAGACAGGAGCCAGTTGAAGTTCAAACTGCACACACTTTATTGAACAAAACCACATCTTTTATACAGTCAAATACAGTACCACAATAGGGATGGGAGGGGCCAGGTATTCTAATACAGGCTTGGCCCAGGGACCAATCAGACACAATGGGCATAGGACACAGGAAACAAAAGACCAATGGTAACTGGAGACAAAGGGCCAATGGCAGAGGGTGACAAAAGGACCAATAGCAGTTAAGGAAAAAGGGCCAATGGCAAGTGACCTCACAACACAATACTGCTAGGGGTAGTACAAACAGATCTGATTACTTCTAGATAAGGACAAAGACGTTATTGGAGGGAATACACATCTTTACACAATGACCAGGGGGTTGAAGCATCTTTGAATATTCCGCTTCAACCCCTAGCCAATCAGGAGCCTGGAATCTGATGGCCAATCCTGGCCTAGAACATCATGGCCATCTCAGCCAATCCAAATGGGTAGGCGGGCAAACAGTTGGCCAATCCGAGGAGCGCCTACTTTTCCCATGCAAAGTCAATGGAGGCCCTTTAACTCGGACTGGCCAATCAGGGAGTGAGCTACGGTCCCATTCTAAGTCAATGGGAAATTCTTCTCAGGCTCGATGTTCAGCATCCAATGTTCACCCCCTTGAATTCCACTCTTCTAGGACACAGTTCCAGTAACGGGTCCCTACCCGTTACACCCCCCCCCCCTTTCCAGCGCCCAAGTCCTTGATGGTTCCGGAGAAGAGGACTTGGGATTAGCAAGTCAGTGTTCCCTATGCCCCTTAGGTGTCCTCCTGCCGGGATAGTCCATCGGCATTCCGGTTGTTTTTTCCTGAGCGGTATTGTACAGAAAAAGTATATGGTTGTAGTGCCAGGCTCCAGCGTAACAGGCGTCCATTATCCCCAGCAGTTTTGTTAAGCCACACCAGGGGATTGTGGTCTGTAAGCACTGTGAACTCGCATCCATATAAGTAGGGCTGGAACCGCTTAATCGCCCACACCAGAGCCAAGCACTCCTTTTCAATAGCCGCATATCCTTTTTCTCTGTCGAGCAGCTTGCGGCTCTGGAAGGCGATGGGATGCTCCTCTCCTGCCTCGTCCACTTGGCTCAGTACCGCTCCCAGGCCGACGTTGGAGGCGTCTGTGTGGAGCAGAAAAGGGCGATTAAAATCCGGAGCAGCAAGAACAGGGGCTTTTCCTAGCGCTGTTTTGAGAGCATCAAAAGCCTGGGCACAGGCTGGGGTCCAGGTCACTACTCGGGGCAAGGCTTTCTTAGTAAGAGCCGTCAGGGGCTTGGCCAAATCGCTGTACTGGGGCACAAACCGGCGGTAATACCCAGCTGTCCCCAGGAAGGCTAGGACCTGTTTCTTAGTTTGGGGCTGGGGCCAATTTATTATGGCTTCTACTTTGGCTGGGTCTGGTCGCTGGCACCCGCTGCCCACCTGGTGACCCAAGTACTGCACTTCTCCCCGTCCTATCTGACACTTGTCAGGGCGGATAGTTAAACCAGCATTGTGAATCCACCCTAATACTGCTGCTAGGTGGAGCAGATGATCCTCCCAGGACTCGCTATAGATCGCTATGTCGTCCAGATAGGCACAGGCGAACTCCCGGGCCCCATGGAGCAGGCGGTCCACCAACCTCTGAAAAGTGGCTGGCGCATTCTTCATCCCGAATGGCATGACCGTGAATTGGTACAAGCCAAATGGGGTGATGACGGCTGACTTACGCCTGGCTTCTGGAGCCAAAGGAATCTGCCAGTAGCCCTTACTTAAGTCTAGAGTGGTGACGTAGCGAGCTCCAGCCAGCCTGTCCAGGAGATCATCCACCCTGGGCATGGGGTAGGAATCAGTGACTGTTTTGTCATTCAAGCGCCTGTAATCTACACAGAACCTTCTGCTGGCCTTGAGCCCGCTGGAGATTCCGACGGGCCATACCCATCAGGGTCTCCAGACGGTCTCTCAGCTCCAGCACATAGGTGACAGCTGGGGTTTCTTCCGTCTCACACTTCTCCTCCCAGTATTCCCGAAGGATGTTCAGGGGTCCCCGGACTCGCCGCCCATATAGTAACTCAAAGGGCGAGAATCCCGTGGACTCCTGAGGCACCTCCCGGTATGCAAAGAGGAGATGGGGCAAGTACTTTTCCCAGTCCCTACAGGAGTCGGTGAAAGCCCGCAGCATTTGCTTGAGGGTCCCACTGAACCTCTCACAAACACCATTCGTTTGAGGGTGATAAGCGGTGGTGTGTGCCGCTTTCACCCCACAGAGCTTCCAAACTTGCTGCAGCAGTTCAGAGGTGAACTGGGTCCCCCTATCTGATAGTATCTCTTGGGGAAACCCTACCCTGGTGAAGATAGTGACCAGAGCATCGGCTATGGACTCTGCGGTCACGTTGGCTAGGGCAACTGCTTCAGGGTAGTGGGTGGCAAAGTCTACCACCGTTAGGATGAATTTCTTCCCTGAGCGGCTGCATCTAGCCAAGTGACCCATTATGTCCACTGCCACGCGCTGAAAGGGTACCCCCACTATGGGTAGAGACTGTAAGGGAGCCTTAGGGTGATCCCCTCGTTTACCCACCCGCTGACAAGTGTCACAGGTTCGGCAAAACGTATGGACACTCTTGGAAATCTGGGGCCAGAAAAAGGTTCTAGTAAGCCGCTCTTCTGTGCGCCTGGCACCGAGGTGCCCAGCTAAAGGGACCTCGTGAACCAGGGCCAGGAGAGCGGCCCTATACCGGGCGGGCACTACCAGTTGTTTCTTGGCTACCTCCACACTACCTCGCCCCGTGGAGACTGTCTGTCTGTATAGGAGCCCATTTTCCCAGTATATCCTCTCCCCACTAGGGCCAGGATCCTCCCTGTTTGCCCTGCGCCTATACCCAGTTAGACAAGGATCTGACTGAACCGCATCCCTAAATTCGGCCAGGGGCGCCCACTGAAATACCCCAGGATCTAAAGGGGAAGCTGGGACTGAGGTCATTCGAACTCACCGCTGCTGATCTGGCTTGTGCCCGGGTGACAGCCTGGCATTCTTCAACAGGACCATCCGCCACGAACTGACTCTCCAGTCGCCCCAGGTCATTCCCCAGCAGGACGTCGGTCGGGAGTCCTGGCATGACCCCGACAATCCTATGGCCTTGTCCTGTGCCCCAGTCCAAAGGTACCTGAGACGTAGGGAGCTGGTAAACTTTTCCTCCGTCCACTCTCACTTCCACCGCCTGATTAGTACGATGCTGACTCTGTAGTGCGGTTGCACTAGGGTCAATGTGGCTCCCGAATCCCGTAGCCCCTCTGCCGGGTAGCTGTCCACTTGAATCTTCTGTAGATGGTGGCTTCTATTGTCCAGGCCTGATACTTGTGCCAGGGCCACCTCATGATAGTGCCCCCAGGGAGCGAGATCTTCCATACTCCGTTTTATTTCTCTGGGGGCTGACCAGTCATACTCCTCCTCTTCTGCAGGGCTAACACAATTAACAGTCCTTGGTGCCAACTGCGTTTGGGTAGGTGGGGGTCCCTACCGGGCTGGTGCTGCTTGGGGTCGACTGTTAGCCTGGTTTAATGGACAGTTAGGATGCAGATGCCCCTGCTGGTGACACAAGTAACATTCTGGTCCCGCATTGCTCCTAGCTGGGGGGCCTGAGTGTCCTTTAGGCGGTCCCGCAGGTGTTGGACAGGAGGGAGCCGCCGACCCCCCAGCATCCTGGTCCCCACTGGGCCCACTGGCCCATGAACTGTAGCCGCCCGTAGCCCCATGCGTCTGGACTCCTCAAACCAATCCGCAAGCTCAGCTGCCTCGGTGACTGTGCGGGGGCTGTGGTCGTGCACCCAGTCTCTCACCTCAGGGGTGACATGGTGGAAAAATTGTTCTAACAAAATCTGCTGGCAGCAGTCCTTCACAGTCCATACCCCACACCCTTGCATCCAATGCTTGCAGGCTGTCTCCAGGGTATGTACCCATTCTGTATGGGTATCTTTGGTCTGCTTTCCCTGAATTGTCTCCTATAAGTATCCGGGGTAATGGCATAGCGGTGCAACAGTCGCCTCTTTATTTCCGCGTAATCAGAGCTCCACTCCTCCGGGATCGCCCTGTATGCATCCGCTGCCCGTCCCGTCAGCTTCCCTTCCAGGATGGGCACCCAGTCCTGAGGGTCCAGCCGGACCTGGCGACATTGCCTTTCAAAGTCCCTCAAAAACCCGTCAATGTCCCCAACCGAGTCGTCAAAGGTTTTAAATAGTTGGTGCGGTAACTTGTAGGTATACTCCGCAGAGTTACTGCGGGTCTCCGTGGCCGGGCTGTGCAAACTGGACCGCGTTTGTTCCAGCTCCCTTAAGTACTCCTGCTCCACGGCCACAATGGTCCTGGTCACAAAGTCCTGTGGTGGGTTTGGTCCCAGAAAAGCCAGGCGGCTCGCCACTCTCTCTGCCACCACATCCACATGGGCTGGAGGGTTCACCATTCTTCCGGGTGACTGTGACTGTTGAGAGTCTCTGCTGTACCCATCTTCTGGTGGCAGATCTGTGTGCCTGGCTCGCTCCACAATGTCCTCATCCAAGGACTGCAACAAACTGACCAACTCGGTCTTTTTGAGCCCTCGCACCTCCTGTCCTCTTTCCTCTTCCATCTGCTGCAATTCGGCCACCGACTTTTGCCTGTATAGGTCGGTCATATCCCGTCTGCCAACCTGGTTTCTCTGCAGACTGCTGCTTTACCACGAAACGTTGCTGGAACCTGGGGTCAAGCCAATGGCTATTTTTCCCCCTGCTGGGCTGGTTCCAGGAGATCCTACCGTCCTGAAGCGTTGCTGAAACCTGGGGTCAAGCCAATGGCTATTTTTCCCCCTGCTGGACTGGTTCCAGATGATCCGACTGCTTGCCACCAGTGTAACGGATCCCCACGTCCTTGGGTTGGACTCAGGCCGCCTTTCCAGGATTCTCCCTCCAGAGGTCAGCTACAAGTAGGCAGCTCCACCGGTTATGCCAGCAGCATTTCTTCCTAGGATGGGGGACAACAGAAGTCCCTTGATACCATCCAGCGACAGAGAGACAGGAGCCAGTTGAAGTTCAAACTGCACACACTTTATTGAACAAAACCACATCTTTTATACAGTCAAATACAGTACCACAATAGGGATGGGAGGGGCCAGGTATTCTAATACAGGCTTGGCCCAGGGACCAATCAGACACAATGGGCATAGGACACAGGAAACAAAAGACCAATGGTAACTGGAGACAAAGGGCCAATGGCAGAGGGTGACAAAAGGACCAATAGCAGTTAAGGAAAAAGGGCCAATGGCAAGTGACCTCACAACACAATACTGCTAGGGGTAGTACAAACAGATCTGATTACTTCTAGATAAGGACAAAGACGTTATTGGAGGGAATACACATCTTTACACAATGACCAGGGGGTTGAAGCATCTTTGAATATTCCGCTTCAACCCCTAGCCAATCAGGAGCCTGGAATCTGATGGCCAATCCTGGCCTAGAACATCATGGCCATCTCAGCCAATCCAAATGGGTAGGCGGGCAAACAGTTGGCCAATCCGAGGAGCGCCTACTTTTCCCATGCAAAGTCAATGGAGGCCCTTTAACTCGGACTGGCCAATCAGGGAGTGAGCTACGGTCCCATTCTAAGTCAATGGGAAATTCTTCTCAGGCTCGATGTTCAGCATCCAATGTTCACCCCAGTGAATTCCACTGTTCTAGGACACAGTTCCAGTAACGGGTCCCTAACCGTTACAATGCTATTCTTTATTATGATTCTAATAAAGGTGAATTTTACTATACTGTCTGACTCTTGTCTTTGCTTGCAAACCATGACAGTAACCCTTTTATTAGTAATTCGTATGATTAGTTACTAAGCACACTGTTGAGAGCTGGAATTTTCTGCTAGACTGTTAGTTAGTCTCTGTCTAACAAAAAAAAAAAATTAATAATAATAATTAATATTTGTCGCATCTACCCCTCTGTTTTCGACTGACATCTTTGTTTATCCCTTAATTCTACAGAGACAATGATTGAATGTTGGCTCTTGAGCAAAGAAGAGAAACATGATCGAATCAAGCTGCCACATGGACAGCTAGTGGTTATTGGCCGTGGCCCACAGACTCTCATCACTGACAAGAAATGCTCCAAGCAACAAGGTAATATCTGAGTACTCACATATTCTGATGGTAATGCACAGTGATTGATTAAGTGACAATGTTACATTTGCCAGTTTAGGAGTCATTATCTATTCCCAAAATCCCTTCAAATTTGAATAAGATCTACGTGGTAGAAAAATACAGTTTTCCCCTTTATAGCTTTTCATACTTTCACAGCATTTGGATCAGGACTAGAGTCGAATCTACCACACCTATATCACCGATGTTTCTCTCTGTATCTTAACAGGCCTGATGTATTCATGAAATCATTTAAAAATACATAAGTAAATAAATAAAAACATTCAACAAGCAGAGAAGGCACATTTGTTGATTTTGTGTCTGAAGCTTACACAGTCAAAACTATATTGATCAGTATTGGTGATTAAAGCAGGTAAAGGTTTCACTTGTGATACTTGGGTCAGGAAATCACATGATCAGCCAACATTTAGTACTTAGGGCAAAGTTATCAGGAAATGTAGTTCCCACCCCCAGATAGTAGCCTAATCAAAGTACTCTCACCTGAATGCAGATGGCACAATGCTATCTGAATTTGTAGTTTTATGCTTCCAGCACTAACTACCATATGAAAATCATATGAGATAGTGGCACTTTTTAAAAATGTTTGTGTCTACAAGCTTAAGAACATAAAACAAATGTACTGTTTTTTTAAATGAGTCTGTTTATGTCCCATTCAAAATGGCCTTGTTTATTTTGTTTTAATGTTAAACAGTTGTACCCACTAGCGTAGGAAACAGGCAAGTGATCCCCTCAAATGATGCAGCCGGTTAAAAAAAATGAAACTAAAAGATTATTGTAGGTATAGGTATAGTTTAGTGCTCCTATCATCCCTTATAGCAGTAGTCTTCAAGTGCACTCTTAGAGGGCCAAGATAGTGCATGTATTTGATATAGCTCTGATATTTTGCATGTGTCAGTCATTTTACTGCAACACCTGCATAGATTCTCAGATATCCCCAAAACGTGCCTTCTTGGCTCTCTAGGAAAGTAGTTTGAGACCATTGCCCTATAATATGTCAACCAATACCAGTGCAGAAATATATCTTTTTTTTTTGTTTCCTATAGTGCCACTTAAAGTATCTGTGACTACTAGCTTTGAGGTAGAATGAACAGTGATCCTCATTTGAGGTCTCCTTTTGTTTTCTTTCCAAGATCATATGGCTTGTCTACCATTTGATTTCCGTAGTTGTTACAACTGTTTAGTTTAGGCATGTTGCAGTTAAGAAAACCGGTGTAGTTTAGTGATTCAGTTATCCCTTATGTTATGTTATAGGGCAATTTTCACACAAAAAAAAAATCTTTCACTGTAGAGTTTGCTTTCTGGACTTTACCAGTGCTAGAATTATGTATTTATGTAGAATATTTATTTAGGAATGGATTTTGAAAGTTGCTTAATCCTAAATACACCCTACTTTCCGGATACACATCAAACCAGTTGTTGAGGCTCATTCATGTCATAGCTTGCAAGAAGGGAGGGAAAGGGGGTGAGGTATGGTAGAAACCTTTAAATATATTAACCAATTGAGTTCTAAACTTATAAAGTCCATGTGTTTGGCAAAGTGGGTCTGTGGGGCTAATCACTTGAAAATGTATGGTCCCATATAGAAGGTTCTCTCTACACTACAGGGAAGGTTTATTTCTGTTTAAAATTTACAGGGTTGCTCAGTGGACTGATCCTATAGATAAGGAATAACAATACGGGATCTTGTGATCCACACTATGTTCAGTTCAAAATAGAATCAGACCGTGGGGGCGCATCATGATCGCTCTATATTCCCACCCTGGCATTGACCATGTACTGACAATTAATGCTGTCACCTGGATGGAGATCACCACCTTATCTTACTTGCTTCTCCTCCTTGCTGCACATTCAGGTTTAATAGGAGGGCCTTCAAGGCTCACATGCATCATCCATCAATCAGTTTTACATCCATAGCAGCTAGAATGGTTTCCCTTGAGATAGAGTCAAGATCAGCCCGTTTCTTTAAGAGATTGGTTGCGTCCTCTGTGTAGGTGGGTTTTTGACCAGTGGTTTGAGACTCCTCTCCACTCAGCCACAGAGATTTTCTGTGAGTACGCCTGTTTCAGATATTATCAGAATCTCTCCACTCCAACATTTCACATGAACATGGCACTCCTAGAACAAGAGGTCTTATCCACAGAACCTATAATCCATACACTTTATAATTATTTCATATTCGTGCAGTAACTATTCCTACAAAGGACTTGAACTGCCATGAGAATGCAAATAGCACTACAACCTATTCATGGCAAAATTGGCAGAGGAATTCTTGTCCACTTGTGAAACAAGGCCTCTGGTCTACCTCCGCTACAAAGATGATATCCTAACCCTTTGGAGTGCCAGAGAAAATGAACTTTTGGCATTTCGCAAAAATAACAGTGTTTTCCATGCCACCATTAACCACAAACTCGACCATTCACACACACAAATTAACTTTCTGTATACTACAACCTGTATCAGTAACAACACCATCTGGACATCTCTGAACTGCAAACAAAAAAACAGGCCTAATTATCTCAGAAATGACAGTTTCCTTCCCAGACACACACAAAACTCTATTATTTACAGTCAGGCCTTAAGGTATAACCACATATACTCTGAGACCTCTGACCAAAATCTTAAAAAATCTCAGGAGACATTTTATCATTCATGAATATAATGCAAAGATCACAGACATCCTAGTTCAGAGAGCCACCAGTTTAAGCAGAATAAATTTTCTGGAATACAATCAACCGAAGGACAAGAACAGAGTGCTATTAGCAGTCACCTACAACCCACATCTTGAAGTAATTTGTAAACCTGTGCACACTTATATATACCACGTTCCCACTGAAACCATAAAATCAAAGGCATCATGTTGTTTACCTCATGATGTGTGTGAAATGTCTCCAGACAGGACTATATGTGGGTGAGACAGGACAGACCCTCAGTAAAATGATTAATTTTTATAGGTCCAGTGTGAACAACAAAGGATACACCTCATTGTTCAACATCTGAGCTAAACTGATCACAGCATTAAATAACTCAAATCGACTATACTGATGGGAAATTTTAAGATGCAGAGATAATGATCTGTGAGTATAAACTGATAACCTACTTTAACAGTCTGAACTGTGGCTTGAACCATGACAAGGAATTTATGTCACATTGTCCCACAAAATAAACATATTTTGGACACTTTGGGTGCCAGGGGGCTGCATGGCTTGTTTAAGTGATAGCTTACTTTAGATTGTAAGCTTTCGGTCAGGGACCTCACTTCCAGTGTTTCACTTTGCAAAGCACTTGTACCCTGTATTGTCAAAATCCTTCAATTGTAAAGCGCTGCGTACACTTGTGGCGCTATATAAATAAACCCATTCATTCATACATTCTTGAAACCCTCTGCCTCTTGTAGGGTTAAGCCAAATATTCTTTACACTTCACTATCTCTGGATAAATACTGAAATTCCCTGGAGCATGAAAAAGATAATTAATCTTGTTTGCATTTTCTAGTCCTATTCAAAAAATCTTTACTAGAGATTGCTTTATGGTTCATACTGCGACAAATATTGCTGCCAGTAGTATTTAAAGGGATAGTAATACTTCATTTTATCTTTATTTTATTTTGTAGGCATTAAAAAAACATGAAGAACGATATAAGTCTTATCTCTCAAACCTTTATGGTTTGAGAGATATTCACAAGCAAAGTTTCCCCTCCCACCCCTTTTACCTAGTGTAAGCCATCTCTTCTCAGATGTGGAATCTGGTTGTAAGACTAGACAGATCAGAGCCGGATCATAGGCAAGGCGGGCAAGGCGTCTGCCTAGGGCCCAGCAACTAGGCGGGGGCCGCTGCAAAGGCCAAGAAATGTGCTTCTTACCAGCAACCAGGCAGCATGCCACACTTGGCCCCCAATAAAACAATTATTCTTATAGAGCAGCCCAGCAAAGTGAGAATTGCCAGCTTCGCTTATCATTCTCACACAAGCAGAGGTGTAGCGGAGGCCCCCGCAGCCCCCGCGATGCGGGGGGGCCCCGCCGAACTCAGGGGCCCCAAAAAAAAGTTTTGCCCAGCCGCAACTTGTGTATTGGAGGCCTTGCTAGATCCGGAGGGGGGGTTGGGTCAGAAATGGTGATCATAATGAGCCCTCACCCCTAAAGCATATAAGGAATCGGCATCAGTGAGTCACCTGCTTCCTTTCTGCTGAACGTCTCTAAGTAAGGAAGAGGCGTAATCAAATGATGTGCAGCCACATAGTACTCTGGGGACGTACCTAGAGCAGGCTGCTCAACCAGAGGAGAACTAATAGGTTTAAACCATGTTTGATCATATTAAGGGAAAACTCAGTCATGTATTAATGTAATTAGCACACGGGCAGCCGATCACATCTAGCAGAGAACAGAGGCTAGATTCCCCATGCATTCGCTCACTGTTACTGAGGGTAAGGGATTGTTATTTACTTTGTAATTTTGTTATTATATGAATGTAATTAGTGGGAACTGTGTGACTGCCACATGAACTGGAAGAATGGGTACTTTAATGTAGCCCAGTGCCCTGCCCACTAGGCATAAACAAAAAAAAAAATCTATTTTCACTTAATACATTTTCCAACACTAGAAAAAAAACAATATTTTCTTGGTGTGATCAACCTTTGTGTGCCAAAGGGCTGGACAACACACATATGCATTCAGCCTATCCCTCTGGCACTCAGATGGTTGATCCCTGAAATAAAATATTGTTTTTTTTTCTAGTGTGGGAAAATGTATTAACCGTTTGAGTGCCAGAGGGGTACGCAACACATTGCCTTGCAATGCTTTGTGTACCCGTCTGGCACTCAAATGGTTAAGGGAAAACAGAATTTTTATGCCTGGGCCACATTATTCAGTATGGGAAAAAGCATCCCTGTGTTGCATGCCCAGTTGGCACTCAAGAGGTTTAAGCCGACTGTCCAAACACCCCGAATGAACATTATGCCAGCTGATGTTTCAGGATTAAACTGACACAGGAAATTACATCCCAGAGCAGTGTTGCTGTCTGGTAAACTAAATGCACTTTACTAGAGTGCTAGATATAAATGTGCAGTACTTTCACGTACGGAGCATGTTTAAAGCAAAGCGCACCGATGGCAGAGTGAATCTAATACCCCAGCTGCACAACCTGATTCTTCTGCCCTCATCACAGTATGGAGGCAACTTGGTTCTACAGAAAGGTGCCTGTTCTCCCCTTCATTCCAACTCTATCATTTCTGCTCACACCATTATTCTCATTTATTCCCAATATCATTACTTCTCTCACCTCTTCATTTTTTTACCCCTTACTTGCTCACACCTCAATTTTCAGACATCTGTATACATAGTATGGGATCACAAACTTCATATGTTCTTGCAAATTACTTCTCACGGTAGTAATTACATGATTTGGTCCAGAACTTGGTACTGTTTGTTGTTTGGATGGGAGGATATGATGTATAGAGCATATGGACATTATGCACAGTGTCAGTGAGCAATGTGATTTTAGTGATGCTGCAGGGGTGGTGGTGGGGTAACGGGTATTTTGTGTTGCTTTGAAGAGTTTGATGTGCACGTGGAAGAAGTTGATGAGCAAAGTGCGAAGGATGTTAGTCATTGTTTGGCAGAATTTGGGGGGTAATTAGAGGAATCTGGGGTGGTCTGACTCTGCAGATGTATACATATATGAAGTGTCTGCATGTATGTAAATATGGTAAATGGTGTAAGAAGGATTAAAGAGTATGTCAGGAAAAAGAAAAAAACAAGTGTGTGTGTGTGTGTGTGTGTGTGTGTGTGTGTGTGTGTGTGTGTGTGTGTGTGTGTGTGTGTGTGTGTGTGTGTGTGTGTGTATGGGGGCCTACTGGTTGCACTTATCCTGGTCCAAATGATCTCTGATGGTGGCCCTGAGTGTGGTGGACCTCACTGATGGCAAGATATAGACCTGTTAAAGGTGTGGGAGAGACATAAGTGGCAATTCAGCAAGCTGCAGAGGTTAACCCTTTGAGTGCCTGAGGGGTACACCTTGCCTTGCAATGCGTTGCGTACCCCTCTGGCACTCAGAGGGTTAAAGTCTGTAGCATACAAACTACCACATAGGGGGAAAGCAGAAATGCCCTCTATCTTGATTTAAATGGGATGTTTAACTCCTTGAATGCTAAAAAAAAAAAGTCTCCAGTAATTTGGAAACCTCTAACATTCAAGGGGGTGTTGTATAATCAGTGGGCTTTTCCAATGCTTTCCTGTCCTGCAGTTGATTTGATACAGAATTGCAGAATTATCTTACTGAATTATAACATGCCCTAGAGTCATGTTGAAAGCCAGTAGAGTAACAGTTGTTATACACAGTAATTATATAAATACACCTGACTGATGTATGATGGACTCCTAACTAGGTAAGTGCGTCTGTTACACGCAGTAATTATATAGATACACCTGACTACTGCATGATGTACCCCTTCCTAGGTAAATGCTTCTGATACACACAGTAATTATATAGCACTTTCCTAGGTAGTAGTCCATCATGCAGCAGTCAGGTATATCTATATAATTACTGTGTGTAACAGAATGACTTACCTAGGTAGGGGTCTCTTATTCAACAATAAGGTATATCTAAATAATTCATTTAATACATCATAAGTCATAGAATTAGTCTTTGTGGTATTACTAGTGTAGCTCTTTCAGCTGTAAGCTCTGTGGTATTATCCCCATTTTGATAGGAAGTGCTATGGTTATCACTTATGTAGCCCTATTTCATTTCTAAGCTTTGTTGTACGTTTTTAATATATGTAAAGCAGTAATTTTGTCTTCATTTAAGCTGGCACTAGGACCTCTACCCACAAGAACATTGGGCCAAATGAGGATGGCGGCAAGGTTGGGGTGGGGTAGTAGGCCTGAGCTGGTGGGGGGGCCCCAATTTGAGATTCTTCCTAGGGCCCCATTGAGTCCGGCTTTGAGACAGATAACAGAAGGGGACAATTTTCTTCCCATGAGAACAATGAAGGCCCTGCCCCCTTGACAAGTTTTTCAGGTTTTTCCCCTTATCTTAATTGAAGATTGTCCCTCTCTGCAGTCTACCTGGGCATCTCCCTTCTGATCTGGCTGAGCAGTGTTACATCAGTAAAAGGGGTGGGAGGGGGATACTTTGTCACTGAATTACTCTTGAACTACAACTCTGACAGAATTGAAATAACACTCTCCAAAGTCCAAATACTATGATGATTAATTAGAGCTTGCTTTTATTATGAAACATTACTATCCCTTTAAATGTTACGTTCATGAGTTTTAAAGGGATCGTAATGGATCAATTTCAGAAATGTAATACTGTCAGTATTAAAAAATAGATTGAGGCCTCTCTGATCTCTCAAACTTGTAGCCCTTTGGATAGAATCTTTCAGGCCAAGTTTTCCCTCCCAGCAGAGTCTCTTGGGGCTCTGCTTAATTTCACAATGGTAACCTGAAGACAGAGGACTGGTGAGTAACCTTTTCAGTGTCATGGTCCACTTTGTCTGCATCTGGTGGCTTTTCATACAGAGGTCTTCTCTGAGCCCTTGGGCTCCTGCACTTATGTTGGGTATCTTTCTTGTCTATATATCAGTCTTCTCCTGAGCTATGGAGCAAGGACGGCTGCAATTTGGATGGTTTTAATCCTTTCCCTGCTGTTCGCACCGGAATAGCATTCTGTGGGGGGGGTTTTCCCCCTCTGTCTTGGGCTAACTTTTGAGCCCCCCTCACATGGTCCCTATGTTTTGTTTTGTTTTTTTTTTGGCCCTTGGGTGCCTTGGTCACGTTGCCGTATTCGGTACTAAGGCCCCTTTAAGAACAGGTGACCGCACCGCTGCCATCTTTGCGCCATTGTCTTCTATGGACGAACTTCATTTGGACATATCACTGCAACTGTTTGACATACAGAAGTCAGAGTGGGCTAATTCTTCTGGTTTCCTCATGGCCTTTCATCCGGTTCACATCCTGAGTGTTTTGGGGGGCTATGGTGATTCTATGGCCAGAGTGTAGGCAATGCTAGGCAACAGCAAAGGAGAAGACTGTTTCCCAGAATGCCTGTTTCACGGGGTTTCTTGCAATTGGCTGCCAGTTTTGCAGTCTCCATTTTACTTTTCTCTTGCCTATGCAGAGGCAGACTCTCCTTGCTCTCCTCCTTCAGATTAACCCTTCGACCGACAGATAAGTGAATTACCTGGGCTTTCTAGGGTGAATTGTTAGTCTAGGGAATTGTTTCTGGTTGTTTATAGCACTTTTACTGTCAGCATGTCAGATTCTAAGGAGAATGGGGGTAAATCAAAGACTATGGACTCAGGGGCATCACCCCCCTTACTTTTCCTCATGTCAAATGGGTCTCCCTAGAGAATATTCTGGTTCTCTTTGCCCCTCCTTTTCTGTGGCCCCTACTACTCCACTGTCCTCATTGGCTCAAATCTATTTCTCCCTTTATGGGGCCCTCAAATCTTTCAAACCCACACTACCTTTAAATATGTGGTCCCTGTCTGAGTGTTCCTCAGGTTATAGGGACAATTCTTACTCCTGTGGACATTTATATATGAGAATGATCTCCTTCCCTCAGCTGAGGGGCTCATTAGGGCTGTTTTGGAGAAGCTTCAGGTCTCTAACACTTCTGATGAGGGGTCTTCCTCTACAGATGTTGTCCAGAGGCTTAAGAAATCTTCACCATGTTTCCCCCTATGCCACTCTTCTATCACCAAGAGGTTCCCTAAGCAATATCCCTTTTCATAGGAAGCCTTGGTGCAGTGGGCCTCTCCTTCCAGGCCACCAGTGATTCCTTCATTTTGCTTTGGCCTGCATTCATTTCAAGCTCTCTGTACTGCCGTTTGACTTGGCCTCTGCTCCAAGAATCTTCATGGCAGCTTTAGGCACATACATGCATTTAGAAGACATCTCCCTTTTTCAGGGCAAGGCCATCTTTGGGCCTGACATAAAACAGATTATTAGCAATGCTACTTGTTGAAAGAGCACCATGTTGCCCCAGATTTCTACCAAGTGCTCCTTTCTTGCAAGAAAAATGAGTGGATTTAATTTCCCTTGTCAGGCCATGGTGCAGAGGGTGCAAAGTTCTTAAATATCTCAACAGCTCCGCGCTGCAAAGCCCAGACTGACTTGGCAGCAGAGTGCTCTGACGCAGTCTAATTCTGACAAATCAATGCCCATATGATTCACGGAACCCTGGTCTGTCATTGCCTTCAGGGGGCCATCTCTACCTTTTTCAAGATGTCCGGACATCCTCTGCAACAGACCAATGGGTTTTGCAGGTGGTATGAGACGGGAAATAAGAAGAGAAGAGCTCAAAATCTGAGCGTAAGCTATGTATAAGAAGATAGGTTTCTCCGCGTACATAAGATGCACTTACTTGATAAATTCTTGTACAGGAGCCCAAGTGTTACAGTTTTAATGACACTCAGACTCAGTAGATGAAATAAAACACAGTTTTATTGAACAGGTTTAGCGAATATAACCCTCACGGGTCCAGCAGTAAAGGTAACACAATACAGTACTGACACAGGACAGGTTATGGCAAAAATACAATGTATACCCACACGGGTCCAGTATATGTACAAAACAGACCATACAATATACTGACACAGGTCAGGTTATGTTCGTGTGGACTCAAACTGAGGCAGCAGGAACGGGTTACTATTAGGCTAATACATTGAGCAGGCCCTAATAGTGCGAGGCCCTTGAGACTCCCACTCTGCACAGGGAGTGCTTAAAGGGATAGTAATACTTCGTTTTATCTTTATTTTATTTTGTAGGCATTGAAAAACATGAATAATGATATAAGTCTTATCTTTCAAACCTTTTTGGTTTAAGAGATATTCACAAGCAAAGTATCCCCCCCCCCCCTTCAGCCAGTGCAGAAGGGAGGTGCCCAGGTAGACTGCAGAGAGGGACAATCTTCAATTAAGATAAGGGAAAAAGCTGGAAAACTTGTCAAGGGGGGAAGGACTTTCATTCTTTTCATACAAAGAAGATTGTCTCCTGCTGTTATCTGTCTGGTCTTACAACCAGATTCACATCTGAGAAGAAATGGCTTACACTAGAAAAAAGGGGCGGGGGTGGGAAACTTTGCTTGTGACTATCTCTTAAACCATAAAGGTTTGAGAGATAAGACTTATATCATTCTTTATGTTTTTTTAATGCCTACAAAATAAAATAAAGTTAAAATGAAGTATTACTATCCCTTTAAATATTGAGAAACACCCAGTAGACAACAGAGGCCCAGGATAACTAGATCTTCCTTAGCAGTAACGGAGGAATGAGACAGTATGCCCGGATGGTGCCCAACGGAGACTGCACTGTGAATGACCGGTGCCAAGTAACACCTTCCCCGAAGGGGTTAAGGAACGCCAAGACCAGCAATGACTGCCTGATGGTAACACAGCTTGAGGCGCCCAACGAAACGCCAACCTCAGCTGAAGGCAGGAAGGATGGTCAAGCGTACCGTGGTGCACTGATGGAGTAGACACCGGAATGTCGCCCTCGCGACACTGACCATATCAACACTAGACTGCACAAGAGACACTGAGGCTCAAAAGGGTAGTCCGGAGACCGAAGCCTGGTCCCCAAACCGAGGACCGGAATGGGACCGCAGGTTACACCAATACCAGTAGCCCTACCAGGCTGGTACATAAAGCAGGAACAAGCCAATCCAATCGGTACACAGAGCAGGAACGTCAGCCGGGCCGGGTCGGTACACAGAGCAGGAACGTCAGACAATCTGGGTCGGTACACAGAGCAGGAACATCAGCCGGGCTGGGTCAGTACACAGAGCAGGAACATCAGCCAATCCGGGTCGGTACACGGAGGAGGAACGGATACAGCAGAGTAGTCAGGCAGTCTGGGTCAGTACACAGGCAGGAACAGATGACCTGTGCCCTGAAAGACTGAGTTTGGATACTTGCTGTAAAAATAGAATAAGAATATTGTGTGGTAAGGGAGAGGTTAAAAACAAATCTCTCTGAGTTTTGTTTTCCCTCTCTTTGCTGTGATACAAGTAAATAATTGAAGTCTGGTGTGGTGGGAGTGACTAATTGCTGTGTTTGTATTTGATGGATTCCTGGCTTAAATAGCAGATACATAGTGAATACTTGAACGTGTGAATCTTGCATCAGTGTGTAAGTGCAGAAGTGTGGTAAGTGTGGGAACTTAAAACAGGGGAATTAAAGTAGTCAGGCAATCCGGGTCGGTACACGGAGATCACACGAAGAACTGGAACAAGCGCTGGCAACGGAAACACCACGAAAGGGCAACAGCGAAGTGACAGGACAAATACTGGGCAGAACAAGGCACTGCAACCAATAAGAATTAGCTGTGAGTGAGACTGACAGAATGTCGCGAGGAAGCACGGGGACCGTGATACCAAGTGCTTATATCCAGGATCATGTCCCTCTATGTGGAGCATCTTTTGTTATGTGGACTGGTCAGGCATTCAGCAGATCGGAACAAGACTCATCAGTTTTCAGCTGGGTGCATATCTGTGTGGTCTCTGTTAAATGAATTCAAGAGAAATCCATGAAGGTTAAAATTGATAGTGTCTCATGTCTAGATCTGGAAGATATCACCAAATATGGAAAGATATTGGATATAAACTTATTTTTATTATTAACAAATATTTCAAACTTGTTTCACAGGAGCTTGTCCCGCTTCATCAGGGAATAAAAGTTGCTATAAATGGATGTCTTTTTATTCATAATGGCGTGGATCTGCCTGTGATTTTGCCAGAAGGCGCCTCCAGTATGAGGTTCGGTTCACCCGCCTATATTCAAGCCTCTTTTTGTATTCATGCACAAACTGAAAATGTTATGGTGGGGAAAAAAGTGAATGAAAACCCCTTCCACCTGAATTTGGTGGGTGGTAGATACAATGTTAAACATAAATATAAGTCCAGAGTGGGACAGCACTCGCTCATAATAATAGTAATACCCAGGTGCACAATCCCTAAAAGTATGCACAATATAAAGAAAGGATGGGGCAGCACCCGTGGGACAATATGATGTTTATTTAGTACAGAAGCAAACAATATGGTCAACGTTTCGGTCCAATGTATGGACCTTTCTCAAGAAGAAACCATGTTGTTTGCTTCTAGACTAAATAAACATAATAAACACAGTCTAGGATACACGCTAATATGAATAAGACATCCTTTTGTAGCAACTTTTATTCCCTGATTAAGCTCCTGTGAAACTTGTTGGAAATATTTGTTTAAAGGGACAGTAATGTCCATAAACATTTTTTCGAGTTTGGTATAGGTTAAAATAATAAACTATGTGCTACAAATCCTATCTCTCAAACCGGTATGGTTTGAGAGATATAGGCATTCAAAGTTCTCCCCTTCTCCTGATGTCAGCTGTAAAGCTGACAGCAGGACATTCAAGTCATATGATTCGAGGAGGCTCTTCAGCAGAGCTGAAATTGTGTTATTTAAAAATAATTACTTTACTGGAACGGTCTGCGAAGTGTGCTTCCAAACCAGGCACACTTTGTAGACTTTTCCAATGAAGTCATTCATTTGAAATAACATGATTTTGTCTCTGCTACAGTGCTGAGAGCTGCAGATTTTTTATGGGACATCCATGTCCCTTTAATAATAAAAATAAGTTTATATCTAATATCTTTCCATATTTGGTGCTATCTTCCAGGTCTAGACTTGAGACATTGTGTCAGTTTTACCCTTAGTAGATTTCTCTTGACTTTATTTAACAGAGACTGCACAGATATGCAACCGACCGAAAACTGATGAAAGTCTTGTTTCAATCTGCAAAAAGCCTGACCGGTCCACATGAAAAGAGCTGCTCCACATCCTGGATATAAGCACTTGAGCTCCCATACGAGAATTTATCTAGTAAGTGCATTTTATGTATGCGGGGAAACCTATCTTGCTCTCAGATTTTGCGCTCATCTTTTCTTTTTATTTTACATATTTGCATTTGACTGCTGAGGTGCTACTGCAGACACCGCAAGAGGAATCTGCATCCTGGGAGTATGGACATTGGAACTATATTGACTTTGGGGACTTTCTTCATACATCACAAGTGAATTTTGGTAGAATCGCTTGTGTTTATTTTTTACTTTACTTCTTTCTTGGTATCAGAAGGGAACTGCATAGATTTCAGATCCCTTCCTCCATATCTATTCTTTTCGTCAAAGGTTCCACGGAACCTAGAAAAGGCATACCTTTTACACGAAGCGGTATCTGCTTTTCTGGGAAAAACAGGTTCTAGTGCCAGTCCCAGCCCAAAAGAGCTTTTAGTGTTTTTATTCCAACCTTTTTTGTGGTATCCAAGAAGGACGGCCGCTACGTCCTATCCTGGACCTGAAATGTCTTAACAGATATGTGGTTACTACTCACTTCAAGATGTGATCTTTGTGTTCTGACATTGCAGCAATATACCCGGGGGGAGTTTCTAGCCTCCTAGGATCAGATAGCTCTTCAGGATGCATACCTGCAATTCAGAACACACAGCAATCATTAATATACTTGAGAAACATTGGTACCTCCTGCGCTGTTTTAGTTTGTGACTTTAGGTGCATAAATCTGGGGCAAAGAGTTTCACAATAACAGCTGTGTTACAGTTAATGTACTCACATACCATGTGCTTTGTACAAAATGGCATCCTCAACCATGTGTCCTGAGAACAAAGACATGAGTTGAGGCCTAGCAAGATGGCGTCAGACCATGTGGCTTGAGAACAAAACAGAGAGACACACAGTATGCTCACAGCGACAGACACTAGCACACTTATTGGAAACAATATGCATTTATCAACACCCCAAAAAGCAACCCCTAATATATATATATATATATATATATATATATATATATATATATATATATATATAAATAAATATTAGGATATACCCAGAGTTTGTTCCAATACCACAGTTGACACAATAACACCCCAGTACTAGCAATAAGCAATAATATTTAATAACAAACAATAATATTATAATAAGACCAATACACTGTATATTATCAAATATATTCTAGCTAAACACCTAATAATACTAACTAGACAATTACTTACTGCAGTGCAAATAAGACACAAATACAACAATTATAGTAGAAACACTAAAAGTTGCTTACTTGGGGTATTTTTCCCAGAAATATTGTATAAAAGAAAACAACAGAGCGATACCTAGCTAGAAAATCCTGGGACAAGAGGCAGGAAAAGAAGCAGGCCAGGAGACTGGATACTGGGCTACTTCAACTGGATGTCAGGCTCCTCTCGAAACGGTTCTTGGGGTCTGCGCAAGGCATGGCAGCCTTGGCTGGTCACATCCTCCCATCCATCTCCACTGCTCCCCTCCAAAACTGCTCCTCTAGCTCTGTACTGTACACCTCTTTTATTGTTTGCAAGCCCCGCCCATGACCAGCCTACTTTACCTGACTGTCACACCCCTCCAATTTTCCCCCAAGAAGCAAGGGAGACAAAGGGAACTGGTCCTTTCTTTGTCCTTTTCCCACCCAAACAGACCAGGAAAAAAACAGAGGCAAGGAAAGTGGTTGTGAGCTAAATGTGTGATGTAGGACATGGGAACATAAACATGCGATGGATGCAGTTTTGTTGCAATTTACCTTTGTCCATAATATTCCACCTCATGGTCCCGTGCCATAAACCACACTAAAGTAACTTACTGTATAGGCAGGTCTCTGTCTTCCCAAAATCACCCAGATAGTCCAATATTTTCCTGGTGTTTCCTGGAGTTGGTCTATTTCTGTCAGTTTCGATAGATCCTAATTGATTTTGCCTTCATTGTTCACAATGTAACTACAGCATTATTTTTCTACCAGCCCGCAAACTCCTCCTTTGGCGGCAAGAACAGTCCAGGGCTAGGCAATTTTGGAGAGCTACCGCCCTGATTTGTAGCTGCTCATAAGACAATTTGGTAGCAGAGTCATGTGTTTTGTCCAGAGAGTCTCATTTCTCGCTGTGCCAACTTGACTCCAAGGAACAGGTACCCACCTTCCTTACTGACGGGGATGGCACTGCAACAGTCAGAGGAGTTGTCCACTCTTGCATAGCCGGCCAAGGGGTTCATGGACGTGTTCGACGACCAAGGGTTCAGAGGGGCTAGACGGCCACCAATCTTATTTGAGGGAAAGAAGACCGGTATAGAATCACCATTTAATAATACAACTTTAGTATTACCAGGACCATCTGAAATAACCTCTCCTTTCTGCCTGTGCTGATCAGTGGATTGCGGCAACACCCACACTTTGGACTGCACTTGCACTTGTTTATCCTCATCCCAGGATACCAAGATTTTATGGGGTACCCACCTCTCCTAGGATGGTACCAGCAATTAACCTACTTGGGTCATTCCTAGACACAGATGCATTCCACATTCGTCCATCCACATTCACACTCCCTGTTGTGCTCCAACCCTCTTTGGTCAGTTTATCTGTGAGCATTAAGGTTACCTCTGTTCCTGGAGGCATATTGCCTCCTATTGGAATGATTAACTTCTTCCAGTCCTTCCGACCACCTGAACATGTAAATTCAAAATGGTTTGTTAGTTTTGATTTAAATTATTTCCCCTTTATTTGGGGAGACTATCTGTAAATGTCAAACTTAAACTAATAAATGGATCGTCATTACATGTACGCCTGGCATATAGAGATGTGTTCTTTTTGTTAGTCATGTAATATCATAAGAGTCTGTGTAAAAGTTCTATCCCACCCCCTCTATGAGTCTGTTTGGCTGTCATAAATGACAGGGATGATATTGGGGACTGCAGCACTCAATGGCGGTGCCACTCTATTGAGTCCCCTGTAATCTATCGTCCTATACCAAGAACTGTCCGGCTTCTTAACAGGAAACACAGGAGCATAAAAAGGGCTAAATTGCAGGATGAATTACACCTGACTATAATCTGAGTTCTTTTAACCTTCACGGCAGCCCTTGTTGGACTATAGAGAAGGAGAATGACTGGTGTTCAGTTTGTATTTTCCTCCCCTGCTGCATGCATATATGAGGGTTTGTGAGGAAAAACAAAAATTTTGAACAACTCCCACTTGCATCTCTATTATGCACCTTAACAATATATCTACCCCCAAGATATTGTCAGGAAATTGGAAACCAAAAATATTAGCCATAAACCCAGGGGCCCTTTGTTTATGGAATATGTGACTGTGGTTTGTATAGCCTTAGTTACTCTTCCCCCTAGACCCTCTGTGAAATGATGGGGCCTACAAGTTTGGAACACTGTTACCTCAGCCTCTGTGTCTACTAAGGCTAAAACCTAGGTGTGGTTGGTTTCCTTTCCCTACCCTACAGTCAAAGGAACACTGGGCTGTCGATCCCCAGCAGTAATGGGTAACAAACTTCGTGCTGGGGAATCAGCCATTCCACGGGTCCATTCCGTCATTGTCTGCTATGGCACATTATTCGGCTGATTGGGTACATGGATTTTGTATTCCTAGGATAGGGAATAGAAGGACAAGGATTAGTATCAGGATATTTGACCAAAGATTGCGTATATTTGAGATTTGCCTCAACGGTCCTAATGTTAGCATTGGGAATTTCATCAAAATCAATTAACTTTTCATCTGATGGAAAACCCTTTGCTGCATATTTGTACACTGTGTTTAAAGCTTTCCACCTCTTAAAGGGATAGAAATACTTAATTCTATCTTTATTTTATTTTGTAGGCATTAAAAAAACATGAAGAATGATATAAGTCTTATCTCTCAAACCTTTATGGTTTAAGAGATATTCACAAGCAAAGAACCCCCCCCCCTCCCGTTCAGCCAGATCAGAAGGGAGGTGCCCAGGTAGACTGCAGAGAGGGACAATCTTCAATTAAGATAAGGGAAAAAGCTGAAAACCTTGTCAAGGGGGGGAAGGGCTTTCATTGTTTTCATACAAAGAAGATTGTCCCCTGCTGTTATCTGTACTGTCTTACAACCAGATTCACATATGAGAAGAGATGGCTTACACTAGGAAAAAGGGGGGGAGGGGGAAACTTTGCTTGTGAATATCTCATAAACCATAAAGGTTTAAGAGATAAGACTTATATCGTTCTTCATGTTTTTAATGCCTACAAAATAAAATAAAGATAAAACAAAGTATTATTTTCCCTTTAAATAAGACTTGATTTAGACTGTGTTTGAGGGAATCTTCATAAATATCTGCTTTGATAAAGTCTGCAATCATACCTGGCCTAGATAACCTAGTGCATTGGGAAACATCCTGTTTTTTTACTACATTTGGGGTTACCTTGGGGTGTTTTTATATTATCCTCCATTTCTGCCTTAATGGTTGTGGAGACAGCTCTTTTGTGCTTAAACCTATCCTACTTTCATATTCCCCCATTTCTGCTAACCTTTGAGTAATCACAAAAATCGTCCAGTTCTCAGTAGTACCTTTCAACTTTGACAGTAAGGATCTCTCTAGGAGCAGACCTTAGGAACCTGGACAGCATGCTAGGGGTTAATTCCTCTGCATCCAGTCCAGTCCAGTCCACTGGTCTTTGTCTAAGCCTTTCATCCCTCATCAAAGCGCTCAGTCTTTTGCTCTGGGAATTCATGCTCTCAGTTAAATATACTTTAAAGTTAGTATCGTAAACAGTACACAAGCGTTTCTAATTAAAGCAATTTAACAGCAGAGCAAATATGTGTGTTTAACCAAGTACCTGAACACAGGTTAGCAGGCACATGTATGTTTTTACATGCACACAGGGAGAAGACATGCAGACTACTATGAAAGTTACAGAACACACAAACTGATGAAAGTGTTTTGCCTTTCAAGAAAACAAACAAACTCATACCTAACACATACATACGTCTTGGACATTTTCTTTTATCTATTTGCCTAGAGTACAAGTATTTGAAGTCATCTGTCTAGGTACAAGTGCTAGTGACTAGTCAACTTTCCAATGTAATGGTACAAGTGCTAGTTAGTCACCTGCCTATGGAACAAGAGCTCAAAGTCACCTGTTTATGGTAAAAGCATTACTAACAATAAGTCCCCTTACATACAGTATGATGTTATGTACATAATAATCCAGTTTATCCAGACATATTACTTTGGGCAGTGTAGAATTAATGTGTTTAGGTACCTTCAAACTAGGCACATGTATGTTTTTACTTTCACACAGGGAGAAAACATGCAAACCACTATAAATGTTACAGAACACACAAACTGTTGAATGTTTTTTGCCTTTCAAGAAAACAAACTCATATACACACACCTGCACATCAGGTGACTTCCTATTAGGCTTCAATGTTAGTTATCCCAAAGAAAGGGCACACAAGGTTTCTAATTGAAGCACTACTTTAATGTTAGTTACACTCTATAGAGGCACACAAGGGTTAATTAAAGCACAACTTTAAAGGGATAGTAATACTTCGTTTTAGCTTTATTTTATTTTGTAGGCATTAAAAAAACATGAAGAACGATATATGTCTCATCTCTCAAACCTTTATGGTTTGAGAGATATTCACATGCAAAGTTTCCCCTCCCTACCCTTTTACTTAGTGTAAGCCATCTCTTCTCAGATGTGGAATCCAGTCCATAGACCAGACAGATAAGCAGGGGACAATTTTCTTCCTGTGAGAACAATGAAAGCCCTGCCCCCCTTGACAAGTTTTTCAGGTTTTTCCCTTATCTTAATTGAAGATTGTCCCTCTCTGAAGTCTACCTGGGCAACTCCCTTCTGATCTGGCTGAACAGTGTTACATCAGTAAAAGTGGTGAGAGGGGGATACTTTGTCACTGAATTACTCTTGAACTACAACTCTGACAGAATTGAAATAACACTCTCCAAAGTCCAAATACTATGATGATTAATTAGAGCTGCTTTTATTATGAAACGTTACTATCCCTTTAAAGGTTGTAACTTCTTCACAAAGGCACACAAGTATTAACTTGAAGCAAGGCTTCAGAGTTAGTTATACTCTACAGAGAGCACACAAGGGTTAATTAAAATTGCTTAATAGGAGGTCTTAACAGTACAGAGATATGTATATGCGCAATAAAATCTAGCCACACATGCACACAAGGCTTAATTAAAGCAGTGCAACTGTAAACATATATATAGACATACACTATGAGGGCACACAAGGGTTAATTAAAGCATGCCAAGTACACCTATTACAATTCAAGAGTATTCCAGCACACAAATGCTCATTTAGTGAATAAGCCCCTTGCAATGTGACAGTACTAAAACACACCACTCTTGTCTCAGTTTGGTATTGGCAAACAAAAATAACTTGGGAGGCTTACTGAGTAAATTGCCCAGGAAAAAATATTAATTACAAAATTAACAAAAAAAAAATTAACAAAATATTAATTTCTAGGAAATGTGTCAATAATGGTTATTCATCATTAATATTAATAACTTCTGCGGATATCCCATCCTCGTTGCCATTTGTTTTAGTGCGTGGTTTTAGGTGCATTAATCTGCCACAAAGGGTTTCGCAATAACAGCTATGTTAAAATTAATGTAGTCACATACCATGTGCTCTCTACAAAATGGCGTCCTCAACCATGTGGCTTGAGAACAAAGACATGAGTTGAGACCTAGCAAGATCGCGTCAGACCATGTGGCTTGAGAACAAAAACATAGACCTATGGCCGGTCTTTACATCGGTCCCGGTGGGTCGATGGACCCAAGCAGCACTTTGACAGGGACAGCAAATTGCCGCCTCAAGGCATGTTATTTCATGCACCAGCCCCAGGTCTGTCACTGTGTCCCACGTCCAGGGCTGGCGCCACCTATAGGCGAGGTAGGTGCCGGCCTAGGGTGCACGTCTACTGAGGGCACAGAGCCGCACACGCACCTTGGTGGCTGCTGTGCCTGTGTAAAGAATCTGGGGAGAGAGAGGGGCGCCGCTCTGAAAAGAGTGAGCGCCTAGAAAGCCTCCTCCTGCCACCCTCAATGAGCGTTGCAGCGCCCAAGTAATGTGCAGGCCTGTCAGCTGCTTTTATACTCCCCTGTTGCTCTCCAGATCCAGTCTTGCCACAGCTTCATCCACAGCTACCACTGTGTCCGCAGCCCAGGAGCAGGGCAGGCCCACCACTTATCTCATCCTGGCCATCTTGCTTCTGCCTGGTCTGGCCAGTCAACATAGTGGCACGGATCTTCTCCATCACAATGAGTAGTATAGCTTCCCGGGTGGGAATGATCGATTGCCCCACTGCCATAATCCCTACCCAGTGGAGCTGGCTCTGCAGCTTAGATGCAGGGCAAAGAGAACAATACCCAGGTGTGATTAGTTTCTGCTGCCAGGGACGTGCACTGCCAGCACATTCTGATGGCACTGAAAAGGTTAAATTAAAATAAGACTTAACACAGTTGTTGAACCCTGTGGTTCTAAGAAAGGAATATGCTTGGAAATGTATCTATGAACAAAATGAGTAACCATTTGAGTACGAAAAGTCTGTTCAGTTACATGGTTGATTTTTTTTATGATTTCTGTGGAAACGTTCACAGTGTATATTGCAGATTCCCTGTCCCACTAATCAGCTATAGGGTGGTCAATAAATGTATTTTAACCCACTGAATGCTAAACCCACTAAAGGTCTGCACTGCCAAGCAAATGCTGGATACCTCTTTAGCATTCAAGGGTGTTAAAAGGCTAGTTTAAATGAATTGGAAGTTTTATTTGTTCACTATGATGTAGTCGTTTTCTAGCATTCAAGGGGTTAATTCTTTTTGGACAGTTATATAATCTAAAATTTTTACATGATATTTTATAACTGTCCATTTTTTACTTTTATATAACATAATGGATATGGGCGTGTTTTGGTGCGTGTGGTTTTTGGGAGGGGGGCAGCATTTCTTCGTTGGACCCAAGCAACACAATGTATTGGGCCGGCACTGCCTAGCACAAACAGTGAGACACACAGTATGCTGGCTGGTCACATCCTCCCATCCATCTCCACTGCTCTCCTCCAAAACTGCTTCACTCCGAGACTCCCTCCCCCCAACACTGCTTCTCCAAGACTGCTTCCCAAGAGATCACTGCACACCTCTTTAATTGTCTGCAAGCCTTGCCCATCACCAGCCCACTTTACCTGACTGACACACCCCTGCTCCTATCCCCCAAGAAGCAAGGGAGACAAAGGGAGCTGGTCCTTTTCTTTGTCTTTTTCCCGCCCAAACAGACCAGGGAAAAAGACAAAGAGGCAAAGAAAAATGGTTGTGAGCTAAATGTGTGATGTAGGACATGGGAACATAAATATTTAATGGATGCAGTTTTGATGCTAATTTTGCTGCAACTTACCCGTGTCTATAACATGCACCAAGATGAAGACATAGCGGAAGTTGTACATCTAACTCCAAATGTCGCCTACAAGAGAAGTAAGAACATAAGGGATTCACTGGTTCTTAGACTTTTTCAACGCAATACGACCAATACATGGATCAAATCATCAGTGAGAGGCACATTCCCCTGTGGGTCATGCACAGCATGTAAGTCCATTCTAAAACAAAAACGTTTCCCCAATCAGAACGAGAAAAGAAATATGAGACGTTACAGTTAATCAGTTGCAGGACAGCAGGGATCATATACCTCATAATATGTGAATGTGGCAAACTATATGTAGGGAAAATTAAAAGAGTTAAGATACAGAATATTAGAACACTTGGGGGACATTAGGAATAAAAGAGAGAAACCAGTGGCCAGACACATCATGGAGAAACATGAGGGAAATAGTGAATCCATAAAATTCTTGTAAACTATAACACATTAAAGGGACCTCCAGAAAAGGAGACTTAGATGTTAAATTACTAAGAGAGGCCCAATGGATTCATAGCCTAGGTACCTTTAATCCTAATGGTCTCAATGAGGGATTTACTTTTAGTCCCTTTATCAAAGATGAATTCACCTTTATAGTATCCTCATATAGTTGATATATGTTTTATGACATGATCCTATGATACTCACCATCTTACTTAAAAAATATATCATCTATGATACATAATAAGTGTACCCATTAGTTGTATCAGCTATTTATATCCATATGAAAGTGACAAGGAACTGGACCCATTAAATTGATTTTTATTCTAGTACACACTATATACATGTATATTGACACTAGCAAACAGCCCTATGTTAGGGTGATTGGTCAGCATTGCTGAATATATATATCTGAGTTGAGAGTTAAATATATTAGTATATCAATGCTCTAGTTTTGCACTTTGAATTAAAGTGTTAGTAATGTCTAAAAAAAAGTTTTTTGCATTTAGAAGAGCTTAAAAAGCTGTTCTAAATGCAAAAAAACATATCTCTCAAACCGCTATGATTTAAGAGATACGGGCGTTTAAAGTTCGCTGTTTCCTACTGACAGCTGTAAAGCTGTAAGCAGGAGATTCGTGACGGTCGACACGGTGGCGCTTGAGAAGTGCCGAGATCTCCTTACTTACAAGGAATCCCTTCATTGGAATGGTCTACGTTTTAGACCATTCCAATGAAGGGATTCCTTGTAAGTAAGGAGATCTCGGCACTTCTCAAGCGCCACCGTGTCGACCGACACGAATCTCCTGCTGACAGCTTTACAGCTGTCAGTAGGAAAAAGCGAACTTTAAACGCCCGTATCTCTTAAGTCATAGCGGTTTGAGAGAGATGTTTTTTTGCATTTAGATCCGCTTTTTAAGCTCTTCTAAATGCAAAAAACTTTTTTTTAGCCATTACTAACACTTTAAAAATATAATAAAAGGGAATAAAGGGTTAACCATTTTCAGTCTCGGTAAAATATCCAACCCTTTTTAGCCAATCCGAATAGACAAGAGTGATGACGAAAGAGTATCCTATGCACCGATTGGTGTGTAGTGAATTTGAACAACTCCTTTCTATGGGGGTATTTAAACTTGAAGTTTGTGGGCCATTCCGACTATAGTGCGCCTCTGACGAAGCAGCGGCGAAATGCATTGGGCGGTACCACACAGTGTTTCCATAATTATTATTGATGTTGATACATAGTTTGAAATAGTTAGTCAGTCAGTTCAGAATGCATCTTAACCACGAGGATTAGTTTGATGTAGACTGTAGAGCTCTATCTGATACACTTTGAATACATCAGAGCTCCTATTCTTCGGCGTCTCAATATCACTATTCGCTACAAATAAGTCAGCTGATGCGGCTTAACCGCAAGGGTTAGCTTTATGCAAAAGACTTTGATACTGATGTGCTGCACAAGAAAGCTTTATACCTGCGGCCACACATAGCTAGGTGTTCAATAAAGGAGCTCTGTAGGTATTCAACTGTGAGTAAGGCCGGCAGAAATAAGTCAGAGCATACCTTGATGGGATCATTGTAAATATTTTACATCAACAATGCTGACATGTATAAGCGTGTGGCATATAAATATCTATATTACTAAAAGGAGAAAGCTGGCTGGCAGCCAAAATTCTCCTCACTGCAGACACCCCAGGGCAGACACACACCCAGAGGCAGCAGTAAGGAGGAGTATTCATATCTCCTCAAAACTGACAGTCCTGGAGCTATAGATGGGGACATGATTTTCACAGGATTTGCAAGAACTTGGCACTCCCTCAACATCCGGCTGACAAGAAAGCAAAACATGGTACTCACACACACACACACACACACACACACACACACACACACACACACACACTTACCCAGAGACGTTCAGGAGTCAGTACGGTACAGTTAATGCAATTTATTAACAAAATGATAGAAAGAACAATATATTCAACAGGAACAAGCAGAGGGTTACCAGCCATCAAGCACTATTATCAGGAATAATAGGCTGCAAAGCTACACCACACTGCTGGAGACTAGGCCTTAGCCACTGGTAGTCTCAACAGGAACCAGGAGCAGGAACCGGAAATCAGGATCTTGATCTGACGTAACAGGCGTACCAACTCATGCCTGCAGTCAGTTGGGAGCGAATTCTGACTCACGCCTGCAGTCAGTATCAGAGCTTAGTCTACCAGAGCCCCAGGTCCGCACTAGGTTGGGTGTCTGCTAGGTAGAAGGAACAAATGTAAGAGTAGTCAGACAGGGCCACAAGTCAGCACCAGAGGTGGTAGTCAAACAAGCCAAGTCATACACAGTTCAGATAGTCAGCCAGAGCCACAGGTCTGCACCAGGTTGGGTGTCCACTATAGGGAGAAGCAAAAGAATAGTCAGACAGAGCCACAGGTCAGCACCAGGATGGACGGAAGACTAGCCAGGTCATACACAGAGCCCAAGGTAATAGAACTGCTATGAACAACAACGCAAGGGCACCTGAGTCAGGACTCAGTCTGCCTTTTAAACCCCTCCATAGGCAGTAGGTGGGTGGAGCAGCTCAGAGGGAGGAAGTAGGTAGGAGGAGACTACAGGAAGCAAACAGATAAAACAGAGGACTGTAGCATACTTCAAGCCTAGTGCCTGCAGATGATACCAAAGTCAAGGTAAGCTATAACACACACACCCCCACCCTACTCACACACACACACCCCACTCACACATACCCCACTCACACATACCACAACAAATAATATACACACTGTGTTCACACCACTTCGTATGTTTCATAACAACATGTACTGTTCAATAACATCAACTTGCACTTAACTTATGAACCACACAAGAGCTGTCCCACTGTAACACACAACACGCCTGCAAAGGTGAGAGAGGGATTAATATGATTGAATGTGCATATGTGACTGCGTGTATCTGTTACTACGAAAAGAGACACAGAGTTGCCCGGGGGATTAAGTCATTTGAGTGCTTCAGGGTTTGGCTATGTTGGTTTGTTGGATGCCTCTTAAGGAAGGCAACACATTCATCATTTTCTTTGGATTCCATAGTCCCCTTGAGTGGCAAAGAGGTATCCAACAAATTCCACTGTATAGATACCTGATTGGGTCTCAAACACTTAACCCTTTCACTGCTACTAACTTACCCAAACAATTGTCAATCAATGCGTTCAGTACCGCTCAAGCACTCAAAGGAGTTAATCCTCACGGGCAACGCCGTGCCCCTATTGCTAGTACTTACTAAAGCTTTAAACTGCCCATTATGATAGCCTTTGAAAAAGGCAATAATTTACAGGTGTCTAACTGAAAAGGCAGTAATGGGTACACTGTGAAGGGATCATTGTAAATACCCTTCATTAACAACGCTGAAACTTAAAAGCGTGTGGCAAGAGATTACACCTATTAAAGCTTAGAATAGCCATTCAAAATAGTCTTTGAATAAGCTAATCATTTTAAGGCGTTTCACTGATAAGACATGAAATTACCTCAGTGTAGGCATGAGATGCTAGGATGCCTAAGGTAAGTGACAAATAGTAAGCCACTACCTATAAAAGCGGAGTAGCCAGTAAAGGGTTAATATAGATTAAACCCAAAGCCAATAAAAATCTAAACTGTACTATTATCTAATCTAAATCTAAATTGTACTATTTAATACCTCTGTATGTCTATTCCTAATTGTAAAGCACTGCGGAATTAGTTGGCGCTATATAAATAAAGAAGAAGAAGAATAAACTGACTCTTAACAGACTGTCATAATAAATCAACTAGTTTGTATTCCTATGTGATACCATCATTGTACACAGGACATACAAGACTAAAGCAATACATGTGTCTATGTTTTTAATATTGCATGTATGATTTTTAAGTGACACTAATAAAGAATATTTATTTTTAAATGTCCCAGCAAACGTTCAGTACTGAACTTGTCTCTGTACAGTAGGAAGAGGACACAGCTGACACATTAGCCTCCCCTGATCTTGTACCATACTGTATATATTTTCCATTTGTCTGTATACATCCCCACGGTATCAGTATGTCATATTGGATGACAGAGACAAGAGGATTTTAGTTTTTCTGGTTAAATCCTTTTTTCTTTGTCCATATGACAAACAGGTTTGCCACCCAATGAAAGGGACCTCACTTGGCAGAAGGTGAGAGTCCTTCTTGGGTCTTATTGCTCATAGGACCTTACCATTTTCTTCTCTCACTGTCCTATTTAGTGAGCTTGTCTCATGTCAGACTGGATGGGCGGGGCTAGGGTAGCGTGATAATGAGAAGGGAAGGCTCCACCTCCAAGATCTTGTTTTTGAATTGTTCCAGCCTCCCCACGTTACCTGTATGTCATATGGTCTAAGAGAAAAGGATTTAAAGGGTTAGTAATATCCCAAAAAATTTTTTTTTGCATTTAGAAGAGCTTAAAAAGCTGAGCTAAATACAAAAAAGTATCTCTCAAACTGCTATGGTTTGAGAGATACAGGCATTTAAAGTTCAATGTCTCCTACTAACAGCTGTAAAGCTGTCAGCAAGAGATCTGTGTCGGCCAACACGGAGGAGCTTGAGCATTGCCGCAATTTCATTAGTTACAACGAATGCCTTCATTGGAATGGTTTAAAACATGTGCCTGGTTTGCAAGCATACGTTTTAGACCATTCCAATGAAGGGATTCGTTGTAACTAACGAGATTGAGGCTCTGCTCCAGCGCCTCTGCGTTGGCTGACAAGGATCTCTTGCTGACAGCTTTACAGCTATCAGTAGGTGACTTCGAACTTCAAACGCCTGTATCTCTCAAACCATAGCAGTTTGAGAGATATGGCTTTTTGCATTTAGCTCAGATTTTTCAGCTTCTAAATGCAAAAAATATTTTTTTGGACATTACTAACCCTTTAACAGGTAAGACTGAAATTGTCTCTTTTTTAAAGCAGTTATAGTATCTGCAAGCAAAGCAAGGCATCCGAAATGAAGAATTCCATAACTCTACTGCCCTTACTGTAAAAATCCCTGCCTTTGTTTAGTCAAAAGCAGCTTTCCTCTTCTTGGTGGACGACCTCTCGTTCTTCGATCTTTGAGTAAATAATTCATTGGAGAGTTCTTTGTATTAACCTTCAGGAAATCTCACCTGTTTAGAGATCTCTTTTTTTTATTTTTTTATTCTCTACTGACCGTTATTGTTCAAATACATTTTATGAGAAATAACAAGAGACAGAAAAGAAGATCTTGTCTATTTGATAGTGCTGCAGCCAAATGTGATACCTCTGCACTCTATAGACAAATATGCAAGGGGACCAGTTCAGTTGTGTACTCACTTTTGTATTAAGGGTATATATCAAAGTAAAACCAACTTTTATTAGTCACTTAATTAAAATGGTAATCCAAAACCATATAGATATATATAAACCAAATTCCTGACCCCGGCTTGGCTGAGTACCTGTCTTGTTTCCTGACCCTGGCTTGTCTTTTGGTTTATGCTTTTGTATCACGATTTTGTTTTGTTTGCTATTGTTATTTTAATTTTTTTTTTTTTTTTTTTGCACTTTACATTTTTGTGTCTGTCTGGTTCCTGGTCCCTAAGAGGCATACACAAAACACTTTTAGTCTAGGATAACTGACCCCATTGTCACGGTTTGTAAGAACACTCAGACAAGTTAGGTAAAATCAGCTTTATTGAGAATAATAAAGAGCACAAGGTCACCCTTCACAGGTCCAGATCCAGACAGTACCGTGGCACTTCCCAAAGCTGACACAGGTCTGGGTACAGCAATAAGCAACACAAAACGAATAACCAATATGGTCTGGAACAGACAACAGGAACCAGGAACAGCACCTCAACAGTAACACCTAGGAAGCGGCCCAAGTAGCTAGATAGTAGGTGACTGCAGGGCAGAATCCCCACAAGGTTAGGGATAGATAGAGGACAATCGGGACACTGGAGAGTGACCCAGTCAGAAAACCGGAGACAACACTGGCGGGCTATAGCCCGGCACTAGACCCAGGAATCAGGGTGACCTGAGGCAGTACTGACACGCACAGCAGGGAGTGATCCCTGGAGACTGGTAGACTGAGGCAACACAGGCAGGCACAGGCATAGGCCAGTCTCTGGAGTCTGAGGTAACCGAAGACAACACTGACAGGCACAGGCAAGTCTCAGGAGACTGAGGTAACCGAAGGCAACACTGGCAGGCACAGGCAAGTCTCAGGAGACTGAGGTAACCGGAGGCAGCACTGGCAGGCACAGGCAAGTCTCAGGAGACGGAGGTAACCAAAGGCAACACTGGCAGGCACAGGCAAGTCTCTGGAGACTGAGGTAACCAAAGGCAACAATGGCAGACACAGGCAACTCTCAGGAGATTGAGGTAACCGAAGGCAACACTGACAACCTCTGGCAAGGCACTAGTTTCGGAGACTAGGGAAATCGGAGGCAGTACTGACACGCACTGGCTGGGCACTAGTAAGGAGACTAGTGTAACTGAAGGTAATGCTGACAAATACTGGCGGGGCTCTAGTCTAAGGAGACTAGGAACCGGAGGCAACAAATAGACAAACAGCCACAGCCAGGGTCGGTACTCTAAGCGTAGAAGCCAAGCCCAGAACTGTACACAGAACGAGTCAGCTACAGCCAGGATTGATACCCAGAGCGTAGACAGCCACAGCCAGAATCTGTACACAGAGAGCGCTAGTCAGCCACAGCCCGTATCGATACACAGGGAGCGGTAGTCCGCCACAGCCAGGATCAGTACACAGAGAGCGGTAGTCAGCCACAGCCAGGATCGGTACACAGAGAGTGGTAGTCAGCCACAGCCAGGATCGGTATACAAGGAGCGGTCATCAACCACAGCCAGGATCGGTACATAGAGCGTTAGTCAGCCACAGCCAGGATCGGTACACAGAGAGCGGTAGTCAGCCACAGCCAGGATCGGTACACAGAACGTAGTCAGCCGCAGCCAGGATCGGTACACAGAGCGTTAGTCAACCACAGCCAGGATCAGAATACAGAGAGAGGTAGTCAGGCAGTCCAGGTGAGCAACAGAATACAGCAACAGAGACAGAAGCAAGGTCAGGCAAAACCAGATCATACACGGAGCAGGAACCAACAGCAACAAACGACAGATACAGGACCACCACAGAAGGGCGCCAAAGAAATGACAGGACAGAGTTTCAAAAGGCTCACTTTGTGCGGAGCAGAACCCAGCGGCCAATAAGAGCCCAGCAGTAAAGAGGCAGGAAGTAGCAATGTCGCCTGCACGGGAGATCACGGGCACCGTGATACCCATTAAGTTTTAGCGGTCTCTGTAGTTGGTCCATATCACTGTGCGTGTCAACATGTAACAGTCTCAGGGACCATAAAAAAGTGATTAAGTTATTACCACAAATATTGTCTCCAGGTTGGTTGATTGCGAGAGACCACACAGTCAATAAGTTACTGTCAGTGTCAGTGAGGCAGTAGATTCATTTAGTATTTTTCAAACAACTGTCTTTTTCAAAGAAACACAGACATAGGCCCACATCACTGTGCATGTTTCTCGATTCAGGAACCTGAATCGAGTGCTTACTAACATTGGCCCGCATTGTTGTGTATATGTATGTTTCACCTACACAGGGACCAAGGAACCTGAATCTGTTGTTCGTTAATATCAATCCATTATGAGAGTATGATTAATTTGAGCATCAAAAGAAATTCATGTGGATTTGGTCACCACTTATCACCACTAACCACTTATCCCTAAAAAACAATTCTAAATAGTTTCACCATTAAGGCTTCATCAGGGGCTAAACAGATGAGGAGCCATTAGCTTGCTCTTTTATACCCTGAGTAAAAACTTCAAAGTGAAGTTTGAATGTGATCCAAGCATCTTTTTCGCTGAGTAGTCTATCTTTCTGTGGCAACCCACACACAAACTTGGCTAGTAGAAAAGCCCAGTTGGTGATCATTCACTGTAAAATATAGCAATAAATATTCTAGGCTAAATAATAACCTTATCGAATAACAAGAATATGATGGAACAAAACACAAAAAAAACCAAACAAACAAGAGAAGATATATATACACACAAGGGCATATCCACAGATGTGTATATGTGAATAATAGTCATTTATTCCTTCACATTATAATAAACAAAGCTATATGAGGAGATGATATTATTATTTCCTGAACAATATCACCTGACTTAAGATAACATAATCTTTTATGTTAGCCAATGTTTGGTCAAAATAGATCAAATAATATTTTGTTGTTGCTTGAATGTACTAATTATCCTAATTTAATTGCACTCTATCCCTATTATTTTGGTTTTGTGCAATTGCTCGTTCTGGTCACTATGCCATGCCCTCTGATATACCTTTTTTAATGTTTTCCTGCCAAAACCCCTATACAGAAAGAGATGATGTAATTTTTTTCTCTTCGCTTTTTTATGCACAAGTGTTGACCTGTTGGTATGCGTCTTATTAGGAGGGACTCAGGATAATGCCTGTTTGCTGCCAGCAGGCTGTTGGTTGTTGTGGGCTTTCAAAACACATTTGTAGTGATTATGCCATTCTTGTTCCTTCTTAGTTTTATATCCAAGAATAATTCATTGCTGATGATTTCGCTTGTGACTTGCAAATTATATTAATTCTGGTTCAATCTATCGGTGAATTCATGAAATTCTTCAGCTGTACCAGTCCATGTCATAACAATGTCATCAATATATCTGAGCAAAGCTCCTATTTTACCAGTATTGTAGGCTAAATCATTGGAGAACACTATTTTCTCCTCCCACCACCCCAGATAGAGATTGGTGTAAGAGGGGGCACAATAGCTGCCCATTAAGATTCCCATGATCTGGTAAAATTGCCCATCAAAAAGGAAATAATTGTATTTCTAGTACATATCTCAATAGACCCAAAACAAATGTATTGTGGTTATTACACTGGGTCCCCCTTATCTCTAGGAAGAGCCTTGTTTCCACCTCGTGTTCAGTGCTAGTATAAAGGGATTCATTATCCAGTTATGCTAAGTATTCCTTTTCACCTAGGGGAGTAACCTCAAGCTTTGTAATGGCATCCTGAGAGTACCTTATATATGAGGGTATCCTAATACAAATGTCCTGAGAATCTTGTTGACATATATGAAAGCTTTTTCACTTAGACTGCTGTTCCCAGATACAGTAGGTCTCCCAGGAGGTCCTAATGGATTTTTATGGCAGGAAAACATTAAAAAGGGCATATCAGAGGGCATTGTATAGTGACCAGAACCAGTTGTTGCACAAACCCAAAATAATAGGGCAAATGGTGTCAGTCTGATACTCCTTGTTGCGACCTATTCCGTTGGAAACTTTCCTGGGTCCCAGCCCCAGTGGATGGTATTGCACAGTTTCCTGTATTTGAGACTACTCACAAGCAATCTCCTATTTCTGGTAGGAACCGCTAGCTTCCTGTTTAGCTCTCTACTCTCTACACGTATATGTTACACATTAAGTATCTATGTTATTTAATAAAGGTGGTGTTTCGAATACTGTACTGTTTCCTTGTCCATTCCTTGGTATCCGTGACAGTACTGCTTTGCTCGACTGGTTTTGACCCTGGCCTGCCCAATTATTCTTCTGTCTTATCCCTGGTACCGTCTCTGCCTGCCTGTTATGGACTTGGCTTGTCAACTATTATTCTTCCTCTGACTCCAGAGGTTCTCCTTTGCCCATTATGTCAAGGTTGACGCTGTTGACCTCCTCCTTGGAGACCTCCCGTTGGGTTGTAAACTTACGACCACTGGTACCACTACTGCTGTTCCTGTTCTACATTATGACAGAGACAACTATACTGCCAGTAGGTTACCGATACTGATTCCAGACTCGTTGAATAGTTGTCTGTGTCTAAGGTTGTCAACCTGTCATCTTTCTTCATGGCCAGCACCTCTAACACAACCTAGGCCACAGCAAGGCTTCCTTGGAGCAGCCCCCGCTTGCTAGCAACACTCCCCAGCCTGCGCACCCTAGCCCCAGGCTCACTGAGCCTTGTTGAGTGAGTATTTCTGTTTTGGTTTCCGTGGTATTTGTACATATACATATTAAATAGCAGTCTGTTCTCTCTTTGGATTCCACTCTGCAAAGCAAATCTCAGGCAGCTTACATTGGGCGCTCCTAGTCTGATCATCACAGCTAGGTCCTTTCCCACCTATGGGAGCCTACTTTTGGTATATCCCATGGTACCTGTATTCCATATTGGACGAAAGAGGAAATAGGATTTTAGTGTTTGTAAGTGGTGCTTACCTTGCCAACCGCCAGACCCGGTAGGAGGCCGGCTTCCTTCCTCGTGGTGTGCCGCTCTCCCTGGGAGTACCGGTACATGCTGGGTTCCCTCCCGGTGACCGGTCTCCTCGTTGCTCCCTCTAGTGGCCTCCAGCCTCATCTGAACTCGGGCACGCGTCTCGGGGATTTCCTGATGACGTTGAGACCCAGTTCTTAAAGTGACAGTGTAGTTTTTGCGCCACCTCTTGGGGTGGAGCAATTTGTTCATAAACTGTCTGGACGCCACTTCAGTTGCCCTTTCGTGGTGTTCCATTTGCAGTTGTGTTTGGGCTCTGTGCATAACTGGTTTGGCTGACTATCCGTTCTGGTGTTGACCTTTGGCCCTGTCTGACTACCTGCTCTGTGTATGACCCTTGGCGTGTCGGACATCCAACTTGGTGTAACCCTGCGGCTCTGGCTGACTAACCATTCTGTGTATGACCTAGGCTTATCTGAGTACCTGATCTGGTGTTGACCAGTGGCTCTGTCTGACTAACTGCTCCATGTATGACCCTTGGCGTGTCTGACATCCAATCTGGTGCAAACCTGCGGCTCTGTCTGACTAATCACTACGTGTATGACCTAGGCTTGTCTGAGTACCCAATCTGGTGCTGACCTGTGGCTCTGTCTGACTACCCGCTCCGTGTATGACCCTTGGCGTGTCTGACATCCAATCTGGTGCAAACCTGCGGGTCTGGATCAGTTTTCGCTCCATCCCATTACGACTTGTCTGACCAACCACTTTGGTGTTGTCCGGGGTTGTCCAATGCGCACCCAGCATACCAGCGCTCCAGTGGATAACTTTGTGTGTGCCCTTGGTGGTTCTGGAGGACCTCCTCTCGCCTTATACCTCTGTGGCATTCAGGTGCGGACCTGTAGCGCAGTGGGTTTCTCTGGGAGTGTTGTCTATACAGGTGCGGACCTGTAGCGGGTTGCCTTCCTTGGTACGTTGACCTTCAGGTGGGGACCTGGAGTTATCCTCTGGTGCAGTCCTGAGACAGCTTCCCTTATCTGCCTTCTGGAACTAGTCCGTACCATTTCAACAACTGGATCTTTCCTGACGTTCTCTACTTTGCCTGTATTATTGCTGTGTTACATTGTCCTGTACATTGTGCACCTTAATAAAGATTGTGTTACCTTAGTACTGGTCCAAGTCCTCTTTACTGAGTCCGTGACAGTCTTACCATGTTAAATCCTTTTTTCTTAGTCCATATGGAATACAGGTCTCCCACCAAGAGAAAGGGACATTTCTTGGTCTCCCCTGTCTTAACGTGGGAGCATTTCTTGGGTCTTTTTCTCACAGGTGCTTACCTCTTCTTTTCTCGCTGTCTTATCTAGTGAGCTTGTTCTATATTAAAACTGGAAGGCGGGGACGGGTCAGCCTGAAGAAGGGGATAGAAGGCTTCCCCCTCAAGACCTTGTCTTCCTGCAATGTTCAGCCTTCCAAGGAAGGAAGGAAGGAAGATCACCTCCCATGGTACCTTTATTCCATATCGACTAAGAGAAAATGATTTAACAAGGTAAGACCGAAATCCTGTTTTGACAATCTGGGAGACTCCATCTGCTCCCAAACATGAAAACATGAGTGCTTCTCCTAAAATATCTGCATTCAAGGGATTAAAATATAACTGGTGTCCTGTATCATTGATGGGGAAGGACATTTTTTTCTTGTAACGTAAAAGTGAAGTCTGTATAATAGTCAGGTGGCCAGAAACCATCCTCTGCATTCTATTCAGTCAGTTGTATAGCTCAACTTTTGCTACATTTTGTATAAAGTATGTTTTTATTTTTTTTCAAAGTACACCTTTTCACCTGTCAATTGGTTATAGTAATTAGAGATTTCAACAATATTAGGAATTAGTGCCCAAATTTATTAACAAGTCATGTTTTATACACCTCTAGTATACAATAGAATAACTAATGCTGTGCATTGTTCTGTGCTGTAGCCTGTAGTGGTAATATAATAGAAATGTGTTATAATGAGCAAAACTAACTTGGATTCTTTGATTTATGCAGTACACTTGAAGGCAGATTGTAACAAAGGGTACGTGAAGATCAAACAGGTAAGTCATATTAATACGTTAGTGTTTTTGCTTGAAATATAGTAACATATATAGTAACATAGCTGAAAAAAGACATGCATCCATCAAGCTCAGCCTATAACATATCACCCTTGTTGATCCAAAAAAGACACAAAACAATGAAACCATTTCCAGTTAAGCACCAACGGGGTAAAAAATTTATTTCTGACTGAATATGGCGGTCAGATGGATATTTCCCTTGATCAGATCATTGCTGCTTTCAAACCAACTGTCATAACTCTCAATATTGTTCTGAGCTAAAAACTATTAATATTAGGTTTTGTCTTGTAATTCAATGAGATTATTGGTTCTTGTAATGGAATTGAATTAATAAAAGTGTCAAAATATGATGTAACAGAAAAACACAGTTCTACTGAAAAGCGAAGTCTTCTTTCTAATACAGAAAGAAAAATAAGAGCCATTTTAAGTCAGAATATTTGTATTCCTATATATGTTTCTTTGTGAACTTGATATTTGTTGTTTCAAGTGAACAAATGCCCTGTTTTAGAAGGCAGCAATGGCTGCGGTGCAGTCATGCACAGTAGAGACTGCCTGCGCCGTGGCTGATAACGGAGCAGGGCCCTCCGAATTCAGACCATAGTCGCGCAGAGAGGACTACTGTCTGAATTCGTAGCGCGGCATGTGCAGCCGTCTGTACTGAGCATGACAGCTTCTGACAACATTAGTGAATTATTATATAGGATATTAATTAATTTTGCTTACTGAATCGGATATTTCATCATTTCTTTTCCATTTTAGTGATGTGACCCTCTAATGGCAGTTTGTCCTGCCTCCCTTGGATAGGATTTTTTTTTTTTTTTTAAACATCCAACCCTCAACATCCCCATTGTTTTGAACAAACCAGACACCAAGTGATGCTGAAAAATACAAAGGGTGGGACCTATGTGAGCGACTAGACCAGAGTGGTGCGCAAAATATTAGAAAGTGTTACCTACCCTTCTAGTCCCTAAAGAATTAAGTTCCAATGGCCTGCAGAACTTCAAGACCAAATGCAACCAATATGCATCCATGGCTTATGAGGTTGTTTTTCTTGAGAAGTGTAAGCTATCGAAATGGTTCAACATAACCATCTTTCAGTAGTGGCTTTAGAGGCCTTGATACCCATGGAAGGCCCAAAAGAAGATTACAAAAAGTGTCTCTTTGATGATAATGAGGGAATTGAGAGAAGTATCTTGGAATTGTTGCTTTTTTCCCTGGTGGCCATCAAATCAAACTGATGATGACCCCACATCTTTGTTTTCCTGCTGAATCTATCTACCTTGGCATTGTCTTTCCCCCTGATATGGATAGTTTTTAACGCTGACAGATTGGCTTCTGCCTACTGTATGAAGAATGCAAGTACTTGGAGGTGCTGAATCTGGCATAAAAAGCCACTTCTAAAAGGAGTGAAATAATTTGCACTTAAACTAAATGATATATATCCTATTTATGTAAACTAACACTTAAAGGGAGAGTAATACTTCGTTTTATCTTTACTTTTATATTGTAGGCATTAAAACATGCAAAACAATATACGTCTTATCTTTCAAACCTTTATGGTTTGAGAGATATTCACAAGCAAAGTTTCCCTTCGCTGACCAAAACGATCAAGTCTGCCATCTAGCTGTCAGATTTGGAATCCGGTCCGCGGACCAGCCGTGGCTCTACAGCAGAGCCAAGATTGCAAGATATAAGAAGAACTACTTCATTCAAATAGTCTACAAAGTGTGCCTGGTTTGCAAGCACACGTTTTAGACCCTTCCAATGAAATAGTTATTTTAATATCTTGCGATCACAGCTCTTCTGAAGAGCCCCTGGTTGATCTGCAGACCGGATTCCAAATCTGACAGCTAGACGGCAGACTTGACCACTTTGCTTGTGAATATTTCTCAAAACATAAAGGTTTGAGAGATAAGACTTGCATAATTCTTCATATTTTTTTAATACCTACAAAATAAAATAATGCTAAAACAAAGTATTACTATCCCTTTAATGAAAAGAGGGAGAAGACAACAGAAGGAGTAATATAACCATTCTAAGTCAATTACGGTATATGTAAACCACCCTCTAAAAATATTGAAAGATGGATAAAAAAAAAAAAAAAAAATAACATTTATGCTAAAATCCATAAACACCCATAAAAAATGTTTCTTTAATGTTAAATAAATCACAAATAAATGTGCCAAATCAATAAAATCCAACCTATAATCCTTGTATCTGTAATGAATATTCAGGTCAGCGTTGAATGAAATGGAGAGATGAGATAAAGAAAGTAGAAGAGTTGATACAGACTAATAGATGGTACTCCTGATTCTGTGAAACAATGAAGTATGTTACTTAATCTCTCAATTCCCAATATTATAAAACAGTAGTCCTTGTACAGCTAATCATAAACCGTATTGTCAACCTCTTGGAAATTGGTATAGGGGAAGTGGATGAGAAGTGCACAAAAGGAACCCACAAGAAGAAACAAAACAAACTAAATGTAGTATTTTAATCAAATGAAATATAGAATAAAATCAATTGCTGATTCACATTAACCCTTCTTTTATTGTGCCTCGGTTCCCAGCCACCTTTCAGTCATAGTACGGTTTCCTCCTTCTCTCAATCTGACGGATGACTGTGCAGATCCTTTGCATCATCCTGAAAACTGTCACAGATGTTTATTGGGACTTAGTAGTCTTTTACAAGATGGCTACCTCTGTGCTTTTAGTCCATGTTCCCAAACGCACATAAGGCTGGCATTAGGATGCAATATTTTTATAAGGATAGGGGAACATGCAACCATAAAGTTCAGCCCATTCCATATCACCCCTTTTTATCCAGAGGAAAGCAAAAAAAAAAAAAAAAACAAATTAAGACCCAATTGGGTAAAAAAAATCTTTCCTGATTCCAAATGGCAGTCAGATATTTCCCTGGATTTTTTGGGGGGCAAAGTATTTTAACAGAAGGGATATATTGAGATTGTCTCTCATTTTCAAGTATGTCCTGGACTCATTGTATCTACCTCCGAAGAGTGAAAGGCCTTGAAGGCAAATGTCATAATTCTCAATATTGTATTGCGTTAGATAGGTATCCATTATTTTTTTAAAGCAATTACAGTATCTGCAAACACAGCATCATGAGACAAAGAATTCTATAACTTTACTGCCCTTATTATAAAAAATCACTGCCTTTGTTTTAATCAGACGTGCTTTTCCTCTAGTCTTAATGGATGATCTGTTGTTCTTCCCTCAGCTCAGAGTAAACAAATCTTTGGAGAGTTATTTTTCTTGATCTCCAATATATTTGTAAATGTTAATCTTGTCACCCCTAGATGTGACTCCCAGATCACTCCCTATTGGTTTGATTCATCCTCTTCCAGTTCTGTCTCGCCCTTGGTCTCATCTCTAGATGGACTTTGTTGTTGACTTGCCTCTCTCCAAGGGTAATTCTACTATCCTGACGGTCATTGACTGATTCTCTAAGATGGTGCATCTCATCCCACTCCACAAGCTACCTTCTGTTCCTGAATTGGCTCAGATTGTCAGATTGCCATCTCAGATTGTATCTGATCAAGGCAGCCAATTCATCTCTAGATTTTGGAAGGCCTTTTGCAAGAAGCCTGGGATCTCCCTTGCATTCTCCTCCTATCATCCCCAATCCAATGGGGCGGCAGAGCAGATTCCTGCACTGGATAAACATCTGGACAACATCAGGTGGTGCTGGGGTTCCATACTAGATGCACTGCTCAAAGCCTCTGCAAAATAAGAGGAGTGCTGACTAGAGGTGTGCTGTTGCTCCCTCCTATTCTCCTGTTGATAGGGTGTGGCTCTCTACTCGGCATATACATCTTAAGATACTCACCATGAAACTTTCAGCTTGTTTCATTGGCCCATTTCACATCAGTAGGAGGATAAATCCAGTAGCCTATGACCTCTCTCTACCTAGAGCACTCTGTATTCCAAGGGTCTTCCACATCTTGCTCCTTAAACCTCCGATTTGCAACAAGTATACCTGGAGTGTTGCTGCTCCTGGTTCTGTTGAGGCTGTCTACGAGCATGAATATGAGGTCCAAGCCATTGTGGACTCCAGCTTACTACAGTACTTAGTACATTGGAAGGGATACAGTCCCGAAGAGAGATCCTGGTTGTCCGCTATTAACGTTCATGCCCGCCGTCTTGTCCAACAATATCATAAGAGATACCTGACACATCTGGGGATCGATCTTCGAGGAGGGGGTACTGTGACAACCAGTCTTGCTCCTCCTGCTCATAGGCGGTGCTAGAACTGATTGATAAGCGTCCACACCTGGGTGCAACCTACTTAACTCCTGGGCCTTCCCACTGTCCTGGCCCTTGGATGGTCAAATACTCCGCGTCTAGTACCTGCTACCCGTGATTCTTGTTTTTCCTGTTGTTACCTGATCTGCTTAAAATTTCTGGCTTCCTGACACTGGCTCCGCTTTCTCTCAAGTGATCTTACCTTCTCTGTACCAGCACTGGCTCTAATTAGCAACCACCAGCTACTCTCCAGTGATCTGAAATTCAGTGTACCAACTCTGGCTCTGCTTATTGACCTCTCTCTTCTCTCCACTCTTCCGACCTTCTGTGCACAGAATTCCACTTGTTGTTCGATTAGACCCACCTCTCCAGTCATCCAACCATCTGGGTACTGACTACTGGCTTGTCATACAACTACCTGAAATTCTTCAGTTATCAGACCATCTGGGTACTGACTACCCACACCTGTTCTGTGAACCAACAGACTTCCGACCTTAGGCCTGTGGTTTCACTTCCAGACTCTGCGTTAGGGTTCCGACCCTGTGTCCATGATTATTGTGTGTCTGCCTACCTGATACTCGACACACTAGGCTAACACTGACCCAGGCTGAGAGACTGTGATTCTGTGGTGTCTAGAACGTTGACTTGGTAGTCAGCCAAAAGAGTGTGTGCGTTTCAAAACTGTCATAGACTGGTCCTTAGTTTACCTGTTGCTGTACACTGATCCAGTGTTTTGGTCCAGTTCTTGTGATCACCTGGTCTCATTTATAGAGCCACGTATTCCTTACAGTAGTGCTTGCTAAAAATTTTCTTCCTATCTTGCCTTGTCCAGTATATTCTGTTTGTTCCTGCTCTCCACATCTTGTCCCTATTGTTTGCTGCTTGTTTATGTATCGTTCCACTGTTGATGAATCATTCCTGCTCATGACTATGATGTTTGTAGGAATGCACAGTGGTCTATCTTTGTTCTCAAGCTCTGAACTAGTACTATACCCTAGACTCGAATGGCTCACAGTGACATTCTAATCTGAGTACTAAATCATCATAGTTCGGTTTTGTGAAAAAAACTAGAATTACTGAGGCATAAGCCCCCTGAACCTACTTTGGCACTGGACCTAGGACTTTTGAATTGGCCTGCTGTGGTTCTTTCCTCAGATCTGGCATTTTGCATAGAAACATCACATACATTGAGTATCTAGTCTTAACATTGTTATGGGCTTAAAGATTTCTTCACTAGACAGTTTTTTTTATTACACCTTCCTCTTGTAGCCATAGATAAATGTCATTTTGAGCACATGTAGTTGCAACCCTAGGCCTTGATAACATTGTCTCAGTTTCATAATGTTAAAGTCAGGTCTTTAAAGGGATAGTAATGTTTCAAAATAAAAGCTGCTCCAATTAATCTTCATAGTATTTGTGCCATGGAGAGTGTTATTACAATACTGTCAGAGTTGAAGTTCAAGAGTAGTTGAATGATAAAGTATCCCCCTCCCGCCCCTTTTACCTAGCTTAAGCCACCTCCCCTCAGATGTGGAAGCTGGTGTTGAGACCAGACAGCTCACATCAAAGGACAATCTTACTCTGAGAACAATGAAAACACTGCCCCTTGACAGATTTTTCAGGTTTTTTCCCCCTTATGCTAATTGAAGATGGTCCCTCTCCGCAAGCCATCTGGACATCACCTTTCTGTTCTGAAGTGAGCAGTGTTACATCAGTAAAAGGGGCGGGAGGGGGATACTTTATCATTCAATTACTCCTGAACTCCAACTCTGACAGTATTGAAATAACACTCACCATGGCCCAAATACTATGAAGATTAATTGGAGCTGCTTTTATTTTGAAACATTACTATCCCTTTAATAGATAGAATCACAGTTATACCCTTGCAATACTAAATGCACTAGTGCACAGCAGGCGATAACCGTTCCATATTTTGAAAGATAAGAAATGCTCTCGCCGCTATCATGACTGAATCTCTTATATGGTCCAAGAATGTGGAATGCAACAGCTCCAGTTCTCCAATGTTAAAGATGTGCTTTGTCCTAATATTAGTATCTGCATCGTAGAAATTTATTATATAGAAGAAATACAGCAGTGAGACCAACTCTGCTATTCAACAAAAATGGAGAAGGAATTTTAACACACTTGGCACAATTTTTATGCTATTAAATAATGTTTCTCTGTCGTCCAATATAACATACAGGTACTATGGGCTGGAACATTTCAAAGACAAGGTCTTGGAGCCTTCCCTTCTCCTTATCAGGCTACCCTTAGCCCCACCTACCCACTTTGACTTGTTCCACACCAGTGTGAAGGCTAGGAACTTTTCTGCCTAGTTTTTAGATGTTTTTTTTATTTTAGCTCTTAGATATGGGGTGCCACAATTCCCCAATTAGGTGGTTTACCATTCCTGGCTTCCCCTGGAGGATTGTCCAGCAGACAGGAGCCGTTGTGGACTTTTGTAGCCCTGTGGAGAAAATCTTGCAGCCCAAGTTTCTCTCTCCTTCATGGACCTCTCTGAGGTTCTGGATATTATTTCTGAAGACAGAAAAGATGAATACAGTTGAGTAACCCTTTGAGCCCCATGGTCCACTTGTCCCATTGCTCCCTTCCATACAGTGAGTCCAGAATGCCTGCACTTATATTGGGTATTTTATTCAGTTTAGTCCTTGGGGTTTCTGGAACTTGGATGGCTGTATTTTGTGTAGTTAACCCCTTCCCTGCTAGTTTAACTGGGTTTATGGGTTTATTGCTGGGTTTTCTCCTCAGGGTCATGTATTTTTATTATTCCCCACATGTCCCCTTGCATATCTGGGTGTTTTTAGGCACTTTGGCAAAATTTAAATTTTTAGTGCGCTTCCCACGTGGCCGCACTTGCTCCATTGATTTCTATGGGGCAAACTGCTTTGGACCTATCTCTACAACCGTTTGACATACAGAGTTGAGAGAGAGCTCATTCTTCTTGTCTCCTCATGCCCTACAATCCGGTTCACATCCCCAGTGTCTTAGGGACCGCACAAGTGCAAGTTCAGGCTTTGCTAGGATACTGCAATTGGGAAAAACTATAACTCCCAGAATGCCCATTTCCCGGGCTTTCTTCCGATTGGTTGATGATTTTTACAGACTCTGTTTTCTCCTGATCCTTTATCCTATGCAGAGCTCTGTTTCTCCTTGCTCTCCTCAGATTAACCTTTCATCTGCCAGATATGTACCTTCTTGGGCTTTTCTAAGGTGTATTAGTAATCTGGGACACATTTTTGGGGCTTTCTATACTGTTTAGACACTTATCCTGTTAGGATGTCGGATCCAAAGGGACATGGGGCTAGACCTAAGGCTAAGGACTCAGGAGCGTCTCTGACCTTCCCTTTCTTACTCTTCCTTATGCCAAAGGGGGCTCCCTAGAGAACACTCATGATACCTATGCCCCTCATGCATTTTTACCCCCACTACACCATCGGGGCCCTCCAGCCTTGAACAAGAGCCAATCTGGGTGAAAGTCGTAAAGTCTTCTATGACACAATTTCCTCTATCCCTCCAGGGGACCTCCATTCCCGGAAACCCCCTACCACCTTTAGGTGTGTGGCCCCAGGAATATCTGCTCTGACTGAATCCTCTGAAGAAGACTATTTTGAAGGTGATACTGAGGAAGGGGAGCGTGAAGAAGGGGATTCTACCTACACTTTTGGTGATCCCTTTGAGGTTGACCCCACACCATCTGCTCTGAGGGTCTTATCAAGGTGGTTTTAATGACCTTTCAGGTCAGTAATGCCCCTGAAGAAGGCCAGTCTTCTTCTGACGTCTTTCAAAGTAAGAAGTCTTATACAGTGTTTCCACCCAATGCCACTCTTGACCAGATTATATTGGATGAGTGGAAGATACCTGACAGTCGTCTTTCTCTTTCAAGAGATTTTCTAAGCTGTACCCCTTTTCAGAGGCAGCTTTGGCACAGTTGGCTTCTCTTCCCATGGTTGATCCCCCTATTTTCAGATTTCTAACACCACAGCTCTGCCCCTAGCAGATGCTAATTCTCTCAAAGATATGACTGACAGGATGCTGGAAGCTATCCTCAAGTATAACTTTGCTGCCATTGGTGCTTCTCTGCGACCTGTTCTGGCTACGAATTTGGTCACTAGAGCTATTGCTATCTGGGGAGAACAACTTACTGAGGTCGTCTGGAATGGCGTCCGTAAGGAGGATCATTTTTCCCTCTTGGCCAACATGTCTGAGACTCAGACACATGTCGCTGACGCTCTTTTGATGCAGTCAAACTCTCAGCTAAGGCTTCTGCCTTTTCTGTCACTGCTAGACGCACTTTGTCGCTCAAGATTTTGTCTACTGACCTCTCATCTAAGAAGTCATCGATTTCTCTCCTCTATCAAGGCAAATCTCTTTTTGGGCCTGAACTGAAATAGATTATTAGTGAGGCTACTGGGGGCAAAAGCACCCTGTTACCTCAGGTCTCAAAATGCCCTAACATAGCGAGGAAACATCTTCTTTTTTTATCCGTGCCAAACAGAGGAGCAAAGAGCAAATCAGAGCATGTCTCAAGCCTGCACCCCGCACCTCGCCACCAAGCCCAGACAGCACTGGCACTCTAAACACGACACTACCAAGCCCAAGCCTGGCAAGTCTGCCTCTGCATGACTTGCAGAATCCTGGTCAGCAGCTGCCCATGGGTGGGCATCTGTTCCATTTTTCAACTGCATGGACACAGTCCAATGTGGACCAGCAGGTTCTGCAGGTGATTTCAGAAGGGTACAGGATTGCCTTCACGTCCCTTCCTCCCTACAGATTCTTCCAGCCCAGGACTCCCCTGGGCCAAGAAAAGTAGCGACTATTCAAGGAGGCAGTTCAGGCTCTCTTGAACAAGAGAGTTCTGATTCCAGTTCCTCCTCAAGAGAGAGGTTCCAGTTTCTATTTAAACCTGTTTGTGGTGGCCATGAGGGATGGCGGCAGCCATCCAATCTTGGACCTGAAGGACCTCAATTCTTTTGAGGAGAGTGCATGCTTAAAAATGGAGTCCTTGCGCTCTGTCATCGCATCTGTGTGCCCGGGAGAATTCCTTGCATCTCTGGATCTGCAGGATGCTTCATGTCCCAAGTCATCTGAACAGTCTGAGGTACCTCCGCTTCTCTTGCGAATCAGGTCACTTCCAGTTCTGGGGGCATTGATTGCCTTCCTTCACACCCATGGAATTCAGGTGACCCCCCATATGGACTACCTTATATTGAAGGCTCCATCAAGGGAACTCCTGGACCAGCATGTCCAGGACTGTGCTCAGATTCTCCTCCACCATGGTGGACTCTCAACTTGGTGAAGTGTGCTCCAGTTTCCTGTAAGGACTTGGTTTCCTCGGACCCGGGGTCAATACCTGTCAAGAAAAGTTTTTTTCTGATGGAGGACTCTTGTGAGTCATGTGGTTTCCACCATGAACGTTTTTGTACTCCATGGCCCACACCAGGGAGCTCCAGAGATTCACCATCCACTCTTGGTATGGGAACCTGATTCTCTTGGATGTCAGGGTCTCCCTTCCTCCAGAGTTCAGACTGGATATGCTCTGTTGATTGGACAGAACCAACCTGAAGCAGGGGAAATCATTTGTGATTCATAAATGGATCTTTGTGACGATGGACACCAGCCTGTGGGGCTGGGGCGTGGTCCTGGGTCACCTGGGGATCCAGGGAAGGTGGACCTTCCCTTCAGTCCATCAATGTTCTTGAACTCAGGGCAATTCAGCACGCTCTGGCATACTGGTCCCTTCAGTTGAGGGGTTGTCCAGGAAGAGTCCAGTTGGACTACGCCACGGCCGTGGCGTACATCAGCAAGCAAGGAGGAACAAGAAGCGCCTCCACTTGGTCAGAGGTCAAGCCTATTTTGGCCTAGGCAGAAGATCATGTTCTGGCTAATTCCACCATTGACATTCCAGGGGTGGACCACGTCCTGGCAGACTTCCTCAGCTGCCAAAGGGTGGACCCCAGAGAGTTTTTGACTTGTTGGTGCAGCAGTGGGGTCTTCCTCAGATAGACCTGATGACCACCAGAGACAACAGGAAGGTACAAATGTTTTGTTCCCATTGGGGGGATCCTCTGGCCTTCGCCGTGGATGCTCTGGTTATTCCATGGAGCTTTCATCTGGCTTACATCCTCCAACCCCCCCCTCCAATTCCTCTCATCCCCAGAGTGCTTCAGAAGATGCAGATGGACGGTCCGGCGGGCATCATCATTGCCCCCTATTAGACCAGGAGTTTGTGGTTATCAGAGCTGGTTGCCCTTTCCATTCGGGATCCATTTCCACTGTCACTCAGACCAGATCTCCTTCTCAGGGGTAACTCTGGAAGGAGGATGTGGAGTGCTTTGCTTTGACAGCATGGCCATTGAAGTCTCCATCCTGAAAAGAAAAGGTTTCTCCCCTGAGGTTATTTCCACTATGATCCAGACTAGGAAACCTGTTTCTTCTAAGACCTACTGCATGGTATGGTCCATTTTTCATTCTTGGTGTGTAGACAGGGATCTGTCTTCACAGGAGTTTGATCTTCTGATGGTCCTGTCATTTTTGCAGGACGGTGTGAACAAAGGGCTCAGTTTTTTAGCTCCTTTGAAGGTTCAGGCTTCGTCTCTCTGTATTTTTCCAGAGACACATTTGCCATCTTGCCAGATTTCAAGGTGTTCTTTTAGGGTGTGGCTCATGCTTTCCCTGCCTGCAAGGCTGCCACTCCCCAGTGGGACTTTAACCTGGTTTTGGGTGTTTTGCTGCGACCTCCCTACTTAGATAGTAAGCTCTACGGGCAGGGACCTTTTATCCTAATGTATACTCACTTGATGTTCCCCTTATGATTGTCTTTATAAGCACTTAATCACTGCACTTATTGTACCCCTTCTATATCAAATGTGAACTGTAATGTGCCAAGTACACTGGTTGGCTCTATATAAATAAAGTATACAATACAACAGAAGATGAATTTTCTGCTGGCTGTATTCTCTGTGCGCAGAGTTGCTCAATTGCAGTCATTGTCCTGCAAACCGCCTTTCCCGGTGTTTCACAAGGACAAGGCTATTCTTCATACCTCCCAGGAATTCCTTCCTAAGGCAGTCTTTGAGCTACACATCAATCAGGAGATTGTTGTGCCTTCATTTTGTCCTGACCCCAAATCTAACAAGGAGAGGGATCTCAATTTGTTGGCTGTGGTGAGCTGCCTAGTTTTATGTGAACCGTAAGACTGATTCCTTGTTTGACATCCCTGAGGGTCCTAGGGCAGGTATGGCTGTGTCCAAGGTCATTGTTGCATCCTGGATTAAGTCTTCTATTCATGAAGCTTACGAATTCAAGAAGAAACCTGTTCCCTTTCATGTTACTGCACACTCCACCAGGTCTGTTGGGGCCTCCTGGGCCTACAAGAATCAGGCCTCTGCTGAACAGCTGTGCAGGGCTACAACTTGGTTCTCCATGCACCCCTTTGCCAGACACTATTGTGTTGATGTTCTGGCTTTCGCTGAAGACAGTTTTGGTAGGAGGGTCTTCATCCTTCCTGTGCCTTACTGTTCTTTAACTGTTTGAGCCCAGTTGGCACTTGTTCTTGTGTGCTCTTGTGTGGTGTCCGTTGACACTTAGTTGTGTTTGATCCTTTCCTTTTCTTCCCACATTGGGAGCTTAATATTGGTACATCTCCTTTGTCCTTGTATGTCATATTGGACAATAGAGAAACGAGGATTTTAGTCTTACCTGTTAAATCCTTTTCTCTTAGTCCATATGACATATAGGTCTCCGACCCAGTGAAAGGGACCTCACTTGGCTGTACGTGGGAGTACTTCTTGGATCTTACTTCTCACAGGAGCTTACCCTTTTCTTCTCTTGCTGTCCTATTTAGTGAGCTTGTCTCATGTCAAACTGGATGGGCAGGGCTAGGGTAGCCTAATAAGGAGAAGGGAAGGCTCCACCACCAAGACCTTGCCTTTGAAATGTTCCAGCTTACTGGGAAAGGAGTGTCACGGTTCCCAGAAAAGTTCAGGAGTCAGTACGGTATAGTTAAATGCAATTTATTGATAGTAGTAGGTAGGCAAATATATACAGTAGTAACAAGCAGAGGGTTACAAGCCAGCAAGCACAGCTATCAGAAATAATAGGCTGCCAGGCTTGATCACAGTGCTAGAGACTAGGCCTCAGCCACTGGTAGTCTCTACCGGAACCAGGAACAGAACAGGATCAGGAACTGGGTCAGTAACAGGAACACAGGATCTTGATCCGAAGTGGAAGATGTACCGACGCACGCCTGCCGTCAGTAAGGAGAGGACTCTGACTCAGCCTGCAGTCAGAGAGGTAGTAGATAGCTGACCCAAGCCTGCAGTCAGTATCAGAGCTGGTCTACCAGAGCCCCACGTCAACACTAGGTTGGATGTCTGCTAGGTAAAAGAGCAAACGTAAGAGTAGTCAGAGCCACAAGTCAGCACCAGAGGGGGTAGTCAGACAAGCCAGGTCATGCACAGTTCAGGTAGTCAGCCAGAGCCACAGGTCTGCACCAGGTTGGATGTCCACTAATAGGAATACGCAAAAGAATAGTCAGACAGAGCCACAGGTCAGCACCAGGTTGGATGGAAGACTACCCAGGTCATACACAGAGCCCAAGGTAAGAGAACTGCTAAGCACAACAACGCAAGGGCAACTGAGTCAGGACTCAGTTTGTCTTTTAAACCCCTCCACAGGAAGTAGGTAGGAGGAGTAGCTCAGAGGGAGGAAGTAGGTAGGAGGAGACTACAGGAAGCAAACACATAAAACAGAGGCCTGCTGCATGCTTGAAGCCTTGCGCCTGTAGAGGACGCTGAAACTAAGGTAAGCTGTTACAGGGAGTCACCTCCCCCTGGTACCTGTATGTCATATGGCCTAAGAGAAAAGGATTTAACAGGTAAGGCTAAAATCCGCTTTTATTGCACTCACTGCAGTAACCATGGCTGCAGTCCTTTTTGGACTACCACTTTACTAAAGTGCCTGCACTGCTACTACTCCTTTCACCCTACCCCTGTCCCTAGTACTTTTGCTACATAGAACTGACTGTGTGTGATGTCTCGCCCTTTACAAAATACTATATCTCTTCTAGTATGGGTCTGCACACCCCATGCAACTTCTTCTGCTCCAACACTCCCCTTTAGTGCATAGAACAGCCATGAGAAAGGAACTAGCACCATAGCTGTCTGTCTCTTCTCAGTGACACAAGATATCTCCTTTGTTCCATTCGCGTGCGCGCACACACACACACACACACACCAGACTCCAAAAACTTAGGTATAACAGCCAGATCAGGAAGAAAATTGCATCATAGCTGCCTGTCTCAGTCAACCAAGATTTTGGGGTAATGTGGATAAATCACCTAATCCTTTCACACTAGACTGCACAAATTTCCTGCCTACAAGATTCCCTGAACAACACTATTTGCCTATCCTGGCTACCTGAATAATTTAGCTGCTTTTACCTCTAACAAACATACAATGACATGCTGTGAGAACCTGATACCACTTTAATAATATCTGTGTGGGAAAAGAAGGGAAACTTGCCACGTGAGGGGAAATGTAGTTGTACCATTAATTTCAATATAATGAGCTAGGAGGGAAAAACTGCAAAATTGGTACTTTGGGCAAAACATTTCCCTCTCAGTAGCAAGTGCCATTTTTTGACTGTTTCAGTTTGAGAAGAAACATTTTGACCATTCCTAATTTGTATGCATGCTAAGGACAGGAGAGAATAACACATCTCATCATCTAAGCAGTAAGACTGTTACATTTTCATTTATTTGTTGTACATTAGTTTGTTGGACATCCATATCTATTTACTTTTCATTTTGTTTATGTTCATTTACTCACCACTGATACTAATGTTTTTATGTCGTTATAGTTATTTTTCTCATCTTTACTATTACAGAGGAGTGCTCTTCTTTTCCTTTGTTCGATGAAAATAGGAAGACCGGATCCTGCTGGGGCGGGGGGGGGGAAGCTAAGAGGAGTAATAATAATAATTTTATTTCTTTTACATCTGGACCTTACCAACATGTTGAAGAATACAGTATACAAATGTATTCTCATTTAAGCTAACCAGAAATTAAGAGAGTCTCTAAATATGGATTAACTTTTTTACCAGTTGTGTGTGTGACAAATTTTAGTTAATTACAGATATTAATTGTATGCTAAGAAAGTACTATTAAAAAAAGGTGGATTGCCAGCTTGCTATCAAGAATCTTCACATCATATACAAAGAAGAAATTGTGAGGCTTCATTATAAAGGCATAGTGGAGCTATTCTTGGGCAAACAAACTGCACCGTAGGTGACAAATAAAAATTGACAATGATTAAAATGGAGATTTTTAACATTTTTAATGAGACATGACTCCAGTGTATTGCTTAGTAATGTGTTGGAGACCTCTTTAGCCTTAAAATTAGTGAAATAACTGCATCTTCATTATTGGGAATTTGGGGAAGGTTTACTTATCTTGTGTAGTGCAGTTGATTTGCTCCAGAATTGCTTAATTTTGCTTTTATACATATGGGCCCTCAGGTTCTTAAAGACATGGCAGATTTATGGGTGTAATACATTGCATTGTATATGTCATGAAGGTCACCCAGCTAAACAAGGAATGTATGCTTACTGAAAAGAACTAGGGTTGCACCGATACCGATGCTGGTATCGGTATCGGTGCCAATACCAGCATTTGCGCGAGTACTTGTACTCGCGCAAATGCAACCGATGCCTGCACCGATACCCTGTGTCAGGGTCGGTGCTGCAGAGAGGGAGCCCGGGGAGCTGCTCACAATGCTTCCCGGTCACCTCTCTCACTCCTGCAGCGTCTGAGCGTTGCCACGGGTTACCGTGGCAACGCTCCGACGCTGACCTCTGCCGGGGCTCGCGAGAGAACAGCGAGCACCCGGCAGAGGAGGGTAAGGGAGGGAAGATAGATGTGGCAGCGGGTGGTGAAAGAGGTAGAGAGTGGGGTCAAGAGGCAAAAGGAGGAAGGATCAGGAGACAGAAGGAGGGGGCACAAGAAGAGGCAAAAGGAGGGAGGATCAGGAGAGAGAGAGTGGCAAAAGGGTGGGATCAAGAGTCAAGGAGAAGGAGGGGGAGAAAGGGGGATCAAAAGTGAGAGAAAAAGCCAAGGTAAAAGAAGGGGCTCAAGATGGGGAGAATGAAGCAAAAGGTGGGAATCAAGAGGGGGAGAAAGAGTCAAAAAAAGGGAGAATCAAGAGGTGGTGTGTGTGTGTGTGTGTGTGTATATATATATATATATATATATATATATATATATATATATATATATATTTCAAGTACTCACCGATACCAATTACCTATACTTTTTTTTGCGGTCATTTGCCAGTTTTCCAAGTACCTAAAGCATATAGGTACTTGGAAAACTGGCAAATGACCGCAAAAAAAGTATTGGTAATTGGTATCGGTGAGTACTTGAAAAAAGTATCGGTACTTGTACTCGGTCTTCAAAAATCGGTATCGGTGCATCTCTAAAAAGAACCCTACAAAGAACGTAGGCAGGTATAAGCAGAAAGCAGCTTATTCTAAACACATACTGAGTGAACTCAGAGCAACACCAGTAGTGTAAAAGGAACCCAAAACCAGACCTTGCTAGCAAACCCTGAATTCAGGAGAGTATACACATAAGCAAACCCCAATATAGGAGACTAATTAGCAGGTAAACAGGATGGGCAAGCAGTCCAGGGTCAATACACTTGTCCAGCAGCAAAGTACTAAAGCAGCAGGCAGTGGAATGGTTAGGTCGCAAGCCAGGGTCAACAGGAGGAATCAAGTAGAGCGACACAAGAGAATCAGGCAAGAGAATTGTCAAGCCAGGGTCAGCACAAGGAGTGCAGGAGCACAGCACAAAAGGATGGAGCAGGAAAATGGTCAGATCACAAGCCAGGGACAGCACTGCCAGAAACTCTGCCATGGCAGAGAGTAAATGGTTAATCTATTTTAGAAAAAAACAGGATTGTCTGTTTAAAGCTGGATGTGTTTTATATCTCATTTTTAAGAAACAAAGGCCTATTTGCCTCAATGGAGTAGTGGAAATATCTAATTGACTTTTATGGGAATTTATAGCTAGTTGTAGTCTCAATGTCTGAAAAATATTCACTATAATATGGGAAGATGCTAGGGTGTTTGACAGGTATTATGACATGTGGTCACCTCCCCAAATATGCCAGTTTTTACAAATCCCAATCTTCAGCTGTTTTTAACATGGTATTGGTGTGCCAACCTCAAGAATAATATAATTATTGCAGTAAGAACTCCAAAAATCTTAATACCTTAAATTTTGGGTTTGACCAGTCAGAGACTCCAGATAATTTATCATATTATAATGATATGGTTACTCGTCCTAAAGGAGGATGGGATGTGACTTTCTGATAAGGATTTTTACCTTATAAAATGCTAATACCTAGGGAGGTAGCTCTTTCTCTGTGTTTGCTGACTTCTTTGAGGATCATCTGCCAGAGATAAAGAATTCCAAGAGAAACCATCACTTGATTGTCTGGTAAATATATATTTCTTTTAATTCTGTATAGCCTAAGAATTATACATATTTCCTCTATATTTGAGGAAAATATTTTATAATATTTTTTCTAGAGATAGATCTGTCCAGGCTATATGAAGAAAATTATTATGAAAATTATTAGAATAAGCCCTAGTGGATGTACTTTATTCTAGGAACTAAACAGAATTAATTAACACATTTATCCAGATAATTGTGAAGTAGTTGATAGTAATTAGATCAAAATAGCATTATATATTAATTAAATCTAATTACTGATATATTTGTGTTTCTGGAAACGTTATTGAGCTTATATTTGATCTGGCAAATTCTTTGAATTCTTTGATTAATCTTAATCTGCTATTTGACTATCTTGGTGTGTGTTTCATAGAATTTCTTTGTTGCGAGTGTGTTTGGGCCTAACTTTTGTTCTACCGAGAAAGTTATCTCGTAGAACAAGAAGCCACCATCTTGGGTGGAGCAACCATATACCTTTATAATCTGTGGATTAACCCTGTGCTGTATAGGTGTAACATGCTGTTGTCATTTTTATAGTATATGTTGCATGAATGTATTAGTTTTTAGCTTTCATTTCTACACATATATTATTAGATTTATTTTGAGTGTATTCTTGTTATAATCTATTATTGACCATAAAATGAATGCAATTTATATGTTTTATCCAGAAGGTATGCAATATTGAAAACGGTAGATAAATCTTTAAATTCTATTTATCTAAATCTGGGACTTTTCTTATCCCAGATAATTTTCTAAATTTTTATATGTTACAAGGAAATTGTTATGAGTTCTGTTTTGTTTTATTAGAAGCAACTCACATAACAACATTCCTTAGACCTTAATTAACATAGTTTATTATAATTCATTGTAGGATCAATTAACCCTTTCTATGCTGCTGTGTTCAAATATTTTTATTAAATAATAAAATTAATAGCAAAAATAAATGCGAAGCACAATCTGGAATTGTAGTCAAAAATACAAGCCAGGGATCAAAGCCAAAATGGATAGTCAGATGAGCAGAGTCAGGAGCACAGGAAGCAGCAGTGTTGGGAACGGAAGCCAGGATCAGGAACCAGACAAATCAGTCAGCCAGGCCAGGGTCATACACCAGAACAATAGTAACAACAGCAGGAATACACAGGGAGGTCATAGACCACGCAAGGGCAGAGAGATACTGAACTTTAGCAGCTAAATAGCCAGAGCACAGCAGGAAAGGGTTGGCTAATTGATAGGTAACTGAGATTGACAGACAGTAGTAACCTATCAGCTGAGTAAGCCTGAGACAGGGAAGTAAGGCTGCTCGTTAGTGATCAGCTGAGGTGTGTACCTGTATTGCTGAGCAAAAAGCAATTGTGGAGCAGGGGAAGGGTGAAAACCCTGACAGTACCCCCCTCAACGACCTCTTCCCTGCAGGAGAGAGCCAGGTTTATCGGGGAAATTGCATGGAAGGCACGGAGGAGGGCGGGAGCATGAACATCAGCAGCAGGAATCCAAGATCTCTCCTCTGGACCGTACCCTCTCCAGTGGACTAGATATTGTAAGCGGCCCCTGGACACACAAGAGTTGATAATGCTATAAACCTGTTAGGGACCAGGAACCAGACAGGACACAAAAAATGTAAAAATGCAAAACAACTTTATTGAAATAACAAAAGTAAACAAAGCAAAATTGTGATCCAGAAGCATAAACCAAAAGACAAGCCAGGGTCAGGAACCAAGACAGGTACTCAGCCAAGCCGGGGTCAGGAATACGGAGATCAGCGAAGTCAGGAACAAGGCCAGCAGTCAGGAACCAGAAGGAACATCAGAGGAAGCCAGGTCATACACAGGTAATCAGCAACTCAGGATAATGCACTTGCTCCAGAATCAGGCACAAGGGCAATCAGGTAGTAAGCCAAGCTGCTTTAAATACCCTGGGAAGGCTGACAGAGAGGTCAGCCGATTCAGCCAGCTCAGCAAAGGAAAGGCAGCAGTAATGGATAGCAGAACACTGGATTAGCTCAGACAGCAGAATCGAGCAGCAGAGCTCAGCCAAACCTTGACAGTAACCCCCCCCTCAACAACCCCCCCCCCCCCCCGCGGGGCAGGACCAGGTTTATGGGGAAAGAGTGCATGGAAAGCATGGAGGAGGGCGGGGGCATGCACGTCTTTGGCTGGAACCCATGAGCGCTCTTTTGGACCGTACCCCTTCCAATGGACCAAATATTGAAGCCTCCCACAGAACCTACGAGAGTTGATTATGGTGCGCACTTCGATCTCCTCATGGCTGTCAATGGGCACTGAATGGGGTCGAGGAGTGACCGTAGTGAAACGATTGCATACCAGGGGTTTCAGCAGCGAGACATGGAACACATTGTGGATCCGCATATTAGGAGGGAGGTCTAGGGCATAGACTACATGGTTCACACGTCGGAGGATACGGAAAGGACCCACAAAGTGGGGAGCCAGTTTCTGAGAGGGCACTCAGAGGTGGAGATTTCTGGGGGACAACCAGACCCTCTCCCAACCTGGCAGGAGGGTGCGGGTAGGCATTTACGATTGGCCTGGAGCTCCTGGGATTGTTGTGAGCGTCTCAACGACTCTTGGACCTGCACCCGTGTGGAACGGATTTGCTGGAGATGATCCTCCAATGCCAGAATCCCCTGGGTAGAGAACAAATCTGGAATCATGGAGGATTGATACCCATAATTCACCATGAAGGGGGAGAGCCGGGTAGAAGCAGAGACAGCACTGTTATGCGCAAACTCTGCCCAAGGATGCAGGTCCAACCAATTATTCTGATGGTCCGAGATGTAACACCGCAGGAATTGCTCCAAAGCCTGATTAGCCCTTTCCACAGCCCCATTCAACTGCGGGTGATAGGCAGAGGAGAAGGAGAGTTGTATACCTAGTTGCACAGAGAATGCCCTCCAGAATCTCGAGACAAACTGGCTATCCCGGTTGGAAACTATGACTTTGGGAACCCTGTGTAGCCAATAGACCTCTTTAACAAAGACGTTGCCAACTGTTTCGCGGATGGAAGTTTTTTGAAAGGTATGCAATGAATCATCTTGGAAAATCGGTCAACGACCATGAGGATGACTGTGTTACCGTTAGACAAAGGGAGGTCGACTATGAAGTCCATGGCAAGATGTGACCATGGCTTCTTCCCATTGGGTATGGGTTGGAGAAGGCCCACTGGAAGGTGACGGGGTGATTTGGTCTGCGCACAGACTGAACAGAAAGTGACAAAGACAGCAATATCTTTAAGTTCTGGCCACCAGAAAAGATGGGAAACTGACCAGTGAATCCGGTTCTTACCAAGTTGCCCTGCTGACTTCGTATTATGATATGTGGAAATTACTTTGGTACAGAGGTGTCACGGTTTTTGATGAACACTCAGACAGAACAGTAAGGTTAAAATGACTTTATTGAGTAAAGTGCATACAAGAAATGAGGCCACAGGCCCACAATACAAAACCACACTATATTGAGGATATATAGGCAGTAAGCAATGACTGTAAACAGAATGACTGCGATGGAACACAGGTAATAGAGGTATCTTAGGCAGGCAACCCTCCACTAGAGAACCTGGAGCGATCAGGCTACTGGACCCCGGCTGACAGCAGGACAGAGGATGGCAGTAAGTCCTGGAGGTGGTAATAGGCACGAGACCCAGACACCTGGGTGTCACAGAACCCAAGGAGGCAACGAGGCAACACTGACCACTGGACAGGGGTTCCAGAGTGACTGAGGCCACCACTTACAAACGGTAAACCCTAGAGCGCTATGGGTGGATCGAAGTGAACACTGGAAGGCCACAGGTGTCCCCTCATAGGACAGTGGAACAAGCTCAAATGCTGGCTCTAGGCCCTCAGGCCACTAGACAGGAATATGAACTCAGGGTGTCCACACACCCAGTAGTGCGTGCCAATGCAAGTGCTGGCCCTCACCCAGGCACTGCAACACGAAGGAGCACATGGGAAGCTTAGATAGTGCTAGGCACTGAACGGTTAACAGGAGACTCCCAGAGATACATAGGAACTCCCACAGGGAGTGAGCCCAGCAATAAGCGCAGAGGGAGAAACAGAGAGATCAGAGTAACTCAGTCAGCACTTGCTAGCACTGTACTGGTACTTCGCATGTACACCCTGCCGCAGGCAGTAGGAGTAATTGGCGATAGCACAAATGCTATGCCTATGGTCGACAGAATAAGATTAGCGCCACGCAGCACACCCCAACTAGGCAACTGGGAACCATTGAATGTAATGCTGGCCAGTAGACAACGGAGGAGGCACAACCATACACGGATTGCAACGGAACAATGGCTCAGTGGAACAGGTTACAAACCAACGGGAAGCACAGACTGGTCAGGTGCACAGGCAAGGCTCAATAGCCAGGCAGACTATGGCAACGGGGGTTCACAGCCAGATCAGTACAGCAACGGAGCGGGTTCTCAGCCAGATCAGTCGGTAACGGAGCAGGTTGTCAGCCAGATCAGTTCAGTAACGGAGCAGGTTCTCAGCCAGATCAGTTCAGCAACGGAGCCGGTTCTCAGCCAGATCAGTTCAGCAACGGAGCAGGTTCTCAGCCAGATCAGTTCAGCAACGGAGCAGGTTCTCAGCCAGACCAGTCGGTAATGGAGCAGGTTCTCAGCCAGATCAGTTCAGCAACGGAGCAGGTTCTCAGCCAGATCAGTGGGTAACGGAGCAGGTTATCAGCCAGATCAGTCGGTAATGGAGCAGGTTCTCAGCCAGATCAGTTTTGCAACGTCAGGCTCAGATACACCACGAAAGGGCGCCTTAGAATAGAAATGACCGGATATAAAAAGGCAAGCCCTGGGTGGAGCAAAGATGACAGGCCAATGAGAAGGCAGCATGGAAATTAGGCACAGTAACAATGTCGCTGTCAGAGCAGGAACACAGGCACCGTAATAGGAGGTTACTAGGTACGAAACAGCGCCCAGAAGGAGTCTCAGCAGGTGCATCTACTTGGGCAGACCATATTCGCTCCCCGAGGGGAGCTTGTACATATGGTTTCAAGTACTCGGTCCGGAGGGATAATAGGCCTAGGAGGGCTCTCCTCCTTAGCGTCTGAGAACTGTCTGGATAGGGCATCAGCCCGGACATTCTTGGTATCTGGCAGGTACGAAACCACATAATTAAAACGGGACAGAAGTAGGCCCATCGGGCTTGTCTTGGAGTCAAGTGTTTAGATTCAGACAGGTATGTGAGGTTTTTATGATCTGTGAGGATTAGGATTGGCACTGAAGTTCCCTCGAGCAGATGCCTCCATTCTTTTAGAACGAGTATTATAGCCAGCATCTCATGGTCACCAATCTCAGTTGCACTCCGCAGGACTTAACTTCTTCGAGAAATACTCACATGGGTGCAACTAGCTCTCAGGAGTAGGACGGTGAGACGGGTGGGCGCCTACTTCTGTCTCCGCATCAACCTCAAGTATGAATGCAAGCTCAGGTTTCAGGTGTGCCAAAATGGGTGCTGCGGCATAAGCAACTTTTCACTGTCGTCCAATACAGGTTACTGGTAACTCTGGGAGGCGAAGCCCTCTAGTGGTAGGCAGGAACGATTCACAAAGTGTATGCAGGGAGTGGAGCCTCCCCTTCCCTCCTGGCCGCACCAGCCAATGAGCTCCAGATTGAATTGTTCCTCGTTGGAGTAACAGGCTACAGGAACAGCTCTTCAATAGTTTTAGAAATGTTATTATTTTTCTGTCAGATATGGAATACCACCATTAGGCGGATTACCATGACTGACAATGCTCTCTTCAAAGTGGCTAGCTCAGTGTCCAGGACTTTTTCAGTGAACCTTTAGTCCTGAAGGGGAAAATCTTGGTATCCAAGTTCTTCCCAGAAGTTACCCACTGAGGTAATTTCTTAACCCATGGTAATCTGAAGACAGAAAATCTGCAGGAAAGGTGAGGAACCCTTTGAGTGCTGCAGGTTCACTTGTTCCCCGGTACCCCTCCGCACAGGGGTGGACGTTTGGAGTTCTCATTCGGCACTCCTGCACTCATTGGGTCTATCTGTGTGTCTGTCTGGGTGTTTGGAGCAAGTTTCTGTGGTAACTTAACCCTTTAGCTGCTGGTTGGCACGTTATTAGGGGGTTTCATGACACTATGCCTACTGGATTAGTGTTTTTGTAGTATTCTTACATGTTCACTTGCTGTTTTACATGTTTTTATGACTTAAAGTTTTACCTTATTTGAGTACTGCGCCTTTAAGGCGCGCTTTACCGCATAGACGCCATTGCTTCATCTCTATGGGACTGCACTGTTTGGGACATATCTCTGCAACCGCTTGACACAGCGACTTCAGAGATGGCTCATTTTACTTGTCTACCCTTGCTCTTTCATCCGGTTTACAGTTCAAGTGTTTTGGGGGGCTCAGGGGGCTTCGGGCACCATATAGGATACTTTTTTTGGAAAAAAAACTACATTTCCCATGAGCACTTGCTTCGCGCCTAAATTCTGATTGCCTTCCTTTGCGGCAGCCATTTTGTGGGCTGTTTTGAGCTAGTATCCTCAACTGGGCCTGGAATCCCCTTCTCTCCTTTGAGGATTAACCCTTTGCCTACCAGATAAGTTCAAAATAATGTCTTCTGGGGTGAAACTTTAATCTTTAACACTGTTTCTTGGGTGATTTATTGTACAGTATGGTTATTGACACTGTGTGAATGTCTATACCGCTGGAGCTTGGGGTTAGAACTGTGACTTGGGAGGCTGGGGTCTCTGTATCCCGCATTTCACATTAATCTTCCTCTCACTTAGGGCTACCTAGAGGGTTCTCAGGTCCTATTACCCAGCATGTTCTGATGTTCCTGACAGCGACCCAGGGCCCTCCAGCCATGCTATTGAGCCAGCTTGGATGCAAGAGTTCAAGGCTGCAAGGCCACGCTTCAAATCTTCCCATCCCAGATCCAAGAGGTCTTCCAGGCTTGACAGGCCCCCTCTGGTATCAGATCTTCCCTGCCTAAACCACAGGGAGCACCTGATGTCTCTGACTCCTCGGACGAGGTATTGCTCATAGACATTGATGTGGAGGATAGTACTGTGTTAGAATCTACCTGGGATATTGGGGACCCCCTTGAAGCTGACCCTGACCTCTCTGCTGAGGGCCTAGCTGTATTTACCACTCTTAACATTCAATAGGCCCCTGGCTTATTTTCCTCCCTCTCCCACTGTGGACCGGCTGGTCTCAGAAGAGTGGAAATTCCCTGATATGACTACTTCTGTAGCCAGAAAGTTTGCTAAGCTTTATCCATTTTTTGAGGTTGCGCTTGCTAAATGGGTTCATCCCCCCTAAGGTGGATGCTTCTGTCTCTAGGCTGTCTAATCTGCTGCCTTGCCTGTTTTTTTTTGTTTTGTTTTGTTTTTTGCGGCTTCCTTCTTTAAGGATTGGACTGACAAGAAACTTGAGGTTACTTTCAAGTCCATTTTTGCGACCGCTGGCACTGCCATGCGACCTGCCTTTGCTATTGCGTGGGTTAACCGGGCTATTGCAGTGTGGACTGAACAACTCGCCACGGCTGTCCGTCAGGATGCATCTACTTCAGAGAAATTGCGCTTGCTAGCTAATATATCTGAAACATTCTGTTTCTGCTTCTGCCTTTGGTGCCGTCCGCATGATGGCTAGGGTTTCCTCCATGTCTGTAATGGCCATATGAGCTCTTTGGCTCAAGATCTGGCCTGCTGACACCTCTTCCAAGAAAGCTCTGTTATCCCTACCTTTCCAGGGTACCCTTTTGTTTGGGCCTGATCTTAAAGAATTGATCAGTGAGGCCACTGGGGGCAAGAGTACTCATTGCCTTTAGTGGCTAGGAAGGAAGTACCGCTTAAATGCAACCGGTATTTTCGTCCCTTTCAGGGTGAGACACGCCAGGCGAACCGAATGGTTCCCTCCGCTCCACGTCCCTTTTCCTAGCCCAAACAGCAATGGACGCCCAAGGTCTCCACCAAGCCCAAGGTTTCCAAGACTGCTTCGGCATGACTCGCCAAATCCGGGTCTGCATTCCTCTGTGGGTGGCCGCCTGCGCCTCCTTCAGTGCATTTGGGAGGAGTCTGTGGCGGACCCATGGGTTTTACAGGTGGTGTCGGAAAGGTACAAGATTCCTTTCTCTTCTCTTCCTCCCTTTCGCTTTCTTCTTGCTCATACATCTCAAAGTGCAGAGAGACGCTGTCTTTTCGATAGAGCGATTGTCACTGTTTGTTACGACTCTCAGACACAAAGTTAGGTAAAAACACAATTTTATTGAAAATAATTTAAAAAATTATCCCTTAGGATTCCAACATGACACACAACATACAAGAATAGAGAGATACGAATTGCAGGTTCTACCGGCCTTGCCAATATACCGGGCAAGACAGCCAGTAATCTAATACAAAAGGCTCTACCGGCCTTGCCAATACCGGGTAAGGCAACCTGCAGATGAAATAAGTACTAGGTTCTACCGGCCTTACCAATACCGGGCAAGGCAGCCCAAAGGAACTTGAGTAGGCACTACCGGTTTTGCCAACACACCGGGCAAGACAGCCAGACATATTAAATAATAGGCTTTACCAGCCTTGCCAATACCGGGTAAGGCAACCTGCAGATGGAATATGTAGCAGGTTCTACCGGCCTTACCAATACCGGGCAAGGCAGCCCAAAAGGGGCGTTGTGAAGGCTCTACCGGCCTTGCCAATACCGGGTAAGGCAACCTGCAGATGGAATGTGTACCAGGTTCTACCGGCCTTACCAATACCGGGCAAGGCAGCCCAAAGGGACTCACTCTAGGAACGCCCAACAGAGAGTACGTATTTAATGCTCTTGGAGCAAACCAGCTTCCACGCGCTGGAACCAACAGCGATTTGTATAGCCGCAAGGCTTTGGAGCAAACCAGCGTCCGTACACTGGAACCAACAGTAATGTGTATAGCCGCAAGGCTTTGGAGCAAACCAGCGCCCGCACGCTGGAACCAACAGTAGTGTGTATAGCCGCAAGGCTTTGGAGCAAACCAGCGCCCGCACGCTGGAACCAACAGTAATGTGAATAGCCGCAAGGCTTTAGAGCAAACCAGCGTCCGCACGCTGGAACCAACAGTAATGTGTATAGACACAAGGCTTTGGAGCAAACCAGCGTCCGCACACTGGAACCAACAGTAATGTGTATAGCCGCAAGGCTTTAGAGCAAACCAGCGTCCACACGCTGGAACCAACAGTAATGTGTATAGCCGCAAGGCTTTAGAGCAAACCAGCGTCCGCACGCTGGAACCAAAAGTAATGAGTATAGCTGGGAGGCTTTGGAGCAAACCAGCGTCTGCATGCTGGAACCAACAGTAATGTATATAGCCGCAAGGCTTTAGAACACACCGGCGTCCGCACGCTGGAACCAACAGTAATGTGTATGTCCGGGAGGCTTTGGAGCAAACCAGCGTCTGCACACTTGAACCAATAGTACTGTGTACAGCTGCAAGGCTTCGGAGCAAACCAGCATCCATGCGCTGGAACCAACAGCAATGTGTATAGCCGCAAGGCTCTGGAGCAAACCAGCATCCGCACGCTGGAATCAACAGTTGTTCGGAAGCTACAAGGCTGGAATAAACCCGCGTCCGCACACTGGGGCTAAGAATGTCGACCAGGCGTCAGGGATACATCTGGCTGGACAAGAGACGACAGGAACTCGCAGGAAACCAAACGATCAGGAAGTCTTCAATGAGGGCGAACAGCAGGAAACCTCAGCCTCTCAGGACTAGGCAGTAACCACTCTGGAACAACTCTGCAGACAGGATACTCAGGAACAAGATGTATTCTGGAACTCAGGAACACAGCTACAGGTACTAACAAATACAGGAACGTGGTCAAGGCTAATGTGGTCAGAGACACCACGAAAGGGCAACCATAGGGTGCCCAGACCAGGTTTAAATAGACAGACTGAGGCGGGATAAAGGGAGACAACCAATTGGCGCCCCCTAATGGTGACTGACAAGGAAGTGCAACAATCACGGGCACCGTGATAGCGGTTCAGGCTCTTTTGGACAAGGATGTCCTAGTGCCAGTTCCTGCTCCGGACAGGGGCTCCGGGTTCTATTCGAACCTCTTTGTGGTCTCCAAACAGGACTGCGGATGTCGCCCTATTTTGGATCTGAAGGACCTCAACTCCTTTGTGACTTGGAACTCTCTATCGCCAGGAGTCTTTGCACACAGTGATAGTTGCCATGTCGCCGGGGGAGTTTCTTGCCTCTCTCGTTCTTCAGGATGCCTATTTTTACATCTCCATCCATCCAGAGAGTCGGCAAAACCTTAGGTTTGCCTGCAAGAGGGGACACTTCCAGTTCTCTGCTCTCCCCTTCGGACTGACTATGGCTTCTCAGGTCTTCCAGTGGGTGTTTGGGGCTCTGATTGCTGTCCTTTATCAGGAGGGCATCAGAGTGACTTCCTCCGTGGACGAATTGCTATTGAAGGACACGTCTGAGCACCTCCTCCTTCAACAGCTTCAGACCTGTACCCAGTCCCTATCCCATCACGGTTGGATAGTCAACCTGGACAAGTCGGACCTGATTCTGTCTCAGAGGCTGGTGTTTCTGGGCCTTCTCTTCGATACTCAGATGTGCATGGTGTACCTTCCAGAGGAGGTAGCTCACCAGATTTCTCACGGAGTTTCTGCAATCCTGTCTTGGGATCCAGTTTCACTTCTGAAGCTGTCCTTCCTGGTGGGGTAGTTCCCCTCTACATTGGAGGCGGTTCCCCTTGCTGTGCCGCATACCAGGGAACTACAGGGATTGCCATCCATATGGGACGGTGTTTGTCTCTACATCAGACGAAGCTGGTGTTCCTTCCTTTTCATGTGAACTGAGCCTATCTTGGTGGCTCGACCTATCCAACCCGCTGAAGGGCAGGTGCTTCCCGATTCCCTTTTAGAGGGACCACGGACGCCAGCCTGTACGGCTGGGGCGCGATTCTGGGTCGCCTGAGTGCTCAGGGCCGATGGTCTCTGGGGAATCCTTCTTCCGATCAATGTCTTGGAGCTACGGACGATCTTCCATGCCCTTTGTTGTTGGACGGCCCAGTTAGAGGACTGCCCTGTCCGAGTGGAGTCCGACTACACCACGGCTGTGGCTTACATCAACAAGCAAGGTGGTACAAGACGCCTCACTGCTTGGTTAGAGGTCAAGGCTGTTTTGCCTTGGGCAGATAGGCACGTTCTTGCCATATCCGCAGTTCGCATTCCAGGCGTAGACAACGTCATGGCGGACTTTCTCATTCGGCACACTGTGGACAGCGGGGAGTGGCAGTTGCATCCGGAAGTGTTTTAACTCCTTGTTCAGAGATGGGGATCTCCTTGGATTGACCTGATGGCAATGAGACACAACAGGAAGGTTCCTGTGTTCTGCTCTCGATGGAGGGATCCTCTAGCTCTAGCAGTGGACACTCTGTCCAACACTTGGATGTACCCACTGGCTTATTTTTTTCCTCCTCTACCCTTGTTGATCAGGGTCATTCAGAAGCTTCGGCTGGAATCTTGTCCAGTCATTCTCATTGCTCCGCTTTGGCGTCGACATTCTTGGTTTTCGGAGCTTCTGGCTCTGCTTGTAGCGGAGCCATTTCAGCTCCCTTCCCGACCGGATCTTCTTTTGCAGGGATACCTGTTGAAGGAGGATGTCCACTGTCTGGCTTTGATGGCTTGGAGGTTGAATCATCAATTCTTTGGAAGACAGGATTCTCCTTGGGGGTGGTGGCTGCCATGCTTAGCTCTCGTAAGCCGGTTTCCTCTAAGATCTGCCACCGTGTTTGGTCTACCTTTACCTCTTGGTGTGCTGACAGGGATCTGTCACTTGAGTTTTACCTTCCCAACGTCCTGGCATTTTTGCAGGACGGTTTGGATAAGGGACTCAGTTTGAGTTCCTTAAAGGTGCACACCTCTGCACCTTCTGTGTTCTTTCAGCAGCGCATTGTGGTTCTGTCTGATATCAAGGGTTTCTTCCAGGGCGTTGCTCATGTCCGCCCTGTCTTCCGGAGTCCTGCTCCTCAATTTAGTTCTGGGGGTTCTTCAATTTCCCCCCTTTTGTGTCTTTGGCAACTGTTCCTTTATGTCTTTTGATGTGGAGGATGGCCTTCCTTTTGGCGATTCTGTCTGTTCGCCGTGTTGCGGAGTTACGGGCCTTGTCCTGTAAGCCGCCTTATCTGGTGTTTTGCAAGGATTCGGCGGTGCTCCGTACCTCCAGGGAGTTCCTTTCTGAAGTGGTCTCCGAGTTTCACATCAATCAGGAGATTGTGGTGCCCTCTTTCTGCCCTAACCCCTCCTCTGACAAGGAGGGAGATCTTCACTTGTTGGGTGTGGTGCGCTGCCTCCGGTTTTATGTGCATCGCACTGACACTGTCAGGAAGTCTGACGCTCTGTTCGTCATTCTTGAGGGGCCTAGAACAGGAAGACCTGCATCTATGGTGTCTATCGCTTCCTGGATTAAGTCCACGATTCGTGAGGCCTGCAAGTTGAGGAATCAGCATGTCCCTTTCAGGGTTACTGCTCATTCCACCTGGTCCACTGGGGCCTCCTGGGCCTGTAAGAATCAGGCCTCTGGTGATCAGCTGTGCAGGGCGGCCACTTGGTCCTCCGTGCACACCTTTTCCAAGCACTACCGTGTGGTTGTGCTGGCTTCAGTTGACACCAGCTTTGGGTGGAAGATCCTAGAGGCAGTCTTGCCTTTCTAGGATCTCCTTCTTGGTTCGTAGTGCTTCTTTAACTGTTGAGCCCTGTTGGCTCTTGTTATGTGTGCTGTGTGATATTTCCGGGGTCGTTTACCCCAGTTTGGTGTCGGTTGACACTTCAGTTTGTTGTGCTATCTCTGACCAGTTGGTCTGTAGATGTACTGGTGACTTTGGGGGCCTTGCGCCTGGTCCTTGCCTCCCACCTCAGGGAAACTCAGTGGTTGGACATCCCAGAGTTACCAGTAACCTGTATTGGACAACAGTGAAAATAGGATTTTAGTCTTACCTGTTAAATCCTTTTCACTTAGTCCATATAGGTTACTGGTCTCCCACCCTGTCAACAGACCATGCTTACCTCTCCTGTGGCAGGCCGTGGGAGTCCTTCGGGGCATGCTCAAAGGAGTCTTCTTCCTTCCCTTAACTAGTCATGGTTAGTGTCTCAATTCAATCTGGAGCTCATTGGCTGGTGCAGCCAGGAGGGAAGGGGAGGCTTCACCCCCTTCATACACTTTGTGAATCATTCCTGCCTACCACTAGAGGGCTTCGCCTCCCAGAGTTACCAGTAACCTGTATGGACTAAGTGAAAAGGATTTAACAGGTAAGACTAAAATCCTATTTCAATGCCTCAAATGCTTTGATGGCTTCCGGGGACCAGTGCGTGGAGTTACCATCTTTTTTGGTCATGTCGGTAAAGGGCTTTACAATTGAGGAAAAGTTGCAGATAAATTTCCTGTAGTAATTGGCAAACCAGAGGAAACGTTGAAGGGAGTGGAGACCTATGGGTCACGGTCACTCAAGAACAGCTGAGAGTTTCTCAGGGTCCATAGTGAAACTGACCTCTGAAATTACATACCCCGAGAAGGTGACCTGTTTGCGGTGGAACTTACACTTTTCTATTTTGCAAAATAGATTATTCTCTCTTAATTTCTGCAGAACTCGGGCTACATCTGCGTGGTGGCTTTCCATGGAGGCGGAATGGATCAGAATGTCATCTAAATATACCACCACGCATTGCTGGAGCAGGTCCTGGAGGATGTCATTTAAGAATTCCTGGAAAACCACGGGAGCATTGCAGAGACCGAAGGGCATTACAAGGTATTCGTAATGCCCGCTCCTGGTGTTAAAAGCGGTTATACATTCGTGGACTTCCTTCATCTGTACCAAATTGTACGCCCCCCACAGATCGAGCTTGGAGAACACCTTGGACCCTTTTAATCGATCAAATAGCTCTGCAGTAAGTGTAATTGTGTAGGCTTTTTTGATCGTGATACGATTGAGCCCCCTGTAATCGATACAGGGTCTCAATTCTCCATTCTTTTTCTTCACAAAGAAGAATCTGGCCCCAGCAGGGGAGGAGGACTTGCGGATGAATCCCCGGGACATTGCATCCACAGCATACTCCTCCATAGCCTTATTCTCCGCGACAGAAAGAGGGGAGACTCGACCTCGAGGGGGTATGGCCCCAGGTTGCAATTCAATCGTACAATCATATGGGCGGTGAGGTGGGAGCTCACCAGCCCAGCCCTTATCAAATACGTCTCGGAACTCTTGGTACTCTTCAGGCAAAAAAGATACCGGGGATGTGGTTAGCACCTTCACCGCTTTCACTAGGCATGTCCTGGAACAGCTCGGAGACCATACCATGACTTCAGCCCTTGCCCATTCAAACGTGGGATTATGTTTGCGCAACCATGAATAACCCAGGATCACAGGATAGTGAGGTGAGTGGATCACCTGAAATTGTAAACTTTCATGATGGAGAGCCCCTACCCCCTACAGCCATAGACAAAGGAACTGTTTCGTGGTGACCTGCGGTGGCTGTAGGGATCTACCATCAATCACCTTAATGGCAAGTGGAGTGGTACAGAGCTGCAATGGAATGGAGTGCTTATGGGTGAAGGCACTGTAAATAAAGAGGCCTTCTGCACCGGAATCAATAAGTGCCTCAGTAGTAATTGAAAACTCTCCCCAGGAGAGCCCAACAGAGACTAGAGGTTTATCCTTCTGGATAGCCGGGGACGCTGAGATGCCACCTAAGGTCTGTTACCTATAGGACCTTAGATGCGGGTGTTTCCAGGACGTGTGGGCAAGTTCGCAGCATATGCCCTGCCTTACCACAGTAAAGGCACAGGCTGTCCCTCCTCCTAAAGGCCCTTTCAGCAACTAAAAGGTGAGTGAACCCAAGCCGCATGGGCTCCACATCACCTGAGGTCTCGAGACTAGGAGGAGTGGGAGGCACGGGTGGGGACGAAAATCTCGGGGCTAAACGAATGGGATGTCTCCCTAAAGGAAGGTCTCTCACGGATACGGGAGTCAATCAATATGCAATATGAGACCAATTCCTCTAAATCTCTGGGAAGTTTCTCTGCAATCTCACCTTGTATCCGAAAGCCCATTAGAGAAAGCAGCCACAAGAGCCTCATTATTCCAACCACCGTCAGCTGCCAGGGTACGAAACTCTATGGCATAATCTGAAACCGTCCTTGTACCCTGCTGGATGGACATTAGTTGCTTGGAATCCGAGATGGAGTGGCCTGGTACATCAAATACCCTTTTAAAGGATGTCACAAACTCAGGGTAATTGTACATTATGGGTTTCTGCATCTGCCAAAGGCCCACCTTACTCCTATCAGATGGAAAAGTCTGTGATACCATCTCCAGATAGATACCGACCTGGTTCAGGAAACCTCTGTACTGGTTAGGGTCCCCCCCATAATGCTGGGGAAGCGGGGTGGACCCACTCATGTCTCTCGCAACATTGGAATCACTATTGACAGCCAGAGCAGGAGCGGCAGCAGCTATAGGGACAGACTGCACCGGGGGCTGCTGAGGCAGTGGAGCCAGATGCACAGTACGGAGCAACAAAGTCTGGAGGGCTAATGCAAAAGCTGGTCCATACGCTGGTCCAGCCTGAAAAAAATATTTGGTGGATTGCCTGCGTCTTTTGAATTCATGGCCCTTGTGTACTGTTAGGGACCAGGAACCATACAGAACACAAAAATGTAAAAATGCAAAAACACCTTTATTGAAATAACAAAAGCAAACAAAGCAAAATCGTGATCCAGAAGCGTAAACCAAAAGACAAGTTGGGATCAGGAACCAAGACAGGTACTCAGCCAAGCCGGGGTCAGGAATGTGGAGATCAGCGAAGTCAGGAACAAGGCCAGCAATCAGGAACCAGAAGGGATGTCAGAGGAAGCCAGGTCATACACAGGTAATCAGCAACTCAGGATAACGAGCTTGCTTCAGAATCAGGCACAGGGCTGATAGCAGTTAGGTGAGCAAACACAGAGAGGTCAGCTGATTCAGCCAGCTCAGCAAAGGAAAGGCAGCAGTAATGGATAGCAGAGCACTGGATTAGCTCAGACAGCAGAATGAGCATCAGACCTAAGCTAAACCTTGACAAAACCTCATATTCCTCATGGTTGCTCACACGTACTGGCCGAGGACGCAATGAGGTAGTGAATCGGTTACACACCAGCGGATTCAGAAGTGAAATGTGGAACACATTAGATATGTTCGTACCGGGAAGAAGGTCTAAGGCATAAGTCACTGGTTTGATCTGGTGAAGAATGCGGAAGGGACCAACAAAACGGGGAGGCAGTTTCTGGGATGGCACTTGAAGACTGAGGTTGCGGGTATACAGCCAAACCCTTTCCCCAACATGGTAGGTGGGAGAGAATGAGTGCCTATGATCGTCCTGAGTCATTTTACGTTGCATAGACCATTGGAGTGAGTTCTGAACCTGCACCCAAAGGGAACGGAGTTCTCTTAAGTGGTTCTCCAATGTTGGAATGTCTTGTGGCAAAAACATATCGTGCAACATGGACGGTTGAAACCCATAGATAGCCATAAATGGGGATAACCCAGAGGACATGTTGAGAGCACTATTGCGGGTGAACTCTGCCCAAGGTAGCAGGTTGGCCCAGCTGTTGTGATGGTCTGAGATGAAGCAACGCAAAAATTGTTCTAGAGCTTGGTTAGCTCGCTCCGCTGCACCATTGGACTGTGAGTGATAAACTGAGGGGAAAGAGCTGAATTCCCAATTGCGCACAGAATGCCCTCCAAAATCTGGAAAGAAGCTGGTTCCCTCAATCCGAGACTATTACCTCCGGTCTGCCATGGAGACGGAAAACCTCCTGCGCAAAGATGGAGGCAAGCTCCTGAGCCGTGGGTACATTTTTCACAGGTACGCAGTGTGCCATCTTGGAAAATCTATCTACAACTAAGAGGATTACAGTATGATCATGTGAGGTGGGTAGGTCAGCTATAAGGTCAGTCAGTCGGTCAGAGTAAGTACCGGGGCACTAGTACCTTCCAACAGATGCCTCAATTATTTTAAAGCCAGAATAATGGCCAGTAATTCTCTGTCACCTGTTTCGTAATTGTACTCTGCAGGGCATAACTTTTTGGAAAAGAACCCAGGGCGTTCAGGAGTAGGATGCTGAGACGGCACCTGCTCCTGTCTCAGATGAATCATCCTCGAGTATAAATGGCAAGGCAGGGTTAGGATGAGCCAATACTGGTGCCACAGCAAAGGCTTGTTTCAGGGTATCAAACGCCTGTATGGCCTCAGGTGACCAATGGAGAGGGTCACTTCCTAATCTGGTTAGGTCCGAAATGGGCTTCACTATGGGTGAAAAGTTTTTAATTAATTTACGATAGTAATTGGCGAAACCCAGAAAACTTTGTATGGAGCGCAACCCAATAGGACGAGGCCATTATAATACAGCAGATAGTTTGAGTGGGTCCATTGCAAAGCCAGCTGTGGATATTACGTAACCAAGAAATGTGACCTGAGTCTGGAGAAATTCACACTTCTCCAGTTTGCAAAATAGCCCATTCTCCCACAACTTTTGAAGGACTCATACAACATCCGATCGATTGGGTTTAGAGGGATGAAGAATGGATCAGGATGTCGTCGAGATAGACTACCTGTCACGGTTTGTTTGACTCACAGACACAGAGTTAAGATAAAAACACAGCTTTATTGAAAAATAATAAAGAACCCTCACAGGTCCTGAATATCACCCATATGTTACAGACACACGACAAGTTCAAGTAATATAGCATACAATGTATACATGTATAGGCTCTACCGGCCTCACCAAAATACCGGGTAAGGCAGCTTAGAAGATGGTGCAAAGGAACTGAGGAGGCTCTACCGGCCTTACCAAAATACCGGGCAAGGCAGCCTAATCTGGTACAGCAAGGAACTGAGAAGGCTTTACCGGCCTTACCAAAATACCGGGTAAGGCAGCCTAATCTGGTGAAACAAGGAACTGAGGAGGCTCTACCGGCCTTACCGAATACCGGGTAAGGCAGCCTATGACTGGTGTGACACGGTGTAGAGGAGGCCCTACCGGTGCTATAACGGAGGCAGCAAAGCAACCGGTTAGATGGAGTGGAGCAAACCAGTGCCGTATACCGGTGCAAAAAGCGCAATCTCGGAGGCAACACTTGCGGCTGGAAGGACAGAGTGGAGCGAACCAGTACAATGTACTGGGCAAACACGGAGGCCCTACCGGTGCTATAACGGAGGCAGCACTAGCAACCGGTGTCTGAGTGGAGCAAACCAGCTACTGTATATCAGCGCAATCTCGGAGGCAACACTTGCGACTGGAAGGACAGAGTGGAGCAAACCAGTACCATGTACTGAGCAAACACGGAGGCCCTACCGGTGCTATAACGGAGGCAGCACTAGCAACCGGTGTCTGAGTGGAGCAAACCAGCTACTGTATACCATTGCAATCTTGGAGGCAACACTTGCGACTGGAAGGACAGAGTGGAGCGAACCAGTGCCATGAGCAAACACGGAGGCCCTACCGGTGCTATAATGGAGGCAGCACTAGCAACCGGTGTCTGAGTGGAGCAAACCAACTACTGCATACCAGCGAAATCTCGGAGGCAACACTTGCGACTGGAAGGGCAGAGTACAGACCAAGGAGCTCAGAGTAATCGGAAATAAGGCAAGCCTGTGGGCAGCGGTGCCAAACCAGAAAGGCACCGGAAGTCAGAATGTCGCCAAGGCGACCAGAGTCAGAATGGAACACTGCAAGTCGGAATCCAGGAACAGGAACATCAGCCAGGCCGGGTCAGGATACCGGAGCAGAGGGACCTGGCTTCTGAGGGTATTTAGAGTGAAAAATACACAGTAATTTGGGAGCATGAAGGTCCTTACACTCAACCCAGGATCGTTCTTCCGGACCATAACCCTTCCAATGTACCAAATACTGCAATTTTCCTCTAAATCTGAGTGAATCAGTTATACTTTGAACTTCGTACTCCTCCTGACCTTCTACCTCTATAGGCCCTGGCACCACAGGGGTAGTAGTATAACGGTTGCATACCAGAGGTTTGAGGAGAGATACATGGAACACATTATGGATGCGCATGGACGCAGGGAGATCCAAGGCATAAGAGACAGGGTTAATTTTACGGATCACCCTGAACGGACCAATAAACTGGGGAGCCAGTTTGTTGGACGGAACTTGTAACTTGAGATTTCTGGAGGATAGCCATACCCTGTCCCCAACCTGAAAGGACACTGCTGGCAGCTGTCTACGATTGGCATGGCGCTGATGATGCTGGAAAGACTGACTGAGTGCCCTCTGAACCTGTGCCCAAGTGGAGCGAAGCTGCTCAATATGCTCATCCAGAGCTGGAATCTGTTGTGACTGGAATGAGTCCGGGAGCAAGCAAGGCTGGAACCTGTAGTTGATGAGAAATGGGGAGCTCCCGGACGAAGAGTTAACCACACAGTTCCTGGCGAACTCTGCCCACGGCAACAGGTTGGCCCAGTTATCATGGTGATCTGTGACAAAACAGTGCAGGAACTGCTCCAGTCCCTGGTTGGCACACTCAGCAGCCCCATTGTTCTGGGGGTGGTAGGCAGAGGAGTAGGACAGTTGAATGCCCATCTGTTCACAAAATGCTCTCCAAAATCTGGACATGAACTGGCTCCCCCGGTCAGACACCAGAACTCTAGGTACCCCATGCAACCGAAATACCTCTTTAGCGAAAACCACAGCTAATTCTTTGGCAGAGGGAAGGCCATGGAGAGGCACGAAATGAGCCATTTTAGAAAACCTGTTAACCACCATAAGTATGAAGGAATACCCTCTAGATACTGGCAACTCTCACATGAAATCGATGGACACGTGAGACCAGGGACGTTCACCATTAGTTACTGGTTGGAGTAGGCCCACAGGGAGGTGTCTAGGGGTCTTGGCACAAGCACAGGTGGCACAGGCAGTGGTAAATGCAGAACAGTCGGCCCTCAGAGAGGGCCACCAGAAAACTTGTGAGAGAGACCATATTAATTGATCCCTACCAATATGCCCAGCAGCCTTAGAGGAGTGGTATGTTTCAAGTAATCGAGTACGGAATGGCTCATCAACAAAACACTTGCCCACTGGGGTTTCCGGAGGGGCCGTAGCCTGGGTGGCCAGAATCTCTTCCCCCAGTGGCGAAGTGATACTAGTACGAAGGGTGGCTAATATGCGGTCAGGCTGTATAATGGGTACTGGGACCTCTTCCCTCTCAGTCTCAGGCTCAAATTGTCTAGACAGGGCATAAGCCCTAACGTTCTTGGAACCCGGCAAATATGATACAATGAAATTAAATCGGGAAAGAAACAAGGTCCATCTGGCCTGGCGAGAGGACAGTCTTTTAGCCTCTGACAGATAAGTCAGGTTTTTGTGATCAGTGAGAATCAATACTGGACTTTTGGTGCCTTACAATAAGTGACGCCATTCTTTCAGGGTGAGAATGATAGCCAGTAGTTCTCTGTCATCTATCTCATAGTGACTTTGGGCGACTGACAGCTTCTTAGAGAAAAACCCACATGGTCTGAGAGTGCTCCCTGCTACCGGTCATTGAGAAAGTACTGCCCCAACCCCAATCTCTGAGGCATCAACTTCCAGTGTAAAAGGAAGAGATGGGTTGGCATGGGATAGCACCGGAGCAGCTGCAAAAGCGGATTTCAGTGTCTCAAAGGCATGTTATGCTGCCTCAGACCATTGGGAAGGATTGGTGCCCTTGTGTGTGAGGTCAGACAATGGTTTAACAATCGTGGAAACATTCTTAATAAACTTTCTGTAATAATTAACGAACCCCAGGAATCGCTTTTAACCCTTTGGACCGTGGCCTTTGCAATACTGCAGCGAGTTTCTCCTGATCCATAGCAATACCTTCCTTGGCAATTACGAGCCCCAAAAATGGCACACTGGATCTATGAAACTCGCATTTTTCCATTTTACAAAATAGTTTATTTATGCATAAGCGAAGCAACACTTCGGACACATCTTTGATGTGTTGTGACAAATTAGCCAAGTGTATAAGTATATCGTTCAGGTAGACAACAACACAGGACTGCAGCATGTCACAGAGGATATCATCAATAAATTCTTGGAACACTGCAGGTGCATTACAGAGGCCAAACGGCATAACTAGATATTCATAGTGCCCGGATCTAGTGTTTAAAAGCCATTTTCCACTCATCACCAGCTTTAATCCGAATCAGGTTATAGGCCACAGTAGGTCTAGTTTCGTAAAGATGGAGGAACCTTTTAACCTGTCAAATAATTCGGTGATGAGTGGTATCGGATAGGCAATTTTGGGCATCAACTTATTTAGGCCACGGTAATCGATACACGGTCTTAACTCGCCATTCTTCTTCTTCACGAAAAAGAACCAGCACCAGCAGGTGAGGTGGATTTCCTGATGATCCCTCTCTTGAGGGCATCCTCAATGTATTCTTCCATAGCTTGGTTCTCATTGCATGACAGTGGATACGTACGGCCCCTAGGGGGCACCACCCACGGGGGCAAATCAATGGCACAATCATAAGGCTTGTGCTGAGGCAGAGTGCCAGCCTCTCCCTTGCTGAAAACATCACTGGATTGTTGGTATTCAACCGGCAATGAGGGAGAGGCACACAGAATCTTAATAGGGTGAGACACACAATGCTCCTTACAATATTGAGACCAGGACGTAATCTCACAATTCTGCCAATCAAACTGAGGATTATGCAGCTGCAACCAAGGAAATCCCAGAATGACTGCATGGTGAGGAGAATGAATTATCCTGAACTGCTGTTCTTCCCTGTGAAGAACCCCAATCGTCATAGGTAGTGATATAGTTTCAAGAGTAATCTGAGCTGGTTCTAATGGTCTGCCTTCAATGGCAAGAGGTGATTCCCTATTAACCAGCGGAATCTTGTGCCGTTCAGCAAAGGCACTATCCATAAAGTAACCGGCCGCGCCAAAATCAATCAGGGCCAGAACCTCCACTGAGCGATCTGCCCAAGAGAATACCACCTGGATGGTGGGTTTCTGTATGATCGGATCTGAGGACGGTTGAACACCACCTAGGGCCTGTCCCCCAAGGTACCCTAGGTACGTTTGTTTCCCGGACGCACGGGACAGGTTCTTAACATGTGCCCAGTTTTACCACAGTATAAGCATAACCCCTGCCTCCTGCGGTGTGCTTGTTCCTCCTTAGTTAACCTGGTAAAACCTATCTGCATAGGTTCACAGGATTCTCGTATATGGTCATTAGGTTTAGGCAACGAGGGAGGGATGGGTGGGCATAATGAACTGCTGAGCCCACTGCTTTTAGGCCGTAGTCTACGGTCTTTAGCCATAAGTCTCTCACGGATCCAAGTGTCAATTAGAATAGCATAATCAATATATTCGTCCAAATCATTAAGCAATTCTCTAGCTGCGGTCTCATCTTTGTGGTCGGCCAGACCTTGAGCAAAGGCTGCCACCAACGCTTCATTAGTCCAACCTACCTCTGCTGCTAGTGTGCAGAATTCTGTGGCGTAGTTGCCCACCATCCGCTTGCCCTGTTGTATCTCCATTAGATGTTTAGCAGCAGAGGCGGTTCTACCAGGGATCTCAAATACTCTCCGAAATGTTTGCACAAATTCCCTGAAATTTTTTGTGCAAGGTTTCACACTTTCCCATAAGGGATTGGCCCATGCCAGGGCTCTACCGGTCAGTAAGGATATCATAAACCCAACTTTACTGCGATTATTAGGAAAAGCATGAGGGGTTAATTCTAGAAATATCTCAAGTTGGTTGATGAACCCTCTGCATAGACTGGGTTCGCCATCATATCTGGGTGGCAATGGTGCAGAAGCGGTTAACCCTTTGACTGAGGCCACAGAAGTCACAGGTGCATTCTCCGGTGTCAAGACTGGGGGACCACCGGACTCGGGACAGGCTTGTCAGGGAGTACTGTACGCACAAGAATGGTTTGTATAGCCATGCCAACTGATCCAGGTGCTGCTCATGTACATCCATCCTCCAATGGATGTTCTTTGCATTACCCTCACCCTTATTGCCTGAGGTCATGGCCCTTTCATACTGTCACGGTTTATTTGACTCACAGACACAGAGTTAAGATAAAAACACAGCTTTATTGAAAAATAATAAAGAACCCTCACAGGTCCTGAACATCACCCATATGTTACAGACACACGACAAGTAATATAGCATACAATGTACACATGTATAGGCTCTACCGGCCTCACCAAAATACCGGGTAAGGCAGCCTAGAAGATGGTGCAAAGGAACTGAGGAGGCTGTACCGGCCTTACCAAAATACCGGGCAAGGCAGCCTAATCTTGTACAGCAAGGAACTGAGGAGGCTCTACCGGCCTTACCAAAATACCGAGTAAGGCAGCCTAATCTGGTGAAACAAGGAACTGAGGAGGCTCTACCGGCCTTACCGAATACCAGTACCTGTATTGCTGAGCAAAAAGCAATAGTGCAGCAGGGGAAGGGTGAGAACCCTGACACATGTTGGTTATCAATTAATGATCTGCACTATAGAGAAAGGGCCAAGGAATCGTGGTCACAATTTTCTGGTGGGACAAGGCAGCCGGACATGAGCAGAGGAGAGCCACACTTTATCTCCTACTTAGTAGGAGGGTGCAGGAGACCGGTGTTGATCCAGTTAAGTCTTGTAACGGAGCTGAGCTTGAGACGGGATCTGCTGCAATGTTCTATGTTTAGTCCAAAGCAGATGAAAGCATTGAGTTACATCAAGTGTATAAAGATCAGCAGGTAAGTTGGGGAGCACCTGAGGTTAATATTTAAACATAGCATGGAAGGGAGAGGGATGGATGGACCAATGAACTTTGTTATTGTGAGCAAATTCCGCTAGTGGCAATAATGATATCCAATTATCCTGTAAGTCAGTGGTGTGACATTGCAAATTACAGTAGTATATCGTTCAGGTAGACAACAACACAGGACTGCAGCATGTCACAGAGGATAGCATTAATAAATTCTTGGAACACCGCAGGTGCGTTACAGAGGCCAAACGGCATAACTAGATATTCATCCCTATGTTTGGTCCAAAGCAGATGAAAGCATTGAGTTACATCAAGTGTAGAAAGATCAGCAGGTAAGTTGTGGAGCACCTGAGGTTAATATTTAAACATAGCATGGAAGGGAGAGGGATGGATGGACCAATGTACTTTGTTATTGTGAGCGAATTCCACTAGTGGCAATAATGATATCCAATTATCCTGTAAGTCAGTGGTGTGACATTGCAAATTACAGTTTGAGGGTCTGATTTATCCATTTGGCTTGACCATTAGTCTGTGGATGATACCCAGAGGATGGGCCAGTTTGGTAAGACACCACCACAAAGATAGTGTTGAGATGCTCTGATAGAAACAAATCTTCAATAAAATGCATGGTTATGCATCTCCTTGGTATGGAGGGTACTGGAAAAAGGATGCAGCAGACCAGATCTTTTATTCTAGCACATACCTCTCAGGAAGACACATTAGAGTATACGTCTCTACCCCGATGAGGCCACCAAAACCTTCTCTGGACCAGATGAAGAGTTTTGCATGGTTCCTCGTGACCTGCGACAGTGAGGTCATGAAAATAATGAAGCACTTGCAGATGGAGGAATGGTGGGAATGAAGATCCGGTGTTGGAAGTACAACAGACCATCAATGTATTTTAGTGCATATTTAGTCATGGAGGAACACTCAGGAGTAGTGAGATGCGCTACATCGGACATGAAAGGTGGTCCCATCAGGAGAAACTGCTGAAGCTGGAGGACTGTGTTGGCAGAAGTAGAGGAGACAACCGATGCCGGTAGGCTACTGGATAGAACATCCACACATGGACGAAGACCGCCGTCTTTTTTTATCCACAGAGAATATGCCTGCCTCGGCCTGGAAAAAAGAAGGCCATATAAACACCTTTCCTAGATTCTCTGTGATGTAGGACTGTAGATGTTGGAGTTCCGGTCCGGACAAAGGGTAAATCTGACCGTATGGTATAGCTGCCTCAGGCATTAGTTCTATTGGGCAATCATTTGTGCAATAAGGAGGGAGTATATCAGCTCCATTTTTGTTGAAAGTATCTCTGAAGGTTGTGTTTTGAGGCAGCAGGGAAGCTGAAGAAATAGAAGCAAAACGTATCTAGTGAAGGAAGCATACACTGGTTTTGGCTGTTTAGAGAAGTGTGACACGGAGTCAGAAGTCCAGTTATTCATAGGGATGTGTACCCATAGCCATGGAAGGCCTAATATGAGAGGAGAGGAGGTGGGATGATGTTGAACTGTATGTATTCAAGGTGTCGGGCACCAACCAGCAAACACTGAGATTCTAATTCCCGAGTAATGGGCCCCTGGTGGTTATTCCTACCATCGACCATTCAGATGCTGAAGGGTTGAGCCTTCATTCGGGTAGGGATACCCAGAATGGTGACTAGATCCTGGACCAGGAAACATCCACTAGCCCCTTAATCAATTTTGTCTGTCGTCCAATATAGGTTACTGGTAACTTGGGAAGGCGACCCCCCCTTTAAGTAGGCAGGAACAATTCCTGAAAAGTAGTGCAGGGTGGAGCCTTCTTCCTCTCCTAGCTGGTGCCCAGCCAATCCCCTCCAGTAAGATTTATTTCTTGATGAATCAAGCCATGAGAACAGTTCTGCTATAGTTTTAGCTTATTTATTATTTATCTGTTAGATATGAAATACCAACTATTAGACGGATTACCATTACCAACATTCCCAAGTTGGATAGCTCAGTTTCCAGGTGCTGTTGTGGACCTGTCAGCCCTGAGAAGGAAAAGCTTGTGTAACTTTTTTTTTCCCTGGAAATTGCCCATTGAGGCTTCTTCTTTAGAAAATGGTAATCTGAAGACAGAAGACCTGCTAAAAAGGTGAGCAACCTTTTCAGTGCTGAGGTCCACATGTCCTATGCTTCCCCTCCACACAGGGGTCTTCTCTGGAGTTCATACTGCATACTACTGCACTCAGTGGGTTTATCTGTATGTCTGTGAGGTTTGGAGCAATTGGGTTTCTGTGGTAAATTTACCCTTTAACTGCTGGTTTGGGCACTTTTGAGGGGTTTATTGCACTTTCCCTCCTGGGTCCAGTGTTTATTCCATCTTTTTAGTGTTTGCTGGTGCCTTATGCACTGTTCACACACCTTTTGTAATTTTCTGTTTTTGATTTTGGGCGCTTTACCACATAGACGCCATGCTTCATTCACTTCTATGGGACTTTACAGTTTGGGACATATCTCTGCAACTGCTCAACTTAGTGACGTCAGAGACTGCTAATTTTGTTTGTCTGTCCTTGTTCTATCATCTGGTTAACATTCTGATTGTTTTGGGGGGCTCAGGGGGATTCGGACACTGTGTGGGGTGCTTTTAAAAGGAAAACTACATTCCTCATGAGCGCTTGCTTCACGCGTTCGTTTCTGATTGGCTCCCGTCACGGACGCTGTTTTCTGCATTCCCTTCATGAGTATCCTACACAGGGCTTGGACTCTCCTTCTCTCCTCAGCAGATTAACCCTTTGCCTGCCAGATAAGTACATTTTAGCTATTTCTGGGGTGAAATACTTAATCTTAGACACTATATATGGGTGTACTTTATACTTTCAGATGTTTTGAGCTCAGTTGGAACTTGGGGCTAAACCTAAGACTAAGAATAATGGGGTGTCTGTGACCCCCATTGTGCATTGCTCCTCATGTCAATCAGGGCTGCCTACAGAATGCTGTGGTCATTTATGCTTCTCATGTGCTGCTGCCCCTGCGCCTCCCCCTAGGACCTCCAGCCGTGCACTAGAGCCACTGTGGTTGCAACCGTTTAAAGGGATAGTAATACTTAAATATTACTAATCCCCATATTGTAGCTATGGTACAAATAATTGAATTGTCCCCAGGTTAATCTCTCAAACCTTTTTGGTTTGAGAGATAACAGAGCGCAAAGTTCCCCCTCCCTCCTCCTTCCCTGAAGTCAGCGTTGTACCTGACTGCAGGGGAAGTCTGTCATACGACATGCTTACGGCTCTGCAGCTGAGCCGAGATCGTGTTAGTAAAAAATAATTATTTCACTGAAATGGTCTTCTACATGTGCTTGTTTTGCAAGCACACGTAGAAGACCGTTTCAGTGAAATAATTATTTTTTACTAACGAGATCTCGGCTCAGCTGCAGAGCCGCCTGAAGCAAATAAGACCGGATATCCCTGCAGTCAGTACAAAGCTGACTTAGGGGGAGGGTAGGGGTTACTTTACTTTCAGTTATCTCTCAAACCATAAAGGTTTGAGAGATGAACCTGGGGACAATTAGATTCTTTGTACCATAGCTACAATATGGGGATTAGTAATATTTAAGTATTACTATCCCTTTAAATCATTTACTAGAGACCTAAGGCCTACCTTACAACTCCTTCCATCCCAATTACAGGGCATCTTCCAGTCCTGACAGCTCCCTACTTCTATCAGGTCTTCCCTACCGAAGCCGCAGGGGGTACCTGATGTATCAGACTCCTCTGAAGAGGAACTGTTGGTGGACTCAGATAAGGGTGAACGTTCTGCGGTGGTATCCTCCCAATTCTTTGGTGACCCCTTTGAAGCTGACCCTGATCTCTCTGCTGAGGGCCTGAACAGGTCAGTATTTGCTACGCTGAACATTTCCCTGGTCTCTGAGACTCCCAAGAACCCTTCTGATGTGTTTTATGAACCTAAGAAGCAGTGTACCTTCTTTCCACCTAATCCCACTCTTGACCAACTTGTGTCAGATGAGTGGAAGTCCCCTGATACGAAATCTACTGTTGTCACGGTTTGTTACGACTCTCAGACACAAAGTTAGGTAAAAACACAATTTTATTGAAAATTATTTAAAAAAATGATCCCTTAGGATTCCAACATGACATACAACATACAATAATAGAGAGATACGAATAGCAGGCTCTACCAGCCTTGCCAATATACCGGGCAAGACAGCCAGTAATCTAATACAGTAGGCTCTACCGGCCTTGCCAGTACCGGGTAAGGCAACCTGCAGATGGAATAAGTACCAGGTTCTACCGGCCTTACCAACACCGGGCAAGGCAGCCCAATGGAACTTGAGTAGGCACTACCGGTCTTGCCAACACACCGGGCAAGACAGCCAGATATATTAAATAATAGGCTCTACCGGCCTTGCCAATACTGGGTAAGGCAACCTGCAGATGGAATATGTACCAGGTTCTACCGGCCTTACCAATACCGGGCAAGGCAGCCCAAAGGAGTGTTGTGAAGGCTCTACCGGCCTTGCCAATACTGGGTAAGGCAACCTGCAGATGGAATGTGTACCAGGTTCTACCGGCCTTACCAATACTGGGCAAGGCAGCCCAAAGGGACTCACTCTAGGAACGCCCAACAGAGAGTACGTATTTAATGCTCTTGGAGCAAACCAGCGTCCACGCGCTGGAACCAACAGCGATTTGTATAGCCGCAAGGCTTTGGAGCAAACCAGCGTCCGTACGCTGGAACCAACAGTAATGTGTATAGCCGCAAGGCTTTGGAGCAAACCAGTGCCCGCACGCTGGAACCAACAGTAGTGTGTATAGCCGCAAGGCTTTGGAGAAAACCAGCGTCCGCACGCTGGAACCAACAGTAATGTGTATAGACATAAGGCTTTGGAGCAAACCAGCGCCCGCACGCTGGAACCAACAGTAATGTGTATAGACACAAGGCTTTAGAGCAAACCAGCATCTGCACGCTGGAACCAACAGTAATGTGTATAGCCAGGAGGCTTTGAGAGCAACCAGCGTCCGCACGCTGGAACCAACTGTAATGTGTATAGCCACAAGGCTTTGTAGCAAACCAGCGTCCGCAATCTGGAACCAACAGTAATGAGTATAGCTGGGAGGCTTTGGAGCAAACCAGCGTCCGCACGCTGGAGCCAACAGTACTGTGTACAGCCGCAAGGCTTCGGAGCAAACCAGCGTCCGCACGCTGGAACCAGCAGCAATGTGTATAGCCGCAAGGCTCTGGAGCAAACCGCACACTGGAACCAACAGTTGTTCGGAAGCTAAAAGGCTGGAATAAACCCGCGTCTGCACACGTGGGCTAAGAATGTCACCCAAGCGACCAGGCGTCAGGGATACAGCTAGCTGGACAAGAGACGACAGGAACTCGCAGGAAACCAAATGATCAGGAAGTCTTCAATGAGGGAGAACAGCAGGAAACATCAACCTCTCAGGACTAGGCAGTAACCACTCTGGAACAACTCTGCAGACAGGATACTCAGGAACAAGATGTATTCTGGAACTCAGGAACACAGCTACAGGTACTAACAAATACAGGAACATGGTCAAGGCTAACGTGGTCAGAGACACCACGAAAGGGCAACCGTAGGTTTAAATAGACAGACTGAGGCGGGATAAAGGCAGACAACCAATAGGAGCCCCCTAATGGTCACTGGCAAGGAAGTGCAACAATCACGGGCACCGTGATAGTACCCCCCTTTCAAAGACCCCCTCTCCTAGAATAGGGTCTAGGCTTCTGCGGATATTTAGCTTGAAAAGCCCTAGATAACCTAGGTGCATGAAGGTCCTTACTGTCCACCCATGATCGATCTTCAGGACCATATCCCTTCCAATGTACCAGGTACTGTACCCTTCCTCTCAGCCTTCGGGAATCAATAATGCTCTGTACTTCGTACTCCTCCTGACCCTCAACCTCAATAGGCCCTGGTACCACAGGTGTAGTGGTATAACGGTTGCATACGAGAGGCTTAAGAAGGGACACATGAAACACATTATGGATACGCATCGATGCAGGTATATCTAGTGCATAGGAAACAGGGTTAATTTTGCGAATCACTCTGTATGGACCAATGAACCGGGGAGCCAACTTATTAGACGGAACCTGGAGCTTAAGATTTCTGGAAGAAAGCCACACTCTATCTCCAACCTGAAAGGAAACCACTGGAAGCCTTCTGCGATTAGCATAGCGATGATGACGCTGAAATGACTGACCAAGTGCCCTCTGAACTTGTGCCCATGTGGAACGGAGTTGCTCGATATGCTCATCCAGAGCTTGAATCTGTTGCGTCTGGAAGGAATCTGGAAGCAAACAGGGCTGAAACCCATAATTGATCAGAAACGGAGAGCTACCAGATGAAGAATTAACCGCACAGTTCCTGGCAAACTCTGCCCAAGGCAACAAGTCAGCCCAATTGTCATGATGGTCAGTAATAAAACAGCGCAGAAATTGTTCCAAGCCCTGATTTGCCCGTTCAGCGGCTCCATTGGTCTGGGGATGGTAGGCCGAGGAAAAGGACAGCTGTATGCCCATCTGTTCGCAAAATACCCTCCAAAACCTAGACACGAACAGGCTCCCCCTGTCGGACACCAGTACCCTGGGCACTCCATGCAACCAAAATACTTCTCTGGCAAACACAATTGCCAATTCCTTAGCCGAGGTAAGGCCACGGAGGGGCACGAAATGAGCCATTTTCGAAAACCTGTCCACCACCATTAATATGAAGGAATATCCTCTAGACAAAGGCAATTCTCCCATAAAGTCAATGGAAACATGAGACCAGGGACGCTCGCCATTAGGCACAGATTGAAGCAAGCCCACCGGGAGATGTATAGGGGTCTTGGCATGGGCGCAGGTGGCACAGGCATTAGTAAACTCGGCACAATCATTTCTCATAGAAGGCCACCAAAATAACTGAAAAAGGGACCATAACAGTTGGTCTCTACCAATATGTCCCGCAGCCTTAGAGGAATGGTACGTTTAAAGTAATTGAGTACGGAATGGTTCAGCGACAAAACATTTGCCCATTGGAGTCTCCTGAGGTGCGGAAGCCTGGGAAGCCAAAATTTCCTCCCCCAAAGGAGAAGTGATACTAGTACGGATCGTAGCCAATATTCGATCGGGTTGAATGATAGGTGCTGGTGCTTCCATTCTGTCACTCTCAGCCTCAAATTGTCTTGACAAGGCATCAGCCCTAACATTCTTAGATCCCGGTAATTATGATAAAATGAAATTGAATCGAGATAAGAATAACGTCCATCTGGCCTGACGAGAAGACAATCTCTTGGCCTCAGAGAGATAAGTCAGGTTTTTATGTTCCGTCAAGATTAAGACAGGATTTTTAGTGCCTTCCAGTAAATGTCGCCATTCCTTAAGGGCAAGGATAATGGCCAATAACGCTTTGTCCCCAATCTCATAGTGGCTCTGAGCTCCAGTCAATTTTTTTTGAAAAAAACCTACAGGGTCTGAGAGTTCCACCTTTATTGTGTCGTTGAGAAAGTACTGCCCCAACCCCACTATCCGAGGCATCAACCTCTAATGTAAACGGAAGCAAAGGATTGGGGTGGGCTAGCACAGGAGCCTCCGTAAAAGCCAGTTTTAATTTTCGAAAGGCCTCCTCAGCACTTGCTGGCCAACAGGATGGATTAGTGTCCTTATGCGTAAGGTCAGACAATGGTTTAACAATGGAAGAAAAGTTCCTAATAAACATCCTGTAATAATTAGCGAAACCCAAGAATCGCTGTATAGCTTTAAGACTCTTAGGTCGTGGCCACTGTAGGACTGCTGTCAACTTTTCTTTGTCCATGGCAATGCCATCATTGCCAATCACAAACCCCAGGAATGGCACACTAGTTCTGTGAATCTCGCATTTCTCTAATTTGCAATAAAGCTTATTCTTTCGTAGCCGTAGCAATACTTCAGACACATCCTTGATGTTTTGTGACAAATTTTGGGAATGAATCAATATGTTGTCAAGATACACCACAACACATGACTGTAACATATCTCTGAGAACATCATTTATCAGTTCCTGTAAAACTGCAGGTGCGTTACACAAGCCGAATGGCATGATTAGGTATTCATAGTGCCCAGATCTAGTGTTAAAGGCAGTATTCCACTCATCACCGGCTCGGATCCGAACCAAATTGTATGCCGCCCGTAAATCTAATTTGGTAAAGATCGAAGAGCTCGGTGATGAGTGGTATCGGATAAGCGTTCTTAGCTATCAGTTTATTCAAGCCACGGTAGTCAATGCACGGTCTCAATTTGCCATTTTTCTTTTTCACAAAAAAGAATCCAGCCCCTGCCGGAGAGGTAGATTTCCTTATGATCCCTCTAGCAAGGGCATCAGAAATATAATCTTCCATAGCCTTATTTTCCTCACAAGATAATGGATATGTGCGTCCCCTGGGAGGTACTACTCCAGCAGGCAATTCAATACTACAATCATAAGGTCTGTGCTGAGGTAAAGTGCCAGCCTCTCCTTTGCTAAAAACATCACCAAACTGCTGGTATTCTTCTGGTATTGTGAGGGTGAGGAGTGGATCAGCGCAATCAAAAAAAGGAAAAAACATAAAAGAAAAATTAATAGACTAAGTGTAGTATTAAAATAAACCAATGATATACAGAAAAAAGGACACTAAAAATAATAAGCTGAATAAGACTATGTGTGATAATAAGCTAGATATATAGGAAACAAAAGTATCAAAAAGTATGTGGTGAAAGCCAGAAAATAATGAGAACAGGTCTAGGAGGAAGGCTACTAGGCCTGCATTAAAATGTAACCAATGAAGTGGATACGTGTATAAAATGGATACACTGCAGAGTATCAATAGTCAGCACATGTATTAAGTGGGTAAAAAGCAAAACAAGTACAAATGATAAAAACAAATATAGCTTTATAGGACAAATAAATGGTAGCTGACCAAGAAGTCAATTAAAATATAATAATAGTGTGGATGTGGTACAGATGTACCCTTACTTGATATATACTTGATCTAGAGCTCGTAGAATCTGGAAGATCAGACTTGATTTCCGATGTCCATACAGAGGAAATTCTCGTGTCTTGGACTTGATGAGTCTGTATCCTACCCAAACTAGATCATACCAACAATAGCATACAGACTCCATACGTACCTCCTTTTTTAGGGAGGAACCCGCGGGCCCCTCTACATCGATGGGTCCGAGAAGAATGGAAAAACCACACCAATCAAAACCCAAATCGGCCACCGCAAAGAAGAGAGAAAGGAAGAAAAACAAGAGGGAGATGAGCAGGAACTAAGACAAAACAAAAGAAGACACCAAGATCCACAATAAATCAAGGCATATTTAACCTATCTGATCATCAACTGACATACAGTGAACTATCACTACTCAATAAAGGCTTAAAATTTGCTCCTACTAGTGCTCCAAATCAATTTGAACTATTTATGGATGTTCATAAATACATCTGTAAATTAACACTTCAAAGGCATTTTAGTATCAAGGATATAAATAATCGTACGCCACGAAACACCGATAGAAGCGAGATTACGCCAAGAGATTCAGAGATACTACAAATATTAGAAGGTTTACAGGAGGAATGCACTAGTTTGGGATTGGATTCATCTAACATCTCTATAGAGAAAGGCAACCCACCAGCACCTGTACAACATAGCAACTTTGCGCCACAGTCTGTGTTTTATCCTCAACAGTCTAAAGGTCCTTTCATTGAAGCATTTAGTGAAATGCTAATGAAAGATCTACAACAAATGTTTCATAAAAACAAATTTTGGAAGAAAAACTTGACATCAGGAGGACAAAAAAGCCTGAAAGCATTGATAGAAAACAATAATCTAGTAATAAAAGAAGCAGACAAAGGCGGTGGAATCGTGATCCAATCTAGAACGGATTATTTAAAAGAAGCAGACCGAATTCTGGGAGACAGTAGATTCTACCAACAACTAAACTATAACCCTACTACTCAATTCCATGAGGAATACTCTATACTCATCAAGGAAGCCTTCAATAATAATATTCTTAATAAAGATGAATTCAATTTCCTTAATATTAAACATCCAGTTACACCTATTACCATCTGCCGAAACTTCACAAGAGTTCTCAACAACCACCAGGTCGTCCCATAATATCAGGTATCAACTCTTTAACAAGTAACCTTTCACAGTTTATTGATTTCTTCCTTCAGCCTTTAGTCCAACAATTACCGTCCTACACTAGAGACTCGACACATATCTTGCGAAAATTTCAAGACATCAACTGGAAACCCAACTACTGGTGGGTTACATGTGACGTCACCTCTTTATATACAGTAATTGAACACAATAAAGGACTCGTGGCCACAAGCCATTTTTTAAGGACTAAAACAAATATGCCGGAAAAACAACAAATTTTTATAATACAGGCCATGAAATTCATATTGGAACACAATAACTTCATGTTCAACAACATGCACTACATCCAAAAGTGCGGTACAGCGATGGGTACGGGGTTTGCACCCAGCTACGCGAACCTATTTATGGGTTTTTGGGAGGAGAACTGTTTGGATAAGATTTGTGGGACAAACCACGTTCTTTACTCACGCTACATAGATGACCTCCTATTGATTTGGGAAGGTGAAGAAGACTCTTTAATGGCCTTGGAGGACCAACTCAATAAAAACACCTTTGGCCTACATTTTACAGTCAATTACAGTCAAGTATCAATTGTATTCCTGGATTTACATCTAAGCACAGAAGACAACATGATTATTAGTAAGACACACTATAAGGAAGTGGATGCGAACAGTTACATCCAGGCAACTAGTGCACATCATCCAGGATGGTTGAATAATATTCCTTATGGACAATTCCAAAGATTAAAAAGAAATTGTACCAAAGAATGCACTTTTGAACAACAAGCTACCACTCTCATAGATAAATTTAAAGAAAAAGGATACCCTCAAGGGATAATAGTCTCTGCACTACAAAAAAACAGGAAGATTCCAAGAAACCAACTCTTGACACATAAAAAGGTGAAAGAAAATGAGGAAAGGATCAAAAAGACCTATAAAACTCAATTTATCACACGCTATAGCTGTGCCAGCAACAAAATTCAAAATATCATAAAGAAACACTGGCCCATCCTGTTAGGTGATAGATTCCTCAAGAATATACTTCCACCACGCCCAACTGTGATCTTCAAGAAAGCCAGGAACCTTAAACAGTTTCTAGCACCGAGTACCCTTCGATCAGTAAAAGGACCAATGAACAAGGGATATATGAATATGGTCGATGGCTTGACTGTGATTGGCAACTTTAGATGTGGTCATACAATCTGTACCACTTGTCACCATATGATGCATCGCAGATCTAAGTTCTGCTCGACAAGCACTAGGGAAACCCACCAAATCAAAGACTTTTACAATTGCAATACCACCTATGCAATATACCTCCTAGAATGCCCATGCCAGAAACAATATATTGGACGTACCATCAGGAAAGTGAAAGAGCGATTCCTTGAACATAGAGGAAATATTATCCGAAGAAACTTAAAACATAGTGTAGCAAGGCATTTTTGGGAGGAACACGAAGGTGACAGTACTAAACTGCGCATTACAGTGATTGACCATATTAAACCACAACCAAGAGGAGGCGACAGATATACCAAACTTGCTCAGAAGGAAAGTTATTGGATATACAAGATGGATACTATGATTCCCATGGGTCTTAATGAAGAGCTTAACCTCTGGTGTATGTAACCTTCATTAGTTCCCTCCATCTCCCATTAATAATAAAAATCCTTTTCCTTCCTTCTAGTATATAGACATTTTTACACTACATCACTCATTTTATTAGTCTTCACTATTTAGTTTCTAGCTTCCTCCAATTAGCTATACAGATAGATACATTATTTCTCTTTCTTTTACTCTTGTTCAATCATCTTCTCCTTTGTCACTATACCACACCCCCTTTATGGTGATTGGTTCCTTTTTATTTAAATTTCCCTCTATGAGAAGCACCCTGTCTGATCCTTGAGAAAGGCGCGACATTATAGCGCCGAAACGCGTTGGATATTGACGGATTAATTATCCCCATTATATTCCTACTACATTTGGCATCAGTCCCTATTGTTGCATTGCATCACGTACAGTCATTTTTGCATATGAACACTATCACCCGATCGCTGTGATTTCTGTATGGCTCCGGGACTCCAACACATTGTGGAGCACTGGCCGTTTGCAGCAGGAGCTTATGTAGAGCGATACGGATACTACAGCTGTATCTACGTAACAACCACTCTTGCTCAGCACTCCTGTGCATTGCGAAGCATTGCTCTGAGGGATTGAACTAGCACGTTACCCATCTTTGTGACTGCTGTGTTTGGGACACTTGGCGGCACTATCAAGACGGGCACAAGACGGAGGATCCAGACTCATCAAGTCCAAGACGCGAGAATTTCCTCTGTATGGACATCGGAAATCAAGTCTGATCTTCTAGATTCTACGAGCTCTAGATCAAGTATATATCAAGTAAGGGTACATCTGTACCACATCTACACTATTATTATATTTTAATTGACTTCTTGGTCAGCTACCATTTATTTGTCCTATAAAGCTATATTTGTTTTTATCATTTGTACTTGTTTTGCTTTTTACCCACTTAATACATGTGCTGACTATTGATACTCTGCAGTGTATCCATTTTATACACGTATCCACTTCATTGGTTACATTTTAATGCAGGCCTAGTAGCCTTCCTCCTAGACCTGTTCTCATTATTTTCTGGCTTTCACCACATACTTTTTGATACTTTTGTATCCTATATATCTAGCTTATTATCACACATAGTCTTATTCAGCTTATTATTTTTAGTGTCCTTTTTTCTGTATATCATTGGTTTATTTTAATACTACACTTAGTCTATTAATTTTTCTTTTATGTTTTTTCCTTTTTTTGATTGCGCTGATCCACTCCTCACCCTCACAATACCAGAAGAATACCAGCAGTTTGGTGATGTTTTTAGCAAAGGAGAGGCTGGCACTTTACCTCAGCACAGACCTTATGATTGTAGTATTGAATTGCCTGCTGGAGTAGTACCTCCCAGGGGACGCACATATCCATTATCTTGTGAGGAAAATAAGGCTATGGAAGATTATATTTCTGATGCCCTTGCTAGAGGGATCATAAGGAAATCTACCTCTCCGGCAGGGGCTGGATTCTTTTTTGTGAAAAAGAAAAATGGCAAATTGAGACCGTGCATTGACTACCGTGGCTTGAATAAACTGATAGCTAAGAACGCTTATCCGATACCACTCATCACCGAGCTCTTCGATCTTTACCAAATTAGATTTACGGGCGGCATACAATTTGGTTCGGATCCGAGCCGGTGATGAGTGGAATACTGCCTTTAACACTAGATCTGGGCACTATGAATACCTAGTCATGCCATTCGGCTTGTGTAACGCACCTGCAGTTTTACAGGAACTGATAAATGATGTTCTCAGAGATATGTTACAGTCATGTGTTGTGGTGTATCTTGACAACATATTGATTAATTCCCAAAATTTGTCACAACACATCAAGGATGTGTCTGAAGTATTGCTACGGCTACGAAAGAATAAGCTTTATTGCAAATTAGAGAAATGCGAGATTCACAGAACTAGTGTGCCATTCCTGGGGTTTGTGATTGGCAATGATGGCATTGCCATGGACAAAGAAAAGTTGACAGCAGTCATCTGTACCACATCCACACTATTATTATATTTTAATTGACTTCTTGGTCAGCTACCATTTGTTTTTCCTATAAAGCTATATTTGTTTTTATCATTTGTACTTGTTTTGCTTTTTACCCACTTAATACATGTGCTGACTATTGATACTCTGCAGTGTATCCATTTTATACACGTATCCACTTCATTGGTTACATTTTAATGCAGGCCTAGTAGCCTTCCTCCTAGACCTGTTCTCATTATTTTCTGGCTTTCACCACACACTTTTTGATACTTTTGTATCCTATATATCTAGCTTATTATCACACATAGTCTTATTCAGCTTATTATTTTTTAGTGTCCTTTTTTCTGTATATCATTGGTTTATTTTAATACTACACTTAGTCTATTAATTTTTCTTTTATGTTTTTTCCTTTTTTTTGATTGCGCTGATCCACTCCTCACCCTCACTTTGCCTGCATACTCATCGACGGATCTGAGTACTTGGGAGCAGTAGCAGCATTAATAGGAACCCTCTATATCTCTCTTGTTTTCTACAGGGTGCTTCCATTACCTTCCCTATTTCTCTGTATTACCTCACGTATTTATATTTAGATAGTATTAGCCATAGAGTCACTGCAGTCACTCTTTACTACAGGAGCTGTGCGCAGGCTATCTTTTTTACTTCTCATTCTTCTGGTATTGCAGAGGAGGTGCACAGAACCTTAATAGGATGGGTGACGCACTTATCCATACAAAATGGAGACCAAGCCGAGATTTCATACTTTTGCCAATCAAATTGTGGATTATGTAACTGTAACCAAGGAAACCCAATATTACTGCATGGTGAGGAGAATTAATAAGTTGGAACTGCTGCTCCTCTCTATGGAGAGCCCCAATAGTCATAGATAAAGGCATAGTTTCAAATGTGACTTGAGCAGGTTCCAAAGGTCTACCATCAATTGCTTCGATAGCCAAGGGGGTTTCCATTTCAATACAAGGAACCCCGTGCAATTCAGCAAAGGTATTATACATAAAATACCCTGCTGCGCCAGAATCAACCAGGGCCAACACCTCCACTGAACGTTGTGCCCAGGATAATACCACCCATATGGTGAGTTTCAGTGTTCCCAACACTGGGGACGATTGTACACCACCTAGGGCCTGTCCCCCAAGGTACCCTAGGTGTGTTCGTTTCCCGGACGTACTGGGCAAGATTTTAACAAATGCCCATTCTTACCACAGTACAGACACAAGCCTTGTTTCCTGCGATAACTTCTTTCCTCTTTGGTTAACCTAGTGAAACCTAGTTGCATAGGTTCGCCTGGTTCCCGTATAAGTTCACTAGGTTTAGATGCCAGGGGAGGGTTGGGTGGGCAAAATTACTGCTAACCCCATTATTTTTAGACCGAAACCTACGGTGTTTGGCGGTGGCTCTTTCCCGTATTCTGACATCAATCAATATAACATATTCAATATAATCATGAAGATCAGTAGGCAATTCTTTAGCTGCAATCTCATCTTTAATCTGGTCATTCAGACCTTGGGCAAAGGCTGCCAACAATGCCTCGTTGTTCCACCCCACCTCTGCTGCCAATGTGCGAAATTCGATGGCATAATCGCCCACTGTACGCCTGCCCTGTTGTATTTCCATAAGGCGTTTGGCAGCAGAGGAGGTTCTACCAGGAGGCTCAAACACTCTCCGAAAAGGACTGCACAAATTCTCTGAAGCTCTTAGTGCAAGGTTTTGCATTTTCCCACAATGGGTTAGCCCAAGCCAACGCTCTGCCAGTCAATAGGGATATCATGAACCCAATCTTACTGCAATCATTGGAAAACACGTGCCGTCAATTCCATGAATATTTTAAGTTGGTTGATGAACCCTCTACATAGACCAGGGTCACCATCGTATCTAAGCGGCAAGGGTGCAGAAGCCGTTAACCCCTTAACTGCAAGCTGTAACTGTCTGGTCTCATTCTCTGATATCTGACTGGGCGAGACCACTGGACTGGCTCCAAGTCTTGTCCGCAAGTACAGTGCGTTCAAGGATAGTTTGAATTGCGTTTACCAACTGATCCAAACGTTGCTCATGCATATCCATTCTCCAATGGATATTCTGTGCATTACCATCACTCTTGCTGTCTGAGGTCATGGCCTTTTTGTACTGTCACGGTTTGTTACGACTCTCAGACACAAAGTTAGGTAAAACACAATTTTATTGAAAATGATTTAAAGAAATGATCCCTTAGGATTCCAACATGACATACAACATACAATAATAGAGAGATACGAATAGCAGGCTCTACCGGCCTTGCCAATATACCGGGCAAGACAGCCAGTAATCTAATACAATAGGCTCTACCGGCCTTGCCAATACCGGGTAAGGCAACCTGCAGATGGAATAAGTACCAGGTTCTACCGGCCTTACCAATACCGGGCAAGGCAGCCCAATGGAACTTGAGTAGGCACTACCGGTCTTGCCAACACACCGGGCAAGACAGCTAGATATATTAAATAATCGGCTTTACCGGCCTTGCCAATACCGGGTAAGGCAACCTGCAGATGGAATATGTACCAGGTTCTACCGGCCTTACCAATACCGGGCAAGGCAGCCCAAAGATGAGTTGTGAAGGCTCTACCGACCTTGCCAATACCGGGTAAGGCAACCTGCAGATGGAATGTGTACCAGGTTCTACCGGCCTTACCAATACCGGGCAAGGCAGCCCAAAGGAACTCACTCTAGGAACGCCCAACAGAGAGTACATATTTAATGCTCTTGGAGCAAACCAACGTCCACGCGCTGGAACCAAGAGCGATTTGTATAGCCGCAAGGCTTTGGAGCAAACCAGAGTCCGTACGCTGGAACCAACAGTAATGTGTATAGCCACAAGGCTTTGGAGCAAACCAGCGCCCGCACGCTAGAACCAACAGTAATGTGAATAGCCGCAAGGCTTTAAAGCAAACCAGCGTCCGCACGCTGGAACCAACAGTGATGTGTATAGACACAAGGCTTTGGAGCAAACCATTGTCCGCACACTGGAACCAACAGTAATGTGTATAGACACAAGGCTTTGGAGCAAACCAACGTCCGCACGCTGGAACCAACAGTAATGTATATAGCCACAAGGCTTTGGAGCAAACCATCGTCCGCACGCTGGAACCAACAGTAATGTGTATAGCCGGGAGGCTTTGGGAGCAACCAGCGTCCGCACGCTGGAACCAACCGTAATGTGTATAGCCACAAGGCTTTGGAACAAACCAGCGTCCGCACGCTGGAACCAACAGCAATGTGTATAGCTGCAAGGCTCTGGAGCAAACCAGCGTCCACACGCTGGAACCAACAGTTGTTCGGAAGATAAAAGGCTGGAATAAACCCGCGTCCACACACTGGGGCTAAGAATGTTGCCCAAGCGACCAGGCGTCAGGGATACATCTGGCTGGACAAGAGACGACAGGAACTCGCAGGAAACCAAACGATCAGCAAGTCTTCAATGTGGGCGAACAGCAGGAAACATCAACCTCTCAGGACTAGGCAGTAACCACTCTGGAACAACTCTGCAGACAGGATACTCAGGAACAAGATGTATTCTGGAACTCAGGAACACAGCTACAGGTACTAACAAATACAGGAACATGGTCAAGGCTAACGTGGTCAGAGACACCACGAAAGGGCAACCATAGGGTGCCCAGTCCAGGTTTAAATAGACAGACTGAGGCGGGATAATGGCAAACAACCAATAGGAGCCCCCTAATGGTGACTGACAAGGAAGTGCAACAATCACGGGCACCGTGATAACTGTGTCTAGAAAGTTTGCTAAGCTGTGTTCTTTCTCTGAAGCAGCCCTAGTGCAGTGGACTCATCCTCCTAAGGTGGATGCCCCAGTTCCTAGACTATCTAAGTCCACTGCTCTCCCTGTTGCGGATGCTTCTGTCCTTAAGTATTGGACTAACAGGAAGCTTGAGGCCTTTCTGAAGGCCATCTTTGCTACTGCAGGCACTTCATTGTGTCCCTCATTTGCTGATGCTTGGGTGAACAGGGCCATTGCAGTTTGGACTGAACAGCTCACTATGGCTCTCCGTCAGGGTGCTCCCACTGCTGACCTGCTGCGGCTTCTGGCCAACATCCCTGAAGCTCAGCATTATGTTTCTGCAGCTTTGATATCATCCGGTTGGTGGCTAGGGTTTCTACCATGTCTGTTGTAGCCAGACGGGCTCTATGGCTTAAGATGTGGTCCGCAGACACTGCCTCTAAGAAAGCCTTACTGTAGTTACCCTTTCAGGGAATGTCTTTGTTTGGGCCGGAGCTTAAGGACCTCTTCAGTGAGGCCACTGGGGGTAAGAGAACCCTGTTACCCTTGGTCACCAAGAAGAAGTCTCTGGTTAAAAAGAATCTGCTTTTCTCTGTCTCCAATACAGGTTACTGGTAACTTTGGGTAGGCAATCCACCCCTTTAATTTTAGGCAGGAACAATTCTAGAATTGTATGCAGAGGGTGGAGCCTACCTTCCCTCCTTGGCTGCAGCTAGCCAACCAGCTCCATTAAGATTTGTTCCTTGGTGAAGACACAAGCAAGAGAACAGTTCTGCTATAGTTTTAGCTATTTTTTTTATTTTTCTGTTAGAAATGGAATACCACCATTAGGTGGATTACCATAACTGACAATGCCCTTAGATGTGACCAGGTGCTTTTTGTGGACCTTAAAGGAGCAGTAAACTTTTTTTTATGAAAATACATATTTTACAGAGCTTTTCCTGCTGAATAAAACAAGGTCAATCCCATTGCTGTCAGATGTTTTATTCAAAATTTATAGCAGTTTAAATAATCAGGAAGTGAATTTACTGTTTACTTCCTGATAGTTCTAACTGACAGGAAGTGACAGGCAGTTTCTATCACATTCTATGGAGAACTGTTATGTCTCTGACTTTTCTGACTTTCCTCTCCATTAGAATCTGACAGGAAATCTAATTAGAATTTGACCACTAGAGGACCCTGCTAATGTAAAAAACCATGGGTTTAAACTGTAATAACTCTGGAAATATAAATCTCTCAGCAGTGGGAGTACCCTTATTTTACTCAGTAGGAAAATCCCTACAATATATATTTTTTCATAAAAAAAGTTTACTGCTCCTTTAAGCCCTGTGGGGAAAATCTTGGCTACAAGTTCTTTCCTCCAGGAGCTGTCTACCAAGGCTTCTTCTTAATACATGGTAGTCTGAAGACAGACGATCTGCAGGAAAGGTGAGCAACCCTTTGAGTGCTGCAGGTCCACATGTTCCACAGTTCCCCTCTGCTCAGGGGTTTCCCTTTGGAGTTCTTATTACACACTCCTGCACTCATTGGGTCTATCTGTATGTCTGTTGGGTGTTTTAGAGCAGGTTTATGTGGTACTTTAACCCTTTAGCTGCTGGTTTTGCATCTTTTGGGGGGTTTTCTGACACTGGTTCAGTGTTTTTTGGGTATCCTAACATGTTCTAGTGATGTTTCATGCATTTTTATTTTACCATGTCAATTTTGTAAAAGGCGCACTTTACCGCATGGGCTCCATTGCTCCATTCACTCCTATGGGATTGTACAGTTTGGGACATACCTCTGCAACCAATTAACTCAGCGACTTCAGAGATGGCTCATTTTTCTTGTCTGCCCTTGCTCTATCATCCGGTTCATGTTTCTAGTGTGTTGCGAGGCTCAGGGGGCTTCGGGCACTGTTGGGGTACTTTTTCTGGGAAAACTATATTTCCCATGAGCGCTTGCTTCGCACGTTCATTTCTGATTGGCTCCTGCCTGGGCAGCCATTTTGTGCATTCCAGAACGAGTATCCTATGCAGGGCTTGGACTCTGCTGATTAACCCTTCACCTCCCAGATAAGTCTAGTTTAGCGATTTCTGGGGTGAATCTTTAATCCTACACACTATACTTGGGTGATTTCTTATACTGTAAGGTTATTGACACTGTGAGAATGTCTATACTGTTGGAGCTTGGGGCCTGACCTAAGAATAAGGATGCTGGGGTCTCTGTATCCCCCATTACGCATTGCTCTTCCTGTAATTCAGGGTTACCTAGAGAATTCTCAGTTAATTCATGGTCAGCATGTTCTGATGTCCCTGAGAGTCTCCCAGGGACCTCCAGCCATGCATTAGAGCCAGTTTGGGTGCAAAAGTTCAAGGCTGCTACCAGGGACCTTAGGTCTACATTGCAACTCTTTCCATCCCAGTTACAGGAGGTCTTCCATTCTTGGCAGACCACCTCCTCCGTCAAGTCTTCCCTGCCCAAACCTCAGGGAATACCTGACATGTCAGATTCCTCTGAAGAGGAACTGCTGGTGGATTCAGATGTTGAGGAATGTTCTGCGCTGTGCTCCTCCCAGTTTTTTTGGGATCCTTTTGAGGCTGATCCTGAACCCTCCTCTGAGGGTCTGATCAGGGATGTCTTGAATACCCTTAACATTCCCTTAGTTCAGGAGGTTCCTCCTGACCCCTCTGATGTATTTCAGGAGCCTAAAAAGCCCCTTATTTGCTTTCCACCTAACCCCACTCTTGACCGCCTTGTGTCTGAGGAGTCGAAATCCCAGGACAGGAAACCTTCTGTGTCCAAGCTTTATCCCTTCTCTGAGGCAGCGCTTTCGCAGTGGGTTCATCCTCCCAAAAGTGGATGCTCCTATCTCCAGGCTATCTAAGTCTACTGCCTTGCCAGTGTCTGATGCATCTATTCTGAAGGACTGGACTGACAAGAAACTTGAGGTCTCCCTCAAGGCCATTTTTGCCACTGCTGGTACTGCCATGCATCCAGCTTTCGCTGCAGCATGGGTGAACCGGGCCATTGAGGTCTGGACTGACCAGCTCCCTCTGGCTGTCCGTCAGGGTACTCCTACTTCGGATATGTTGCGCCTTCTTGCCAACATTCCTCAGGCACAGCACTATGTTTCTGCTGCCTTATTTGATTTCATCTGTTTGGTGGTCAGAGTTTCCACCATGTCTGTGGTTGCCAGATGAGCTCTTTGGCTCAAGGTCTGGTCTGCTGACACTGCTTCCAAGAAAGCATTGCTCGCTGTACCTTTTCAAGGTACTTCTTTGTTTGGACCAGATCTTAAAGATCTGATCAGTGAGGCCACAGGGGGTAATAGTACCCTTGGTCCCAGGAAAAAAACGCCACTTAAGCGTGACCTGTATTTTCGTTCCTTTCAGAATGAGACACATCCGGCGAACCAGACGGTTCCCTCAGCGCCGCGTACCTCCTCCAAGCCCAAACGGCAAAGGAAGCCCAAGGTCTCTTCCAAGCCTTCTTCGGCATGACTCACCGAACCCGGGTCCCCACTCTGCTGTGGGTGGTCGTCTGTGTCACTACCACAGCATCTGGGTGGATTCAGTGGCAGATCCGTGGGGTTTACAAGTGGTGATGGAAGGATACAGGATCCCTTTTTGTCTCTCTTCCTCCCTTTCATTTCTTTCCTTCTCATACGCCTCAGGGTGCCGAGAAAAGCTGGCTGTTCAACAGCGCTATTCAGGCTCTTCTGGACAAGGATGTTCTAGAACCGCTTCCAGTTCAGGACAGAGGTACGTGCTTTTACTCAAACCTCTTCGTGGTCTCCAAGAAGGACGGCGGTTTTCGTCCCATTTTGGATTTGAAGGATCTCAATTGCTTTGTGATCTGGACTCATTATCACCAGGACTCTCTATGGGCGGTGATTGCTGCTATGTCCCCGGGGGAATTCCTTGCATCTCTGAATCTTCAGGATGCATATTTACACATCGCCATTCATCCAAAGAGCCAGCAGTATCTCCGATTTGTAACAGTTTGGGGTGTTACCCTTGTTCAATGTCTGTTGACACTTCATTGTTTTGTTGGGCTATCTCTGATCTGATGGTTCATATCTGCTCTGGTGACTTTGGGGGCCTTGCGCCTGGTCCTTGCATTACCTCCCACCTCTGGGAAATTCAATGGATGAACATCCCAAAGTTACCAGTAACCTGAATAGGACGACAGAGAAAAGAGGATTTTAGTCTTACCTGTTAAATCCTTTTCTCTTAGTCCATACAGGTTACTGGTCTCCCACCCTGTAAAGGGGCCTTGCTTGCCTCTCCTAATGCAGACCTTGGGGGTCCTTCGGGGTCATGCTCACAGGAGTCTTCCTTTCCTTCCACTATGTAGTCATTAGTTCGTCTCTCAAATCTTTCTGGAGCTGGTTGGCTAGCTGCAGCCAAAGAGGGAAGGAAGGCTCCACCCCTTGTATACAATTCTAGAATTGTTCCTGCCTACAATTAAAGGGGTGGATCGCCTACCCAAAGTTACCAGTAACCTGTATGGACTAAGAGAAAAGGATTTAACAGGTAAGACTAAAATCCTCTCTTTCGTCCCTTTCAGGCTGAAGCGCGTCCCAAGAACCAGGCCGTTCCCCAAGCCCGGCGCTACTCCTCCAAGCCCAAGCACCAAGCAGGGCTCCACCAAACCCAACACCTCCAAACCTTCTTCGGCATGACTCTCCGAACCCCGGTCTCCACATCCAGTGGGTGGTCGTTTGTGCCACTTCCTCAATGTCTGGACAGACACCGTGATGGATCTGTGGGTTTTGCAGGTAGTCTCGGAGTGGGACAGGATCTCTTTCACTTTTCCTTCTTCCGTTCAGGTTTTTTCATTCTCACACTCCTCAGGCAGCGGAGAAGCGCTGTCTCTTCAACAGCACCATCTAGACCCCTTTAAACAAAGAGGTTCTGGAACTGATTGCTGAGCTGGACCAGGGTTTGGGTTTCTATTCCAACCTGTTCATGGTTTCCAAGATGGACAGTGGTTGTCTTCCGATTTTGAACCTTAAGAATCTCAATTCCTTCATGGTCAAGACTCATTATCACCAGGAGTCCCTAAGGACGGTGATTGTGGCCATGTCTCGCCTCTCTGGACCTTCAGGATGCATACCTGCATATAGCCATGAATCCAGAGAGCAGGCAGTACATCAGGTTTGCTTGCAACCAAGGGCATTTTCAGTTTTCTGCTCTTCCCTTTGGTCTGACTACAGCACCCCAGGTCTTTAGTTGCGTCCTGGGTGTGCGTTAGTGTCTGTCCTACACAGGGACTGCAGCAGAGTCACTCTATACATGGACAACTTACTCCTGAAAGCCCCCTCTCTGGAACTCCTTCACCAGCAGGTCGAGGACTGCATTCATGTTCTCACCCATCATGGATGGATCCTCAACATGGACAATTCGGATTTGACACCTTCCCAGAGTGTTTCTGGGTGTTCTCTTTGACACCAGGCAAGGTATGGAGTTTCTCACGGACAAATTGGCTCAACAATTCGACAACAAAGTGTCCGTGGTCCTGGCTTCTGATCCAGTTCCTGTCAAGAAGTTAACATCTCTAGTGGGGAAGTTCATATCCACCATAGAAGCGGTTCCATTTGCCATAGCTCACGCAAGGGAACTTCAGCAGTTTGTGATCCAGGTTTGCAAGGGTAAGACGGATCTCTTACGCATGTCAGTCTCTTTACCTCTACATGTGGAGCTGAGTCTGTTGTGGTGGCTCAACCTGTCCAGTCTTCTGAAGGGCAGACCCTTCTAGATATCCTCCTGGCCAACTGTGACGACAGATGCCAGCCTATCCGGCTGGGGTGCAATCCTTGGTCACATGAACGCACAGGTTCGGTGGTCTCCAGAGGTGTGTCTCCTCCCCATCAACGTCCTGGAACTTCAAGCAATATTTTATGCTCTCCGGTACTGGACGTTCAAGCTGGAGGACTGCCCAGTCCGAGTCCAGTCCGACAATGCCACGGCAGTGTCTTACATCAACAAGCAACGCAGAACAAGAAGTCTCACAGCTTGTTTGGAAGTCAAAGCTATTTTGTCTTGGATATAAGAACATGTTCCTGCCATATCCACAGTTCATATTCCTGGCGTAGACAACGTTCTTGCAGACTTCCTAAGTCTACACACAGTGGAGAGTGGGAACTGCCTCCAGATGTGTTCAGCCTCATTATTCAGAAGTAGGAACTCCCTTGCATCTATCTGATGGCGACAAGGCACAATTGGAAGGCTCCATTGTTCTGCTCTCGCTGGAGGGACCCTCTTGCTCTGGCCATGGATGCCATGTCGATCCCATGGCGTTTTCTTCTGGCGTACATCTTTCCTTCCATTCCCATGCTACACAGGGTGTTGTGGAAACTGTGTCTGGAAGGTTCTCCAGTCATTCTGATTGCACCGTACTGGCCTCATCAAGCTTGGTTTCCAGAGCTTCTGAATCTCTCCATGGCGGAGCCCTTCTGGCTTCACTGCCGTCGGATCTTCTTCTACAGCGGTACCTGTGGAAGGAGGATGTCGACCGTCTGGGTTTGGCAGCATGGAAATTGAATCCTCAATATTGAACAACAAGGGTTTCTCTTCTGGTGTGGTGGCCACTATGCTTAGTGCCCGCAAACCTGTTTCCTCTAAAGCATACTGTAGAGTCTGCGCCACCTTTCTCTCTTGGTGTGCTGATAGAAATCTTTCCGGTGATTTTGATCTTTCTACAATCCTGTCCATTTTGCAGAACAGGGTAGATAAGAGACTTAGCTTGAGTTCCTTGAAGGTTCAGACTTCTACACTTTATGTTTTCTTACAGAGATGCATCGTCATCCTTCCAGATGTCAAGGTTTTCTTTCAGGGCGTGGCTCATGCTCGTCCTGCCTTTAAGAATCCTGCTCCTCAGTGGGATCTTAACTTGGTTTTGGGCTTCCTTCAGCACCCTCCATTTGAGTCCTTGGCTACTATTCCATCTGTTGACTTGGAAGATTGCTTATCTCCTGGCGGTAGTATCTGTTCGCTGAGCTGCATGCCTTGTCTTGTAAGCCATCCTTTTTGGTGTTTCACAAGGACAAGGCTGTTCTTCTCACTTCTCAGGAGTTCCTCCCTAAGGTGGTCTCTGACTTCCACATTAATCAGGAAATCATGGTGACCTCTTTCTGTCCTGACACCACATCTGACAAGGAAAGGGATCTTCACTTGTTGGATGTGGTGCGCTGCCTTAAGTTTTGTGTGCACCGCACTGAGTCTATTTGTCAGTCTGACACGCTTTCGTCATTCCTGAGGGTTCCAGGACAGGTAAACTGGCATCCAAGGTTACCATAGCTTCCCGGATTAAGTCTACTGTTCGTAGGGCTTATGAATTACAGAAGAAGCCTGTTCCATTTCGTGCCACAGCTCATTCCACCAGGTCTATTGAGGCATCTTGGGCCTATAAGAATCAGGCCTCAGCTGATCAGTTGTGCATGATGGCCACTTGGGCATCTGTACACACCTTCTGTAAACACTACCATGTTGATGTCCTGGCATCGGCCAATGCCAGCTTTGGTAGGAAGATCCTGGAGGCATTCTTGCCTGTCTAGGGCCTTCCTTGTCTCTTCAGTACTCCTTAACTGTTGAGCCTGGTTGACTCTAGTTCTGTGGGCTGTGTTACCGTTCCTGGTGTATTATACCCCAGTTTTGTGTCCATTTACACTTTTTTGCTATTTGTAGGTGAGAGAATCTTTAACCCCTTAACATCCCTTGACGGTCATAGTACATCATGGGTCGATCTGAGTTAATGTCCCATGATGTACATGACCATCATGGAATTCCGGGCACTCCCCGCTGCTGCACGCCACTCAGGGAGTCCGGAACTGGAAGGAACGTTAAGGGGTTAAAGAGTAAATATAGGGGTTTTGCCAACACTGCACTGAGTTCCTTAAGAACCCTTGGATGTATACCATCAGGACCCGGTGATTTGTCAGTCTTAATTTTGTTCAGTCTACCCATGACATCTTCTTGAGTTAACCCAATATCTTATAATTGTATTGTTTTATTAATTACTTGTTGAGGCTTTTCTACCATTCCTTACTCCTTTGTATATACTGATGCAAAGAAAGTGTTTAGAACATCGGCCTTTTCCTTATCCTCACTAATCAACTCACCCATCTCATTTTTGAATGGTCCAGTGCATTCCCTCTTAAGTTTTTTGCTATTTATATATTTGAAAAACTTTTTTGGATTAGTCTTACTTTCCCTTCCAATTCCAGTTTCATTTTCTATTGTTGCTACCCTAATTGTCTTTTTACAATCTTTGTTGCACTCCCTGTATTTTAAGAAAGAATGTTCAGTTCCTGCAGACTTAAATAGTTTGAATGCTTTTTTTTTCTTTGCCATTTCCTTCTTTACATGTGTAGTTAACCACACTGGCTGTGACTTACTTCTTTTGCATTTGTTTCTCATTGGTATATACTGTTGGGTACATTTCCGCAATCTAAATTTGAATTCTGACCATTTATCCTCAGTATTTTTGTCTTTAAATAATGTATCCCAGTCTACGTGTTGCTTTGAAGCCCTTAATAATTTGAAGTTAGCTTTTTTAAAATTAAGAGTTTTGGTTGAACCTATACAGTTTTGCTTTGCCAAACTGATCTCAAATGTAAACATGTTGTGATCACTGTTTCCCAAATGTTCACTTACCTTAATATTGGATACCATTTCTGTGTTATTCATTATCACTAGGTCCAATATATTGTTATTTCTTGTCAGCACTTCCACCATTTGTGACATGTAGCTCTCACGAACTATGTTCACAGACCTGCTACCCTTAGCACTCTGACAGGTCTCTCCAGTTGATATCTGGATAATTACAATCTCCCATAATTATAGTATGCCCAAGCTGGGCAGCTTTCCTCATTTGCAATAGCAGATGGGCCTCAACATTGTCATCAGTATTTGGTGGTTTGTAGCATATACCCACCAATACATTTTTTTTTTTTTTTTTTTTTTTTTTTTTTTTTTTTTTTTTTTTTTTACCTTTTATACCACATTTAGTCTCCATTTCTACCCACAAGGACTCCACATTTTGGCCAGTTTCCTCACTAATATCACCTCTCAAAATTGGATTTAACTCTGGTTTCAAATATAAGCACACACCTCCCCCTTTTCTATTAATCTTGTCTCTCCTAAACAGGGAATAGCCCTTTATATTTACAGCCCAGTCATGTGCATCATTCAACCATGTTTCTATTATACCAATTATGTCCAATTGGTCATTAACCGCCAGCAATTCTAGTTCTCCTATTTTATCTACCATATGTCTTGCATTTGCCAGCATACAATTAATTTTGAAGTCTTTACATATATCACTCCCTACATCTTCATTTACTAGGAATTCCTCCCTATTTTCTACATTTATCCCCACCCTTTCTCCACCCCCCTGGTCATTTACTTGTACCCGGTTCCTATCTGCTCTATCTACCCAATTTTTGCTATCTATACCCTACCCCCTTTCCTAGTTTAAAAGCTCCTCCAAACTTCTTAGCATTCACTCCCCTAGCACAGAGGCTCCTCTACCATTTAGATGCAATCCATCACTTCCATATAGATTGTACCCAAGAGCAAAGTCAGCCCAGTGATCTAAGAACACAAAACCCTCCTTCCTACACCATTGCTTGATCCATGCAATAAGCTCCCTGAGCTCCCTCTGTCTACCTGCACTGGGGCATGGCACAGGTAGTATTTTAGAAAATACTACCTTAGAGGTCCTTACCTTGAGCTTGCACCCTATGTCCCTGAAATCATTCTTTAGGGACCTCCATCTTCCTCCTACTTTGTCATTAGTACCAATATGTACCAAGACAGCTGGATCACTTCCAGCCCCTCCCAACAATCTGTCAGCCCTGTCCGCATCATGCCGAACCTGAACACCCGGGAGACCGCATAATGTTCGGCATTCATGTTCTTGGCGGCAGATTACCCTATCTACCTTCCTAATAATAGAGTCCCCTATTACCACCACCTGCCTTGGTTTCTGTCTACTCTGCATCCCATCTAGCCTGAAAGGAGGACTGTTCCCCTGGCTGCTAGAGTAATTAGCCCTCTCCAGTGTTGCCAATTCTGAGCTATCCTTATCCACATCTTCACACAATCTTGCAAATCTGTTGGACTGAATCAGCTCAGAACTGGCCTTCCTCTTCCTCTGTCCACTATCTCCCCTCCTTACTGTTACCCAGCTGCCTACCTGTTGCTCCTCTTCTACAGCTCCACCCTCTTCATCACTGACCCCACATACTACCTGCACTGTGAGTTCTAAACTCCTTTCCAGGTTTCCTATGTCTTGCAATGTTGCAATATTTCTTTCCAAATCCAGTATCTTAGACTCTAAAAAGAAAATATGCTCACACTTGGCACAGCGGTATGACCCCTGGAACGATTGCTCCAAGTGTTCAAACATGTGACAAGAAGAGCATTGCATGAGATTGTCTAACCGGCTATCACTCATGCTTGATTTTACAATTCAAATAAGATTTATACCGTCCTCTAATTCTCACTCTAAAGTAAGTAACCAACTTTCAATGTTAATGCAGTAACTCCCTTGAAATTATTGTCACCTCAGAGCTCTGCTGATTTCCAAATCCTGATTCTATTCCAACTCCTCTTTCTTTGTCTGCAGTCACAAGAAATGCAGTCTCAAAGAGCCTGGGGACTGTATTTATAGTAACACTTCAGTCAGGTGACTTCCCATAGCCAATCACCCTTAATCACACAGGCCAGAGAAAATCCCAATTAACAGTTGGTTTATTTAACCCTCACAATACCCACATAAAAATGAAAAAAACTTTTTTTTTCTTTAAACCTTAATAAAACACCAAACACACTCTCATATACTTAACCAGATTTTTTCTAACTTCTCTTCCTTTGTCTGCAGTCACAAGAAATGCAGTCTCAAAGAGCAGTCCATATAGGTTACTGGTCTCCCACCCTGTGAAGGGACCATGCTTGGTTCTCCTGTGACCGAATGTGGGAGTCCTTTTGGGTTCAGGCTCACAGGAGTCTTCTTTTCCCTTCTTGCTACCTATTCAATAGTAGCGTTTCAAATCTTACTGGAAGGGATTGGCTGGGCACCAGCTAGGAGAGGAGGAAGGCTCCACCCTGCACTTCTTTTCAAGAATTGTTCCTGCCTACTTAAAGGGGCAGTCGCCTTCCCAAAGTTACCAGTATGGACTAAGAGAAAAGGATTTAATAGCTACGACTAAAATCCTCTTATAGTGGTTAACAGGTAGGAGAGATCATGCTACTGGAGATGAAAAGAAAGAGATAAATGAGGAGCACTGGAACTAAAGGGAGAACTGGACTTATGAAGACAAAGGCTAGGCTTACCTTCAGAAGAACGTGGTTTTACGAGGCAAGAGCACAAGTGATGACAGTCATCTGCTTCATTCAGGTAGGGATACCCAGAACGGTGACTAGATCCTGGAACAGGAAACAACCATTAGCCCCAGAATCAGTTATAGTGGTAAACGGGTAGGAGAGATCATGCCACTGGAGATGAAAAGAAAGAGATAAATGAGGAGCACTGAAACTAAAGGGAGAACTGGACTTATCAAGACAAAGGCTAGGCGTACCTTCAGATGGACGCAGTCTTACGGGGTAAGAACGCAGGAGATGACAATCGCTACCACAGTAAAGGCATGAGTGGAATTTGCTCCAACGGCGCAGCTTAGAGTTCAACAGTGGACTGCCGACCAGACCCAGTTGCATGGGCTCATCCTGGGAACTACCTGATGTGCAAACAGACAGCTCCATGAAGAAAGGGGTTCAGCAGAGCAAGGAAAGGAAAGACGCTCATGCAATCGATGGTCTATTTGAATACTCCTGCATGGCCAGAGAAAAAAAGGGGTTCAGCAGAGCAAGGAAAGGAAAGACGCTCATGCAATCAATGGTCTATTTGAATACTCCTGCATGGAGGGCATCCCTACTTGGGCAAGCTTATCTTTCATCGCCTCGGAGAGCCCCAAATGAAACTGGTCCAGTAGAGGTCCTTCATTCCATCCAGTTTCGATGGATAGTTTCCTGAATTCGGAAGTATATTCCACCACAGTACAACGGCCTTGCGTAAGGTATCTGATGGAGGACTGGTCAGAGGATTGATGGAGGGGATCCTCATACAGTGAGTCTATTGCCTGTTGTAAAGCGAGCCAAGAAGCCAGGACAGGGCCATTGGAGCAAAGGAGTGGTGCACCCATTCTTGCATTTCACCGGTGAGTAAGGTGCACACCTTAACGAAATTGGTGGCATAGGTGCAGGAATTGATAGCAAAGAGAAGTTCACATGAGGTGACAGTCTTTGTACTCTCTGGTACAACTGAACTTGTCCAGGAGCTGAACCCTAAGTTCCATCATTCCCATTTCAGCGGGACTAGGTGCTCCAGCACCAATGGAGATCCTGAAGCTGGTGTTGTAGGGTGATTAGAATGCAGCTCCTAGACTGATGCAGTCAAAGCTGAGATCTGGTTACCCAGGGCAGACAGTGATTCTATTAGCTTGCGGGTTCCATTTTCTAGCTTCCAAGTACAGTCACTCAGCTAAACAAGGACTGTATGCTCACTGAAACCAACCCTGCAAAGAACTACACCTACGTAGGTATAAGAAGAAAGCTACTTGTTCTAAACAGATGCTGAGCAACACCAGCAGTGTAAAAGGAACCCAAAAGCAGGTAGCGCTAGCAAACCACGAATACAGGTGAGTGTACAGACAAGCAAATCCCATTATAGGAGAATGAGTACCTTGAAGAGCAGGTAAACAGGATGGTCAGGCAGTCTAGGTCAATACACTTGTCCAATAGCAATTTCCAAAGCAGCAGGCAGAGGAATGGTCAGGTCACAAGCCAGAATCAGCAGCAGGAGTCCAGCAGCGCAGCACAAAAGGATCAGGCAGGAGAATGGTCAGGTCACAAGCCAGGGTCAGCATGAGGAGTCCAACAGCACAGCACAAAAGAAGTCAGGCCAGGGTAGCACAGAAAGACTAGGAGCAATAGGCACAAGTAGAAACAAGGGAGACTCAAAGGAAGGGCTAGTGACTGGTGCTTGGAAGCACCAGGCTCTAGGATCACTGGGAATTTAAAGAAAACTGGTGCAAGATGTCATTGCGATTCCACATCACATGACCCACGCATAAATGCTGCTAATGAGAAGAGGAAACTGTGACTAAGGGATTAACCATATTCACAGCTCCAGATTGCCACAGAGCAGGTTTGGGGAAGTGACGCTGACAGTATAATGTTGAAGGGGGGGGGACATCTTTAGAGTAATGTCATGTAATTAATGGCACAGTCCTTGCTGAAAGTGGCAAAATGTTATATGTGGATATGTTTGTGTATGAAGTAGAAAACCATCCATACAAAAAGGAATAATTTAATTTAAGCTCCAATGAATCCAGGGCCCTAGAGAAATTGCAAAATAACTCTGATATTGCCATCAGGATGTCAGAGATAGGAGGTTATGTAGTTATGAATAGACCAAAGAAAAAGAAAGAAGCCTGTTGCTAGCACCAAACCCACCTTCTTATTACAGACAAGTAGCTTCTATATGTGGTGATGTAATCACGTTAGATACACATATTAAAAAAAACAATAAAATATAACTTTTATTAATATGAATAAAAACATAAAGGCAAATTTATTAAAAGAATAAATCCTGTGACTGCTGTAAACAGCGTATATCCACTGAGCTTATAACAATAACTAAATCTCCTGTTCTCAATCAAAATAGTATCCACACACAACATATTCACCACATTTACTCAAACCAGTGACACAATGAATTTATACTGGAAGTGTGTTTATACTAAATGTCTTAGTTATTTTAAGGATACCGTTTCAAATGAGTTTTATCATACATATAAATGTATTTCAGGACAGGTATTTTATGGTATCATAACATTTACTCAAACCAGTAATACAGTGTGTTTCTACTGGAAGTATATTTACGCTGAATGTCTAAGTTATTGTAAGGGTATCAATTCAAGCAAGTTTAATCATACATATAAACCGCTAACTTTTATAATGCCCTTAATGAAGATATTTCAGGACGGGTATTTTACAATATCAAGCGCTATATCAAAGGTAAATTCGTACAGTTGCACAAAGCAGGTATTTTACGATATCAAGCGCTATGTCAAAGTTAAATTCATATAGTTGTACTATATCAATTAAGCAGCTTGACTGCTAATAACTCGTAACAGCCGTGAAAGTTATATTATCAGCATGTGAAGAGTCCTTTACACGGAATTTCAAACACACCCAATAATTCTGCCTCTAAATAATAATCTTATCACTACATTGAGAAAACCTACTTACTAATATATTTGCGAAATCGCTACCGTGAGCGATCCGATAATATACAGCTCTTAAAGGAATAGCAATATGTAAACCTAAACAAGGTACTAAAAGCGCCAGTAAGCTAAACTGAATACCCTGCCTCCTAAACACCAATATCAACAGGTGATCACACGAAAAAAAGGTAAAGCAGTCAAAGTATAGCCCTCAAAAATCATTGGGTAACGGGCACTTTGCTGCGTGTGATTGTAATGACCAGTGTATCACTAAATCTATTCTCAGCGCTATAAATTACAGCAGTCACTAGGAGATAACGGAGCACAAAGTCTGCCTCCTTCAACCCGACGTACGTTTTGCCATTTTAGGCTTTTTCATAGGGTTAAAAGCCGGCATTTCTTGCCGGTATTTAAAGTTTGAATGTGAACTATCGCGAGAAGAAAAACCTCCCTCCGTTGGTCAACCCCTCTGTCACTGAGATAAAGATTGACAGATTCAATCGCGAATATAAAGATACTTTTTCAAATATATGTAGCAGCTAATTTCGTAACATATTTACTTTCTTATTCCAGTTATGTCCAATTAAAGTATCATAAAAAGCAGACCGAATCACAAGAAGTATAGCTATATATAAACAGATGTTCCATTAAGATATCCATATATCTATAATTATCAAAGGTTCATAATGTAGAAACCCATACATATGATGAAATGTCAGAAAAATATTGTAACATTAAACATCACCACCCTAAATCTCTTGTATTGAAGTCACTAATTCTAGCTAGTAATCTTCAAAATTATTTAATGGCCATATTTATAAAATATAGATGTCATGACCACAAAAAAAAAATAAAATGTACGAGTTAGTATTCATTAATTAAACCACAAATACTTTACATTTCAACTATGGATTTTAACTGGAAATAATAACTCAATACCCAATATATATCTAAGCACCACTAATCTTTATTTCTCCCTGCAGTATAATGTATCATATTTAATGCCTACACAGGATACAGTATATTTGTTAGAAGGTGTTAAAATACTATAATAACTATTCTAAATGTGCTATTAGCCTCATCCCTTCATTCAGTCCATTTGGTGACAATGAGTTCAAAGAAAAGATTCACTGATTTTCTGCTTTTAGTAATTGGTTGTCCTTATCACCACCTGTTAAACCAAATTTAATATGTTGTATACCAAATACTTTTGTACCCTTTGTAGAACACTTATGTTGATCTAAAAAATGTCTACTTAAACTGGTCAACTTTTTACCTTTCATGGCATCTTTTTCAGAATTTTTGATGTTATTAAAATGTTCCTTTATCCTAACTTTCAATTTCCTCAAGGTTTTTCCAATATATAATAAGCCACACGGACATCGAATTCCATAAATAACTCCCATAGTATTACAATTAATAAAATGATTACATTTTCTCCATTTCCCAAAACGTTCACATAATCCTTTTTGGTTTGTAATGTGTGGACATATAGTACATTGTCCACACTTATATGTTCCTGTGACCAAAGGTTTTTTAATACCTACATCAAAAAAACTTCTGACCAGTTTGTCTTTAAGACTGGGAGACTATCACGGTCCCCGTGAATTTCTGTCAATCTTGACTGATTTGCCTGTGCATTGGAGGAGGCTGATTGGCCCGCCCAGGATGTGCCGTTATATGCTGGAGTTTGGGCACTTGTCAGTTGCCCTTTTGTGGTGTTCCTGTTGCTGCGCCTCGTTGCTGAATTCCAGTGTCTCCTGTGTACCGACCCGGCTTGTCTGACTCTTCTCCTGTTCCTGCTCCGTGATTTGACCCTGTTCTGGCTGACGACCCTGCTCCGTGATTTGACCCGGTTCTGGCTGACGACCCTGCTCCGTGATTCGACCCAGTTCTGGCTGACGACCCTGCTCCGTGATTGGACCCGGTTCTGGCTGACGACCCTGCTCCGTGATTCGACCCGGTTCTGGCTGACGACCCTGCTCCGTGATTGACCCGGTTCTGGCTGATGATCCTGCTCTGTGATTCGACCCGGTTCTGGCAGGTGATCCTGCTCCGTGATTGATCTGTTCTTCGGCTGTGGTGTCTGCTGCAGTGCTGATCCTGTTCCGGTTGCCGTTCTGGTCCTGCCTGCTGTTCCGGTGTTCCAGTACCATTCCTGTCGCTCTGGCGACATTCTGAACTGTTTATGCGACTCACTGTTCCTCTCATTATCAGCTAGCTGTAGCCTGAGGTTGCTTTGCCTTCTGCTGGTTGCCAAGGTGCTCGCTCCAGTACAGAACCACTTAACCCTTGCAGTGCCTGTAGTCTCCGGTCTCGTGCCTCCTATATCACTTGCCAAGCATACAGTTACTGATTTGAGCCTCTACTCTGAGTACCTCTATTACTGCCTAGTGTCCTCCCTCAGAGCCCTGTCAGCTCGGTGTTCGAAGTCTGGTATCTGTTCGCTCCTACTGTGAGCATTAAGAATGGCACCGGAGGGGTGTTCTGGCTCCGGCCTACATACGCTAGAGGGTACGCTATCCACTGCACTTCCCAGTGCGCCGGCTCTATTACAGCTTGTGCAGTGACAGTCAGTATAGGCACCCAAGAGGTGTCAGGGCACAATCCAGTTGGCACACGCAGGGTTACTACTATTTCCAGTTAAGGGCGATTCTGGTTCTGATTACTTCAGCGTTGGCAGTAGCATTCCTCTTAAGCCCACGGTGGTGGTATCGGCTCAGCTCTGGGCATTGGTGCACATTCCTATACCAACTCGAGAGTGAATTCAGTGCAGACACTTTACTCCTATCCAGTTACAGAGAGACTGTGTTCCAGAGACTGCTATTTATCCTGGGCGTTGGCCAATCTTGACTATATCTCTCCTATTGCACCTGTTAACCCCTTGGGGGATATTCCCCATCTATACATAGCACCTATTACTACCATTGTGTGCATTCACTTTGTCAGTATTGCCATTACTGCTATTCCTGTGCTGGCCCTTAGGGGCATTGTTTTACTTTCTGTTTCAATAAAACTGTGTTTTTACTTCATACCCTGGTCTGAGTATCAGAAAATCGTTACAGAGACCTTCTACTAGTACATTGAGGTCTATCACCAATAATCTTTTTCAAATCTGTGTCTGTTTGTAGAATGGGCCAATTTTTGGTTAATATTTGTTGTATCTCCTTCCACTGCTTATGGTATGTATTCACAAATCTAATTGTCCCATTTGTCCTTTTCAATTTTTTCTGCAAAAGAGTATCTCTTTCAGTATTGGATGCTCGATTTCTAGCCTTTTTAATCATACTTTTACTATATCCTCTACTGAGGAGTCTTACACTGAGTTCATCTGCTCTTATATTATAGGTATCATCACTAGAGCAGTTCCTTCTGATCCTCAAAAATTCCCCAATGGGGACTGATCTAATAACCGATTTAGGATGAAAACTGCTAGCATGTAATATGCTGTTCGAAGCAGTTGTTACGAGTTATTAGCAGTCAAGCTGCTTAATTGATATAGTACAACTATATGAATTTAACTTTGACATAGCGCTTGATATCGTAAAATACCTGCTTTGTGCAACTGTATGAACTTACCTTTGATATAGCGCTTGATTTTGTAAAATACCCGTCCTGAAATATCTTCATTAAGGGCATTATGATTAAACTTGCTTGAAATTGTACCCTTACAATAACTTAGACATTCAGCGTAAATATACTTCCAGTAGAAACACACTGTATTACTGGTTTGAGTAAATGTTATGATACCGTAAAATACCTGTCCTGAAATACGTTTATATGTATGATAAAACTCGTTTGAAACGGTATCATTAAAATAACTAAGACATTTAGTATAAACACACTTCCAGTATAAATACATTGTATCACTGGTTTGAGTAAATGTGGTGAATACGTTGTGTGTGGATACTATTTTGATTGAGAACTGGAGATTTAGTTATTGTTATAAGCTCAGTGGATATACGCTGTTTACAGCAGTCACAGGATTTATTCTTTTAATAAATTCGCCTTTATGTTTTTATTCATATTAATAAAAGTTATATTTTATTGTTTTTTTTAATATGTATATCTAACGTGATTACATCACCACATATAGAAGCTACTTGTCTGTAATAAGAAGGTGGGTTTGGTGCTAGCAACAGGCTTCTTTCTTTTTCTTTGGTCTATTCTTAGTTTGAATCAACCTGAGCACATTCCCTTTAGAATAATTTCACTTCATGTACGTTTAGCGGGTGGTGCACCACATTAATTTGTGTATAGGTTATATAGATAATAGTAACAGTTGATGAGGCAGAAAAAAAAGACACTCTTCATCAAGTTCAGCCTTTGCTGATTCAGAGGAAGGCAAAAAGGAAAGAAAAAATACACCTACTGAAGCTATTTCTAACTAAGCCCCAAGAGGGCACAAAAATTACTTCCTGACTCCAAAAGGCAGTCAGATATCTCATTGGATCAACATCCTATCGGCATTCATGTTCATATCTGTCAGTATTTTAAATTTTGAAAGTTATAAAGTGTTGCCATGTTCACTGATGAAGAAATTCCAAAGAGAAAAGTTTCAATTTTATTGACACTACTATTGCAGAAGAAATTGACACAGAGACTGTCAAATTTATGAAAGTTTTTTGCATCCACACTTGGCATCATTCTATGCCCTCCATAAGGTGTATAAATCAGGCACAGGACCCAGCCCCCAGAAAGACCCTTTTGTTTGTGGTTTAGGGTCCATAACTGAAAATATATGTACGTACTTAGAAGCAAATTTCCTTAATTATTATATACAGGGCACCAATGATTTTCTCAGATGTACTGGCGATAGTCTCTTGGAATTAGATACTTTTCTATTAAGTCTAGATGTCAAGACCCTTTAACCTATTATTCCACATAATGGGGGCTTGTGGGCAATCTACTCTTTGTAGAGAAGTATGTATCTTTACATTTTGGTTAGACCATCTTCATTTTGCCTAAACCCACAATGCATTGTCTTAGGTTTAAAAAGAGGAATCTGGTTTGATCTCTAACTTGCTATATAACAATCTTTTATATGTAACTATACATCACCCCTCAGCACTGGTCCAGGTCATAATAGGAGTCCAATACCTACAAGCAAGAAGGAATTGTTATCCTGCCAAAGTATTTGAAAATGAGGCAAAAACACTACATAGATATTTTCACTGAGCCGTGCATATGACAAAGCCAAAACCATTACTAGATAAGATGCAGAAAAGAAGGGTGCTCATAGTGCAGTCCGTTTTCAGGATTCTCATCACCTGCACCATACATCAGAATAATCATAAACCAGTAATAAGAGGTCAGTGGCATGGATGGAGTGTTCAAACTGTTCCACTCAGTTGCTTACACTGAATCAGCTGCTCCCCAGAACACAGGACGTCAGTTAAAACTCCTCCAAATAGAAGCTTTTGATCTCTTCTAAGGCCTCCTGAAACATTGGTGTATTATTCTTAGCAATGCCTTGTGCAGAGTGATCAGCGTTCCTCCATTTGACAGCCTGTTCCTACACTGTTCAGTAATATGAACACAGTAATTTCACTTATCAACAAACCAAGAAGACTTGGTTTGAGTCTCTGCATACCCGTAGACTTACTTTAGTGAGTCTTGCGATGGGAAAGAGGAGATGGGATGGGAATGTCCCCTATTGAGCTTTCACTTTCTAAAGAAGTTAAATATTTTAGTTGTTGAGCTCTTCTTTCAGATGGCTGTCAACTGTAATAATAATATACACTGTCCATGTCATACAGGTATCTAATATTTCAGAAGGGCAGATGAAAAGGTAAAATGTAAAATGAAGTCCTCTACACCAGATTAAATAGTGTTTTTATTAATTTTTCCTTAGATTGGAATTAACCCAACAAGTATTGATTCTGTGGACATTGGCAAAGACCGTGAAGCGAAACTCAAGCCTGGACATATTCTGAATATGGTGAATAAATTGTACCCCTACGTGGTAGAGTTTTTGCAAATACCAGGAGATCCATCCTCAAAAGAAGAGAAGGGCCAGAAACATTCAAACAAAAGGGCACTGGAGAGCACCCGAAGTGAGAGCATGGGAACTCCAAGAAAGAGTAAGAAAATAGAAGCAGATGCCAATCCTGTCAACAGAATTGTCAGCAACTCTTCATTCAAACAGAAACCCAATAATCCTGAGGTATGCAAATGTTGATTGTGTTATATGAAGGCATATGCCCCTTTTCTGTTTTGTTCATTGTGAAACACAGGAACCATGGAGCTAAGTAGCTACCACTAGGAGGCAGGGAACTAACAGACTATAGCTCTATGGAGGAGGGGTCTCCCTCCCAGCTCCGGTTATAACCCCCTTCCAGCAGCAGCAGCCACCTTCAATTTTTTTAGTGCTCTGCTAACAGGAGAGCAACATGGTTGATTTATTCTCTTCAATATTTTATTTTATTTTACCTATTTTTCTGATTTTCTTACTCATGAGATGTTTAATTTTGTACTTTCTTTCTTCTTGCATCAAGGTCTTGATTCTGGTCCCATTTCAACAAATGTTTTTGGGTTTTTATCCCAGCCTTTTCAAAGACAGCGGTAGTCATCTGGTCCTAGCCTTAAAATATCTCTGTCATTTTGGTGATACACTGATATTAAATATGGAATCTCTGCATTCTGGCATTACCACTATGTGTAGAGTGAAGTTTTTGGCTTCTCTGGGCATTAGGGATGCATATATTAACCTGTCAATTCACATACAACATAATTTAATACTCTGCTTTATCTTTTATGATCATGATTTCTAATTTTTCTGTCCTTTCCTTTGGTTTGGCTTCTGCTCCATGGGTTTTCAACAAAATTATGGTGGTTTTGTCCAGGCATACTTGGACTCAAGGAATCTCCCTCATGCCTTTTCTGGATGGTCTCCTGCTGAGGAAACCTCTGGTGGACATCTTGTGGCTCCATCTTCAGGTTTGTGTGTCCATTCCCGAACAGCATGGCCGTTTGCTTAGCTTAAGAAAGTCCTCATTGACCCTGTCCCATTCTCCAGGGATGGATCTTCCTGCCAGGGAACCAGGTTCAAATGTTGTTCTGGCATGTGTCCATTGGTGCTGGTCTGGGACTACATGAGGATGTTGGGTTCGCTGGTTTTGGCTCTAAAACCGTGCCATATGCCTACATTTTCACACACATCCTGCAGCTGGACTTTCTAAAAAAAAATGTTTCAGAGAGTAGGGCCATCTCTCCTCCATAATGTCTCTCATGCCAGACGAGGGGGTTTCTGAGGTGATAGCTTCACATAAACTACCTGCTTGTCTTTGTGGGCTGGTCCACATTGACAGATTATGCCAGTCTCTGGGGTTGGAGGTGCCCTGTGGTTCTCAGGTGATACAGGGTTTCTAGTCTAGCCATCAGAGCCAGCTTTATATCAGTGTGATTGAACTTTGGGGTAGTCGTCTGGCCCTTCAGCATGGGTCCCAATTGAGTTTGGTTTCATTCTAACAATGCAATGGTGGTGGCTTATGTCAGCCACCAAAAGGGGGAACAAGAAGTGTGGCCATGTGGTCCGAGGTTTGTCTGGTCCTCTCCTGACTGGTAGCTAATATTCCAGGAAGAACAACACAAATACACAGATAGTATGATCAAATAAATACATAAATAAAACTCAAAGTTCAGTGCAAGTAAAATGCAAAAAGAAATAATCTAAAATCGAATATATACAGGGAGGTAAGTGCAGATTTGCAGCTTCTTCCATTTGGTGTCCTTAGCAGCATCTTCACAAGTCTAATGCACAAAGAAAAAGAAAAGGGATAGAGCAAAAATATCTGAGTACCTCAGTGAAAAGGACATTTTGGAATTTTGGAACAGTGTAGGTTGACTGCCAGATGTAACTGGAAAAATCCCTGTAAATTAAAGCAAGAGAGTACTTCAGCTGCGTTGTTCAGAGATCCAGGTATAAATATGCTGTGCGTGTAAAAACAGAATTGAAGTGACAATTTGGTAAATTTTCTGAGAAACAGAATTATGTGTTGGAATTTAGATCTACCTTTGGATATGATGTGTGCTGTTTGGTTATCTGAAAAAAAAAAAAAAAAAAAAAAAAGTAACTGGTAAACCTGACCAAGATGGACCCATATCGTTGCTGCTGCCACAATAGGAAAAATCTAGAGCAGGGGAGAATTTTTTGAAAATGAGGGTAGATCAAATACTTCTGAAGACCATGGTTCAGAGAGCCATTCTGTATTATGTATGGCCACAAAACCATGGATTTCGGAAGCGTATGAATACACAGTGGGAGAAGAAGGGAAAGGAAGGGGGCGGGAACATGTTGCAGCCATTCCAGGATTGTAGGCATTCCTGTACTGAGTCATTAAGGTGGTTTAGATATGAATCTACCATAGATCAGAGAAGCTCAAGAAGATGTGAAATAAAGGACCAGCCTTCAGGAATGATCCTCATAGCAAAGTTTAGATGGCCAAACAACTACTGCAGTTCCAGTTTGGAACAGGATGGATTAGTAGAGTATTGCTGAATAAGAGATCGAATGCGGGACATTTTGTCTGCAGGTACACTAGTTTCAAATATATCAGTCCAAGATGATGGCTAAAAATTCTCCTGACATACTAGGCCCACATAGCTTCTCGTTAGCTAGAGGAATGCTTAAATCTTGAAATAGGGACACTATTTTAGCAAGACTATACAGAGTCTGATTAGAAGGTTCGATAAACAAGATATCATCTAGATAATGCAAAGCTATTGGGCATCTGGTTAACTAGCAACCAGCATAGTGCATTTGTGAAGGCATTGAATATTTTTGGACTGCTTTTACATTCGAAACGGAGTCTAGTAGAAAATAAATAGTTCTGACACCATTTAAGCCCTGTAGGTGCAACATGGAAGGGTGAACTGGTAGAATCTTAAACTCATCTGCAATATCTGTTTTAGAAAGAAGGCAACGGTGACCTTTCTGTTTGATATGAACTATGGCATCGCCAATTATAGTATATTCAAGTGAACAGATGGTATTAGATAATTTATACTGGATGTCTGGGACGGGTGTTGTGCAGAGAAATAAATGCTGAGTCTCTTTTTAATAGTACATTTTCTCATAGCTATGCCTATTGGATTTAATCGCCATATGGGAAAAGTAGGGGTAGAGGAAAGGGCCCTATGAGAAAACATTTCTACAATTCTTTAGCTATAATGTTGACTACCAGTGCCGGTTCTGAAATAGTTGAGTCTAGAAGGGCAAACGATGATTCCTGTGTGGAACCCTTCAATAAAACATGAAATAAGATACTGGGAAATAAAGTGATCAGGATAATGAGTAAGTAAGGACTGCAAGACATCAGTATACTCTGATTTAGGTCCTTTATTATGTGTCGGGTTGCAAAGGCGAATGGCTGTAGAATCAGCCTTACGACATAATGAGCAAACATGCAACAAACGACAAGCACTGTAGAAACAACCTTTTGATTTAGTTATTACCGAAGGGCGATTTGCCCAAGTAATGAATTTAGTGACCCAGTTTGTTATAAGATGAAAGTGAGGGAGCAGGAACAAGAGTAGAGGAGGCAAAGGCGGGTGAGCTAAGGGGAACTCGATACTAGTAGAGGGGTTAACACTAAGGCAGAGGATAGCTGATTGGCGTAGCTGGCATACTGAGGTTTTGAGATCCTCAAATTGGTGACAGATTAACTCGTTATTGAGTAAGCTCCAGTCGGTGGTATAGTTCGACTGCTCTAAGACCTCTGCATCCTTAGCCGTGATAGTAAAAAAAACTTTAAAAAAATGTATGGCCGCCATACCTATAACCTAGGTCTACCAATAGATACAAAAAATAGATACTGAATGCCAATACAGAATAAGCAGTAGTCTGTTTTTTTACTTGGCCTAGGGTTTTTGTTTTTTTACAGTTATGGAGACATCTCTGCAGCTCACCGTTCTGATTTTGGCCATATCTTGGGAAGCATTGAGCAGGAAACCAGATTAATATCTTTCCCTTCTATAAAATCCCTTCTAATATGGGCCTGGATCATTTACGCTGGCGTGATTCTGGGGGATTAGTTAGCAATAGTACCTGCATGTGGTTGGTCTGCCTGGGTTTAAGGAGACTGTAGTGACGGAAATTACATTGTTTCCAGATTGCCAACTCTGGTCTGAATGTCAGCCATAGCCAAACTGAGTTCAGTTAGCATAAGTTTAGGAATAATCCATTCTCTGAAAGTTTGAGGTAGATTGCTAGGATTTGCCAGAACTTCTGGGATAAAAACTTCTGAGTCTGAATTGACTTGTTGACCACAGTCTTCCATTCTGCAAAACAATAATGAATAGTCGTGTTACTATTAATGGGAAGACTGGAAATTATAGTGCTAGGATCTTGAATAAAAACTTAAATAGCTATACTGGAAATATATAGTGAGGATAGTGTCCGGGGTGATTGAAATGTGCAACTTATAAGTGACTATTACAAGACACTCTCTGATATAATGTAGACCGATGCCTGTCTATGGTGTGAGAAATGCTATGGTGTATGCTACTATACAAAGAATGTGGTCATAATCGACCTTTGGCCTCTATGGAGAGGAAAGAATGATGCAGCATATTTTATTAAATATCGAATTGCGGCCTCTGCAAAGAGGTAAGGATGATTCAGTGAAAAGCATATATTATAAATACACTACCAGTCAACAGTTTTAGAACACCCCATTTTTCCAGTTTTAATTGAAATTACGCAGTTCAAGTCCAGTCTATAACCTGAAATGGTACATAGGTAAACTGTAAACTGCCAGAGGTAAAAAAAAAAAAAAAAAAAATGTTTAGGTTAATAAAAACTGAAAAATAATGTACATTTCAGAGTTCTACAAAAATGCCTTTTCACTGTCGTCCAATACAGGTCACTGGTACTCTAGGAGGCGTAAGTCCCCTTTAATAGGCAGGAACAATTATGCAAATAATTTGCAAGGGGCGGAGCCTCCCCTCTTACTTAAGCCACCTTCTGGCCAGAGCCACTCATATTGATTTGTTCCTGGTGTGCTTCCACACCAGGTAGAGAACATCTATGCATCTTAGTATTTTATTATTTTTTATTCAAATATGGAATACCACCATTAGGAGGGTGACCATGGCTGTGAATTGCCCTCTTTAAAGTGGCTGGTGCAGCTTCCAGGGATTTTCTGTGGACCTATACCCTGAAGAGGGGACAGCTTGTGTTAAGCAGCTCCCCTGTTGGGGAATTTACCTCTGGTTCTTTCCCTCCCTATCATGGTCACCTGAAGACAGAAGTCAGCAAGGAGGTGAGTCACCCATTGAGTGCTGAAGGTCCACTTGTCCCCACAGTGTCCCTTTGATGGGCTTGTATTTGGGAGTTTTAATACACTCCAGCACTCATGGGGTGTTTTTATTGCATTATTACTGTTTATGCAATTTCTGTGTTATTCTCTGAGTTTTGGAGCATTGGGTATTCATTTATTTATGTTTCTCATGTGTTTCATGCTTGTTTGGGCACTTTTTAATGTTTTCTTAAACTTTATTAAAAATGGTGTTCCGCGCCTTTAAGCGCGGCTTTTTCCCGCTCAGACGCAAGGGCTCCTTTACTCTCTATGGGAATTCACAGTATGGGACATATCTCTGGAACCGCTTGTCACAGCAACTTCAGAGAGGGCTCATTTTAATTCTAGGCTCCTGCTCTATCATCCGGAATGTGTTTTATTTATGTGGGGTGTTCAGGGGGGCTTCGGGCACTGTTTGGGGTACTTGTAAGGAAAAACTACATTTCCCATGAGCGCTTGGTTCGCGCTCGTTTCTGATTGGCTGTCACAACGGCCGCCATTTTGTGGTACTTTTCCTAGGCGAGTACACTACGCAGGGACCGAGCCTTCTCTCTCCTCAACAGATTAACCCTTCGCTGGCCAGATAAGTCCGTTTTTAGAACATTTCTGGGGTGAAACTTTAATCTTAACACTTTTTCTGGGTGATAGTGTTGTTAGTGGGGTATATTGACGCTGTGAGCATGTCTACTTCACTGGAGCTAGGGGCTAGACCCAAGTCTAAGGAGGATGGGGGGTCCGCTACCCCCATGGCGTTTTGCTCCTCTTGCCACATTGGGCTGGATGGCGATAATGTGGGGGATCTATGCCCTAATTGTACTGGTCAAGATAGCAACCCTGGGCTTCCCAGCCACGCTATTGAGCCATCTTGGGTGAAGGAGTTTAAAGCTGCCACTAGGGATCTCAGATCCACGCTTCAACTCTTCTCAGGTACAGGGGGCTCTCCAGGTCTGGCGGACCCCCTCTACTATCAGGACCTCCCTGCCTAAGCCACAGGGAGCTCCTGATATCACTGATTCTTCTGAAGAAGAACTTTTACAGGATTCTGATGCTGAGGAACGTACTGTTATTGAATCTAACAGGTCCATTGGGGACCCCTATGAGTGTGACCCTGAAGTTTCGGCTGAGGGTCTGATCAGAGCGGTTCTGAATACGCTCAACCTTCCTCTGACTCAGAAATCCACTTATGATCCTACTGATGTTTTTCAGAAAAAGCCATCTAAGCCTGTTGTTTGTTTTCCAACTAACCCTACTCTTGCCCGTCTGGTCTCTGAGGCATGGAAGAATCCTGATAGATCTTCCTCTGTCTCCAAAAAGTTTGCCAAACTTTACCCTTTTCCTGAGGCGGAGCTGGCAAAATGGGTTCATCCTCCCAAAGTGGATGCTCCTGTGTCTAGACTATCCAAATCTACTGCTTTGGCTGTCTCAGATGCCTCTGCCTTGCAGGACTGGACGGATAAGAAACTAGAGCTCTCTCTTAAGTCTATTTTTGCCTCCATTGGCACAGCCATGCGCCCCACTTTTGCTGTGGCATGGGTTAATAGAGCTATTGCGGCCTGGACTGAACGACTGACTGAAGCGGTTCGCCAGGATGCGCCTGTATCTGAACAGTTGCAGCTTCTTGCTAATATCACTGAAGCTCAGAACTATGTTGCTGATGCTGCTTTTGATGCTGTGCGCATGATGGCGAGGGCCTCCACTTCTTCTGTGGTGGCTAGACGCGCTCTTTGGCTGAAAATTTGGTCTGCTGATACAGCCTCTAAGAAGGCTTTGCTTTCCTTACCCTTTCAGGGGAATTTGCTTTTTGGGTCTGAACTCAAAGAAATGATCAGTGAGGCTACTGGCGGTAAAAGTACTCTTCTACCCTCAGTCTTTAAGAAAAAGTTTCCAGCCAAACGCAATCGGTCCTTTCGTTCCTTTCAGACTGAGACACGCTCCTCGGCCCAAACGGGTCCTCCCACTACGCGCTCCTCCTCCAAGCCCAAACAGTCCTGGAGGCCCAAAGTTGCCTCCAAGGCCAAGACCTCCAAGACTGCTTCGGCATGACTCGCCGAACCCGGGTCCGCATCCGGCTGTAGGCGGTCGTCTCCGCATCTTTCGCCGGACTTGGGAGGAGTCAGTGGCGGACCCATGGGTTCTTCAGGTGGTGTCAGAGGGATACAGGATCCCTTTCTCTTCCCTTCCTCCTTTTCGGTTCCATTTTACTCGTCCTTCTCAGGAACCCACAAAAAGGCGTCTGTTCGACGACGCTATTCAGGATCTCTTGGACAAAGAGGTCCTGGAGGCGGTTCCTCAGGGGGACACAGGTTCAGGATTTTATTCCAACCTGTTTGTGGTAGCCAAAAAGGACGGAGGAGCCCGTCCCATCTTGGATCTCAAAGATCTCAATGCCTATGTGGTGACTTCCCACTTCCGCCAGGAGTCCCTGCGCTCTGTGATTGCAGCAATGTCTCCAGGGGAGTTTCTTGCCTCCCTGGACCTTCAGGATGCTTATCTTCACATCCCTATTCATCCAGAGAGCAGGCGGTATCTCAGGATTGCCTGCCACAGGGGACACTTTCAGTTTGCAGCGCTCCCCTTTGGGCTGACTTCAGCCCCTCAGGTCTTCCAGAGGGTGTTGGGCTCCTTGATAGCGGTGCTCCATCAGGATGGGATCAGAGTGACCCCCTACATGGACGATCTCCTACTGAAGGCCTCCTCAGCGGAGCTTCTCCATCAGCAATTACAGATGTGCATGCTCACCCTGAACCGTCATGGCTGGATCCTGAATCTGGACAAGTCGGACTTGATTCCATCTCAGAGGCTTCTGTTCCTGGGTCTCCTGTTCGACACTCGCCAATGCATGGTGTTTCTTCCATAGGACGTGGCTCACCAGATAGCTGTCAGAGTGGCTGGAATTATGGACATGGACGTGATTCCGGTTCCGAAGTTGTCGTCCTTAGTGGGGAAGTTCATTTCCACAATCGAAGCAGTACCATTTGCCATGGCCCACTCCAGGGATCTTCAGAGATTCGTGATCCAGACGTGCAAGAATCATCCAGATCATCAACATCTGTCTGTTTCTCTTCCTCCTCATGTCGAGTCGAGTCTGCACTGGTGGTTAGATCTCTCTCATCTCCTGAAAGGGAAATCCTTTCTAGTTCCTCCTTGGACCACAGTCACTACGGATGCCAGCCTTCGGGGCTGGGGTGCAGTCTGGGGTCGCTTCAGTGCTCAGGGGAAATGGGGTCTGGAGGAATCCATGCTCTCCATCAATGTTCTGGAACTTCGAGCTGTCCGGCTGGCCCTGAGGCACTGGGAGTCTCAATTGACCGGTCTTCCAGTCAGAGTGGAGTCCGACAACGCCACGGCGGTGGCTTACATCAACAGGCAAGGCGGCACAAGAAGCGGTTCCGCCTGGTGGGAGGTCAAGGATATTTTGTCTTGGGCAGAAGATCACGTGCCTGTCATCTCTGCGGTTCATATTCCAGGCGTGGACAACGTCATGGCAGACTTCCTCAGTCGTCATACCGTCGACAGCGGAGAATGGGCTCTGCACCCAGAGGTGTTTCACATGCTCACTCAACGGTGGGGGATGCCTGTGGTGGATCTGATGGCTACCAGACACAACAGGAAGGTTCCGGTGTTTTGCTCCCGGTTGAGGGACTCCCTTGCTCTAGCAGTGGATGCCTTGTCGATCCCTTGGGACTTCTCCCTGGCTTACATCTTCCCTCCTCTTCCTCTATTGGTCAGAGTTATCCAGAAGTTGAAGAGGGAACGCTGTCCTGTCATCCTGATTGCTCCAAACTGGCCTCGCCAGTCCTGGTTTCCGGAATTGATGGCCATGTCAGTGAAGGATCCGATCCCACTTCCAGCCCGTCCGGACCTGCTTCTTCAGGGGTATCTGTGGAAAGAGGATGTTCACTCTCTCCATTTGATGGCATGGCGGTTGAATCCTCGATTCTAGCTAAGAAAGGCTTTTCTCCTTCTGTGGTATCGACGATGCTCAGTGCTCGTAAGCCTGTGTCTTCCAAGATCTATCATCGCATATGGTCAACTTTCGTGACATGGTGCTCTGACAAGAAGTTGTCTCTTGACTTCCATCTTCCCACTGTCCTGGCCTTCTTGCAGGACGGTGTGGATAAGGGGCTCAGTCTGAGTTCCCTCAAAGTTCAGACCTCTGCCTTGTCTGTGTTTTTCCAGGAACGGATTGCTGTCCTTCCTGATGTGAAAGTCTTTTTCCAGGGTGTGACTCATGTTCGACCTGCCTTTAAGAGTCCTGCTCCCCAGTGGGATCTCAATTTGGTGCTGGGAGTTCTACAGCGACCACCGTTTGAATCCTTGGCTTCCATTCCATTACGTCTTGTGACTTGGAAGATGGCCTTCCTCTTGGCTGTGGTGTCAGTGCGCCGGGTAGCAGAGTTACAGGCCTTGTCTTGTAAACCTCCTTACCTGGTGTTCCACAAGGATAAGGCTGTGCTTCGCACTACCAAGGAATTCTTACCCAAGGTTGTGTCTGAGTTTCACATCAATCAGGAGATTGTGGTTCCCTCTTTCTGCCCTAATCCTTCATCTGACAAGGAAAGAGATCTCCATCTGTTGGATGTGGTGCGTTGCCTTAAATTTTATGTTCATCGCACCGAGTCTATCAGGAAGTCTGACGCTCTATTCGTCATTCCTGAGGGGCCTAGGGCAGGAAGACCGGCTTCCAAAGTTACCATTGCCTCTTGGATTAAGGCTACCATCCGTGAAGCCTATAAGTTGAGGAATAAGCATGTTCCCTTCCGGGTGACTGCCCATTCCACCAGATCTATTGGGGCCTCTTGGGCCTACAAGAATCAAGCTTCTGCTGATCAACTGTGCAGAGCGGCCACTTGGTCCTCTGTGCACACCTTTTCTAAGCACTATTGAGTTGATGTACTGGCTTCGGCTGATGCCAGTTTTGGAAGGAAGGTCCTGGAGGCAGTCTTGCCTGTGTAGGTCTTCCGCTCTGTGATCCTTAGTGCTTCTTTACTGTTGAGCCCGGTTGGCTCTAGTTCTGTGTGCTGTGTTAGTTCAGGGATTGTTCCCTTGGTTGGTGTCCGTTGACACTTACAGTTGGGCTATGTTATCAACTGGTCATAACAGTTCTAGTGACTTGGGCCTTGCGCCTGGTCCTTGCCTTACTTCCCGCCTCTGGATCAGCTCAATGTTTGTACATCCCAGAGTACCAGTGACCTGTATTGGACGACAGTGAAAATAGGATTTTAGTCTTACCTGTTAAATCCTTTTCACTTAGTCCATACAGGTCACTGGTCTCCCACCCTGTCAAGGGACCAGTCTTGGCTCTCCTGTGGCATTCAGTGGGAGACCGTTCGGGCATGCTCACAGGAGTCTTTCTTTTTGCTTACCTGAGGTCAGTTCTTGGGGTCTCAAATCAATATGAGTGGCTCTGGCCAGAAGGTGGCTTAAGTAAGAGGGGAGGCTCCGCCCCTTGCAAATTATTTGCATAATTGTTCCTGCCTATTAAAGGGGACTTACGCCTCCCAGAGTACCAGTGACCTGTATGGACTAAGTGAAAAGGATTTAACAGGTAAGACTAAAATCCTATTTTCAGGGAAGAAGTAATGGGTTAACAACTCACAGTTGTTCTGCAGCAATGTAAGTAATCATTGAAAGTTCATTCCAACAATGCCTACAGGTGTCCCGACTTTTGTTGATTACTTCCAAGCTCTCTGTCCGTATAAAAGCAGTGTTGGAACAGACTGTGTTAGTATGCCGTCTTAAGCAATATTTGGACAGTATTGTACTGCAGAAGTAGTATATTGCTCTCAAAATGGTGAAAACAAAGGCAATTAACAAAGGAAGACTGACATACCATTGAACCCTTAAAAGTGTAGGTCTTTCCTTTAGAGAAATTTCAAAGAAAGCCAAGGTGTCAGTGAATACAGTTTCCTACACCATCAAAAGGCATTTGGAAACTGGAGGAAACTCTGACAGGAAGAGGTCTGGCAGACCCTAAGCCACAACAGAATCGGATGACATGTTGCTGAGAGTCAACAGCTTGCATGACAGGTGACTCTCACAGCACCAGCTTCAAGCACAGATTAACACAGATCGAAGTAAGCAAGTGTCAGTTTTAACTGTGAAGAGAAGACTTTGAGCTGCAGGTTTGAATGTTCGTGTGGCAGTAAGAAAGCCATTGCTAAAATGGCATAATAAGAAAAAGAGGCTTACCTGGGCCATGAAGCCCCGCCAGTGGACTACTGAAGACTGGAAGAAGGTGTTATGGACAGATGAATCAAAATTTCAGATCTTCGGTTCATCACGCAGGGTTTATTTTATTTGCATGCACTTTTAATTACTGGTCTCTGCTCCATGTCCCCAGCGGGATATTCCTCCTTAATCTGAGATCCCGGTACTCCAAGTGAGCCTATTCAGGCTAGTCCTGTTTCTCTCTCAGTGCACCGGGAAAGTGTTTCTGGGTAACCTGAAGCTGGTGTATGGTTCACATATTGCTTTGGGTTAAACCCATTGAGCAAACATCAATCATAAAGAAGGACTAACTCCAGTGGCCCATAAGGACGAAGATACCAGGGACTTTCAACACTAGGAGGATGTGGCAATGAGACTACAAGGGGCGTAGGGAACCCGAGATGCTATATACCCATTAGGGTTCGTGTGAGTTAATTTGTGTTATCTTATGTAGCTGTCAACTATTAAAACATATTACACTTAGTTCTGTTCTTCTTGTTTATTTTTGTATTTTAGGTGATTTGGAAGCCAGCTTCTTCTCTGAGCACAGTCAAGCCTTCCTTTTCCTCATATATTCAGTACTGTGCAAAAATCTTAGGCAGGTGTGAAAAAATGCTGTAAAGTAAAAATGCTTTCAAAAATAGACGTTAATAGGTTATATTTATCAATTAACAAAAATGAAAGCGAGGGAACAGACAAAAAATCTAAATCAAATCAATATTTGGTGTGACCACCCTTTGCCTTCAAAACAGCATCAGTTCTTATAGGTACACTTGCACTAAGTCAGTGATTTTGTAGGTGTGTATATATACAGGTGTATGGTTAAACAGTTATACTAAACAGGTGCTAATGACCATCAGCTTAATATGTGGGCTGAAAAACAATCATTAACTAAAACTGAAACAGCTGTGTAGGAGGAATAAAACTGGGTGAGGAAAAGCCAAAGCCGGCTAACAAGGTGTGGTTGCTGAAGACAGTTTAATGTCAAAAGTCATACACCATGGCAAGTCTGAGCACAGCAACAAGTCACAGTTAAATTGCATCAGCAAGGTTTCTCCCAGACAGACATTTCAAGGCAGATAGGGGTTTCCAGATGACCTGTCCAAGTTCTTTTGAAAAAAATCACAAAGAGAGACACATCATGCTTACTTCCTTTTGTAATCGGAAGATGTCCAGCAGTGCAGTCAGCTAAGAATTGTCAGAAAATAGTGGGTCCCTGGTACAATCCTCTATCATCCGGAGAAGTCTGGTCAGATGTGGTCTTCATGGAAGACTTGTGGCCAAAAAGCCATACCTGTGACATGGAAATAAGGCCAAGCGAATCAGCTATGCAAGAAACCACAGGAAATGGGGTACAGAAAAATGGCAGCAGGTGCTCTGAACTGAAGAGTCAAAATTTTTAATATTTGGCTGTAGCAGAAGGCAGTTTGTTTGCCGAAGGGCTGAAGAGCGGTACAAGAATGAGTGTCTACAGGCAACAGTGAAGCATGGTGGAGGTTCCTTGCAAGTTTGAGGCTGCATTTCTGCAAATGGAGTTGGGGATTTGGTCAGAATGAATGGTCTCCTCAATGCTGAGAAGTACAGACAGATATTTATCCATCATGCAATATCATCAGGGAGGCATCTGATTGTCCCCAAATGTATCTGCAGCATGACAACAACCCCAAATATACAGCCAAAGTTATTAAGAACTATCTTCAGCGTAAATAAGGAGGAGTCCTGGAAGTGATGGTATGTCCCCCAAAGAGCCCTGATCTCAACATCTATGAGTTGGTCTGGGATTACATGAAGAGAGAGAAGAAACTGAGGCTGCCTAAATCCACAGAGGAACTATGGTTAGTTCTCCAAGATGTTTGGAACAACCTACCTGACGAGAGCCTTAACAAACTGTGTACAAGCGTACCTAGAAGTATTGATACTGTTTTTGAAGGCAATGGGTGGTCACACCAAGTATTGATTTGATTTAGATTTTTCTTCTGTTCACTCTCTATCATTTTGTTAATTGGTAAAAATAAACTATTAACAGGTCTATTTCTGAAAACATTCCTACTGTACAGCATTTTTTCACACCTGCCTAAGACTTTTGCAGAGGTAAGGACGATGCTGTGAAGAGTATATATTATACATTTTATTTATTTGTTTCTATTTTTTTATGCCTCGTTTGATGTCTAAGAAGAGGTAAGGACGATGCTGATATGCAGCAATTTTTTTTTCTTTAATTAAATCGACTTTATATTATTCCTCTTTATATTTTTGTGTTGACTTTCGGCCTCTACAAAGAGGAAAAGATATTGCTGATATATTTTTTTTTCTAATCATTCAACCTCTATGAAGAGGTAAAGATAATACTGATTTTTCAACCTTCAGTCTCTTATGAAGAGGTAATGATGATGCTATATATGTCAACCTTCGGCCTCTATAGGAGGTAAGAATGATGGAGCAATATATATATATATATATATATATATATATATATATATAAATATATATAATATTTATTTATTTATTTTTTATTAACTTAAGCGGTGAGATGAGGAGGAATCCTAAAGGACAGCAACCTTTAGTTTACTGATAAGTAGGAATAGGGTTACCTCCCATTATATGTAATAATATATATTATGACATGCATGCATTTTCTCACTCACATGCATACTCATCACGATTATTTAAATTAGGTCTATAGCGGATCCTTATTACCTTCTTTATTCTACTTACCTCATTTGGGAGGTAAGGGGCATCCATATTCCATCTCCGGTTTCATAGAGACGTGACTATGCTATTAAATGGCGTACCTTGCCTGGAGAGGTTATAAAATATATATATAATATTGTCTTTTTGCAGTGTTTTTTTGCACTCCATGTATTTTACATTTGGTTGGAGACTCATCTACGAAGGATGATCTGGACTGCTGCTTGTCTTTTGGGCTTGCCCCTCGGCTGGAACATTTCAGATCTTTGAGGCCTCTGACTCTGGGTCCTCTTCTCCACACATCTTCCAGAGACCTAGTCCATTTTCCTCCCCATCACTCTTTGGACCATTTTCTTCTGGAAGAGTGGAAGATGCCCAGTAGATGTCTCTTTTCCTTAACAAGTGCTTTTACAATCTTTGTCTTTTTTGGGGCTAAGTACTTCTCATAGTCTGCTTCCCCACCTGCGGTGGATCTCCCAATATCTCATCTTGCTAACAATACCGCCATGCCTCTGGCTGATGCCATGGCTCTTAAGGATCAGTCAGAGAAATGCTTAGATTCCTTATTGAAATTTAATTTTGTGGACACAGAGGCTGCGTTATGACTAATTTTTTGCTACAGCTTGGGTCTCTATAGCTATTGCTATCTGGGGTGAACATCTTTCAGATGCTATTCCAGGGGATGTTCCTAAAGAACTGGTAATGCTTGCCAAAATCCTTAAGACAGATGCATACCTTACAAAACTGGCCTTTGATGTAGTTAGATTTTCTGGAAAAATTTCAGGCTTCTAGATAGGTGTGCTTCACACTTTGTGGATCAAGATTTGATCAGTTGGCCAGTTTTCCAATAAAATCTTTGGTGTGCCTTCCCTTCTTGGGGAAACGACTTTTTGGAGGTAAGAACACTCTTTCACCTTAGATTCCTCCTAAATGTGCATTTTTCTCAAAGATGATGTGTGCTTTCCATCTACCCCGCCACTATAGGGTTCCTAAGGTTCAGCCCGCTCAGGCTTTTCAAACCCACCCCGCCCCAAATCAGAAATAGGCTAGGAAAAAGAAGAAGTATGCTCGGAAGTGTATATAGAAAGGAAGCAACATTGACAGGTTATGGGCAGAAAGACAAAACCACAGATTTTCCTCCATCATGTACATGGCTTACTGTTGACAAAGTCCTAAAGATACCGTAAAATGTTATGGTGAATAAAGCACCTGGACCTTATGGTATACACCGAAGGGTACATAAGGAATTTAGTTCAGTAATAGCAAGACCATTATACTTATTTTTTTTATTCACTTTCATCAGGCATAGTGCCCTGCGGTTAGAGGAAAGCTTATAAAGTACCATTGTTCAAAAGAGGCAAGATCCAAACCAGGAAATTAAAGACCTGTGAGGTTGACTTCCATAGTGGGTAATATATTAGAAGGGTTACTAATTGACAGTATTCAGAACTATGTGTAGCCCAATAATATTATTATTATGAGCCAGCATGGTTTAATGAAAAATAAAAATCATGTCAAACTAATGTACTTGCATTGTATGAAAGGGTAAGTTGTAATTTGGACAAATAAATTGCTGTTGATGTAGTATACTTGGGTTTTTCAAAATCCTTTGATACAGTGCCTAACAATAGGTTTCTGCATAAATTAAAAGGGTTCGGATTGGGAGGTGATATCTGTACATGGTTTGAGAACCGGTTAAATGATGGCAGTTGTTGTAAATGGAACATTTTCAAGTTGGGCTAAAGTTTTAAGTGGGGTGCCATAGGGTTCAGGGTTTTTAATTTGTTTATTAATGATCTAGAAGTGGGAATTAAAGCAGTATTTCAGTCTTTGCTGATGACTAAGCTGTGTAAGGAAATATACAGAGCTGGACATTTTTTCTCTAGAGAAGGATTTAGATAAACTGAGTGACTGGGCAGAAAACTGGCTGATGGCATTTAATGTAGATAAACGTAAGGTTATGCAATTTGAGCTGCAGAAACAAACATGCTACATATACTCTAAATGGGAAACAACTTGGGAAATCCTCATTAGAGAAAGATTTAGGAGTTCTGATAGATGATATACTTCACAGCAGTGTTGTAACGGTTATTCAGACTCTCAGACCAGAGGTAAAAAATAAAACACAGTTTTATTGAGAACAAATAAAGAACACGGCCCCCTAGGGGCAGAAATAGGTAATAACACATAACTACAGGCAATATGGTAATAAAGCAGACACAGTACAGGTAAGGGGCAATACTGTACAAACAAGGAATAGGTGAAGCAAGGGTTAAGTCCAATGTAATAATCAGTCTCTGAGGTGGTGTGTAAGCCAACGCCCAGTGGTGGATAAGGACAGCCAAAGGCTGTGGTGCAAGATGGAAGCACCTGGTAGTGAGTCCACACAGTAGTATTTAGGGACTGGCGATTTGCAAGACCAACCACTCTGCTAGAGCCACTAAGACAAGAGCCAAGGACACTTCTGTTGTGCGTAATTGGAACCACACTGCGTGAGCTGAGTGAAATCTGAGCCAAAGGCACTCGCGGTGTAGAATGGGTTAATGACACTGCGTGAGCTGAATGGAACCTGAGCCAGCAGCACCCCTTGGTGCATCAACGGGTACCCACACTGCCAGAGCTGAACGGAACCATAGCCAGTAGCACCCTGTGGTGCGTAACAGATCTACCAACACCTCTTAGAGCTGAGTAGGACCAGAGCCGGTAGCACCCTAACTGAATTGAGTGAATGGCAAGAGCGCTAGGTGGACAGTAACGGAAATCTCCACGGCTCTGCAAGTGAACGAACAGGCTCGGTACGGATGGCAATGAGCTCAGCAAATGTTAAAGGAGAGGCTCGGTATCTGAGGCAACAATCTCAGCAGGGGTTAGTGAACAGGCTTGGTAACAGAGGCAACAAGCTCAATAAGAGTTAACGGATAGCTCAGTATCGGAGGCCACAAGTACAGCAAGTGTCAGCTAGCAAGCTCGGTAACGGAGGCAACAGACTCAGCAGGTGTCTGCTCAACCCTTAATCTGAGGCAACAGGCACGCCAAGGGTTAATGCACAGGCTCGGTAATGGAGGCAACAGGCTCAGCAAGCGTGATGGCGGTCAGCAAAAGAGGCACAGATCTGACAGTTCGAAATGTCGCCAGGCGACATAGAAGAAGCCTCACAGAAGCCGGATCACCGGAGACTGGAACCAAACGGGGAGGTAGATCAGGCCGGGTCACACACTGAGCAGGAGCGTCAGACAAGCCAGATCAATCACAGAGCAGGAACGTCAGCCAGGCCGGGTCATACACGGAGCAGGAGCGTCAGACAAGCCGGATCAATCATGGAGCAGGAACGTCAGCCAGGCTGGGTCATACACGGAGCAGGAATGTCAGACAAGCCGGATCAATCACAGAGCAGGAAAATCAGCCAGGCCAGGTCATACACAGAGCAGGAACCAGGAGAAGTGTCAGACAAGCCGAATTGGTACACAGGAACACAGTAACAGAAGCACTGGTACTGGAACACCATGAAAGGGCACCTGACAGGTGCCAAAGGCCCGGTATAAGAAGGCCATACTGGGCGGGCATAACAGGTACTGCCAATAGGAACACACCACAGCAGAGAGTGACAGGCAATCACGGGAACCGTGATAAGTGTGCACTCACTCAGCTGCTGCAGGATCAAATAGGGTACTATCCTGCATAAAAGGAGTGTCACGGTTTTTGATGAACACTCAGACCAGGCTGGTAAGGTTAAAATAACTTTATTAGGATAAAGTACATACAAGGAGTTAGGCCACAGGCCCACAATACGAAACAATAAATATATAGCAATAATAAGCCAGACACAAGAGATATAGCAGGCAGAGGAGGCAGCAACTGGCTTCAAATTGTTCTGTGCTTGAACCCTGAAGACTGGAGGCACGTAAGACCAGGCAACCTAACCCTAGTGGACTAGAGTTAACAAGGCTACTCAACCCAGAGCTGACAGCAGGGCTATAGATGACTGGTAGTCCTGTATGTGGTAACTGGCACGAAACCCAAACGCCTGGGTGGCACTGAATCCAGTAGGAACGAGGCAACACTGACCATGGGACAGGGGTCCCAGGAAGACCAAGGCAACCACTTACAGTTGGCAAACCCTAGAACATTAGGGGTGGATCGCGGCAGATAACAGGAAGGCCACTAGTGTCCCCTCTCACTAACGAGTGTGATGTAATGCAACTGCTGGCTCTTTAGCCCAAAGGCTACTGCAGCAAGGAATGAAGCACAGTGTCCCCTCACACTATCGAGTGTGATAGTACTGCGACCGCTGGCTCTAGAGCCAAAGGCTGCTGCAACATGGGAAGGAGCACTGGCCCTGCCTAGACAGTCTAGGCACTGAACGGGTCAACGGGAAACACCCAGAGATATACTGCAACTCCCACTGGGAGTGAGCCCAGCTATAGCACAGAGGAGGACACAGATAGATCTGAGTAACTCAGTCAGCACTTAGACAGCACTGTACCGTACTTCGCATGTGCACACCGCCAGGGGCATTTAAAGTAAGCAGCAACAGCACGAATGCCAAGCCTACAGTCGACAAGATAAGGATAGCGTCACGCGACGCACAACAGACAAGGCAACTGGAAATCCGCTGCTAGTAAAGCTGGCCAGAAAAGGGCAACCGAGAGGTACAGCCATGCACGGATGGCAACGGACCGGGTGCTCAGCCAGGGATGGCCACAAGCGTAATGGGAACACAGCCAGGTCAGTTAACAGCGGAGCAAACTCATCAGCCAGATAGGTCAGCAACGGAGTGGGTTCTCAGCCAGATCAGTCGGCAACGGAGCGGGTTCTCAGCCAGATCACTCAGCAATGGAGCGGGTTCTCAGCCAGATCACTCAGCAATGGAGCGGGTTCTCAGCCAGATCAGTCAGCAACGGAGCGGGTTCTCAGCCAGATCAGTCGGTAACGGAGCGGGTTCTCAGCCAGATCAGTCGGTAACGGAGCGGGTTCTCAGCCAGATCAGTCGGTAACGGAGCAGGTTCTCAGCCAGATCAGTCGGTAACGGAGCGGGTTCTCAGCCAGATCAGTCAACACAGGAAGCGCAGGAACTCTGTCAGGCAGGCCAGGTCATACACGAACAGAGTAACTCCGTAACAAACGTCAGGAACAGGTACACCACGAAAGGGTGCCCCAGTATAGACATGGCATAGTATAGAAAGGCTAGGCCGGGGCAGGGTCAAGAATACCAGGCCAATAAGAGGACAGCATTGAAATGAGGAAGAATAATAATGTCGCTGTTTGATCAGGAGCACAGGCACCGTGATAGTACCCCCCTCTCAACGACCCCCTCCCCGTGGAGGAGACCAGGCTTAGAGGGGAACGTAGCATGGAACTGACGCAACAATAAGGGTGCATGAATATCTGCATGCTTGACCCATGAACATTCCTCTGGGCCATAGCCCTTCCAATGAACCAGGTACTGGAGTTGCCCACGCACCTTGCGTGAGTCTATAATACTTTGAACCTCATACTCATCATGATTTTGAATGCGAACCAGGCCTGGAACCACCGGAGCAGAAGTATAGCGGTTACAAACAAAGAGGTTTGAGTAGAGATACATGAAAGAGGTTGTGAATACGCATGTTTGCGGGGAGTTCCAAAGCATAGGAAACAGGATTGACCAGCCGGAGGACTTTGAATGGGCCAACAAACCATGGGGCAAATTTATTACAAGGGGTTTGCAAGTTCAAGTTTCTGGAGGAAAGCCATACACGGTCCCCAACCTGAAAAACAAGAGCCGGCAACCTCCTGTTGTTGGCATGACGCCTATAACGTTGGAAAGACTCACGTAATGAGGTTTGCACTTGTGCCCATGTGGAGTGATGTTGTCTGAGATGTTTGTCAAGGGCTGGCATCTGCTGCTGCTGAAATGCATCCGGAAGCAAGGATGGTTGATACCCGTAATTGACAAGAAAGGGAGAGCTTCCAGATGAGGTATTAATAGCACAGTTTCTAGCGAATTCTGCCCATGGTAACAACTCAGCCCAGTCATCATGGTGGTTGGATACAAAGCAACAAATAAATTGTTCGAGCCCTTGATTAGAGCGTTCAGCAGCTCCATTAGTCTGTGGGTGGTACGCAGACGAATATGACAGTTGAATGCCCATTTGACTGCAGAACGCCCTCCGAAATCTGGATATAAACTGACTGCCACGGTCTGATACAAGCACCCGGGGTACTCCATGGAGTCTGAATACCTCTCAGGCGAATACTACCGCCAGTTCTTTTGCGGAAGGCAGACCAGGTAGGGGCACAAAATGGGCCATTTTCGAAAATCTGTCTACCACCATCAGGATATACGTGTAGCCCCTCGAGGCAGGTAATTCACCCAAAAAATCAAGTGATACATGTGACCATGGACGATCGCCGTTAGGAACGGGCTGCAGGAAGACCACTGGCAGATGCCTGGGTGACTTAGAACGAGCACACAGCACAAGCGGCAGTAAAGTCAGCGCAATCTGTTCTCAGGTTTGGCCACCAGAAAATACAAGACAATGACCAGACTAATTGATCTCTGCCCACATGACCTGCCGCTCGTGAAGCGTGGTAGGTCTCAAGTAGTCTTGTCCAAAAAGGTTCAGCCACCAAACATTTGCCCATGGGCCTTTCAGGGGGAGATTCAGCCTGAGTTGCCAAGATCTCCTGGCCCAGAGGAGAAGTGATGCTAGTCCGCAAGGTAGCCAGGATGCAATCTTGGGGAATAATAGGTACTGGCTGCCCATCAGATTCCAATTCTGGCCCATGCTGCCTGGACAGTGCATCAGCTCGTACATTCTTGGAGCCAGACAAATAGGATACAACAAAGCTGAAGCGAGAAAGGAAGATAGCCCATCTTGCTTGTTTTGGTGACAATCTCTTAGCCTCTGATAAGTACAATAAATTTTTGTGATCGGTCAAAATGAGAATCGGTGCCCTGGTTCCCTCCAACAAGTGACGTCACTCACGTAACGCAAGGATAATTGCCAAAAGTTCATGATCACCAATCTCATATACAGATTGCGCCTTAGTCAGTTTTTTAGAAAAGAACCCACACAGCTTGAGTACCTGACCAGGACCAGACCTCTGAGAAAGCACAGCCCCCACGCCTGTGTCAGACGCATCTACCTCCAGTATATAAGGTAGTGCAGCTTTGGGGTGGGACAGAACCGGTGCAGAAGCAAAAGCAGCCTTAAGTGCCTCGAAGGCCTTCTCAGCCTCCTTTGCCCCCTTATGTGTCAGATCCGTGAGAGACTTGACAATTCTGGAAAAGTCATAAATAAATTTACGATAATAATTGACAAAGCCAAGAAACCTTTGAATGGCTTTGAGGGCTTTGGGGCGTGACCAATGTAGCACAGCCGACAATTTCTCTTTATCCATGGAAATGCCCTGCTTAGAAATGACGTATCCCAGGAAGGGTACCATGGCTTTATGAAACTCACATTTATCGAGTTTACAAAACAATTTATTCTCCCTGAGTCTCTGAAGTACTGTAGCCACATGAATACGACGTGCATCCAAATCGGGAGAATAAATTAAAATATCGTCTAGATAGACTACTACACAGGACTGCAACAAATCACGGAGGACATCGTTAATCAGTTCTTGAAATACCTCTTGGGCATTGCACAACCCGAATGGCATTACCAGGTATTTGTAGTGCCCATTGCGAGTATTGAAGCGGTTTTCCACTCATCACCTTCCTTGATGCGGATGAGATTATATGCAGCTCTCAGATCCAATTTAGTGAAAATGGTCTCGCCCTTAAGGCGGTCAAACAACTCGGTGATGAGTGGAATTGGGTAGGCACTTTTGATCATTAGCTTATTGAGGCCTCTATAATCAATACATGGCCTTAGTTCCCCAGATTTCTTTTTGACAAAAAAAAAATCCAGCCCCCGCGAGCGAGGATGATCTGCAAATGATGCCATGTTCCAAAGCATCAGAGATATATTCTTCCATTGCATGATTCTCCTCACAGGAGAGAGGGCAAGTTCTGCCTCTAGGAGGAACAGTACCAGGCGCAATATCAATGGCACAGTCATATGCCCTGTGCAGTGGCAAAGTGCTAGCCTCTCCCTTGCTGAAAGACTGGTATTCAGTCGGTAGGGAGGGAGAGGTACACAGAATCCTAGTAGGCTGTCGTATACAATGATCTATACAATGCTCAGACCAGGCCAAAATCTCACAGGAGCCCCAATCAATTCTGGGATTATGCGTCCATAGCCACGGGAACCACAAAATGACTGCATAATGTGGTGATTGGATAATTTGAAATGACAGGGTCTCAAAATGTAATGCTCCAGTCTGCACGGAGAGTGGACAAGTCTCGTGGGTGACCTGGGGAGGCACCAAAGGTCGCCCATCAATGGCCTTGATTTGCATAGGATTCTCCAGCACAACCAAAGGGATATTATGTAATGCAGCAAACTCCTGGTCCATAAAATATCCTACTGCTCCAGAGCCTATCAGAGCAGATGCCGTAACTGAGAGGCTGGAGCAGGAAATTATCACATCAACTACAGGTTTGGAAGGAACAACCTCTGGGGACTGCTGAACACCACCTAGGACCTGTCCCCTAAGGAAAACTAGGTGTGTGCGTTTTCCGGCCATATCGGACAATTGCGCAACAAATTACCTCCTTTCCCACAGTAGAGGCACAAGCCATTCTTTCGGCGAAAGGACCGTTCCTCCCTTGTTAATCTTGTAAAATCCACCTGCATAGGTTCAACTGGTTCGACATGCCCAGGAGGCGTGGGAGGAGAGGGAGGCAAGGGTGGGAGTACATTTTTGTGCCACTGCCCTGTAGGAGGCCTAGGTTTGCGGTCCCTATTTTGTGTTTGTTCCCTGATCCGAGTATCAATGAAATTCACAAATTCGATAAATGTGTCCAGGGTGTCAGATAACTCATGGGCCGCTATTTCATCTTTGATACTGTCACTGAGACCTTGTGCGAATGCAGCTACAAGGGCCTTATCATTCCATGCCAACTCGGCTAGCAAGGTGCAAAATTCTATTGAGTAATCCGCGACTGTACGATTGCCCTGTCGGATGCTCATAATTTGTTTAGCAGTCGAGATATTGCGCCCAGGGATTTCAAACACTCTACGAAAGACCCTTACAATTTCACAGAAATTGGCAGTGATGTGTTTTGCCGTCTCCCAAATCGGGTTTGCCCAAGCTAAGGCCCTGCCAGTCAACAGCGAGATCATAAAACCAATCTTGCTTCTCTCCGTTGGAAAAGCTTGAGGAGCTAGTTCGAGAAAAATTTTGAGCTGATTGAGGAAACCCCTGCATAGAGTAGGTTCTCCATCATATCTTAGCGGTAGTGGTGCGGTAGCAGATAGCCCTTTACATTGCGGATTGACATTGGAAGTTTGGACCATCGGTACCTGAACTGGGGTGGCCACTGAGGATTGAGCAGGTCTGTCCAAGTACGCGGTCCGCTCCAGAATAGTTTGCACTGCCATTGACAGCTGACCGAGACGTTGTTCATACATATCCATTCCCCAATGGATATTCATCGAGCTACCTTCACCAAAACTGTCTGAGGTCATTGGCCCTTTCGTACTGTCACGGTTTTTGATGAACACTCAGACCAGGCTGGTAAGGTTAAAATAACTTTATTAGGATAAAGTACATACAAGGAGTTACGCCACAGGCCTACAATACGAAACAATAAATATATAGCAATAATAAGCCAGACACAAGAGATATAGCAGGCAGAGGAGGCAGCAACTGGCTTCAAATAGTTCTGTGCTTGAACCCTGAAGACTGGAGGCGCGTAAGACCAGGCAACCTATCCCTAGTGGACATGGGTTAACAAGGCTACTCAACCCAGGGCTGACAGCAGGACTATAGATGACTGGTAGTCCCGTAGGTGGTAACTGGCATGAAACCCAGACGCCTGGGTGGCACTGAACCCAGTAGGAACGAGGCAACACTGACCATGGGACAGGGGTCCCAGGAAGACCAAGGCAACCACTTACAGTTGGCAAACCCTAGAACTCTAGGGGTGGATCGAGGCAGATAACAGGAAGGCCACTAGTGTCCCCTCTCACTAACGAGTGTGATGTAATGCAACTGCTGGCTCTTTAGCCCAAAGGCTACTGCAACAAGGAATGGAGCACAGTGTCCCCTCACTCTAACGAGTGTGATAGTACTGTGACCGCTGGCTCTAGAGCCCAAGGCTACTGAAACAGGGGAAGGAGCACTGGCCCTGCCTAGACAGTCTAGGCACTGAACGGGTCAACAGGAAATGCCCAGAGATATACTGCAACTCCCAAAGGGAGTGAGCCCAGCTATAGCACAGAGGAGGACACAGATAGATCTGAGTAACTCAGTCAGCACTTAGACAGCACTGCACCGGTACTTCACGTGTGCACACCACCAGGGGCGGTTAAAGTAAGCAGCTTCAGCACAAATGCCAAGCCTACGGTCGACAAGATAAGGATAGCGCCACGCGACACACAACAGACAAGGCAACTGGAAATCCGCTGCTAGAAACGCTGGCCAGACAGGGGCAACGGAGCAGTACAGCCATGCACGGATGGCAACGGAGCGGGTGGTCAGCCAGGGACGGCCACAACGGGAACACAGCCAGGTCAGTTAGCAACAGAGCAGGCTCATCAGCCAGATAAGTAGGTAACGGAGCGGGTTCTCAGCCAGATCAGTCGGTAACGGAGCGGGTTCTCAGCCAGATCAGTCAGCAACGGAACAGCAACACAGGAAGCGCAGGAATGTTGTCAGGCCGGCCAGGTCATACACGAACAGAGTAACTCAGTAACAAACGTCAGAAACAGGTACACCACAAAAGGGCGCCCCAGTATAGACATGACAGAGTATATAAAGGCTAGCCCTGGGCGGGTCATGAATACCAGGCCAATAAGAGGACAGCATTGAAATGAGGAAGAATAATAATGTCGCCGTTTGATCAGGAGCACGGGCACCGTGATAGGGAAGTATAGATGCATGGGATTCGAATATAATTCTGCCTCTTTATAAATTCTTGGTGAGGCCTCATCTAGAATATGGAGTACAGTTTTGGGCACTGGCTTTAAAAAAGGTATTATTGAACTGGAAAAAGTGCAGAGGCGTGCAGCAAAACTGCTAAAGGGATTGGAGGATCTGAGTTATAAAGAGAGACTAGCCAAACTGGCTTTGTTTACATTAGAGAAGATACATCTAAGGGGTGATATGATTACCATTTACAAATATAAGAAAGAGAGCTCATCCATTAAGACTAGTGGAAAAGCATTTTTGACTAAAACAAAGGCAGGTTTTTTTTACAGTAGGGGTAGTAAAGCCGTGGAATTATTTGCCTTGGGATGCTGTTTGTGCAGAGACTAACTGCTTTCAAAAAAGTAAGGGATGCCTATCTAGCATAGAACAATTTTGAGATGAATGACAGTTGGCTTCAAATCAGAGATAGATTGTTGATTGAGTCAACTATTTGACTCTGCCTCTCTATTTCAAGACATGTGGGTGATTTCAGTGAACGACCAGTGGGTTTAGCTGGTCATTTTTCATGCTTCATAATGTCTTTATGCTCTGTCATTGCAGCAGTGTGTCCAATAGAGTTCCTTGTCTCCCTAGACCTAAGCAGCATACCTTCATGTTCTGATCCATCCAAACCATCAGCGTTTCATTTGCGTCACCTTTCAGCACAGTCACTAGAAAATTTTTACAAAGATCATGTCTTTCTTGGCAGTTCTCATCCATGCTCAATGGGATATCCTTGACTCACTATGTAGATTACTTTTATTCAAGATTCCATCTGAGGTATTTCTACATTCACACATTATTGGTACCTTCCCATGTTCTGAATTTCTTAAGCATGTGATTCAGTACTTTCATCTAGTATACGTTTCATCCAATTTCCCTGATTCCCAGGGTGTTGAGAAAGGTCAGTATGGAGAGAACACATATCATCCTGATTGCTCCCTTTTGGCCATGTTGGGCCTGGTTCTCAGACCTTCTCAATCTGTCCATCACGGAGCCCTTTCATTGTCCCGTGAGACTGGATCTTCTCACCTAAGCCCTGTTTGTCATCCTCAGGCGGAAAGATTGGCTTTGATGGCTTGGCTCTTGAAGACACCAAGAAGGTTTTTCAGATATATTTATCAGGGTTTTGTCCCTATTCTATCAGTGGTGTGCGGATTGCAACATTTTTCCATGGCTTTTCAGTCTCCTGGTGGTTCTGGCTTTTCTTCAGAATGGTGTAAAAAAAAAGGTATTAGTCTTACCTCTTTCTAAGTTCAGATTTCGGCTCTCTGTTTCAGGGTAGTGGCTCATGCCTACATTGTATTTAGAGATCCCACTTCTCCATTGAACTTGAATTTCAGTATTAGAAGTTCTTCAGAAGTCTCCATCTGAACGTATTTCATCTGTTTTCTTGTGTTGTTTGATGCTAAAGATGGCCTTTCTTCTGGCCATTGTTTCTGTTTGCCAAGTAGCCAAACTCCAGACTTTGTCCTGTTGAACTCCCTTTCTGTTTTTTCACTTAAATAGGGCATACTGCCAAGATTTTTTTGTCCAAGGTTTCTGCACAATAGCATTGGGAAATTCTTGTTCTTGTTTAGTTTTGGTCTGCCAGTGTAGTGTCTATTGACACCTGAAGTTCAAGTTGTTCCAGTTAGTTCTGTTGTTGATTACTGTTCTGTACTGATAGAAAAAATGTGCAACCTTCTTGTCTTAGTGTTTAACCCCTTAAAGGCCAATGACTTGTCAGGAAAATCATGACAGATGGCTTCAATGCAGATAGGTTGTTGATCCAGGGAACTTTCTGACTGCAATTTGGAGTCAGGAAGGGATTTTTTACCCAACAGGGTTGTTTTGGCATGGGCTGAACTTGATGGACGCATGTTTCTCTTTCAGCCTCGTCAACCAGTGACCTCCCTGGCACGTGAAGACTTTTTCCGATCCCTTTGCACTTACACGGTGCACTGTGATCACTGGGAGAGCCTAAAACTGACTACTCCACGATCAGAGCATTCAGTTTCAGCCTAATGAGTGGCGTACCTTAGTCCTCCAGTGCACCCAACCCCATGACCCCGCTGCCCATAAGTGGTTTTTGTGGCCAGGAAGTAAGGTTTGTAAATGGGGTATGTGTTGAGTGTTGTAAGGTGCCATTGAGTAATATAATGACAGCAGGCTGAGCGAGAGTTGCACCCCCTCTGGTCTTCACACAGTTAATGTGGCAGTGAGTTGGATGACAAAGCAACATAATGAACAATACAGTGTGTTGAGTTTGCCAAAATGGATTGGTGGCTCAGAGGCACATCTGTTGAACAATATGTTTTTGTACCAGGAGACATGGACAGGGATTGTTTCTAAACAGAGCACCTCTTTTAGGATAAAGTTTGGATGTTAATTTAGTAATCTGAAGGCCGAAAGTGAGGTTGGGATCAAGCCACATACTAAGATACTTACAGTATTTGAGTAATTTGGACAAAAGCTAGATTGAAGTGGGGTGAAAAAGCCTGATAGTCGGTACTTCGTTGCATGTAGACAAATGTTTCCCATTCTTCAGATAGTGTGTGTGTGTGTGTGTGGGGGGGGGGGGGGTAAGGATATTGGTGTATAATTTGATACCACATCTTTATCAAAACAGCTCTAGTCTTTGTCCAGGCTTTTAGGCATATAGCTGGATGAAAAAGAGGCATTAATTTGAGATGAAATAGGATGAGCGGTAACCAAGTCATTGAGCTTTAGTAACATTGCTAACAGTTGGTCAGGCCCAGATTGTTATTTCATTTTTTGGTTGAGGAGGTAGTCAGATATTTCACTTCTGGATACTGGTTGGACTTCAGAATTACTTTTGTTTTGTGTAATCATGGAATTGGCACATCCGTCAAAGTAGTTGTTGAATGCTTTTACTATTGATATGGGGCATTGTAGTGTTTCATTTTTATTTACCATTTTTATGGTAAAGAGGAGAGAATGATTGGGGGGGGTTGTAGATATTTTAATAACCATCCAAAAGTTGGCCAATTTTGATGACTTACTGTTCAAGTTGTTAGTAGAATATTGAGCGTTGGCTACTTTTGCGTCCTTTGTCCAGGTATTCCACAATTGTCTGTAGACGCGTGATCATGACTGTAGACCATTTATTTAAAGGGATAGCAATGTTTCACAAAAAAGCAGCTTCATTTAATCTTCATAGTATTTGGGCCATGGAGAGTGTTATTTCAATACTATCCAAGTTGTACTTCAAGAGTATTTGTAAGCCACCTCCCCTCAGATGAGCAATCTGGTCACTTGACCGGACAGATCACAACAAGGGACAATCTTCTTACTGTGAGCATAAGAAAAACTCTGCCCCCTTGACCGTTTTTTCAGGGAAGATTGTCCCTCTCTGTGCTGTGATCCATCTGGACAGTCTTTCTGCTCTGAGGTGAGCAGTGTTACATCAGTAAAAGGGATGGGAATGTGATATTTTATCATTCATTTACTCTTGAACTACAACTCTGACAGTATTGAAATAACACTCTCCATGGTAGCTACTTTTTTATGAAACATTATTATCCCTTTAAAGTTTGTCCATTGGGCACCTCTAAAACTGTATAACTCGAGTAGGGCAGCAGAAACCCAGCATAGCTGGGCCCCTCAGCCTGATATTCCTTAGTGGGGCATAGGTATTACAGACCTGCAAGAACTCTGAAAATAGTTCATTGCGAGTCTAGGTCAGGTATTAAAGTAATAGTAATGTTTCACAATAAAAGGAGCTCCAATTAAACTTCATAGTATTTGGAATGTGGAGAGTGATATTTCAATACCGTCAGAGTTGTAGTTCAAGAGTAATTGAATGATAGTGTCCCAGTCCTGCCCCTTTTACTGATGTAACACTGCTCACCTCAGAGCAGCAAGGCTGTCCAGATGGATTGCAGAGAGAGACAATCTTCATTGAGCATAAGGAAAAACCTGTCAAGGGGGACAGGGTTTTCCTTATACTCACAGTAAGAAGATTGTCCCTTGCTGTGACCTTTCCAGTCAAGGGACCAGATTCCATATCTAAGGGGAGGTGGCTTACACTAGGTAAAAGGGGCGAGGGGGAACGTTATCATTCAATTACTTTTGAACTACAACTCTGACAGTAATGAAATAACATTCTCCATGGCCCAAATACTATGAAGAATAATCGAAGTTGCTCTTTTTGTGAAACATTACTATTCCTTTAAAGGGATAGTAACCCCCCCTAACAACGTGACGCTTTATGGTTTGAGAGATGTAAGGCAAGACAGACCTCCGGTCCCTCCCCCTTCTGCCTGACGAGCTGTAAAGCTGTCAGAGGCAGAATCCGGTCGGCCGACTTTCGGCGGTTCTGCAGGAGCGCTGTCATCTAGATATCTCCGTATAATTACTTCATCGGAATGGTCTACAACACGTTTTAGACCATACCCATGAAGTAATAATACGGAGATATCTAGATGACAGCGCTCCTGCAGAGCCACTGTCTGGTGCTGGAAGCAGGCTCTCATGACGTCCGTTCTACAGCAGACATATGAGAAGGGGGAGGGACCGGAGGTCTGTCTTGCCTTACATCTCTCAAACCATAAAGGTTTGAGAGATAGGACTAAGGGAGTTCAGTATGTTTGTACGATTGCTGTCTTTTGGCGTCACGTTGTTTGGGGGGGTTACTATCCCTTTAAGCTTATCTTGTACCATTTAGGAAAGATTGGAGATTGTTTCCTGAAAGATCTAGTATCTTTTACTGTGGGACAAGATTTGATTTCATTAATTTAGTCAATCCAGTAGATTTTGGAATAAGTGTGATAGGGAGAAGTGTTTAGCTTTAGTGTGTCAAGTAAATCTGTGCACCTGGTCGGAGATATCTCACCTTGGTTATCATTTTGAACTGCACACCTCTTTGTAGAGACAGTCATCCAAAAAGGCTGTATATATGCATTACCCCACTATAAACTCAATGCACATTTATGTAATATTATGTAATCCCTTTTACATTTCTGTGATTTTAGGATGGGGTTATGTACAGGTTATGTGGCTAATCTTCCTTTCTTTTTTGTAAGCTTGTGCACAAATGAAAGAAAGCTACCATAATATTTCACAAACCCGGAGATCAACAAAGAAGGTGTCTTTAACCCCTTGAGTGCCAGAGGGGTACGCAAAAGGGTTAAAGAATGTAGTACTACTGTCCGGTTCCATAAATATGCTGCCAGTTATTAAAATACGATGTTGAAGTTGTTCCCAATAAATTTCTCCATATATGCCATGATAAAATAATGCCATGTTAAATAATGCCATGACAAAATAATTTCTACAAAATACTTAGCTTAACTGCTGTCTCCTCCACTGTGTGTGGTAGAGGAGAAAGCATCATGCAGCACAGACCCCCCAGTCTTCTTCCTCATGGGCCAATGTCCGTTACACACATGCCAGCCAGTCAGCTTGCAACCTCATTATAATCGTAGCTAATCGTAGCTGTGTGCTGTAACACTAGGAGCTGTTCACAGCACACCGAAGGAAAGCGTGAATGCGCTCCCTGGGGCAGCTGGGAGGGAGGTGGGAGGAGAAATAGGATGTGCAGAAAAGATTTGCCGGTCAGCATAATGGTACATGCTATGTTGATCGGCAAAGCTGTTCTGCACTTCTAAATGGAATATCTTTAAAAATATTTAGATTTTTTTTAAAAAACTCAGCTTTCTTATAGTAACTTTTCTCTGTCGTCCAATACAGGTTACTGGTAACTTTGGGTAGGTAGGCAGGAACAATTCTGAGAAGTGAGTGCTGGATGGAGCCTACCTCCTCTCCTTAGCTAGCAGCTAGCCAATCCCCATTCAGTAAGATTTGTTCCTTGGTGAAGACACAAGGCAAGAGAAAAGTTCTGCTATAGTTTTAGCTTCTTTATTATTTTTCTGTTAGATATGGGATACCACCATTAGGCAAATTACCATCATTGACAATTCCCATCACCCAAATTTGGATAGCTCAGTTTACTAGGTTCTTTTGTGGGCCTAAGCCCTGGGGGGGTGGGGAATCTTGACTTCCAGTTGCCCACAGGAGTTGCCCACTGAGGCTTCTTTTTGATATGTGGTAATCTGAAAACAGAAGACCAGCTAAAAAGGTGAGCAACCCCTTGAGTGCTGAGGTCCACATGTCCCATGCTTCCCCTCCGCACAGGGGGGGTCTCCTTGGAGTTCCTATTACATACTCATGCACTCATTGGGTTTATCTGTATGTTTGTTTGGTGTTTGGAGCAAGTTTCTGTGGTAACTTAACCCTTTGGCTGCTGGTTGGCATCTTTTGGAGGGTTGTGGGCACTTTCCCTACTGGGATCAGTGTTTATTGGGTCTGCTGACTCATTCTAGTGGGCTTTTGAGTGTTTTTATATTTTATATTTTGTTACTAACTTTGCAAAAATTTATGAGACGTGCTTTTACTGCATAGACGCCATTGCTCCATTCACTTCTATGGGACTTTAAAGTTTGGGACATATCTCTGCAACCTCTCCACGTAGCGAGGTCGGAGATGGCTCTTGATGTTGTTGGTCTGCCCTTGCTCTGTTATCCGGTCAATGTTCCGGGCATGTTGGGGGGCTCAGGGGGCTTTGAGCACTGTTGCGGTACTTTTTTTTGAGAAACTGCAGTTCCCATGAGCGCTTGCTTTGAGCGCTCGTTTCTGATTGGCTCCCGCAGTGGCCACCATTTTGTGCCTTCTAAGCAGGGCTTGGACTCTCCTTCTCTCCTCAGCAGTTTAACCCTTCGCCTGCCAGATAAGTTTACTTTAGTGTTTCTGAGGTGAATAATTTATCATACACACTGTTTATTGGGCATTTCTGATACTTTGAGCATGTGGAAATGTCTATTCCATTAGACCTTGGGGCTAGACCTAAGACTAAGGACACTGGAATGTCTGTGTCCCCTATTGCTTATTGCTCCTCATGTCACTCAGGGTTACCTAGAGAATACTCAAGTCATGTTTACCCAGCATGCGCTGCTGCCCCTGAGTCTCCTGCTTAGACCTCCGGCCATGCACTAGAGCCAGTTTAAGGCTACTACCAGGGACCTCCGGTCTACCTTACAACTCCTTCCATCCACTTTACAGGGGGTCTTCCACTCGTGGCAAGTCCTCACCCCTATCAGGTTTTCCTTGCCTAAAGTGCCGGGTGTACCTGATGTGTCTGATTCCTCTGAGGAGGAATTACTGGTGGATTCTGAGGATGAAGACTGTTCTGCTGTCCCTTCCTTTCAGTTTTTCTCAGCTGATCCTGTTCCCTCAGCTGAGGACCTGATCAGGGCTGTGTTGAACACCCTAAACATTCCTTTGGTACAGGAGGTTTTCTCTGACCCCTTTGATGTGTTTCAGGAGCCTGTCCAGCCCCATACTTGTTTTCCACCTAACCCCACTCTTGACCGCTTGGTGTGGAAGTTTCCACACAGAAAACCTTCTATCTTTGGGAAATTTGCTAAGCTTTATCATTTCTCTGAAGCAGCCATAGTTCAGTGGGTTCATCCTCCAAAGGTGGATGCCCCTGTTTCCAGGCTTTCTTAGTCCACAGCCTTGCCTGTGGCTGATGCATCTGCTCTGAAAGACTGGACTGACAAAAAGCTTGAGACCTCTCTCAAGGCAATTTTTTCTATGGTTAGTGCTGCCTTGCGTCTCGCATTTGCTGCTGTGTGGGTAAATAGGGCCGTGGCTGTTTGGACTGAACAGCTCACCATAGCTGTCCGTCAGGGAGCTCCTACTGCTTAGATGTTGCGGCTTCTTGCCAACATTATGTTTCTGCTGCCCTGTTTGATGCCATTCGTATGGTGGCTAGGGCATCCCCATGTCTGTGGTAGCCAGACGGGCTCTTTGGCTCAAGATCTGGACTGCTGACACTGCCTCCAAGAGGGCTGTCCTGTCTTTGCCATTTCAGGGCACCTCCCTGTTTGGGCCTGATCTCAAGGATCTGATCAGTGAAGCCACTGGGGGGAAGAGTACTCACCTGCCAGTGGTCCATAGGAAGAAAATGCCTGTCAAGCAGAATCAGTTTTTTCATCCCTTCCAGGCTGAATCACGTCCGGGAACCCAGGTGTTGCCTCATACTCCACGCACCTCATCCAAGTCTAAGCAGCAATGGAGGCAAGTCCTCCGCTAAGCCCAAGGCTTCCAAACCTTCTTCTGCATGACTCTCCACTAATTTTTGGCATGGCAAGCCTCTGTGGTGGACCCGTGGGATTTGCAGGTGGTGGCTGTGGGGTACAGGATTCCCTTCACCTCTCTCCCTCCCAGACCTTCTTTTATCGCTCTCCTCTGGGAGCAGAAAAGTGCCGCCTTTCGAGGATGCCATTCAGGTCCTTCTGGACAAGGCAGTCTTGGAACCAGTTCCTCCTCAGAAACGGGGGTTGGGGTTCTACTCCAACCTCTTTGTGGTTTCCAAGAAAGATGGCGGCTTTCATCCCATATTGTATTTGAAGGATCTCAGCTCCTTTGTTGTCAGGTCCCATTATCACCAGGAGTCGCTATGCACAGTGATCGCTGCCATGTCCCCTGGGAAATTTCTGGCTAATCTGGATCTTCAGGATGCATACTTGCACATTACCATTCATCCAGAGAGTTGACAATATCTCTGCTTTACCTATGTCTGAGGGCATTTCCAATTATCTGCCCTCCCCTTTGTCCTGACCACAGCTCCTCAAGTCTTCGACGGAGTCCTGGGAGCCTTGATTTCCATCCTCCATTGGGGCGGCATCAGAGTCACCCCATACATGGATGACTCCTTCTGAATGCATCTTCTCCAGAACACCTTCATCAGCAGGTTCAGGACTGCATTCATGCTCTGTCCCGTCATGGGTGGATCATCAATCTGGACAAGTCGGACCTTGTTCCTTCACAGAGGATGGTTTTTCTGGGCATCCTCTTCGTCACTCAGAAAGGGATGGTGTTTCTCATGGACGAAGTGACTCATCAGATAGCACTAAAGGTCCGTGCTGTCCTGGATCAGGATCCGGTTCCAGCCAAGAAGTTGTCATCCCTGGTGGGGAAGTTCATTTCCACTATAGAAGCGGTTCCATTTGCCATGCTCATACCAGGGAACTCTAGAGGTTTCTCATCCTGGCATACAGGGGTCGACCGGATCTCCTGGATAGCACCCTATCTCTCTGTCTTCATGTTGAACTGAGCCTCTCGTGGTTGCTCAACCTGGACAACCTCCTGAAAGGCAGGCCCTTCCTGGTTCCATTCTGGATAACCGTGACGACGCATGCCAGCCTCTCCGGATGGGGAGCGGTCGTGGGGCACATGAATGCTCAGGGCCGGTGGTCCCAGGAGGAATCTCTCCTTCCCATCAATGTCTTGAAGCTTTGGGCGATATTTCATGCCTTGTGCCATTGGTCCTGCCAACTGACGGATTGCCCGGTCAGGGTCCAGTCGGACAATGCCACAGCAGTAGCCTACATCAACAAGGAAGGAGGCAAAAGAAGTCTCACTGCTTTGTTAGAGGTCAAGGCCATTTTGTCCTGGGCAGAAGAGCATGTCCCTGCCATTTCCTGGTGTAGACAACATTCTGGCAGACTTCCTCAGTCAACACACAGTGGACAGCGGAGTGTGGGAACTACATCAAGAGGTATTCAACCTCATTTTTCAGAGGTGGGGTCTTCAGTGCATCGACCTGATGGCGACCAGACACAACAGGAAGGTCCTGACGGTCTTCTCTCTCTGGACGGATCCCCTAGCTCTAACAGTGGATGTCTTGTTGATCCTGTGGATTTTTCCTCTGGCATACCTCTTTCTTCCTATTCCCCTGTTGCACAAGGTGATACGGAAACTGAGACTGGAGCGCTGTCCAGTCATTCTGATTGCTCCGTACTGGCCTCGACAGGCTTGGTTTCCGGAGCTTCAGGATTTCTCAGTGGCGGAGCCTATTCGGCTCCCCTCCTGTCGGGATCTTCTTCTACAGGGTTACCTGTGGAAGGAGGATGTTCATTGTCTGGCTTTGACGGCATGGAGGTTGAATCCTCAATTTTAAAGAAGGGTTTTTCTTCTGGTCTGGTGGCTACTATGCTCAGTGCACATAAGCCTGTTTCCTCTAAGACCTACTCCTGAGTTTGGTCTACCTTTCTCTCTCTGTGTGCTAATAGGGACCTGTCTCAGGATTTTGACTTTCTTACAGTTCTTTCCTTCCTCCAGGATGGTGTGGATAAGGGTCTCGGTTTGAGTTCTCTTAAAGTTCAAACTTCTGCTCTCTCTGTTTTCTTTCAGAGACGCATTGCTATTCTTCCTGATGTCAAGGTTTTCTTCCAGGTTGTTGCTCATACTCATTCTGTGTTTAAGACTCCCGCTGCTCAGTGGGACCTTAACTTGGTTTTGGGCGTCCTTCAGCGCCCTCCCTTTGAGTCCTTGGCCACTAGTCCTCTACGTCTGTTGACCTGGAAGAAGGCCTTTCTCCTGGCGATCGTCTCTGTTCGCCATGTTGCGGAGCTGCATGCCCTGTCCTGTAGGCCACCCTTTTTGGTGTTTTACAAGGACAAGGCAGTGCTTCACACTTCTCAAGTGTTTCTCCGAAGGTGGTGTCTGAGTTCCACATTAATCAGGAGATTGTGGTTCCTTCCTTCTGCTGTAACCCTAGGAAAAGGATCTTCACTTGTTGAATGTTGTTCTTGCCTCAAGTTCTATGTGCATCGCACTGATCCCTTGCAGCAGTCTGATGCTGGTTTTGTCATTCCTGAGGGTCCCAGGGCAGGATAGCCTGCTTCCAAGGTAACCATTGCTTCTTGGATCAAGTCCACTATTCGTAAGGCTTACGAACTTAGGAAGAAGCCTTTCCCCTCTTGGGTCATGGCTCATTCTACAAAGTCTATTGGGGCATCTTGGGCCTACAAAAATCAGGCCTCAGCTTATCAGTTGTGCAAGGCGGCAACTTGGTCGCCTGTGCATGCCTTTTCAAAACACTACCGTGTGGATGTGCTGGCATCGGCTGATGACAGTTTTGGGAGGAGGATCCTGGACGCAACCTTGTCTGTCTAGGACCTTCTTTGTCTCTTCAGTACTCTTTCACTTTTGAGCCCTGTTGGCTGTAGTTCAGTGTGCTGTGTAACATTCCTGGGGTCTGTTTTACCCCTGTTCAGTGTCCATTGACACTTTGTTGCTATTGTTGCGCTATTCATGATCTGTTGGTTCATTGGTGCTCTGGTGAATTTGGGGGGCCTGCGTCTGGTCCTTGCCTTTCTCCCCGCCCTGGGAAACTTAATGGTTGGACATCCCAAAGTTACCAGTAACCTGAATTGGATGACAGAGAAAAGAGGATTTTAGTCTTACCTGTCAAATCCTCCTGTGGTAGAATGTGGGGGTCCTTTCGGGTTCATGCTCACAGGAGTCTTCCTTTACCTTCTTACTACCTAGTCAATAGTTTTCAAATCTTACTGGATGGGGATTGTCTAGCTACTAGCTAAGGAGAGGAGGTAGGCTCCACCAGTATTCACGTCTCAGAATTGTTCTTGCCTACTTAAAGGGGCCCTACCCAAAGTTACCAGTAACCTGTATGGACTAAGAAAAGGATTCAACAGGTAAGGCTAAAATCCTCTTTTATTTGCAAAGCGGATGGTAACACCTTTTTATAAGGTGATACATCCCCTTTAATCATATTTAGAACCACATTATCCTACAGGTGTAGGTAATATGACTCAATAAATGCAGCAAATGTTCTGTGTTGCTTACCCTGGCCTAGTTAACTTAGTTGTCCTGCTGAAAAGTTATCGGTTAAGCATAACGTTTTCTAGATCCGTATCAATTTTAGCCATTTTGTCTAGAAGGAGAAAAGGTGACTATCAGTAATTCCTTGTTAAAATACCAATTAATCAAACATTTGTTGTTGTTTTATATATTTTTTTTTTTCAGATTAAAAATGAAGGACATTGGAGCCAGGGTTTGAAGGTCTCCATGCAGGATCCAGCCATGCAAGTAATAAATCTGCTATATAGTTAAAAGGTTTTCCAAATGCAAAATGTTAATTCTTTGAGCAAAGCTGCTACAATAATAAATAAAAACAGTCCTAATAAGTAACATATATTCCTTTTTTATAGAAATATATTTCATATGCATTTTCACAGTAATTATAGTGATGGAGCATATTCATAATCCCCTCTGCAAATTAAACAAAGGGTGTTACTGAATCACACATCCTATATAATAATTTGCTAAGTGTGTTTTTGTGAGAAGGCATCATATGCAATAGAGACAGCAGCGTGCAGTACAAACTGCCCGTGCCGTGGCTGATAATGGAGTGGGGCTCGAAATTTAGACCGTAGTATGTGCGCAGAGAGGACTACGGTCTGAATTCAGAGTGCCCCGCTCTGTAGAAGCCATGGGGCGGGCAGTCTTTACTGTGCATGACTGCACCGTGGCCATTGCTGGGTGGCACTGTGGCCCGAGTACACTGGCTCTTCAACTAGTCTTAAATTATTCCCTTTACAACCTATGATATGTTATGCAAATGAGTAGTCTAGTATTGCATTCTTCCTTCTCTTTCATTAAACACTAATAGAAGCATAAGTGTGATGCCTGCTTTATGGATTTTTCACTGCTTAGTGTTCTTTTAATAATTCAGTAAAATCCATATACACAACATAATTATGAAGTCCTCATAACAGTAAATGTGTGGTATGATGAAGAATGAGTGGCATAACCCCTTTGTCCAAGTAAACAACCACTCAGGCAGGGACAATGTTGTATCCGTACCAGATTAAATACAGCCACTAGTTATAGATTGAGGGATAATGTTTGTGTCTATTCCAGTGGGACCAGTGACTTAGAACATGAAGTGACAGCTCCTCCCAGTGGGCTAGAACAATTCTATAGGGGTGAAGCCTCCCCCTCCTCCATATCATACCCTGGGAGAGAATCATGCAACCCATGTCTCTCTCTCTCTCCTGTAGGAGTCTCTATGAGGCTTCTTCCTTCTCGATGGTAATCTGAAGAAAGAAATCCCGTAAAAAAAGATGAGCAACCCTTTGAGAGCCATGGTCCTCTTGTCCCACAGTTCCCTTCTGCACATAGCTTCATTGGAGTTCTTTATAACTCCTGCACTCAAGTTGGGTGTCTATTTGTCTGTTCACTGGGTCTTTGGAGTACGTTTGGCTGATTTTGTAGTAGTTAACCCTTTCCCGGTAATTTTCATTGGGTTCTCTTTGGATCTATGAGATTTTATTGATCATTACTTGTTCAGTATGTATTTTGGGTCATTTTTTTGAATTCCACGCCATTAAGAGCGCGCTTTACCACATGGCCACACTTGCTCCATTGACTTCTATGGGACAGACTGCTTTGGGACAAAGCTGAGAGATGGCTTATTCTTCTTGTCTCCCCTTGCCCTACATTCCAGTTCACATCCTCAGTGTTTTGGGGGTTCCTGGGAGGGATGTCTGAAAGCTGTTTTGGGTAGTACAAAGTTAGAAACTACATTTCCCATAATGCCCATTTCGCTGACTTTTCTCTGATTGGCTGTGAGTTCGGTCGCCAATTTCTTTCTCTCTTTGGATGAGTATCCTACACAGAGGCTTGGATTCCCTTACTCTTCTCCACAGGTTAACTACTCGCCTGCCAGATAAGTACTCTTTTGGGCTTTCTGATGTTATTTATTAATCTAGGTGACAGTATTTCAGTTCTCTATTACTGTTAGACACTTTTCCTGTTAGGATGTCTGATCCAAAGGGATATGAGGCTAGACCTAAGGCTAAGGACTCAGGGTGTCTTTAACCCCCCCCCCCTTTGTTTACTGTTCCTCAACCAAACGGGGCTTCCTAGAGAGTACTTATGCTCCTCATGCATTGTGGCCCCTACCATTCCACCCAGGCCATCCAGCCTTGAACAAGAGCCTCTTTGGGTGAAGGACATAAAGGGGATGTATCACCTAAAAAAATTTTGCCTATTGGTTTTGTTAGTAAAGTATTATTAAGGAAGCAGTTTTTTAATGTAAATCCTTTTGCAGATATTTAATTTTCTGTGCTGTGCACTTCCGCATAATGTGCACAGCACAGCTTGTCTTATCCTCCCACCTCCCTCCCAGCTTCCCCAGGGGATGCTTTCACACTTCCCTTCTGTGTGCTGTGAATGTCTGCTATCGTTATAGCAAGCAAGGATCTTGCTATAATGATAGCAGACATTCAAAGCACACTGAAGGGAAGTGTGGATGGGCTCCCTGGGGCAGCTGGGAGGGAGGTGGGAGGAGAATTAGGCAGTCAGATAGAGCTGTGCCGGTCAGCATAATGCAGTACACTGATTCTTCAGCACAGTTACCACTTTCCCTCCAGGGTGTTTTCCAGCCCTGGAAACCCCCCACCTCCTTCAGGTTTGTGGCCCTTAAGGTCCCTGGCATTCCTGACCTTTGAGAATCCTCTGAGGAGGAGTCTTTTGAGGCTGATTTGGAGGAAGGGGAGAGTGAAGAAGGGGCTTCTTCCCATGCATATAGCGATCTCTTTGAGACTGACCCTGAGCCCTCTGCAGAGGGTCTCATTAAGACAGGTTTTGACTACCCTACAGACTCCTGCTAATCCTGTAGAGAGCCAGGCTTCTTTTGACGTCTTTTAAAGGCGCAAAAAATCCCTTACTATGTTTCCACCTATTCCAGCTCTGGGCCAGGTTATTTTGGATGAGTGGAAAACACCAGACAAGTGTCTTTCTCTTTCCAAGAGTTTTTCTAAGCTGTATCCCTTCTCAGATTCAGCCTTGGCTCAGTGGGCTACACCTCCTCAGGCTGATCCCCCTATCTCTACACTGTCTAAATCTACTGCTTTGCTTTTGGCTGATGTCACGACACATAAGTATTTGACAGATAGGTAGCTTGGAGCTATTCTGAAGTCTGTCTTTGCTGCCATATGTGCTGCCTTGAGGACTACCTTGGCTTCTGTCTTGGTTTATAGAGCCGTTGCTGTTTGGACTGAACAAACAGCAATGCTTACTCATGCTGTCTGCAAAGGTGCCCTTAAGGCAAACCTTTTGACCACCATGTCTGAGGCTCAGCACTATGTTACTGATCCTCTGTTTGATGCCGTCAGGCTTGAGGCTAAGGCTTCTACCTTTTCTGTTGCCTCTAAATGTACCTTGTGGCTTAAGATTTGGTCTGCTGGCATTTCATCCAAGAAGTCACTGATTTCTCCTCCCTTTCAGGACACTTCTCTCTGTGGGCCTCAACTGAAGCATATCATCAGTGAGGCCACTGGAGGTAAGTGCACTTTGATGCTTCAGGTCCTCAAACGCCCTAATCTGGCGAGGAAGCAGCTTCTTTTTCGGCCCCACCAAAGCAAAGTGCAAAGGCCGAATCAGAGTGTGTCTCAGGCCAGCACCCCGTGCTCCACCCCCAAGCCCAGACAGCAGTGGAGGTCAAAAGACTCCTCCACCAAACCCAAATCCACCAAAGCTTCTTCGGCATCACTTGCCAAACCCTGGTCCGCACCTATCTGTGGGTGGTCACCTGCAGCATTTTTTAAGCATTTGGGCAGGGTCTGTTGCAGATCATGAAAAGGAAAAATGGGAGCGCTCACTGTAGGAAGATCCCAGGGTGAAATGGAAGTTAATGGGTCTCATAAAAGGTGCTAATATATGTAGGTGTAATTTAACCGTATGTTCTTAAAGGTAGTAGTTGGTACTATAACATTTAGCTAAAAAAGCAACACAATTAGAAGCAATTAAGAAGTATAGTAATAAAATATATATACTAGCAATATGTGACAGCGTTGCCCGTCATTGTAGTAGGGTATGTGTTATGTAGCATTTTTTGTTTGAAATGTTGTAGGTGGCATGTTGAAGGTATATTATAAGATTTTTTGTGTATGTTTGTATTGTACATTTCATTTAGCTGTATTGACTGATGTTTTTTTGTGTACTGTGTGAAGCAGAAAGAATCATATTGCACACATACATAGACACACACAGATACAGTGACATATACTGGCATTGATCATACATACATACATACAAACATACATACATGCTTACACACACAAACACACACACACACACATACAGATATTATTACGGTCCTGTAAGTGCCAGAGGGGTAGGCAAGGCATTTCTCATTGTGTTGCTTAATCCTCTGGCACTGAAAGGGTTAATCAGCTGTCCCAGTATGTAGCGAGAGTCATGGAGTCCACAGTCCCTGAAGTGGACTCTACATGCACACTCAGAGGCTGCCAGACAAGTGCCGGCCCGGCTCCCTGGCCAGGAAGATGCCTCAGTCAAGAGCGTTACTAGGGACGCAGCCCGGGCACCGAGAGCGGGAACTGAGGAGGGATGGTGTGTGTGGTTGGAGCAGGGATGGTGTATGTTGTTGGAGCAGCTATAGTGCGGCATGTATTTTTTTTTTGTTCCAGGGTACTTACACAATGCAGGTGTGTGACAGTGGGCAGAGAGCGACGGTGAAGAAGCTTGTGTGTAAGAGTGTGTGCTACAGAGTGGCCCCATCATGGTCTGTCTCCAGCCCCTCAGCCATGGGTAATTGCCACATCCAGCTGCTGCTTGTAGAGAGCTCCTTGATGGGCCGCATGACCGGGCTGTTGCAGGGTGGAGTGTTGTGCTTCATGAAGGGGGAACATGAAGGATTTGGTACTGGGCCTGCCTGCCTCCGAGCTACATGAAGCAGCTGGGCTTCCTGCAGCAGAAGCACATTGTGCACCAGGAGCCGAAAGAATTGTTGTGTTGCGGATATCAGAAATGAAGGTACACTGGAGCCAATCCCGCCCTCTCTTTGTTGGATCAGCTCATTGTGTGCCTCAGGTTGGTGGAGGCACCCCTGGGGACTTTGTGTGTGTGTGACTTCTGTGTATGTGTGTGTGTGGGGGGGATTTTGTGTGTGTGTGTGTGTGTGTGGCTTTTGTGTGTGTGTGTGTGGGGCTTTTGTGTGTGGGGGGCTTTTGTGTGTGTAGCTTGTGTGTGAGTCTGTGGTGTAGGAGCGAATGGCAGCCATTTTGTTTTTTCAGTCACTTGGATAGTGGTGGGCGGGCTTGATAGTGGGGGCAGGCTAACTCCCTGAATGATTTAAATCACCCAATGGGAACAGTAACTCCTTACTTAAAGGGATAGTAATTCTTCATTTTATCTTTATTTTATTTTGTAGGCATTAAAAAAACATGAAGAACGATATAAGTCTTATCTCTCAAACCTTTATGGTTTAAGAGATATTCACAAGCAAAGTATCCCCCACCCTGTTCAGCCAGATCAGAAGGGAGGTGCCCAGGTAGACTGCAGAGAGGGACAATCTTCAATCAAGATAAGGGAAAAACCTGAAAAGCTTGTCAAGGGGGGAAGGGCTTTCATTCTTTTCATACGAAGAAGATTGTCCCCTGCTGTTATCTGTCTGGTCTTGCAACCAGATTCACATCTGAGAAGAGATTGCTTACAATAGGTAAAAGGGGCGGGAGGGGGAAACTTTGCTTGTGAATATCTCTTAAACCATAAAGGTTTGAGAGATAAGACTTATATCATTCTTCATGTTTTTTTAATGCCTACAAAATAAAATAAAGTTAAAACGAAGTATTACTATCCCTTTAAGCTGAGGTAACCGCAATATAACACACACTGGCTCTTCAGTTGAGACAACGTAGCAATATGCTGAGGGATGAAATAGAAAGTGGTGTTTGAGGCTAGCCCTCTGTAACATACAGCAAAGCATCTCTCTCCCTTTAAGGAGAAAGGGCGGGAATCAGGAAACAGGAAGTGGAGAAGTGATTGAAGAGATGAAATGATTTAACCCTTTGAGTGCCAGAGGGGTATGCAACGTATTTCAAAGCAATGTGTTGCATCCCCCTCTGGCACTGAAAGGGTTAAATAAGAGTTGCTATTAAGTTTATCCCTGAGTTTGTATTTTATGGAAACATTACACCCTTACCAAAACAGAGTGTATGGAGGGTTACAATTATCTGTGGGAGGTGAAACAGTGTGTATGGAGGGTTACAGTTATCTGCGGGAGGTGATGCAGAGTGTGTATGGAGAGTTAGTTATCTGTGGGATGTGAAATAGAGTGTATAGAGGGTTAGAGTTATCTGTGGGAGGTGAAATAGAGTGTATAGAGGGTTAGCGTTATCTGTGGGAGGTGACAGTGTGTTTGTGGGGTCATGATCCTGAGTGAGTGTGTGAGTGGACCAGAAGAAGTTACTGATATCCCCTACTTCAGGAGCAAGTGGCAGCTATGTTTTTTTTTTTTTTGTCAGTTGGATAGTGGTGGGAGGGCTGGAGGGGGTGGGCCAACTCCCTGTATGATAAACACGCCCCCATTGAATCACCCAATGGGAGCAGTAATGTCCCCATTGAATCACCCAATGGGAGTTGTGTCTCCTAATGAGACATAAATTATGCAATGAGGCATTCTGTTCAATGTGTGTTTGTTTTCTGAGGAGACATAAATTATGTTCTGTGTGTGAGGTACCATAAATTATGCAATGAGGCTTATTCTTATATATATATATATATATATATATATATATATATATATATATATATATATATATATAATTACGCACATACTTTTTTAGCCCCTTTGATGACATGCAAATAATTCTTAGGTTGAGTAATCCGTTTAGGATTTTTGGTGTGGGAACCCAGGTACCATAGTGCTGCCAAATGATTTTTGAAGGCAGTCCAATGCTTTCACTGTCGTCCAATACAGGTCACTGGTACAATGGGAGGCGATCCGCCCCTTTAAGTAGGCAGGAACATTCATTCAAATGTATGCAGGGGGTGGAGCCTCCCCTCCCTCTTAAGCTGCCTTCAGGCCAGAGCCAAGCCAGATTGATTTGTTCCTGTGTGCTGTGCACACCAGGTGGAGAACATCTCATTCAACTTTAGTTTTTTATTGTTTTTATTCAAATATGGAATACTGCCATTAGGTGGGTGACCATGGCTGTGAATTGCCCTCTCCAAAGTGGCTAGTGCAGCTTCCAGGGATTTTCTGGTGGACCTTATGCCCTGAAGAGGGAACAGCTTGAGTCAAGTAGCTTCCCTGCTGGGGAATTTTCCTCTGGTTAATTCCCTTTTAACATGGTTACCTGAAGACAGAAGTCCTGCAGAAAGGTGAGCCACCCTTTGAGTGCTGAAGGTCCACTTGTCCCACAGTGTCCCTTCTTTGGGCATGTATTTGGGAGTTCTCATTATGCACTCCAGCACTCATAGGGTGATTTTTTCTTCATATTGCCTGTATTTATGCAATGTCTGTGGTATTCCCTGGGTTTTGGAGCTCTGGGTTATTGTTTTCTCATGTTTTACATGTGTTTGGGGTATGTTTGGTAAACTTTTTCTCTCAGGAATAATTTATTAATATTTAATGTTCCGCGCCTTTAAGCGCGCTTTTACCCGCATAGACGCCATTGCTCCTTTACTCTCTATGGGTTTACACAGTGTGGGACGTATCTCTGGAACCGCTTGTCACAGCGACTTCAGAGAGGGCTCATTTTGTTGGTCTTCCCCTGCTCTATCATCCGGTAGCTAGATTCGGTGTGTTGGGAGTCTGGGGGGGGCTTCGGGTACTGTTTTGGGGTACTTCTGAGAAAAACTACGTTTCCCATGAGCGCCCGTTTCGCGCTTGTTTTCTGATTGGCTACCGTCGCGGCAGCCATTTTGTGGTGTTATTCTCAGCGAGTATACTACGCAGGGACCGAGCCTTCTCTCCTCTCGGTAGATTAACCCTTCGCTGGCCAGATAAGTTCGATTTTTATCATTTCTGGGGTGAAACTTTAATCTTTCACACTTCTACTGGGTAATTTTTCTTAGTGGAGTATATCTGACGCTATGAGCATGTCTACTCCACTGGAGTCAGGGGCTAAGACTAAAGAGGCTGGGGTGTCTATTTCCCCCATTGCGTTTTGCTCCTCTTGTCACTCTGGGCTGCCTAGAGAATTTTCAGGTCATTTATGCCCAAAATGTGCAGAAAGTCATGACAGCAACCCTGGGCTTTCCAGCCACGCTATTGAGCCAACTTGGGTGAAAGAGTTTAAAGCTGCCACTAGGGATCTCAGATCCACTCTCCAACTCTTTCCCTCTCAGGTTCAGGGGGCTCTGCAAGTCTGGCAGACCCCCTCCACAATCAGGACCTCCCTGCCTAAGCCACAGGGGGCTCCTGATATGTCTGATTCTTCTGAGGAAGAACTTTTGCAGGATTCTGATAATGAGGAAGGCACTGTTATTGAATCTAATAGGTCCATTGGTGACCCTTATGAATGTGACCCTGAAGTTTCTGCTGAGGGTTTGATCAGAGCTGTGCTAACTACGCTCAACCTTCCTCTGACTCAGGAATCTACTCATGATCCAACTGACGTTTTCCAAAAACCGTCTAAGGCTGTGGTTTGTTTTCCTAATAATCCTACTCTTGCTCGTTTAGTCTCTGATTCGTGGAGGAATCCTGAAAAATCCTCTTCTGTGTCCAAAACGTTTGCTAAACTTTACCCTTTTCTTGAGGCTGAACTGGCAAAATGGGTTCATCCTTCCAAAGTGGATGCTCCTATTTCTAGGTTATCCAAATCTACTGCCTTAGCTGTATCAGATGCCTCTGCCCTGCAGGATTGGACGGACAAAAAGTTAGAGATTTGTCTTAAATCCATTTTTGCCTCTATTGGCACTGCCATGCGTCCAACCTTTGCAGTGGCGTGGGTTAATAGGGCTATTGCAGCCTGGACTGAACAACTGACTGAGGCGGTTCGCCAGGATGCACCAGCGTCTGAGCAGTTACAGCTTCTTGCTAATATATCAGAAGCTCAAAATTATGTTTCTGATGCTGCTTTTGATGCTGTGCGCATGATGGCAAAGGCCTCTACTTCCTCTGTGGTGGCTAGACGTGCTCTTTGGCTGAAAATTTAGTCTGCTGACACTGCCTCTAAGAAAGCTTTGCTTTCTTTGCCCTTTCAGGGGACCTTACTGTTTGGATCTGAACTTAAGGAGATGATTAGTGAGGCTACTGGCGGTAAAAGTACTCTTCTACCATCAGTCTTCAAGAAGAAATTTCCAGCCAAACGCAATCGGTCCTTTCGTTCCTTCCAAACTGAGACACGCTCCACGTCCCAGGCAGGTCCGTCCTCCATGCGCTCCTCCTCCAAGCCCAAACAGTCCTGGAAGCCCAAAGTTGCCCAAAAGGCCAAGACCTCCAAGACTGCTTTGGCATGACTCACCGAACCCAGGTCCGCATCCGGCTGTAGGTGGATGTCTCCACATCTTTCGCCGGGTTTGGGAGGAGTCAGTGGCGGACCCTTGGGTTGTTCAGGTGGTATCAGAGGGATATAGGATCCCTTTCTCTTCCCTTCCTCCTTTTCGGTTCCATTTTACTCGTCCTTCTCAGGAGCCTACAAAAAGACGTCTGTTCGACGACGCTATTCAGGATCTTTTGGACAAAGAGGTCCTGGAACTGGTTCCACCAGAGGACACAGGTTCAGGATTCTATTCCAACCTGTTCGTTGTGGCCAGAAAGGACGGAGGGGCTCGTCCTATTTTGGATCTCATGGATCTCAATTCCTTTGTTGTGAGTTCCCACTTTCGTCAGGAATCTCTGCGTTCTGTGATAGCAGCAATGTCTCCAGGGGAGTTCCTTGCCTCCCTGGACCTTCAGGATGCATACCTTCACATCCCTATTCATCCAGAGAGCAGACGGTATCTCAGATTTGCCTGTCACAAAGGCCACTTTCAGTTTTCAGCTCTTCCCTTTGGTCTGACTTCAGCTCCTCAGGTCTTTCAGAGGGTATTGGGAGCTCTGATAGCTGTGCTTCATCGAGATGGAGTCAGGGTGACTCCCTACATGGACGATCTGCTCCTGAAAGCCTCATCTGCGGAGATCCTCCACCAGCAGCTGCAGTTGTGTATACAGACACTCAATCGCCACGGCTGGATTGTGAATCTAGACAAGTCAGACTTGGTCCCATCTCAACAGCTCCTTTTCTTGGGTCTCCTGTTCGACACTCAGCAGAGCATGGTGTTTTTGCCGGAGGAAGTAGCTCATCAGATTGCTATCCGGGTGTCCAAGATCTTAGAGCTAGACAGGGTTCCAGTACCGAAGTTGACCTCTCTGGTGGGGAAGTTTATTTCCATGATAGAGGCAGTGCCATTTGCCATGGCACACACCAGGGAACTTCAGAGGTTTGTGATCCAGACGTGCAAGAATCATCCAGATCATCAGCATCTGTCAGTATCTCTGCCTCCTCATGTCGAGTTGAGCCTGGAATGGTGGTTGGACCTGTCTCATCTCCTGAAAGGGAGATCCTTTCGGGTTCCCTATTGGACCACAGTCACGACGGACGCCAGCCTCCGGGGATGGGGGCTGTGTTGGGTCGTTTCAGTGTTCAGGGGAAATGGGGACTGGAGGAATCTCTTCTCTCCATCAATGTTCTGGAACTTCGTGCCATCTTTCTTGCCCTGAGGCACTGGGAATCTCAGCTGGAAGGTTGTCCAGTCAGAGTGGAGTCCGACAACGCCACCGCAGTGGCCTACATCAACAGACAAGGCGGCACAAAAAGTCTCACCGCTTGGTTAGAGGTCAAGGCCATCTTATCTTGGGCAGAAGCTCATGTGCCCGTCATCTCGGCAGTACACATTCCAGGCGTAGACAACATCATGGCAGATTTTCTCAGTCGTCACACAGTCGACAGCGGAGAGTGGGCTCTTCATCCAGAGGTGTTTCATCTCCTAACCCAGATGTGGGGGGTACCTGTAGTGGATCTGATGGCTACCAGGCACAACAGGAAGGTGCCAGTGTTTTGCTCTCGGTGGAGGGACCCTCTTGCTCTAGCAGTGGATGCTTTGTCAATCCCTTGGGAGTTCCCTCTGGCGTACATCTTCCCTCCTCTCCCTCTGTTGATCCGAGTCATCCAGAAGCTGAAGATGGAGCGTTGTCCTGTCATCCTAATCACTCCAAATTGGCCTTGTCAGTCCTGGTATCCGGAACTGCTAGCCATGTCTGTGGCGGATCCCTTTCTGCTTTCTGCCCGTCCAGATCTACTTCTTCAGGGATATCTGTGGAAGGAGGATGTTCAGCATCTCCGTTTGATGGCTTGGAGGTTGAATCCTCAATTTTAAAGAAGAAAGGGTTTTCCTCTTCAGTGGTGTCCACGATGCTTAGAGCTCGCAAGCCTGTGTCTTCCAAGATCTATCATCGCATATGGTCCACCTTTGTGGCATGGTGTACTGATAAGGATCTATCTCTTGATTTCCATGTTCCCACGGTCCTGGCTTTTTTGCAGGATGGGGTTGAGAAGGGACTCAGCCTGAGTTCTCTCAAGGTTCAGACTTCAGCTTTGTCTGTGTTTTTCCAGGAACGGATTGCTATTCTTCCTGATGTTAAGGTTTTCTTTGAAGGTGTGGCTCATGTTCGGCCTGCCTTCAAGAGTCCTACTCCCCAGTGGGACCTCATTTTGGTGCTGGGGGTTCTCCAGAGACCCCCGTTTGAATCCTTGGCTTCTATTCCTTTGCATCTCTTGACCTGGAAATTGGCCTTTCTTTTGGCTATTGTCTCAGTTCGCCAGGTAGCAGAGTTACAAGCTCTGTCTTGTAAACCTCCTTACTTGGTGTTTCACAAGGATAAGGCAGTGCTTCGCACTTCCAAGGAGTTTTTACCCAAGGTTGTCTCTGAATTTCACATCAATCAGGAGATTGTGGTTCCCTCTTTCTGCCCTAACCCTTCCTCTGACAAGGAAAGAGATCTCCATTTGTTGGATGTTGTGCGTTGTCTTAAATTTTATGTTCATCGCACTGAGTCTATCAGGAAGTCTGACGCCCTGTTCGTCATTCCTGAGGGGCCTAGGGCAGGGAGACCGGCATCCAAGGTAACTATTGCCTCTTGGATAAAATCTATCATACGTGAAGCCTACAAACTGCGGAATAAGCACGTTCCCTTCAGGGTTACTGCTCATTCCACCAGATCAATTGGGGCCTCTTGGGTCTACAAGAATCAGGCGTCTGCTGATCAACTGTGCAGAGCGGCCACTTGGTCCTCTGTGCACACATTCTCGAAGCACTATCGGGTTGATGTACTGGCCTCGGCTGATGCCAGCTTTGGGAGGAAGATCCTGGAGGCAGTCTTGCCTGTTTAGGACCTTCTACTCTGTGGTTCTTAGTGCTTCTTTGCTGTTGAGCCCTGTTGGCTCTAGTTCAGTGTGCTGTGTTAGTTCGGGGTTTGTTTTTCCCCCTGGTTGGTGTCCGTTGACACTTCTGTTATTGGTCTCTATGATTAATTGGTTCATAGCAGTTCTGGTGACTTTGGGCCTTGCGCCTGGTCCTTGCCTTACTTCCCGCCTCTGGGAAAGCTCAATGTTTGTACATCCCATTGTACCAGTGACCTGTATTGGACGACAGTGAAAATAGGATTTTAGTCTTACCTGTTAAATCCTTTTCACTTAGTCCATACAGGTCATTGGTCTCCCACCCTGTCAAGGGACCATGCTTGGCTCTCCTGTGGCACTCAGTGGGAGACCTTCGGGGCATGCTCACAGGAGTCTTCCTTTTCCTTCTTACCTCTGGTCAGTTTAGTGTCTCCAATCTAGCTTGGCTCTGGCCTGAAGGCAGCTTAAGAGGGAGGGGAGGCTCCACCCCTTGCATACATTTGAATGAATGTTCCTGCCTACTTAAAGGGGCGGATCGCCTCCCATTGTACCAGTGACCTGTATGGACTAAGTGAAAAGGATTTAACAGGTAAGACTAAAATCCTATTTTCCCTCCAACGGGTCTCTAATAGGTTGCTTTATTACTTTATTTAGATGTCTGTTGTATAGTGTCGGCTAGACTAACATATATATAGTCTATGCGGCTGTTCAATGGGGCATTCACTGTATATTGTATCAGTCTGTAGAGGATGCTTCCTTCGCATGGCTACATAGTTTGAATGCATAAGATAGAGGGCTAATTAGGGCTCTTGTGTGAACGGCTGAGCTCAATATTATACATTATTACTTAGTGTGTGAGTGACTGCATGCCCTTCAAAGCTTCAAAGTGCTTGAGCTCATTATTACATCTTAGTGTCACACTCCAATTTAGTCTACTGATACCACAGACAGTTTCCAAGCATACCTGTGCTACATATTAACAACAGCTAAAATTTAGCTGGTGGAACTTACTGGTTCTGCTTCAGATTGGGTGCAACAAAGTGTACTGTACATTAGCTGATTCTTTGCATGTCCTATGACAAGGTATACTCTAATTCAGCATTATTCTGAATATATACTCGTTAAAAATTCGCTAGTTTTCTTTGATTTTCAAATATGGTTTCTCTGTCGTCCAGTTACAGGTAACTTTGGGTAGGCGATCTGCCCCTTTAACTAGGCAGGATCAATTCTAGAAGTGAATGCCGGGGGTGGAGCCTACCTTTCCTCCTTGGCTGCACCTAGCCAATCAGCTCCATTAAGATTTGTTCCTTGGTGAAGACACAGGCAAGAGAACAGTTCTGCTATAGTTTTAGCTAATTTTTTATTTTTCTGTTAGAAATGGAATACCACCATTAGGCGGATTATCATAACTGACATTGCCCTTAGATGTGGCTAGCTCAGTATCCAGGTGCTTTTTGTGGACCTTAAGCCCTGGGGGGAAAATCTTTGGTTCAAGTTCTTTCCTCAGGAGTTTGCCCACTGAGGCTTCTTCTTAAAACATGGTAATCAGAAGATCTGCAGGAAAGGTGAGCAACCCTTTGAGTGCTGCAGGTCCACATGTCCCACAGTGCCCCTCCACACAGGTTTTTTTCTTTCGGAGTTCCTATTGCACACTCCTGCACTCAATGGGTCTATCTGTATGTCTGTTGGGTGTTTTGGAGCAAGTTTCTGTGGTAACTTAACCCTGTAGCTGCTGCTTTTGCATCTTTTGGGGGTTTATTGGCACTTTCCCTACTGGGTTCAGTGTTTTTTGGGTCTGCTAACATGTTCTAGTGATGTGTCATGTAATTTTAATTCACAGTTTCAACTTTTCAAAATTTGTGTGCTCGCTTTACCGTATTGACGCCATTCCTCCTTTCACTTCTATGGGACTGTACAGTTTGGGACATATCTCTGCAACCACTCAACGTAGCGACTTCAGAGATGGCTCATTTTAGTTGTCTGCCCTTGCTCTGTCATCCAGTTAACGTTTTATGTGTGTTGGGGGGCTCAGGGGGCTTTGGGCACTGGTGGGGTGCTTTTTCTGGGAAAACTACATTTCCCATGAGCGCTTGCTTCGCGTGCTCATTTCTGATTGACTCCTGCCACGGCAGCCATTTTGTGCCTTTTCCTGAATGAGTATCCTATGCATGGCTTGGACTCTCCTTCTCTCCTATGCAAATTAACCCTTCGCCTGCCAGATAAGTGTATTTTAGCGATTTCTGGGGTGAAATTTTAATCTTACACACTGTAGTTGGGGATTCCTTATACTTTAAATGTTTTTGACACTGTGAGAATGTGTAATCCATTAGAGCTTGGGGCCAGGCCTAAGACTAAGGACGCTGGGGTCTCTGTGTCCCCTATTGCGCATTGCTCCTCATGTCTATCAGGATTACCTAGAGAATTCTCAGGTCATTTATGCACAGCATGTTCTGATGTCCCTGAGTCTTTCCCAGGGACCTCCAGCCATGCATTAGAGCCAGTTTGGGTGCAAGAGTTCAAGGCTGCTACTAGACCTCTGGTTTACATTGCAACACTTTCCATCCCAGTTACAGGGGATCTTCCACTCTGGCAGACCCCTTCTTCCGTCAGATATTCCCTGCCAAAACCGCATGGAGTACCTGACGTATCAGATTCCTCTAAGGAGGAATTGCTGGTGGATTCAGATGTTTAGGAATGTTCTGCTGTGAGCCATCTTAACTACCCTAAACATTCCCTTAATTCATGAGGTTTCTTAGGATTCCTCTGATGTATTTCAGGAGCCTAAAAAGGCCCTATACTTGTTTTTCCACCTAACCCCACTCTTGACCACTTTGTGTCTGATGAGTGGAAGTCTCCGGATAGGAAACCTTCTGTTCCCAAGAAATTTGCCAAGCTTCCCCCCAAAGTGAATGCTCATGTCTCCACTGCCTTGCCATTTGCTGATGCTTCCACTCTGAAAGACTGGACTGACAAGAAACTTGAGGTTTCCCTGAAGTCCATTTTTGCACTGCTGGTCCTACAATGCCTCCAGCATTCACTGCGGGCATGGGTAAACTGGGCCATTGCGGTCTGGACTGAACAGCTCACCCTGGCTGTCCATCAGGGTGCTCCTACTTCGGATATGTTGCGGCTTCTTGCCAACATTTCTGAGGCCCAGCACTATGTTTCTGCTGCCTTATCTTAAGGATCTGATTAGTGAGACCACAGGGGGCAAGAGTACCCTTCTGCCTGTGGTCCCCAGGAAGAAGACGTCTTTCAAGTGTAATCGGCTTTTTCATTCCTTCCAGACTGAGACACGTTCAGCAAACCAGGCGGTTCCCTCAGCTCCGCATTCCTCCTCCGAGCCCAAACACAATGGAAGCACAAGGTCTCCTCCAAGCCTAAGGCTTCCAAGCCTTCTTCGGCATGACTCGCCAAACCCAGGTCCCCACTCGGCTGCGGGTGGCCGTCTGCGTCACTACCACAGTGTCTGGGAGGATTCAGTGGTGGACCCGTGGGTTTTACAGGTGGTGGAGGAAGGATACACGATCCCTTTCGCTTCTCTTACTCCCTTTCATTTTTTTTCCCCTCTCATACTCCTCAGAGAGTACAGATATGCCGTCTGTTCAGTGGCGCTATCCAGGCCCTTCTGGACAAGGATGTTCTGGAACCTCGGGACAGGGGCTTGGTTTTTACTCAAACCTGTCATGTTTACCCAGAGAAGTTCAGGAGTCAGTACGGTTTAGTTAATGCAGTTTATTAACAAATGACATACAGCGGGTATATACAATATATACAATAAGAATAAGCACAGGGTAATAGCCAGCAAGCCTGCTATCAGAAATAATAGGTTGCAAAGCTAAACCACTGTGCTGGAGACTAGGCCTTAGCCACTAGAAGTCTCGGCTGGAACCAGGAACAGGAACTGGAACAGGAACCCAAGATCTTGATCCGAAGAGGAATAGGGTCTGACTCAGCCTGCAGTCAGATATGCAAGTCTACCAGAGCCCCAGGCCAGCACTATTTTGGGTGTCTGATCACCAAGGGAAAAGACGTAAGAATAGTCAGACAGAGCCACTAGTCAGCACCAGAGGGGGTAGTTAGACAAGCCGGGTCATACACAGAGCAGGTAGTCATCCAGAGCTACAAGTCTGTACCAGATTGGATGCCCACTATTAGGGGTTAGGCAAAAGAATAGTCAGACAAGCCACAGGTCAGCACCAGAATGGATGGAAGACTAGCCAGGTCACACACACAGAGCCCAATGCAACAGATCTGCTTTGAACAACAATGCAAGGGCATCTGAGTCAGGCCTCAGTCTTCACTTTAAACCCCTCCACAAGAAGGAGGAGGAGCAGCTCAGAGGGAGGAAGTTGGTAGGCGGCGACTACAGTAATCAAACAGATAAAACAGAGGCCTGCAGCCTAGAAGCCTCGCACCTGAAAGTGATGCTGAAGTCAAGGTAAGCTGTAACAAAACCTCTTTGTGGTCTCCAAGAAGGACTGCGGCTGTCGTCCCATTTTGGATTTGAAGGATCTCAATTCCTTTGTGATCAAGACCCATTATCACCAGGAGTCCCTAAGGACGGTGATTGCTGCTATGTCCTGGGGGAATTCCTTGCCTCTATGGATCTTCAGGATGCGTATCTACACATCGCCATTCATCCAGAGAGTTGGCAGTATCTCAGATTTGCCTGCGACCAAGGGCGTTTTCAGCTCTTCCCTTTGGTCTGACTACAGCTCCTCAAGTCTTCAACCGTGTCCTGGGAGCTTTAGTATCCGTCCTCCATCGGGACGGCATCAGAGTTACTTCATACATGGACAACCTGCTTCTTAAAGCCCCTTCTGTGGAACCTCTTCATCAGCAGGTTCAGGACTGCATTCATGCTATCACCCATCATGGGTAGATCGTCAACTTGGACAAGTCAAATCTTGTCCTGTCCCAGCATCTGGTCTTCCTGTGCCTTCTCTTCGACACTCAACAGAGCATGGTGTTTCTCAAGGACGAGGTGGCTCACCAGATCTCCCACAGGGTTTCTGCTGTTCTGGCTCACGATCCAGTTCCATTCAAGAAGCTGTCCTGTCTAGTTGGGAAGTTCATCTCCACCATAGAATTGGTCCCATTTTCCATGGCTTGCACCAGGGAACTCCAGAGGTTTGTGATCCAGGTGTGCAGGGGTCAGCCGGACCTTCTTATCATTATCCCTCCCGCTTCATGTGGAATTAAGTTTGTCGTGGTGGCTCGACCTCTCCAATCTGCAGAAGGGCAAGTCCTTCCTGGTATCCTTCTGGACCACAGTGACAACGGATTCCAGCCTGTCCAGCTGGGGAGCGGTCCTGGGTCGTCTGAGTGCTCAGGGTCAGTGGTCTCGGGAGGAATCTCTCCTTCCCATCAACGTGTTGGAGCTTCGGGCAATATTTCATGCCCTTCCTCATTGGACACCCCAGCTGGAAGAATGCCCAGTCCGGGTCCAGTCCGTTAACGCTACAGACGTGGCTTACATCAACAACCAGGGTGGAACAAGAAGTCTCGCCGCTTGGTTAGAGGTCAAGGCTATTTTGTCCTGGGCAGAAGAACATGTTCCTTCCATATCCACAGTGCACATTCCTCGTGTAGACAATGTCATGGAAGACTTCCTCAGTCAACACATGGTGGACAGCGGAGAGTGGGAACTGCACTCAGAGGTTTTCAACCTCATTGTTCAGAAGTGGGGTCTTCCTTTCTTCCTTGCATCGACCTGATGGTGGCAAGACACAACCGGAAGGTTCAGAGGTTCTGCTCTCGCTGGAGGGATCATCTAGCTCTAGCTGTGGATGCCATGTCCATTCCTTGGTTAATTCCTCTGGCTTACATCTTCCTCCCCTTCCCATGTTGCACAGGGTATTACGGAAATTGAGACTGGAGCACTGTCCAGTCATTCTGATTGCTCCGTACTGGCCTCGACAGGCTTGGTTTCCGGAGCTTCTGGATCTGTCAGTAATGGAGCCATTTTGGCTCCCTTGCTGTCCAGATCTTCGTCTGCAGGGTTACCTGTGGAAGGAGGATGTTCATCGTCTAGCTTGACAGCTTGGAAATTGAATCCTCAGTATTGAAGAAGAGAGGTTTTTCTTCTGGTGTGGTGACTAACTATGCTCAGTGCCCGCAAACCTGTTTCTTCTAAGGCCTACCATCGTGTCTGGTCGACCTTTCTCTCTTGTTCTGATAGGGACCTTTCTCAGGAATTTGATCTGCCTACGGTCATGGCTTTCTTGCAGGACGGTGTGGATAAGGGCCTCTGTTTGAGCACCCTTAAGGTTCTGACTTCTGCTCCATCTGTTTTCTTTCAGAGGAGCATTGCTATTCTTCCTGATATTAAGGTTTTCTTCCAGGGAGTTGCTCATATTCGTCCTGCTTTTAAGACTCCCACTCCTCAGTGGGCTCTTAACTTGGTTTTGGGCGTCCTTCAGCGCCCTTCCTTTGAGTCCTTGGCTACTATTCCTCTACGCCTGCTGATATGGAAAATGGCCTTTCTCCTGGTGATCGTGTCTGTTCGCCGTGTCGCGGAGTTACATGCTCTGTCTGGTAGACCACTCTGTTTGGTGTTTCACAAAAACAAGGTGGTGCTTCGTACTTTGCAGGAGTTTCTCCTGAAGGTGGTCCACATTAATCAGGAGATTTTGGATGCTTTCTTTCGGCCCTGACCCTACCTCTAACAAGGAGCAGGATCTCCACTTGTTAGATGTGGTACGTTGTCTCAAGTTTTATGTACATCACACTGAGTCCATTAGACAATCTGACATGCTGTTTGTCATTCCTGAGGTCCCCATGACAGGGAGACCTGCATCCAAAGTGACTATTGCGTCTTGTATCAAGTCCACTATTCGTAAGGCTTATGAGCTAAGGAAGAAGCCTGTTCCCTTTCAGGTCTCGTCTCACTCTACTAGTTCTATTGGGGCTTCTTGGGCTTACAAGAATCAGGCTTCTGCTGATCAGTTGTGCAAGGCTGCCACTTGGTCGTCTGAGCACACCTTTTCGAAGCACTACCTTGTGGATGATGTGCTGGCATCGGCTGATGCCAGTTATGGGAAGAAGATCCTGGAGGCAGTCTTGCCTGTCTAGGATCTTCCTTCACTTTTGAGCCCTGTTGGCTCTAGTTCAGCGTGCTGTGTAACAGTTCCTGGGGTGTTGTTACCCCTGTTCAGTGTCTGTTGACACTTCATTTGTTTTGTTAGGCTATCTCTGATCTGATGGTTCATATCTGCTCTGGTGACCTTGGGGGCCTTGCGCCTGGTCCTTGCCTTACTTCCCGCCTCTGGGAAACTCAATGGTTGGACATCCCAAAGTTACCAGTAACCTGTATTGGACGACAGAGAAAAGAGGATTTCAGTCTTACTTGTTAAATCCTTTTCTCTTAGTCTATACAAATTACTGGTCTCTCACCCTGTCAAGGGACCATGCTTTGCTCTCCTGTGGTAGACAATAGGGGTCCTTCGGGGTCATGCTCACAGGAGTCTTCTTTCCCTTCTACTATCTAGTCAATAGTGTCTCAAATCTTACTGGAGCTGATTGGCTAGCTGCAGCCAAGGAGGGAAGGTAGGCTCCACCCCATCCATTCACTTCTAGAATTGTTCCTGCCTAGTTAAAGGGGAAGATCGCCAACCCAAAGTTACCAGTAACCTGTATGTATGAAAAGGATTTAACAGGTAAGACTAAAGTCCTCTTTTTTTTTTTTTTTTTTTTTTTTAATATATGTTTATTCAATTTTGAAGAAATGTTTGTAACAAACAAAAACAACAAATAAGACATACATGACTCATTTATCAAAAGGGAGTAAGGTGAGCACCATCATAGGAAATGTATGTAGAGTATTGTTGATAAGGTACAAAACCTTCAGTGATCGTTAAAACGGTAAAAGATGAGCCATAGAGGAGACAAAAGGAAATGGACAAAGAAAGGAATGAGCAGAAAGAGAAAAAGAAGAAACGAGAGAGAGGATCAAGGCCATGTCATCAGCTCAAGAAGGACCTCCCACCAGCCTCTCCCAAAAGTCCCTCCCAATGGAACCAACGCGTGGCATGAGCTAAGCCACGTCCCTCGGCCGCAAATGCCAAATCTTCTGCAGAGCGGATTGACTCAACGGAGGATATCCAATCCCTGTAGGTGGGAGGGTGAGGTAGTTTCCAGAATCTGGGTATCAGTACCTTGGCCGCATTGATCAGACGTATCGTAAGTGAGCGTGTGTAAATGTGTAAGGGATGGGTAGTGTGATGCAGGAGGAGGGCCATCGGGGTCTTGGGAAGAAGGGGATCCACCACCACCCGAATCGTGTCCACCACCGCAGTCCAAAAAGGTTGTAGTAAGGGACACGTCCACCAAATGTGCAAGAAATCTCCCCTGTGAAGGAGGCATCTCCAACATGTATCCGAAACCGCCGGATATAATATGTGTAACAACGATGGAACCCGATACCACCTAGTTAGTATCTTATAGGCATTCTCCTGGATTCTAGAAGACATAGAGCATCTGTGAACAAGCGTAGCAATTTTAGACCATTGCTTATCCGTCAATACACAACCACAGTCTGTCTCCCATGATCTAACAAAGTAAGGTTTGGAAGAATGGGATATGGAAAGCAGAAGGTTATGCAAAGCAGAAACAAACCTGCGAGGGGGATCAGGGGAGGAGCAAAGGATCTCCACGGGAGTCCTGGCGGGAGCGTCATCCGGAGCCACCCGGAGGGAGTTAATGAAATGCGTCAGCTGAGTATAGAAGTAAGGAACAGATGGATGACACGCCCTGCCCTCCAATAAAGTCCATAGTGGGAGGATTTTGCCATCACGTATCACATCAGAGAGTCTGGGGATCTCAATCCCAGTAGGAAGAAGCCTCCCCAACAAAGGCCCCGAGAAACCAGGTGGAAAATCTGAGTTGTGGACCAAAGAAGTAAGAGGAGAAGGGGTGCTAAGCAGACCCGGGGTGGAAGCCAGACGTCTCCACAGTCTGGGGGTGTGGGGTATTAGAGGGTGGGACACATCCGCCACCACTGGCTGCCGGGGAGCAAAAATGGGCAATGTTTGTATAAGATAAAGAAAGCGTGGTAAAATGTTCATCTTCACCACGGCCATGCGTCCAAACCAGGAAAGCTTCAATTTGGCCCACTTGTCCAAGTCCGCTCTAAGAGTGTTTCTAAGAGGGACATAATTATAGTTGAAGAGGGAGGAAGGGGAAGCCGTGAGAAAAATACCAAGGTATCGTAGGTGGGCAGAAGCCCATTTGAAAGGGAAGGAAGATCCTAGTTGCTCTTGTAACTGCAGGGGCCAAGGAAATGTTGAGCGCCTCGGATTTATCCATATTAATTTTGAAATGAGATAAGAGCCCGTATTCACGTATCTCAGAGAGGAGGCTGGGTAAAGAAACCAAAGGCTGGGTGATAGAAAACAGAAGGTCATCAGCAAACACTGCTATCTTGAAAACTTGACGAGATACCGCAAGCCCATGAATCGAAGGGTTCTGGCGGATCGCATTAAGGAAGGGCTCTAAAGCAAGAACAAAAAGAAGAGGAGATAAAGGACAGCCTTGATGGGTCCCATTCGACAAGGTGAGGGGATCCAAAAGCAGACCAGTCACCTGAATTCGGGCAGTCGGGGAATGGTACAAAGATGTCACCCAATGAAACATCTGGGTCCCCAGACCAATGCGTCTCAGAACATGCCATAAGAAAGACCAACTCACCCTGTCGAAGGCCTTCTCTGCGTCAGCGGACAGCAACAATGTAGGAATACCCCTAGATCTGGCCAAGAGAATCAGGTTAATTGCTTTCACAGTGTTATCTCTAGCTTCGCTACCAGGAAGGAAACCCACCTGATCCTTATAAATCAAGTCAGCAAAGGCAAGCTTCAAACGATTGCTAAGAATCTTGGCAAACAGCTTCACGTCAACATTCAGCAGGGAAATGGGGCGGAAACTGGAGCAGAGTTCTGGATCCTTCCCAGGTTTCGGCAGAACAGTGACATAAGCGGACAGGGAATGAGGCGCCAAAGAGGTACCCGGAATAAGAAAGTTAAATGTAAAATGAAAACGTGGGATCGGGATTTCACGAAAGGTTTTATAGTAGGAAATAGTCAGACCATCTGGTCCCGGACATTTGCCACTTGGAGAGGACTGTAGAATCTCCTCATCAGTCAAAGGGTTATCGAGAGAATCTGCAACCTGGGCGGACAACCTGCGTGGCATATAGCGGCTCAAGTATTCCTCAATCTCAGGAACAATCCCCTATGGGTCCGATGGGGGAGAAGAGCCATTAATGTTATACAAAGACTGGTAATAGAGTCGGAAGGCCTCTGCAATCTCGTCAGAACTGTGACGGCCCTCCGCAGCAGGCACCCGCCCCTGTAGCGTTAGGGGGGAGCCTACCAGGTCATTTACACCGGACCGGCCTCAGAGGACCACCGGGCAGACCTGTGCCGTTTGCCACTGGATCTAGCTGCACCACCCAGAGCAGGAGCAGTCAACCGGATTGGAAGACCTCCAGGTGCAGCCAGCCCAATGGGGAGCAGTGACCTGGGTAGGGACTCGCACTTCTACCCACTGGAACAGGTCACCGCTGAGCAGGTATCGTCCCCTCTGCTGCAAAGCCTCTGCTGGGCAGGCACTAACCCCTCTGCCTTGTCCTGGGGGACAGGTTCAGGGCCCTCTGCAATGATGGCACCTCCTCCTGGCATGAACTCACCCCTCTGCCCAGGTAACGACACTGCCTTTATAAAGGCGCTTTTGGCTACACAGGCCTGGTGTTATATATCCCCCACCTCCCCCAATAACAGAGCCTAAACATCTGCTTTAGGAGTAGGGAAAACACACCTAAGGTTATTGAAATTGAATACCAGACCTTTCACAGCCTTCATTCAACTTGAGGTGACATGAATATAACAAAATATCATAATACATAGAAGACAAGACATACAACAAACATAACCTGGTATAACAATTTTATGATGTAAGATAGAGGAGCATAATTAAAACATTGGAGAGAAACTGATGGTCCCAGAATGCAACAGTGCCATATTTGCATACTCACAGCAGTGCTGCAATGTAGGTCACCAACCAACAGATGGCAGTGCATAGTACAATGCTGCAATGCAAGATTCAACCAATAGATGGCAGGGCCTAGAACAATGATGCAATTCAAGATTCAACCAATATATGGCAGGGCATAGCTCAACGCTGCAATGCAAGCTTCAACCAATAGATGACAGGGCATAGCACAATGCTGCAATGCAAGATTCAACCAATAGATGGCAGGGCAGAGCACAATGCTGCAATGCAAGATTCAACCAATAGATGGCAGGGCAGAGCACAATGCTGCAATGCAAGTTTCAATCCAATAGATGGCGTGGTTGAGGTCGAAGGACTTGAGACAGGAAAAGTCCATAGCAGATGTATTGCTGGAATGTCCATGTACTCCCACCGTCCTCATATATCACAGGGACATGAAAGTTGAACCTCCTGTTCCTTCACAAGAACGATGAAGCAAAGCATGGGAAGCAGATCGAATCTTTGGAATGAAAGCCTGAGCCTGTTTAGACCATAGGGCCCTGGCCAGGAACCTGCCAGGCTTATTGCCATGGACATAGAAGGAACTCCGTACCAACTGGCAAGACCGGACCATTGACTCATTACAAAGAGAAGCCAAGGACGCTCACAACTGGATCAGCTCCTGGTAAACCTCAGGAGACAGAGTAGTCTTGTGTTCTCTTTCAATAGTCGCAATACTGTCCAGGAGATGATGCATCCTGGCCGCACGCTGTCGCTTACGATAGGCTCCCATGCTAATCAAGTGACCACGAATCACAACTTTGTGAGCCTCCCATACCACAGAAGGGGATATGTTCGATACGGAATTTTCTGCAAAATATTGTGTGAGGGATTCACGTAATTTAACCACATTCAAGGGGTCCTTCAACAAGGAATCATTAAGCCTCCAGCAAAACTGACAACCGGACACGGAGGGGAGCAGCAGTTCTAACAAAACAGGAGCATGATCAGTCCAGGTGATATGACCCACCGAAGTTGATTGTGCCAACTGAAGATGTCTGTGTGAAAGAAAAATGTAATCCAACCTAGAATATTTGTTGTGTGGAGGGGAATAGTAGGTGAAGTCTTTAAGTGTAGGGTGTGTGATATGCCAGACGTCAGCCAATTGTGCCTGATGCAAAGCTTGCCTCACCCTCCGCAATTTAGCTAATCTGACAGAGGACACCCCCGTTGAGGAATCCAGGGACATTGAAATCCCCACCCAAAATCAGTATGCCCTCTGCAAAATCAGAGAGATGCTTAAGGATAGAGCAAATGAACAGATGTTGGTCTCTGGTAGGGGCATATATAGTAGCAATCGTAAGTTTTTCCTGACCAATAGTCCCCTTAAGAAAGAGGGCCCTACCGTCACTATCTGTCCAAGTGTCCTGAACCAAAAAAGGGAAGGAGTGGGCCAAGAATATCGCCACACCTTTGGATTTTTGGAAGGGGGAGTGGGAGTAGTAACCGTGAGGGTATAATGAATGTGAACAAGCAGGAGCTTTCCCCCTATGAAAATGTGTCTCCTGAACCAGAGCTACATCCGCTCCCTGGGCTTTCAGCTCCCTAAACAGTCTGGATCTCTTGCCCGGTGCATTCAGACCTTTGGCATTGATAGATAACACCTTAAAGGTGTAATCAGGTGAAGTGGAGCCTACCATAAGGGGTGTATAATGGGTAAGTACATGGGATCGATATATAGGGAATTGTCCCCCAACCCGAAACCTACAAGCCACCCAGCCACACACGGCCAAGATCCAGGAAAGGTAGCAGCAAAGCGTAGAGCAAGAGAAGAGAAAAGTAGTAGAAAAAACAGGCGAGACGGGTAAAGCAGAAAAGAAAAAGCAGAAATAGTGACAGAAACAAATAGAAAACATAAAAAAACATGATAAAAATCAAGCAGGGAAAAACCCATACAGCATATAATGCTAGGCGAGAGAACACACCGTAGCGGAAGCCCGGTGTGCACAGTCCCCAGCGCTCAACAACACACATGCTCTGATGGTGCATATACCTCTGTATTCCTGGGCTGGTGGCATATATGTTTTGCTCTGGTGGTGACATATAACTATGCTGTGGTGGTGGCAGAACTCTTTTATGCTCTGGTGGTGGCATTTAACTCTGAACTGCCATGCTGGTGACATAACTTATATGCCACTACCACAGCAATACAGTTATATGCCACTACCAACAATAGTTATATGTCACCAGAGCAAAACATATATGTCACCAGCTCAGCAATACAGAGTTATATGTAATCACCAGAGGATTACACATATGCCACCAGCCCAGCAATTCAGAGGTATATGCTACCAGCCCCACAATACAGAGGTATATGCCACCAGCCCAGCAATACAGAGGTATATGTAATCACCAGAGGATTATATATATGCCACCAGCCCAGCAATACAGAGGTATATGCTACCAGCCCCGCAATACAGAGGTATATGCCACCAGCCCTGCAATACAGAGGTATATACCACCAGCCCCGCAATACAGAGGTATATGCCACCAGCCCAGCAATTCAGAGGTATATGCTACCAGCCCCTCAATACAGAGGTATATGCCACCAGCCCCGCAATACAGAGGTATATGCCACCAGCCCCGCAATACAAAGTTATATGCCACCAGCCCCGCAATACAGAGGTATATGCCACCAGCCCAGCAATACAGAAATATATGCCACCATCCTAGCAGCAGAGGTATACGTCATCACCAGAGCAATAGAGAGTTGTCACCAGAGAAATACAGAGTTTTATGCAACCAGAGAAATATGCCACTACATGCCACAAGCAGAGCAATTTGCCATTATATGCCAAAAGCAGAGCAATAAAGCATGATATGCCACCACGGCACCTCATTACCTCCCACAATAGCATTAATAGCATAATTCCCAATATATTTTGAAGTGGGACATTTTAGACACATATTTGTACATTTGGTAACAGCAGTGATGCACATTCTGTAACTGATTTGCTACTTCACTTGTATGTTTTCCCATTTGGTACCTAGATTTATAGAATGTGGTGTGGATGGTATTTAGAATAATTTGGTCCAAATTATTCTAAATATCAACATTGTATTAATCTGGACTGGGTACCAAATGGCACAAAACATACAAATATAATACCAGATTAGTTATGCAATGTGACCAACAGATGTTGCCAAATGTACCCTTGTGAACTTAAAACGCTTCACTTTGGCATATACTGTGAGTTAGAATGATTTTATCTGAGGGAGAAGAGTTGGCCACTACACATTCATTTTAATACCACTGTTTCAAACTGCATTTTACAGACAGATAAGTAAAAAGTCTTTTCAAAAGGATAGTAATACTTCGTTTTAACTTTATTTTATTTTGTAGGCATTAAAAATACATGAAGAATGATATAAGTTTTATCTCTCAAACCTTTATGGTTTAAGAGATATTCACAAGCAAAGTTTCCCCTCCCGCCCCTTTTTCCTAGTCTAAGCCATCTCTTCTCATATGTGAATCTGGTTGTATGACCAGACAGATAACAGAAGGGGACAATTTTCTTTGTATGAAAACAATGAAATCCCTGCCCCCTTGACAAGTTTTTCAGCTTTTTCCCTTATCTTAATTGAAGATTGTCCCTCTCTGCAGTCTACTTGGACACCTCCATTCTGATCTGGTTGAACAGTAGGGGGATACTTTGTTTGTGAATATCTCTTAAACCATAAAGGTTTGAGACATAAGACTTCTATCATTCTTCATGTTTTTTTAATGCCTACAAAATAAAATAAAGTTAAAACGAAGTATTACTATCCCTTTAAAACAAATTCAATACTGTATTTTTCAGGTTAACTTCTGTTTAAAATAGAACACATTCTGAGTGTAGAAATTCATATATTAACCCTTATGTCAATGACAAGAACATGTGTTATGAATTTCTAAGTTAATTTCACCATATTGAGCACATATGATTACATTTTAAACATAAATCAATATTAATTAACCCTTAATGTCAATGATATTCATAAAATATGCTTCTGATTTCTTCAGCCAGATGACTACAGATTTGTAAGAATAACTAAAATAGACAGTTGTGTGTTCAGGGATGAAATTCACAAAACATGCTTTTGTCATTGATTGACAACATTAAGGGTTAGTATCAACTTCTATTTAAAATAGAAACCTTGTCCACCTCCAAACCCTGTTCACATCCACACACTGTCCTCCCCCACGCACTGCCCACTCTGTCGTCCTCCATACACCTCCCACCCTGCCCACCTCCACACTGCCCAACTCCACACACTTCCCACCCTGTCCACCTCCACAGTGGCCACATTGTCCACCTCCATGCACTGCTCGCCTGGTCTTCCACACTGCCCACCTCCACACACTGGCCACTCTGTCCTCCTCCACACACTGCCTACCTCCCACACACTGCCCACTCTGTCCTCCTCCACACACTGCCCAACTCCACACACCGCCCACCCTGTCCACCTCTATCCTCCACACACAGACCAACCTGTCCACCTCCACTGCCAACCTCCCCAATGGCCACATTGTCCACCTGCATACACTGCCCACACTTTCCACCTCCATCCTCCATGCACTGCCCGCCTGGTCCTCCACATTGCCCACCTCCACACACTGCCCACTCTGTCCATCTCCACACACTGCCCACTTCCAGACACACTTCCCATCCTGCTGGCCTCAACACTTCCCCATTGTCCACTCTGTTCCCATTGTCCACCTCCACACTCAATGCCCATTGCCCACCTCCACATACTGCCCATCTCCACACACCGTGCCCATTGCCTACCTCCAGACACACTGCCCATCCTGTCCACCTCCACATTGTCCCCATTACCCACCTCAACATACTGTCTAACTCCACACTTTGTGCCCGTTGTTCACCTCCACACTCTGTGCCCATTGTCCACCTCCACACACTGCCCACCTCCACACACTGCCCACCATGTCCACTCCAGACACACTGCCCATCCTGTCCATCTCCACATTATCACCATTGTCCACTTCCACACACACTGTGCCCATTGTCCACCTCCACACACTGCGCCCATTGTGTAACTCCACACACTGCCCACCTCCACATACTGTGCCCATTGTCCAAATCCACACTGCCCACCTCCATCCTCCACACACTGCCCACCTCAACACTGCCCACCTCCACGCTGTTCATCAGCCTCACATTGTTCATCATCACCTGCAATGTTGACTTTTTCCACACACAAGTTTCCTTCAGCGCCATGGCCCGACATAACATGCTGGCAAAGTGGAAGTGCTATATTCTGGCGCGCAGAGCGCGTGATCAACATAGTTATTGGAATCCCCGATGGTGTCGTCATCATCATGCACATGGTACACAGACCTGAAGGTTGGGTACGCATGCACAGCTGTCATATAGGTTCACTACACTGAGTCTCAATAGACTCAATGAAGGGAAGCTTAATGTCAGACACTGACAATGGCATCAGGGAGCATGTGATGAGTGTGGGGGAGGCACATGGGGGAGGGGGGGGACAGGCAACACTACTGATCATGACAGCCCTTCCCAACAATCTATCAACCCGATATGCCGCATATATGATGAAATGGGAGCTTGAAGCCTGAAGCTACAGGTAAGTTACCCTTATGTTATGGTCCTGTATTGTGTCTGTTTTGCATCCCCCAAAATGTGGTTTTCTGCCTGATTTACACTGCATTCCATTACTTTAATTCGTTTTGTAATGTCTGTCTGGACTACTTGGTGTAAGGGTTTCACTCCCTTATGTTGAAGGTTTTCGCACCTTCCACCCCTCTAAACAGCAACAAAAATGAAAAACAATGTGTACATACATTGGAAAAATGCAAATATATGTAACTTGTATTTTTATTTTAATAAATGATTATTACATTGCATTACAGTAGTTCCTGCACCTATTACCAAGGTTTATCTAAGTGGAAAGATATTTAAACAGACTGTAGAATATTGTTCGACCAGTGTTAAATCACTGGTATAGTTACTATGGTTAAAATACTCCAATATTCTCTCTAAGACTAGCTATCTCATATGTTTTTCTTTTGTTCTTGTACCAAGGTAAACTGTAAGGGGGAGCCCACTCTTTAGAGGAAGCAGTGGCCCATTGAGATTCAGTGACCTTTATTTACTACTCATACACCTTGTTGATGAATTCCTCCATAATTGTGTTTTTAACTTTTCTTCTAAAATATTTCAGGTCAAATATTTGTGCTATCTCGGGGCACTAAAATTAACATTGAGTACATTTATTAACTTTCTTTAGTAAATGCAAGCAAAATAAACCTGATAAATCAGAGCACACTCGAAGACTTCAGAATATATTCTGACCAGAATTAGCCTTTGCATATGAACCTAATTTGCATCAGTTGCAACATTTCCCAAACAACCTACATGGTTGCTACAAAAATATTTAACTCCTTCACCTAATCCATTGTTACCTGTACATTAACAATATTTCATTTCATATAGGTCTTCAAGGATGACAAAGTAGTGGTGATCAAGGACAAATACCCAAAAGCACATCATCACTGGTTGGTTTTGCCATGGGAATCCATAACTAGCCTGAAGGTGCTAAAGACCGAGCATCTGGAACTGCTGCAACATATGCACTCTGTTGGGGAGAAGATGGTGCAAGAGCATAAAGATCTCAAAGGCACAACATTTAGATTGGGTTACCACGCAATTCCAAGTATGAGGTGAGAAATATGGTCCAAAATGATAACTGTATTGATGTTCATTTCACAAAAATTGGATGGCTCACTAAAAACAATTACATATCTTATGAGTTAGTATTTTATGCACAAGTGCACTTATGTACAACGCATCACTTAATCTGGGATAAGATTTAATGGCAAAAATACTGAGGGAAAAATGGTCAGAATTCAAATTTAGGTTGCAGAAATGTACCAGTTGGAAACAAATGCAAAAGAAGTAGATTACAGCCAATGTGGTTAACTGCAAATGTAAAGATGGAAATGGCAAGGGAAAAAAGGCTTTTAAACTATTTAAGTCTGAAGGAACAGAACATTCTTTCTTATAATACAGGGAGTGCAACAAAGACTGCAAAAATGCAATTAGGTGAGCAAAAGTAGATAATGAACCTCGAATTGCAAGGGAGAGCAAGACAATCCAAAATAGTTTTTCAAATACATAAATGGCAAAAACTTAAAGGATCAGTAAACTTTTTGAAGAAAAAAATATACTTCTCTGTTGTCCAGTACAGGTTACTGGTAACTTTGGGTAGGCGATTCTCCCATTTAATTGTAGGCAGGAACAATTCTAGAATTGTATGCAGGGTGTGGAGCCTACCCTCCTTGGCTGCAGCTAGCCAACTAGCTCCAGAAAGATTAGTTGCTTGGTGAAGACACAGGCAAGAGAATAGTTCTGCTATAGTTTTAGACATTTTTTATTTTTTTGTTAGAAATGGAATACCACCATTAGGCGGATTACCATAACTGACAATGCCCTTAGATGTGGCTAGCTCAGTAACCAGGTGATTTTTGTGGCCCTTAAGCCCAGGGGGGAAAATCCTGGCTACGAGTTCTTTCCTCAGGAGTTGCCCACCGAAGCTTCTTCTTAATACATGGTAGTCTGAAGACAGAAGATCTGCAGGAAAGGTGAGCAACCCTTTGAGTGCTGCAGGTCCACATGTCCCACAGTGCCCCTTCACACAGGGGTTTACCTTTGGAGTTCCTATTGCACACTCTTGCAGTCATTGGGTCTATCTGTATGTCTGTTGGGTGTTTTGGAGCAGGTTTATGTGGTACTTTAACACTTTAGCTGTTGGTTTTGCATCTTTTGAGGGGATTTCTGACACTTTTCCTACTGGTTCAGTGTTTTTTTTTTTTGGGTATCCTAACATGTTCTAGTGATATTTCATGCATTTTTATTTTACTGTTTCAATTTTGAAAACTTTGAGCTTTACCGCATAGGTGCCATTGCTCCATTCACTCCTATGGGACTATACACTTTGGGACATATCTCTGCAACCGCTTAACCTAGCGACTTCTGAGATGGCTCATTTTTCTTGTCTGCCCTTGCTCTATCATCCGGTTCATGTTTCTAGTGTGTTGAGGGGCTCAGGGGGCTTCGGTTACTGTTTGGGTACTTTTTCAGGGAAAACTAAATTTCCCATGAACGCTTGCTTCGCACGCTTGTTTCATATTGGCTCCAACCGCGGCAGCCATTTTGTGCCATTTCCAGAACGAGTATCCTACGCAGGGCTTGGACTCTCCTTCTCTCCTACACACTGTACTTTGGTGATTTCTTATACTGTAAGGTTATTTGACACTGTAAGAATGTCATATACCGTTGGAGCTTGGGGCCAGACCTAAGACTAAGGATGCTGTGGGGACTCTGTATCCCCTATTGTGTATTGCTCTTCCTGTCATTCAGGGTTACCTAGAGAATTCTCAGGTCATTTATGCACAGCATGTTCTGATGTCCCTGAGAGTCTCCCAGGGGCCTCCAGCCATGCATTAGAGCCAGTTTGGGTGCAAGAGTTCAAGGCTGCTACCAGGGACCTTAGGTCTACATTGCAACTCTTTCCATCCCAGTTACAGGGGGTCTTCCATTCTTGGCAGACCCCCTCCTCCGTCAAGTCTTCCCTGCCAAAATCTCAGGGAGTACCTGATGTATCAGATTCCTCTGAGGAGGAACTGCTGGTGGATTCAGATGTTGAGGAATGTTCTGCTGTGGGCTCCTCTCAGTTTTTTTGGATCCTTTTGAGGCTGATCCTGAGCCCTCGGCTGAGGGCCGGATCAGGGCTGTTTTGCATACCCTCAACATTCCCTTAGTTCAGGAGGTTCCTTCTGATCCCTCTGATGTGTTTCAGGAGCCTAAAAAGCTCCACCTAACCCCACTCTTGACCGCCTTTTGTCTGAAGAGTGGAAATCTCCAGACAGGAAACCTTCTGTGTCCAAGAAATTTGCCAAGCTTTATCCCTTGTCTGAGACAGAGCTTGCTTAGTGGGTTCATCCTCCCAAAGTGGATGCTCCTATCTACAGGCTATCTAAGTCTACTGCCTTGCCAGTTTTTGATGCTTCCGCTTTGAAGGACTGGACTGACAAGAAACTTGAGGTCTCCCTCAAGTCCATTTTTGCCACTGCTGGTACTGCCATGCATCCAGCATTCGCTGCAGCATGGTTGAACCGGGCCATTGCAGTCTGGACTGAACAGCTCCTACTTCAGATATGTTGCGCCTTTTTGCCAACATTTCTGAGGCACAGCACTATGTTCCTGCTGCCTTATTTGATGACATCTGTTTAGTGGCTAGGGTTTACACCATGTCTGTGGTTGCCAGACGAGCGCTTTGGCTCAAGATCTGGTCTGCTGACACTGCTTCCATTGCTCTTCTTACCTTTTCAAGGTACTTCTTTGTTTGGGACAGATCTTAAAGATATGATCATTGAGGCCACAGGGGGTAAGAGTACCCTTCTACCCTTGGTCCCCAGGAAGAAAACGCTGCTTAAGCGTAATCAGTATTTTCGTTCCTTTCAGACTGAGACATGTCCGGCGAACCAGACGGTTCCCTCAGCTCTGCGTGCTTCCTCCAAGCCCAAACAGCAATGGAAGCCCAAGGTCTCCTCCAAACCCAAGGCCTTCCAAGCCTTCTTCGGCATGACTCACCAAACCCAGGTCCCCACTCTGCTGTGGGTTGTCGTCTGCATCACTACCACAGCATCTGGGAGGATTCAGTGGCGGACCCGTGGGTTTTACAGGTGGTGATGGAATGGTACAGGATGCCTTTTGTCTCTCTTCCTCCCTTTCTCTTCTTTCCCTCTCATACACCTCAGGGCGCGGAGAAACGTTGCCTGTCCAACGGCACTATTTAGTCTCTTCTGGACAAGGATGTTCTAGAGCCGGTTCCAGTTCAGGACAGAGGTGTGTGTTTTTAATCAAACCTCTTTGTGATCTCCCAAAAGGACGGCGGTTGTTGCCCCATTTTGGATTTGAATGATCTCAATTCCTTTGTGATCCGGACCCATTATCACCAGGAATCTCTATGAAAGGTGATTGCTGCTATGTCCCGGGGGGAATTCCTTGCATCTCTGGATCTACAGGATGCAAATTTACACATCGTCATCCATCCAGAGAGCCGGCAGTATCTCCGATTTGCCTGTGACCGAGGGCATTTTCAGTTTTCAGCTTTTCCCTTTGGTTTGACTACAGCTCCTCAAGTTTTCAACCATGTCCTGGGAGCCTTAGTGGCTGTCCTCCACCAGGATGGCATCAGAGTTCCTCCATACATGGATGACCTGCTTCTGAAAGCCCCCTCTGCAGAACTTCTTCATCAGCAGGTTCAGCAATGCATTCACGCTCTCACCCATCACGGGTAGATCATCAACATAGACAAGTCAGATCTTGTCCCACCCCAGCATCTGGTCTTCCTGGGCCTTCTCTTCGACACTCAGCAGAGCATGGTGTTTCTCACGGACGAGGTAACTCACCAGATCGCCCTCAGGGTTTCTGCGGTTCTGGCTCAAGATCCAATTCAAGCCAAGAAGCTGTCCTTTCTAATTGGGCAATTCATCTCCACCATAGAAGCGGCCCCGTTTGCCATGGCACACACCAGGGAACTCCAGAGGTTTGTGATCCAGATACGCAGGGGTCAGCCGGACCTTCTGAAGATGTCAATGTTCCTCCCTCTTCATGAGAAACTCAGTTTGTCATGGTGGCTCGACCTCTCCAATCTGCTGAAAGGCAAGTCCTTCCTGGTATCCTTCTGGACCACTGTGATGACAGATGCCAGCCTCTCCGGCTGGAGAATGGTCCTGGGTTGCCTGAGTGCTCAGGGTCGGTGGTCTCCGGAGGAATCTCTCCTTCCCATCAACGTGTTAGAGCTTCGGGAGATATTTCATGCCCTTCGTCATTAGACATCTCAGCTGGAAGACTGTCCAGTCAGGGTACAGTCCAACAACGCCATGGCCGTGGCTTACATCAACAAGCAGGGCGGAACAAGAAGTCTCGCCGCTTGGTTAGAGGTCAAGGCTATTTTGTCCTGGGAAGAAGAACACGTTCCTGCCATATCCACAGTGCACATTCCTGGCGTAGACAACGTCATGAAGGACTTCCTCAGTCGACATACAGCGGACAGCGGAGAGTGGGAGCTGCACCCAGAGGTGTTCACCCTCATTTTTCAGAAGTGGGGTCTTCCTTACATCGGCCTGATAGCGACAAGACACAACAGGAAGGTTCCGAGGTTCTGCTCTCGGTGGAGGGACCCTCTAGCCTTGGTGGTGGATGCAGTGCCCATTACTTGGTTATTTCCTCTGCCTACATCTTTCCTCCCCTCCCAGTGTTGCACAGGGTGTTATGGAAATTGTGACTGAAACGCTGTCCAGTCATTCTGATTGCTCCGTACTGGCCTCACCAAGCTTGGTTTCCGGAGCTTCTGGATCTGTCAGTGGCAGAGCCATTCCGGCTCCCTTGCCGTCTGGATCTTCTTCTACAGGGTACCTGTGGAAGGAGAGGATGTTCATTGGCTAACTTTGACGGCTTGGAAATTGAATCCTCAGTATTGAAGAAGAAAGGTTTTCTTCTGGGGTGGTGGCTACTATGCTCAGTGCCCGTAAATCTGTTTCTTCCAAGATCTACCATCGTGTCTGGTTGACCTTTCTATCTTGGTGTGCTGACAAGGACCTGTCTCAGGAATTTGATCTGCCTACGGCCCTTGCCTTTTTGCAGGACGGTGTGGATAAGGGCCTCAGTTTGAGTTCCCTTAAGGTTCAGACTTCTGCTGTCTCTCTTTTCTTTCAGAGACGCATTGCCATCCTTCCTGATGTCAAGGTTTTCTTCCAGGGCATTGGTCATACTCGTCCTGCCTTCAAGAATCCCGCTCCTCTGTGGGATCTTAACTTGGTTTTGGGTGTTTTTCAGCACCCTCCATTTGAGTCTTTGGCTACTATTCCTCTACGCCTGTTGACATGGAAAATGGCCTTTCTCCTGGCGATCGTGTCCGTTTGCTGTGTCGGGGAGTTACATGCTCTGTCCTGTAAGCCACCCTATTTGGTGTTTCACAAGGAAAAGGCGGTGCTTCGCACTTCTCAGGAGTTTCTTCCGAAGGTGGTTTCGGAGTTCCACATCAATCAGGAGATTGTGGTGCCTTCTTTCTGCCCTGACTCCACCTCTGACAAGAAGAGGGGTCTCCACTTGTTAGATGTGGTGCGTTGTCTCAAGTTTTATGTACATCACACTGAGTCTATTAGGCAATCTGATGTGGTGTTCATCATTCCTGAGGGTCCCAGGGCAGGAACTGCATCCAAAGTGACTACTGCTTCTTGGATCAAGTCCACTATTCGTAAGGCTTACGAGCTGAGGAAGAAGCCTGTCCCCTTTCGGGTCAATGCTCATTCTACAAGATCTATTGGGGCTTCTTGGGCTTACAAGAATCAGGTCTCCGCTGATCAATTTTGCAAGGCTGCCACTAGGTCGTCTGTGCACACCTTTTCAAAGCACTACCGTGTTGATGTGCTGGTATCGGCTGATGCCAGCTTTGGGATGAAAATCCTGGAGGCAGTCTTGCTTGTCTAGGATCTTCTTCGGTTCTTGGTGCTTCTTTCACTTTTGAGCCCTGTTGGCTCTAGTTCAGTGTGCTGTGTAACACTTGTTGGGTGTTGTCCCTTGACACTTTATTGTTTTGTTATTGTTTTGTTGGGCTGTCTCTGATCTGATGGTTCATATCTGCTCTGGTGACTTTGGGGGCCTTGCTCCTGGCCCTTGCCTTACTTCCCACCTCTGGGAAACTCATTGGTTGGATATCCCAAAGTTACCAGTAAACTGTATTGTACGACGGAGAAAAGAGGATTTTAGTTTTACCTATTAAATCCTTTTCTCTTAGTCCATACAGGTTTCTGGTCTCCCACCCTGTCAAAGGACCATGCTTGTCTCTCCTGTGACAGACCATGGGGGTCCTTCTGGGTCATGCTCACAGAAGTCTTCTTTCCCTTCCACTATCTAGTCAATAGTTAGTGTCTCAAATCTTTCTGGAGCTGGTTGGCTAGCTGCAGCCAAGGAGGGAAGGTAGGCTGCACCCCCCCCCCATACAATTCTAGAATTGTTCCTGCCAATTAAAGGGGCAGATCGCCTAGCCAAAGTTACCAGTAACCTGTATGGACTAAGAGAAAAGGATTTAACAGGTAAGACTAAAATCTGCTTATCGTAGGGATTTCCCTATTGAGTAAAATAAGGGTACTCCCACTGCCGAGAGATTTATATTTCCAGTTATTACAGTTTAAACCCATGTTTTTTTTACATTAGCAGTGCACTCTAGTGGTCAAATTCTAATTATTTTTTCTGCTGGATTCTAATGGAGAAGAAAGTCAGAGACATACAGTTCTCCATAGAATGTGATAGAAACTTCCTGTCAGTTAGAACTATCAGGAAGTAAAGCACAGTAAATTCACATCCTGATTATTTGAACTTCTATAAATTTTGAATAAAACATCTGACAGCAGTGGGAGTAACCTTGTTCTATTCAGCAGGAAATGCTCTATAAAATGTGTTTTCATAAAAAAAAGTTTACTGCTCCTTTAAGAGAGTGCATTGGACCTTTCAAAAATGAGATGGATGTGTTGATTAGAGAGGATAAGGAAAAGGCTGATGTTCTAAACACTTTCTTTCCATCAGTGTATACAAGGGAACAAGGAATAGTAGAAGAGCCTCAACAAGTAACAAATAAAACCATACCATTAACAGAAAATGGGTTAACACAAGAGAAAGTCATGGGAAGACTGAACAAAATTAAGACTAACAAAGCACTGGGTCCTGATGGTATACAAAGGTTCTTCAGGAACTCAGTGCAGTGTTAGTAAGTCCCCTCTTTTTACTCTTTAAAGATTCTCTCACCACAGGCTCAGTGCCAAAAGATTGACATAGAGCCTCTATTTAAGAAGGGAACTAAAACAGAACCTGGTAATTATAGACCTGTGAGTGTGACGTCCATAGTTGGAAAACTGCTTGAATGGATATTAAGGGATTATATTCAGGATTACACCACAGAAAATAAGATTATTAGTAGGATTCAACATGGTTTTATGAGGAATAGATCATACCAAACTAATCTTTTCAGCTTCTATAAAGAAGTAGCAACCTAGATAAAGGCAGCTGATTTTGCAAAGGCATTTGATACAGTGCCACACAGGAGGTTGGTGTATATAATAAGTAAATTGGGAGAATAACCTTTGCAATTGGATAGAAAACTGGTTGAAGGATAGGAAAGTGTGTGTTGTTATAATGGACAATTCTCCAATACAGTGAGAGTGGCGTTACCTCAGGGTTCAGTACTTGGTCCACTGCTTTTTAACACATTTATAAGTGACCTGGAAATAAATATAGAAAGCAAAAAGGTGACATTTACTCACCGATATTTGTTTTTCCTCTGTGTCCTTCCATGGCATATACTGGGAGTTTTGGCTCCTCCCTCCAGCTGGTGCGACCAGTGCAAAATCTTTAAATACTGTTGACTCCCTCCCCTATTTAATTATACAGTTGTCAAAGCTACAAGACATAAGAGGTTAGAAATAGCCAAAACAGTGATGCACAATATAGGCAACATGTTAACATTTCATTAAACGATACAATACCAATAACCATATAGGGAGGTATTCCATGGAAGGACACAGAGGAAAAACAAATATCGGTGAGTAAATTTCACCTTTTCCTCTGTGTCCAAACAACGGCATATACTGTGGGACTTACCAAAGCAGTACCCACTGGATAGGGAAGGGCTGATTCAGACTTATAATGGGATGGCTGCTTCCAGCATCTTCCATCCGAACTTGGCATCCTCAGATGCCTGGACATCCAGTCTGTAAAGTTTGATAAAGATAGAGACTGAGGCCCAGGTTGCAGCATGGCAGATTTTATCTGGGGTTGCTGCAGCTTTATGTGCCCATGAGGTACCCATGGCTCGGGTAGAATGGGCTTTTATACCATCTGGAGGCTGAATGTTTGCTGAATCATATGCCAGAGGTATACAGTCCCGAATCCATCTGGAAATGGAAGGTTTTGATGCTGAGGTACCCTTGAACTTGCCACAAAAGTGGACGAGTAAGTTATCTGTTTTGTGGAATATATAAGTTCTGTCGAGTTAGATTCTTAGACACGGGATAAGATCCAGATTGTGAAGTCTCTTCTCCAGCTCATGGGAAGGGTTTAGGCAAAAGGACGTTCAGCTCATTTCTTGGGTTAGATGAAACTGTGAGACTACTTTAGAGCGAAATGACAATTTTGGTCTCAGGACCACCTTGTCCTGATGAAAAACTAGAAAGGGTGGAACCGCCACCAGAGCGTTATACTGTTTATTAGAGTTATAATCTTTATTTGTTAAACTGTTTATTAGTAGGCAGATCAGGAAGGTCTGATAAAGACTAACTTATTTGGTAGCAGGAAAGCTATAAAATTACTGGGGTATGAGGAGAAGGTTGAGCTTGATGGACTTGTGTCTTTATTCAACCTAATTTACTATACTAGAGCCTGTAACTCACTGACCCTTTTTGCAGATGTAATGGCCTTGAGATATACCATCTTGAGTGTGAAATGTTTTACAGAAACAGACTCCAAAGGTTCAAAAAATAGATGAGATGCTAATTGTTGTAGGACCATGTTCAAGTCCTGGGTGGAATAATATCACGAATAGTTGGTTTTATTTTGGAAGTAGAGGCAAGATATCTTTTAACAAGATAGTTGTCAGCCAGAGGGGTATCTAATATGGCAGAGATAGCAGAGAGTTGAACTCTCAAAGATGCAGGTTTCAACTCCTTCCTGAATCCTGCCTGTAAAAAGTCCAGAATGCATGAGGGAGAAATGGAGGTGCTGTCATGGTTATTAGTAAGGCACCAGTTGTAAAAGGTAGCCCACACACGATACTAGATTTTTGTGGTAGATGATTTCCTACTCTTCAATATTGTGTCTATAACTTCGTTAGATGTTCCTTGTTCCCTCAAAGATTTCCGCTTAGCCTCCAGGCATTGAGCTTGACAAAGTCTGGATTTGAATGAGCTATGGGACCCTGAGTAAGTTGGTCCTTTGCATATGGCAGAAGCATTGGTGGTTTTACTGACAGTTGAAGCAAGTCTGTGTACCATGCCTTTCTCAGCCAACCTGGGGTGATGAGAATTAACTCTGCTTTGTCTTTCTTGATCTTTCGTATCACCTTTGGAATGAGGGGTAGAGGGGGAAAGACATATGCTAGGGGAAAGACCCATGGTAGTCTCAGAGCATCTTGTGCCAAGGCTTGAAGTTCCCTCCAGTGGGATATGTAAGAGGGGTATTTCCTGTTTCTTGCTGTCGCCATGAGATCTGTGGATGGATTTCCTAGCAACTGTACCACCAGATTGAAGATATCGTTCTTTAGACTCCATTCCCCTGGGTCTAATGTGTGGCAACTTAGAAAATCCACTTGGCAATTCAGGCATCCTGACAGAAAGGATACTGATAGATTTTGAAGATTCTTTTCTGCCCAGTGAAGAATCTTCAGGGCAAGGATGTTTAACTGCGTGCTTTTTTTGTTCCCCCGTGATGTAGGAGAAATTGGACAGCAGACACATTGTCTGATCATATCAGAACCACTTGCTGTGGCAGGGGAATCCTGAAGTGGGTGAGCGTATTGTAGACTGCAAGAAGCTTTCATGTTTATATTGAGAAGAGACTCCTGTCTGGACCAGGTGCCCTGGTCTGAGTGTTGCTCCCAAATTCCATCCCCAGCCTGAACTGCTAGCATCCGTATGAATGATGACTCATTCTGGTTCCATCAGGGGTCTTCATTTTGCTAAATGCTGTGGTTTCGTCCACCATACTAATTCCTGTATAGTGGTTCCAAATACTGGAATACTCAGGGTGGGATTGTGAGGATTCTGTCTGTAGTATATCAGGAAATTTTCCTGGGTTTGTCTGGCATGGACTTTTGCCCAGGGTAGGATCTGGAATGAGGACAAGAGATGACTCAAGAGCCTCTGGAAGCTTTTCAGGGACTGTATTCTCTTTAGTAAGAATCGTGACACAGCTTGGATAAAGCAGCTCTGTCTGTCCTGTGACAGAGTAGCAACTCCTTTGGAGGTGTTGAATTCTATCTCCAAAAATGTTAGAGACTGGGAAGGGACTAGAAAGCTTTTTTCCAGATTTATCACCCAACCCAGGTTGATCAGAAATGTCTTGCAAATCAGAGTGCTGCTTCTTGAATTTTCTCTGGATGAGTCTATGATGAGATTGTCATCCAGGTAGGGATTGCTCGAACTTGATGCTGTCTTCTCAATTCCATCATGGCCACCGCCAACACCTTGGTGAAGACTCTCGGAGCTGACGCCAAGCCAAATGGGAGTACCCTGTATTGATAATGAGTTCCCAGGATGTGGAATCTGAGGTATTTGCGGTAACTCTGTCTGATAAGGATGTGATGGCACGCATCCTGTAGATCTAGTCTGGTAAGGTATGCTTGTGGAGGGATTAATTTCAGTGTTGACAAGATTGTTTCTATCTTGAAACGCCTGTTACTGGGACACTATTAAATTCTAGTGCGCATTCCCTTTGAATAATATCCAGCACCAGATATCTTGTAGATGATCCCTGGCTTGCTGGAACTCCTCCAGTCTGCCCCTTACTCTAGGAGGGGAAGGGATAGCACTGACCTCATTGCTGAAACTGGCCCTTTCACTGGAAATCCTTCCGATCTCCAGATCTTTGGCCTTGACTTGCACCTCTTCTCTTTTGATCAAAGCTTCTACCCGCTTGGTACCGTGTAGTCTCGCGAAAGGACTGCCTGTGATATTGTCCAGGTCTAGTAGTAGGACTCCTGGGCTTTTTTCCTTGAGGAAGAAAAGGGCTTTTTCCTCCTGATGATCTTTTGATAATCTCTTCAATCTGGTCCCCAAAGAGCTTTGAACCAGTGAAGGGCAGGGAGACAAGCCTGTTTTTGGATGATTGATCAGCTTCCCAGGACTTAATCCATAATGCACATTGTGACGTGATGGACAAGGCTGATGCTTTTGCTAGCAGTCTGATGTTATCCAGGGAGGCATCGCATGATTAATTTATAGCGTCTTTGAAGATGCCTAAATCTTTCAAAATTCTACTGAGGCCATTTCAGTTGCCATTATTAAATTCTGGCCCACAGTAAAAAAACTGTTTCTTCAGTGCCCCTTCCACCCCTTTATCCATGGGGTCATGCATGGACAGGGAGACAAGCCTGTTTTTGGATGATGGATCAGCTTCCCGGGACTTAATCCATAATGCGCGTTGTGACGTGATGGACAAGGCTGATGCTTTTGCTAGCAGTCTGATGTTGTCCAGGGAGGCATCGCATGAATAATTTATAGTGTCTTTGAAGATGCTTAAATCTTTCAAAATTCTACTGAGGCCACTGCAGTTGCCGTTTTTAAATTCTGGCCCAGAGTGAAGAACTGTTTCTTCAGTGTCCCATCCGCCTTTTTATCCATGGGATCACGAATGGGTACATGTGATGGAATCCACGAGAGAGTGAATTATGCTTGTCACACTGCTTCCATTCTCTTGAGATGATTTCCTGTATGGATGAATGTACAGGTATTTGAGGGCAGGATTTTTTGTAACCCACAGATGCCGAGTCAATGATATGAAGGTCTTTCTGCACTTCTGAAAGGCCAAGTGACTTCCGCATGGATCCAAAGGAAAACTACCTGTATCCTCTGTGATTTCATTCAGCCTCAGCATGGAGATCTCACCAGTTTAAATTCAGGCACAGATAGGGTGAATTTCAAGGGGGTGAATTTCAAGGGGACCCACTACACCTGGGAGCAAAGTACACCGGAGCAAAAGTGCAGCGAGAGTTAAACATGAGAGTTTGACAGTCTCCTTACAAGTTTTTATTCTCTTCCCTACAGGTATGTGCTAATCACCTCTATACCACCCCTGTACCATCTCAGCACCCCAACTCTGAACCTGCCTTCATGCTTCAATTTAACTTTTTGTGGTATGTGCTAATCACCTCTATACCACCCCTGTACATCTCAGCACCCCAACTCTGAACCTGCCTTCATGCTTCAATGTAACTCTTTGTGGTATGTGCTAATCATCTCTATACCACCCCTGTACCATCTCAGCACCCCAACTCTGAACCTGCCTTCATGCATCAATTTAACTCTTTGTGGTATGTGCTAATCAATCACCCAGATTCTGACTCTACACAGTCTTTCCTCCCCCACTTCCCTCCTACATCTCTGTGTCTGTTCTATTCCTTATCAGCTGTTTTAAGGGAGTCACACTTGACTACACTTAAGGCAATCCCTATACATATTCGCTTGTAATTGGAAACAGATACTCATTCAGCCTCAGCATGGAGATCTCACCAGTTTAAATTCAGGCACAGATAGGGGGAATTTCAAGGGGGTGAATTTCAAGGGGACCCACTACACCTGGGAGCAAAGTACACCGGAGCAAAAGTGCAGCGAGAGTTAAACATGAGAGTGGACAGGAAAGAATGACAGCTACTGCAGCACTCATACCACAGGCAAGTAAACAAATAAGGAATGAAATGGAACTAGAGAGAATAGCTAAATATTACTAATAAAAAAAAAATCTATATATTTTTTTATTTTCTGTTTCACAATAATTAGAGGTTAATCTCAGCTTGTTTCTGTCTACTTATATCTCCACTAGTATCCTCCTCATGCATGCCAACATGAATAGATTAATACTCTCTGTTCTAACCATTCCGCTAATAATACATTTTTGCTCTCATCCTTGCAACCATGCCCCGCACCCTCACCATAACATAATAATTCATCATGGACTTTTGCATACATGTGCACTACCAACTGAATGCTGGTGGAGAGTACTAAAATCAAGTCCATGCAGCCCCAACAATTATAGCAACAGACGCACCCTCTCACTATATGTTCACCGCAAACAACTCACTAAATTTTTATGCATATTATTACTTGCCTTAGCAAATGATATAGAAACCAACCCTGGCCCTAAAACAGAAATAAATGGCAACCACCCCTTTAAAAAGGGTCTGTCATTCGTGCACTGCAACATACGCAGTATACTGCCCAAAATGGTTGAATTAAGTGCATGGTGTTATGCATACAAACCAAAAATTCTTATTCTTACTGAATCCTGGTTATCCCCAAAAATTCCAGACACTGCTGTTGCCATAGATGGATACTCATGCTTTAGAAAAGACCGTGCAAAGCGAGGAGGAGGTGTAATCATTTACATACAGGAGCCAATAAACTTTACACTTCTAAAAGACTCTTATAACTCTGATCCTTATGAATACATAGCTGGCAAAATTTGTCTTCCATACTCAAAACAAATCCTAATTGTAGGTATCTACAGACTGCCAGCACACACCAAATCAGACATAGCTCAACACCTAAAGGAGATTGCCACACAAAACAAGAAAAGTGAGCTGATGGTTCTTGGAGACTTAAATATTAATTGGCTTGATTCCAGGAATGAAAAATATTGTTCACTGTTTAAAGCATTGAACTTATCACAACAAATATCTTCCCCTACTCGCATAAATCTTAAAACATCCAACCATACCCTGCTGGACTGGATCCTCTCATCCTGCACAAGCAGAATCCAAGATTCAGGTGTACTAGCTAATGTGTTTAGTGACCACTCCATAGTTTACTGTGTCTGCAAAATAAAACCAGTCAAATCAAGTTTCAAAGTCATACTCACGAGATCATTTAGAAAATGTAACCTTCAGTCCTTCCTAAATGATTAAAAAAAATTGCTCATGGCATAGATTACATCTAATACCTGACCTTGATTCAGCGATTGACTTTTTTAACTCAGAATTCCTACAGGTCTGTAATACCCATGCCCCACTAAGAAAGGTCAGGGTTAGGGGGGCACATCTACCATGGGTCTCAGCTGACTTGATTCAATTATACAGTCTCAGAGATTCATTATGGACAAAATGTAAACAAACTGGCTCCCCTCATGATCACACTATATATAGGCAAGTACGGAATACATGTACAAAACAAATAAAACTAGCAAAAGCACAATATTTTACTAACAACTTGGACAATAACATTTCAAAGCCAGACAACTTTTGGAAGGTTATAAAAAACATCTACAACCCACCTAACCATTCTCACCCATCAAATATAACAATAGACAAAGAAACCATACAGTGCCCCACAACCATAGCCAATGCATTCAACAGCTATTTTGTTGGATGTGCCACCACACTGATTAAACAAAACAAAGGCCACTCTGAAGTTCCACCAAGTTCAGAACAGTCACTGGCACCTGTTGCATGGTCCAACAGTGCAAATGAATACAATTTCATGCCAGTATACGAAAGTGAAGTATATGATCACCTCCTCAACCCAAAACTGAAATCGCAATCGAGCCCTGACCATCTACCACCAATTTTATTAAAGCTCAGTGCTATGGTCACAGCCCAACCGATAGCAACTCTAATTAATGCCTCTTTGACATCAGGGTATATGCCCAAATCCTGGAAGGTGGCAAGAGTTGTACCTATCCATAAAAATGTGGTATCAAATTACAGACCAATATCTCTCCTCCCCACTTTTTCTAAAATCTTAGAGAAATGTGTACATGTGCAACTACATAAATATTACCAACAGACCAATTTCTTCACCCCTCTTCAATCAGGGTTTAGACCAAACCACTCAACAGTCACGTCTCTTCTAAAAGTAACCAGTGATATCCAGACTGGTATGGAAAATGGTGAACTCACTGGAGCTATTTTCCTAGATTTCGCTAAGGCCTTTGACACAGTAGACCATAACATTCTTATCCGCAAACTCCAAAACTCAGGATTGGGTAATAATTCTCTAAACTGGTTCCGATCCTATTTATCAGACAGAATGCAGTATGTGTCAGTTGCAAACAATGACTCCCTTCCGCTCAAAGTAACAAGTGGAGTTCCCCAAGGCTCCATTCTTGGCCCTCTTCTATTTTCTCTTTTTATAAATGATCTGCCCAAGGTTTGCAAATCATCTTCAGTGCACAAGTATGCAGATGACACCATAATCTATACTAAAAACTCAAGCATATCACAACTTGAAACCGAATTACAACATGATTTCTACAAAGTGGGAAGATGGATAATGCAGAACATACTTTTCTTAAACACAGATAAAACAGTCACAATGATATTTGGCACAAAGCACAAACTGCGTAATCTCGATAATATCCACGTATCCATTGTAACAGAGTCTAATTGTAAATTGGCCCCAGTAGACTCCTACAAATATCTTGGTATGTGGCTTGACCCTAACCTCAATTTTGGTCACCATATTGACAAATTAACCTCTAAACTTTATTCCAAAGTAAGTACTCTTTTTAGAAACAAATCATGTTTAAGTACCCTGGTGAGAAAACGTATTGTACAGCAGATGCTGCTGCCAGTCATAGACTATGGTGACGTAGTATATGCTCCAGCGCCAGAAATCCATCTCGGTAAACTTGACACTCTATATAATTCATTATGCCGCTTTATCCTCCAATGTGACTACACTACCCATCATTGTGACATGCTTAAAGAACTAAATTGGCTAACACTCAAATCTAGACATGCCCTTCATCTTTCTTGCTTAGTACACAACCACTTCTCTGGAAAACTACCACACTACCTGAGCAGTATGTTCACTCCAGCTCTCCATACTAGCTATAACCTCCGCTCCACTACTAACAACTCACTGCGTATACCACAATACAGGAAAGAATCAGGAAGATCTGCCTTCTCCTTCAGAGCTCCAAAAATCTGGAACAATCTGCCGGAAATAATCATATCTGCTCTCAGTCTAAAATCCTTAAAAGCAAATGTTTCTTTATATCTAAAAACAGTATGTAACTGTAAATAATCCCATTATTTAATAAGTATGTATATTTATGTATGTTTGTATATAATGTCTCACAATTAGTGTAAATATGTAACCGTTTACTGAAAACTATCCAGGACATACGTGAAAACGAGAAAAATCTCAATGTATTCTTCCTGGTAAAACATTTTCTAAATAAATAAATAAATTTCCCACTCTTCTGCGGAGGATGCCCCAGATTCTATGTCCATGAAGCTCTCATCATCTTCCTCCTGTACCCTGGAGGGTCCCTCGTCAGGGTCTGAGTGCCTTGGACGTTTTCTGGCAGCTTCCTGCATGGAGGAGAAGGTCTCTTGCATAGATCTTCTCATCCCTGTAATGATATCTTGGAACTGGGCTGGAACATCACTAGTTGCAGTTCTTTTAAGGCAATCTGTGCACAATTTTGAGGGATCTGCAGTTAATTTTTGGTCACATCCTAAACATGCTTTGGATTTTGGAGTAAGCTTATCATCTTTACAAGCCTCGGCAGGTTTAACTTTATCAGATTTTTGATCTTTAGACATCACAAGAAGTAGTAGCTAAGCACACAGTGTAGGAAAACAGCAGCTCTCTAAGCATATAATAAGTACAGGCATAAAGCAAAACATGTACTCACGCTAGGAGATCCCTCTGACTCTCTGCTCCGTTTTATGGCTGCTGTACTGTTTCCTGGACGCTGTCTGCATTTTCACTGTGGAGTGCATGACTTGTATCCTGCTGCTACTTCCGGTTTTCAAGAAGCAAAGCGCGTGCTTCAGGGAAGCATGGGACACTGAGAGCAGAGGCAGCACTGGTTACTGCGCTTCAAACGACTGGCCAGACATGCAGAGAGGAGGGTGGCAGACTCCCAGTGATCCGGGAGGTAGCCAGCGTGGAATCTGAATGCCCCATGTGACCGCGGGAAGGCCAGCCACATCATACAAGAGAAAATAATTAAAAATGAAGGTAGGAGAGACAGTGTCCCTCCGTCCTCCAGCTTGGTAAGACCAAATAACTAAATGGGAGAGAAAGTCAGGAGCATTTAAAGATTTTTCATTGGTCCTCCTAGCTGGAGGGCGGAGCCAAAACCTACTGTATATGCCGTTGATTGGACAAAGAGGAAATATCAGTATTGGCAGATGACACTAAATTATGCAGGGTTATTAATTCAAAACAGGATATTTGTTCTGTGCAGAGGGGTTTACATAAAATGGCAGATTGGGCAACCAAATGGAAAATGAGGTTGAAAGTGTAAAGTCATGCATTTGGGAAGGAAAAATCCCAGTGCTTCTTATCAACTTAATGGGATCATTTTAGGGTACTTATTGCTATGACCTGGGAATCCTTGTAAACTGCAAACTTGGAAACCGTGACCAGTGTCAAATAGCAGTAGCAAAAGCAAACAAAGTCCTGTCTTGCATATAAAGGGCTATTGAATCAAGTGGGGATAACATCATTTTTCCTTTGTATAAATCGTTGGTAAGACCTCACCTCGAATATGCAGTCCAGTTTTGGGCACCAATTCTGACAAAGGATATTCTAGAACTGGAGAGAGTACAGTGAAAGAACAACAAAATTACTTAGGGGAATGAAGGACATGACTTATGAGGAATGACTAGATAAACTTGGTTTATTTACTTTAGAGAAAAAGACGACTAAGTGGAGATATTATCACAATGTACAAGTATAGGAGAGGTCAATACAAGGATCTCTCGGGTGAGCTGTTCATTCCAAGGCCTGATGAAATAACCAGGGGACACCCCTTGAGGAAAGGCGGTTTTGGCTTCAGCAGAGGAAGGGTTTTTTTTACAGTAAGGTCTGTTTAATTATGGAATTCCTTGCTCAAGAATGTGGTTATGGCAGATACAATGGATACAAGATACAATCTTAGAGAAGATTAGATACATGTCTTTCAAAAGGGAACATACAGGGGTATGCTATGTATTAGTAGGCAAAACAGGAAGGTCTGATAAAGATAAAAACGTATTTGGCAGCAGGAAAGCTACATAATTCTCATGTCTCTGGGTTATGACGCAAAGGTTGAACTTGATGGACTTGTGTCTTTTTTTCAACCTAATTTACTATGTTGCTAATTGTAGAAAAGAATTTCCAGTATATTTCTGCTTTTTTTTCCTTTTCTAGTAGACCTTACTGTAAGTAAACACTTCCTCTGCTGAAGGTGAAACCTACTTCCATCTAGTCATAGTGGGTGGCCCCTACTTATTTGATCAGGTCCTTGGAATGGAAAGCTCACTAGAGAGATCCTTGTATTGGCCTTGCATATACTTATAAAATGTAGTAAGGTCTCCTCTGTAGGTCTTTTTCTCTACTCAAAACTTCCACTCTCTTAATTTTGTTGCTCTTCTCTGTACTCTCTCAAGGTCTAGAACAGTGATTCTCAACCAGGGTGCCGTGGCACTTTGGTGTGCCACGGACATCAGCTTAGGGTGCCCCGTGTTTTCTATGAAGATTGACAAAAATGGACTTTTAAATAAAGATTTATAGAAATTGTTATGCACAATAGATTTAGTTTTGTTATTATGATTGTAAAACCTAATAATAACTGTATATTTATGTAGTGTAGCCTTCATTATGCCCTTGATAAAGTACATTAAATATGTTAGGGGTGCCCCGAATGTTGTAGATTATGTGTTAGGGGTGCCCCGAGCAAAAAAAGATTGAGAACCACTGGTCTAGAAGATTGTTTTTATTGCCTGAAACTGCACTGCATATTGGAAGTGAGGTCTTTCTAATGATTTTTGCAGTGGCAAACTTATGTTATCCACTGTTGCTTCAATATCCATTTCTCTGTCATCCAGTACAGGTTACTGGTAACTTTGGGAGGCGATCTGCCCCTTAGTAGGCAGGAACAATTCTCAAAGTGTATGCAGGGGGTGGAGCCTTCCTTCCCTTCTTGGATGCAGCTAGCCAATCAGCTCCAGAAAGATTTGTTCCTTGGTGAAGACAACACCAGGCTGAGAACAGTTCTGCTATAGTTTTAGAATCTTTTTTATTTTTCTGTTAGATATGAAATACCACCATTAGGCGGATTACCATGACTGGCAATGCCCTTAGATGTGACTAGCTCAGTATCCAGTTGCTTTTTGTGGACCTTAAGCCCTGAGGGGGAAAATCTTGATTCCAAGTGCTTCCCCAGGAGTTACCCACTGAGGTACTTCTTGCTACATGGTAATCTGAAGACAGAAGATCTGCAGGAAAGGTGAGCAACCCTTTGAGTGCTGCAGGTCCACTTGTTCTACAGTGCCCCTCCGCACAGGGGTGTATTCCTGGAGCTCCTATTGCACACTCCTGCACTCATTGGGTCTATTTGTATGTCTTTTGGGTGTTTGGAACACATTTATGTGGTAACTTAACCCTTTAATTGCTGGTCTGGCACTTTTTGGGGGGGGTTTCTGACACTTTTCCTACTGGGTTAGTGTTTTTTGGGTATCCTCACATGTTCTTTTGATGTTTTACACTTTTTAATGTCTTACTTTAAAATTTGTAAAAATTGTGTACTGCGCCTTTAAGGCACACTTTACCGCATAGGCGCCATTGCTCCATTCACTCCTATGGGACTGTACTGTTTGGGACCTAGCAACTTTTTAACCTAGCGACTTCAGAGATGGCTCATTTTACTTGTCTGCCCTTGCTCTATCATCCAGTTCGTGTTTCTAGTGTGTTGGGGGGCTCAGGGGGCTTCGAGCACTGTTTGGGGTACTTTTTGGGGAAAACTACATTTCCCATGAGCACTTGCTTTACGTCCTTGTTTCTGATTGGCTCCTGCTACGGCAGCCATTTTGTGAGCATTTCTGGGCGAGTATCCTATGCAGGGCTTGGACTCTCCTTCTCTCCTCTGCAGATTAACCCTTCACCTGCCAGATAAGTTTATTTTAGCAATTTCTGGGGTGAAACTTTAATCCTACACAATATAATTGGGTGATTTATTGTACAGTAGGTTATTTGACACTGTGAGAATGTCTATACCGCTGGAGCTTGAGGCTAGACCTAAGACTAAGAAGGCAGGGGGCTCTGTATCCCCCATTGCGCATTGCTCTTCCTGTCACTCAGGGTTACTTAGAGAATTCTCAGGTCACTTATGCACAGCATGTTCTGATGTCCCTGAGAGCATTCCAGGGACCTCCAGCCATGCCATAGATCCAGCTTGGGTGCAAGAGTTCAAGGCTGCGACTAGGGACGTTAGGTCCACATTGCAACTCTTTCCATCCCAGTTACAGGGGGCCTTTCAGTCTTGGCAGGCCCCCTCCTCAGTCAGGTCTTCCCTGCCCAAACCTAAGGGAATACATGATGTGTCAGATTCCTCTGAGGAAGAACTGCTGGTGGATTCGGATGTTGAGGAATATTCTGTGTTGGAGTCCTCTCAGTTTTTTGGGGACCCTTTTGAGGCTGATCCTGAACCTTCCGCTGAGGGCTTGATCAGGGCTGTATTAACTGCTCTTAACATTCCCCTAGTTCAGGAGGTCCCTTCTGATCCCTCTGTTGTATTCCAGGAGCCTGCTAAGCCCCCTTACTTACTTTCTACCTAATCCCACTCTTGACCACCTTGTGTCTGAGGAGTGGAAATCCCCGGACAAGAAAGCATCTGTGTCCAAGAAATTTGCCAAGCTTTACCCCTTTTTTGAGGCTGTGCTTGCTCAGTGGGTTCATCCCCCCAAATTGGATGCCTCTATATCTAGGCTATCTAAATCTACTGCTTTACCAGTCTCTGATGACTCTGCTCTGAAGGACTGGACTGACAAGAAACTTGGGGTTTCACTCAAGTCCATTTTTGCCGCTGCTGGTTCAGCTATGCGTCCAACGTTTGCCGCAGCGTGGGTGAAATGGGCCATTGCGGTCTGGACTGAACAGCTTACCAAGGCTGTCTGTGAAAGATGCACCTACTTCTGATAAGTTACGCCTTCTTGCCAACATATCTGAGGCATAACACTACGTTTCTGCTGCCTTATTTGATGTCATCCGTTTGGTGGCTAGGGTTTCCACCATGTCTGTGGTGGCCAGACGGGCTCTTTGGCTCAAGATCTGGTCTGCTTACACTGCTTCTAAGAAAGCCTTACCTTCCCTACCCTTTCAGGGTACCTCTTTGTTTGGGCCAGATCTTAAGGATCTGATCAGTAAGGCCACAGGGGGCAAGAGTACACTTCTACCCTTGGTTCCCAGGAAGAAATTGCCACTTAAGCATAACCGTTTTATTCGTTCCTTTCAGAATGAGACACGTCCGTCAAACCAGACGATTCCCTCAGCTCTGCGTACCTCCTCCAAGCCCAAACAACAATGGAAGCCCAAGGTCTCTGTTACGGTTTTTTTGATGAACACTCAGACCAGTATAATATGTTTAAAATTAACTTTATTGATGGTGAGGAGCATACAGTAAATGGCACACAGTTTTCATACAACGGAACACCAATGTGCAATAAGTCTAAGATGATAGTAGTAGAAAGGTGAAGATACAGATCTGGACCAAGCCAACTGGAGGCACCGTTGACCAAACTGAACCCACGCCTTGGCAACCCGAGAAAGTAGGCAGCTAGACCCCAAGTACCAGGGTCAAGGGAGGCTAACGACTCAGGGATCGGCAGCAGTAACTAGGACTCAGAGTCCTAAGTGTATGGACTGGCAACTGTCCCAGACGCCTGGGAGACACTGAACCCACGATAGAGGCGACCCTGACCCCAGCCACTAGGGTAGGAAATAGGAGCGAGGCAACCTTCACTGGTAAGACAAACCCTAGAACGCTAGGGGTGGACCACGGCAGCGCAACAGAGTGGCAACAAGTGTCCAGAGCAGTAGAGTAGAATATCGCACAACAGCTGGCTCCTGAGCCAAAGGCTACAGCAGAACGCAACAGAGCACTGACCCAGACTAGAGGCACAAAACAGATGCAGGGTCTAATGGAAACGCTCAGGAAAGGTCTGCGACTCCCTACCAGGAGTGAGCCCAGCTAGGTAGCGAGAACAGACACAAGACGAACGAGAGTAACACAGCCAGCAATTGACAGTACTGAGCCAGTACCCCAAATGTGCACACCGCCTGCGGCGGTTAACCAGTTTAAGCTGCTAGAGCAGTACGCTCAGCCTTAGGTCGGCAAGCAAAGAACACACTACACAGTGCACTTACAACAGACGCAACCGGAGGGGAAGCGAAGGGTTCAGCCAGACACAGTCCGCAACCCAGCGGTACAGTGCGGGTGCTCAGACCTAGGAGGGAAGGCAACAACCGGTACTAGGCAGCAATGGAGCGGGTAGTCAGCCAAAAGCGGTCGGCAGCGTAGCGGGTAGTCAGCCAGAAGCCGTCAGCAATGGAGCGGGTTCTGAGCCAGATCAGTCAGCAACGGAGCGGGTTCTCAGCCGGATCAGTTGGCAACGGAGCGGGTTCTCAGCTGGATCAGTCGGCAACGGAGCGGGTTCTTCAGCAGGATCAGTCAGCAACGAGCAGCAACGGAAAACCGGAACAAAGTCAAACAGGCCAAGTCATACACGGAAGGAGCACCCAGGAACCAACGTCAGGTAAGGAACACCACGAAAGGGCGTCTTTGTAACGACATGGCAGGGTATAAGAAGGCTGGCCCTGGGCGGAGTTACGTAGCAGCGCCCAATAAGAGAGAGACAGCGAAACGAGGAAATAGTAATGTCGCTGCAGACACACAGCACGCTACCATGATAGTCTCCTCCAAGCCCAAGGCTTCTGAGACTTCTTCGGCATGACTCGCCAAACCCGGGTCTGCACTCAGCTGTGGGTGGTCGTCTACGACACTATCACAGCATTTGGGAAGACTCAGTGGCAGACCCATGGGTTTTAAAGGTGGTGACAGAAGGATACAAGATCCCTTTAATTTCTCTTCCTCCCTTTCGCTTTCGTCCTTCTCACACGCCTCAGGGTGCAGAGAAACGCTGTCTATTCGACAGCACTGTTCAGGCTCTTCTGGACAAGGATGTTCTAGAGCCGGTGCCTGTCCAGGACAGGGGTTCATGGTTCTACTCAAACCTCTTTGTGGTCACCAAAAAGGACGGCAGTTGTCCCCCTATTTAGGACTTGAAGGATCTCAACTCCTTTGTGCCTGGACTCATTATCGTCAGGAGTCTGCGCACAGTGATTACTGCCATGTCCCCAGGGGAATTCCTTGCTTCTCTGGATCTTCAGTCCTAGTTTAGTCCGACAACGCCACGGCCGTGGCTTGCATCAACAAGCAAGGCGGAGCAAGAAGTCTAACTGCTTGGTTAGAGGCCAAGGCTATTTTGTCCTGGGCAGAAGAACACGTTCATGCCATATCCGCATTGCACATTCCAGGCGTAGATAACGTCATGGCGGACTTCCTCAGTCTACACACAGTGGACAGTGGAGAGTGGGAGTTGCACTCAGAGGTGTTCCAACTCATTGTTCAGCGATGGGGTCCCCCTTACATTGATCTGATGGTGACAAGACACAACAGGAAGGTTCCAGTGTTCTGCTCTCGGTGGCGAAACCCTCTGGCTCTAGCAGTAGATGCAATGTCCATTCCATGGGTCTTTCCTCTGGCTTACATCTTTAATCCCCTTCCCATGTTGCACAGGGTGTTATGGAAATTACGACTGGAGCGTTGCCCAGTTGTTCTGATTGCTCCATACTGGCCTTGTCAGTCTTGGTTTCCGGAGCTCTTGGATCTGTCAGTGGAGGAGCTCTTTCGGCTCCCCTACTGTTCAGACCTTCTTCTACAGGGTTTCCTGTGGAAGGAGGATGTTCATCGGCTAGCTTTGACGGCTTGAAAATGTAATCCTCAATATAGAAGAAGGGCTTCTCTTCTGGTGTGGTGGCTACTATGCTCAGTGCCCACAAACCTGTTTCTTCCAAGATCTACCATCATGTCTGGTCGACTTTTCTGTTCTGGTGTGCTGACAGGGACCTGTCTCAGGAATTTGATCTACCTACGGTCTTGGCCTTTCTGCAGGATGATGTGGATAAGGGCCTCAGTTTGATTTCCCTTAAGGTTCAGACTTCTGCTCTCTCTGTTTTCTTTCACAGATGCATTGCCATCCTTCCTGATGTCAAGATTTTCTTCCAGGGCGTTGCTCATACTCATCCTGTTTTCAAGTCTCCCACTCCTCAGTGGGACCTCAACTTGGTTTTGGGCATCCTTCAGCACCCTCCCTTTGAGTCTTTGGCTACTATTCCTCTACACTTGTTGATGTGGAAAATCGCCTTTCTCCTGGCGATTGTATCAGTTCGTCGTGTCGCGGAGTTACATGCTCTGTCCTGTAGGCCAACCTATTTGGTGTTTCACAAGGACAAGGAGGTACTTTGCACTTCTAAGGAGTTGCTGCCGAAGGTGGTCTCTGAGTTCCACATTAATCAGGAGATTGTGGTGCCCTCTTTCTGCCCAGACCCTACCTCTGACAAGAGAGGGATCTCCACTTTTTATACGAGGTGCGTTGTCTCAAATTTTATTTACATTGCAATGAATCTATCAGGCAATCAGACGTGTTGTTCGTCATTCCTGAGGGTCCTAGGGAAGGAAGACCTGCATCCAAGGTGACTATTGCTTCTTGGATCAAGTCCACTATTCGTAAGGCTTATGAGCTGAGGAAGAAGCCTGTCCCTTTCAGGGTCACGGCTCATTCTACTCGATCTATTGGGGCCTCTTGGGCTTACAAGAATCAAGCCTCCGCTGATCAGTTACGCAAGACGGCCACTTGGTCGTCTGTGCACACCTTTTCAAAGCACTACCGTGTGGCTGTGTTGGCGTCAGCTGATGCCAGCTTTGGGAGGAAAATCCTGGAGGCAGTATTGCCTGTCTAGGATTTTCCTTGGTTCTTGGTGCTTCCTTCACTTTTGAGCCGTGTTGGTTCTAGTTCTGTGTGCTGTGTAATGTACTTGGGGTGCAGTTACCCCTGTTTAGTGTCTGTTGACACTTTATTGTTTTGTTGGGCTATCTCTGATCTGATGGTTCATATCTGCTCTGGTGACTTTGGGGGCCTTGCTCCTGGTCCTTGCCTTACTTCCCACCTCTGGGAAACGCAATGGTTGGATATCCCAAAGTTACCAGTAACCTGTATTGGATGACAGAGAAAAGAGGATTTTAGTCTTACCTGTTAAATCCTTTTCTCTTAGTCCATACAGGTTACTGGTCTCCCACCCTGTCAAGGGGACCATGCTTGGCTCTCCTGTGGCAGACTGCGGGGGTCCTTCGGGGTCATGCTCACAGGAGTCTTCTTCCCTTCTACTATCTAGTCATAGTGTCTCAAATCTTTCTGGAGCTTGTTGGCTATCTGCAGCCAAAGAAGGAAGGGAGGCTCCACCCCCTGCATACACTTTCAGAATTGTTCCTGCCTACTAAGGGGCGGATTGCCTCCCAGAGTTACCAGTAACCTGTATGGACTAAGAGAAAAGGATTTAACAGGTAAGACTAAAATCCTCTTTTTCATGCAGGACAGAAATTTGTTTGTTTTTGTTACTGCTCTTTGGCATTGATCACTGTTTCCAAGTTTATAAAGACTCACAGATCTTATTTAGCAATGAGTTTCCTAGAGTGCTCTCATTAAATTAACAAGTAGCATGCCTATTTATTTGTTCATCCCACATGCATAACTTTACACATTCCTACACTTTTATATTCCATTTGTTCACCCGTTCTGTCGTTTATTGGAAATAATTTTGTTGAAAACAAACTTCCTTCTCTTCATAATTTTGTGTCATCTGCAAATATTGAAAATTTGCTTTCTATACCTATTTCCAGGTCGTTTATAAACATAATAAAAAGCAGTGAACCAAATACTGAACCCTGAGCTACTCTGATCTTAACTTTAACCTCTGTTGGAGAGTATTCCATTTACAACAACACACTATTCTCTATTCTTCAGTCAATTTTGTATTAATTTACAACGGTTATCCCTTTGAACCAATTTCCTTATTTTATACTTCAGCTTTGTGGCAGTTTCAAATGCCTTTGTACAATCTAGATATACTACATATACTGATTTAGTCCTTGTAAAGCCATGTTGATTCCTGCTAATAACTGTATTTTTGCATTTAATTATCCCTTCAAGTAGCTACCTTACTACGAAGGTCAAACGCTTAGATCTATTCTATTCTCCTGTCTGGTTTAACTTCTTTCTTAAAGTGGGCATGACACCTTGCATTTTTTTACCTATTTGAAATCTTCATTCAAAACTGCCTGTGTGTCATGTTAACAAAAAGTCCAGCATATGTATAGTTTAGGAAATATTCATATTTTTATTCTTTGGAAAAATGAAAGTTTTCTGGTGGAGCACAGTGCTTAATTAGCATGTTAAGCATCATTGAAAACCTTAATTAGCATGTGAAACATCACTGAAAGGCATAATTAGCATACACAAACTCACTTGTACCACACAGGTACCTCACTTAGCATGCATTAACTTATGAATATCTCTTTTTGTACATTTTGTTGGCCTTTTGGCTAACATGACACAAGCAGTTTTTAATGAAGTTTTCAAGTATGAATCAAGGTGACAGGTCCAAGACACTGCATGGAGTTTATGCCAGATTTGTGGCACTAAGCCTATAGAAATTGATGGTGTGGTGTGCACACAGTTATGAAGTGTTTTCTCCAAGTACTTCCAAATTGCATCTTTAAAAAAGTACTCCCCACTCAGTGTCTCATAAAGGGACAGTAACACTTAATATGCAAATAAATATATATTGTAAGGTTTATTCTCTTGAGTAAAACAAAGGTATTGAAATAACCAGGGGATACCCCTTGAGATCAGAGGAAAGGAGGTTTCCACTTCAGCAGAGGAAAGGGTTTTTTACAGTAAGGTATGTTAAATTATGGAATTCCTTGCCCACGGTTGTGGTTATGGCAGATAAAATGGATACTTTTAAGAGAAGATTAGATACATTTCTTTCAAAAGTGAACATACATGGTTTTACTGTGTTTTAGTAGGCAAAACAGGAAGGTCTGATAAAGACTAACTTATTTGGCAGCAGGGAAGCTGTATAATCCTCATGTCTCTGGGTTATGAGGCAAAGACTGAACTTGATGGACTTGTGTCTTTTTTCAATCTAATTTACTATGTTACTATGTATTCCCAGTGGTGAGTGGTGTTTTATTTATAAGTTATTGTAGCACAAACTGGATTTAATTATCTAAATGGATTGAAATTTTAAAGTGGGGCTGTTGCTACACCATCCTATGTAGAGCTCTGGTCAGTTGAGCATAAACCTCCATAGTAACATAGTTGACGAGGCTGGAAAAAAGGACACGCGTCCGTCAAGACCAGCCCATGCCAAAAACACCCCTGTTTATTCAGAGGAAGGCAAAAAAAGAGCCCTGAAGCCATTTCCAGTTTAGCCCCATGTGGGTCAACAACATATCTGCATTGAAGCCATCTGTCTTAATTTTCAATATTGTTCTGTGCTAGATAGGCATCCATTGCTTTTTTGAAAGCAGTTACATTATCTGCATTGAAAACATCCAGAGGTAAATAATTCCATATATTTACCACCCTTACTGTAAAAAAAAAAATCCCTGTCTTTGTTTTAGTCTAAAGCTCCTTTCGTCTAGTCTTAATGGATGACCTCTCGTTCTTAGCTCAACTCTTTGCATATATAATTAATTGGATAGTTCTTTGTATTGACCTTGAATGTATTTGTAAATGGTAATCATATCACGTCTCATCTCTAATGTAAACAAACCCAGTATTGGCTAGTCTCTCTTTATAACGCAGTTCCTCCAATCCCTATATCAGTTTCTTTTTTCACGTCTCTGCACTTTTTCCAGTTCAACAATGTATTTTTTAAGAACTGGTGCCTAAAACTATACTCCAGATGAGGCCTAACCAAGGGTTTATATAGAGATAAAATAATATTAGCATCCCTAGCATCTACACCTCTTTTTATGCAGGATAGTGCCCTATTTGCTCTTGCAGCAGCTGAGTGACTCTGCACACTGCTGTGAAATCTATCATATATCAGTACTTCTAAATCTTTCTCTAATGAGGATTCTCTAAGTTGTTTCCCATTTAGAGTATATGTAGCATGTTTGTTTCTACAGCCCAAATGTATAACCTTACATTTATCTACATTAAATGTCATCTGACACTTTTCTGCCCATTCACTCAATTTATCTAAATCCTTCTGAAGAGAACAGACATCCAGTCCTGTATGTATTTCCTTACACAGCTTAGTGTTCTCAGCAAACATTGAGGTGCTACTTTCTCTGTCATCCAATACAAGTTACTGATAACTCTGGTAGGCGATCCGCCTCTTAGTAGGCAGGAACATTTCTCCAAGTATATGCAGGGGGTGGAGTCTCCCTTCTCTCCTTGGCTGCAGCTAGCCAACCAGCTCCAGAAAGATTTGTTCCTTCGGTGCGACAACACCAGGTGGAGAACAGTTCTGCTATAGTTTACAGAATCTTTTTTATTTTCTGTTAGATATGGAATACCACCATTAGGCGGATTACCATGACTGACAATGCCCTTCAACGTGGCTAGCTCAGTTTCCAGGTGCTTCCAGTGGACCTTGAGCCCTGAGGGGGAAAATCTTGATTCAAAGTGCTTCCCCAGGAGTTACCCACTGAGGTGCTTCTTGCTGCAAAGTTATCTGAAGACAGAAGATCTGCAGGAAAGGTGAGCTACCCTTTGAGTGCTGCAGCTCCACTTGTCCCTTAGTGCCCCTCCGCACAGGGGTTGTGTTCTGGAGTTCCTATTGCACACTTCTGCACTCATTGTCTGTTGGGTGTTTGGAGCAGGTTTATGTGGTAACTTAACCCTTTCACTTCTTGTTTGTCACTTTATGTCACTTTTCCTACTGGACTAGTGTTTTCTGGGTGTCCACACATGTTCCTTTGATATTTCACTTTTAATTTTAGTAAAATTTTGTACTGCGCCTTTAAGGCGCGCTTTACCGCATAGACGCCATTGCTCCATTCACATCTATGGGACTATACTGTTTGGGACATATCTCTGCAACAGTTTAACCTAGTGACTTCAGAGATGGCTCATTTTACTTGTCTACCCTTGCTCTATCATCCGGTTTATATTTCAAGTGTGTTGGGGGGCTCAAGGGGCTTCGGGCACTGTTTGGGATACTTTTTTGAGAAAAACTACATTTCCCATGAGCACTTGCTTCGCACCTATTTTCTGATTGGCTCCCGTCTCTGCAGCCATTTTGTGAGCGTTTCTTGCGAGTATCCTACGCAGGGCTTGGACTCTCCTTCTCTCCTCTGCAGATTAACCCTTAGCCTGCCAGATAAGTCTGTATTTAGCATTTCTGGGGTGAAATTTTAATCTTACACACTATATTTGGGTGTGCTCACGGGACCACCCCAGCATAAATTAACCACTTCGAACTGTATAAAATACTTGCGCTTTTATTGATATACAATCATAAAAAAATCACAAAAAAAGCACATACATTGGTTAACAGGCTCTCACCGAGTATGTTTCATAGTGGGGTCTGCGAACACCAACTTGGCTTGATACTGTAGGGATGTATAAGTGCAATGCAAGGAGATGTCTTTCCTGTGCTTATGTACAGATTGGTGATTTTTTTACCAATAACGTTACGGGGAAAGTATATAAAATTAAGCAATATATAAATTGTTGGACAACAAATGTTGTCTATTTGATTACTTGCAATTTGTGCACTAAACAATATGTAGGTCGGACTGGCCGCACGTTGAAAGAGAGGATAAGGGAGCATATCAGGGCTATTGTTAATAAGGATGATACAAAACCAGTAACCCATCACTTTAACTCATCTAATGGTGTTTACCTTTCAAGATTTTCTTTTAGAGGCATAGAGAGAGTGTTCCGACCTGAAAGGGGAGGAGGTTTGAATTTATTGTTGAATCGGTGTGAAGTTAAATGGACTCTCTATTTAGATACTAGGATGCCTCATGGGATGAACTCTAACCACAATGTGGTATTGTTCACCCGACAATGAGTTCATACTTCATTACTATTTTTAGCAGTTAAATAATGATTATTAGTACATGGCATTATAGGATCAATGAGTCGATTGGTTGTTTTTACCCCTTGTTGATCGAATTTGGCTTGTGATCAGTCGGACTCGACATATTGGGGTTGTTAATGATATTGTTGTGATGTGGTGTATATCGTTGGCTACATATTACTGTTAAAAAATGTGTTTATATTTCTTTCACATCGTATGTGTGGCATATTTATATTTGAGTCTCGTTTATTATTTTTTTACGGGTATTGGTGAAGTTGTTGTCATAACCTTGACGACCAAATGCTACATGTTTGATGATGAAATGGACTGGTCTTAGTTTGATGACGTTCAGCAGTGGTTTATCGTAGTTTGGGAGGAGAATATATGTACACAGGTGTGATGCTTGCTGCAGTCTGAGGTTAATGATTGAGATAATTATGAATGTGATTGGCTAGTATCACACCTTAGGTTTGTATAAGAAGCGTCTTTGTTACGGTAAGATATAGCCTATGATTAAGTCTTTTATTGCACGAAACGCGTTAGGCGGTGTATATAGCATCCTTATTTCCCCGTGAGGGGATGGGAAGCATGTTTGATGATTTTATGATTGTATATCAATAAAAGTGCAAGTATTTTATACAGTTGGAAGTGGTTCATTTATGCTGGGGTGGTCCCATGAGCACTCCCGTACAGTGGTCATCAAGTTTGTTGAAATTGTTTTGCTGCGATTGACGGGAGGAGCACCGGGTCCACCGACCCCCAATGACAGGGGTGAGTTCAATCCAATCATTATTACAATATTAAGGATTAGAAGTTAGTGCTGTAGCGGTCACTTTTTTGGAACGTTCACTATATTTGGGTGATTTACTGTACAGTTGGTTATTTTGACATTGTGAGAATGTATATACCGCTGGAGCTTGGGGCTAGACCTAAGACTAAGGAGGCTGGGGTCTCTTCCTGTCACTCAGGGCTACCTAGAGAGTTCTCTGGTCACTTATGCCCAGCATGTTCTGAAGTTCCTGATAGCAACCCAGGGACTTCCAGCCATGCTATTGAGCCAGCTTGGGTGCAAGAGTTTAAGGCTGCGACTAGGGACCTTAGGTCCACATTGCAACTCTTTCCATCCCAGATACAGGGGGCCCTTCAAACATGGCAGGCCCCCTCTAATATCAGATCTTCCCTACCTAAACCTCAAGGGGCACCTGATGTGTCAGATTCCTCTGAGGAGGAACTGCTGTTGGATTCGGATGTTGAGGATTGTTCGGTTCTGGAGTCTTCTAGGTGTCTTGGGGACCCCTTTGAAGCTGATCCCGACCTCTCTGCTGAGGGTCTGATCAGGGCTGTAATAACCACCCTTAACATTCCCTTGGTTCAGGAAGTTCCTTCTGATCCCTCTGATGTTTTTCAGGAGCCTGCTAAGTCCTTTACTTATTTTCCTCCTAACCCCACTCTTGACCGTCTGGTTTCTGAGTAGTGGAAATCACCGGACAAGACTGCTTCTGTGTCCAGGAAATTTGCCAAGCTTTACCCCTTTTCTGAAGTTGCACTTGCTAAGTGGGTTCATCCTCCCAAGGTGGATGCACCTATCTCCAGGCTATCTAAGTCTACTGCCTTGCCGGTCTCTGATGCTTCCGCTCTGAGGGACTGGACTGACAAGAAACTTGAGATTTCCCTCAAGTCCCTTTTTGCCACTGTTGGTACCGCTATGTGTCCAGCGTGGGTTAACCGGGCCGTTGCGGTCTGCACTGAGCAACTCGCCATGGCTGTCCAACAGGATGTGCCTACTTCTGAGAAATTACGTCTTCTTGCCAATATCTCTGACACGCAACACTATGTTTCTGCTGCTGCTTTTGATGCCGTCCACTGCGTCTGTGGTGGCCAGGCGAGCCATTTGGCTCAAGATCTGGTCTGCTGACACTGCTTCCAAGAAAGCCTTGCTTTCCCTGCCCTTTCAGGGCACCTCCTTGTTTGGGCCTGATCTTAAAGAATTGATCAGGTTGGCCACCAGGGGTAAGAGTACTCGTCTACCCTTGGTCCCCAAGAAGAAATTGCTGCTTCTGCGTAACCTTAGTAACGGTTCCCTCAGCTCCGCGTACCTCCCCCAAGCCCAAACAGCAGTGGAAACCCAAGGTCTCCTCCAAGCCCAAGGCTTCCAAGACTGCTTCGGCATGACTCACTGAACCCGGGTCTGCGACTCTCACAGCGTTTGGGAGGATTCAGTGACGGACCCATGGGTTTTACAGGTAGTGCCAGAAGGGTACAGGATCCCTTTCTATTCTCTTCCTCCTTTTTTGCTTTCGTCTTTCTCATACACCTCGGGGTATCGAGAAACAGCGTCTGTTCAACGGCGTTGTTCAGGCTCTCTTAGACAAGGACATCGTGGAGCCAGTGCCTCTTCCAGACAGGGGTTCGGGGTTCTATTCGAACCTCTTTGTGGTTGCCAAAAAGGACAGCGGATGTCGCCCTATTTTGGATTTCAAGGATCTCAACTCCATTGTGACCCGGACTAACTATCGCCAGGAATCTCTGCGCACAGTGATTGCTGCCATGTCTCTGGGGGAGTTCCTTGCTTCTCTGGATCTTCAGGATGCATATCTTCACATCTCCATTCATCCAGAGAGTCGGCAGTACCTTTGGTTTGCTTGCGGCAGGGGACATTTTCAGTTCTTAGCTCTTCCCTTTGGTCTGACGACAGCTCCTCAGGTTTTCCAATGGGTTTTGGGGGCCTTGATATCCGTACTACACCGGGATGGCTTTAGAGCAGTGGTTCTCAACCTGTGGGTCGGGACCCCTTAGGGGGTCGAATGACGATTTGCCAGGGGTCGCCTAAAACCATCAGATATTTATATTTCGATTCATAACAGTAGCAAAATTACAGCGATGAAGGAGCAACGAAAATAATTTTACTGTTAGGGGTCGCCACAACTTGGGAAATTTTATCTAAGGGTCGCAGCACTAGAAAGGTTGAGAACCACTGCTTTAGAGTGACTCCTTACATGGACGACTTGCTGTTGAAAGCCACCTCTGTGGACCTTCTTCATCAGCAAGTTCAGACCTGCATCCAGGCTCTCTCCCATCACGGATGGATCATCAACTTGGACAAGTCTGATCTGGTTCCATCCCAGCAACGGATCTTCCTGGGCCTTCTCTTCGACACACAGAAGTGCATGGTGTTCCTTCCCGACGAGGTGGCTCACCAGATCGCCCACAGGGTTTCAGCAATTCTGTCTCAGGATCCTGTTTCAGTTCTGAAGCTGTCTTCTCTGGTGGGGAAATTCATATGCACGATAGAAGCAATCCCATTTGCCATGGTGCACACCAGGGAACTCCAGAGGTTTGTGATACAGGTGTGCAAGGATCAGTTAGATCCTCAGAGGATGTTGGTTTCACTTTCTCTTCATGTGGAACTGAGCTTGTCATGGTGGCTAGACCTCTCCAACCTGCTGAAAGGAAGATCCTTTCTGATCCCCTTCTGGACCACTGTGACGACGGACGCCAGCCTTTCCGGCTGGGGAGCTGTCCTGGGTTGATTCAGCGCTCAGGGGAGATGGTCCATGGATGAGTCCCTCCTTCTGATCAACATCTTGGAGCTTCGGGTGATATTACATGCCCTACGTCATTGGGGGTGTCTGTTTGAAGACTGAGCAGTCCGAGTGGAGTCCGACAACGCCACGGCAGTGGCCTACATCAACAAGCAAGGAGGAACAAGAAGTCTCACTGCTTGTTTAGAGGTCAAGGCTATTTTGTCCTGGGCAGAAGAACACGTTCCTCCCATATCCGCAGTGCACATTCCAGGCTTAGACTACGTCATGGCAGACTTCCTCATTCGTCACACAGTGGACAGCGGAAAGTGGGAGTTGCACCCTCAGGTGTTCCAACTCGTTGTTCAGAAGTGGGGTATGCCTCACGTCGACCTGATGGCGACAAAGCACAAGAGAGAGGTCCCAGTGTTCTGCTCTCGGTGGAGAGACTCTCTAGCTCTAGCTGTAGATGCAATGTCCATTCCGTGGATATTTCCTCTGGCCTACATATTTCCTCCCCTTCCCATGTTGACCAGGGTGTTACGGAAGTTGCCATAGGGAGCCATGTATCAGTGTTTGCCGATGACACAAAATTAAGTAAGGTAATAAAGTCTGAACTGGATGTGTCTTCATTACAAGAGGATTTGGACAAATTGAGTTACTGGGCAGGCAAATGGCAAATGAGATTCAATATAGACAAGTGTAAAATTATGCATTTTGGGTATAATAATAAAAATGCAACATATAGTTTAAATGGTGTTTCTCTGGGGAAATCTACTAATGAAAAGGATTTGGGAGTAATGGTAGACAATAGACTTTGCAGTAGCATGCAGTGCCAGCTGGCAGCTGCAAAGGCCAATAAGATATTGGCATTTATTAAAAGGGGTATTGACTCAAGGGAGGAAGATATAATTATGCCTCTTTACAGGTCCATGGTAAGACCCCACCTAGAATATGCTGTTCAATTCCGGACGCCCTTTTTGAAAAAGGACATTATGGAACTAGAGAAAGTGCAGAGGAGGGCTACAAAACTAGTAAGGGGAATGGAAAGTTTTAGTTATGAAGAAAGGCTAGAAAAGTTAAACTTGTACACACTAGAGAAACGGCGTCTTAGAGGGGATATGATAACACTATATAAATATGTTCAAGGCCCATATAAAGGGCTCTCCAAAGACCTGTTCATTAACAGAACAGTACACAGGACAAGGGGCCACCCACTTAGATGCCTTTAAAAGGGGCCTGGATACTTATTTAAAAGACCATAACATAGAGGTCTATGTACGTTAGTATTGGGATTAATATTTAGTTAGGGCTTGTTGATCCAGGGAGAAATCTGATTGCCATTTGGAATCAAGAAGGAATCCCCCCCCCCCATTCAAGGCAGAATTTTAAATTGCTATATTGAGGGGGGGGGTTTTGCCTTCTTTTGGATCAACGATGGTAAACAGGAATAGGAAGAGGGTTGAACTAGATGGACGCAAGTCTTTTTTCAACCTAAATTACTATGTTACTATGTTGTCCAGTCATCCTGATTGCTCCGTATTGGCCTCGCCAGTCTTGGTTTCCGGAGCTTCTGGCTCTGTCTTGTGGCTCTCTTTGACGGCTTGAAGGTTGAATCCTCATTATTAAGGAAGAAAGGTTTATCTTCTGGTGTGGTGGCTACTATGCTTAGTGCCCATAAGCCTGTTTCTTCAAAGATCTATCACCGTGTCTGGTCGATCTTTGTTTCTTGGTGTGCTGATAAGGATCTGTTTCACGAGTTTGATTTGCCTACTGTCCTGGCCTTTTTGCAGGACGGCGTGGATAAGGGCCTCAGTTTGAGTTCCCTTAAGGTTCAGACTTATGCGCTTTCGGTTTTCTTTCAGAAGCGCATTGCCATTATTCCTATGTCAAGGTTTTCTTTCAGGGCATTGCTTATGTTCGTCCTGCCTTCCGGAGTCCCGATCCTCAGTGGGATCTTAATTTGGTTTTAGGCGTCCTTCAACTCCCTCCCTTTGAGTCCTTGGCCACTATTCCTCTACGTCTCTTGATGTGGAAAATGGCTTTTCTACTGGCTATTGTGTCTGTTCGCTGTGTTGTGGAGTTACAAGCTCTTTCCTGTAAATCACCTTATCTGGTGTTTCACAAGCATAACTCCAAGGAGTTTTTACCCAAGGTGGTTTCTGAGTTTCACATCACTCAGGAGATTGTGGTGCCTTCTTTCTGCCCTGACCCCTCCTCTGAAAAAGAGAGAAATCTCCACTTGTTGGATGTGGTGCGTTGTCTCAAGTTCTATGTTCATCGCACTGAGTCTGTCAGGAAATCTGACTCGCTGTTCGTCATTCCTGAGGGTCCTAGGGCAGGAAGACCTGCAAACAAAGTGACTATTGCGTTGTGGATCAAGTCCACTATTCGTAAGGCCCACGAGTTGAGGAATAAACATGTTCCCTTTCGGGTCACGGCTCATTCCATCAGGTCCATTAGGGTCTCTTGGGCCTATAATAATCATACTTCTGCTGATCCACTGTGCATGGCGGCCTCTTCATCCTCTGTGCACACCTTTTCGAAGCACTACCATGTGGATGTGCTGGCTTCGGCTGATGCCAGCTTTGGGAGGAAGCTCCTGGAGGCAGTCTTGCCTGTCTAGGATCATCTTCTTAGGTTCTTGGTGCTTCCTTTCCGTTGAGCCCTGTTGGCTCTAGTTCAGTGTGCTGTGTAACGGCTCCTGTGGTGTTTCTACCCCTGTTCGGTGTCCGTTGACACTTCAGTTTTGTTGGGCTATCTCTGGCCTGTTGGTCCATAGCTGCACTGGTGACTTTGGGGGCCTTGCGCCTGGTCCTTGCCTTCTTCCCACCTCTGGGGAACTCAATGGTTGGACATCCCAGAGTTACCAGTAACCTGTATTGGACGACAGAGAAAAGAAGATTTTAATCTTACCTGTTAAATCCTTTTCTCTTAGTCCATACAGGTTACTGGTCTCCCACCCTGTCAAGAGACCATGCTTGGCTCTCCTGTGGCAGACCGTGGGGGTCCTTCAGGGTCATGCTCACAGGAGTCTTCTTTCCTTCTACTATCTAGTCATAGTTAGTGTCTCATCGTTCTGGAGCTAGCAGATTTGAGATCAAATACTGGCACGCACCCATTCCCGGTATTACGAGATACTTAAGCGTTACCACCAGGTGAGATATGGCGATATCTTAGAATAGTGCATTTTCTGGACACTCTTGCATTTAAAGTGGCGATGACCCGAGACCCTTCACCTTTTGAAACTCTCTGCATGGCTACCAGTCCAAACACACGATTTCTATTGAAGATTTATAACCTTCTAGTAAAAGTGACATCACGTTTTATTCCAGCATATGTTAAATCATGGGATATGGAGTTAAACGGTTCACTTACGGCAGAAGACTGGAAAACTATATGGAATACGGCGGCAACTCTTTCTGTCTCCTTGCAGATACTAGAAATCAATTATAAGTTTATTTATAGATCGTACTTTACTCCCTCAAGATTGCATGCTATCTGAAATGTCAAATCTTCGTTGTGTTGGAGATGCTCTACTCACGTGAGAACTTATTTACATCTTTGGTGGTCGTGTCCGAAGATTCAACCACTATGGTCACAGTGTTTATCCTATGATGAATCACTCCTATCCCTATCGATAAACCGGAACCCTAGGTCCCTCTTGTTTTTTCTTGATCTTCCTACTTTACCACGGTTCATATATATAAATATAATGGACAGGATATTGGCGTATCGCAAGTCTCAAAATTAATCTATACTATAAAGAAAAACAATAAGAAAAAAGAGAAGAAATATACGGACATTTGATCTGTCCGCAACGAGAGACCAGTACAATACTTTTTCAATCGAGACTCATTTAAGTCCTCATACTAGTACTAAAGCGGACAACGCTAACTATAAATCTTTATTTACAAATTCTAACAGATAAAACCACCAACATCACCCATCGTCTGTTTGACTCAACGGGCTCTAAAAAAACCCCTTCATATAGAGGTTTGAGAGGATATAAGCTGTTTTGGGTCTTGATGGTTACATATTACCAATCACAGGAATTCAATTTCATCCTTTATTTCTTTACTAAATAATTATACCATGGATAAATATAATATTCACTCTTTATTCTTTCTGATATGTCAAAAAATGTCTCCTCAACTGAAAAGTGTTTCACTCTATTAGCATAAATTGGGAATATCCCATATTTAAAACCGAGTGAAAGACCAACTAATTATTATCTGTTAGCTTCAGTTATAACCTATGTCGTGTTTCACTCTCTTAGCATGAATTGGGTATTAGCCCACATTCAAAACCGAGTGAAAGACCGACTATGAAAAACGCTAACTACCAATGCACCTAACGTGCAATAACTCAGCAGTAAGTTCCGTGGATCTCAATAGCCTAAATGCTATAATCTGATATCCATCTTAGATGACCCCTATATATCCTCTGTTTGCTTATAAGCCCAACGCGTTTCGCTGGTCATGCCAGACAAATGTCCGTATATTTCTTCTCTTTTTTCTTATTGTTTTTCTTTATAGTATACTTTACCACGGTCCAAGAAATGCATTTTACTTACGATGATAATGGCAATTGGATCCCTAATCCCCTTACACTGGTTGGATGTTAATCCACCATTCTACACAGAATGGAAATCTGAAGTACGGGAATATTTGTTATACACAAGGCTAACTTTCCTACAAAGAGGTCAAGACTAGTCTTACGTTAGCTCTATACTTACAGAGTGGGACGCGTCATGTAGCACTGACACATTGTCGTATGCTCTGTCCGTTTGAACACACTCACCCGATCCAGAGTTCTTTCGTTCTTTCTTTCTTTCTTTCTGAGCTTTCTTTCTCCCTTTTCTTTCTTTTCTTCTCATTTCTCCTCATTCTCCTTCTCTTCATCTTTTTCTGCTTCCCTTCCTTCAGTGATTCTCTCCCATTTGAGTCCTTTCGCACTACTTACCCTCTTCCCTTCTCTCCTTCTTTAATAATTTGCCCTTGTTTTTCCCCACACCCTGTTCCCTTTCCTTACCCATTCTCTTTTACCAAAATAGAGACCACAAACAGCTGACCATGTCCAACCATTTTATTGCACTAGTAATCTTTCATTGTCCTCCATATGTAACATTGCTGCATTGATATGGTATTAATGTGTAATGACATTTTCTATCTCTCTTCTATTACGCTTTACTTGTTATGCAATCTTACCAATTGTTATGTATCTGTGCTTTGTACCACATTACTCATGTGTACTATTGGTCTCAATAAAGACTTAAATAACAAATCATTCTGGAGCTGGTTGACTAGCTGCAGCCAAGGAGGGAAGGGAGGCTCCACCCCCTGCATACACTTAGAGAAATGTTCCTGCCTACTAAGGGGCGGATCGCCTCCCAGAGTTACCAGTAACCTGTACGGACTAAGAGAAAAGGATTTAACAGGTAAGACTAAAATCCTCTTTTAAATTCCCACTTCTAGATCATTAATAATCAAATGAAAAAGCATCAGGCCCAGGACTAAACCCTGTGGCACCCCACTTATAAGGTTAGACCAAGCTGAAAAGGTTTCATTTACAACAACTCTCTGTCATCTATCATTTTAACCGGTTTCCAATCCATGTTAGGGTTGCCACCCAGCCTGTATTTTAAAAGCGCAGCCGGTAATTAGCACTCTGGAGTCGGTGCTGGTGCCGGTATAACTACTATATCGCCAATTGAAAAGCCGGTATTTGTGTGTGTGTGCAGATGGTACAGTGCATGTTCTTCTAATCTGTGGAAGTGGATTATACAGCCCTGCTCTTTCCTGTAAGGCAGTAATTTTAGAGAGTCTATTCGCCACGTGTAACCCTATCTGTCAGTTGGAATGTGTTTTATAAGTTACAGAACTACATAATTTTTCCGGCATTTGGGTAGACAGCCCAGTCGACCAGCCGTAGGACCACAGTGAAGTGGCTGCTAAGCAGGACAAGTCGGACAACAGTGATCCTGATCCTTTGCTAATGCTGTAGTGACACAGCTTGGACCTCTCCCAACCCCACTCTGTCTGCTGTGGGCTGGATGTTGCAGGTAGGATGAGGGTTGGTGAATGAGCCTTTGCTCCAGGCTTGGAGCTATTTCCGCCGCAGGAAGTTTGAGCTCTGTTCCCAGAGACAGACATACCCCTGAATCCTGGAGCAGGAGAGGTGCTACAGAGGATGCATTCTGATCGGTGTTGAAGGAGGGCTGTTGTGGTCAGTGTTAGAGCTACTTGGTGGTGGGGAAATTGAGGTCTCCATCTCTAGGAAACTGTAACAAGCTTCGGAAGATTAATAAACAAAAGAATACTGCCTGTTAGCCAGACGTAGTTTTATCTGGTGAAGTAGCCAACGCAGTGCATAATACTCCAGCACTAAGAGAGTTAAAGCACACATTATGCACTTAAATAGTAAAACAGGTTGGGGGTGAGTGTACCCCTGGGCACTCTTGGTAAAACATCTGCAAAAATCTCAGGAGTATTGCATATGGTGTAATTTAGCCAGGAGTGGCCTAGAAGCTTCTCCTCTCTCCACACACTCTCCCACATAATGCCCAACACACACAACATCTGTACTGTGTCCTCACAAAGTATACTGTGATGGGTATTTCATCACACATATCACCATACGCTGCACATAATTCTCTCATTAACCCTTTGAGTGGCAGGGAGGTATCCAACACATTGCAATACTATATCTCTCTTGCATTCAATGAGTTAGCACCCACCTGGCCCAGTCACTCAATCAGCTGGCCTTTGATGCCACTGTTCATGGGGATGATCCTGGGCTCTGCACCCACACTATGTCTGTGGAAGTTTTCTGGCTTTTGACAAATAATCCCTGACTCTGAACAGCTCCTGCCCACTCTCCACTACCTCAGTGTGCAGCAGATGATGGTGCATCAAATGAGAGGCTTTTGCCTCCAGAGGACTGTCTCTCCCAGTTCAGGGCAAAACCGGGTCCAACAGGCTCCATCAGTGGTGGGCCCTCTAACACTCCATATATGTAATGGACAAATCTGCTACTTAATTACAGACACTCCACAGAGGCCCCCTGAACAGGGATCCTGTCATCTGCGTCCATGGTAGGGCACTGCGAGAGGAACCATCACTCCAGCTAATCAATACAACCATGATAAAATGCACACGCTCCTGTGCCCCTCCCACAGACTTCAGAAGGCCTTTTAATCATACGCCTCCTCCATATGATCAGGTATGCATTGGGGGATGGGGCATCTGGGCACTGCTATACACTTGGCACTTGGGGAGGATGGTATCTGGTCTCAGCAATAAACTGTGGTGGGGACACCTGGGCACTTCTGTTCTCTAGGGGAGAGGGCATGAGGGCACCGCTATACACTGAGTTAGGGGCATCTGCCTACCAGTGTGCAGTGAAGAATGGAGCCTCTCGTCAGTGTGTACAGTATGAGGAGAGGTCATCTGGGCACCAGTGTGTACAGTATGAGGAGAGGGAGTCTTGCTGCCAGTGTGTACAGAATAAGGAGAGGGAGTCGCAGTTCCAGTGTGTATGTACCTGTAACGAGGAACCTGAAGCTCAATTTTGTAGGGTCATGCCACATTGAGTGGTTCTGCCCCTTTTGTGGCTTCTTCCTTTTTTGACTACTACCTTTTGTAGCTCCGCCCTAACTGACCCACAACTATGGCCGGTATTTTTTTGAGGAAAAGGTGGCAACCCTAATCCATGTACAGATAACATTGTCCAAACTGAAGCCTTTTAATTTATGCAGTAACCTGTGGAGAGGCACTGTATCAAAGGCTTTTGCAAAACCCAAGTATACTACATTAACAGTAATTCCACTGCCCAAATTAGTATTTACTTTTTCATAAAATGCAAGTAAATTTATCTTCCTAAAACCATGCTGACTCCTACTACTAATGTTTGTCTGTCAGTTAGTAACCCTTCTAATATCTTATTCACTATGTAAGTCAAGCTCATAGGTCTATCATTTTTTGGTTTGGATCGTGTCTCCTTTTTGAACAATGGAACTACATCAGCTTTCTTCCAATCACAGGACACTATGCCTGATGAAAATGAATCAATAAATATTAAGTATAATGGTCTTTCTTTTACTGAACTACATTGAGGGAAAAAAATATTGGTCCCCTGCTGATTTTGTACGTTTGCCCACTGACAAAGAAATGATCAGTCTATAATTTTAATGGTAGGTTTATTTGAACAGTGAGAGACAGAATAACCACAAAAAATCCTGAAAAACTTATTTCAAAAATGTTATAAATTGATTTGCTTTTTACTGAGTGAAATAAGTATTTGACCCCTTATCAATCAGCAAGATTTCTGACTTTCAGGTGTCTTTTATTCAGGTAACAAGCTGAGATTAAAAGAGTTTCTAATCTCAGCTTGTTACCTGTAAATAAGACACCTGTCCACAGAAGCAATCAGATTCCAAACTCTCCACCATTGCCAAAACCAAAGAGCTGTCCAAGGATATCGGGGACAAGATTGTACACCTACACAAGACTGGAATGGGCTACAAGACCATTACCAAGCAACTTGGTGAGAAGGTCACAACAGTTGGTGCGATTATTCGTAATCGGAAGAAACACAAAATAACTGTCAATCTTCCTCGGTCTGGGGCTTCATGCAAGATCTCACCTCGTGGAGTTTCAATGATCATGAGAACAGTGAGGAATCAGCCCAGAACTACACGGGAGGCTCTTGTCAATGATCTCAAGGCAGGTGGGACCATAGTCACCAAGAAAACAATTGGTAACACACTACTCCATGAAGGACTGAAATTCTGCAGTGCCCATAAGGTTCCCCTGCTCAAGAAAGCACATGTACAGGCCCATCTGAAGTTTGCAAATGAAGATCTGAATGATTCAGAGGAGAACTGGGTGAAAGTGTTGTGGTCAGATGAGACCAAAATTGAGCTCTTTGGCATCAACTCAACTCGCCATGTTTGGAGGAGGAGGAATGCTGCCTATGACCCCAAGAACACCATCCCCACCGTCAAACATGGAGTTGGAAACATGATTTAGGGGTATTTTTCTGCTAAGGGGACAGGACAACTTCACCACATCAAAGGGACAATGGACGGCCATGTACCAGCAAATCTTGGGTGACAACCTCCTTCCCTCAGCCAGGGCATTGAAAATGGGTCTTGGGTGGGTATTCCAGCATGACAATGACTCAAAACACACAGCCAAGGCAACAAAGGAGTGGCTCAAGAAGAAGCACATTAATGTCCTGGAGTGGCCTAGCCAGTCTCCAGACCTTAATCCCGTAGAAAATCTGTGGACAGAGCTGAAGGTTCAGGTTGCCAAACGTCAGCCATGAAACCTTAATGACTTGGAGAGGATCTGCAAAGAGGAGTGGGACAAAATCCATCCTGAGATGTTGGCCACCAGGTTTGCACACTACAAGAAACATCTTTCCTTTGTGATTGCCAACAAGGGTTTTGCCACCGAGTACTAATTCATGTTTTGCAAAGGGGTCAAATAATTATGTCACTCAGTAAAATGCAAATCAAGGTTATAACTTTTTTGAAATGTGTTTTCCAGGATTTTTTTGTTGTTATTCTGTCTCTCACTGTGCAAATAAACCTACCATTAAAATTATAGACCAATCATTTCTTTGTTAGTGGGCAAATGTACAAAATCAGCAGGGGATCAAATCATTTTTTTCCCTCACTGTAAGTACCTTTGGGTGTATACCATCAGGTCTAGGTGTTTTATTCACCTTAACCTTTTTTGAGTCTTTTTTGGACTTTGTCCTCAGTATGCCGAGTACATGATGGAGGAAATCCTTTGGTTTTGTCTATTTGCCCATAGCCTGTCAGTGTTACTTCCTTTGTATATACTGTAGCAAAAAAAATATTTACCGTAAAATCTCAGGTATAATACGCACCTGTGTATAATACACAGGTGTTTATTATGCCCAAGATTTAGGGGAAAACAAGAGTGCCTATGTATAATACGCACCCTTGTTTTCCCCTTACTAAAAAAAAAAAAAAAGTTAGAGCTTCCAGCTCCCTCTCTCTCCCTTCGCAATCCGGTGATAAAGTAAGACTTACTTTTTAAAGATGTACTTCAATATTGTTATGGTGTACTGGTATCTGAAAAAAGATTCCTCTCTCCCATCTTCCCTGCAGATGCAATCATGCCGCCCGCTTCCTTCAATCAGTTTTCAGGACCTTCCTCCTATGGTATTGCCCAGTGAGGATCTCAAGGTCCTGAAAGCCGATTTGAAGGAAGCGGGCGGCAGATGCAAGTGTGCCGCCCGCAGGGAAGATGGGAGAGAGGGATCTTTTTTCAGATACAGGTTCTCCATACCAATATTGAAGTACAACTTCAAAAAGTAAGTCTTCCTTTATCACCGGATCGCGCAGGGAGAGAGAGGGAGCAGGAAGTGCTATCTTTTTTTTTTTTTAAAGTCTGAAAAAACTCTCGGGTATAATACGCACCCCCCACTTCACATAAGGTGAAGAGGGGTATAATTGTGCGTATTATACCCGAGATTTTACGGGTAGTGTGTCAGCCATAGACACCTGTCTTAAGAGAACCAATATCAACCTTAAAATTTTTGTTATTAATATACTTGTAGAATTGTTTCGGATTTTTCTTGCTCTCATTTGCAATATTTCTCTAATTTTCAATTTTCACTAGCTTAATTGCTTGTTTGCAGATTTTATTACATTCTTTGTATTTTTTAAATTATGCATCTGACTGTTTGACTTAAACTTATTAAAAGCCTTTCTTGTTTCTCATTGTTCTGCAAACCTCATTATTAAGCCACATTGGTTTCACTTTATTCCTTTTGTGCTTATTCCCCAATTGGTATATATTGACGGGTATATTTGTCTAACACATTCCATGATTTTTATTCATTTTTATTTTTAAAAATTACATCCCACTGAATATCATTTAATATTGCTCTTGTAAAATTAGCCTTTTTGAATGTTTTGGTTATACCCTTGCTATCTGGTTTCTCATAACAAATTTCAAAGGATACCATATTGTGGTCACTGCTGCCCAGATGTACCCATACTTGTTTACTGTTTATCATGTCAGAATTGTTTGAGAGTACTAGGTCAAGCAAGGCCTCTTTTCAGTTGGCTTTTCTACTAGTTGGGACATGAAATTATCAGATTTAAAAAATTGTTTCCCTTTGTTGTGCCGGAAGTCATATTGCGCCAGTCAATTTCAGGATCCTTCAGTTTCTTTTCCTAACCTAGAAAACGTTTCCATTTGCAGTAAAATTTGGGCTTCCTCCAACTCCCCAATATTAGATGGCTTGTAGCAAATCCCCACTAATATCTTTTTAATATGTGTGACCCAGTGTGTATATCAACCCACACGGCCTCAATTCATTTGGACCTTCATTTATATCTTCCCTTATACTAGGTTTTAAGGCATGATTTACATATAGGCATACCCCTCCTCCCCTTTTATTAATGCTATCCCTCCTAAAAAGTGAATAACCCTCTAGACTGACTGCTAAGTCATATGTATCATCTAACCATAGGATGGTGTAGCAACGGCACCACTGTAAAGTTTCAGGCCATTCAGATACTGCACCGAAAACATAAAGTTTGTGCTGGAATAACTTTTGAATAAAACCCCTCAGTAGGGAGAGTACCATTATTATACTCATGAGGGTAAACCCTACAACAAATATTTTTCTCTAGCATCATTGAGGGATGCAGGTACCATTGGGTTAAGCAGTGTGCCTAAAACAGGCAGGGCACTCTAAACAAAAAACTCCTCCACTTTCCAGATGCTAACCCCTCCCTCTGCACAGCTAACTTTAGTTTTTTAGAGTGTCCTGAAAGGAGGTTCAGGGCAACTTCCCTCCTGAAGAGATCTTAGTTAGTTCTTTTGTTGTTTTCCCTTTCTCTGAAAGCTCCTGAGGGCCTTGACTTTGTGAGGAGAGTTATCTTCTTTAAATCTTTTATTCCTAGCTTCCTTGCTTTGGAATAGCATAGAGGTCCACACTCAACCTATGGCTGTTATATACAGGTTTATTTTAATATTTTTCTTTTCTCATTTGGTTATAATTATAGGGGGGAGAAAACGAGAGAAAAGAAATACAGTATACATTATTTATAATGTATTAATTCCACTTCAGTTTAACCTATTAATACATTTTGTGGTAATTATTTCTATAATTGCAGCAAAATTTATATCAGAGTATGGTGCTTTGTGTTTTCCACACAGAGCACTATGCATTCTGAGGCATTGCTGGTTTCTTTCTCGTCAGCTAAAATTGGTATGTTTCTGTATTGGGCTTTCTCAAAGTTCCCAGGTTCAAAATGGAGTCTATCAAGTCAGTCTTCACCAAGATAATGGCTCCTCTTATGGCCCACCTCAGATCCATGGGAGTAAACCTGACTCCTTACCTAGATGACCTGTTGATAAAGCCCCCATATCTGGAGCTGGTGCATCAACATCTTTGCCTTATGAAGAATCACAGTTGGATTATCAACTTAAGCAAATCTCAGGTACAACTATCTCAGCAAATTCTGTTTCTAGGTCTGAGATTCAATATCAAGCTTCAAAAGGTGTTTTTACCTCCGCATAAGTTTTCGGACATTCAAGAATCCAATCCTTCCTCTCCCTACTAGAAGTTTCTGTTAGACACTGCATTAAAATTGTGGGGAAAATGGTAGCCACAATAGAAGCAATTCCTTTTGCTCAGATTCACCTGAGGCCTCTTTAGTTGGACCTAATTAGCAATTGGCCAAAAATACAAAGCATCTTCATCATATGCTGAAGCTATCACAGTCCACAAGGCAGTCTCTCCACTGGTGGCTTATAAGTTCAAATCTGCTGGCCGGCAAATAAAAATATATAAAAGAAGACGTTGTGCCTGGCAAAACACACCCAGGGGCGGCTGTAAAGAGGAGCTACTGCTCCCAGTGGGTGATTAAATTTAGGATAAATCACAGAATTTGGATAATCTCTCTCTCCTTCTGTGCCACAAAAGATCTACATCCCTCTTCCTTCCATCTTCCATCTCTTCCAGAGTTCCTCTCTGAAAGTCCAAATGTCAGCTCTCTCTGTATTTTACCAGAGAAAGATTGCTTCTCTTCCTGAGCTTAACATTTTCATTCAAGGGGTCACCAGGATAGCTCCCCATACAGACATCCTATCCCACCATGGTATTTGAATTTAGTGTTAAAGGTTAGGTCTCTGATAAGGGCTGATGATAAGGGCTCAAAAAGAGAGAACTGAAGAGCCTCTAAGACCATCTTTCTTACGGCAATTGTTTCTGCAAGAAGAGTCAAAGAACTTAGTGCTCTATCTTGTAATTCTCCATATCTAATCTTCCACCAAGATAAAGTAGTTTTAAGAACAGTCCTACAGTTCCAACCTAAAGTAATCTCTATTTTTCAATTTAACCAGGAAGTGATACTTCCTTCCTTGTGTTCTACACCTTCTGATGCCAAAGAAAAAGTTATTCACGCTATAGATTTAGTAAGATGTTTAAACCTGTGAGCTTGACCACTGTAGTGGGAAAACTGCTAGAAGGGATAATAAGGGATTATATTCAGGAGTACACCGCAAAAAATATGATTATTATTAATCAACATGGTTTTATGAGGAATAGATCATGGCGAACTTATCTTTTTCAGCTTCTATGAGTAAGTAAGTAGCAACCTAGATAATGGTAAGGCAGTAGATGTAGTATGTCTACATTTTGCAAAGGCATTTGATACAGTGCCACGCAGAAGGCTGGGGTATAAAATAAGGAAATTGGGGACAGGGGATAACGTTTGTAATTGGATAGCAAACTGGTTGAAGGATAGGGAACAGTGTGTGGTTGTAAATGGACAATTCTCTAATACAGTTAAAGGTGAGAGTGAAGAACCTCTGGGTTCAGAACTTTGTCCACCACTTTTTAACATCTTTATAAATGACCTGGATATAGATGTAGAAAGCAAAATATAAATATTTGTAGATGACACTAAATTATGCAGGTTAATAAATTCTGAACAGGAAATTTGTATTTACATAAAACGGCTGATTGGGTAAGCAAATGGAATATTGTCACAGAGTGACTATGGAATAAAGACACTGACAAGTACAGATACAGTAAAATCAATATATTTATTTAAAGCAAGATCAAAAAATAAATACGGAAAGTACTTCTCCAACCCTCACAGGAACAGGCGTGGAGACAGTGCACAAGCACTTCCCCAACCCTCACTAGCAGGTATAGAGACAGCACACGATCCACTGACTGAACAGGAACTGATCCCAATCTGACTACGGAATGGGAAGGTAGCAAGGATAGCGGTAGCTACTAGTGCACGTAAAGCAGAATCACCCAAACAAAAATGAGAAATGCTCCCCTAGAAGGCTAGGTTGAACCTACAGGCAATGGTGGACTAGAAATACCCAGAACGCTAAGGTAGCTCCAGGCAACGGTGACTCAAATCCCTAGTATGCTAGGGTGCACCCAAAGGCACTAACCGTCGGTATCAAGCAGTATAGGATAGCCAGAGACAAAGTCCAGCGCAGCGGGAGGATACTGAGCACAGCTTGTACCAGAGAGATCAGCTAGAGCACGATGTAGCGTAGGAGCGGAGTCAGTCAGGCCAAGGGTCGGAAACGTATCGGATAGTCAGCCGGAGCCGGGGTCAGCACAGAGCAGTTAGTCAGCCAAGCCAAGGTCGGTACTGTATCGGATAGTCAGCCGGAGCCAGGGTCGGTACAGAGCGGGTAGTCAGACAGAGTCAAGGGTCAGACCGGAGTGTAAGGCAACAAGTCAGGGATCGAACGTAGCCAGAGGTCATACATGGATCAGAGCATAGGAAATAATCACAAGAGCTAGCTCACAGGTACACCACGAAAGGGCAAAGGAGTACCGGCAGAATGAGGCCTGTAAGCCGTAGCAAGTAGACGGAGAGTAACTTTGGCAATACCACAGGCCTATAAGAATAGCAAATGCGCATAAGTGCGACACTTAGGAAGTGATGGTAAAATGTCTCCTGATAGCAACGGCGCTCCCAGAGGGCAATAACGGGCACCGTGATAAATATGAAGTCTAAGTGTAAAGTCATGCATTTGGGAAGAAAGAATGCCAATGCTACTTATGAACTTAAAAGAATCATTTTAGGGACTTGTTGCTAGAGAAAGCCCTGGGAATCCTTGTAAATTACAAACTTGCAAACAGTGACCAGTGTCAAACAGCAGTAACAAAAGTAAACAAAGCCCTGTCTTGCATAAAAAGGGGTATTTAAGCAAAAGTAGATAACATCATTTTGCCATTGTACAAATCGTTGGTAGGACCTCCCCTTTATTATGCAGTGCAGTTTTGGGCACCAGTTTTGAAAAAGGATATTCTAGAACTAGAGAGTGTACAGTGAAGAGCAACAAAATTAATTAGACTACACTTGGTTTATTTACTCTAGAGAAAAGTCGATTAAGAGGAGATCTTCTCACAATGTACAAGTACAATACACAAGGATCTCTCTGGTGAGCTATACATTCCAATGCCTGATCAAATAACCTGTGGCCACCCCTTGAGATTAGAGGAAAGGAAGGGTTTTTTTTTTGTTTTGTTTTTTTACAGTAAGGTCTGCTAAATTATGGAATTACGTGCCCAAGGATGTGGTTATGGCAGATACAATGGATACATTTAAAAGAACACTCAGGGTTATACTGTGTATTATTTGAGAAAACAGGAAGGTCTGATAAAGACTAACTTATTTGGCAGCAGGGAAGCTATATAATCCTCATGTCTCTGGGTTTTGAAGCAAAGGTTGAACTTGATGGACTTATGTCTTTTTTCGACCAAATTTTTTTATGCTACTAAAAAGGGCATACCAGCCTCAAAGACCACCATTGCTTCATGGCTTAAACAGACAATCTGACAAGCTTACAGACTAAAATCTGTTCCAGTTCCATTCAGAATCACAGCTCATTCTACTAGGCCCATTATTACCCCTTGGGTCTTGAAGAATCAAGCTACTGTTGACCAGTTGTTCAAGGCGGCTACATGGTCATCTGTACACACTTTCACTAAGTTTTACAAAGTAAACATTCTGGCATCCTAAGATGCTAGTTTTGGAGGCCATTGTTCTTTAGTTTTCTTCCCTCCTAGTTGTTTGGGGTGGCATTGGTAAGTCCCATGGTCCCTACATCCCTCAATAATGGTAAAGGTATCTGCGGTGGTGAACTAACATTGAGCCTTTGATACAGATGTGCATAAACTCATGGTGCTATCCAGTGAGCAGAGTGTATTGACTCTGTCTATGTGTTACGGTTTGTTTGACACTCAGAGACAGTAAGTTAGGTAAAAACACAGTTTTATTGAAAAATGTAAAATAGCAATAACCCTCATGGGTCCAGTAATATATATACAATATAGTACTGTCACAGGACAGGTTACAGAAATAAATACCCACACGGGTCCAGCAGTTGTACAGACAATAATAACAATATACTGACACAGGTCAGGTATTACGTGTGATTCTCAGACAAGGCAGCAATGAACGGGTTACTGATAGTCCAGGAAGATTAACAGGCCCTATCAGTGCGAGGCCCTTAAGACTCTCATTAGGGAGGGAGAGTATAAACAGCGAGTAATGCCACAGGAATAAGCAAAGGCCATTAGAAAACTTATAGACTGCCGCAGTAGTAGCGGAGGACAGATGAGGAATGGGGAGCTCCCGGACGATGAATTAACCGCACAGTTCCTGGCAAACTCTTCCCATGGCAACAGGTCGGCTCAATTATCATGATGATCGGACAAGAAACAGCGTAGGAATTGTTCCATTCCCTGATTGGCACGCTCAGCAGCTCCATTGGCCTGAGGATGGTAGGCAGACGAAAAGGACAACTGTATGCCCATCTGATCACAGAATGCTCTTCAAAATCTGGATACAAATTGGCTTCCACGGTCAGATACCAGGACCCTGGGTACCCCATGCAACCGAAATACTTCTCTGGCAAAGATGGCCGCCAGCTCCTGGGCCGAGGGAAGGCCAGGAAGGGGCACAAAGTGTGCCATTTTTGAAAATCTATCGACTATCATCAGGATGAGCGAGAAACCCCTAGACACTGGCAGTTCTCCCAGGAAGTCAATGGACACGTGGGACCAGAGACGCTCGCCATTATTCACTGGTTGACGTTATCCAACTGGGAGGTGTCTAGGGGACTTGATACGGGCACATGTACTACAAGCTGCAGTAAATGTGGTGCAGTCAGCACGTAGAGAAGGCCACCAAAATAACTGAGAAAGAGACCAGATCAATTGGTCTTTACCAATGTGCCTAGCAGCTCGTGATGCATGATATACTTCAAGTAGGCGGGTACAAAGTGGCTCGGCTACAAAACACTTGCCCACTGGGGTGTCAGGGGGTGCAACAGCCTGGGTAGAAAGAATCTCCTCCCCCAGGGGCGATGTGATGCTGGTACGCAGGGTAGCTAAAATGCGATCAGGCGGAATGATAGGTACAGGAACCTCATCTTTATCAGTTTCAGGACCAAATTGCCTGGACAGAGCATCCGCCCTAACATTCTTGGAACCAGGCAGATAGGAAACAATAAAATTGAATCGATACAGAAACAAGGCCCATCTGGCCTGTCGAGAGGACAACCTCTTGGCCTCCAAAAAGTAGTCAGGTTTTTACGGTCAGTCAAGATCAATACAGGAGTTCTAGTACCTTCCAGCAGGTGGCGCCATTCCTTGAGAGCGAGAATAATTGCCAAGAGTTCTCTGTCCCCAATCTCATAATTACTCTGGGCACTGGACAATTTTTTGGAGAAGAACCCACACGGTCTTAGTATACTCCCAGGGGACGGACACTGTGACAATACTGCCCCTACCCCAGTCTCAGAGGCATCAACCTCCAAAGTGAATGGAAGGGAGGGGTTAGGGTGGGATAACGCAGGAGCAGATGCAAAGGCGGACTTCAGTGTCACAAAGGCTTGATCAGCTGTCTCAGACCATTGGGAGGGGTTGGCACCCTTATGAGTAAGGTCAGACAAAGGTTTAATAATCGTGGAAAAGTCTTGAATAAATTTTCTATAATTATTGGCATATCCGAGAAAGCATTGGATTGCCTCGAGTCCCTTAGGTCATGGCCATTGCAACACTGCTGCAAGCTTCTCCTTGTCCATAGCGATGCCATCTTTAGATATCACAAAGCCCAGAAAGGGCACCGTGGACTTGTGGAATTCACATTTCTCGATTTTACAGAACAACTTGTTACGTAATCTGAGCAGAACTTCAGACACATCCCTGATGTGTTGTGACAAATTAGACAAATGTATGAGTATATCATCTAGATAGACCACTACGCAAGTTTGCAACAAATCACGGAGAACATCGTTAATCAGTTCCTAGAACACTGCCAGAGCGTTACATAACCCAAACAGGCATGACAAGGTATTCGTAGTGACCGGATCTAGTATTGAACGCCGTTTTCTACTCGTCCCCAGCTCTTATTCTAATTAGGTTATATGCAGCCCGTAAATCAAGCTTGGTGAAAATAGAAGAGCCCTTCAACCTGTCAAACAATTTGGTAATGAGTGGTATCGGGTAGGCGTTTTTGGCCATGAGCTTATTCAGGACACGATAATCGATGCAGGGTCATAACTCGCCATTTTTCTTTTTTACGAAAAAGAACCCAGCCCCTGCAGGTGAGGTAGACTTCCTGATAATACCCAGTGAGAGGGCATCTACGATATATTCCTCCATGGCCTGGTTTTTCTTGCACGACAATGGGTATGTGCGCCCCCGGGGGGAAACAGTGCCAGGAGGCAAATCAATAGCGCAGTCATAGGACCGATGCTGAGGCAATGCGCTAGCCTCTCCCTTACTGAAAACGTCACTGAATTGGCGAAAGCTGGCACGGAGGGAGAGGTACACATGATCTTAGTAGGGTGGGAGAGAGCGTGTTCCATACAATATTCTGCCAGTCAACCTTGGGGTTGTGTAAATGTAGCCATGGAAACCCCAGGATGACTGCATGGTGTGGAGACTGGATGATCTGAAACCGCTGTTTCTCTGTGTGGAGAGCCCCAATCTTCAAGGATAACAGTATCATTTCCATGGTGATCTGAGCAGGTACAATGGTCTACCATCAATAGCCTCAATCGCTAGGGGAGATTCCCTTTCAACTAGCGGAATCTTGTGTAGCGCAGCAAAAGAATTATCCATAAAATATCCGGCTGCCCCGGAGTCAGTCAGGGCCAGAACCTCCACTGAGTGTTCTGCCCAGGAGAACACAGCCTTGATAGTGGGTTCCTGAAAAACTGGGTCTAGGGACTGCTGAACGCCACCTAGGACCTGTCCCCCAAGGTACCCTAGGTGCGCCCGTTTCCCGGCCATACCGGACAAGAACACAACATATGTCCTGGTTGGCCACAATACAGACAGAGGCCCTGTCTACGGCGATGCGCCCGTTCTTTCTTAGACAGCTTGGTGAAACCGAGCTGCATTGGTTCACCAATCTCTTGGATACGGTCAGGAGGCATGGGGGGCAAGGGAAGCATGGGTGGGAAATTTTGACTTGCCTGCCCCAAATTCCTGGCTGCCGTTTCATCTTTGATACGGTCAGCGAGTCCCTGAGCAAAACCTCTGCTGCCAATGTACGGAATTCAATAGCATAATCCGCCACTGTACGGGAGCCCTGTTGTATCTCCATTAATCTTTTGGCAGCAGAGGCGACTCTACCTGGAATTTCAAACACCCTGCGGAAGGAATGCACAAACTCCCTGAAGTTTTGTGTACATGGTTTAGCAGCCTCCCACAAGGGATTGGCCCATGCCAGGGCTCTGCCCGTCAGTAACGAAATCATAAAGCCCACCTTAGCTCCGTCATTCGGAAAGGCATGGGGAGTCCGCTCCAGGTATATCTCGAGTTGATTGATAAACCCTCTGCACAGGGTAGGTTCGCCATCATATCTTAGAGGTAATGGAGCTGTGGCGGTTAACCCTTTATTCGAGGCCACATGTGTCTGGGATTGAGCTCCTGGTGTCTGAACGGGGAGACCACCGAGGCTTGAACAGGTTTATCTAGATGAGCAGTGCGTTCTAGTATAGTTTGTACTGCCAGTGCCAACTGGTCCAAACGCTGCTCATGTGAATCCATCCTCCAATGGATGCTTTGTATATTACCCTCACCTGTACCGTCTGAGGTCATGGCCTTTTCGTACTGTTACGGTTTGTTTGACACTCAGGGACAGTAAGTTAGGTAAAAACACAGTTTTATTGAACAGTGTTAAATAGCAATAACCCTCATGGGTCCAGCAATTGTACAGACAATAATAACAATATACTGACACAGGTCAGGTATTACGTGTGATTCTCAGACAAGGCAGCAATGAACGGGTTACTGATAGTCCAGGAAGATTGACAGGCCCTATCAGTGCGAGGCCCTTAAGACTCTCACTAGGGAGGGAGAGTATAAACAGCGAGTAATGCCACAGGAATAAGCGAAGGCTCTTAGCAAACTTATAGACTGCCGTAGCAGTAGCGGAGGACAGACTGTATGTCCAGAGGATGCCCAACGGAGACTACAATGCCAACAACCGGTGGAGAACGGCCCTTTTCCCCGAAGGGATAGATGAACACTCAGACCAATGTCGACTGCCGAGGTGGAAGTAGCCTGAGGCGCCCAAGGAAGCCCAACCTCAGCTGATGGCAGGAGTATAGGTCTAGCGTAATGAGGCACAGAAAGGAAGTCTCACACTGGAGTGTCGCCTGCGCGACACAGACAGTACCGAGACCAGGCTGCAGTAATGGATGTACGGGATGCAACACTGCCCGGGTGCCAAGCCCAACGGAGACCCAAAGGAGCAGCAGGCAGTCCTGGACAGATAGCAACAGAAGCCCAATGGGTCACTACACTGAGCAGGAACAACAGCCAACCGGAATCGGTATCCAAAGCAGGAACGCCAGTCAGTCCGAGTCGGTACACAGAGCAGGAAAGTCAGCCAAACTGGGTCAATACACAGAGCAGGAACGTCAGCCAATCCGGGTCAGTACACAGAGCAGGAACATCAGCCAGGCCGGGACGGTACACAGAGCAGGAACTTCAGCTGGGCTGGGTCGGTACACAGAGCAGGAACGTCAGCCAATCCGGGTCAGTACACAGAGCAGGAACAGAAGCAACAAAGTGGTCAGGCAATCGGGGTCATACACTGAGATCACACGAGAACTGGAACAAGCGCTGGTACAGAAACACCACGAAAGGGCAACAGCGAAGTGACAGGACCCAGTATTTAAGGACAAATACTGGGCGGGCCAATATCACTGCAACCAATAGGAGCAAACTGAGAACCAGACTGACAGAGTGTCGCCCTGCATAGCACGGGCACCGTGATACTATGTGCTTTCTCACTCAAGAACATAGATGTTACAAGCAAATAACTGCAAAGGAAAGCCATTTGCCATTGATCAGCTAAAAAGAACAGGCCCAGCTCCCTTTCCCATCCTCCTTGGAAAGACAATTTAGTTAGCAGGGCATTTATCATAGAGTAGAGTTTCGGGAGTGGCCTGCGATAGAACCCACCTTACAAACCTCCATTTCAAAATAGGTGAGTGGTCTCTGAGTATGACCTTCTAGCAAGAGCTTGCACATAAAATGATGTACCTTACGGTAGTGCCATATCTCAGCTTGGGAAAGTAAGAAGTCCTAGGATGGAGCCCGCAAGGGTATCATCTTCTCATCCACCATCAGATATTTTGGTGTATGAACACCAGCAACCAGTAAGTGCGTAAAAGATACCCTATCAACTCCTAGGACTGTTAAGCTGCTATCATGATTCTGATTAATATGATTGTATGTCTGGTATGTCTAGCCCTCCGTGTACTACTCGTCTAGACAGGATCTAATGCTAAATCCTAGGTTTCTTCTAGTACCAGATATAATGTAAAATGACCAGTTGCTGCCACTCAATGAGAGCACAGGGAATGTGAAAGGGGATCATCTGAAAGAAGAACAATATTTCTTCTGTGTATTATCCCCAGCGATGCACAATGGTAGTGTCTTCACCCATCTGCTGTGATATGACCAGTCAGAACACAATGTAAGGAAGCCCTCACTGCAGCTGGTTGTCTTTTTGGTCCTACCAAGCTGGGTGTAGGGCATTGCTGTCATCTAGCTTGTTTGTAGATTTTGTTTGAGTGCTTGTTAGCTTGTCCTCGTACCTTTTTTGGAGGTTCGGTCCGCAAGTTGTGCCGCCTCGCCCAGGTGAAAGTATCTCCTGAAGTGCCGGTTCAGCATTATTACGCTTCCTGGACAACACCATAGCCGCCTTCCTCCTTATTGCTTGTAAGCTGGGATCATGGGACCAGACGTTCGGTAAACACTTCATGCTGTATGCAGTCTTCTGACAGGGATGTTAATACCATATCTAAAGAGTGAGATGAGTACCATATTTCCTTTATATATGAATTTTCTTGATTGCCACATGTAGGAATCAATTTAGAGGAGTGTTTCTTAGCCTATTTATAGTTCAGGCGTCCTTTGTCCTTTTAGATAGGTGTTGGAGGTCTGGGGGAGACATTATATAGTAAATAAGGTATTAAAAAAACACACAAATTCATCAAGTTCAACCTTTGCCTCAAAACCCAGAAACATGAGAATTATATAGCTTTTCTGCTGCCAAATAGTCTTTATCATACCTTCCTGTTTTGCCTGCTAATACACAGTATAACCCTGTCTGTTCCCTTTTGAAAGAAGTGTATCTAATCTTCTCTTAAAAGTATCCATTGTGTCTGCCATAAACACATCCTTGGGAAATGAATTCCATAATTTAAAAGACCTTACTGTAAAAAAAAAAAAAAAAAACCTTTCCTCTGCTGAAGTCAAAAAACTTCCTTTCCTCTAATGTCAAGGGGTATCCACAGGTTATTTGATCAGGCCTTGGAATGAATAGCTCACCAGAGAGATCCTTGTACATTGTGAGAAGATCTCCTTTCTTCTAATTTATAGAGGTATCCCCTGGATATTTGATCAGGCCTCAGAATGAATAGCTCACCAGATAGATCCTTGTATTGACCTCTCATATACTACATTGTGATACGATCTCCTCTTGGTTTATTTACTCTAGAGGAAAGACAACTAAATTTGTCTAGTCGTTCCTCATACATTAAGTCCTCCATTCCCTTAATTAATTTTGTTGCTTTTCACTGTACTCTTCCAGTTCTAGAATATCCTTTTTCCGAACTGGTGCCCAAAACTGCACTGCATATTCAAGGTGAGGTCTTACCAGCAATTTATACAATGGCAAAATGATATTATCCAAACTTGCTTCAATGCCCCTTTTATGTAAGACAGGTCTTTGTTTGCTTTTGCTACTGCTATTTGACCCTGGTCACAGTTTCCAAGTTTATAGTTTACAAGGATTACCAGGTTTTTCTTTAGCAACAAGTCCCCTAAAATTATTCCATTAAGTTCATAAGTAGCATTGGGTTTTTTTCATGCCCTGAATTTATTACCCTGCATAATTGAGTGTCATCTGCAAATATCAATATTTTGCATTCTATATCTATTTCTATGTTATTTATAAACATGTTAAAAAGCAGTGGACCAAGTACTGGACCCTGACATACTCCACTCTCAATTTTAACTGTATTGGATTATTCAACAAGTCACAATTGACAGGAGTAGTTCCAGAAGATTGGAAGGTAGCAAATGTAATGTGCTTCACAAAAGGGATAGCAGGGAAGAGTCTGGCAACTAAAGACCAGTAAGTCTTACGTCACTAGTGGGAAAAATAAATGGAAACCATGTTAAAGACAAGAATTGTTAAATATCTAAATTAAAATGGTTTCGAAGATCCCAAACAGCACAGGTTTGCAACAGGGAGATCTTGTCAAACTAACCTCGTATATTTTTTGATTGGGTAACTAAAATAATAGACTGGGGGGAGCAGCAGATATAGCTTATCTAGATTTCAAGTAAGGTATCTGACACTATCCCACATAGAAGACTTATTAATAAATTGTAGTGTTTGGGTCTGGATGTAAAAATATAGTTGAGTGGATAAGACAATGACTGAGTGAAAGGATACAGAGGGTTTTAGTCAATGGAGAATATTCAGACGAAGGTCATGTTACTAGTAGGGTACCTCAGGGATCTGTACTGGGGCCCATTCTTTATAATATTTTTATTAGTGATATTGCAAAAGGTCTTCAGGGTAAGGTATGCTTTTTTGCAGATGATACAAAGATCTGCAACAGGGTAGACATTCCTGGGAGAATAAGCCATATGACAAATGATAGATTAGTAGAATGGACGAGTGTGGCATTTGCAGTTTAATGTTGATAAATGTAAAATAATGCACTTGGGATATAACAACAACAGAGGAAAGCGATAGTAACATAGTTGACAAGGCTGAAAAAAAACACGTGTCCAGCCCATGCCAAAACACCCCTGTTGATCCAGAGGAAGGCAAAAAAAAACCCTTTGAAGCCATTTCCAATTTAGCCCAAAGTGGGTAAAAAAAAATTATTTTCTGACATAAATTTTTAATATTGTTCTGTGTTAGATAGGCATTCATTTCTTTTTTTGAAAGCAGTTACATTGTCTGCAAGTACAACATCCAGAGGAAAAGAATTGCATAGCTTTACCGCCCTTATTGTAAAAAATTCCTGCCTTTGTTTTAGTCGAAAGTGCCTTTCCTCTAGTCTTAATGGATGACTTTTCCTTCTTAGCTCAGCTCTTTGTGTCAATAATTAATTGGATAGTTCATTGTATTGACCTTGAATGTATTTGTAAATGGTAATCATATCACCCTTAGACATCTGGGGCTCGATTCTATTATCAGTGCTAAAACCGGCGTTACAAGAAAAACAAGTAGCGTGAATTGTGCAAACGTGTTACTTCGGTATTCTGTTGCAGAAACAGAACTGGCGTAGACAGCACTTTTCAGAGTAGTAACAAAACTGGCGCTGTCTGCTTTTTTTTTGACTACCGCCTACAAAAAACGCGCAAAATGTCAAAGTCCAAGGAAACAGGTGTACATTTGACGACAGCTCAAGTTCAGTGTTAGATGTGTTCGCCACATAAAAAAATCTGACATAGAGTGCCCCCTTTCAACATATTAACCCCCCCCTTTTAACAGTAGACTACAGTGATTTCATTCACCACATTAATTCAACAAATATTGTACTTGACACTTTAACCCCCCTCCCCCCTTTGAAATTAGACTTACAGTGCTCCCATGACTTTCTTTCATCATTTAAATCCGACATTTTTCTTCTCCTATTTTTTTTCGACATGCATTCGTATAGTGTACTGAAATATTAACCCTATGAGTACCAGAGAGGTAGCAACACATTGCAATATGTTTGCTACCCCTCTGGTACTCATAGGGTTAATAGACAAGGTACATAAGACAAAAAAGACACAAAGATAACCCTGCTGTACTAGCACTCAGGTAGAATAATTCTTATACGTGAATATTATTAGGTAGGATCACATAAAATAAAACAACTTTTAGTAATAAACAAAAATATACATAAAAGAGGATATGATATTGTAACAGAACTGTGGTGACTATGGGAGATATTGGTGTTTTAGAGACTATTTCTACCCAAAATACTAACACCCATGGACTGAGCTTAGCCATAGTTGATTCCAGTACATTGCTGGAGTGCAGAGATAGTGGGGGGGTTGGGCTTTGATTCCACTATACTCCAGGCCTGTGCTAAGGAATGTTAATTGATTCCTGCTGTGCTTCCTTGACCAATCAGAGGCGGTTATTGATGAGCCAGTTAAGAATGTAGGATTTCAATTCCTAATCTGCATTCTTATCCTGATAAGGATGCTGGTGGCTGATTGGTCAAGCATAGAAACACTGTCCCAAGTATTCATTTGCATGCTGATCTAGATAAGAGTGTCTGTAGTGTATATAACCTGTGTGTTTGATTCAATAAAAGAGAGTTCTTCCCTTCATCAAGTCTCGGCTGATGTTTGGGAACAGGAGGGTCAGTTTACTATTGGATTGTTATTCTGAGGGGAGAAAGGAACTATAAAAGAGGTATCCAGCTTATGATACAAGGCGTCACGTTACAACTGGTGGCAAGCGGCGGGATTCGGCTTATCCCAAGGAACTGAAACTGAGACCAGCATCCAGGGGGAGATATAGCCTCTGGCTTGACCCTGGTCTCAGCAGCGCAGCGAGCAGTGGATGGAGCAACAGCGAATCTGAGACCAGCATCCAGGGGGAGATATAGCCGTTGGCTTGACCCCGGTCTCAGCAGCGCAGCGAGCAGTGGGTGGAGCAACAGCAAAACTGAGACCAGCATCCAGGGGGAGATATAGCCGCTGGCTTGACCCCGGTCTCAGCAGCGCAGCGAGCAGTGGATGGCCAAAGCAACTTGGATATCCTGGAACTTGGAGTGCTAGTATCCACTGCATTAGGAGGTACCTGGGATCCTGCCTGTGGAACATGGCAAATCTAGGACCAATGGGCGCTGTTAAGCCCAACTGGAGACGGATTGAGAAGCTGGTGGCATTGCGATGGCCGCTTCTGGGGGACAATCCTCTGCGGGATTGGAAGGACAGCATGGACTGCTTTGTGAAGGTGGAAAGTAAGCTACAGGATCAGTATATCGCCCTGTACCAGAAAGCGGAGCAGAAGTATTACAGCATGATCCGCCCCTCTTGTTCTGCTGCGGCCAATGGATACAATGGCCCAGGAGTAGGATGGGAGGCCATCTGTGTCGACCCCAACTTTGGCAGCAAGGAGGAGAGTAGGTTTTGGGAAATCAGGGATGCCCGGGAGGAGATGATGGGGTTCCAGAATATCCCTGAGCTAGCAGAGGAGCTGGAGGACCTGGTGGAGCAAGAGTGGCATCTGGAGCGAGCTTACCAAGGCCTTATCCGGAAAGTTGCGAGGCATACGGGGGAGGGACCACGGGCGGCCCCCCCATATACTATACCGCAGGAAGATGTGGCCTGGCTGGCCAACCCGCCCTGGGATGGAGGCTCCGACCTTGGAATGGAACAGTCCTTTGAGTCCTGCGACCCGGTGGGGTGGAGAATGAGGAATCTACTGCCCCACCTAGGACCCAATCCGTCGGAAGAGACGGTTGCCCAGCTTAAACTGTCGGTCGAGCAACAGTACTTTCAAGACATCCAGAGCCCCTGGGTTGCCCCATGCTGGGGGAGTGAGACAGTGATACGCACCAGCCCCTTTGTTACCCCGGACCTGAGGAGTTGGAATTCGCTGCTCCTCAGCCCCAAGAATGCCCCTGTACCAGGGGGTGGGACAACCGTCCCCCCTGGTGGACATTTGGCCCCTTCCCCTGTTTTTCCTACTGTTGTGAGTGAGAGAGAGCTCACCAGCAGACCCAAGAAGATGCTCCCTTTGTTAATGGACACTGCCCTGGAGAAGGAGCAATGTGTGCTCTCCAGGGGCACGGTTGATACGACCCTGAGGAATGGAACTGCGGTCTTCCTCAGGGCAGAGAATGGCCCTGCGGTTTGTGGCCTGAAAGAAGAGGACCCCAGCAGACTGAAGGAGAACAGTGCTGCTGGCCCTCTTGTTGATCCTATGGACTGTGAACTGGTGGGTGGGAATGCGTTCCCCACCAGCCCCCCTGTGAACCCTGGCCTGGTGAGTTAGGAGTGAGCTCCACAGGGCATGGGAAACCCCTGTTGTTGTGGATGAGACGCAGGTTCCCACCAGCAGCCCCTGTCCTTCCCCTTTATTATTGGATACTGCCCTGGAGAAAGAGAAATGTGTGCTCTCCAGGGGCGCAGATGTTATGGCCCTGAGAAATGGGACTGCGGTCTTCCTCAAGGCAGAGAATGGCCTTGGAGTTTGTGGCCTGAAAGAAGAGGACCCCAGCAGACTGAAGGAGAACAGTGCTGCTGGCCCTCTTGTTGACCCTATGGACTGTGAACTGGTGGGTGGGAATGCGTTCCCCACCAGCCCCCCTGTGAACCCTGGCCTGGTGAGTAGGAGCGAGCTCCCCAGGGCCTGGGAAACCCCTGTTGCTGTGGATGAGACACAGGTCCCCACCAGCAGCCCCTGTCCTTCCCCTTTGTTAATGGACACTACCCTGGAGAAGGAGCAATGTGTGCTCTCCAGGGGTGCAGATGTTGTGGCCCTGAGGAATGGGACTGCGGTCTTCCTCAAGGCAGAGAATGGCCTTGGAGTTTGTGGCCTGAAAGAAGAGGACCCCAGCAGACTGAAGGAGAACAGTTCTGCTGGCCCTCTTGTTGACCCTATGGACTGTGAACTGGTGGGTGGGAATGCGTTCCCCACCAGCCCCCCTGTGAACCCTGACCTGGTGAGTAGGAGCGAGCTCCCCAGGGCCTGGGAAACCCCTGTTGCTGTGGATGAGACACAGGTCCCCACCAGCAGCCCCTGTCCTTCCCCTTTGTTATTGGATACTGCCCTGGAGAAAGAGAAATGTGTGCTCTCCAGGGTCGTGGATGTTATGGCCCTGAGGAATGGGATTGTGGTCTTCCTCAAGGCAGAGAATGGCCTTGGAGTTTGTTGCCTGGAAGAAGAGGACCCCAGCAGACTGCCACAATGCAGTGCTGCTGCCCCTTGTGCTGTCCCTGTAGACTGTGAACTGGTGGGTGGGGGCGAGCCCACCAGCCCCTATGTGACCCCTGACCTGGTGGTTGGGAGCGAGCCCACCAGGCCCTGTAAAACCTTGGCTGTGATGAGTGGGACAACAGTCCTCATCAGCAGTCCCAAGCCTGTTGCCCCTTGTCCTGATACCCCAGCCTTGGTGAGTGGGACCACGGTCCTCACCAGGGATACCCTTGTTGCCCCTGGATCTTTTGACCCCAGCCTGGTGGGTGGGAAGTCATTCCCCACCAGGCCAACTGTTGATCCAGCCCGAGGGAGGGGGACCACCGTGCTCCCTAAGGAAATTGGGAGTTGCCCCAGTTTTGCCAGCAGCCCACAGTCTGTTTGTCCTGGATTGGTGAGTGGGAGTGCGCTCCTCACCGGTCTTCTGGATGCCCCAACCCTGAGCAAAAGAGTCCCCAGTGTTTCCAGTAGCCCTTTGGATGTTGCCTCAGCCCAGGAGAGTGAGAGCAGCATCCTCTCCTGTTCCCGTGGGGTACTTGCCCAACCAAAAGGAGGAGATGTCCCCAGCGTCCACCAAGGTGACCCCCAGGCCATGGGGAACCCAGAGACACTGTTGCCAAAAGGAGGTCCACCTTGTAGACTGGCTATGGACCCTGAGTCACTGGACCCAGACCCAGGAGGGTCTGACCCCAGCTCTGCGTGGAGCCTGGCCCAGGAGAGGCCTCCCAACTTGGTGATAGCCAGGACCAAGAGGTACACGTTTCCCTGGCCCAGGACCAAGGACCCCAGTTTTACTCCTGGCCCCGGACAAGGGGCTCGTTTTTTCTTTCCAGACCCCAGGACTGTAGGGGCTGGCTGGGGACAAGACTTTTGGGACAAGTACTGTTGTGGACATGGAACCACAGGCAGAAAACGCCGGACATCCCTAAATTACACCCGACTGGGTCTAATCGGGTATGCCGGACATGGATACAAGGGGGAGATATGTAACAGAACTGTGGTGACTATGGGAGATATTGGTGTTTTAGAGACTATTTCTACCCAAAATACTAACACCCATGGACTGAGCTTAGCCATAGTTGATTCCAGTACATTGCTGGAGTGCAGAGATAGTGGGGGGGTTGGGCTTTGATTCCACTATACTCCAGGCCTGTGCTAAGGAATGTTAATTGATTCCTGCTGTGCTTCCTTGACCAATCAGAGGCGGTTATTGATGAGCCAGTTAAGAATGTAGGATTTCAATTCCTAATCTGCATTCTTATCCTGATAAGGATGCTGGTGGCTGATTGGTCAAGCATAGAAACACTGTCCCAAGTATTCATTTGCATGCTGATCTAGATAAGAGTGTCTGTAGTGTATATAACCTGTGTGTTTGATTCAATAAAAGAGAGTTCTTCCCTTCATCAAGTCTCGGCTGATGTTTGGGAACAGGAGGGTCAGTTTACTATTGGATTGTTATTCTGAGGGGAGAAAGGAACTATAAAAGAGGTATCCAGCTTATGATACAAGGCGTCACGTTACAGATATATCCTAAAGCTAGGGACTTACAATGTAAAAACAATAAAGCAACAAAGCAAGAAATAAGTCCTGTATTGATGCTCAAGAAGTCTGTATGAAATAGATACATGTGACTACTACAATATAACTTTCTCTAAGCCTAGTATAGAATGCCGGGGCACTTAAACCGGCTTGCCTTTTTTGTAACAAAAGAAAAAGACAGAAGCGCAGCCTCTACCTTTAAGTGTACACCATATACATCAAAAATAACGGGTTTCCCTGCATATGAATTAACTCACCAGATACTTTCTTGTAATCTTGCTCATCAAAAAAGGAAATCTTAAAACTTTTCTCCAAACAAATCCCCTCTCTCTTAATAGAATAGTCACACTGCGGCTCCTTAGATGTAACTTTTGCTCACAATGAGAAGATCAATCACATCCGGTCGTCTTGAAGAGGGGAGTGATGCAATGATAGCGGCGTTAGTATGCAGGTCAAATCGGGTGAAGGGACTTGATGCAGGGCTGGATTCACATTGTCCCCATCAGCTCCAACTTGCCCTCACATTGCCATCAGCATCTTCACTTTGCCCCCCTATCCATTTCCTACCTCCCTGGTGGTCCAGCGGCAGGAGATGCCTGTGCTTCTGCACAGACCTGTAGCTACTGTTGCACCCAGTGCGGTCTTCTGTTTAGGAATGCAGAGTGCTGGAAGATGTCATCTCCCACCGATCTGCATTAGAGCCGACAAGGGGGTGCAACAGCAGCTACAGGTCTGTGCATGCGACAGGCGGCCCGGGGCGGCAGGGTACTGTGCGCAGCGCAGGCAGCCAGTGCTGGCCCAAGACATTGTGCCGCCTGGGTCCAAGGATGAAATGCTGCCCCCAAAAACCACGCCCACCAAAACATGCCCACATCTATTACGTGATATTTTAGAACTGTCCATTTTCTTACAATTGCAGCAGTGTTAGATAGTAATCTTTCACAGACGACACCACTGTAACCCTTTCATAACCTGGGCAATCAGGGACACTTGGTCACCCTACCTTAGAAAAGGTGAAATTTACTCACCGATATTTTGTTTTCCTCTGTGTCCTTCCACGGCAATGTACTGAGGGTGTTAGCTCTGCCCTTCAGCTGGTAGGACCAAATTATAAAAACGTCAGTTCCTCCCTCCTCACTCAGTTATTCTTTAACCAAGCTGTGAATAGAGAGAGATGTTAGTCTGTAGAAACGTTCCCTTATAATTTCTGTATATGATTCATGGAACGATACAATTGAACCAAATTTAACCCTCTCAACCAGTGGTGGGTTGCCGTGGAAGGACACAGAGGAAAACAAAATATCGGTGAGTAAATTTCACCTTTTCCTCTGTGTCCAATCCAACGGCAATGTACTGTGGGACTTACCAAAGCAGTACCCTGTTTCGGGTGGGAGACTTATGGTGAGGCAGGAATGACTGCTTCAAGCACCTTTCTGCCAAAACGTGCGTCCGCAGATGCCTGAATGTCTAGTTTATAATGCTTTATAAATGTAGATACTGATACCCATGTAGCCGCCTTACAGATTTCATCTGGAGTGGCTACCGCTTTTTGAGCCCAAGAAGTAGAGATGGCCCTAGTGGAGTGGGCTTTAATCCCTACAGGAGGGTCTATTTTAGCAGATGAATAGGCTAAACTAATACAGTCCTTGATCCATCTGGCGATAGATGCTTTAGAGGCAGCCGTACCCTTGAATCTTCCTGCAAAATGAACAAAGAGAGAGTCTGATTTTCGAAATGACTTGGTTCTAAGAAGGTAGCTCTGCAAACATCGTACCAAATCCAGGTTGTGAAATTCCCTCTCCTTTTTGTTGGAAGGATTGGCACAAAAAGAAGGAAGGACAATCTCCTGACTAAGATGGAAAGAAGACACCACCTTGTATCTGAATGAAGGTCTGGGATGAAGAACCACCTTATCCTTGTGAAAAATCATATAAGGAGATTTGCATAATAATGCCTGTAATTCTCCCACCCTTCTAGCGGAAGTAACTGCTGTGAGCAAAGCAGTCTTCAATGTTAAATGCTTTAAAGATATGGAATCTAAAGGTTCAAAAAACTCATGGGTACTTAGCTGATGGAGCACCAGATTAAGGTCCCATGGAGGAATAATGTCTCTAATAGTTGGCTTGATCTTAGAAATTGCAGATAGAAATCTTCGGAAAACATACTGTTCAGCATAAGGGGTCGCCATAATAGCTGAAATAGCAGAAAGCTGGACCTTGAGGGAAGATGGTCTAAGACCCTTCTGAAACCCCTCTTGAAGAAAATCCAGTATCTTCCCTGGAGATAAGCTGGACCTATCTAAATTCTTCTTGTTGCACCAATTAACAAAAGTACCCCAAGTTCTGTAATAAATCTTGGTAGAAGATGACTTTCTTCCTGCCAGAATAGTTTGAATAACAGACTCTGAAAGTCCTTTTAAACGTAATGAGCTCCGCTCAGCCTCCAGGCCTGAAGCTTCAAGAATGCAGGGTCTGGATGAAATATTGGTCCCTGAGATAGAAGGTGAGGAACCTTCGGCAGTGGAAAGGGAGGGCTGATGAGCATTCTCCTGAGATCTGTATACCAAATTTTGCGAGGCCAGTCCGGAGCTATTAGGATCACTTCCACCTTCTCTCTCCTGATCTTCTGTATAACCTCCGTAAGGAAAGGCAGAGGAGGAAAAATGTATGCCAGGGGATAATTCCAATACTGGTGCAGGGCATCCTGACCCACAGCTTTCTGGCTTTTCCATCTGGTGAAAAACCTTCTGCACTTTGTGTTCTCCTCTGATGCCATGAGGTCTATTACTGGACTGCCGAATTCCTTGACTATCTGATGACAGACCTGTGTGTCCAGTGCCCATTCTCCTGGATCCATCTGCCTTCTGCTCAGGCAATCCGCCTGTATATTTTGGTTTCCTGAAAGGTATGAGGCTGTTAATGCAGCCAGATGTTCTTCTGCCCACAGGAGAATCCTGAGAGCTAAGTGATTGATGGCTCTGCTCCTTGTCCCGCCCTGGTTTTTTAGATATAGAACAGCCGTGGTGTTGTCTGATCTTACCAGGACATGCTTGTTTCTGAGTTCTACTTGAAGACCCTTGAGAGTGCATAATATGGCTTGGAGTTCCAGAATGTTTATGTGCAGCTTTGCTTGCTTTGCAGTCCATGTTCCCTGGATTGACTTCTGTTTCCAGATGCCTCCCCATCCTGTCTTGCTTGCGTCCGTGTATACAGTTTCCCACTGTATGTGACTTAGTGATCTTCCCTGATCTATGTGGTGTGGCTGCAACCACCACTTTAGCTCTCTTCGTGTGGATGGTAAGACAGGGATCTTCAGAGATCTGTTGGATGGATCTTTCTTGAAATATGTTAGATAGTTGATCTGGGTCCAGCGACTGTGCGATCTGGCCCAAGGGACTATCTGATGGGCTGAGGCTAGATTCCCTAGCAGAACAGAGAATTCTTGTGCCGTCTGAGTTTGCCTTTTCAGAAATTGGGATATACAAAGGTGAAGGCGATGTTGTCTTTCTTGTGACAAGGTTGCTAATCCCGACCTTGTATTGAATTGGATTCCCAGGAACACCAGCTCTTGTGCTGGGGATAACTGACTCTTGTGCCTGTTTATGAGCCAACCTAGACTTTGAAGCATCTGAAGACACTTTATGGTGCTTTCCCTTGCTTTTTCTTTTGATTCTTCTATTATGAGAAGATCGTCCAGATAAGGTAGGATCTTTATTCGTTGTTGTCTTAGGTTCCCCATGGCAACAGCTAGTATTTTTGTAAAAACCCTTGGTGCTGATGCCAGCCCGAATGGCAGCACTCTGTATTGAAAGTGATTCTGGAACACATGGAATCTTAGAAAGCGTCTGTGTGAGGCCTGTATCAACACGTGGTAATAAGCATCTTTTAGATCTATTCTGGTTAAGAATGATCCTGGCTGAACAATTTTCAGGGCCTTCATGGCTGTTTCCATCTTGAATTTCTGTATCTTGAGATGGACATTGATTTCCTTCAAGTCCAGAATAATGCGTATATCTCTGGAAGGCTTGGGAACAGAGAAAATTGTTGAATAGAACCCATGGAACTCTTGTTTCTTCGGCACTGGTTCTATCACTCGGTTGATAAGAAGCTGCTGGATGGCCTGCTTCATGAGAGCTGCTGATCTGGGATTCCTGATTCTTGTTGATCTGAATCTGTTTCTGTTTGGGACAGTTAAAAATTCCAAGTTGTACCCCTTGTCCAGGATCTGGCAAACCCAACTGTCCGGGTTTAACCTCATCCAAGCATCCTTGAACTCCTCCAGCCTGCCCCCTACTGGAGGAAAAGGGGTCAACTGAACTTCATTGTGTATTCTGATTGAAGCGAGGCTTCCTCTGGAAGTCCCTGCGGGAACCATTCCGATTTCCCTGAACGGTTCCTTTTTGCCGCTGGTCAAATGGCTTCCCAGGCCTGTATCTTCTGGACTCCTGAAAGGACTGCTTTCTGGTTCCTGAAGACCGGACTGGCGATGATCTATTTTTCTTCTGTTGTGGAAGAAACGGACTTTTTCCACCTGATGACTGTTTAATAATCTCTTCTAACTGGCTACCAAAAGTTTACCGCCAGTATAAGGAAGAGACACCAGCTTATTCTTTGATACAGAATCAGCCTCCCAGGATTTGATCCATATGGCTCTACGTGTTGTGACAGAGAGTGCCGATGATCTGGCCAGGCTACGTATGTTATCCAGTGAGGCATCACAGGAAAAATTTATAGCATCCTTAATAGGAACCAATTCCTTTATAAGTCTGGATCTTGATACAGAAGAATCCAATTTTTCTTCAAATTCGTTCATCCATATTCTTAGTGTGCGGAAAATACATGCCATGGCAGTTGCAGTCTTTAGATTTTGCCCTATAACCGCATACTGCTTCTTTAAAGCTGCATCAGCTCGCTTATCCATGGCATCTCTAAGAGTGGTACCGTCTTCCATCAAAATTGTGGTACGTCTAGAAACCTGAGCGATGGCAGCATCAACCTTGGGTGCAGCTATCCAATTATTCGTATCCTCCTCTTTAAAAGGATACATTCTCTGAGTTCTTCTAGTTGTTTGAGGACGTTTATCCCCTGTCTTCCATTCAGATGAGATCATCTCCTGGATTGAACTGTGCACAGGGAATGTGGGAGCTTCTTTCTTATACCCCACAAATGCTGTATCTATGACGTTCATTTCTTTCTGGGTATCCTCTAGACCTAAAGTCTTTCTCATAGCGCGTACCAGACCATCCATCTTATCCAAGCAGAAAGAGCCAGCATCTTCTGTAATCTCCCCTTCTTCTGCGGAGGAGACTGATTCAATCTCACTTGCAAACTCCTCTTCTTCAATTAGATGAGAGGTACCCTCTCCTGGATCAGAAGTACACTGTCTTTTCCTGGAGGTTTCCTGAATGGAATTAAAGGTCTCCTGCATAGATGACTTCATCCATCCCAGGAATTCCTGAAACTGGGATGGAACTTCTGTATTAGAGATCTTTCTTAAGCATTCTGTACAAAGTTTAGCAGTATCTGTGGATGAAAGTTTTGCCTCGCATCCAGCACAACTTTTAAGTTTAGCTGGAGCTTTATCCTCTTTGGGAGGATCAACCGGTTGCTTTTGTTTGTCAGATTTATCAACTTTAGACATGGCAACAATTTTTAAGTCAAACTGAGTATATAATACAGCTATAGAATAGCAAAGGGTATAGCATAGTCCCAGAATATATATACACTTACCTCTAATCATGCCGACCTGCTGCAGAACTGCTCCAGACCGCGTCCTGACCGATCCTGTGGCACTTCCTGCTTCTGCGTTCCAATGCTGGAACGCACGCGCTGACACTTCCTGCCGCCTAGGCAGTAAAGCTGCGTCTCAAAGCGGGCTTTCTCCTTCAGCCCGGAACAGACCCTGACCGGCAGAGAGCCTTGGGGAAGCTCCTGTTCGGCGAACCAATCCTCCACACAGCCGACATTCTGCAAGAGGCATTGTGCAATTGCGGAAGCATGCGACCCTTTCTGTGAAATGGTATGGATCCGTCTAACGTTCAGCTTATACATGTAACATGCGTTTAAGGCAAGGTACATAACTTCTATCTTCATCTTTAACCCCTTAACGACCCTTGACGGTCATAGTACGTCAAGGGTCGATTTGACTTAACGACCGATGACGTACTATGACCGTCATCGAGTTCCGGGCTCCCCCCCCCCGGCTGCACGCCGTTCGGGGAGTCCGGAACCCAACGGAGCAATAAAAAAAAATTGCTCCATGGTCATTAAGTCACTTCCCCTTCCGGATTCCCCGGTCGTTAAGGGGTTAAACACGCTTCTTGTTGCTTTTTTTTTTTTTTTTTTTTTTGTGTGAGGTGAAAACCTCGGTCCTCCAGCTTGGTAGGACCAAAATAACTGAGTGAGGAGGGAGGAACTGACGTTTTTATAATTTGGTCCTACCAGCTGAAGGGCGGAGCTAACACCCTCAGTACATTGCCGTTGGATTGGACACAGAGGAAACATCTCTAACTAGTAATATGAATATGATACAACATATATGAATGCTCTGAGAGCAAGAGGGGTATGAAATGCATTGTGCACCCCTATATCGATGCAGTAACTGTATGAAGAACACAAACTTGCTGTTAACCTTTTAAAGACCAAAGGGGTGCACCGTGAGTTGCCCCCTCATCTGGTCCTTACAGGGTTAAACTAAATGCCACCAATTCCTAATGACCAGAGTCTTTTTAAACTAATTGTTATATCTCTACTAGAGCAAAACCCAGCTAATGCATAGGTCTGTTAAAAGTTGCTTTCTGCATCAAACACTGTGATGGTAATCCTTTGAGTGCCATAGTGGGTATACTCTGGCACTCAAGGGGTTAAACCTCCCTTTGCATTGCACAGCCCCTTTGGGCTTTGGACTAATTAAACAGTGTGTACACAGGGTAAGTTGTTGTCCTGCAGTGACAGTATCAGGCTCCTCCTCCTCTTTCTTGCCTGATCGCTGTCAGCTCTCAGATACAGAGCCGGGGGAAGGGAGAGCAAACACAAACCCTGCCCTATATCCAGCACATGTTAAGTGGCAGGCTGGCACAGTGGCAAACAGGAAGAGAAAGAGATACTCGTATTAACAGACAGGTAAAAGCATTCCAGTGCTAGGAGAAGTGAACTATGATGGCATGTGCAGTGACTGTAGTGTGGAGACCGCAGCACAGTGAGAGCAACATCATACGCAAAACAAATGATCTCCAAGTGCAATAACCTTTCTACTAATCCCTTCAAGACATGCATTTTACAGTACTGTCTATTTGTAGAGCAGTAATAGAAATGTCCAAATAAACAAATAAAATGTTACGTTACACCTGACAATAGTAATGCACTAGATTTGTTAGACTGTTTAGATTTTAAACAATTTGGTTTGGGTTTTGATTGCTTCTTCACGGCTCACCATGCCGTTTCAAACAGGGCAAAGGTGCAACACATGTCACGTTGTTTTGTTAACCCTTGAGGAACAGGAGGCGCATAAGGTTACATACACCTCTGGTCCTCAAGGGGTTAAGAGGGTTCGGCAGGTACTTGATTCTAAAATAGATCTACAAATTCAGGACTAAAGGGACTAAGCCAGGCCAGGGAGTCACGCTGTTCACTTTTCCAATTCAGATGTCTCCTCTTCTGTAACAAGTTATGTGACCCGTCTTCCTAATCCTTCTGCACCTGCAGCTGCCTCGCTGTTCCCAGAGGCGCTGTGTCAGTCTCACTGCTGCTGTCGCAGTGCAGCGATGTGAATATTAAAAACAAAAAAACCGTTGTGAATAAATATTTAAAAAAAATTATTTCAATGACAGGCGCCCCTCTGTGGGGTGCGCCTGTAGGCAGGTGCCTACTCTGCCTTATGGCAAATCCGGCCCTGACTTGATGTGCAACCTTTTATGCTATTAGGAGAAAACAGATTCCTCTAAGTGTAGCATTATAGGTACATCTGCCCACTAGTAAAGCCCCAATATGCCGCACTCACTGGTCAGATGCAATACACAGCATAAATCTCCCTCTAAACCTCCGACCGTGGGGATTGTACCCAAGATGATACAGTGTAAATAAAAATAGATTTTTTTAAGTAGAAAGATGGCTTTCCAACATGTTTCTCGAGAGCACATTGGTTTAGAGGGAGATTTATGCTGTGTATTGCATCCATCCGGTGAGTGCGGCATATTGGGGCTTTACTAGTGGGCAGATGTACCTATAACACTGCACTTAGTCTTTGCGATCAGGCATGTATCTCTTAAAGTTTATTAGCTCCTACATTCTATTACAGAATGATAGAGCTGTTCAATAAATAAAGCTAAATCGGATGTTGGAGGAAATTATCCTGTGAGACTGCTCTGGATCAAAAGAATCCATAACGTGAGTGGATACATTAAGGTTTTTTTGCAGTGTGGAGTGATTATACTATTAAGCACTTGTATCTCTGTGTATCTTTGTCAACGTCTTGGGAAGAAAAGGAACCAACTGAAAGAACGTAGAGGAGAATGATCGGATTGGAGAGGTCGTCTGGGGTATATACTTTCCCATACATGTCGTAAACGGATACAAGGGAGGAGAGAGTAGATCGAAATCTCAATCCACTGAAGCATCATAAAAGCAACTTAATTCTGCGATCTCAACCAGCACTTGAAAGCTATAGGATCTTTCTTTTGGGACATTGAAAATCATATTCATATAAGTATTAATATATACAGGTAACTGTGGAATCGCCTAAGTGTATGCATTTGTAGATACAGTATTTTGTAGTTTGTTTAACCTCTTTGAGTAAATAGGTATTTCGGCTGAACCTTTATTTTGAGAACCGCTGCAAGGTATGCATAGCCAGAACTCTTATTATTTACCTTCATAATACATCATGAACACTAATAATACACAATATTGAAGAGCTTCCAAGGTATTAAATACGCCCTTAACCCTTTGAGTACCAGAGGAGTAGCAAACACATTGCAATGCGTTGCTACCTCTCTGGTACCCATAGGGTTAATCTTGCAATACAAAATACAAGGGTAATGTCGAGAAAAATAGAAGAATAAAAATGTTGGATTTAAATGGTGAAAGAAAGTCATGGGAGCACTGCAAGTTGACTTTTAAAAGGGGGGTTAATATGTCGAAGGGAGACACTTTATGTCAGATTTCTGTGCTGTATACTGTATTCTGCACTGCTTTTGTTCGAACAAGGATGGTTTTGAAACTGTCGTTATGGCTTCTACGCCTCAACCTCTGAGGAGCATAATTTCTGACTTAAATGTAACCACAAAACAGGCGGTAATACTGAGCGTGTGTAGGATACTAGTTGCACATTGTTTTTAGTTGTTTCCTATGGCCTTTTTTTAGACTGGCGGTAAGTATAATTACCACTGGTTTTGTTTTCACAAGTCGGGTAATAGGATAGCAAAAACTGACTTAACCCCTAGAGTGCCAGGTGGGTACATTGTATGAGTTTGGACAGCTGTACCTGCTGTGCTAAGCTCGTACAATGTACCCACTAAATACGGTCACTGCATAAGCCGGTATAACCGGCATGCAGTGGCCGCATTTAAAAAAAAAAAAAAAATAGCCTGGCATCTATGGGGGGACATGAGGATCACTCCTCATGTCCCCCTGTTATTGATCTCCCAGCCGATCCCGCTGGGAGATCAATAACGCAAGAGGAGAAGCACAGCTTCTCCTCTCCCCTCTCTCCTACCCGAACTTCCAGGTAGGTGTGAGAGGGACCAGGGGAAGCCTTCCAACATCATCTGTGACATGCTCACTGATGACGTTAGGGAAGTTTCCCCCGGTCCCGTTCACTCCTACCCGGTGGTAGGAGAGAAGGGCAGGAGAGTTTTTGCTCTCCTGTGGTCGCCTTATTGATCTCCCACCCGATCAATAAATGAGGGGACACCAGGAGGGGTTCTGATGTCCCCCACGAGGTCTTAAGTCATAAAAAAAAAAAATAAATAAATAAAAGGGCAAAGTAACCCTGTGAGTGCCGAAGGGGTCCCCAGCACATTACAAAGCACTCACAGGGTCACTTCTTTCGGGGGGATTTTTTTTTTTTTTTTAGCAAGACCTCATTGGGGGGATCGGGGGGGCCTGATGCCCCTCAATGAGGTCTATAATTAAAAAAAAAAATACAACTTTTTTTTAACCCTGTGTGTGCGCCACAGGGGGGTCAAATGCACCCCCCCTCCTGTGGCACGCACAGGGCTTTTACCATTACTTTGTTACCAGAGATTGTTGAGGGGCATCAGGATTGGTCCTGATGGCCACCTAACAAGCTCTGATTACAAAGTAACGATAAAAAAAAAAAACAATAACCCTCTGAGTGCCACAAGGGTCCAATGCATTGCTTTGCAATGCGCTGGAGACCCCTGTGGCACTCACAGGGACACTTATTTTGATTACTTTTATTTATTTTTTTTGTAAGACCTTATTGGGGGGATCAGGGGGGTCCTCATACCCCTCAATGAGGTCTATAATAAAAAAATGTAAATAAAAAAAAATTAACCCTGTGTTGTGCCACGGGGGGGGTTCCAATTCAGCCCCACCTCCTGTGGCACACACAGGGCTTTTATCATTACTTTATCAGTGGAGACCCTTGTGGCACTCACAGGGTCACTTCTTTTGTGTACTTATATATATATATATTTTTTTTTTTTTTTTTTTTTTACTAAAACTTCATTGGGGATGGATCAGGGGGTCCTGATGCCCCTCAATGAGGTCTATAATAAAAAAATAAAAAATTAACCCTGTGTGTGCAACTGGGAGAGGGGGTTCAATGCAGACCCCCTTCCTGTGGCACACACAGGACTTTTTATCATTACTTTGTGATCAGAGCTTGTTTGGTGGCCATCTGAATACAAAGTAATGATAAAAAAAAAAAATAACCCTTTGTGTGCCACAGGGGCCCAATGCATTGCTTTACAATCCACTGGACACCCCTGTGGCACACACAGGATTATTTTTTTTATTTTTCCCCTTTTATTTTTTATTTAGACCTCATTGTATGGGTTCTGATGCCCCCAACGAGGTCTACACAAAAATATTGGGGAAAAAAGCCCCCAAAAATGCACGTGCCACCTGGGGGGGGGTCCAACGCAGTGCTTTGCAATGCGTTGGACCCCCTGTGACACACACACACTTTTTTTTTTTTTTCATTATTCTGTTTTTAGACCTTGATGGGGGACACCAGGAATGTTCCTGATCCCGCCTCAAAGTACCAGTATGCACTAGATTCAGGCTGGGAATCAAACTTTGCATGAGGGGGACATACAGTGCACACTGGTAGTCACAGATCCCCCATATACACTATCAGACACTGCCCCACTATCACCACCATCCTTGCTCCTCTGCTCAAGGCAAGTGACCCCTCATTCAATGAGACAAGGTCATCTTCTTTCCAAAATGGTATTGTTTATCTACTTTTTCTTCACTTCTGAAAGTGTTATAGCCATTTTCGTACAGGCAAGTCACGTTTGAGTAAATGTTAGAAACATCAGAGCTTTGTAGTAGGTGTAATTTTCTGCTTCTAACACCCCCTAAGGTAGGTCAACTCATACCAATGGGGTGTTGTTTGACTCCTAAGAGAGCGCTAGCTAACGAATTCAGTTGAAAATTCCATGGTTTTCACAGAGCTCCATGCATTTGAAGGGGGAGAAATGTAAAAAAAATTCTATTTTTTTCCTATATCGCCTCCTTCTGGAAATATTTATGCACACTAGTATTGGGGTAAGAAGGCAAGTGACCCCTCATTCCAAAATGGTATGGTTTATCTATCTTTTCACTTCTGAAGGTGTTATAGCCATTTTCGTACAGGCAAGTCACGTTTGAGAAAATGTTAGAAACATCAGAGGTCGTAGCAGGGGTAGTTTTATACTTCTAGCACCCCCCAAGGTAGGTCAACTCATACCAGTGGGGTGTCATTTGACTCCTAAGAGCACTAGCTAATGAATGCAGTTGAAAATTCCATGGTTTTCACAGAGTTCCATACATTTGAAGGGGCAGAAATGTAAGAAAATGCCTTTTTTTCATTAGCGCCACTTCCTGGAAGCATTTGTGTACACCAGCCTTTGGGTAAGAAGGCAAGTTACCCCTCATTAGATGCGGCAGGTTATCCTCTTTACAAAATTGTATGATTTTTCTACCTTTCCTGCATATCTATAATGGTTATGACACTTTTCCTGCAGGCAGATAATTTCAAAAACAAAAGTGTCAGGTTTAGGTAAGTGTTCCTACCACCCACATATTGCATGTTATCCCACACAAATGGGGTAACATTTTTCTCATGTTGGTAGCAGGTACTGAATACAGTAGGAAATGTTATGGTTTTCAAAGATTTTAGTATCTTTGAAGTGGTGTAAATGTAAAAAAAAATGTATTTATTCCTTTAGCGCCACCTTTTGGAAATAATTAAGCACTTCAGCCAGGGGGTAGAAAGGCAAGTGACCCCTCATGTGATGCAGGTGAATGTCTACTTTCCAAAATGGTATACATTTTATACCTTTCCTTCATGTATCTAAAAGTTATGAACATTTTAGTACAAGCAGCCATTTCCAAAGAAGAAAACAGGTAGGTGTTGTTATGTGCTTCTGGCACCCCTACGGTATATCAGCTTATACCAATGGGGTGCCATTTTTCTCCTTAGTGCACTAGCTAATGAATACATTTGGAAATGCCATGGTTTTCATAGATTTCAGTCCATTTGAAGGGGCAGAAATGTAAGAAAATGCCTTTTTTTCATTAGCGCCACTTTCTGGAGGCATTTGTGCACACCAGGCTTGGGGTAACAAGGCAAGTCACCCATCATTAGATGTGGCAGGGTGTCTTCTTTCCAAAATGGCATGGTTTGTGTACCCTTTCTTCACTTCTGTAGTTGTTATAACCATTTTTGTACAGAAAAGTAATGTTTGAGAAAATGTTAGAAAAATTAGAGGTTGCAATAGGTGTAGTTTTGTACTTATAGCACCCCCTGAGGTAGGTGAACTCATACCAATGAGGTGTCATTTTTCTCCTAAGAGCCCTAGGTAATGAATACACTTGGAAATGCCATGGTTTTCATAGATTTCAGTATATTTGAAGGGGCAGAAATGTAAGAAAATGCCTTTTTTTTCATTAGCGCCACCTTCTGGAGGCATTTGTGCACACCAGGCTTGGGGTAACAAGGCAAGATGTGACAGGGTGTCTTCTTTCCAAAATGGTATGGTTTGTGTACCCTTTCTTCACTTCTGTAGTTGTTATAACCATTTTTGTACAAGCAAGTAATGTTTGAGAAAATGTTCAAAAATTTTGAAATTGTAGTAAGTGTCGTTTTGGACTTCTAGCGTCCCCTGAGGTGGGTAAACTCATACCAATGGGGTGTCATTTTTCTCCTAAGAGCACTAGCTAATGAATACAGTTGGAAATGCCATGGTTTCCACAGATTTCAGTACATTTGAAGGGGCAGAAATGTAAGAAAATGCCTTTTTTTTTCATTAGCGCCAAATTCTGGAGGCATTTGTGCACACCAGGCTTGGGGTAACAAGGCAAGTCACCCCTCATTATATGCAGCAGGTTGTCTATTTTCCAGAAATATATAGTTTTATATAGTTATTCCACTGTTTTAGGGAAGCTTTACCACAAAAACCCTCAAATGTGCATATTAGTTTATAAAGTTGAAAATGTAATTTTGCTCTGCTGGTGATTAGGGCTCTACGCTAGCCATGGACGTAGGTAAAACTATACAAATTTGGTATTTTTTTACTCGGGGGACTCGGGGCTTTTTCAAATAATTGAAACTTTTTCAATCAAGGTAAATGCTTTTGATACATAGTATGTGATTTTAGCAAAATGAGTAAATTTTCACTTTTTTTGTCATTATGACATCATAGCTTTTTGCACGATGTAAAATTCTCTTCATGTAAGGTACCAAGAGAAAGAAAGAAAGAATTCGTTCTGAAAAAAACAATATATAGTTTTCCATATGTAACTAAAAATCCCCAGAGGAAATCAAGCCTAAACAGAAGGATAGCATAAATGTTGAAAAAGTGTCTGGCATGCAGGGTACAGGAAATGGCCCGAGCCTCGAGCACTGAAGGGGTTAAAAAACACCTGTTTTATTTTTAGCATTGGTAATAGAATTGAGCCCCTGTTCGCTAATGTAAACAAACCCTGTTTGGCTAGTTTCTCTTTATAACTCTGATTTAACAAAGTGCAGGAGGGAAGTACATTTCAAAGGAGTAAAAATGTTAGGACAAGAGGTTTGGATGTAATGTAAGAAAGTTTTACTTCACTGAGAGGGTAGTAGATAAGTGGAATAGCCTACCAGCAGATGTGGTAGAAGTTAATTGGAATTTAAGCATGCATGGGATAGGCAAAAGGCTGTCCTGAACATAAGACAAGACCAAGAGCCAAATAATGTTTGAGACTGATTCTTATCTGCCTTCAAATTCTATGTTTCTATGAAGAATTGTCCTTTTGAAACGACAAACTTTTCCCTATTCTTCAACCAGTTTTCTGCAACAATTTCTTTAATTTATACCCAGCCTCCTATGCAGCACTGTATCAAATGCCTACATCTGCTACATCATCTTCCTTACCATTATTTAGGTTGCTACTTCTTCATAGAAGCTGAAAAGATTAGTTTGGCAGGAGCTATTCTTCATAAAACCATGTTGCTTCCTGCTAATAAACTTATTTTTTGTGGTGTGATCCTGAATATAATCCCATATTATTTCTTCTAGCAGTTTTCCTACTACAGAGGTTAAACTCACAGGTCTATAATTCCCAGGTTCTATTTCCCTTCTTAAATAAAGACACTACATTGGCTTTATGCCAATCTTGTGGCACTGAGCATGTGGTTAGAGAATTGTTAAAGAGTAAAAAGAGGTGTCTTGCTAATACTGCACTGAGTTCCTGAAGAACCTTTGGATGTATATCATCAGGACCCGGCGTTTTGTTAGTCTTTAATTTTGTTACGATTTCACATGACTTTTTCTTGTGTTAACCCAATACCTGATAATAGTATGGATTTATTTGTTACATGTTGAGGCTCTTCAACCATTCCTTGTTCCCTTGTTTATATGGATACAAGTAGAAGGCTAGGCCTGAATTTGTAGGAGGGGCTGGAGGCTATATAACACGGCTAAACCAGCCCCTTACTGTGTTCCATCAAGTTGTTTTGCATTTCGTTTGATTCATGTGGTTTAGAGACTCGTCACTGCCAGTACTCAGACTTACTCAGAAATCGGTACAGTTTCAACTAACTCAGACACGTCCATCCATGTTAACAATTACTTAAAAATAACAGTCCATCTCGCTTATCTTATCTCCACAGTATAATTTGCAAGACCAGATCAAGATCCAGCAGGTTGTTTTATTCAAACCTTATCATGTTTCCCTCACTAAAGCATCACCATTTCACTGTTCTTTCACGCTTCAGCCTGTGTGTAGAGAGCTTCTCTAGCACAGCATATTAATTATCTTTCCCTTCCACACTCATCGTAGCTGTCATTTTGCCTACTCCCAAACTGTGCCCTACAGCAAAACCAATAGGCACCATTCCTCTTACCAGGTTTCAAGCATGCATTAAAAATGCCGCTATAGTAATACATATCCCAGTCCTCCCTTTGGTCTGTCTCAGTCACAAGCACGTTCTTCACCCGTCCCCTCCACCGATCCGCCTCCTCATCTCCACTGATCAGTCTCCTCTCGGCCTGCAGTCCAATCTGCAGAGCATCACCCCCCCCAGTTGCTAGCATGGAATTTCATATTTATATTTCATCCATCCACTTCATTCCCATTTGGATCTCATACAACCTCAGCACACATCCTTCTTCTGTCCCGTCACCTGATCCACCTCCTCACTCCTCAGATCCGTCCACTCACAGCCTGCAACCATCTGCAGAACAGCGCTTCTCCAGTTGCCAGAATTTAACCCCATTTCCATTCATTACCACACTGCCTAGCACACGTCCTTCACTCTCCCCCGACTCACCTCCTCACCCCCTCCGATCCGTTTCCTCACAGCATGCAGCCTGTTTGCCTTACACCCCTTTTAAACACTGACCCTTTACACACTCCCAGATCACCACATAGCGCTCCCAGGCCCGAGATGTTGTCCATCTCCCCCCTTGGGGTAGAGCCACTCCTGACGTGATGCCCTCTTCTGGAGCTGAGCCCAGTAGGTATAAGCCTCCTGGAAGAAGTGCTTCTTGGTGAGAGGGGCTCAGTCCACCGTATACAGGCCTTTCTGTGGCCAGGACACGACCTAGTGGATGTTGGGCTCAATGCGGACGCAGTCCTGTAGCTTGAAGAGTCGCACTTGGCAGATACCACTGCAGACCTTGCTGCCATCCTCGTCCTCCTCTTGGTCGGAACTCACTGCTTCTCCTTCCTCCCTGTCACAAGGAGGGTGCTTCAGTTTCTTGACGCTGGCACTGTCCTTGGGGGTGTCCTGGTAAGCAAGTAGTTCATGCGGGTTGTGGCTATGTGATGAGCCTGGCCTGAGGGTGATATCTTCTCTATGATTATTCAGCAACATGAGTATTTGATGGCGTGTGTGCAAGTAGAGGTAAAAGTTAGTTGTGCTGAGACAGAATGCGGAGAAGTGGAGTTACTGGAATAGCAACATGGTTTATTTGTATTGCTGGCGAATGCTAGACGTGCTTTATTTGTATTCATTGCTAGGTAATGTAGAGGGGGGCCAAGTTTAAGGGCAAAACAGAAACAGGAATTAGCAGGCTTTGTGGAGAAAGGTGCCAGGCAGGACTACTGCTGCAGCAGAGCCTTGTGATAGGCGATGTTTGATCATGGTAATAAAGTGAGGCCAAAGTTGTGTGGTGTGTGTGTTTGTGTGTGTGTGTGTGTCTCTGTGGTGTAGAAGCGAGTGGCAGATGTTTTTTTCTCAGTGTGTGTGTGTGTGTGTGTGTGTGTGTGTGTGTGTTGTAGGAGAGAGTGGCAGCCATATTTTTGGGTCAGTTTTGTTGTATAGTGGTGGGCGGGCTCCCCTGCAACTCCTGTAAATATCAGGCCCCCATTTAATCACCCAATGGGAGCAGTAACTCCTCCTTACAGCCGCCCCTGGGTGTGTTTTGCCAGGCACAAAGTCTTCTTTTATATAGATATTTAGGGTGCAGGAATATAGTTTATTTGGATATTTATTTACTATAACACATAGAGTGGTGGTGGTGTTAGTGAGTATTCATTGCTGCCCCTACATATAATTATATATAGGGTGGGGTGGTTAATTTTTCACTTCAGTGGAGCTCGTTTAGAGCCCAAATTCTTTTACTCACTCACCCTTTTGATCATCATACAAATATCACTATGACAGCAGCCATCTATCCAGTCTTTTTCGTTTTTTTAAGACCTGGGGAATTTACAGTCTCCAATCAAAACTCCCACTTTTTAACAAAATTAATCATGAAAATCATTATTCACTTACATTAGCCAAATCAAAAACTGACACTTTAGGTTTAGGGGTCTCTATTCAGTATTACCCCTCAGGTGACCAATGGTGCCCAGTTGCTACTTTAGACAATCTGACTTCTTTTTTTGGCCCATAATCCACATAATAGCCCTCTACTGCCCATGCTCAACGGTCCTTCGGTACTAGCACATTCATCAGCTACCTCAGAACTCTCATCACTCGTCTACATCTCAACCCATACTCTTATTCAGGTCATTAATTTCGAATAGGAGCCACATCATCAGCATCCAAAAACAAGATTCCAGCACATATTATACAGAAAATAGGCCGATGGAAGTCATCTTGCTTCAATAGATATATTCTCAATCCCAACCAAGAAATAAAACATGCATTCCGCTCACTTACTCAGTAACATTATCCCTACCACAATGTCCCCCCCCACCTACACCCTTTCCTTTTTCTCACTTACAATCAGGTGAACCCTCTAATCGGCTCACTCACTTTTACGAACTTGGGTTCTAGTGAACCTAAGTATAGTCACTCTCTTACGTTATATTTGCACTATTCTTATCACTATTGGGCTGTAAGACCTGACTACAAGTAGAAGGTTAGGCCTGAATTTGTAGGAGGGGCTGAAGTCTATATAACACGGCTAAACCAGCCCCTTATTGTGTTTAATCACAGTGCATTGTGGTCGTCCCCCCACCTACACCCTTTCCTTTTTCTCACTTCCAATCAGGTGAGCCCTCTAATCGGCTCACTCCCTTTTACAAACTTGGGTTCTAGAGAACCTAAGTATAGCCACACCTCTTCACTCTTTTACGTTATATTTGCACTATCCTTATCACTATTCAGCCTTAAGACCTGACTACAAAAAAGTGTTTAGAACATCTGCCTTTTCCTTATCCTCTTTGATCAACTCACCCATCTCATTTTTGAAATGCACTCCCACTTAAGTCTTTTTTGCTATTTCTGTATTTGAACATTTTTGCATTAGCCTGGCTCCCCCATACAATTCAAATTTAATTATCTATTTTTTGCTAACCTAATTGCCTTTTTGCAATCTTTGTTGTACTCCCTGTATTTCAAGAATTAATGTTCTGTTCCTTTAGACTTAATCGTTTAAATACCTTTTTTTTTTTCTTGCCATTTCTTTCTTTACATTTGCAGTGAACCACATTGGCCTTGATCTACTTCTTTTGCATCTGTTCCCCACTGGTATATACCGTTGAATACATTTCTGTGAACTACATTTAAATTCTGACCATTTTCCCCTCCAAATTTTTTCTTTAAATAAATTATCCCAGTCGATGTGTTTCATTGATGCTTTTAACATTTTGAATTTAGCTTTTTAAAAAAAAAAAAAAAAAATAAGAGTTTTGGTTGAGCCTATACAGTTTTGCTTTGCAGAATGTAATCAAGTTGTGATTACAGTTCTATGTCATTCGTTATCACTAGGTCCAATACATTGTTATTTTTTTTGTCGGCACTTCCACCATTTTGACATGTATCTATCGTTAAGCATTCTTGCAAACATCCTTCCTGTAGCACTCTGACAGTTCTCATGTCTCCAGTTGACATCTGGATAGATAAAATCTCCCATAATTATAGTATGCCCAAAATGTGCAGCTTTCCTCATTTGCAATAGCAGTTGAGCCCTGACATTCTCATCAATATTTGGTGGTTTGTAGCGTATACCCACCACCACCATTTTTTTTAACCTTGTACATCACAGTTACCCTACCCTCACTTTCTACCCACAAAGTCTGCACATTATGGACTCCACATTATTGGATCTAGCTATGGTTTCAAATAGAAGCACACACCTCCCCCTGTTATATTATTTCTGTCTCTCTCCTAAATGGGGAGCCCTCTATATTTACAGCCCAATCATTTGTATCATCCCACCATGTTTCAGTTATAACAATTATGTCCCAGAACTCATTAACCACCACCAGTTCTAGTTATCCAGTTTTATCTGCCATATTTCTTGCATTCACCAACATACCAAACATACAATTACTTTTGATGTCTTTACATATTTTTCCCACTTGCCTTTTTTCTACATCTTCATTTAATAGGGGTTCATCCATATTGGCTACATTTATCCCCACCCCTTCTCCACCTCATGATCATTTATCTACCCCATTTTTGCTATCCATACCAACCCCACCTTTTCTAATTTAAAAAAATAAATGCCCTTTGTTGCGCTGGAAGTCATATTTCTCCCTTCAATTTCTGGATAGTTGGAATCTCTCATTATGGTTACATTTCCTGACCACGAAACCTTTTCCATTTCTATTAACAGTTGGGCTTCCTCAGACTCCCCAGTATTAAATGGCTTGCAGCAAATACCCATTAACATCTTTTTTTTTTTATTATGTGTGTTACCAGTGTGTATTTCAACCCACAGGGCCTCTACATTCTCTATGGACCCTTCATATATATCTTCCCTTGTACTAGGTTTTAAATAATGCTTTACATATAGGCATACCCCCTCTCCTTTTATTATACATATCCCTCTTAAAAATGAATAACCCTCTAGATTGACTGCCAAGTCATATGTATAATCTAGCCAGGTTTCAGACCAATTAGATCATACTGCTCATATATTGCAATCATTTTTAGTTCCACCATTTTACCAGCCAGCCTACGAGCATTTACCTGCCTAAATTTTATCTTATTGCCATTTTGAAAAAAAAAGAACATTTTGTAAAATGTATTTGCCCTTTATCAGACTGTAAGATTGACAATTCCCTATTAGGTGGACTAGACCATTACCCCTCTCCACCCCAGTGCCCCTTCTCTAACCCCGTTTCCTCAGTTATACTACCTTCTTCATCCTGTGTTGACCCTCCCCCCGCCTTTTCTACTTTAAAGTCTCCTCTAACCATCCTAGCACTGTGGCCCCCTTTCCAGTAAGGTGAAATCCATGTACACTATAAAGATTGCCCGCAAGGAAAAAGACTGCCCAGTGCTATAGGAACCCAAACCACTCCTGCTTACACAAAGTCTTTAGACACTCCCTTATCTTTCTAATCTCCCATTGCCTTTCAAGTTTTAATTCTATCATCACAACTAAACTCTGATTGGCTTTAAATCAATCAGAGCTTGAACAACTTCCACCAATGAATGGCTTTGAGTAAGAAGTTATATATATATATATATATATCTTCTTATTAATGGCTATTGATTAGCTAGGAGTTTTTGCAAGCTTAATGCTAATATGTGCTCACAGCAGAGCTCATTATTGACTGAATCAACCTAGTCAGGATCTATTATTTCATCCCACAGTTTTTTGTTACTTTTAAATCTATTCTTGAAACTAAAAGAGAGGACCAGGGTATGGAGGATGTGCTGAGTTGTTTCTCTTGAAAGGTAAGTTAAAGTGTTTTAGCCTCACTTCTATTTGAGAAGTGTTGGATGTAGACATATGGCGATGTTATCCCGACAGAATTTAAGGACACCTTGACCAATTGTAAACTCTTGAGAATAAAAAATCCCTCATGCTTTTATTAGAAAGGCATGGGATAATAACATGATGTCTAATTTAATTACGAATAATGTGTAATTTTTTTTTTTTCCATTTAGCCATGTTCATCTACATGTCATCAGTGAAGACTTTGATTCACCTTGCCTCAAAAACAAAAAACACTGGAACTCATTCACTACCGATTACTTTATACCATCCAAAGGTTAGAATCTGTTTTTTATGTTTGCTGACAAAATTGTGACCTTAGATTTGCTTATTTAAACAGGGACGTTATCATGGGATTATATACAGTCTCATGTATAACGTTAGTGAATTACTTACCAGTTCCTTGACTATGATTGCTTGATAATATGTACTATAAAAAATGATCTTGTCACTTGACAAATTAATGGCAATGATATCTGGAAGCAATTATTTCATAACTTTGTGCTATTGTCTTGTCAGATGTTATTGAAATGGTAAAGATGAAGGGTAGAGTTACTGTCCAAGATGGAATTTCTGAACTTCTGAAATCTCCTCTTCAGTGCCACGTGTGCAGGCAGCCACAAACGACCATGCCTCAGTTAAAGGAACATTTGAAGAAACATTTTAGACCCTAACAATACACATTTTATCACCACAACTGGTTACAAACCATATTTATATCAAGACACATTATTGTGCCATAAATTTAAAAATTCTCTTGATTTTGAAGGTTTGATTGATTTGCTTCCCATTTATAAACTTTTGCCCTTGATAAATATTTGCCAAATGCTTGTTACTTGAATGTCCTTTATAAATATTTAGGAAAGGAATATTAGGCATATATAAAACCAAACTGGAGTGATTATGGGAAAAACCAAATGCACCATAACAGAAGGGATCAATAAAAAGTCCCCAAATTCCCATTTATGTAAACTGAGAGCTTTTTAGCTCATTCAGTGCTAGAGAGGCTTCTGACACTTTGCTTTTGTAATGTGTTGGAAACCTCTGGCATTTGGTGTGTTAAATGTTTTATTTAAATTAACTGGACAATTTATTTGTCTCCTATAGTTGAGTTTGTTTGCGCTAGAATTAGTCCGTTTTGCTTTCTACAAATATGGGCAATTATTCCTTATTATTTTTGAGATTCTGCTTGTGTTTTGGTTTAACCATTTGAGTGCCGGAGAGGTATGCAACGCATTGCAGAGCAATGTGTTGTGTACCTCTCCAGCATTCAAAGGAATAAGGCTGTTTTCTGTATTGTGCGTTAAGGGAAAAAAAAAAAAAAGTAATGGAATGCTAATTTGATAATTAGGTATGTTTTTATATGAGAACTTTTCATTTACAAGTATACACAACTCAATGTTTATAAATGTAGTAATTAGGCTTTCATGTAAAAGTTAAGATCAAACAATAAAAACAAGTTTAAGTTTACCATTGTTGACGTTTGGTTATTCCAATAAAACTCATTTTTACCTCAATCATTTGGTAACTTTTCAAACAATAAGATGTTAGGCGTGTCATCTTATAGCGATACACTTACATTTGTCATGTAAAGATGGGAAATTTTGGTAATAAATAATTTAATTGATGTGAACTCATTTTATGCGTAAAACATGTACAGGGTAATTAGGATTATTGCAATTTACCATAGTTTTCTATACCTCTACCCAGGAACGGATTTAAGGCAGAGTAGGAGTCTGCCTACAGACGCCCCTCTGTTATTGGGACCCATTTTTTTTTTTTTTTTAAATTATTATTCTAACCACATATTCCGTCATGTCTGCGCCTCTTTTGGCACAGACCTTTAGCTCCAGAGCTCCCTCGTGAGTTCTTTAGTAATGCAGAGTACTGGGAGATGACATCATCTCCCAGCACTCTGCATTACTGAGCAGAACACCACCTGGGAGCTCCAGCAGTTACAGGTCTGTGCCAAAGGAGGCGCAGACCTGTCCTGCCATGCCGCTGGACCACCAGGGAGGAGGTAGGAAACGGGGGTGGCTGCAATGTGAGGGCAATATGAAGCTGATGGAGGGCAGTGAGGGCAAAGTGGAGCTGATGTGGGCAATTTGAGGGCAGTATGGAGCTGATGGCTGGCAATTTGAGGGCATTATGGAGCTGATGGGGGCAATATAGAGATGATGGGACAGTGTTAAGATGATAGGGGCAATGAGAGGGCAATATGGACATGAAGGAGGGCAAGTAGTAGCTGATGGAGTAATATAGAGCTGATGGGGAAATGTGGAGATAAGGGCAATGTGAGGGCAATATGGAGCTGATGGGGTGCAAGTTGGAGCTGATGGGGGCAATATGGAGCTGATGGGGGCAATGTGAGGGCAATATGAAGCTGATGGGGGGCAATGTGAAGCTGATGGGGGGCAATGTGAGGGCAATATGGAGCTGATGGGGGGCAAGTTGTAACTGATGGGGGCAATATGGAGCTGATGGGGCAATGTGAAGATAATAGGGGCAATGAGAGGGCAATATGGACATGATGGGGGCAGTGTGGAGATTAGGAGCATTGTGGAGGTGTCAAGTGGAGATAGCCAATGGGGGGGGGCTTCAGATTTCTGTGCCTACAGGCTCCTGCCTCTACATCCATAGCAGCCAATTCTACAGTGAGTAAGTTAAACAAAATAAAGAAAAACTCTCCCAAATAAGCGAATGCAAAAAAAAAAAAAAAGTCTTGAATCTACACTTAAAACTGACTTCTTGTGTCCTGCCACCGTTGAAGATGGCTGTGTGCTGAGTGTGCTCCTGACCCTGCTTCTCTTTATGCCTCCCTATCAGCTTCATTTCTCTGCTATTTACCCTACAACCCACTTGGATGTACCCTTTACCCGGAGATGTCCATGAGGAAGAAGAAACATAGCACGATTATGACTTATTTGTAGGTTCATACCCCTCCGTCTTCTTCAGCTTCCATCTTCCCGTCTCCTACTAAGATGGCCACTTCCAGAAAGGAAAACAAGCTGCATTCTGAGGCTGATCCTCTTACTAAGGCTGATCTGCGTGCCTTGCTGACTAAGGACGATCTCAATAAATTCATATTGAAAGATGATATACGGCACTTACCTTCTTGGCAGGATATCGAGGAGATTATGCTAGATTTACGCACAAGCCTACAAGCTGGTATCTCGGGCCTGAGTGCCGACATCAAGCACATTGGTTCTAGAGTGGCAGATCTGGAGAATACTTCCGAGGGCCTGCTCGCTTCGCATCAGGACTTGCATCACCGCCTTTCCTCCCAGGAGGACGAACTAAAACACCTTTGCATACTGTTGGATGATGTGGAAAATCGTGGTCGCTGTAACAATATTAGAGTACAGGACTTACCTAAAACTATTCCTGCTTCGGAACTGGTGGTGGCTCTTCAGACAATCTTTGCTTTGTTGCTTGAAGTTCCTGTGGTGGAGGTACGGATTGAGAGGGCGCATAGAGCTCTTAGGCCCCGCATTGCGTCCTCGGATAAAGTACGAGATGTGGTGTGCTATCTACTCTCCTTCTCACAAAAAGATTCTATCATGAGGAAAGCTCGGCTGAAGCATGAAATCAAATATAATGGTGCTGTTGTGCAACTCTTTAATGACTTGTCCCCATATACGCTACAGATGTGACGTGCATTTAAGCCCTTAACGGATGCCCTGAGGGAAAATCATATCTTATACCGCTGGGGATTTCCGTTTGCGCTCATTGTGACCCATAATGGCACTACCCATGTCCTAAAATCATCTGCAGACGCCCAGGCTCTGTGTGCTGCGCTAAATTTTGCCCCGGTACAACTGAGGGAGCCTTGTATCCAGCAAAAGCAACGCCTTCTACCGGTACATCTCCAGGCGCAGCGTTGGCTAACCTCTCCAATTAATAAGAGGAAGGGTGCTGTCATCTGTGCTTCTGAGCCTTCATCCTCTCCACCAGCTGCAACTTGAGAGATCCGTGGACTTAGCAACATGTTTTTTCCATCTACTAATTTGGATGTGTTATTTCACTGGAACTTTTGGGTGGTATGATATCTGTTCTTTTAGTTTAACATTTGTTATATTATGAGATGGGTTCACCTCTTACTTATGTATAAGGTTTAACCACTATTATTGATCACAGTGCCCTTCTATGCGGTATTGTGTTTGATGCACTTCTAAGGGATTAGTTCATGTACATGTGGGTTTGCATTTCAGGTGGGGTGGGTTTACTTATTTGCTTCTTGTAGTTTTTTCGCTTTTTTCGCTCGGGGGATTTGGCGGATTTTTTTTTTTTTAATTTATGGTTTCATTACTTCGGTTTGGATTCCCCGACCGACTGCCTATAGTGACATGTTATGTTTATTGGGATATTGTTCATTTCGTTTCCTGACATCTCGCTGTAGGTTTCTAGATTTACTCCTGCGCTTTGTTTATTGGGACTCTTCTGTGGCCTGCTGGGGTCCGGGGGGGGGGGGGCGGCTCTGCGGGTTGTGGCTCCCTCCTCGGCTCCCTGCGGTTCCCAAAGCTTTTTGGGGTCGACCTTTTTGGAGTTGATATTTTCTAGTATGTTTTTTACTATTTCCCCACGAACTTACCGCATTACCATCTCTTTGTTTTTGCACTTTATTTTATTACTTATATTGCAGTTTACATTACTGTTCAAACTGTTTCTGGTGGATTCCCGTTGGGCGCTTCAGGTTGCTTTCATCTCAATTGGGTGTCGCCTTGCTGCTTTGTTATGGCAGTCATTTATGTACCAGACCCCCACAGCTTGGGATTGCCTCCTGTCGCGCACCGGGAAGCTACCACTACTCACTCTTGCTTACTGTTGTCTCCTTTCTTTCTTTCCTCTCTCTTTTCTTGACCTACCTTTTCTTAGGTACTTTGTTATCCCTTTTCCCTCTCTCTTTTATACAATTTCACGGTCACTGCATGTCCACCCCTCCATTTAGGATTTGGTTTAGCTTTTACGGTCTCCCTTATAGATGACACTTTTACACTACGCTGTCTCTCCTTGAATACCCGAGGCTTAAACTCACCTTATAAATGCAATCTGCTTTTACGTGATTGTAGGAAATTGCATGCTCATATTTGTTCCTTTTCTATTTGATTCACAGCTGCAGGACTCTGAGGGTCGCTACTTGTTTATTAGGGGCTCAGTGGGAGATGTGTTTTTGACCATGGCTGCGCTGTATGCTCCTAATACTGGCCAAGCCACATTTGTTTCCAGGGCCTTGTCTTGTTTGGCGGAATTCCGCAAAGGATTAATACTCTTAGGGGGCGACTTTAATGTTCCTTTAGTACCAGCGATTGATAGTTCAGCTGCTAGGTCATCCCTCCCCCTCCGGGCTCTATCTAACATTAATAAATCTATTAGGCAACTTAACTTGATTGACGCCTGGCGCTTCCAAAACCCTACGGCTAAGAACTATACTTTTTACTCTTTCCCTGGTCACTCTTACTCTGGTATAGATTTTCTTTTACTTTCCCAATCTCATCTTCAATATTTGGATGACACTGACATTCTTCCTCGGACTTGGTCTGATCATTCCCCTATTACACTTTCCTTAAAGCTTCTGCTTTCCCTACAGAGAAGTTCTACTTGGACGTTGGATCCTTCCCTCTTACAGGACAATACCTTTTGTGAGGATTTGGAGAAATGTATAGCTGACTTCCTTGCTATTAATATTCCTTCTGTCCCTTCGGCACTTACGGTGTGTCAGACCTTGAAGTGTTATTTACGAGGTTTATTTATCAAGCGGGCTGCTTATTTAAAACGTCAGCGGGAGGCGGAGTTGGACATTCTTTTATCTGATCTGCAACTGTTAGAAACCCATCATAAATCTTCCTTAGACCCTAATGATTTGGACCTCCTCATCCAAACGAGGAATAATCTCAATTCTCTTCTTCGATCTAAAGCTGCCAAGTCGTTCACTAGGGCACAGGCCTCCTATTATGAATGTAATAATAAATGTGGTAGACTGTTGTCCTTGCAGACTAAGGATTGTGGCCCTTCGGCCTCCATTGCCCAGTTGGAGGCTGAGGACTCTTCTTTGGTGCGCGATTACCCGACTGTGGCGGAAATTTTTCGCCGCTTTTATGAGAAGTTGTACACTTTGCCATGTCTCACACCTGGCACCCCCTTGTCTTCGGCATCTTATGATGCCTCCTCCAATATGCCAAAATTTTCACCTGCTCAGATCGCTTCTTTGGAGGACGATATTGTTCAACGTGATCTTGATGATGCCATTCGACAGACACCGTCTGGTAAGTCTCCAGGACCCGATGGCTTTCCTCTCATGTTCTATAAAAGATTCTCTAAGCACTTGTTGCCTCTTTTATTGCGTGTTTTTAATGAATTACCGGATTCCGTATCTTCACATATGTCCTTCATGGAGGCACATATCTCCCTGATTTTGAAACCAGGAAAAGACCCCAAACTTCCTGCTAGTTATCCCCCTATTTCTTTACTCAATATTGATACTAAGCTATATGCTAAAATCTTGTGTAATAAACTTGCACCGTTGCTTCCTACTGTTATCGATCCCTATCAAGTTGGTTTTGTACAGGGACGGGAAGCCAAAGATAACACTATGAAGCTGGTTCAGCTTATAGATTTTGCCCATTCCCAATCTCAGCCTATGTTTTGCTTAGCGATCGACGCCGAGAAGGCTTTTGATCGGGTATCCTGGGACTTCATAGTATCGGTTTTAACTCATGTGGGCCTAGGTCCACGTTTTTTTGGCATTCGCCAAGGCTCTATACACTTGTCCATTGGCCAGAGTTCGGGTTAATGGTTTACTCTCAGATCTTTTTACTCTTAAGAATGGTACCCGTCAGGGTTGCCCTTTGTCTCCTACCATATTTGTGCTAGTTATTGAAACTTTGGCCTGCGTACTTAGGTCTAATGATGCAGTAGTAGGGATCCACACAGGATCTAGGGAACATAAACTCTCACTGTTTGCGGTTGACCTAATTCTATCCTTGTCCAACCCTGCTTCCTTGCTCCCGGCGATCATGTCTGAACTATCATGTTTTGGGGCGGTTTCAAACTTTAAGCCTAACTGGTCTAAATCTGAAATCATGAACGTCAATATCCCCCGTGCACAATGGTTGTCTATATCTCACTCTACCCCTTTTAAAGTGGCTTCTCATAAATTGAAATATTTAGGAATTTTCCTTGCTCCTAGTTCTACCACGGTCTCTTCGAACTATTCCCCCCTTTTGTCCACTCTGTCCTCGGACTTCCAGCACTGGTCTAAACTTTATATTTCTTGGATAGGGAAAATCAACTTGGTAAAAATGGTGGTGTTGCCCAGGATTCTTTACCTTTTCCATACACTCCCGATACATCTTCCTTTCTCCTTTCTTAAATCACTTAAATGCCTTATTAATAGATTTGTTTGGATCTTTAAGCCCCCAAGACTTATGATGTTGGATTTGGCCCGTTCAAAACCTACTGGAGGTCTGGCTCCCCCTGTCATTGCCACGTACTCTTGGATTTAGCCCGTTCAAAACCTACTGGAGGTCTGGCTCTCCCTGTCATTGCCACGTACTATCAGGCAGCGCAGCTTTCCCTTGTTGGACATTGGCTTCATCCAGATAGTTCAAAGTTGTGGCTTAGTGTGATGGCTGACATGACTGCGCCAATCCCTCTTTGTAGTCTCCCCTGGTACCCTAGGGACAGGAGACCTTCCTTTGCAACTCCTAATTCACTTTGTTGCTAGATTCTCATCATTTTGGATTCTCTCCTACGTCGCAATCCTACCTGGTCTTCTAGACCTTCTCCCTTATCATCTATTGTGAATAACCCCAACTTTCTACCCGGGTCCCCTGTTGATTCTTTCTCTCGTTGGCGAACTGGTGGCACTCTATTCATTTTCCAAGTCCTCCATGGTAACAAGTTGGGTACGTTTGATCAACTTCAGGATCTCTTTGGCTTAGACCCAGGTGACTATTGGTAATACAGACAACTACATAGTTACCTTACTTCCCCGATGGTTCATACTCGGTGCTTATGTCCCTTGACATCTTTTGAATCTCCCTTTGCTGAAATCTTGCCTAAGCATCGCACGACTGCCGTCATATATAAGGTTCTTATATCGCTTCAGACTAAGCCCACTGAAACCATTCGTAGACGCTGGGAAGCTGATCTATCCATATCTGTCTCTGATGAGTTATGGCTTTCCATTCAACGTTCCATACCTACCAGCTCTAGGAACGTTTTAACAGTAGAGATGAATTATAAGCTGCTCAATCGCTGGTACAGGACCCCTGAATACTTACATCGCGTTTTCCCCACTGTTTCGCCACTTTGTTGGAGATGTCAGATGGGACTGGGCTCCCTGTTACATATTTGGTGGTCATGCCGGTTAATCCAGCCTTTTTAGCGGGATGTTAGTCGTTATGCATCTTCTTGCTGCTCTACGAACTTGTTCCTTACACCCGAGATGATCTTTTTGGGTGTTCGTCCCTCGGTCCTGCAGCTTTCTCCTCCTAGCTTCCGGATGCTCCAATTTATGCTCCATGCTGCAAAATTATGCATTCCTATTCTCTGGAAGTCCACTTCGATCCCTTCTTCTTCCATGTGGCTTGCCCATTTATCCTCAATACTTATTTTGGAACGCACTTTACAATGGCCATCCTTGGCTGCGGAGTCTTTCTCTGAGATTTGGTGTTTATGGCAGAAATTTTGTCAGTCTTTGCAAATTGACTCTCCACAGACTTTAGACCTCGTTAGTCAATGACCGTCTTCTCTTCTCTCTCTTCATTAATTACCTCTTCTTTCCTTCTTTCTTTTATACTTCTTCCTTCGTCTCCTCTCTCTGTCTTTCTCTTTCTTCTTATACATTCTTTATTCCTTCCGTGAGAATGTTCTATGTTCTGACTTTTCAAGAAGTGCTACTGTACTCTGTTTTTATATGCTGTATCCACTCTACTTATTTGTTCTTTGTAATGAAAGATACTATTGTACTTTTATGCTACTGATTTTATTAATCACACAATTTGTAATGTATCTGAGTTTTCTATTTCCCCCCTCCTTCATCTTTTTTCTTTTCCTGTACCCCTGTTGGTTTCAATAAAGCTTTTTATATTAAAAAAAACTGACTTCTCCTGAGGCATGAACTCTTAAGAGGAAAATATATCTGACTCGATCCAGAGGGCCACATTTACAAACTGGATTTTTAGCATCGGCCTGCACTTAGCTGCAAAGCTGACTACCTGAAAATAGTCTCTGTTCCCACTTTGCACCTTAGATGGACAGGAGGGAGTGCATAATCATGTGTATAATCTAAATCATTAGAGTGCTCAAGGCAAAATGCTAATGATGCATAAATGGGTCATTCTCACAAAACCATTAAAACACCATGGCAGTAATGATTTTTAATGTAAAACTTGTAATTTAGGAATATAGTAAAGCATCATAATAAAGATAATAGTGTTCTCTACCTTGCACAAAGAATATTTTCAACATAAGAAGAAATTATTTTTGTTTTTATTGCATTTAGTGCTGAATTTCTCATTACTGCAATGTGTCCAAATATGTCTGAATGTATATTATGTTGTAATTTAAACAGAGTAAAATGAAAATATTCAGAAAAAAATATAAGTATAGTCTACTAGAAGTTCTCACATGACAGAAAAATGATTAACTGAATAATCACGTATAATATTAATCACAATATAGTGGAAAAAGTGTCCATGACTGATGTTCTCATCCTCCGCAAAATTTTTAATCAACTGTTTACACGCACACAGAGAATTTTAAATAAAGTTCGATTTGGAAGCAACACATCTGCCAGAACCTTCAAGATGGATACGAGGTAAGCAGATCTCTTTATATTTCTCCAGTTAAAAGTTAAACATTCTCTTGTCAGACGGTGTACACGACAGTATTAATTATCATTACCGATACAGTTAGTTTTTCACATTTAGGAAAAGTTACATTTAAAATTTTCAATGAAAATATACTTCATTAATGTCTTATTATGTACATTGAGTAAATATTTGCTTAGTCATCATTGCTTTTCTATTCTAAGCAAAACATGTTAAGGTCACTCATCCTCCGCAACACCATTCTCACTTACCGCTACTATTTAAGTCCAGTTGCAGTAGAGAGAACTTCTGTTTCGGTAATGAGAATTTAATCATACAAATTATTTTTAAATGTATATTATGGGGGCATGGCCTGGCACTCGGCGGGAATGGCAGCACTTTAGAGGGGCTCCTGTGTAAGCTGGGGATTATTCAGCCTATAGACCAAAATATTTTGCTGGCGAGCTCTATTTTTTGGCTGACGAGATGTCCACTCAAAGGACAAACGACAGCAAGATTAAATGCTAAAATTTCTTACCCCAAAGGAGCAGAAAAAGGCCCTGAAGCTGTCTGGCTCTCTGTCTCAAAATGGCGCCCGGGGAGAACCTGAGGACGACGGGTTTTCAGAGATGGATGATGCAGCATCTACCTCCTCTCGTACGACTACTTCCCAAATGGGGGATATTAAAGCTATGCTTTAAACACTACGTACGCAGATAAAAGGCGATGTACCTGCTATAGCAAACGAACTACGCAGTGATATTAACCCCTTTCCGACAATGGACGTACATGTACGTCCTCTGTGGCTGTCACTTAGTGACAGAGGACGTACATGTACGTCCAGGAAATCCGGATCCCCACAAGGCTGCACCCCGTTTGGGGACACCAGATTCATCTAAAAAAAAAAAAAAAATGTTAGATGGGCGTTAAGTGACGGCCGCTCCTGCACGCGGCTGTCACTAAGGGGTTAAAGAAATTGGAGAAAGAACCTCCCATGTGGAGGACAAGGTGGATGAGGTGATAGACGCACATAATGTCCTGGCAGATCAACATGCTGAGTTGGTAAAGGAACTTCAGTTTTTGAGGGCCAAGATGTGTGACCTGGAAGATCGATCTAGGCTCAATAATCTCAGAATCTGGGGGATTCCGGAGGAGGTGCAGCCTGCGGGCCTCAAGGCTGTTGAAGAGACCTCTATGTTTAACTGGGTCTCACCCTTTCTCGGGGCAGGCCGCGGCGCGGGCATACCCTATTCTGGCAGAGTTGGGAGGCTGGGTGGCAGACTGGAAGCAGGAGGTTGGTTTTGGGTGATGGATCCTTTGGGTGGGCGCGTGTGTGTGTGTTAGTCCGGGATTGCTGAGCTATGATGGAGCGGCTCCCGGACTGGCCTCCATACTCGTGTCTGGTACCTGGGGGTATAGAACGCGGGGGTTGAGGTTCGGGATTAAACTACCTCTGTATTGTTTCTTTAGGGTAACAATTGCATGTTGTTGGTTAAATGCTTACAAGGGATGTGGTTATTGTTATGAAGGGGTGTATAACGTATCAATAATTTAATGTATTTAAAAGTGTATGACATGAGCTGCGCACAATAATATCACCCATACCCAGGCGCTGAGATATTACAGTTCTATATAGTCTCCCCATGTCCACTAGTAGACCTCTCCTGGTTTTAGTTTTAATTTTAGTAGATGCCCTTGACCTCCCCTGGGAAGTCTGGACTCCATTTTGACACCCAGTTTTTGAGATATAGTTTTTATGCCTCTTTTCCTCGTTAGACCCATTTTTATTACACCATTCAGAATTGTGGTTTTGCACCTAGTGAAAACTTAACTGGTCCCTGGCTGCACGTTCTTTCCTTCTTTCTCTGCCTTAATTTTTGCGGATTGTAAGTGTCACCCCTCTCTCATCTGGGTATGAGGTTTGTGCTTTGGACTTCTTTTTTTGTTTTATACTATTTGAGCATTGCACTGTATGTTGGCTGCTCTATTGAGCAGCTCTCTTTTTCCTCTCTTGGCTTCTGTATCTGTTCTATTTCTTTCCCACAGATTTTCTACCCTTGTACCTCCTTCCTCAGACTCTGTATTTTCCTTCCCATTGTTCCTCCCCCCCTTGTTTTGTTGGTCGTTATGCTAGCGATATCGGATCTACACGGGCTCCTCCCTGTGAACGTGTGGTGGAGCCATCCCTTAGCTGGTTATATGCACCTTACCTTTTCCAACCTTGGCCTCTTACCTGACTCAGTGATATGACAGATGCCCACTTTTGAACTCTCTTACTTGAGCGGTTACCCAGCGCGCTCCTTGTTTTTCAGTAGGTTATGAGCATAAAGTTATTATCTATGAATGTCAAGGGGCTCAATACCCCTCACAAGCAACGTTTACTATTCCAGGAGGCTCGTAGAAGTGCTTCACACATATTATGTATTCAGGAGACTCACTTCGCTGCGGGTAGGGTTCCTGTAGTTGTTTCTAAACACTTTACTACTGCTTTTCATTCTACCTCCCCATCTAAACGAGCAGGGGTCTCCATAGCACTAGGCTTTCCTTTTGTCTCTGGGATGCTTATGCTCGCATTGTCCCAGAACTGCGGCAGTTTACCCCCACCACTTCGCTGCGTACTTTGGAATTTGTGATTCCTTATTCTATCTATGCATCCTGGTATAAGGCGGGCATGGGGTCTTTAAACGACATTCTCTCTGGGAATACGTTGATGCTGTTTAGTGATATCCAGTCCAAACCAGGTTTATGGTGTTCTTTTCTTTGTAATGGTATATTTGCTAATATTGGCAAAACTGATGTATATGATGTTTCATGGTACTACCGATTTAAAAAAAAAAAAAAAAAATGTTTACAATAAATGCTATTATTTCCAAAAAAAGTAATTAGTAAATATATTGGACTAGATTATATTTGAATGATTAGCTTTACCAATGCTCTGGTTAAATTTCCAACTTCATAAACTTTAATGGAGTTGGAAATTTAAAGGGATAGTAATACTTTCTTATAAAAATCTCTAAAATTGTAAATATTAATAATAGAATAAGCTAATTCCCAGGTCTCAAATCTTCATGGTTTTTGTGTTCGTAGCATTTAAACTTCCCCCCCTCCCTCCCCTTTTTCATATGTCAGCACTCTAGCTGACAAATGCATTTGACCAGACGGAGGCTCTTCAGCAGAGTTGAAAATGCAATGTTTATGAAGAAATAATTTATTGGAACAGTCTACAAATGTGCTTGCAAACCAAGCACACTTTGTAGACCGTTGTAATGAAGTATTTCTTCATAAACATTGCATTTTCAGCTCTGCAGAAGAGCCTACGTCTGGTCAAAAGACCGGATTCTGCATCTGTCAGCTAGAGCGCAGATGTATGAAAAAGGGGAGGGAGGGGGGAAGTTTAAATGCTACGAATAGAAATATATGAAGATATGAGACCTGGGAAATAGCTTATCCTAATTCTGTTATTAATATCTACAATTTTAGAGATTTTTAAAAGAAAGTATTACTATTCCTTTAAAGGGATAGTAATACTTAAAATGTAAAAAAAATTATGTTGTAGGGTTTATCCCCCTGAGTAAAACAAGGGTACTCACACTGCTGAAAGGTGTTTCATTCAAAAGTTATTAATTTTCAAAGTTGAATTTTTTAGGTGCAATATCACAGTGGCCTGAAATTGTACAGTGGCGCTGTTGCTATACCATCCTATGGAGAGTTATGGTCCCGGGACCAGAGCTGTCCATAGGATCGTGTAGCAACAGCGCCACTGTACAATTTCAGGCCACTGCGATATTGCACCTAAAAAATTCAACTTTGAAAATTAATAACTTTTGAATGAAATACCTTTCAGCAGTGGGAGTACTCTAGTTTTACTCATGGGGATAAACCCTACAACATATCTTTTTTTACATTTTAAGTATTACTATCCCTTTAACCAGAGCATTGGTAAAGTTTACCAATCAAATGTAATCTAGCCCATACTCACAAAATCTGTAAGCCATTCAATCCCTGCTAGAGGATGATGTGTCCATAAAAGTAACAATTTTCCCATGTTTTGAGACATGCTCATTTCATGGCATGTTTCCCTTTCCATTTCCAGATATCAAAAACGAAAACAAAATGGTAAAATCAAGAAAATGGAAGATCTGACAAAGAAAACGTGAAAAGAAGAAAAAACGGTTGTAGGAAAACTCAAAAAGGTATTATAGAAGAAAGAAACAGCTTAAAGCTGTTTTGTACACACCACCATCAAGTGAAGAAGGTACACATGGTGAAGAGTAAAATTTACAAGAAGACACTGCCTCCCCAAGAGAACAGCCATTCTCACCTCAGCAGGTAAAAGTGCCTTCCATCATATCACCTCCTAAAAGAAGAGAGATTTCCAGGACACCAGGACTAATGATGACATGTACCCCAAACAAATCACCCAAAAAGAGCAACCGAAGAAACAGACTATTAAAACTGAGGTCAAAGTTGCTCTACACAGAACAGAAGCTTCTGGAAAGGACCAAAGAGATTGCCAACCTAAAAATAAGATTGAAAAGACTTGATATGGTGGCCAAGAGGAGGCAGGTTAAGTTTCAACATGGAGGGCAAAGTGATCCAAAATAAAATGAGAAGGGGAAACCCATCAGAGAAAATTACCTAATAACAGCCAGAGAAGATTAATGTGCACACTTGTTAGCAACTTCCTTCATCAAGATGAAGTCTGCTCTATAATAAATGGGAAATCAGGAGAAATTCAGAAAAAGGGACAGATATTCCATAAGAGAGCCTTAACAGACACTATGGCAACTCTTCATAAAAGATTTCTGAGAATCCCAGGCACAGTCTTTCAATGGCTCAATTCTGTAAGCTTAAGCCATTTTGGATTCGCCAGAGAAGAGTCACAGACAGAGAAACACGTGCTTGCAAAATGCATAAAATCTTTGCCTTGAGGATAAAGAAGCTGCGCCAGCTTGGGGTCATAGAAACATCATCTCCGGGGATGTTGTACAGGCCAGTGTGTGCAGTGACAATGACATGTCCTGCATGTATAGGAAATGCAGTAATTGCAAGGATAATACATTTCACACAATACTGGATCCTTCAACGAAAGGAAACCTCATCACGTGGGAGGAGTGGGTCACTAAATCTGTACCAAAGAAATGTAAAGATGGGTCCACTGAAAAGAAGGAAGTGAAGAATGTGTTGCTTGTGAGAGACATTCCTGCATTGAAGAGCTGGTGGAACTCACACAGGACTACCTCTCACACTTCTCCAGACACACATATAAAATCAAGCATCAGTTTGAAAGACTGAGGAGATTGAGAAAGACCCTGACCCTGAATGATGTAGTGGTTCACATAGACTACAGTGAGAGCTATGCTTATAAATACACCAGGGAAATAAAAGAAACTCACTTTGGAGGTGGTAACCAGCAGGTAACCCTCCATACTGGAGTTATCTATCTTGGTGGGGGCAGGGAGGAGTCATTTGTATCACTGTCAGCCTGCCTTCAGCACAATGACACAGCCACATGGGCTCACCTTGACTCAGTACTGAGGAGAATACGAGAGGAGCATCCAAATGCCAGGAACATCCACTTCATCTTCGATGGGCCCACATCTCAATATCGGAATAGAACCAACTTTTACCTAGCCTCAACAGTGCCGTTCATGCGAGGATTTAAGTATGTAACATGGAATTTCACAGAGGCATCCCATGGAAAGGGAGCTGCTGATGGAGTGGGTGGTGCCCTGAAAAACCTGGCTGATAGCATTGCGTCTTATGGTACCAGCATATCAGATGCTGACATTCTTTGAACAGCTGAATCTCAAATCATCTGTGAGGCTCTTCAAAATAACAGAGGAGGACATCAAAACAAGTGGTGAATTAGTACCTACATACCTGAAGGCAATGCCAGGGATGATGAGAATTCATCAGGTGAGTTAGTTAAAAACAACAATATATTCAAACTAAATGTCAACTTCTTTCTTGCTTCCTTTTAAGACTGTAACACCTTTTCTTTCTTTTTTCTTTCTTTGACCCCAAACTTAAAGCTGATGAATCAGTTTCAAACTTCCAGGCAAGCTTTGTCAAGCAAACTTAAAACCTATTTAGTTGGATTCAAGACATTTTTTCAGTATGTGATGCAAGCATAAAGATTATTATATGCAGTCTGTAATCACTATGACTTTACAGGCATTAGATGTTGCACCATATTGAGCTTTGAGCATCATTCTTTACTTGTGACATGGTGTTTCGGTTTTCAGCATGTTATACTAATGTCAAATACTGATGTGAACATATGTCTGAGTTTACTGTCAGAGTTGGATTTTACCTAAAATTACTATTATTTTCTCCTTAAGCTGATATTAACAAAACCAGGCCTTATCAAGACACGAGAAGTGTCCTGCTTTTGTGATTTTACCTGTGGATGCGTCAATCCAAAAGAATTTGACTTCTGAGGCAAAGTGGAGTCAGAAAAGGAGACTGCTGAGCCAGTTTTGGAAGTGGGAAAGTGGGTCCTTGCACAATATGACAGAAAACTGTTCTCTGGCACCATCACACAGGCATGTAGAAATATTTGGTGGTATGGACATGTTAAGTTGTTGATGAAAAATCCTATTTAGTATTTTTTGTTTTACTTTCTTTCCGGATTGCCGATGGTCAATACGAGGTCGACACTATGAGTTGTGCTGGGCAGATCAGATTTTTGGTTAGCTAATTGATTTTCTACTACTGCATTAAAACCCTTGGTGGTCGTTAATTTTTCGGTAGTAAAATGTTTCATATGTTTTTAGCGTATGTTGTAATGTTGCCCTTTTTAGCCCTGTTCTAATGTTTTTGTTTGTGTTGTTGTTATGTGTCCTCTGTGTTATGAAGTTTTGAAGCATTGCAAAATGAAGTTGATTGAACGTGAATCCTATTTATTGATTACATTTTATATGTTTAGCCATACCACAGTCTTAGTATACTTATTATCATTACCGAAATAATCAAGCTAATTTCTGTAACCTATGTATCATTACCGCAATGGATGTTCATTTAACCCCTTAGCGACCCTTGACGTACCAGGACCGTCAAGGGTAAATTTGCTCCAAGGACCCTTGACGGTCCCGGTACGTCAGGGGTTAAACTCTCCCATCGCAACCGCACGGAGCGATGGGAGAGCGCGGGCTGCTTGTTACTAAGTGTCCCTGTACTGGGACACTTAGTAACAACCAATAGAACCTTTGTTGCAACATGCGATTCGCTTGATGAGCGAATCCCATGTTGCAAATGCTGAATGACAGGGACAGTATTTGTAAATACTGTCCCTGTCATATATCTCTGCCTCCCTCCAGGTTTAGGGATAGCGTAAGAAAAAAAAAACAAAAAAAGTTTTTTTTAGTGGGCAAAATGCAGCGCAGGTACAGCGTTGAAGAGGCATATGCGTTTTTGGCATCTGACTCAGAGGCAACAGACACTGCATCAGATTTTGATGTAACGCAGTTTTCAGAAAGTGAGAGCAGCTCTAGTGACGGCACTGGGCCTTCTGTCACGAAAAGACGCACTGCCCCAAGAGCTGCCCCAAGAGCTTCCCTGGCAACTGCTCCAGCACCTGCCAAAAGATCTGCCAAAAGTCTTGCCAAAATACCTGCCAAAAGAAATCCCCCAAGTGCTGCCCCAAGAGCTGCCCTGGCGATTGCCCCAGCACCTGCCAAAAGATCTGCCCAAAGAAATGCCCCAACACCTGCCACTCCTGATCATAATGAATGGGTATCGCCAATCAATTTTTGCCCACAAATACCAGAATTTACAGGCACCCCAGGGATTCAAATTGATGTGGAAGGATTTAACCATGATAATTTTTTTGATTTGTTTTTGGGGGAAGACATTTTAGGTGAAATTGTGTCCCAAACCAACTTGTATGCAGCCCAGTATACTGCCGCCAAACCTACAGCTTTTGTAGTTAAGGAAGAAATATGGAAACCCATAGACATCATAGAATTTAAACAATTCTGGGCCTTAATAATGGCAATGGGTATAATAAAAAAGCCAAGTATCCGATCCTACTGGAGCAAAAACCCCATATGTGATACCCCTATATTCCCCAAGACTATGACCTGGTCCAGATTTGAAATCATTTTGCACTTTATGCATTTTAGTGATAATACCCTGTGCCCCCCAAAAGAACACCCCCAGTATGATAGACTGTACAAAATTCATCCCCTAATAAGCCATTTACAGAAAACGTTTGCCCAAGTGTATATGCCCCAAAGAGAAATTAGTGTAGATGAATCCCTAATGAAATACAAAGGCAGGTTAGGGTTCAAGCAGTACATCCCCTCAAAGCGTTCCAAATTTGGTGTAAAATTTTATAAATTGTGCGAAAGTGCCACAGGCTACACCCAGGGTTTTAGAATTTATGAGGGCAAGGACAGCCAAGTTGATCCTCCTGGGTGCCCGAATTTATGGGAACAAGTGGGAAAATAGTTTGGGATTTTATTTACCACTTATTAAATAAAGGCTATCAGTTATTCCTTGATAATTATTACACTAGTCCCCTTTTATTTAAGTCTCTTTTTTGTTTTGACACCGTGGCCTGTGGCACTGTCTGGCGCAATTGCAGGGAGTTGCCCAAAATACTCATAGATACCAAATTAAAAACTGGGATGTCCTCATCTTTGTGCCAACAGGAGCTGCTGGCAGTGAAGTTTAGGGACAAAAAAAATGTCTACATGCTGACCACCATGCATGAGGACAGATCTGTGGCAGTCACTGTTCGTGGCAGGACAGGGGTAATGAGAAAGCCAGTCTGCATCAGGGACTATAATAAAAACATGGGGGGGGGGGTTGATCTGTGTGATCAACTAATGCAGCCATATCTCGCAATGAGAAAGTGTAGGGCATGGTATAAAAAAGTTGCCATCTATATGATGCAGACTGCTGTACATAATTCTTTTTTACTTTTCAAACTGGCAAACCCCAATCAAAAATGCAGCTTTTTACAATATCAGCTACAACTTATTTCCCTATTTTTATTTCATGGTGCGTCAGAAATAATTCCACCAAGACCCGGGGTAGTACATTTTATTTATAAAATCCCCCAAACTCTCCAAAACAACAAACCACAGAAGCGCTGCAGAGTTTGCTACAGAAAGGGAATATGGACAGACACCACCACTTACTGTCCTGATTGCCCTTCCAAACCTGGCCTCTGCCTTGGTGACTGTTTCAAGGAATACCATTCAGGCACAATGCAGTAGTGCTGTAAAGGTTCTTTTATTATTTGGCCACTTTTTCCCCCTGAAATATCCTGTTTTCTATTTTTCAAAACACATCCCTCCTTAGATCTAACACTATCAAAATATACCTCTGATAATGGAAACACACATGTTCCCTACTGGGCCTAGTAACTCCCCCAAACCCTGACAAACCTATGCATATGGGGCATTGCCGTACTCAGACAATGTAACTCACCACTAATGTAAAGCACTTAAAAAATCTGCAACTATCATCTGATTAAAATCCAGAGCAACACTAAAATATAAATGTGAAAAAATGGTGTTTATCTGCCTTACTGCAGATTTTGGGAGGGATTGGTGATAGAGTGGCAGTGAAAAAATTGATAAGATGCCAATAGAATGAAAGCCAGGGTTGTCTACTCTTCTACAACATATACTTTTGGGGGTAAAATTAATTGCAGCAGTGCCAAACAGACCAAAATGAGACAAGGCACCAGTTGTAAAAATGGCATGTCTGTAAAAGGAAACTAACATGTTCCAACTGGGCCCAGTAGCTCCCACAAACCCCGACAAACCTATGCATATGGGGCATTGCGTAATTAGATGAAGGAGCCAAACACTAATCAATGCAGTTTATAAAATCTTCACCTATTCTGTGCTGAAATTCACATCAACACTGAAGTCTAAGTGTGAAAAATGATGTTTTTTTTTACTTACGTCAAGGTTTACGAGGAATTGGTGGTAAAATGGTTGTGTACATAATTTGAAAACACACCTAAAATGAAAGACTGGGGTGTCTGCTTTCCAAAAATATACACTTTTTTGGGAAAATCTTAAAAAAGAGCACTGTTACACAGCCCAAATGAGAAATGGCACCAGTAACACAAGCTGTGAAGATTCAAAGTGTGAACCTGGAAACGCGCATGTTCCAGTTTGGGACCCGTAGCTCCCCCAAACCATGAGAAAGCTATGCATATGGGGTATTGCCATACTCAGAAGAAGGAGCCGAACACTAATCAGTGCAGTTTATAAAATCTTCACCTGTTCTGTGTTTGAAATTCACATCAACACTGAAGTCTAAGTGTGAAAAATGATGTTTTTTTTTACTTACGTCAAGGTTTACGAGGAATTGGTGGTAAAATGGTTGTGTACATAATTTGAAAACACACCTAAAATGAAAGACTGGGGTGTCTGCTTTCCAAAAATATACACTTTTTTGGGAAAATCTTAAAAAAGAGCACTGTTACACAGCCCAAATGAGAAATGGCACCAGTAACACAAGCTGTGAAGATTCAAAGTGTGAACCTGGAAACGCGCATGTTCCAATTTGGGACCCGTAGCTCCCCCAAACCATGAGAAAGCTATGCATATGGGGTATTGCCATACTCAGAAGAAGGAGCCGGACACTAATCAGTGCAGTTTATAAAATCTTCACCTGTTCTGTGTTTGAAATTCACATCAACATTGTGTGAAAGTGTGAAAAATGCTGATTTTGGTGGATTGGTGGTAAAATGGCTGTGTGTAAAATTTGAAAATACACCTAAAACGAAAGCCTGGGGTGTCTACGTTCCAAAAATATACACTTTTGGGGGGAAATCCTAAAGCGGAGCACCAAAACATAGCCCAAAATGAGTAATGGCCCCAGTTAAGCAAGATGTGAAAATTCAATATTTGTTCAAAATTGGGCCCCGTAGCTCCCCCAAACCTTGAGTAAGCTATGCATATGGGGTATTGCCATACTCAGAAGAAGGAGCTGAACACTAAACAATGCATTTTTAAAAATCTTCTCCTATCCTGTGCTTGAAATTAACATCAACATTGAAACCTAAGTGTGAAAAACTTTTTTACTTACATCAAGATTTACGAATGATTGGTGGTAAAATGGCTCGCGTAAAAAATTTGAAAACGTACATAAAATGAAAGCCTAGGGTGTCTACTTTCCAAAATATACACTTTTGGGGGGAAATCCTAAAGTGGAGCACTGGAACATAGCCCAAAATGAGTAATGGCACCAGTTAAGCGAGATGTAAAATTTCAATATTTGTTCAAAATTGGGCCCCGTAGCTCCCCCAAACCTTGAGAAACTTATGCATATGGGGTATTGCCGTACTCAGAAGAAGGAGCTGAACAGTAAACAATGGATATTTGGAAATGCACATGTTCCAATTTGGCCCCTGTAGCTCCCCCAAACCTTGAGAAACCTATGAATATGGGGTATTGCCGTACTCAGAAGGAGCTGAACACTAAACAATAGATATTTGTAAATTTTCAACTATCCTGTGATAGTTGCAGTAAAAACTGCAAAAAAACAAAATATTACCACAATTTTGAAAACTATTTCTGGAAAAATAGCTGCATAAAAAACTCCAAAATTCTGATTATTTAGCTTATGTTGTCTGGTTTTCAGAAACATATACGTTTGTGGGACATTTTTGGTTCTGTCACCGTAAACTAAGCTATGATGCTTGCATGCCAATTGTTGAAAAATTACAAGTTGGAAATAATGGCAGCCATCTTGTAATATTTACCTTGTAAATGTGAGGAAGGGATTGAAATACTAGGCATATGAGGTACTCTTATATTCAGGAGAAGCAAATGAATATATTTAGGGGTATTTTTTTGTCATAAACTAATTGTATGTAAATCCTGACACGAAAATATAAGAAAAATGTTGGGTTTTTTTTATTTTTTTGCTCTTTTTTTCTATTTTAATCAAATTAAATGATGAGGTAGTCATATAATTGTGGTATCAAAAGAAAGCTCTACTTGTGCTTAAAAAACAGTATATAATTTGTGTGGGTGTACAAAGGGAATTAAAGAGGGAATATGGTTGAACAAAGACATAGTCAAAAAAGTCAAAATTGCTACGGTCCTTAAGTCAAATCTAACTCAGATTTTCCCGGTCCTTAAGGGGTTAATGTTAATTTAATGAATGGAAACATAGTAGTTTGCTTTCAAATACATGTGCAGAATCTATACAAGAGGTTACTGTACAAATTGAATGAAATAGGCCTAGGGGAAAATGTTTGTGTGTGGATTGGAAATTGGCTGAAAGATGGAATGCAAAGAGTGGTAGTAAATGGCAAGTTCTCCAGTTGGATAAACGTGATAAGTGGAGTACCTCAGGGATCTGTCCTGGGTCCTCTTCTTTTTAATTTGTTTATTAATGACCTCCCAGCGGGCATAGGGAGCCATGTATCAGTGTTTGCCGATGACACAAAATTAAGTAAGGTAATAAAGTATGAACTGGATGTGTCTTCATTACAAGAGGATCTGGACAAATTGAGTAACTGGGCAGGCAAGTGGCAAATAAGATTCAATATTGACACGTGTAAAGTTATGCATTTTGGGTATAATAATAAAAATGCAACATATAGTTTAAATGGTATTTCTCTGGGGAAATCTAAAAATGAAAAGGATTTGGGAGTAATGGTAGACAATAGACTTAGCAGTAGCATGCAGTGCCAACTGGCAGCTGCAAAGGCCAATAAGATATTGGCATGTATTAAAAGGGGTATTGACTCAAGGGAGGAAGATATAATTATGCCTCTTTACAGGTCCATGGTAAGACCCCACTTAGAATATGCTGTTCAATTCTGGGCACCCTTTCTGAAAAAGGACATTATGGAACTGGAAAGAGTGCAGAGGAGGGCTACAAAACTAGTAAGGGGAATGGAAAGTTTTAGTTATGAAGAAAGGCTAGAAAAGTTAAACTTGTACACACTAGAGAAACGGCGTCTTAGAGGGGATATGATAACACTATATAAATATGTTCAGGGCCCATACAAAGGGCTCTCCAAAGACCTGTTCATTAACAGAACAGTACATAGGACAAGGGGCCACCCACTTAGACTTGAGGAAAGGAGATTTAATCTACAACAGCGGAAGGGTTTCTTTACTGTAAGGACAATAAAGGTATGGAATTCACTGCCTTAGGAGGTGGTGCTATCGAATACATTAGACGCCTTTAAAAAGGGCCTGGATACTTATTTAAAAGAGCATAACATAGAGGGCTATGTACGTTAGTATTAGGATTAATATTTTACTTAGGGCTTGTTGATCCAGGGAGAAATCTGATTGCCATTTGGAATCAGGAGGGAATTCTCCCCCCCCATTCGGGGCAGAATTTGAAATTGCTGTATTGTTGTGTTTTTTTGCCTTCTTTTGGATCAATGATGGTGAACAGGAATAGGAAAAGGGTTGAACTAGATGGACGCAAGTCTTTTTTCAACCTAAATTACTATGTTACTATGTTACTATAAATCAGTCAGTCTCAGATGTGGTGGTTTGACACGCCCTAGGTGTTAAAAGGAGGTGCTGATAGAGACAGTTCACAGTGTTCTGGAAATGTAAATGCCTAGCCGAAGTGACCAAATAGTTTAAGTAGAACAGAAATCCAAATAGCCCCTGCGGGTGTACCTAACAGGAAGACTGATTCTGCGAGTGCGAGTGTGGATAGCCCCCACGGGCGTAACGGAAACCGGCCTGCAATGCAAGAGCTGGCAATAGCCTCTACAGGCGTTAACCGGAGACCAGCAATAGCGGTGATAGAGCCAATAGCCCCCACGGGCGTATACAACGAGAACCTGCCAGAGCTCAAGCCTTCCCTTTGCTGCCACACGAGCCCAGAGGCCACAGTAGATATCGCCCAGTAACTAACGTAAAAGTGAGAGCCAATGACGCCCTACCGGACCAACATAACGTGACTACTCTGCAGTAGGATAGATAGAGTCGCCGTCGGTAAGTGGCCAACTCAGCAGACGTAGCACAGCGGGTGAGGCTCTGTACTGGGAATCAAGGTAGCGAGAGTAAAGCAGCACTGCAAGGATTAATATGCACGTTTAAACACAAGGCTCGGTAAGGTATTGAAGCTCTGCAAGTGTAGTGAGGAACGAACAGCTCTGCAAGACAACGGGACACTGCACTGATCGGAGGCAACACAAGGCTAGAGTGATCACACGGCAGCTGGGAACAGCAGGTGAAAAATGTCGCGGCGGCGACAACAGGAACAGAGGTCACTGGAACAGGCTGGAAGTCGATCTCAGAGCAGGAAGTCAGCCGGGCCGGGTCGTAGCACGAAGGAGGTAGTCATACAAGCCGGGTTATACACGAGCAGGAACGTCAGCCACGCCGGGTCAGGAAACGGAGGTGGTTCGCAGACAAGCCGGGTAAAACACGATCAGGAACACTGGAGCGTAGTCAGGACAAGCTAAGTAGGTACACGAGAATCCGGAACACAGCAACAGCACTACTGGCTCAGAAACACCACGAAAGGGCATCTGACAGATGTCTGGGCCAGGCATAAGAAGGTCACCAGGGGCGGGCCAAACTGGCTCAGCAAATCAGAGCGAACCACAAGTAAGAGTGACAGAGAATCACAGGCACTGTGATAGTACTGGCCTCAACAGGCTTGGTTTCTGGAGCTTGCCCCTTGCCATCCGGATCTTCTTCTACAGGGTTACCTGTGGAAGGAGGATATTCATCGGCTAGCTTTGACGGCTTGGAAATTGAATCTTCAATATTGAAGAAGAAAGGTTTTTCTTCTGGTGTGGTGGCTACTATGATCAGTGCCCGCAAACCTGTTTCTTCAAAGGCCTACCATCGTGTCTGGTTGACCTTTCTATCTTGGTGTGCTGACAGGGACCTGTCTCAGGAATTTGATCTGCCTACGGTCCTGGCCTGTCACGGTTTGTTAAGACTCTCAGATGCAAGGTTAGGTAAAAGCACAACTTTATTGAAAAGTTTAAGATAATCCCATAGGATTTTATACACATACATACAATACATAGAATGGCAAATAGGTAGTAACAATAGCGAATCAGTCTCTAGGCCCTGCCAATATACCGGGCAAGGCAGCCTGGGCAAGCAATGAAAAGGTGGCTCTACCGACCCTGCCAATATACAGGGCAAGGCAGCCAAATAGAGTCAGGAGAATACAGGCTCTACCGGCCCTGCCAATATAACGAGCAAGGCAGCCTAATAGACAGTCAGGAGAATACAGGCTCTACCGGCCCTGCCAATATACCGAGCAAGGCAGCCTAACGGATCACCAGCTGATACAGGCTCTACCGGCCCTGTCAATACCGGGTAAGGCAACCTCAGGGTGGAATAATAGAAGGTTCTACCGGCCTTACCAATATACTGGGCAAGGCAGCCTAAGGAGGAAGTGTCAAAACCAGTGGCCTCAATAACTGTCAGATGACAATGATAGTATGGAGATGGTAGGTAGAGGCTACAAGGCCCAGTGGTATTACCAGGTAGTCTGCACACCCCAGTACCCATGTACCGAGGGAATAACTAGCTGTCTAGGACTGGACAGTGCACTGGGAACCATCAGACTATATGAATCGTAAGCCGTGAGGCAGAGGAATAAACCAGCGCCCTCACGCTGGAAACCAACAGGCTGGATGTAAGTAGACCTTAAGGTCATAGAGCGAACCAACGCCCGTGCGTTGGGAACCAACATTCTAATGCAAGTAAGTAGCAAGGCAGTGGAGCAAACCAGTGCCCGCGCGCTGGGAACCAACAGACTGAGTAATAGTAGGCCGGAAGGCAATGGAGCGAACCAGCGCTCGCGCGCTGGTAACAAACAGGCTGGATATATCGTAGGCTATAAGGTCGCCACAGATGAAGGAACCAGACGCAGGAGATGAACAGGAACCAGCACAATGACGGTCAACCGGATCAGGAACGGCAACGGAGACTGGCAGCAGGAAACAGCAACCTCAGACGACTTCAACCGGAACAGGCACTGGAACAAGTACAGCAGACAGGAGTCTCAGGAACAGGACGAACTCAGGAAACCAGGAACACAGCAAAAAGGCCCATGAAGCTTCTGTAGCATAGTGAAAGTGGATGCAGTCTGAGACACCACGAAAGGGCAACCAAAGGGTGCCAAAACTCAGTTTAAATAGGCAATGTGAAGCGGGCTAAAGGCAGACAGCCAATGGAAGCCCCCTACAGGTGATAGACACAGAAATGCAGCAATCACGGGCACCGTGATAGTACCCCCCTTTCAAAGATCCCCTCTCCTAGAATAGGGCCTGGGTTTCTGAGGGTATTTAGAATGAAAGATCTGCAGTAATTTGGACATAACACTTGCCCACCGGGGTTTCATGGGGAGCAGAGGCCTGGGAGGCCAAGATCTCTTCCCCTAGTGGTGAAGTGATACTAGTACGTATAGTAGCCAATATTCGATCGGGTTGAATGATAGGTGCTGGTGCCTCTTCTCTGTCAATTTCAGCCTCAAATTATCTTGACAGTGCGTCAGCCCTCACATTCTTAGATCCCGGCAAATATGGTACAATGAAATTGAATCATGACAGGAACAGCGCCCATCTGGCCTGGCGCGAGGACAATCTCTTGGCCTCAGAAAGAGAAGTCAGATTTTTATGATCAGTCAAGATTAAAACAGGATTTTTTGTGCCTTCAAGTAGATGATGCCATTCCTTAAGAGCGAGGATAATGGCCAATAATTCTCTGTCCTCTATCTCATAATAGCTTTGAGCTCCGGTCAATTTTTTAGAAAAAAACCCACAGGGTCCGAGTGTTCCACCTTTAATAGGACATTGAGAAAGCATTGCCCCAACCCCAATATCCGAGGCATCAACCTCTAACGTGAACGGGAGTAATGGGTTGGGGTGGGATAACACAGGAGCATTAGCAAAAGCCAGTTTCAGTTTTTCAAAGGCCTCCTCCGCAACCGCTGGCCAAAGAGATGGATTAGCGCCCTTATGCGTGAGGTCAGACAGTGGTTTAACAATGGAAGAGAAGTTCTTAATAAACTTCCTATAATATTTAGCGAAGCCCAAAAATCAATGGATAGCTTTAAGACTCTTAGGCCGTGGCCATTGTAAGACTGCTGTTAACTTTTGTTTGTCCATGGCAATGCCTTCTTTGCCATTTACGAAACCCAAGAATGGCACACTAGTTCTGTGAAACTCACATTTCTCCAATTTACAAAATAATTTATTTTTACGTAAACGTAGCAATACTTCGGACACATCTTTAATGTGTTGTGACAAATCTTTGGAGTGGATAAGTTTGTCGTGAAGGTAAACCATGACACATGACTGTAGCATATCTCTGAGAATGTCATTGATCAATTCCTGAAATACTGCGGGTGCATTACACAGACCAAATGGCATGACTAGATATTCGTAGTGCCCAGATCTAGTGTTAAAGGCAGTTTTCCACTCATCACCGGCTCTGATTCTAATCAAATTGTATGCAGCCCGTAGATCCAATTTGGTGACAATCAAGGAGCCTTTGAGTCTGTCAAACAGCTCGGTGTTGAGTGGTATTGGATAAGTGTTCTTTGCCATAAGCTTATTTAAACCACGGTAATCAATGCATGGTCTCAGTTTGCCATTTTTCTTTTTTACAAAAAAGAACCCGGCCCCAGCCGGAGAGGTAGATTTCCTTATGATCCCTCTTTTAAGGGCATCAGAAATATATTCTTACATAGCTTGGTTTTCCTCACAAGACAATGGATACGTGCGTCCCCTAGGGGGCACCACTCCAGGAGGCAACTCAATGCTACAATCATATGGTCTGAGCTGAGGTAAGGTGTCAGCCTCTCCCTTACTGAAAACATCGCCAAACTGCTGGTATTCGTCTGGTAGTGAAGGGGAGGTGTACAAGACCTTAACTGGATGGGTAACGCACTTATCCATACAAAACTGAGACCAAGCGGAGATTTCGCACTTTTGCCAATCAATCTGTGGATTATGCAACTGTAACCAAGGAAATCCCAATATTACAGCATGGTGAGGCGAATTAATAAGTTGGAACTGCTGCTCTTCTCTATGGAGAACCCCAATAGTCATGGATAATCGCATAGTTTCAAAGGTAACTTGAGCAGGTTCTAAGGGTCTGCCATCGATTGCTTCAATAGCGAGAGGGGTTACTCTTTCAATGCGTGGGACCCCATGCAATTCAGCAAAGGTATTATCCATAAAATACCCAGCTGCACCAGTATCAACCAGGGCCAAAACCTCCACTGAGCGTTTTGCCCAAGACAGTACAACCTGTAAGGTAGGTTTCAGTGTGCCCAACACTGGGGACGATTGGACACCACCTAGGGCCTGTCCCCCAAGGTACCCTAGGTGTGTTCGTTTTCCGGACGTACTGGACAAGATCTTAGCAAATGCCCATTCTTACCGCAGTATAAGCACAACCCTTGTTTCCTGCGGTATAATCTCTCCTCATTGGTTAGCCTAGTGAAACCTACTTGCATCAGTTCACCTGGTTCCTGTAATGGTTCACTGGGCTTAGATGCCATGGGAGGGATGGGTGGGCAAAATGAACTGCTAGCCCCATTGTTTTTAGACTGTATCCTGCGATCTCTAGCAGTTAGTCTTTCACGTATCCTGGAGTCAATTAGTATAACATACTCAATATAGTCATCTAGATCAGTAGGCAATTCTTTTCCTGCAATCTTATCTTTAATCTGGTCACTCAGGCCCTGAGCAAAGGCTGCCAACAATGCCTCGTTATTCCACCCTACCTCTGCTGCCAAGGTGCGAAATTCAATGGCATAGTCGCCCACCGTACGCCTGCCCTGTTGTATTTCCATAAGGCGTTTAGCAGCAGAGGTGGTTCTACCAGGAGGCTCAAACACTCTCCGAAAGGATTGCACAACTTCTCTGAAACTCTTAATGCAAGGTTTTGCATTTTCCCACAATGGGTTAGCCCAAGCCAGTGCTTTGCCAGTCAGCAGGGATATCATGAACCCGATCTTACTGTGTTCATTGGAAAACACATGTGCCGTCAATTCCATAAATATTTCAAGTTGGTTGATGAACCCTCTGCAGAGATTAGGGTCACCGTCATATCGGAGTGGCAAGGGTGCAGAAGCAGTTAACCCTTTGACTGCAGCCCTTGAGGGCATCGTATCATTCACCGGTGTCTGATTTGGCGAGATCACCATGATAGACCCAGATTTGTCAGCAAGTACAGTGCGTTCAAGAATAGTTTGGGTTGCAACCGCCAATTGATCCAAACGTTGCTCATGCATATCCATCCTCCAATGGATATTCTGTATATTACCATCACTCTTGTTGTCTGAGGTCATGGCCCTTTCGTACTGTCACGGTTTGTTAAGACTCTCAGATGCAAGGTTAGGTAAAAGCACAACTTTATTGAAAAGTTTAAGATAATCCCATAGGATTTTATACACATACATACAATACATAGAATGGCAAATAGGTAGTAACAATAGCGAATCAGGCTCTACTGGCCCTGTCAATATACCGGGCAAGGCAGCCTGGGCAAGCAATGAAAAGGTGGCTCTACCGACCCTGCCAATATAGCGGGCAAGGCAGCCAAATAGACAGTCAGGAGAATATAGGCTCTACCGGCCCTGCCAATATACCGGGCAAGGCAGCCTAATAGACAGTCAGGAGAATACAGGCTCTACTGGTCCTGCCAATATACCGAGCAAGGCAGCCTAACTGATCACCAGCTGATACAGGCTCTACCGGCCCTGCCAATATACCGGGCAAGGCAGCCTAATGAAACACATAATAGTAGGCTCTACCGGCCTTGCCAATACTGGGTAAGGCAACCTCAGGGTGGAATAATAGAAGGTTCTACCGGCCTTACCAATATACCGGGCAAGGCAGCCTAAGGAGGAAGTGTCAACACCAGTGGCCTCAATAACTGCCAGATGACAATGACAGTATGGAGATGGTAGGTAGAGGCTACAAAGCCCAGTGGTATTACCAGTTAGTCTGCACACCCCAGTACCCGTGTACCGAGGGAATAACTAGCTGTCTAGGACTGGACAGCGCACTGGGAACCATCAGACTATATGAATTGTAAGCCGTGAGGCAGAGGAATAAACCAGCGCCCTCACGCTGGAAACCAACAGGCTGGATGTAAGTAGACCTTAAGGTCATAGAGCGAACCAACGCCTGCGCGTTGGGAACCAACACTCTAATACAAGTAAGTAGCAAGGCAGTGGAGCAAACCAGCGCCCGCGTGCTGGGAACCAACAGACTGAGTAATAGTAGGCTGGAAGGCAATGGAGCAAACCAGCGTGCTGGTAACCAACAGGCTGGATATATCGTAGGCTATAAGGCAGTAAAGCCAACCAGCGCCCGCACGCTGGAAACCAACAGCTAGTTGTGCATAGAGCCGTAAGGCAACGGAGCAAACCAGCGCCCGCGTGCTAGTAACCAATAGACTAGAGTATAGTAGCCGCAAGGCAGTGGAGCGAACCAGCGTCCGCACGCTGGGAACCAACAATGAACATATAGTAGGCCGTGAAGTAGTGGAGTGAACCAGCATCCACACGCTGGGAACCTACAGATAGTTGTATATTGAGCAGAAAGACAAAGGAGCGAACCAGCACCCACGCGCTGGTAACCAACAGACTAGTAGTGTAGTAGCCGCAAGGCAGTGGAGCAAACCAGCGTCCGCATGCTGGGAACCAACAGATAATTCTGTATAGAGCCGTAAGGCAAAGGAGCGAACCAGCGCCCACGCGCTGGTAACCAACAGACTAGTAGTGTAGTAGCTGCAAGGCAGTGGAACCAACCAGCGTCCGCACGCTGGGAACCAACAGGTGATAATGTTGCCGGAGCGACCGAGGAACAAGGTCGCCACAGATGAAGGAACCGGACGCAGGAAATGAACAGGAACCATCACAATGACAGTCAACCGGATCAGGAACGGCAACGGAGACTGGCAGCAGGAAACAGCAACCTCGGACGACTTCAACCGGAACAGGCACTGGAACAAGTACAGCAGACAGGAGTCTCAGGAACACAGGAAACCAGGAACACAGCAAAAAGGCCCGTGAAGCTTCTGTAGCATAGTGAAAGTGGATGCAGTCTGAGACACCACGAAAGGGCAACCAAAGGGTGCCCAAACTCAGTTTAAAGAGGCAATGTGAAGCGAGTTAAAGGCAGACAGCCAATGGAAGCCCCCTACAGGTGATAGACACAGAAATACAGCAATCACGGGCACCGTGATATGGCCTTTTTGCAGGACAGTGTGGACAAGGGCCTCAGTTTGAGCTCCCTTAAGGTACAGACTTCTGCTCTCTCTGTTTTCTTTCAGAGGCGCATTGCCATGCTTCCTGATGTCAAGATTTTCTTTCAGGGCCTTGCTCATACTCGTCCTGTCTTTAAGAATCCCACTCTTCTGTGGGATCTTAACTTGGTTTTGGGCGTTCCTTAGCGCCGTCCCTTTGAGTCCTTGGCTACTATTCCTCTACACCTGTTGACGTGGAAAATGGCCTTTCTCCTGGTGAACGTGTCCGTTCACCATGTTGCGGAGTTACATGCTCTGTCCTGTAAAGGACAAGGTGGTGCTTCGCACTTCTCAGGAGTTTCTAATGAAGGTGGTTTCGGAGTTCCATATCAACCAAGAGATTGTGGTGCCACTTATTAGATGTGGTGTGTTGTCTCAAGTTTTATGTCCATCGCACTGAGTCTATCAGGCAGTTCATTGGTTCCTCCCTCTATTTTTAGCTGTAATGTAGCAAAGCCTCAGATCCCTGCAATGAATTCAAGTTGCTACTTAGTGTTACAGCAGAGAAAGCTACAGAGACAGCTGGAGTCTCGTTAGTTTGAATCGGAAGTAGCGTTTTCTAAGTCTGATGATTTCTTGAGGCTACAGCTGACTAGAAAGAAGTTTTAGTTTTTTCAAAATATTTCTAAGCTACAATCATTCCCACATAGTTTCATAGTAACATAGTAGATAAGGCTGAAAAAAGACATGCGTCCATCAAGTCCAGCCCATGCCAAAAACACCCCTGTTGATCCAGAAGAAGGCAAAAAAAGCCATCTGGAGCCACTTCCAATCTAGTCCCAAGTGTGTGTGTGTGTGTGTGGGGGGGGGAATTATTCCTTCCTGACTCCAATTGGTAGTCAAAGAGTAGCTCAATATCCTATTTGCTTTGAAGCCATCTGTCATAATTGTTAGTATTGTTCTGTGCTAGATAGGTATCCATTGCTTTTTTGAATGCAGTTGCATTATCTGCATGCACAACATCCCAAGGCAAAGAATTCCATAGCCTTAACGCCCTTACTGTAAAGAATCCCTGCCTTTGTTTTAGTCGAAAGCGCCTTTCCTCTAGTCTTATTGGATGACCTCTTGTTCTTAGCTCAGCTCTTTGCAAAAATAATTCATTGGATAGTTCTTTGTATTGACCTTGAATGTATTTGTAAATGGTAATCATATCAACTCTTAGACGTCTCTTCTCTAATGTAAACAAACCCAGTCTGGCTAGTCTCCAGGGGAGGGCTGGCCTGGGGGACAGACGGGCAATTGCCCCCTGGGCCGGTCATAGGTCTGGGCTGGTGGGCCACTGCATCACTCAATCTCCTTTTTGCTGCTGTAAATAGAGCTACACTAGTGATACCACAGAGCTTACAACTGAAATGGAGCTGAACTAGTGATATCACAAAGCTTACAACGTAAACGGAGCTGCACTAGTGATACCACAGAGCTAGTGGTACCTCTAGTAGCATAGCCCATTGTAAGCTCTATGGTATCACTAGTGTAGCTTTAAATTTGTAAGCTCTGTGGTATCACTAGTCTAGCTTCCATTCAATTGTAAGCTCTATGCTATCTCTAGTGTAACTCCATTTGAACTGTATGCTCTGTGTTATCACTAGTGTAGCCCCATTCCAGTTGTAAGCTCTGTGGTATCATTTGTCTTACTTCACAGCATTAATAAGTTTAAAATGAACAAAAGGGGATGGGCTGGGACAGTGGACTGGAATGATAGTTGAAATGGACCACTTGATTGTATTTGACCCCCAGGCCACAAGTTGCCAGCCCTCCCCTGCTAGTCTCTCTTTGTAACTCAGATCCTCCAACCCATTTATCAGTTTTGCAGTTTTGTTGCACGTCTCTGCACCTTTTCCAGTTCAGTAATGTCTTTTTTTACAACAGGTGCCCCAAACTGTACTCCATATTCTAGATGAGGCCTAACCAAGGATTTATACAGAGGTAGGATAATATTGGCATCCCTTGCCTCTACGCCTCTTTTTATGCAGGCTAGTACTCTATTTGCTCTTGCAGCAGCTGAGTGACTCTGCACACTGCTGTGAAGTCTATTGTCTATCAGTACTCCTAAATCTTTCTCTAATGAGGATTTCCCAAGTTGTTTCCCATTTAGAGTATATGTAGCAAGTTCCTTTCTACAGCCCAAATGCATAACCTTACATTTATCTACATTAAATGACATCTGCCACTTTTCTGCCCATTCACTAATTTCAATTCCCACTTCTAGATCATTAATAAACAAATTAAAAAGCATTGGCCCCAGAACTGAACCCTGCAGCACCCCACTTATAACCTTAGGCCAATTTGAAAAAGTTCCATTTACAACAACTCTCTGCCATCTATCATTTAACCAGTTCTCAATCCAAGTACAGATAACACCGCCCAAACCAAAGCCTTTTAATTTATGCAGTAACCTGTTGTGAGGCACTGTATCAAAGGCTTTTGCAAAATCCAAAATCAACAGCAATTCCTCTGTCCAAATTACTACTCACTCTCATAAAATGCAAGTAAATTAGTCTGACATGATCTGTTCTTCAGGAAACCACGCTGATTCCTACTAATGATATTGTTTGTCTTCACATTTTTCTGAATACTGTCAGTTAATAACCCTTGTAGTATCTTACCCACTATGGAAGTCAAGCTCACAGGTCTATAATTTCCTGGTTTGGATCTTGCCTCCTTTTTAGACAATGGAACTACATCAGCTTTCCTCCAATCACAGGGCACTATGCCTGTTGAAAGTGAACCAATAAATTATAAATATAATGGTTTTGCTATTACTGAACTAAGTTCCTTACGTACCCTTGGGTGTATACCGTCCAGTCCAGGCACTTTATTCTCTATAACCCTTTCCAGTCTCTTTTGGATCTTGTCCTCAGTAAGCCATGTTAGATGTTGGATGAAATTCCGTCGTTTTGTCTGTTTGCCCATAGCTTGTCATTGCTGCTTCTTTTATATATACTGAAGCAAAGAACGTATTTAGGGTGTCAGCCATAGCTTTATCCTCACTAATCAATTCACCTGTCTCAGTCCTAAGAGGAACAATATCAACCTTAACTTTTTTGTTATTAATATACTTGTAGAATTGTTTAGGTTTTTTTCTTACTCTCCTTTGCAGTGTTTCTCTCATTTTCTATTTTAGCTTGCTTAATTGCTAGCTTAATTGCCTGTTTGCAGATTTTATTACATTCTTTATATTTTTTAAATTATGCATCTGACCTGTTTGACTTAAAGGAGCAGTAAACTTTTTTTTATAAAAACACATTTTTTTAGATCTTTTCCTGCTGAATCAAACACTGTCAGATGTTCTATTCAAAATTTATAATAGTTCAAATAACCAGGAAGTTAATTTACAGTGTTTACTTCCTGAAAGTTCTGACAGGAAGTGACAGGCAGTTGCTATCACATTCTATGGAGAACTGTATATCGCTGACTTTCCTCTACACTAGAGAGGAAAAACTAATTAGAATTTGACCACTGCTAATGGAAAAAAACAAGGTTTTAAACTGTAATAACTCTGGAAATATGAATCTCTTGGCAGTGGGAGTACTCTTATTTTACTCAGTAGGAAAATCCCTACAATATATATTTTTTCATAAAAAAAGTTTAATGCTCCTTTAAACACTTTAAAAGCCTGTTTTTTATTTCTCATTCCCCTGCTAACCACATTACTAAGCCACACTGGTTTTGCTTTACTTCTCTTGTGCTTATTCCCCAATGGTATATATTGACATGTATATTTGCCCAAGAGCATTTTAAATACATTCCATGATTCTTGTGCATTTTTATCTTTGAAAATTACATCCCACTGGATATCCTTTAACACTTCTTTTATCTTTATAAAATTAGCCTTTTTGAAATTGAATGTTTTGGTTAAACCCTTGCTATTGGGTTTCTCATAACAAACTTCATAGGATACAATATTGTGGTCACTGCTGCCCAAATGTTCCCTTACTTGCACATTGTTTATCATGTCAGAATCGTTTGAGAGCACTAGGTCAAGCAAGGCCTCTTTTCTAGTTGACTCCTCTACAATTTGGAACATAAAATTATAATTTATCGTACTTAGTAAAATATTTCCCTTTGTTGTGCCGGAAGTCATATTGCTCCAGTCAATGTCAGGATAGTTGAAATCTCCCATTATAATTACCTTTGCTGACCTAGCAGCCTTTTCCATTTGCAATAAAAGTTGGGCTTCCTCCAGCTCCCCAACATTAGGTGGCTTGTAGCAAATACCCACCAATATCTTTTTATAATGTGTGCCCCCAGTATGTATTTCAACCCAAGAGGCCTCTATCTTTTCATTGAACCCATCATTTATATCTTCCCTTAAACTAGGTTTTAAGGCCTGCTTTACATATAGGCATACTCCTCCTCCCCTTTTATTAACCCTGTCCCTCCTAAAAAGTGAATAACCCTCTAGATTGACTGCCAAGTCATACGTATCATCTAACCAGGTTTCAGACACTCCAATCAAATCATACTGCTCATGTACTGCAATCATTTCTAGTTCTCCCATCTTACCAGCCAGACTGCAAGTATTTGCATGCATGCATTTTATTTTTTTTCCATTCCTAAAGATTTCATTCTTTGTCAAATGTATTTGTCTTTTATCAGGCTGTAACAATGGCAACTCCCTATTAGATGAACTAGGCCATTCCCCCTCTCCACCTCCATGCCCCTTCTCTAATCCCATTTCCTCAATTATACTACCTTCCCCAGCCTGTGTTGCAGCTCCCCCCCCTTTCTAGTTTAAAGTCTCCTCCAGCCCTCTAACCATGCTATCGCCCAGCACCGTGGCCCCCCTTCCACTCTGCCTCCTCCTCCATGGCCTCTTGCTGTGCTGCAAGCCTGTATGTTGTGTGGGGAAACGACATGGTGTGATTAGTAATATAAGCAATGAGAAAATGAATGCAAGATGATGTGATTGACATGTGAATCTCTGAGTGTCATGATGGTATCCTATGCATTGCATTGCGATTCATGGGATACCACCCTAGCAATCACAGATTGATTAACTTGACAGGATACTGTACATGAGGTCTGTCCAAGTTCAGTCCTCAAGGCCACCAATCAGGTCAGTAGTGAAGGATTTCTCTGATTAAGGCCTGTTTTAGTTTGGAAAAGTCACTCCATCTTTCTGAGTGACCCAGCCATGCTCAATCAGAGATATCAATCATTCATGGCCTGTTGGTGAGCAAACTACAGTGGTTTATATTTGGATCCCGTGTTTGTCCTGCAAATAGTGGATGGTCTAACATCCATCCATGGCATCACCACTCATGAGGATCCATGTGAAAAACAAATATATGATATGACAGTTCAAGTGTGAGCAAATTATTGCATACACAACACAAAGGCCTACTTGGTTCTCCATTAATTCAAAAGTGTTGGTTATTTTGAGGCCTGTGTGTTGCACATACACCTAGTTAGTCTCAGTGGCACTGTGATGTGGGACCTGATCCATCTTTTTTTGTGACCCAGTGAGCGGTTATGAAGACCTGATGAAGTGTAGGTGAAGTGGAAATGATTATTACTTCTCAAGTGATATCATTTCTCAATATCCACAGTTTTTCTATGAAGTATATACATTGAGACCTCAAAAACTTAAAACATTTTATTGAATTGTCTCCATGGGAATTGGTTAATTGATGGTATGGAAGGGTTAACGTCACTCCATTATTTCTTTTTCACTGCTTAGTGAATGTCCCCTGTGTAGCAATTAATCGTAACCCTGTCGACTTGTCTTGGTTTTCGGTTAACTCTTTCAGTACAGGAGGGGTTGCCAAAGCATTGTTGAGAGATGCATTGATGAACCCTCTAGGGGTTATGTGCTGATTTCCCTGTGGGTACATGAGTGACGTGGTGAACAGTGATCTTTAACAGACAGCATTTGGTAGAAGCATGGTTTGTGTGGATTGTGTCGGATCAACACAGCAACAATAGGGTTGTACTGGGACTTGGACAGGTTTGGGCCTGGTCGAACCTTCCCATTTGTGCATGTATTGTGTCCTGTTTTTAACCCTCAAGGTGGTGTGTTGGTGCAGTTGTATGAATCAATAATGGGCATGTGTTGAGGTGTGACTGTGTTTGTGACGGTTGTGTCGGTTGATGTGGTGTGTGGTTATGTGATGATGCACTTACCCCAATGTCTGATCCTCCAGGAACCCCCCAACAGCTGTGGCCAACTTGTTCTGCGGCAGCATCTCCTCCCAGGTGCTGAAGGTGATGTGAGACGGGGGACCACCTCCGGTGCCTTGGGCTTACAGGGCAACCTCCCCCATCTTCTTCACCACCCTCTTATAGTCACCCCATCTCTTCTTTATGGACTCCAAGGTCTGTCTGCAGGTGGCCACCACATTTACCCTGCTGCAGATCTGACTCCAGGTGGCCTTCCTCCTCGCAGCCAGGCCAGGGACCCTCTCCCTCAGCAAGATAGCCTCGATGAGGGCCCTGTTCTCTTTGTCAGTGTAGCGAGGATCCCTAGTCTCTCCTCCTCAGCTCCAGCCTGCAAGGTGTCAGAACTGGAATGTCCTGCCTGCGCTGCCCCTGAATGTGTAGGGTGCTCCCCGACAGGTACCCTACTTCCACTGACTGTTCTGTCCATGCCCTCCGAGTGCCTGTTCTAGGCCTGGTTCCCCTCCACCCTACGGATCTCCCTCTCCCACTCCTACTCTGCCTTCCTCTCCTTGCCATCACCCACCCATTTACACCCAGGCCCTCACAGACACACTTGATCCCATTCACTCTCTGTCACACACTGTTACTCACTGATTCACACTGCAAAAATAAAGGGTAAAAAATGTGTAATATGATGTAAAAAAAAAAAAAAAAAAAAGACTGTGTATGTTTGAATGGGTGTATGTAATATGTGTAAATGTATGATGTGTGTCTCTTTAAGTGCACCTCTCCAAACTCCTTTTACCTTGCTCTTGTGAATGCATCTCTCTCTTGCTCTAATCGCTATCCTCCGCTCCTGGGTCTTGTGCTCTAGCGCGCAAAAACTCTAATCACAGACAAGATGGGACCATTATTTTTGGGTATATATATAGGTGTATTTGAACATATTTGATACTTTGAGGTCTTGGGATTGGCTGGGGGTTAGAATTTGTTTGTGCATCAATCAGGGTTGCTAACCAACGTCGGCCATTATGTTACAACTGGACTTAAGATGCGTTTTATTGGTTGATTAGGAAGCACGGTGATGCAAAAAAAGGGTGCGACGCAGGTTTTTGTGCTACGTGTTGTAGTTGTGCCTACACTCGTTAGCTATTCTTGTAGAATGTCTGTCGAATCTGGAGTAAATCATGTATTATTTGCAGGCAATGTGACTTTTTCACTTAGCAACAGTTTTAGCGCAAACCTTTAAATATGGCCCCTAGTGTCTAGGTCTGTTTAGGAGGCAAATATAATTGTTGGCTAACTAAGCAGATTTAGGATGAAAGCATTCAAAATCTCTTAGGTCTCTTCCACAGGCATGTTATACAGATAAATATGAAAATATCTCTTCTTATATACAACTACACATTGCATTGTTTAGAATGGAAATCATATAAGAAAACTCAGTCCAGACTCAGAATCTGTGATCAGTCAATGGTAAATTGCACTTCCTCTGAGGAGTTAGAAGTATTTACAATCCCAGTGTGACTGTTGAAAAGGTTAATCCACAATGTGATAATGTTACAGGAATTCTCTGTCTCTATTCAAATAATGTAATGCATTAAACTTCAACATTAACTTAGAGCGGAACTTTCATCAGATTAACATAGCACTGCAAATGATAATTACATATTACATATGCTGTATTAAAAGAAATATACAACCTTTTATGCAGGCAGGCACCGGCTGGGAATGCATTCAACTCACCAGTCGTGGAGTTAAAGGGGATGAGCAGCGCAAGATGTTTTTGTTTAGGCAGTTTGTCAAATTTTATGGTACTGGTTTGGTTGTGATGTTACAAATTCTGCTTTGAATGTAGTGGGGTGGGGAATTCCTTCTGAATTCTAAATGGCAATCAGATTTCTCCTTGGATCAACAGACAATAAATAAATATTACTCACAGTACTAACATAGATAACCCTATGCTCTTTTTTTTAAAAAAAATTATCCAGGCCCCTTTTAAAGGTATCTAAGGCATCATCTCCTCAGGCAGTGAATTTCATACCTTTATTGGCCTTACCGTAAAGAATCCCTTCAGCTGTTATAGACTAAATCTCCTTTCCTCAAGTCTAAGTGGGTGACCCCTTGTCCTTTGTACTGTTCTGTTAGTGAACAGGTATTTGGAGAGCCCTTTGTATGGGCCCTGAACATATTTATATAATGTTGTCATATCCCATCTAAGATGCCATTTCTGTGTGTACAAGTTTAACTTTTCTAGCATTTCTTCATAAGTGAAACTTTCCATTCCCCTTATTAGTTTTGTAGCCCTCTTCCGGACTTTCTCTAGTTCCATAATGTCCTTTTTCAGAAAAGCGCCCAGAATTGAACAGCATATTGAAGGTGTGGTCTTACCATGGTCTTGAAAAGAGGCAGAATAATATCTTCCTCCCGTCAATACCCCTTTTAATACATGCCAATATATTATTGGCCTTTGCACCCACCAGCTGGCACTGCACACTACTGCTAAGTCTATTGTCTACCATTACTCCCAAATCCTTTTCATTAGTAGATTTCCCCAAAGAAACACCATTTAAAATATATCTTGCATTTTTATTATTATTATAGCCAAAATGCATAACGTTACACTTGTCCATATTGAATCTCATTTGCCTGCCCATTTACCCAGTGTGCCCAAATCCTCTTGTAATGAAGACACATCCAGTTCAGACTTTATTACCCTACTTAATATTGTGTCATCGGCAAACACTAATACATGGCTCCCTATGCCCCCCTGGGAGGTCATTAATAAACAAATTAAAAAGAAGAGGTCCCAGGACAGATTCCTGATGTACTCCACTTTACACACTTATCACATTTGTCCAGATGGAGAATTTCCCATTTACCACCACTCTTTTGTAGTCTATCTTTCAGCCAATTTCCAAGCCACGCACAAACATTTGTCCCTAAGCCAATTTCATTCAATTTGTACAGTAACCTTTTGTGTGGAACCGTAAGGTGTCTCCAGCACTTGACTGCTCTACATGTACATCCTATCTCTCCCCAAGTCTCATATTGTAGGTATTAATAGAGCTGTGAATAGATTAGGTCTGTTGGATACTTGGAAACTCCAAAAAACCTTCTCTACCCGGCATTATTCTTTTATTCTCCTCCTGCCCGTTCCCATAAAAGGACAGATTCATTTCCTCTCCCATCCTCATTTACACTACGTTACACACTCCCAGATTCTCCTAAATGACATGGTCAGACCATGATGATCCCCTCTAGCTGTGACTCGGTGAGAAAGCATATCATAAACTTTTTGGCAAATAATTAGGACTCTGTCTCTTTAGCGATCAGTGTCTGGGAAGCCCTGAAATGCTATCTTAGGGGTATATTTATTCAACTCTCTGCATGGAAGCAACACGAGAAAGGGAAGGAGATGGATCTTATTAACTTATATTACGTCTTTGAAGACCTATCAGCTTCAAAACTCGGAGGGGCGAGTAGTCTGAGATTTTCCATCCACTACGGATACTTTCTATTCATTTTACAAGGATTTGCACAATATACCTGTCCCCCCCCCCCCCAATCATGATGAGGATATGACTTACTATCTCAGTCAATCGAATAATCCTAAATGAATCCCCCTCAGCTACATTCTGATATTAGTCTTTTGGAAATTGAGGAGGTGGTGAAACAAACAGCCTCCGGCCTCAGCCCAGGACCTGATGGTTTTCTGATTGTGCTGTACAACAAATTCCTTCCAGCCATTTCTCCTCTGTTATGCAGGGTCTTTAATGAGATCTCTCTTCCCATAGGAGGCCATCCATCCTTAGTTGACGCTTTCATTACTCTTAGCTCTAAAGATGGAAGAAATCCAAAACTCCCTGCTAATTACAGACTCATATTGTTGTTGAATAAGGACCATAAATTATTGCCAAAATATTCGCCAACAGGATCAGACCCTACCTTCCAGCCTTGATCCACTTAGATCATGGGATAATAATATCAAACTTATCCAACTATCTGATTACGTGCATGCAAATGATTTACAAGCTTTGCGGGTAGCAGTGGATGCTAAAAGAGGATTTTATTCTTACCTGTTAAATCCTTTTCTCTTAGTCCATATAGCTTACAGGTAACTCTGGGGAAGCGCCAGCCCCTTTTAATTAGGCAGGAACAATTCTTGGAAAGAATGCGGGGTGGAGCCTTCCTCTCCTCCTTAGCTGGCCAGTAGCTACCCCCCCCCCCAGTTAGATTTGAGACAATATACCTTGCTAGCTAGGGAGCAATAAGGAAAAGGGAAAATCTCCTGTGAGCATGAACCCAAAAGGACACCCACGACCAGCCACAGGAGAACCAAGCATAGTCCCTTGACAGGGTGGGAGACCTGTAAGCTATATGGACTAAGAGAAAAGGATTTAACATGTAAGACTAAAAGCCTATTTTCTCTGTCGTCCAGTATAGCTTACAGGTAACTCTGGGATGTACCAACATTAAGTTCCCAGTGGTGAGAAAGAAGGTAAGGACGAGGCACCGGTCCCCATGATACCAGAGCTCTCATGGAATAGTCAGAGCACAGAATAGCACAAACTGTCAGCGGACACTGAACTGGAACACAGCACATCAGTAACCGTAAACACAGCACACAGAATAAGAGCCAACAGGGCTCAATAGTTAAAGACTTCTAAGACACAGGAAATAAAGTCCTAGACAGGCAAAACTACCTCCAGGTCTTTCCTTCCAAAGCCGGCTTCGGCTGAAGGCAGAACATCAAGATGATAGTGTAAGGCAAAATGTGCACAGATGACCAAGTGGCAGCCTTGCAGACGCCTGATCCTTAGGCTCAGAAAGCCCCAACAGACCTGGTGGAATGAGCTGTGACATGAAAAGGAGCAGGCTTCTACCTGAGTTAATAAACCTTGTAAATGGTAGCATTGATCCAAGATGCAATAGTCATCTTGAATGCAGCCTTACCAGCCCTAGGACCCTCAGGGATGACACAAAGTGCATCAGTGTGACAGCCAGACTCAGTGCGGTGCACACAGAACTTAAGGCAGCACACCACATCCAACAAGTGGAAATACCTCTCCTTGTCAGATTTAGGGTCAGGACAAAAGGAAGGCACACCAATCTCCTTATTGATGTGGAACTCAGAGACCACCTTAGGTAGAAATTTCTGGGAAGTAAAAAGAACCACCTTAACCCTGTGAAACACTAGAAAAAGTGGTTTGCAGGACAAGGCCTGCAGTTTAGTGACTCTGCGAACAGAGATGACTGCTAAAAGAAAAACCATCTTCCAAGTCAGGAATGGTAGCCAAGGGCTCAAAGGGAGGCCGATGCAAGATTCCCAGAACCAAATTAAGGTCTTACTGAGGAGTGGGGTGCTTAAAGGTAAGGAAAGCATGAGCAACACCCTGGAAGAAAACCTTGAGATCTGGGAAAACGGCAGTGCACCTCTGAAAAAAGACAGAAAGAGCCGATGTCTGAACCTTCAAAGAACTCAGGCTGAGGCTCTTGTTCACACCATCCTGTAAAAAGGACAAGATAGTTGACAGGTCAAACACCTGTGAGGACAGATCCCTGTCCAAACACCAAAAGTGGAAGATAGACCAAATCCTGTGGTAAGATTAAGAGGAAACTGGTTTCTGAGCTTGAATCATAGTGGTGATCACCTCAGGAGAAAATTCTTTCTTCCTCAAGAAGATTCAGTATTGAGCAACTAGGATGACAGGAGTATTCTCCATCCGTAACCTCCTTAGAACCCTGGGGAGCAAGGGAAGAGGAGGGAAAATGTAGGCTACATGAAACTGCCAAGGAATTGACAGAGTATTCACTGCAAAAGCCAGAAGGTCCATCCAATGGGAGCAAAATATTGGAATTTTCTGGTTGTGTCTGGTGGCCATCAGGCCAATCCAGGGAGGTCCCTATTTCTGAAGGATGAGGTCAAACACCTCCTGGTGAATTTCCCACTCTTCGTTGTCCAGGTGTGAGGGTGTAAGAAGTCTGCTAAGACATTTCCTACACCTGGAATATAAACTGTAGAGATGGCAGGCACATATTTTGCTCCGCAGTTTAAAATATCCTTGACCACCAACCAAGCTGCGAGACCTCTGTGCCGCCTTGCTTGTTGATGTAAACCATGGCTGTGGCTTTGTCCGACTGGACACAAACTGGACTGGCCTTGAGATGAGTTGACCAATACCTCAGAGCATGAAATATCACCTGGAGTTCCAGAACATTGATGGGTTGGAGAGATTCCTCCTCTGATCAGCGACCCTGGACATTCAGCTGAACCAGGTCCGCTCCCCATCCAGATAGGCTGGCATCCATCGTCATCATGGTCTACAATGGGATCATGAAAGTTCTTCCCTTCCGCAGGTTGGAGAGATTCAGCCATCATGGAAGACTCAGCTCCACATGTAATAGAAGAGAGAATGAGAGCCTCAGAATATCTAGAGTCCCTTGCAAACTTGGATCACAAATCTCTGTAGTTCCCTCGCATGAGACACTGCAAATGATACTGCCTCCATGGTGGAAATCAATCTTCCCACAAGAGAGGACAACATCTTGGCTAGAAAAGACTCACAAGCCAGAACTGAGGACACCTAGTTGGAGATCTGTTGATCCACGTCCTCCATCAGAAAAAAACATGCCCTGCATGGTATTGAATAGAAGACCCAGAAAGACCAGGGGCGGAGCTTGCCGCTGAGAGAGATGGACGTGTTTTAGAGGAGCTTCGAGCTGCAGCTGAGATATATAGGCCCTGGGGTCGTTTACTTTTGGTCCCCCGCTTGTACTATGAAGAGGGTTGGTGTATCCCATACCCAACAGAAAGAAAAGAAAGTCTGCTAAGGCAAGTCAGATTGGACTCAGATCATTGGCTTCATACCTTATATTGCCCTCCCGCCCTGAGATTTTGTGCCAAGACGCAAGTGAGGCCCAAGCATTTGCTGATGGTAGAGAGTCTCTGCCTGCTATGTCCACAGGAGGTATGGATCGCTTAGTGCCAATGGACGCCACGCCACCCTCCATGATCCCTATGACCACGCTTGCTTCTTTCTCTATGAAAAAGGACTTACTATCTTTGGCTATGGACACCAAAGGGGCACTGAAATCGGAAATTATGGACCTCCGTACGGACATACTTCAACTAGCGCAATGGATTGATGGCTTGGAGGGGGCGCAAACTGAGTGGCTGGATCGTCTTCAGAGTTTGGAACAAGCTATTGCGGATCAACAGGAATACACAGAAAATCTTACTCTGAAGGTTGATGATATGGACAATCTTAAATGGTGCAACAACCTCTGCCTACGCAATGTCCCAGAAAACATTGGTCAGAAAGATCTGCAGGGATTCCGTCAGTCCTTTTTTGAGCATGTCTTGGGCAGAAAAGATCAAATCCTGCTTGACAGAGCACATAGTGCACTGAAACCCAGGAGAGTCCCAGGAGATCCTCCAAGAGATATTATATGTAGATGCATTACTACGCGGATAAAGAGGCTATTGTTGCTGCATGCCGTAATATGGATTTCATATCATATGCTGGGGTTCAGGTCAAAGTTTTTCAGGAGCTGTCTCCCCACACCCTCTACATGAGGTATCAACTAAAACCTCTGGTAGATCACCTTAGGGACTTATCCATCAAATACCGATGGAGCTTTCCCTTTAATTTGCAGGCAGCTCATAATGGGGCCCAGGCCTCCCTCACTAGGCCCAAGGAAGTACCTACTTTCTGCTCTGATCTGACCATCTCACTGCCACCTCCACAGAAAGAACCGGGTCGTTTACCAGGACCACCGCTTGAGAAAAATCAACGACTACGCTGGCATCTGGTGGCTGTCTCTTCCAGGAAGAAACTGAAGCTGCCGGACACTAATGACTCGCCTTCTTGAGGCCCTGGATCCTGCTTGGCAGTCCTCCTCTATTTTTGGCATCTTTAAGGGGTAATACCAGATCTGTTTGTGCCTCTACAATATTCTGTTAGACCATATGGTGATATGATATATATATGATATGGTGTTGTTGGGTTTAATACACACGCTCTTACTTACCTGTTTTCTAGCCCCACTCCCACTGTGTGGTTTGTGCACTTTCCCCACGTTTAGGGCCATTGTTTCTTATGCCATGGAGTACTTCTAAAGTTGCGTAGCAGGACCGTAGTCTGTCGGACTGTTTATATGAAGGTATCCAAAGGGTTAAAACAGAGAACCACTCAGGATGGATTTCTTCACTTAAATAGGCAATTGACAATAAAATAATTCGAGAACTTTATCTTTAATATGTACTGACACTCTACTTCACAGTAATGAATTGATCAGAGTAATCAATCCTTCATATTTATGCAAAAATATATATTTTATTAAAATACAATATACTATATATATAACAAGGATCAGTAACAATATATATAAGTGATTAGCAATTATAATAGGTACATAGAAAACAAAACCACACTTATTACCATAAGGATTACCAGCGGTGCAAGGGTTAACCACACACAGGTATATTCAGAGGTATAATAACAATAATTGCATTCAGTAGCATAGAACAGGTTAATTGATTCTTACAATTAATATAATACAGTTGGCCGCAGTGTCTCTTAATATCTCTGCCCCAGAAACTGGGGTATTGTGAGATGAATTAAATAATTCCTCTAACAATTCCTTGTATCATATCAATAATAATCAAATTTAGGGAATAACTGGAACAGAATCCCAGATTTGAATCACTATAATTTAATTATATACTGAATTCAATATTGCTTACCTCTGAATAAAATATATAAATTGCAATTAATATAGTCAATCAAAGATTATACAAATAATCTACCAGAATTAATCCAGTAACATATGTCTAGTAATGCAACGTATATCATAATTTTGACTACAGCAACATATATAAAACCTATAGGCACTCCAAGGGTTAATCCACTCGTTTAAAATAGGTGCCACACCCAGAAGTTATTTTGTCTATTAGAGTGAATACCTCCAATTTACAAAATATAAGCCTAGTACCCTCACAAAGAACTTTAGAATGCACACCACAAATAAATAGACAAACAGCAGTTAGAGAGTAGAATTCCCTTGATTAAATATTAGCTATTATAATTTTACCAGAAACACAATATTCTAGACATACCAAAATGATATTAACCAATATACACAAGGATAAATATATCTCACTTCTATCTCTATTTTATGATCTCTCTGGTAATTTATAACAATAAATTAATGAATTCTGCGTAATTTCTTAATGACTATGCTAAATATAGCAGATTATAATATTTTCCATAAAACTGGCCAGGCTTCTATGGGCAAATATATATATATAATTTGCCTCAAATATCGAGGAAATATACTTATTTTGAAATTAGGCAGAATTAGAATAAATAAAATATAATTACCAGGTCAATCTGTGTGGATTCTTGAAGTTATAAGGTGTGGTCAGGAATTTGATCATCAGCCAAGAGAGCCCAGGAACCCAGAGTTTTCTTCTTCAGGAAGCCAAGCCCTGAACTAAGAGTATTTTGGCATTATATTGGCAATTTTTGTCTTATCAGTAATCCCCACCTCTTTCTAATGATTGGACAAAGATCCATTTCATTATATCGTGACATCACCAGTCAGACCTGATTGGATACTCATATCTTATGCTAATCAAATACAAACATAAACATTATGAGTATTTTACAATATAAAGGCTGCAGATGGCACCATTACACTATACTAAAATTTTACAGGTGACAGATCACATGGCTTCCATCAGAATTAAGACCAGGAGGTTATCAGAAACCCCATAAACCAGTAATTTTGCTATGTCTTTCACACAAAGGAGTCCGTCTCTCACAGACATCATGGCTACAGCTTAACATCCATCGCCCATTAATATCAGGCCCATGAATATTTATCTCTTTGTCTTAAAGAGGAGATAATCTGAACACATTTTAAACAGAATTTCAGTTAATTTCTACTATTAGAGTTAATCCTCTATGCTCCCCCAGGACAAAGTCTCTGACAAGTCTCCCCTATTCCTTCCATGGGCTGGCAACAGCTCCCCAGGCTCCCATTGTATCTAGAGGGGTGTGACCTTTACCGACCTATTGTGTACCATCCTTACCTCCCAGTAGATGTATGGTCACTGGCTGTTGGGGTGCTGGTGTGGGGTCCCCCTCCCCTTGGACTCTTGGGGCCCCCTGACACGAGGGACCCTGCGGGTTTGACAGGGGTGTTGGCCTTGCACCAGAGCTCTCACCACCCAATGCTTTATGATGTTTCCCACCAAACAACGTACATTGACCCATGCAGGTTCACCAGCATGGACCCCCTGTCCAGTGTGGTTACCGAGAATGGCAATTTCCAGGCGCCAGACCGAACGGGCAGTGTGTATTTCTGTTTTATGCATGGTTTATACATTGATGATGTTTTTTATTGTCTGTTTTATGTTATGCATTTTAGTCTTCTAGTTCCCTATGGCCTCTATGCAGCTATGATTCTAGCCTACTATGATCATCTTTGTGATTTTTGTAGTAGGGGCCTGACGACCTCTCCTGTACAGCTGTAGACCTGCACCTTATTTGCATGCCTGGGTGACGTGCCTTCCCTGCTAGGCATAGATCCCCTTGGGCTTCTACAGCACACCCCCCTTTCGAGGGGAGCCCCAATGGCGCAACGGGATCATGGGCTTTCAGAGCTGGGTCCTACTGTTTGGGTGGCTCTTCTTACAGCTGGCCTCTTGTATGCCTCTTAGGCCACTTATAAATTATTTAATATTTTATATGTTACTAATGCTGCGACTCATAATTTGTTCTGGGCACTGGACTTATTTCAATGTTAGATCTGTCCCCCTTATTGGTTATATGTTTCTCATAGGACTTTCTGTTTGTTATAGCCGTGCTCACCTCCTCTTCTCCTCCATTCCTCTCTGCGCCACCTCCTCCCCTTATGGTCGCTGGTTTGACCATCCTGTCTTTGCAGCTTAGGTGCTGTCTTTTGACATGGTTGGAGTCTTGCTTCCCTACCACGTTTGGGGGGGAAGCCCTCCCCGACCATCTCACTCTTTCTTCTTTGTTTTTTGTTTTTTTTTCATTTCTCACTGCTTAACCCCTCTATTTCTTATTAATTCCCTTTCTCTTTCTCATATAATATTAAAGGCCTTAATTGTCTGGAAATGAGGGCTAACATAGTTAAGGAATTAAAGGGGTATCATGCTGATGTCGTATTTCTACAAGAGACCCATTTTGATGTGCATGTGCAACCTTCCTGGTCCACAAGATATTTCCCGAATATCTGGAATTCCTCAGCTGAGGAAAAGAAACGTGAAGTTGCAATCTTGTGTGCTGCACATGTCCCTTGGACTCTACTTGATCAGTGTGTTGACCCTGAGGGCCGATATTTATTTCCTAAAGGCTCCTTAGATTGGGTCACAGTCACGATGGCTAACTTATACACCCTCTATTACCTCCCATTTACGATTCTTCCACACTGTTTTGCGGTTGTTGGATGACTTGAGAGGGTATTTTGGTTCTAGTAGGCGGGGACTTCAACCTAGCCTTATCCCCTGGTCTAGACCTCTCTCACTTCTGTGCACAACACCCACATGTCCCTGCTGAGAAAGTGAATGACATGTTGAACCAGAGAGGGTTATTAGATACGTAGAGAGTCCTGAACTTAGCTGGCAGAGACTATAAATTCTTCTCCAACCCACACCACCACTACTTGAGGACTGACTACTTATTCCTTGACAGGTGTAAACTAGATGGTGTTTGATCAGCAGGCATCCTCCCTATGACTCTCTCTGAACACGCTCCTGTGACGGTCACTCATTCTCTCCTACTCTACAATCTCAGGCCTCATGGCGCCTAGATGATTCTTTGCTTTCTGATGCTAATTTAGTGGGTAAGGCTACAGAGGCACTCCATTCCTACTTCGCTACGAACAATACTGAGGACGTCTCTAAGCCTATCATATGGGAAGCACATAAATGCTTCATTAGAGGTTTATTTATTTCCCAAAGAGTGTGGAAGCAGTGACAGAGGCAAATTCATCTGGAAACTATGTTGACCTCGCTGCGTGCTTTAGAAAATGTCCACAAACGTACTCAAGAAGTAGATACCTTGTCTGACATCCAGGCCACCTTGCGGTCTCAGGCATTAAAATCTTACATGTGGTACAAATACCGTTGCTACCTGCAAGGCAATAAATGCGGACAGACATTAGCCTCCTTGGTGTGTCATTCCAGGCGTCTGACTACCATTACATCTATTCAGACGTCTGTGGGTCCTAAAGTTTTTTCGGGTAGGGATATCGCGAATGCTTTTAAAGATTATTACTCCCGCCTTTATAATCTGTCATCCACTGATGTCCCTCATGCAATTCCTCCTTCTTCTGTTCTGTCCACATTTCTAGAGAACGCAAAACTACCCCGACTTTCTTCTGAGATCTCTTCTTTGCTGGATAAAGATTTCTCAGAAACGGAGGTGGCATTGGCTGTGAAGGAAGCTCCTAGAGGCAAGTGCCAAGGTCCGGACAGCTTCTCAGCTTCCTCCTTCTATAATTTTAGTGACACCGTTGTTCCGCACCTAACCTCCTCCTTTAACGCCATCCTAGCAGGTCAGGGATGGCCTCCTCAGGCCCTTTCGGCTCACATCACCGTTTTGCCGAAACCTGGGAAAGATGCTTCTCTATGCAGCAATTATAGGCCTATCTCCTCAATATAGACCTGAAATTGTTTGCAAAATTGTTGGCAGAACATATTAAACCATTCCTACATACCTTAATACATCCTGATCAGATGGGCTTCTGCCTGGTAAGGAAACGAGGGATAATACAATTAAAGGAGCAGTAAAGTTAAAAAATTACGTTCATTATTTAAGTAGATTAAAGGATGGAATGTTCAGTGTTTTGTTTTTTTTATTTGTTCAAAAAAAATTTTGGGTTAAGGAGTAATTCTATTATTAAATTTAGGTTTTCTTAATCATGAGCTCCCTCTAATGGCATAATTTAGGTTAGTGAAATCACGTCGTCGACTTGGATAGATTGGCTGAAGGATCAAACTTCCTGATGCGTTTTGAAATTAGCTGTTTGTGGCTAGTGCTCAGGCGAAGTAGTGTAGCGTGCATGCTAGGTGAACAGGATATGTGAATGAGCACTAGCTGGGTTGTTTGACACGTTTTTTAGGCATAGTGAAGGAAAAAAAGACTCCACATAGAAGGTTTGTATTAATGAGATAGCGAGTTTGCAGATATTTATTGGTAAAAGCTGGTAGTGGTAATTTTTTTCTTTTTTTACACTTCATGTAACAGAAAAATATAAATCTAAATAATGTAAAGCAGGTAGTGGGGTAAAAAATATAGTCTGCAGCATTATTAACCCTGTGAGTGTTTCAGAAGGGTAAGCAATGCATACATAGTAACATAGTAACTTTGGTAGAATAAAGACACAAGTCCATCAAGTTCAACTTTTGCCTCATACCCTAGTGACATGAGAACTGTATAGCTTATCCTGCTGCCAAATAAGTTAGTCTTTTTCAGACCTTCCTGATCTGCCTACTAATAAACAGTATAAACCTGTATGTTCCATTTTGAAAGAAATGCATCTAATCTTCTCTTGAATGTATCCATAGTATCTGCCATAACCACCTCCTTGGGCAAATAATTCCACAATTTAACAGACCTTACTGTAAAAAAAAAACCCTTCCTCTGCTGAAGTCTAAACCTCCTTTCCTCTAATCTCAAGGGGTATCCCCTGGTCATCTGATCAGGCCTTGGAATAAATAGCTCACCGCAGAGATCCTTGTATTGACCTCTCATATATTTGTACAAAGTGATAAGGTCTCCTCTTAGTCATCTTTTCTCTAGAGCAAATAAACCAAGTTTGTCTAGTCATTCCTCATACGTCCTCCATTCCCTTGATTAATTTTGTTGCTCTTCGTTGTACCCTCTCTAGTTCTAGTATATCCTTTTTCAGAACTGGTGCCAAAAACTGCACTGCATACTCAAGGTGAGGTCTTACCAGAGATTTGTACAATGGCAAAATGATGTTATCCACTCTTGCTTCAATACCTCTTTTTATGCAAGACAGGATTTTGTTTGCCTTTGCTACTGCTGTTTGACATTGGTCAATGTTTCGAAGTTTGTAGTTGACAAGGATACCCAGGTCTTTCTCTAGCAACGAGTCCCCTAAAATGATTCCATTAAGTTTATAAGTAGCCTTGGGATTATTTCTTCCCAAATGCATGACTTTATACTTCCCCACATTAAACATCATATTCCATTTGTTTGCCCAATCTGCCATTTTATATAAATCCCTCTGTAGAGAGCAATTATCCTGTTCTGAATGAACTACCCTGCATAATTTTGTGTTATCTGTAAATATTGATATTGCTTTCTATATCTATTTCTAGGTCATTTATAAACATGTTAAACAGCAGCCTAATACTGAACCCTGAGATACTCCACTCTCCACTTTAACTGTATTGGAGAATTGTCCATTTACAACCACACACTGTTCCCTATCCTTCAACCAGTTTTGTATCCAATTGCAAAGGTCATCTCCTAGCCACAATTTCCTTATTTTATACCCCAGCTTTCTGTGTGGCACTGTATCAAATGCCTTCGCAAAGTCCAGATATACTACATCTGCCTTGCCATTATCAAGGTTGCTGCTTACTTCCTCATAGAAGCTGAAAAGGTTAGTTTGGCATGATCTATTCTTTATAAATCCATGTTGATTCCTGCTAATTATCTTATATTTTGTGTTGTAATCCTGAATATTATCCCTTCTAGCAGTTTTCCCACTACAGAGGTCAAACACACAGGTCTATAATTTCCAGGTTCTGTTTTAGTTCCTTTCTTAAATAGAGGCACTATATTGGCTCTTCTTGTGCACTAAACCTGTGGTAAGAGAATCTTTAAAGAGTAAATATAGGGGTTTTGCTAGCACTTCACCAAGTTCCTTAAGAACCCTTGGATGTATACCATCAGGACCTGGTGCTTTGTCAGTCTTAATTTTGTTCAGTCTACCCATTACATCTTTTTGAGTTAACCCAATACCTGATAATTGTATTGCTTTGTTTGTATTAATTGTTGAGGATCTTCTACCATTCCTTGCTCCTTTGTATATACTGATGCAAAGAAAGTGTTTAGAACATCGGCCTTTTCCTTATCCTCACTAATCAACTCACCCATCTCATTTTTGAAAGGCCCAATACACTCTCTCAAGTTTTTTGCTATTTGATTTGAAAAACTTTTTGGGATTAGTCTTGCTTTCCCTTGCAATTTGAGTTTCATTTTCTATTTTTGCTACCCTAACTGCCTTTTTGCAATCTTTGTTGCACTCTCTGTATTTTAAGAAAGAAAGTTCAGTTCCTTCAGACTTATATAGCTTGAATGCTTTCTTTTTTTTTTTGCCATTTCCTTCTTTACATGTGTAGTTAACCACATTGGCTGTGACTTACTTCTTTTGCATTTGTTCCCCATTGCTATATACTGTTGGGTACATTTCCACAACCTAAATTTGAATTCTGACCATTTATCCTCAGTATTTTTGTCTTTAAATAATGTATCCCAGTCTATGTGTTGCATTCAAGCCCGTAACAATTTGAAGTTAGCTTTTTTTTTTTTTTTTTTTTTTTAAATTAATAGTTTTGGTTGAACCTATACAGTTTTGCTTTGCCAGACTGATCTCAAATGTAAGCATGTTGTGATCACTGTTTCCCAAATGTTCACTTACTTTAATATTGTATACCATTTCTGTGTTATTCGTTATCACTAGGTCCAATATATTGTTATTTCTTGTCAGCACTTCCACCATTTGTGACATGTAGCTTTCACGAAGTATGCTCTGATAGGTCTCATTTTTCCAGTTGATATCTGGATAATTAAAATCTCCCATAATTATAGTATGCCCAAGCTGGGCAGTTTACTTATTTGCAATAGCAGTTGGGCCTCAACATTGTCATCAATATTTGGTGGTTTGTAGCATATATCCACCAACACCTTCTTTTTTTTTTTTCTTTTTTTTTTACCTTTTAAACCACATTTAGTCTCAATTTCTAGCCACAAGGACTCAAATATAAGCACACACCTCCCCCTTTTCTATTAATCCTGTGTCTCCTAAACAGGGAATAGCCATCTATATTTACAGCCCAATCATGTGTATCATTCCACCATGTTTCTGTTATACCAATTATGTCCAATTGCTCATTAACTGCCAGCAATTCTAGTTCTCCTATTTTTTCTACCATACTTCTTGCATTTGCTAGCATACAATTAATTCTGAAGTCTTTTTATATATATCACTCTCTACATGCTTTTTTTTTTTTACATCTTTATTTACTACATTTATCCCCACCCTTTCTCCACCCCCTGATCATTTACTTGGACCCGGTTCCTATTTCTTCTATGTACCCAATTTTTGCTATCTATACCCTCCCCACCTTTCCTAGTTTAAAAGCTTCTCCAAGCTTCCATAGCAATGTATTGCTTGCCATTCTGACATTGAAAGGGTTAAATGCATGAATCACGATACTTTTGAAACCTAATTGTGCCATGAGGTATATTCATGTGTAGTTATTTTTTCCTCAATCAAAGCAAATACCTTGTTGAATAAAATGTATTTTTAACCCTGTGTGTGCCAATTCATAAAAAAACAATGTTGTAAGTCCTGTTTGGGGGGGGGGGATATCAGGCTGTTTGGGGGGGGGGGAACATCAGGAATCCCAAGTTACAAATATTACTGTTGATTTAATTGACTAAATAAGAAATCCAAATCTTCTTGTTCATGTTTGGGGAGGACATCAGGATATCTCCTGAAGTCCCCAGTCATAGATCCTTATGCTCAATATCGGTCACTGCATGAGCCGACTGCATGCAGTGACCACAATAATTATTAAAAATAAATACCCCAAAATCTTCTTATATAAGTTTTGGGGGCCATCAGGACCTCTCCAGATGTCTCCCAGTGATAGATCTCCCAGCCGATTGCTCTGGGAGATCTAAAATACAGCAAAGAACAACAACATACCTCATCCGCTACCAGCCTCCCCGCTTGTTCGGGTAGGAGTGGGCGACATTGGGGATCCTGGGGGTGCATAAGGAGGGGTCCTTATGTCCCCCCACCAAGGTCTGATATTAACCCTTTCAGTGCCAGGCGTTTATCAAGTGCATTGCTTTGCAATGCATTGGAAACACCTTTGGCACTGAAAGGGTTAATTTAATGACATTCTGAATGAAATACTGTGTGTCACACACTGGCCAAATAAAAAATGTCTAATGTGTATTTTATAAATATATAATAAATATAATATTAACCCTTTCAGTGCCAGGCGTGTAGCAAGCACATTGCTTTGCAATGCATTTGATACTCCTCTGGTTAAATTAATATTAAAATATAATAGTGTGTGGATTCTCCAGTTCCCTAAAAGACCCCACCACCCACCCCAAATCTCAGACCTTACACAATCACATATATATCACCACAAAATGTTTTAAAATAAAACCCAATATAAACAATAGATAAAACAAAAACTGGCACCCACAAAATATCTACCACCCAATGCAACATATACATTATTACATAAATTGTAAATAAATAAATAAGGACATATAAAAATACTCATATACTTGTTTTGTTCCTCTGTATATTTAGAACTGTATGAACTTACAACATTGTTTTATTAGGAATTGGCGCACATAGGGTTAAAAATACATTTTATTCAACAAGGTATTTGCTTTGGTTGTGGAAAAAATAATTATACATGAATATACCTCATAGCACTATAGGTATTCAAAAGTATTGTGATTCATGCATTTAACCCTTTCAATGCCAGAATGGCAAGCAATACTTTGCTATGCATTGCTTACCCTTCTGAAACTCACAGGGTTAATTAGGCTGCAGATTATATTTTTTACTCCACTAACTGCTCTACATTATTTAGATTTATATTTTTCTGTTACATAAAGTGTAAAAAAAATTACCACTACCAGCTTTTACCAATAAATATCTGCAAACTCTCTATCTCATTAATACAAACCTTCTATGTGGAGTCTTTTTTTCCTTCATTATTCATAAAGAAACGTGTCAACCAACCCAGCTGTCTGTGGCAGCTAGTGCTCATTCACATATCCTGCTGGTTCACCTAGCAGGCACGCTACAATACTTCTCCTGAGCATGAGCCACAAGCAGTTGATGTCAAAACGCCTCAGGAAGTTTGATCCTTCAGCCAATCTATCCAAGTCAACGACGTGATTTCACTAACCTAAATTATGCCACTAGAGGGAGCTCATGATTCAGAAAACCTAAATTTAACAATAGAATTACTCCTTAACCAACATTTAAAAAAAAACAAAAAAAAAAACACTGAACATGCCATCATTTAATCTACTTAAATAAGGAAAGTAATTTTTTTTTAAACTTTACTGCTCCTTTAAGGCTATATCTTTGATCCACTGCACCATGGGCTCCTCGCCTTCTCTGCTCCTCTCCCTGGATGCAGAGAAGGCTTTTGACAGGATCAACTGGAGGTTCCTTGAAGAGGTGGTTCACCGCTTCGGATTCGGTGACCGATTTATTGGCAGGTTTATTGGCGCAGGTTCGAGCCAATGGTGTCTTATCCCAACGCTTTGATATCACTAATGGGACCAGACAGGAGTGCCCTCTCTCTCCTATCCTATTTATACTAAAACTGGAACCTCTCCTTTCTGCAAATCGCTCCTCTGACGAGATTTCTGGTATTCGGTTAGGCTCTAGAGAATTCAAATTAACGAGCTATGCAGATGATGTTCTTCTTTTTCTTACTTTCCCTGAAACTTCTATTCCTCCTTTATTGCGTATTGTATGGGTCCCTATCAGCTTACAAATTGAACCTTTCTAAATCAGAGGTGCTCAACCTTACTGTCCCAGAAGAGGCTAATGTCAGGTTACAACGCTCTTATCCTTTTCAGTGGAAAACTGATTCTGTCAAATACCTAGGAGTCCGATTTACAAGATTTGTTTCCTCGATGGTCTCTTTGAATATGGCTGATCTAGAGTTTTGTATTAAGGGAAACATACGGTCCCGGGTGAGCGTATTTGTCTCTTGGTTTGGTAGGAGAAAATTAAAATTATTATCCTTCCCAAGATACCGTTTCTTTTCAGATCTCTACCACTTCGTATCCCCAAACACCTTCTACACTCTCTTCAGTCCCTCCTCAATCATTATGTTTGGGGTCATAGACCTCCCAGACTGAATTCTCGTGTACTGTATTGCCCCTCCAAGTTTGGGGGCCTGGGTCTCCCCATTCTTCAACAATATCATGTAGTGGTGGCACTTAAGATGATATGGGAACTTTGCTCAAAGGACTTCCCCCTGGACTGGCCCGGAGTTTCTCGGTATTCTCTGGCTGACTTGGCACCTATGCAGCTCCCCTGGGCGGCCCATTGTAACATTCCCGTTTCGGCAAAACGCTGTCCAATCCTCTCACACTTATTTTCCATTTGGAAATCTTGTAACACAACCCACAACTTTGCCCCAGCACCCTCCCCTCTCTGTGCAATACTTGGCAACCCAGATTCCACACCCCTGGGCCTCCATAGGGGAGCTTCCAGCATTGGTCGGCTTCAGGTTTGATGGATCTGGATCATCTTTTACCTTCTGGATCCATCCCATCTTTTGGGGTCCTCTGCAGAGCCCATGCACTCCCATTTTGTTCCTCCCTAGGGACAGATTCCTCTTTCCCCTGCAAACTTACTGATTTTGAATCTTTCTTTCATGATGGGACTGCCTAAGACTAAACCTTGACTCTCCCACTTTGGGGCATTAATTAACTCTCCGTTTAAGTTTGCCACTTCTCCCCAAAAGGTGTCCTGGGAATCTGACTTAGGAGTACCCATACCTAATGCAGTATGGGTTTCCACACTCCGCCTAAACAATAGACTTCTTTTCAGCATCTCTATGCAGTAATTGAGCTATAAACTTCTGATGCGGTGGTATCGGTTGGCTAGAATCTTTCCTGGTGTCTCACCACTTTGTTGGTGTTGTGGGTTGGAGGAAGGTAAACTATTGCATATTTGGTGGTCCTGCCCAGCTCTTACACAGTTTTGGTCTACGGTAGCTGCACAGCTAGGCGACCTCTCTGGTATACATCTGCCTGCTTCCCCCCAGACTACTCCTCTCTATTTTCCCACCGACTTCTCAACCTCCCCCTCTCATAAACCTCAGAAGGTGACTAATGGGAGTCACTGTGGCTAAGGCTTGTATTCCGGTCAAATGGAAATTCCTTGATCCACCTTTGGTGTCAGACTGGAAATCCAAACATAAATCCATCCTACATGTGGAACAACTATATTACACTTCGCAGGGCATCCTGTGACTTTTCGATTCCCATTATGCCCCTTGGGTAGCGTTTGTTGCACCCTAGTAATTTGGGTGATTTGTTTATCTTACCAGGGTTCCTTCTATTTGGGGAGGATTAGTGTGCCTGGGAATTTGCCTCCCCCCTTCTCTCCCTCCACACTCGGTTCCCTTCTCCTGTTTTTTTTTTCTTTCTAGTCTATCTAGCTCTTATTTTTCTCTCCTATGGTGCCTACAGCTGTACTTCATCTTTAGCCACCGCATAGTGTGATTTTAGACAATCAGGAATAATGTATATCTGGTTTAGTTGCTTGTGATTGCACGGTTGTTGTACTCCTGTGATAATATGATATTGTTCATTAGGTACTGTTTTCCCAGTTTAACATTATCACTTGTTATCCTTTCATGTACTTACTGAGTACCTACGGCTGTTTACTTGCTCATTTTGTAATGATGCTTATTTCTGTACTGTTTCACTTTATTACCAAATAAAATTTGTCAAAAGAGAAGACCCAGAAACACCAATCTCTGCAATGGGATTGGGTCCAACTTGTCCATGTTTAGAACCCAAACTTAAAGGGTGAGTGTGTGAATGCAGTCCTGTACCTGCTAGAGGATAAGTTCCCCAGAAGGAGCCTTCAATAGCAAGACATCCATGTACGGAGTGACCCGAATTCCCTTGTGTGCATTACAGAAAATAAGGCACCCAAGACTCGAATAAACACCTGCAGAGCTGTGGTCATACCAAAGGAAAGAGCTGAGAACTGAAAGTGTCCCCAGTCAAAAGCAAAGCTGTGGTACTGCCAGCTCTCAGATGAATGGTAAAGTGCAGGCAGGCCTCTGTAGATCCAAAGAAACCAGAAAGTTCCTTGGACTCATTGCAGCAATAACTGACCACAAGGACTTCTGGTGGAATTGGGGTCCTCGAAGACCAGAACAGGACAGCAGATGCCGTCCATATTGGGAATCACAGATGGGTTGGAACATAAGTCCTCCAGGGGAAAAGACATACCATGCAAGGTTTTCCCCCAGGGCTGGAAGGTCCACAAACAGTGCCTGTTAGCTGAGCAATCCACCACTGGGAAGTCAGTAATGGTAAACCACCTAATGGGGGATTTCTACACACCATATCTAACTAGAAAATAAACTAAGCAGAACTGTTCTCTGTAGCCTCTCTCCACAAGGAACAAATCGAATTAGGGGGCAATAGCTAGTGGCCAGCTAAGGAGGAGAGGAAGGTTCCACCTCTGCATTCTTTCCAAGAATTGTTCCTGCCTACTTAAAGGGACTGTGATCTGCCCAGAGTTACCTGTAAGCTCTATTGGACGACAGAGAAAAGAGGATTTTAGTCTTACATGTTAATTTTTTTTTTCTTCGTCCATATTGTTACAGGTAATCTCTGGGAAGGTGATAGCCCCTTTAAGTATGCAGGAACAATTCTTGGAAAGAATGCAGGGGGTGGAGCCTTCCTCTCCTCCTAGCTGGTTACTAGCTATAGCTCCCCAGTTAGATTTGAGACAATAAACCCAGCCTGACTAGCTAGCAAGAAGGAAAGAAAAGACTCATGTGAGCATGAACCAGAAGGGTCTCCCACAACCAGCCACAGGAGCACCAAGCATGGTCCCTTGACAGGTTGGGAGACCTGCAAGCTATATGGACTAAGAGAAAAGGATTTAACAGGCAAAACTAAAATCCTCTTTTCTCTGTTGTTCAATATAGCTTACAGGTAAACTCTGGGATGTACTAACATTAGTTCCCAGTGGTGGGAAGAAAGGCAAGGACCAGGTGCCGGTCCCCAAGATACCAGAGCTACAAGGATTTGCACAATATACCTGTTCCCCCCCCCCCAATCATGAGGAGGATATGGATCGCTATCTCAGACACTCAAATCATCCTAAATTACCCCCCCTCATCTAGATTCTGATGTTAGCCAGCCCAGGACCTGATGGTTTTCTGATTGTGTTGTACAATAATTTCCTTCCAGCCATTTCTCCTCTGTTAGGCAGGGTCTTTAATGAGAGCTCTCTTCCAATAGTAGACCATTTATCCTTAGCTTGAAGCTTTCATTACTCTTATTTCTAAAGATGGAAGAAATCCAAAACTCCCTGCTAATTACACACTTATGTTGTTGAATAAGGACCTTAATTTTTTGCCAAAATATTCGTCAACAGGATCAGACCTCACCTTCCAACTTTGATCCACTTAGATCAAAAGGTGTTTGTAACAGGTCAGGAGGCATGGAATAATAATATCAAACTTATCCAATTATGTGCATAGAAATGATTTACAAGCTTTGTGGGTAGCAGCGGAAGCTAAAAGAGGATTTTATTCGTACCTGTTAAATCCTTTTCTCTTAGTCCATATAGCTTACAGGTAACTCTGGGAAGGTGACAGCCCCTTTAAGGAGGCAGGAACAATTCTTGGAAAGAATGCAAGGGTGGAGCCTTCCTCTTCTCCTTAACTGGCCACTAGCTATTTCTCCCCCAGTTAGATGTGAGACAATAAACCTAGGTATCTCGGAAGCAATAAGGAAAAGAGAAAAACTCCTGTGAGCATGAACCCGAAAGGATTCCCACGACCAGCCACAGGAGAACCAAGCATGGCCCCTTGACGGGTGGGAGACCTGTAAACTATATGGACTAAGAGAAAAGGATTTACCAGGTAAGACCTCTTTTCTCTGTCGTCAAGTATAGCTTACAGGTAACTCTGGCATGTACCATCATTAAGTTCCCAGTGGTGGGAAAGAAGGCAAGGACCATGCACCGGTTCTCATGATACCAGAACACAGAGCACAGAACAGCCCAAACAAATTGTCAACGGACACTGAACTGGAACGCAGCACACCAGTAACTGTACACACAGCACACTGAACAAGAGCCAACAGGGCTCAAAAGTTAAAGAGTACTAAGACACAGGAATAAAAGTCCTAGACAGGCAGAACTGCCTCCAGGACTTTCCTACCAAAGCTGGCTTCAGCTGAAACCAGCACATCAACATGGTAGTGTTTGGTGAAGGTGTGCCTAGACGATCAAGTGGCCACCTTGCACAACTGATCAGCAGAGGCCTGATTCTTATAGGCCCAGGAAGCCCAACAGACCTGGAGGAATGAGCTGTGACACGAAAAGGAACAGGCTTCTTCCTGAGATCATATGCCTTGTGAATGGTAGACTTGATCCAAGATGCAATAGTTACCTTGAACGCAGCCTTACTCACCCTGGGACCCTCAGGGATGACAAAAAGTACATCAGTCTGGCGGACAGACTCAGTGTGGTGCACATAAACCTTTAGGCAGCGCACCACATCCAACAAGTGGAGATCCCTCTCCTTGTCAGATTTGGGGTCAGGACAAAATGATGACACAACAATATCCTGATTGATGTCATACCACCTTAGGAAGAACCGCCTTAGCCTTATGAAACACAAGGAAAGGCGGTTTGCAGGACAAGGCCTGCAGTTCAGTGACTCTGCGAACAGAGACGATTGACAAAAGAAAAGCCACCTTCCAAGACAGGAGACGCAGAGGAATGGAAGCCAAGGACTCAAACAGAGGCCGCTGCAAGACTCCCAAAACCAAATTAAGGTCCCACTGAGGAATGGGGTGCTTAAAGGCAGGGAAAGCATGAGCGACACCCTGAAAGAAAACCTTGACATCTGGAAGGATGGCAATGCGCTGCTGAAAGAAAACAGAAACAGCCTATGCCTGAACCTTCAAGAAACTCAAACTGAGGCCCTTGTTCACACCATCTTGCAAAAAGGCAGTATAGCGGGCAGGTGAAACTCCTGAGACTATAGATCCCTTTCTACACACCAAGAGTGGAAGATTGAACAGATCCTGTGGTAAGCCTTAGAGGAAACCGGTTTCCTAGCTTGAATCATAGTGGCAACAACTGCAGGAAAGACACACTTCTTCCTCAAAATAGAAGATTCAGTCTCCAAGCCGTCAAACCCAGACACTCCACACTCTGCTGCCACAGATATCCCTGAAGCAGGAGATCCGGTCTGTGTGGAAGCTGAAACGGATTGCACACAGGTCCCATAACTCTGGAAACCAAGGTTGCTGGGGCCAGTACAGAACAACTAGGATGACTGGAGTCTTCTCCATGTGTATCTTTCCTCAGGACCCTGGGAGGCAGGGAAAGAGGTGGAAAAATGTAGACAAGATGAAACTGCCAAGGGATCGACAGAGCATCCACAGAGCAGGCCAGAGGGACATTCCAACGTAAGCAAAATATCGGAACCTTCCTGTCATATCTGGGGGCCATTAGGTCCATCCAGGGAAGTCCCCACTTATGAACAATGAGGTTGAACACCTCCTGGTGAAGTTCCCACTCTCTATTGTCCATGGTGTGGCGACTTAAGAAGTCGGCTAAGATGTTTTCTATGCCTGGAATATGAACTGCAGAGATGACAGATACATGTTCTTCCACCCAGGTTAAAATGGCCTTGACCTCTAACCAGGCTGCAAGACTTCTGGTGCCTCCTTGCTTGTTGGTGTAGGCCACGGCGTTGTCTGACTGGACACGAACTGGACAGTCTTTGAGATGAGATGACAAATACCTCAGAGCGTGACATATCGCCAGGAGTTCCAGAACATTGATGGGTAGGAGAGATTCCTCTGCCGACCAACGACCCTGGACATTCAGGTGACCCAGGACAGCTCCCCATCCTGACAGGCTGGTATCCGTCATCACTGTGGTTCAGAATGGGATCACAAAGGGTCTTCCTTTCTGTTGGTTGAAGAGACTCAGCCACCAAGGAAGACTCTGCTCCACATGCAAGGGAAGATAGACCGATAACCTCAGGAGATCCGGTTCCCCCTTGCAGATCTGAATCACAAACCTTTGCAGTTCCCTCATGTGAGCCATCGAAAATGGCACTGCCTCTATTGTGGAAATCAATTTCCCCACCAGAGAAGTGAACTTCTTGGCTTGAATAAACTCGCAAGCAAGAACCGAGGATACCTTGTTGGAGATCTGTTGAACCACATCCTCCGTCAGAAAAGAGGATTTTAGTCTTACCTGTTAAATCCTTTTCTCTTAGTCCATATTGGCTACTGGTAACTTTGGGAAGGCATCTGCCCCTTCAAGTAGGCAGGAACAATTCTTGCAAAGAAGTGCAGGGTGGAGCCTTCCTCCTCTCCAGGAGAACCAAGCATGGTCCCTTGACAGGGTGGGAGACCAGTAACCTAAACAGACTAAGATAAAAGGATTTAAAGGTACAGTAATGTCCCCCCAAAAAAAGTCCAGTTTTGTAGAGGTTAAAATAATAATCAATATGCTCGAAACCCTATCTCTCAAACCGCTATGGTTCGAGAGATATATGGATCCAAAGTTCCCCCTTCCCTCCCTTTCTCCTGATTTCAGCATCTAGCTGACAGCAGGAGATCCTGGTCCGGGGCCCAGCAGGCGGCTCTGCAGCACAGTTGAAATCGTGTTATTGCTACAGAATTCATTAATTGAAAGGTCTAAAAGGTGTGCCTGGTTTGCAAGCACACTTTGTAGACCTTTCCAATGAATGAAATCTTTAGCAATAAAGTGATTTCGGCTCTGCTTCAGAGCCTGCTCGAGTCGTACGACTCTATTCTCCTGCTGTCAGCTTTACAGCAGATATAGGGATTCAAAGTTCCCCCCTCCCTCCTCTTCTCCTGATGTCTGAAGCAGAGCCGAAATCAGTTTATTGCTAAAGATTTCATTCATTGGAAAGGTCTACAAAGTGTGCTTAGACCTTTCAATTAATGAATTCTTTAGCAATAACACGATTTTGACTCTGCTGCAGAGCCGCCTGCTGGTCCCCCGACCAGGATCTCCTGCTGTCAGCTAGATGCTGAAATCCCTATATCTCACAAACCATAGCGGTCTGACAGATAGGGTTTGGAGCATATTGATTAATATTTTAACCTCTACAAAGCTGTACTTTTTTTTTTTTTGGGGACATTACTCTCCTTCTAACAGGTAAAACTAAAATCCTCTATTCTCTGTTGTCCAATATATGTTACTGGTAACTTTGGGATGTCCAAACACGGAGTGTCCCAGAGGTGAGAAGTAAGGCAAGGACCTTCAGGAAACAAGCTAAGCCCATTATTTACCCCGTCCTGCGAAAAAGACAGGATCGTAGGAAGATCAAAGTTGTAAGAAAGATCCCTATTAACACACCAAGAGAGAAAAGTGGACCAAACTCTATGGTACACCTTAGAGGAAACAGGCTTGCAGGCACTAAGCATAGTGGCCACCACACACGAAGAGAAACCCTTCTTCTTCATTAATGAGGATTCAATTTCCATGCCATCAAACCCAGATGGTCACAGCCTCCTTCCACAGGTACCACTGTGGAAGAAGATCCGGACGGTGGGGAAGCCGGAAGGGCTCCGCCACGGAGAGATCCAGAAGCTAGCAAGTTGTCCATGTATGGAGTGACTCTGATGCTGTCCCTGTGTAGGACAGACACTAAAGCACCCGGGGGGTAGTCAGATCAAAGGGAAGAGCAGAGAACTGAAAATGCCCTTGGATGCAAGCAAACGTGAGGTACTGACGACTCTCTGGATGTATGGCTATAAGCAGGTATGCATCCTGAAGGTCCAGAGAGGTGAGAAATTCCTCAGGAGACATGGCTGCAATCACCATCCTCAGAGACTCCTGGTGTTAAGGAGTCTTGACCATGAAGGAATTGAGATTCTTGAGGTCCAAAATCGGACGACAGCCGTCATCCTTCTTGGAAATCACAAACAGGTTGGAATAGAAGCCCAACCCCTCTTCCAGCTCAGGAACCAGGTGCAGAAGCTCCTTGTCTAAAAGGGTCTGGATGGCGCCATTGAAGAGACGATGCTTCTCCGTTCCCTGAGGAGTGCGAGAAGGAAAGAAGTGAAATGGAGGAAGAGAAGTGAAAGGGATCCTGAACCCTTCGCGACTACCTGCAAAACCCACAGATCCACCACGGTGTCTGTCGAGATATTGAGGAAGTGGCACAAACGGCCACCCACTGGAACGTTGGGACTGGGGTTCGATAAGTCATGCCGAAGTAGGTTTGGAGGTCTGGGGCTTGGTGGAGGACTGCTTGGACCTCCATTTTTGCTTGGGCTTGGAGGAGCAGAGCGGGGCCTGGGGAACCGCCTGGTTCGTGGGACGTACCTCAGCCTGAAAGGGACAAAAAAGCTGATTCCATTTAACCAGAGGCTTTATCTTGGGGAATAAAGGTAGCAGAGTACTCTTACCCCCAGTGGCCTCACTGATGAGGTCCTTAAGCTCTGGCCCAAACAAAGACATGCCCTGAAAGGATAACTAAAGTAAGGCCTTCTTAGAGGCAGTGTCTGCAGACCAGATCTTCAGCCAAAGAGCCCGTCTGGCTACCACAGACATGGTAGAAACTCTAGCCACCAACCAGATGGCAGCAAAGATAGCTGCAGAAACATAATGCAGAGCTTCAGAGTTGTTGGCCAGAAGCCGCAACAGGTCAGCAGTGGGAGCTCCCTGATGGACAACCACAGTGAGCTGTACAGTCCAAACTACAATGGCCCTGTTCACCCAAGCAGCGGCAAATGAGGGACACAATAAAGTACCTGCAGCAGCCAAGATGTCCTTTAGAAAGGCCTCAAGTTTCCTGTCAGTCCAGTCCTTAAGGACAGAAGCGCCCGCAACAGGCAGAACAGTGGACTTAGAAAGTCTAGAAACTGGGGCGCCCACCTTAGGGGGATGAGCCCACTGCGCTAGGGCTGCTTCAGAGATGGGATACAGCTTAGCAAACTTTCTAGACACAGTAGATTTCTTATCCTCAGAAAACTGTTTGCATAAGAGCGCTGAGAGGGCTGACAACTGGACTTTTATAGATAATAAAGTCCTTTTTCAAATCCAGCATGGAGAAAATCTAGGATGCGGGCAGAGTTTCAAGACACCAGGATCTGAAGGTTCTCCAACCCCTACAAGACAGAAGATGTACAGGCCTTTCTGCCTGAAGGTTTCATCTTTGCTACAGATGTTGATAATCCTTTTTGAAGTAAATTTTGCTGCTCCACCTGCAGGCCATCAGGTTTAAGAAGGCAGGATTCGAGTGATACACTGGTCCCTGGCTCAGAAGATCGTGTCTCAGAGGTAGAGCCAATGGCTGCTGGATTGACAATCTTTCCAGAGTCGCATACCAAGTTCTTCTTGGCCACTGTGGGGCAGTTAGTATTACTTCCGCTTGGTCTGAGATTATCTTTCTTCCTCTTGCAGGACCAGAATTGGAGGAAACACATATGCAAGGTGTGATGACCAATCCCACATTGGAGCATTGTGACCCAGGGATGCTTGATCCTGCCAGTGGGAGAAGTACCTTTGGCACTTTGCGTTCTGGCTTGATGCCATCAGGTCTACTTGTGGCTGACCCCATTTGCTGGTGATCCACAGGAAAGTATCATGATTCAGGGACCATTCCCCTTGATCTAGGTATGTTTTGCTCAGAAAATCCGCTTGACAGTTCGATTTTCCTGATATGTGTGCTGCCGTGATGACTTTTAGATTTCTTTCCTCCCAAAGAAGGATTCTTGTGACTTCTTTCATCAGGAACTTGCTTCTGGTGCCTCCTTGATTTTTGATGTAAATCACGGCTGCTGTGTTGTCTGAACAAATCATTACTGATTTTCTCAAGATTTGGGCTATGAACTGTTTTGGGCAGTTTGCCACTGCCCTTAGTTCTAGTATGTTTATGTGGAGTCGAGATTCTGATGGTGACCATTTTCCCTGAGTTGTCTGGTTGTTGCACGTGCCTCCCCAACCCGTGAGGCTGGCATCTGTGGTTACTATTTCCCACTCTGGCTGTTTTAGTGAAATTCCTTTTGAGAGATTCTTGTCGTTTTACCAACATAGCACACTTTTCCTTATTTCCTTTGGTAAGATAATTTTTTGAGTTTTGTTCTGACTCCTCCTGTCCCAATCTAAGAGATAGTAATTTTGTAGAGGTCTTAGGTGAAATGTTGCCCATGGGATTACTTGAATGGAAGAGTTCAGCACTCCTAACAGCTTCATGTAATCCTGGGATAAAAGTAAGGTTTGTTTTTTGAATTTCCTCACTTTTTGTCTAGATCTTGGAAATTCTTTAATCTTTTAGATAGACCATCCCCTTGGAGGAATCTATTATCATCCCCAGGAAGGTGGTAGTCTGAGATGGGGTTACCTGTCTTTTCTTGAGATTCACTAACCACCCTTGTTCCTGTAGATAGTTTAGACTCTGCATGGTGTGGTTCGCAGACTGTTGTTTGGATGCTGAAACAATCAACAGGTCATCCAGATAAGGCATGACGCATATTCCTCTTTGTCTCAATGTCTGGAGAGAAACCGCTAGTACCTTGGTGAGTACCCTCGGTGCTGAGGATAGGCCGAAAGGGAGGACCTTGAACTGATAGTGCCAGCCTTCCATGCAGAATCTCAGGTATTTCCTGTGGGATACCATGACTGGAATGTGGTGCTATGCATCTTTTAAGTCTATGGTTGTCAGAAAAGATTTCTCTGGAATTGCCTTCAGAACAGATGTTACTGATTCTATCTTCAAGTGCCGCGTCTTGATAAAGGAGTTCAGGAACTTTAGATCCAAAACTGTCCTGTATCCTCAAGTGATTTTTGGAACTAAGAACAAAATGTAATAAATTCCCAAGTTCCTTTGTGTATGAGGGACATATTCTTTAGCAAAAGGACTTGAATGGCTTTCTTGATATCCATGAATTTGATAGGATCCAATGATCTGCTTGATTTTGGTTTCCGATTGGATGTAGAAATGGGGCTTAACTCCAGAGGATACCCTGTCTCTAAAATTTGATGCACCCATCGGTCTGGTATGGGGTCCGACAGCCAAGAATGGAGATACAATCCCAGTCAACCCCCCACTGGGATGGGAGACAGGGCCCGCTCTGTTTCATTGAGGATCTCCTTCCTACAAATTTAATGCCAAAAGATCGCTCTTGAAACCTCCTATAGATCCTTGGGCAGGAAATTGCTTATTCTGATCATACCTTACTGATGAATTTTTTCTGGAATCACGAAAGTTCTGCCTTCTGGACTTATATCCAACTGTTCTTGCCGGAGATCTGGTTCTTCTCTCCTGCGGCAGTAAGGAGCTTTTTCCTCGTTAGTTTCTTGACTATCTCTTCAAGATGGGAGCGCTACTGACATTTTTGGAAGAGGTATCTGCTCCCCAGGAATGTAGCCAGAGAGCCCTTCTGGCTGTTACTGAGAGGGATGATGCTCTGGCTCCTAACCGGATTATATCTAGGGAGGCATCACAGGAAAAGCTTACAGCTTGCTTAATAGAAGCTACTTTCTTGATTAGCTTTGAGCGTGAAACAGATGAATCTATTTTCACTTCTAACTGGTTTAACCATATTCGAATGGTTCTAGTTACGCAGGTCAAGGCAGTAGTGGATCTTAAGTCTTGTCCAATCAGTGAAAACTGCTTCTTTAATGCTGACTCCATTCGTCTGTCCATAGGATCTTTCAGCAATGAACCATCTTCCATTGGTATCAAGGTTTTTCTAGCTATACAAGTTACTGCAGCATCAATTTTTGGAGAAGAAAACCAGGACTTAATGACTCTTTCCACAAAGGGGTACATTTTAGAAACTCTTTTTTTAACCCCAGCTCGTCTCCTTTTTCCTATTCAGATTTAATTAAATCCGACATGGAATGATGTACTGGAAAGACTGGAGAGACTTTACGGTTACCCAAAAATGCTGCATCTAGAACCCCCAGCTCTGGTTGAGAATCAGACAGGCCTAAGGTTTTTCTCATATTTTTTAAGAAGGATTCCATGTGATCCAGCTTTAAGGAACCAGATTCTTCTACAATTTCTCTTCCTGCTTCTGAGGAGTATCCTGATACCATATCATGCAGACTCCCATCTTCTATATCCTCAAGCCTGACTGATGTCCCCTCATCAGGATCTTCCATGCGGGCTCGTTTTTTTGGAACAGATGCCTCTTTCATAGCAGAGAAGGTGTCCTGTATGGGTGTCCTCATCCATGATACAAAATTCTGGAACTGCATAGGCATATCCTGTTCAGCAGCCTTCTTATGACAATCTTGACAAAGTGTTGAGTTATCTGTACTGGAAATCTTTTTGTCACAAGCAGAACAGGTTTTAAGTTTAGGGACTGGTTTATCCTCTTTAGAAGAGGGTTCTGAGGGAGGCTTGTCTTTAGAGGACTGCTTCATGGGGGCAGACATAATAAAGTGTTTAAGAGAGACCTTTAATAAATATATATCTTAAAAAATATAAGAGAGGGACTGATAAGCTGCCTCCTGCCTCTACCTAAATCCATACAGAGACATCACTAACAGGAACTTAAATAGGCTAGTAAGGAAATCCCTTTCCTGTTAATAAAATGTATAAAAGGAATCACTTACCTGCAGCCCTGGTCCTTACACGTGCCTGTGGAGACATGTAGCGGTATCAAACAGGATACGTTCCATTCCTGGAATGCAAGGCCATGGAGCGTGCGTGTAAGTGCTTCTTCCTCACTTCTGGTTTCGCCAGCGGCTACTGCACTGTGTGGGAGCCGTAACGGGGAAATATGCAGACAAGCCCTGTGCTGGAGCTGAGGCAGGCATGGGGCGCATCAGAGGAACTAAGCCTCTGGATTGGCAGCACTATAATGTGGCCAGGTATGCGAAAACTTAAATTTAAAAACAAGTAGCGTAACTGGAGGCAATCGTAAAGGCACTGGCTGTATAGGTAGCAACCGGAAGCAACCGCAAAGGCACAGGCTGTATAGGTAGTGCAACCGGAGGCAACCATAAAGGCACAAGCTATGGTAAAACGAGACCGGAGCTAACAGTGGGCACAGGCGGTATAGGTACCGCTAGAAGTAATAGTCAAAGCCTTGATCGGTGCACAGAGAGCGGAGTCAGCCAAAGCCTGGATCAGTACACAGATAGCGGTTGTCAGCCAAAGCCTGGATCGGTACACAGAGAGCGGTTGTCAGCCAAAGCCTGGATCGGAACACAGAGAGCGGTAGTCAGCCAAAGCCTGGATCGGTACACAGAGAGCAGTAGTCAGGCACAGTGAAATCGGTACACAGAATCAATAGTAAGGCAAACCGGGTCATCAATGGAATAGGCAGCGAAGACAGGGGCAAGGTCAGGCAATACCGGATCATATACGGAACAGGATACACAGCAACACGTCTGGTCAGGAATACCGCGAAAGGGCACCCAAAGTAGTGAGAACAGAGTTTAAATAGGCAATTGCTGTGTGGAGCAGAGCCCACTATCCAGTAAGAAGCAGCAAGCACTGACAGGAAGTAGCAATGTCGACAGAAAAGAAATCACGGCACCGTGCTAAAACCCTAGCCATCAGAAACATAATGCTGAGCCTCAGAGATGTTGGCCAGAAGCCGCAGCAATTCAGCAGTGGGAGCAACCAGACGGACAGCGGCAGTGAGCTGTTCAGTCCAAACTGTGATGGCCCTGTTCACCCAAGCAACGGCAAATGAGGGACGCAATGAAGTGCCTGCAGCTGCAAAGACAGTCTTCAGCAAGGTCTCAAGCTTCCTGTCAGTCCAATCCTTAAGGACAGAAGCGCCCCAAACAGGCAAAGCAGTGGACTTAGAAAGCCTAGAAACTGGGGCATCCACCTTAGGAGGATGAGCCCACTGCCCAGCGCTGCTTCAGAGTAAGGATACAGCTTAGCAAACTTTCTAGACACAGTAGATTTCTTATCAGAGGACTTCCACTCATCTAACACAAGTTGGTCAAGAGTGGGATTAGATGGGAAGAAGGCACACTGCTTCTTAGGTTCATGAAGCACATCAGAATGGTCCTTGGGAGTCTCAGGGACCGGGGAAATGCTAAACAAGCCCTCAGCTGAGGGATCAGGGACAGCTTCAAAGGGGTCCCCAAAAAATTGGGATGATACCACCGCAGAACATTCCCCCTCATACGAGTCCACCAACAGCTCCTCCTCAGAGGAGTGTGATACTTCAGGTACACCTTGCGGTTTTGGTAAGGAAGACCTGATAGCAGTAGGGGGCTGCCAGGACTGGAAGACCCCCTGTAATTGGTATGGAAGGAGTTGTAATGTAGACCCCTTGTGTCTCTAGTAGTGGCTTTAAACTCTTGCATCCACAGTGGCTCTAGTGCATGGCTGGAAGTCCCTGTGGGAGATGCAGGGGCAGCAGCGCATGATGGGCATAAATGACCTGAGTATTCTCTATGTAGCCCAGATTGACATGAGGAGCAATGTGAGACACCCCAGTATCCTTAGTCTTAGGCCTAGCCCCAAGCTGACATCCTCACAAGGTCAAAACATCTGAAAGTATAAGGTATACCCAAATACAGTGTCTAAGATTAAGTATTTCACCCAGAAATCGCTAAAATGCACTTATCTGGCAGAAGAAGGATTAATCTGCTGAGGAGAGTCCAAGCCCTGCATAGGATACTCATGAAGGGAACACAGAAAATGGCGTACGTGTCGGGAGCCAATCAGAAACGAGCCCGCGAAGCAAGCGCTCATGGGAAATGTAGTTTCCCTTAAAAAGTACCCTAAACAGTGCCCGAAGCCCCCCTGAGCCCCCAAAACACTCAGAACATTAACCGGATGATAGAACAAGGGTAGACAAACAAAATGAGCAGTCTCTGAATTTGCTACCTTGAGCGGTTGCAGAGATATGTCCCAAACTGTAAAATCCCATAGAGGTGAATGGATCATGGAGTCTATGCAGTAAAGCGCGCCGGAACTCAAATAAACCAAATTTTACAAAGAGTGTAAAACGGTGCCAAAAAAGCATCAGCAAATGGTAGAAAGATGAAATAAACACTGGACCCAGTAGGGAAAGTGCCATAAAGCCCTCAAAAGTGCCCAAACCAGCAGTTAAAGGGTAAATTTACCACAGACACCCATTGCTTCAAAACCCCACAGACATACAGATAAACCCAATATGTGCAGGAGTATGCAGTAGGAACTCCAAGAGAACCCTGTGCGGAGGGAAAGCATGGGACATGTGGACCTCGGCACTCAAAGGGTTGCTCACCTTTTTAGCAGGTCTTCTGTCTTCAGAATACTATTGCTCAAGTAGCAGCCCCAGTAGGCAACTCCTTGGGAAAAAACATGCAACACAAGCTTTTCCCTCTCAGGGCGGAGAGGTCCACAACAGCACCTGGAAACTGAGCTATCCACTTGGGAATTGTCAGTAATGGTAATCCGCCTAATGGTGGTATTCCATATCTAACAGAAAACAATAAAAAAGCAAGAACTATAGCAGAACTGTTTCTCTTGCCTTTCCTGTTCAAGGAAATAATCTAACTGGGAGGGAATTGGCTGGTGACCAAGTAAGGAGGGAAGGAAGGCTCCACCCTGAAAATTTTTTCCAAGAATTGTTTCCTGCCTACTTAAATAGGAGGTAGCCTTCCCAAAGTTACCAGTAATCTATATTGGACGACAGAGAAATTATGTATTCTTGTAAGGAGGCGAAACACAATTGCCCCCTCCAAAGGCGACAGGTTGGCAAGGATTTCCAGTACTATGGCAATGGAACAGCTTGTTTCTGGTAAAAGTGTGACCTGTGAATTTTTCATGGACCCATGGTCCCCTGTGATAGGTTATTGATCATCTTTGTTGCAGGACTACAGAGTGGGACAATGGAGTGCTCTGGTGATGTCCTCCCCCTCCCTTTTTTCTATTCTTTATTCCTCCTTTATGTCTTTATCAATGACTTTCAGTTCTGGAACATTGCCTTTACATGTTCGTGTTATTTCTTGCAAGACCATGCTGGTATACACAGTATACATCAGCTAATCTTATTGCCTGGACAGTCAGGTGATTGTAATTACGCAGCTTACAGTCTTATTTTACTTTGAGTATTACTGCTGTACTGTGAATTATTTTTTTTTTTTATAATGTCACTGTTGAGGTATATTGCTGTACTTTCTCTTAGTCTCAATAAAAATGTATAAATAAAAAAAATAATAAAGTCTACTCATACAAACAACCTAACCCCTAGCACAAGAGCCCTCTTTCCACTAAGGTGCAACCCATCTCTACTATAAAAATTGCCCCCTAGAGCAAAGTCAACCCAATACTCTAGAAACCCAAACACTAAGGGCTCGATCCAAATGTTGGAGACAGCTGTTTTTTTAAAAAAAAGAGCCGTTGTGCGATAAGTTTAAGAGGTGTTTTCATCCATAGAAAATGACGAAAACACTAATTAGCAATTCAAATGTCTGCGTTAGGCCTGAAAACCCAATAAGAGACTCAAGTTATCGCAGGAAAGTTAAGACCTACTTTTTTTTTTTTTTTTTTTTTTTTTTTTTTTTTTTTTAAACTTGAGTCCCTTATCAGCCGTTTAAACAGCTGACGCAGAAACTTGAATGCGGGAAAAAAAAACTAAGTCCTCAGTGGACGTATTGATATGGGGGCCCTAAGCCCCATATCAATACATCCAAAATATGAAAAATGTGTCAGACGTTAGTAGAATTAACCCTATGAGGGTTAAACCCCCCCAAAAAAAAAAACATTGCATTACAAGTAACACTTACCATAAATCCTGATGTTCAGCTGAGTCCTCAGCTTCCTTGTCATCTTTTTTCCTTCTTCTCTTCTATCTTATTTCTTCTCTTCCATCTGTCTTCTTCCTGTAAAATAAAACAATATTATTATGAAGCATTAACAAAGCCTCCATGTAGTGCCAAAATACGTAAAAATGCCATAGAAGTAATATACATATAGAGCATGCAGACATGTTATGCATAAATGCTGAGTAATTCATTTTAGCTTATATATCTATATACATCTTCATGGCTCTGCCACTTGGTGCGGCCAAAGACGGGGCAGATAAGCTTCCCGGATACCCTCACTCCTGCACTGGCCGATGCCCATAGCACACTGAGGGAATTGGAAGTGAGCCTGCCTTTATATATGGGCAGTCTCACTTCCATTTTCCTCACAGCCATTGGCTGGGATGTTCTTACGCACATCCCAGCCAATCAGATTCGAGTGGCTGTTCTTTAAACTGATTGGCTGGGATAAGCGTAAGAACATCCCTGCCAATGGCTATGAGGGAAATGGAAGTGAGACTACCCATATATAAAGGCATGCTCACTTCCAATTCCCTCAGTGTGCTACAGGCATTGGCCTGTGCAGGAGTGAAGGCATCCAGGCGGGTCATCTGTGCCTCCACCGCCACATCAGCAGCCGCACCAAGCAGAGGAGACATGAAGATATATATATAGATATATAAGCTAAGAAGAATTACTTATGTCTGCATGCTCTATATGTATATTATTTCTATGGCATTTTTACGTATTTGGGCAATACATGGAGGCAATTACGTTATGGAATATTCATGACACAATACTATTGTAATCCTTTGAGTGCCAGTGAGGTATGCAATGCATTGCTTTGCAATGCGTTGCGTACCCCTCTGCCACTCAAAGGGTTAAACAATATAACTGTTAATGCTTTGTAATAATATTGTTTTATTTTACAGGAAGAAGACAGATGGAAGAGAAGAAAGAAGACAGAAGAAGGACAGTGGATGACAGGTAAGTGTAAGATGTATGAGTTAACAGTCGGTGCTTGTCAGTCTGTCAGGCACCGATCATTAGATTTTTTTTACTGTTAGGCTCCCAATACTGCCATTATTTAGCGGTGTTATGGGAACTTAACGCACAAAACATACAATTGGCCACGACCATTTTTGTGGCCTAACTATCGCTGTGCTTAATGTCGGTAGGACATCTGAATACCAACCAAGACATTTTCTTTTGTTGGTTGGTATCCATTTTGCCCTACTGACATTTTAACGCCAACATTTGGATCGAGTCCTAAGTCTTTAGCCATGCATTTAACTCCCAACTCTCCCAAACCTAGGTGATCATTTTTTGGAGCTGTACAGTGCAGAACTTTAAGAAAAGAGAAAAAAAAAAAAAAAAAAAAAAAAAAAGATAATTTCCTTTTCAATAGATAAAAACATGGGAAACATTTGCCTTGCTTTTCAAGGTTGATGAATGTCCCAAAGGGTTAAAAGTATGTGTACCACATTTTGTGGCAGACATTTGATGGGAGTATGGCAGGGCAGATTTTCTTAAAATATAGGTGCAGGGTAACCATGTTCTGTAATGGCATATTGCCCTGCTGATGGCACATAATGATCTGCTGGTGGCATGTAATGGTATAGTGACCTGCTGGTTTAATTAAGTAACCAATAGTTATCAGGTTAACAACCTGGTTAAAAATCATCCCTGGAATACAGGAAATTAAAGGTATATAACTCCTTTTCATTTTTTAAGGTGTTGGTTTCCATTTTCTTTTGTCATGTTAAATGGAATTAGGATAAAGCACAATAAAATAAACTTTGTTTCAAGAATTACTTAATAGTTAAAATTTTCAATGAAACACACAAGGATTTCTATATGACCCGACAACCATTTCATATTATTATCTAATCTGCAAATCTACATTTAAGACATGTTTAATTCAATGGATACAATTACAGTCTATGGAAAATTAGTTTTTAATCTTAAGAAGTAACACCATGAATGAAAATGCACATATCAAAAAAGGGCACATTTCTTCTTCTACATCTTTGCCCCTTTTGTATGCCAAATGACTTTCATCATCATATTATGGAAGAAGACTCAGTTTCCATTGTAGGTTTTTACTAAGGGTTGGAGCGATGTACACCTCTGGATCTGTAGAACAAGAAAAAAAAAAAAAAAAGAAATTCATTACAAAATAATTAACAGAAAGAAAACTTATTTGCCTCCAAGGCCTTTATCTATTAAAGGGATAGTAATGTTTCACAAAAACAGCAGCTCCAATTAATCTTCAAAGTATATGACAGTATTTCAATACTGTCAGAGTTGTAGTTGAAGAGTAATTGAATGATAAAGTATCCCCCTCCCGCCCCTTTTACTGATGTAACACTGCTTACCTTAGAGCAGCAAGACTTTCCGGACGGATCACAGAGAGGGACAATCTTCAGTGGGCATAAGGAAAAAACTGAACGTGTCAAGCGTGTGTGTGTGTGGGGGGGGGGAGGGTTTTCCTTATGCTCACAGTAAGAAGATTGTCCCTTGCTGTGATCTGTCTGTTTACACTAATGAAAAGGCACCATGTAAATCAGTATTTCTCAACTCCTGTCCTCAGGACCCACTAACAGGCCAGGATTTGATGATTTCCTTGTTAGAGCACAGGTGAATTAATCAATGTGAATGAGCCTCTGATCACCACACCTGTGCTCTAGCAGAGAAATCCCTAAGTCCTGGCCTGTTAGTGGGTCCTCAGGACAGGAGTTGAGAAATACTGATGTAAATAAAGTCCTTATTTATTAAAAGTGATTAAGAATTTCTACACATGGAACAGTGTGTAGAAAAATTAATGGAAGAGCTGGCTTCCATGATATAATGTGTGAAAAAGTAGCTTTTCAAACATACCTATATATATATATATATATATATATATATATATATATATATATATAAAAGAGGAAGCGTCGTGTGACCAAAAGTCTGGGTCTATGGACAAACACACCTGAGGCGGCAGTAAGGAGAAGTTATGCAAATCTCCTCTATACTGCCTGTCCCATTGGTGTAAGCATGGGGGTGTGACTTTCACAGGAGTCCTGTGAAAATATCTGCAGGACTTCACCCTTTAACACAATATATACCTCCTCATCATACAGGGATCCTTCCTGTCCCCTTCACTTCACACACTACCCCCAACACTTCCACTGATTGTACACTTCCGTACATGGCTGCATACTTCCCCCACCCTATATTCCTGCAACATGTATGTTCCTTCAACAAAACACACAAGTACTCAATGTTCATACTACTCTTGCTCCTGCCAGAATTGCTTCAACACAGCCTTCTCTTCCATTTGTCTACAACGCATACTGTGATTAATATGGTCATCCACTCCATACTTTTCACTGCCAGAGAAGTATGCAATGCATTGTAAAGCAATGTATTGCATGCCCCTCTACCAATCAAGGGTTAATGGCAAGATACATAGCGCTATCACCACCTTCGCAGTTCAAACTCCCCTTTCACTTTGCACAGCTACTAAATCACTCTGGTACACATATTTGTAAGACACATAATACACTTTCCCACCTCTGAGTTCTGCCCTTTCCTCCCTGTCTTCTGCATTCTACTCTTCTTTCTGAGGTTCTGCCCTTTCCTCTCCAAAACACAAAATAGTTTGTCCCCTGTTCTGGGCTAATCTTAACATGTTCAGTGCGAGGTTGGCAAGCAATGAGTTCTCAACCTTTGCAATTAAAAGGGCTAAATGCTACAATAAGGGGATTTTAGTCTTACCTGTTAAATCCTTTTCTCTTAGTCCATATAGGTTACTGGTAACTTTTGGTAGGCGGTTGCCCCTTTAAGTAGGCAGGAACAATTCTTGAAGAGAATTCTGGGTGGAGCCTACCTCCTCTCCTTAGCTGCATCTCGCTACTCCTCTCCAGTAAGATTTGAGACACTAACTAGTGACTAGAAGTAAGAAGGAAAAGAAGTCTCCTGTGAGCATGAACCGAAAGTACTCCTACATTCAGTCACAGGAGAGCCAAGCATGGTCCCTTGACAGGGTGGGAGACAAGTAACCTATATGGACTAAGAGAAAAGGATTTAACAGGTAAGACTAAAATCCTCTTTTCTCTGTCGTCCAATATAGGTTACTGGTAAATTTGGGTTGTCCAACCATTGAGTTTCCCAGAGGTGGGAAGTAAGGCAAGGACCAGGCGCAGGGCCCCCAAAGTCATCAGAGCGTATACGAACCATCAGATCATAGACAGCCCAACAATAACAACGGACATAAAACTGGGGTATAAACACACCAGGAACTGTAGCACAGCAGACTGAACTAGGGCCAACTGGGCTCAAAAGTGAAGGATCACTGAAGAGAAGAAAGGAGAACCTAGACAGGCAAGACTGCCACCAGGATCTTCCTTCCAAAACTATCATCAGCCGATGCCAGCACATCAACACGGTAGTGTTTAGAGAAAGTGTACACAGACGACCAAGTGGAAGCCTTGCACAACTGATCAGCGGAGGCTTGATTCTTGTAAGCCCAAGATGCCCCAATGGATCAAGTGGAATGAGCCAAAACCCTAAATGGAACAGGCTTCTTCCACAGTTTGTAAGCCTTACAAATAGTAGACAATCTAAGATGCTATGGTCACCTTGGATGCCGGTCTTCCTGCCCTGGGACCCTCAGGAATGACGAAAGGTGTGTCAGACTGGCAAACAGACTCAGTGCGGTGCACACAGAACTTAAGGCAGTGCACCACAAATAAGTGAAGATCCCTTTACTTGTCAGATGTTGGGTCAGGACAGAAAGAAGGTACCACTAGCTCCTGATTAATGTGGAATTCTGAGACCACCTTCGGGAGAAACTCCTGCAAATTGTGAAGCACCGCCTTGTCATTGTGAAACACCTAAAAGGGTTTACAAGACAGGGCATGAGACTCGGCGAACAGACACGATCGCCAGGAGAAAGGCCATTTTCCAAGTCAGCATGCGCAGAGGAATAGTAGCCAAGGACTCAAATGGAGGGCACTGAAAGATGCCCAAAACCAAGTTAAGATCCCACAGAGGAGCAGGATTCTTATAGGCAGGACGAATATGAGCAATGCCCTGAAAGAAAACCTTGACATCTGTAAGGATAGCGATGCATCTCTGAAAGAAGACAGAGAGTGCAGACGTCTGAACCTTAAGGCAACTCAAGCTGAGGCCCTTATCCACTCCGTCCTGCAGGAAGGACAGTACTGTTGGAAGATCAAATTCCTAGGAAAGATCTTTATCAGCACACCAAGAGAGAAAAGTGGACCAGAGTCTATGGTAGGCCTTAGAGGAAACAGGCTTGTGGGCACTAAGCATAGGTTGAGCCACCACGTCAGACTCAGCTCCACATGAAGGGGAAGAGACACTGACATCATCAGTAGGTCCGGCTGCCCCCTGCACACTTGGATCACAAACCACTGGAGTTCCCTGGAGTGAGCCATGGCAAATGGTACTGCTTCTATGGTGGAAATGAACTTTCCCACTAGAGAAGTCAACTTCTTGGCCGGAACTGGATCAGAAGCCAGAAAAACAGACACTTTGTGAGCGATCTGGTGAGCCACCTCGTCTGCGAGAAACACCATGCCCCGCTTGTTGTCGAAGAGAAGGCCCAGGAAGGACAGGACTGTTGGAAGATCAAATTCCTGGGAAAGATCCTTATCAGCACACCAAGAGAGAAAAGTGGACCAGAGTCTATGGTAGGCCTTAGAGGAAACAGACTTGAGGGCACTAAGCATAGTGGCCACCAAACCAGAAGAGAAACCCTTCTTCAGTATTGAGGATTCAATTTCCATGCCGTCAAACCCAGACGACGGACATCCTCCTTCCACAGGAATCCCTGTAGAAGAAGATTCGGATGGCGGGGAAGCCGCAAAAGGCTCCGCCACTGAAAGATCCAGAAGCTCCTGAAACCAAGCTTACCGAGGCCAGTACATCGATCAGAATGATCGGACATCGCTCCAGCCGCAGTTTCCGCAGGACCCTGTGTAACACGGGAATGGGAGGAAAAATGTATACCAGAGGAAAGTGCCACGGTATTGACATTGCATCCACTGCTAGAGGGTTCCTCCAGCGGGAGCAGAAAAGCGTGACGTTCCGGTTCAGTCTTGTCGCCATCAGGTAGATGCAAGGAAGACCCCACCACTGTACAATGAGGTCAAGCACCTCTTGATGCAGTTCCCACTCTCCGCTGCCCACTGTGTTTTGACTTAGGAAGTCCGCTAGAACGTTGTCTACGCCAGCAAAATGGCAGGAACATATTCTTCTGCCCACGCTAAAATTGCTTTGACAAGCTGCAAGATGACTTCTTCCACCTTGTTTGTCCCAGAGGACAGCCACTAATGCATCCAGGACACGATTGAAGACCTGGGGAGCTGTAGTCAGACCAAAGGGAAGAGCAGAAAACTGAAAATGATCTTGGTCGCAAGCAAACCTGAGGTACAATCGGCTCTCTGGATGAATGGTGTAAAGTCAGCAAGAAGGGACCGCGTCGCCTTCCTCTGTCGTTCCCAGGTTTCTCCATTTCAACGCCGAATTGGTGCTGTCGGATGCACCAGTCGAGCAAATGGACGGGCTGATAGAACACTGTGGTGTCGCAAGCTCCGTGTCGAAGTCGACAAAGTGGTAGCGGCGTCGATTTCGTGTTGGAGTCCAAGGAAAGCCAGGCGAACAGGGAAAGAGTCGAAGGGACACACAGCCAGAGCTGAGTCACAAACTGGTACCACGGGCCGTAGAGAGCGAGGCCTCTACTCCCGGCTGAATGGATAACAGGAAAATGTAGTAGGAACCGAGGAAGGTTGAATGGCTTCGACCTGACTGTAGCTCGCAGTTGCAGGATCTCTGGAACACAGGAAAGAGAAAATGGAGTCCATTTTGCCGCCTGACAGCATACGAAGTCAGGTCGCAGGAAACTGGCAGCAGGCGGTCGATGATTCAGGATACTTGGCACAGATGGGTATCAGACTGGACACTTTAGACCATAAGCAGTACAAGACTCCAGGACTCCTTGTTCACTCAGAATAAGACTGACTTTATTCAACCAAACCACACATTTATACACAGAAACCACATTGCAATACATGAGCGTAAAATAGTTGAGTCACAAGGATAATATAATCACAACATACAAGACAAAGGACCAACAGCAAATGGTCAAAGAAATTACAATGGCACAGACATGACTGCATTACTAACACAAAAGTGTTGATGAACTCAGGCAATGGACACAAAGACCTGAGGGGCATGAATGAATTAACACACGGCAGGGGGTCTCAGTACAGTTCACAATACAATGGCTTGAGTGGCTAGAATACACACTGTAAGTAACTCTGCCCAAACTCAAATAATTAACCCTTACTGCCCATTTCCTTGGAAGCAAGCCAGCAGTCCATGGTTGTCAGTCTCTTTGGTCCTAGAAATATCCACAGTCTCTGGGGTTCTTGGGATAACCGTTCCAGGCCAGACAAGGGCTCCAGTAACGGACTATGCTCCATTACAAATGGTAATATGCATTTATGCATCCTGAAGATCCAGAGAAGCGAGAAATTCCCCAGGAGACATGGCCGCGATCACCGTCCTCAGGGACTCCTCGTGATAGTGAATCTTGACCACAAAGGAATTGAGGTCCTTGAGGTTCAAAATTGGATGACAGCCGCCATCCTTCTTGGAAACCACAAACAGGTTGGAGTAAAAACCTGAACCCATTTCCAGTACTGGAACTGGTTCCAGAACCTCCTTGTCCTAAAGGGTCTGGATGGCGCCATGGAACAGACGGTGCTTCTCTGCTCCCTGACGAGTGTGAGAAAGAAGGAACCAGAACGGGGGAAGAGAGGTGAAAGGGATCCTGTACCCCTCTGACACAACCAGCAAAACCCACGGATCCACCACGGTGTCTGTCCAGAGGAAGTGACACAAATGACACACACTGGTGCGTGGGGACCAGGGTTCAGCGAGTCATGCCAAAGAAGGTTTGGAAGCCTTGGGCTTGGTGGAGGACTGCTTGGCCCTCCATTGTTGTTGGGCTTGGAGGAGATGTGCAGAGCCTGGGGAACCGCCTGGTTCGCGTTGCGCTCCTCAGCCTGAAAGGGACGAAAAAGCAGATTCCACTTCGCAGTAGGCTTCTTCCTAGGCACCAAGGGCAGCAGGGTACTCTTACCCCGTGGCCTCACTAATGAGGTATTTCAGATCCAGCCCAAACAGAGAGGTACCCTGAAAAGGTAACGAAAGTAAGGCTCTCTTAGAGGTGGTGTCTGCAGACCAGATCTCGAGCCAAAGAGCCCGTCTGGCTACCACAGACATGGTAGAAACTCCAGCCACCAAGCGGATGGCATCAAAGATAGCAGCAGAAACATAATGCTGAGCCTCAGAGATGATGGCAAGGAGCCGCAACATATCAGCAGTATGAGCTCCCTGATGGACAGCCACAGTCAACTGTTCAGTCCAAACTGCAATGGCCCTGTTTACCCAAGCGGAGAACGCCAGGCACAACGAAGTACCAGCCATAGCAAAGATGGTTTTCAGGGATGTCTCAAGCTTCCTGTCAGTCCAGTCCTTGAGGACAGATGCGTCTGCCACAGGCAAGGCAGTGGACTTAGAAAGTCTAGAGACTGGAGCATCTACCTTGGGTGGATGAGCCCACTGAGCTAAGGCCACTTCAGAAAAGGGGTACAACTTAGCAAACTTCTTAGAGACAGAAGGCTTCTTGTCAGGAGCCTTCCACTCATCAGACACAAGACGGTCAAGAGTGCGTTTAGCTGGAAAACAGGTAGACTGCTTCTTAGGCTCCTGAAACACATCAGAGGGGTCCATGGGAGCCTCTGGAACTACAGGGATGTTTAGTGTGTTTAACACTGCCCTGATCAGGCCCTCAGCTGAGGGATCAGGATCAGCTTCAAAGGGGTCCCCAAAGAATTGGATGACACCACCGCAGAATCCACCAACAGTTCCTTCTCAGAGGAGTCTGATACATTAGGTAAGCCCTGCGGTTTTGGTAGGGAAGACCTGATGGGAGTAGGGGGCTGCCAAGACTGGAAGACCCCCTGCAATTGGGATGGAAGGAGTTGTAAGGTAGACCTTAGTTCTCTAGTAGTTGTCTTAAACTCCTGCATCCACAGTGGCTCTAGTGCATGGCTGGAGGTCCCTGTGGGAGATGCAGGGGCAGCAGCATATGCTGGGCATAAATGACCTGAGTATTCTATAGGTAACCCTGAGTGACATGAGGAGAAGTGTGCGATGGGGACGCAGACACCCCATTATCCTTGGTCTTAGGTCTAGCCCCAAGCTCCAACGGTGTTGACATCCTCACAGTGTCAAAACGTACAAAGAATAAGGAAACAACTAAATACAGTGCATAAGATTAAAATTTCACCCCAGAAATTGCTCATTTGCATTTATTGGACAGGCGAAGGGTTAATCTGCTGAGTAGAGAAGGAGAGAACAAGCCCTGCATAGGATACTTGTGAAGGGAAGGAAGAAAATGGCGTCTGCAATGGGAGACAATCAGAAAAGAGAAAGCGAAGCAAGCGCTCATGGGAAATGTAGTTTTCCCTTAAAAAGTACCCCAACAGTGCCCGAAGCCCCCTGAGCCCCCCCAAAACACACAGAACATTGACCGGATGGTACAGCATGGGCACACAAACAAAATGTGCCATCTCTACCTTTTACAAAGCCGTCTCTATCTTTGTAAAGACCCGTGGGTCTGTGGCCAACCAAAGAGTAGGTTGATGAACTGCAAAGTACAGTTTAGAAAAGCAAACAGTAGAAAATGTTGGGTCCCCCACTGAAATTACCCACAAAACCCACTGATCCACCAAGGAAAGAGCCCAAGGGTGGTTAAAATGTGCTGCTGAGTAAGCTGTTTCTGTTTTGGAGTAGGGTGCACCTGTTCTGCTGAATGAGTAGAAACCCTGGGTACAAAGCCACAGTGGCAGAAGGAACATTTAGGAGAAACCTGAGGCAATAAAGCACTCTTTCCACCAGTGTCACCACTATAACCCTACTCCAGCTCTGGGCCAAACACCTGCTTTCCCACAAATGGAAGGCATCTGCAGAAAAAGGATACGAGAGAGAGAGAGAAGGAGAGAGACATCTGGGTAGGAACAATTTCGTGTCAGGCGTCCTCAATTAGTCCAGGAGTACCTGGTCTAAGGAACAGTGAAGAGGGAAGAGATAAGGAGATGAGGAAAAAAAAAAGTATACTTTTTTAAAAATACAAGGGGAAGCAGAACTTGACAGCTTAAAAAAAAGACCATCTGCAGGAGAAAGAGGGTCTTGCTTTAAGTAATAATTCAAATAATACCCATCAGAGTCCTTTTTTCTGAAATGAGAAGACCCTTATCATTGGAAAATTTCCCTCTGTGAAATGGTTGTGATGCCTTTTTTTTGGAAAAAATACAGACCGTAGACCAAGAGTCTCAAATACCTTGAATAGAGGAAGGTACAGAAGATATCACAAAGGAAGGAAGGAGAAAGAAGACAGAAGATTCAAGAAAAAGACAGATTAGTAGACCAGGGTGCTGACGACAACTCTGGACATCAGGATTACAGGTAAGTGTTCCTTTTCAGGAGGATGTTTTTTAACTTAGATTAACCCAGGGATTGCCAGACCCTCTGTTGGCACTCACAGGATTAAATCTAATAACATTTGACACTTTTTTTTTCTTTTTATACTTTGGATGTACTAATATGGGGCCCTCCATCCACTGGTCAATTAGGTTTTATTTTTCCTTTTTTCCCCACTTCCTATTCCTGTGTTGGCAGGTTTACACATGCACTCTGAGCCCAAAATAACTGGGTGCAGATTTTCACCTGTCAAAGTGGGCCACTTAACACTTAACTTAATTTTCCTGCCTAACGCATGGGAGACTTGTTTTAACGGGTTCATTTGTTTCTGCCAGTATTTGTTCATAGCACTGGTAACTGAATTGTTTGCCATGCTTGTAAAAATGCTGTCGGGTGTTCTTTTTTGTAAAGGAGGGAATTAAACTGAGGCCATAATGCTGTATTGTCCCCTTGTAGCCACAGTAAGTATGAAGATACAGAAATAGCTGATAACTGATCAGTAAATTTATATTATCATTTCTTACCTTGGTTTGAACTGTTTATGTTCTTCTGTTGCTGATAAGAAAGCATAATACTATTTGCAGTTGAGTTCGGACCTAGAACCTAAAATGGCAAACAGACATATTTAGCTATATGACTAGAAATATATTGCATATGCTAAATATTAATGTTCCTGGAACTTAAAATCTGAGGACAGATTTTTGGGTGGTAATATAAGAAAAATATTTAAACTGGAAGTGACCCTATCAAGTTTAGTTTGTCTTACAGAAAATTAAAGCTGCCTATACATTATAATTTTTCAGAAATTAGTCTTTACATTTTCATAGCACAGTGTGGCACACATAAAGCTAATTCTCTATAGAGTACTCTAATTAGTTTCTTTCAAGGTCACACTTATCCCTCGCTACACTACTAGAAATATCCCCATTGTGTGGGTTCTGACTAGTGTTTGGCACTATAGGCCCAGCACAAATACTAATAAGCATGAAGTGAGAGACTGTGCCATCAACAAATACACATTAATTTTTCAAGACTATTTATATTACAAACAGGTCCATTTTAAGGTTTACATAATCAAAAGTACATGACACAGCAACAGCATATTAGGAAGTTATTCTATTACCCATATAAACACCACAAATTAAACAGACAGAACACAGAAGCAGACATTCCAGCAATATGTACAAAAATATATGAAAAGGAACTCAATTTTAATTAACTATATTAACCCCTTAAGGACTTGCATGCACACATGTGGCCGGAACTTAAGGACCACAGAGCATTTTTTTTCGGTATCCGATTCAGGGCTCGTCAGACAGCATGAAGCCGCGCGGGGAGCCCTGAAATTCATGACATACCTGTACAGCATGGGTCCTTTAGGCACTTCTACCCATAACATACATATACGTCCTTGGACGTTAAGGGCTAAAACTGTTTTCTGCAACAGGGACTATACAGACAGTAAGAGGGAAGAGAAAAAAAAAAATAGGATTATATAGCTTTCCTGTTGCCAAATAAGTTAGTCTTTATCAAACCTTCCTGTTTTGGCTACTAATACACAGTATAAACCTGTATGTATCTAATCTTCTTTTAAAAGTATCCAGCCCAAACTAACAAGTGTCAATGGACAATGAAATAATATAACGGCACACAAAAACAAGAGCCAACAGAGCACAAACAGGTAAAGAGCTATAAGGCACAGGAATGTAAAGTCCTAGACAGCAAAACTGCCTCCAGGACATTCCTGCCAAAGCTGGCTTTGGCCAAAGCCAGGACATCGACACACAGTAGTGTTTGGCAAAGGTGTGCACAGCAGACCAAGTGGCCGCCTTACACAGCTGATCAGCAGATGCCTGATTCTTGTAGGCCCAGGAGGCCCCAACAGACCTGGTGGATTGTGCTGTAATGCGGAAGGTAACAGGTTTCACTCTGAATTCATAAACTTTGAGGAGACTTAATCCAAGATGCCATAGTCACTTTGGATGTAGCCAAACCAGCCCTGGGACCCTCAGGGATGACAAACAAAGCATCCGACTTGAGGTAATGCACTATATCCAACAAGTGGAGATTCCTCTCCTTGTCAGATTTAGGTTCAGGACAAAAGGAAGGCACAACAAAATCCTGATTGATGTGGAACTCAGAGACCAGGGAGGTATGGAGAACAGCCTTAACCTTGTGGAAAACCAGCAAAGGTGGTTTGCAGGACAAAGGCTGTAACTCAGCAACTCTGCAGACAGTGACCACAACCAAGAGAAAAGCCATCTTCCACATCAAAAGACGTAAAGGGATGGTAGCCAAGGACTCAAAGAGAGGCCACTGCAATACTCCCAAGATAAGATTAAGGTCCCACTGAGGAGTGGGAGCCTTGTAAGCAGGGAAAGCAGGAAAGAAGACCTTGCCATCCGGCATCATGACAATGTGTCTCTGATAAAAGACCAAAAGCGCGGAGGTCTGGACCTTCAAGGAACAGAGACTAAGGCCCTTGTTCACACCACCTGCAAAAAAGACAGGATGGATGGAAGGTCAAACTCCTGTGAGGACAGATCCCTGTCCACACACCAAGAATAAAAAATAGACCAAACACTATGGTATATGCCTTAGAGGACACAGCTTTCATGGCCTGTATCATGATGGAGACCACCTCAGGAGAAAAGCCTTTTCCTCAAGATGGAGGCTTCAACAGCCATGCCATCAAAGCTAGACTGTCCACATTCTCCTTCCTGAGGTAACCCTGGAGGAGGAGATCCGGTCTGCATGGCAGAGGAAATGGATCCTGAGCAGTCAGAGCCAGCAATTCTGGAAACCAAGGCTGTCTGGTCCAATAAGGAGCAATCAGAATAACAGACGCACCGTCCATCCAAATCTTCCCCAGAACCCTGGGAAGGAGAGGAAGTGGAGAAAAGATGTAGGCCAGACAAAATCCCCATGGAATTGACAGAGAATCCACTGTGAACGCAAGAGGATCCCTCCAGCAAGAGCAAAAGAACTGAACCTTCCGGTTGTCTCTGGTGGCCAACAGGTCTATCCAGGGAAGACCCCACTTCTGCACCAACAGTTCTCACTCCCTGGGGTTCACGTTTTGGCATCTGCCAGGATGTTTTCTTCACCTGGATTGTACACAGCGGAGAAGGCAGGAACATGCATCTCTGCCCAGGCTAAAAATGCCTTTACCTCCAACCAAGCAGCTGTGCTTCTGGTGCCTCCTTGCTTGTTGATATAGGCGACGGTTGGAAGCAGATTGGACGTCCTGTCAGATGAGAGGTCCAGTACCTCAGAGCATGAAGAAAGGCTCTGAGCTCCAAAATGTTGATTGGAAGGAGGGTTTCCTCTGACGACCAACAACCCTGAATGCCCAGAACAGCTCCCCAGCCGAACAGGCTGTCATCTATCATGAGTATGGTCAAATACGGAATCACAAAAGGCCTCCCTTTCCTCAGGTTGGAGCTGTGCAACCACCAGCAGAGGGATAGCCTCACGCTGGGGGGGGTGGGGAGGGAGACAGGGTGATCCAGAAGGGCCGGATATCACGGTGCCCGTGATTATGCAACATTTTGACAGATTTATTTTACTGGTGCCTTCTCATTGGCTGCGCTGTACAGCTCCTCCCGGTGACAGCCTTTATATACCCTGGGTTGTCACTTAGAGTTTGCCCTTTCGTGGTGTACCTGATGCCTAGCCCTAGTTCCGTTTGTTTGATACCAGTGTATGACCCCGGACTGCCTGACTACGCTTTTGCTACTGTTCCTGCTTCTGTGTACCAATTCGGATTGGATGACGTTCCTGCTTCCTGTTCTGACCCGGCCTGGCTGACGTTCCTGCTCCGTGTACCGACCCGGCGAGACTGACGACCCTGCTCCGTGTACCGACCTGGCGAGACAGACGACCCTGCTCCGTGTACCGACCTGGCGAGACAGACGACCCTGCTCCGTGTACCGACCTGGCGAGACAGACGACCCTGCTCCGTGTACCGACCTGGCGAGACCGACGACCCTGCTCCGTGTACCGACCTGGCGAGACCGACAACCCTGCTCCGTGTACCGACCTGGCGAGACTGACGACCCTGCTCCGTGTACCGACCCGGCTTGGCTGGCGTTCCTGTGCTGTGTACCGAATTGGTTTGGCTGTAGTTCCTGCTTCCTCCATGCCTGGCTGGGCAAAGAATCTGTCAGTGCTTGCTGCTACCATCTGTGCTGATCTCTCATGTTATTGTGCATCCCAGAGCTACGGTACTCCATTACCATTTGTAGTCCAGTCTGTGGGTTTGAGTCTCAGTGTGTCATTGCTCCTCCAAACCATTCACTTGATCGCTTGGTCTTGCGCTTTGGGTTCAGTTGGGCGCCTCCGGTAGTCTTCCGTATCCTGACCATAGCGTTCATTAACCCCTTCGGAGGTGGTGCCTAGTGCCGCTACTTATTTCACCAATGTTGTTCTCATCTCTGGTATAATGTGCGCTTGGTCTTCCACTCTAGGTTCAGTTGGGCGCTTCCGGTTGCCTTCCATCTTAAGACCATAGCGTACATTAACCCCTTCGGGGGTGGCACAGGCACACGGTGGTGGATAGCCTCAGTTGGGTGTCCTTTCCTGGCACGAGCTCTGACTCACACAGTTGTAGTCTCCGGTGGGCGTCCACCGTTGCAACCCTCCGTTCAGGTGAACCTTGCCTGTTCTCTGCTGCCATCCTGTCACTGTCGCTTCCCCTGTCTATAAGCGACATTGGGCCTCCGTTTATCTGGGCAATTAAGTCAATGGCTTCACTGGCATTGCTGGACTCTATTACACTGTATCTATCATATTTACCTGACCTGTTCAGTATTGTATTCTGTAGTACATACTGGACCCGTGTGGGTTACATTGCTATGTAACCTGTCCTGTGTCAGCTATTTGCTGCTATATGCTGGACCCATGAGGGTTACATTATTTCTTGTGTGCTTAAATAAAATTGTGTTTTTACCAACATCTACTATGTCTGAGTGTACTGAACCGTAACACCGGATCCCCCCGGCACACATAGATCACAAATTTCTGAAGGTCTCTGGTGTGATCCATACAGAACGGAACCACCTCCATGGTAGATGTCATCTTGCTGACCAGAGATGAGAACCTCCTCACCGGTGCAGAGGTCCACTCCAGGGTGAGACCCCTCGGACATTATCTGCTGAACAGAATCTTCCATCAGGAACACCATGTTCTGATGAGTGTCAAAGTGGAAACCAAGGAAGACCAGGTCCTGAGAAGGAACCGGAGCAGACTTGTCCATGTTCAGGATCCACCCTTGTTGGAGGAGGACCTGAGCACATTCCTGGACTTGACGGTCAGGAGATCCCTGGAAGGAGCCTTCAGCAGAAGGTTGTCCATGTATGGAGTCACCTGAATCCCTTTGGTGTGCAGAAAGGCAATCAATGCCTCTAAGACCCATGTGAACACCTGAAGAGCCATGGTGAGCCCAAAGGGCAGGGAGGTGAACTGAAAGTGCCCCAGACTGCAAGGGAACCTGAGGTAGTTCTGACTGTCTGGATGAATTGGAATGTGCAGGTATGCATCCTGCAGATCCAAAGAGGCCACAAATTCCCCTGGACACATCTCTGCAATGACAATGTGCAGACTCCATCTTGTAATGAGTACGGACCACAAATTAATTGAGATCTTTTAGATACTTGATATGCAGGATAGGACAGCAGCTGCCATCCTTTCTGGAAACTACGAAGAGGTTGGAATAAAAATCTAAACCTCTCTGGCTCAGGAACTGGAGCTAGGACCCCCTTGTCCAAGAGAGCCTGAACCGCCCCACTGAAAAGACTGAGCTTTTCCGGTCCCTGAGGGTTGAGAAGGGACGAATCTGAAGGGAGGCAGGGATGTGGAGGGAATCCTGTAAACTCCTGAAACCACCTGTAATACCCACTGATTCGCAACAGAGCCTATCCAAGTACTCAAAAAAAATGTTGCAGATGACCACCCACAGGTGTATGCTGACTAGGGTTCGGTGAGTCATGCTGAAGTAGGTTTGATGGTTTTGGGTCCGATGGAGGTGTGTTTTGACCTCCACTGCTGTCTGGACTTGGGGGTGGAACGTGGGGTGCTAGCCTGAGGTTGTACCGGGTTCGGTCTTTGTGTCTCACTTTGGCAAGAACGAAAAGAATGCTGTTTTCTCACCTGAGGACTGCACTTAGGAACCTGAGGTAATAAAGTGCTCTTATCCCCAGGCGCTTCACTGATGATGTTCTACAATTCAGGGCCAAAAAGGGATGTACCCTTAAAAAGAAGAGAGACCAGTGATTTTTTGAGAGATCAAGTCAGCAGTCCAAATTTTAAGCCACAGTGTACATCTGGCAGCTACAGAGAAGGCGGAGGTCTTAGCCTCAAGCCTAATTGCATCAAAAAAGGCATCAGTAATATAATGCTGGGCCTAAGAAATATTAGCCAAAATGGGCAAAAGGTTCTCCTTAGGTGCACTTTTGCAGACAGAGTCAGTCAGCTGTTCAGCCCAAACAGCAATGGCGCTTTTAACCTATGCAGATGCCAAGGTGGGCCTCAAGGACACACCTATGGCAGCAACAATAGCTTTAAGGATATCCTCCAGCTTCCTATCTGTCAGATCTTTGAGTGCCGAAGCATCCACAACGGGCGAGGCCTTAGATAGCCTACAAACAGGGGAATCCATCTGAGGTGGTGTGGCCCACTGAGCCAAAGCCGTGTCAGCAAAGGGTTACAGCTTATAAAACCTCTTGGAAAGAGGGGGAAGCTTGTCAGGAATCTGCCACTCATCCAGCATAATTTGATCCAGAGTGGGATTAGATGGAAAAATAGTACTGGAGTAGACTGTGGCTCTACAGGGTTATCAGGAATGTTAAGGGTAGACAAAATGGCCTTAATGAGACCCTCAGCAGAGGGTTCAGGGTCAGCCTCAAAAGGGTTGCCATGAAACTGGGAAGAAGCCTCTTCTGAACACACACCATCCTCAGACTCCTCAAGTGATTACTCCTCAGAGGAATCAGATAAATCAGGAATACCAGGGGTCTTAGGGGCCACAAACCTGAAAGAAGTGGGGGTTTCCAAGATTGGAGGACCCCTTGAAGAGAAAGAGGAAACTGTGCTATAGAGGACTTTAAGTCCTTGACCCAATGTTTCTCTTGTTCATGGCTAGAGGGTTCTGGCAGAGAAGCAGAGACCACAGCACATGTGGGGCATAAGTGACCTGAGTGCTCTCTGGGAAGCCCCGCATGGAATGAGGAACAATGAGCAAAGGGGGTTAATGATTCCCCTGAATCCTTCGGTCTCGCCCCATGTCCCTTATGATCCGATATCCCAACAGGAGAAATAGTGTCTACAGAAGTGGGGAACCCAAATACTGTTACCCAGATTAAGAAGTTCACCCCAGAAAGCCTACAAGGTACTTATCTAGCAGGGGAAGAGTTACCCTGTGGAGGAGAACAGAGTAGAGGAATCCAAGACCTGTGCAGGATACTCGTGTAAAGAGAGAAATAAAATGGAGACTGATTTAGAGCCAATCAGAAAACAGCCCACTAAAACGGGCATCTATGGGAAATGTTGTTTACCCCAAAAGAGTAGCAAATGCAGAATTCAGACCCCCCTGGACCCCCAAGACACTGAAGATGGTAACCAGAGTGTAGGGCAAGAGTTGAAGAGATACGTCACCAAGCAGCCTGTTCCATAGAGATCAATGAGCGCCTGAATTAAAAAAAAAAAGTGAAAAAATTAAAAATGCCTAATATGTACCAAAACACATACAGGACACCAAATCAACACATTAACCCAAAGGAAAAATGAGAAAAAACATCCCCAACCCAAAATAACTTGCCAAGGAAGGAGCTAAATACTACCCACACAGCTAAAAATGCTACAAATACACCAGTAATGAAGTACCCAACATGAGTGCAGGAGTTATGAGAAAAATTCCAAGAAGGACCCCTGTGCAGAGGGGATCAGTGGGACAAGTGGACCATGGCACTCAAAGGGCTGCTCACCTTTGTTGCAGATCTTCTCATCTTCAGATTACCATGGTAATGGAAGTAGCCTTGGAGAGACTCCTTCTAGAGAGAGAGAGACATGGGTTGTATGGTCCTCTCCCAGGGCTGCAAGGGTCCACAGACAGCGTCTACTAGCTGAGCAATCCTCAGGGGAAGCCAGTAATGGCAACCCACCTAATGGGGGAATTTTGACACTCCATATCTGAGAGAAAATAATAAAATAACTAAAAACTAAGCAGAACTGTTCCCAGCCTTCCTTCTAGGTGATGGAACAAATCTTATCTGCAGAAGGGAGTAGCTGGGTAGCCTGCTAGGAGGAGGGGGAGGCTCCACCCTGCACTTCTTGAAGAATTGTTCCAGCATACTAGGAGGAACTTTCGCCTCTGAGTGGTACCTGTAAGCTATATTGGACAACAGAGAAATCCTTTTTAAGAACTGGTGCCCAAAACTGCACTGCATATTCAAGGTGAGTTATTACCAAAGACTTATACAATGCCAAAATTATGTTATCCACTAGTTTACAAGTATTCCCAGGTCTTTCTCTAGCAACAAGTCCCCTAAAATGATTCCATTAAGTTCATAAATAACATTGGGTTTCTTTTTCTTCCCAAATGTATTACTTTACACTTTCCAACATTAAACGTCATATTCCATTTGGTTGCCCAATCTGCCATTTTATGTAAATCCCTCTGTAGATAACAAATATCCTGTTTTGAATGCATTACCCTGCATAATTTAAAGTCATCTGGAAATATTGATATTTTGCTTTCTATATCTATTTCCAGGCCATTTATAAACATGTTAAAAAGCAGTGGACTATGATCGGAGACTTGATTGAGCCGGAAAATCAAGTGTTTACATATCTCCAAATGAAACACTACACTCTTTCTTTGTTACCGGCTTTGAAGTCAACTACACAACAACCCCCTAGATAGGTGCTTGAAAAATGACTTTGGTAGCTGTGTAAGTACCTCACTACTTTATTGTCTGCTTGTTCCTGCGTTATGTTACAATGAAACTAGTGGGGGTTTAGGGGGCTGGTTGCGTGATCTCCCGCATACTGACATGGCTGAGATACCTGAGTGTTTTGCTAGGTGTCTACTAGCGTAGCTCTCCATCTACCTACTTTTATGACTTATATTACCCCTACGCTGGACTGCAGATTAGGGATCACCACCACAGATTCCTCAGAAGCCCAAGGAAGTGGTATTGTACCACGAAATGAATTAAGCCAGTGTCAGTCTTGAATATTTTTAGTTTTATTTCTTCTCTTTATAGGTTATATTTTATTTGAATTTAATTGAAAAAAAAAAAAAATTATATATGTTTTTATTAAAATAAAAAAACGTTTTGTGGTTTATCCAGCGTTTTCTGTAGAATATTGGAGTTACTGTGGTAACTCCCCTTATCTTGGCCTTAGGTTGGATTAATTCACTTATATCCAAAGAAATTGGTTGTGTTGATAGGAAGTGCTGGGTGTGGAGTCACCTAGTACTTGTTAACACTTCCACATTTTTTAATCTTGGAGTGAGACGAGAATTATACCAAGGCCACCAGACTGGGGTGTGAGCCAGTACAGGTGATTATTCCTGGAGGCTGGAGATAGCCTCAGAAGAATGTGAGTATATTTCCAAGAGTTTATATCTGTTTGGTGCTGGTGATGGATCAGGTTCATTGAGTACTGCACTTAGAGAGAATCCTCTGCGCCGTTTGTCTTTTGCAAGATGGGCAATGAATACACAGTAAAAAGAACCTTCCTGTACTTATCAGTGCAGGACAGGGCTTTTTACAGTGTATTAATTGCCCAGCTTGCTCTTTCATATCGTTGCTGCCTGCAGGCAGCTGTTTAGGCACGTAGCTGGAAGAAAAGGAGAAGGCAGATGATGGGGTGAAAGCTGTAATAAAGGAAAGATGGCTGCACTCTCCCTTGTCTCTGATGAAGATGCGGGCTATAAGTTTCACCTACAGTGAAATTATTTAGTAGGTGGAACTGCCCGCATATTACTATTTATTGTATATATAATTGATGGGGGGCTGTGTATGGTGAAATTTCCGCTTTAAGCTTTCGTTATATCTCTTGGAAGTGTACAGATGACCTGCATGCATCTGAAGTTACCGAGGATGGGGGCGACGCGGATCACTAGATGGTGGGTGGGTCGGACCCATGGTGCCAGAAGTAGGAGGCTCTGGTGTGGGTTGATAGGCTGCTGAAACGAGATAACTCCTGAGGATGCTATAGTTTAGTTTATTTTACTTTTTATTTTATTTTGATTTCTTTTATTTCCTTTTGTTCCTTCTATTTGTTTATGCTGTTGCATCAGATTTTCTTTTTCACTCAACAAGATACATATTTCGAGAGTTATGCCATACTTCCTTGGATGTAGCTACCATACGTACTCATGGTGATTTCAAGGTCCTTCTTGGGATCCGCATTCCTCTCAACTTGGGATTGGTACTTCACATATGACAGTTGTCCAATGCTTCCTGTATGATGTCATGCTTATTAATCTAAACAAAATGTTTTGTATTGCTTATTTTACCTAGGAAAGGCAGCACTTTGTATGTATCGCACTCAGTATCTGAATTCACGTGATGCTTGTTTCTTTATTTTGTTGAAAAATAAAGTTTAGAAAAAAGAAAAAAAAAAAAAGCAGTGGACCAAGTTCTGAGCTCAGAGGGACTACTCTTTCAACTTTACCTGTATTGGAGAACTGTCCATTTACAACAAAACACTGTTCCCTATGCTTCAACCAGTTATCCAATTGCGACAGTTACCCTTATTTCCTTATTTTATACCCCAGCCTCCTGTGTGACATTGTATCAAATCAAATCTAGATATACTACATCAACTTCCTTACCATTATCTAGGTTGCTACTGACTTCATAGAAGCTGAAAAAATTAGTTTGGCATTATCTATTCCTTGTAAAAAAACCATGTTGATTCCTGCTAATAGCCTTACTTTTGCAGTGTAATCCTGAATATAATCTCGTATTATCCCTTGTAGCAGTTTTCTCCACTACAGAGGTCAAAACCCCTGTTCTATAATTCCCAGGATCTGTTTTAGTTCCCTTCTTAAACAGAGGCACTGCACTGACTTCATGCCAATCTTGTGGCACACAGCCTGTGGTGAAAAAATCTTTAGAGTAAAAAAGATGGGGTCTTGCTAACACTGCACTGAGTTCCTGAAGAACCCTTGGATGTATACCATCAGGACCTGATGTTTTGTCAGTCTTAATTTTCTTGTGTTAACCCAATATCTGATGCAAAGAAAGTGTTTATAACATTGGCCTCTTTCCTTATCCTCTCTAATCAACTTGCCTATCTTATTTTTGAAAGGTCCAATGCATTCCCTCTTAAGTTTTTTGCCATTTATGTATTTGAAAAACTTTTTTTGGGTTAGTCTTGCTCTCCCTTGCAATTCGAGTTTCATTATCTATTTTTGCTAACGTAATTGCATTTTTTGAAATATTTGTTGCAATCCCTGTATTTTAAGAAAGAATGATCTGTTCCTTCAGACTTAAATGTTTTTTTCCCTTGCCATTTCCTTCCTTACATTTGCAGTTAACCACATTGGCTGTGATCTACTTCTTTTGCATTTGTTCCCCACTGGAACCAAAATTAAATTCTGACAATTTTTCCTCATGATTTTGCCTAATTTATCACAGTCTATATGTTGCATTGATGCTCTTAACATTTTTAAGTTCACTTTTTTAAAATTAAGAGTTTTGGTTGATCCTATACAATTTTGCTTTGCCAAACTGAAAAGTAACCATGCTGTGATCATTGTTTTCCAAACGTTCACCTATCTTAACCCCTTAAAGACTACGTGACGTGGTATGACCGTCACGGTCCTTATACCCTTAAGGACCAGTGACGGTCATAGCACGTCACGTATTTTTTTACTTACATCGCTCTACCGGGAGCGCTGTAAGTAAAAACGGGGCCTAAAATTGATCGCTCCAAGACCGGAGTGATCTCTCTTAGGCCTCCAAGCGGTGCGCTGGTACGCGTAACAGGTCACGTGTACCGGCGCGTCGGCAAAGATCAAAGCGGTCCTTAAGGGGTTAATATTGGATACCATATCTATGTTATTTGTTATCACTAGGTGCAATACACTGTTATTTCTTGCCAGCACTTCCATTATTTGTGACATGTAGCTTTCCTGAAGCATGCTCACAAACCTGCTTCCCTTAGCTCTCCGACAGGTCTAATGTTTCCAGTTGATATCTGGATAGTTAAAATCTCCCATAATTATAGTATGTCCAAAATGATCAGCTTTCCTCATTTGCAGTAGCAGTTGGGCATCAACATTCTCATCAATATTTGGTGGTTTGTAGCATATACCCACTAACACCTTTTTTTTTCCTTTTACACCACATTTAGTCTCAATGTCTACCCACAAGGACTCCACATTATGGTCAGTTTCCTCACTAATATCACCCCTTTAAAATTGGATTTAGCTCTGGTTTCAAATATAAGCACACCCCTCCCCCTTTTCTATTAATCCTGTCTCTCCTAAACACATACCTTCCAAGTGTCCCTCTTTAGGAGGGACAGTCCCTCTTTTAGACCCAAATCCCTCTGTCCCTCCTTCCCACACTGGTGTCCCTCTTTTTAGGAGATCAGACTGTGTGGTGTGTATATAAATGTATCGCATTGCTCCACAGCAATAAAACTTACATTTTTGTTTGTTTAAACGTCAGTATATGTGTTTATAAATTAATCTGTGTAAATAAAATACTTTGGTCTTGTTATAAATCATTTATTACGTTATACAAGGAGGTGTCAATAGGTTATGAAATAGCGTAAAAATTCTTGATACTGCCCCGCCCACCAGCCACACCCCCCAGCAACACCCCCTTGTTGTTGTTGTCCGAAGCCTAATACACCCAGTGGTGGCAGTAAGGAGGGGATATTCATGTCTCCTCTCTAATGCCAGCCCTGGAGATATATACATACACACACTATCAAACACACACATACATACATGTAGCCCCCTGCATATTTTCGCTTGTGGGTCACCTAGGGACTTAGAAGCACTTACTAAACGGTTGTGCTCAGGATGTGAAAGAGAGGCTTGGATTTCAAGAAACTGACTGAACGTGCTCACAACATGAAAAAGAGGCTTGGAATACAAGGAACTGAATGATCATTCCCAGAACATGAAAAAAGGCCTGGAATAGTAGAAACTACTTGTCCAGATGCCCTCCTGCTGCACACACATACACATTGCCCTCACCTGCACTTCTCATGTTAACCCTTTCAGTGCCAGAAGGGTACGCAAAGCATTCTTTGCAATATGTTGCAAAACAATCTGGCACTCAAAGGATAAAGCCTTTATAGATTCTTAACTTGCAGGGAAGTAATGTACAAGGCAGGGAGGGATGTTGGATGACTATGCTAGTCAAACAGTTAACCCTTGGAGTGCCAGATGGGTACACAACGCATTCTTTGCAGTGTGTTACAAACCAATCTGGCACTCAAAGGCTTAAACATTTATAGACTCTTAATTTGAAGGGAATTAATGTACAAGGGAGGGAGGGATGACGGACACCTATTCTACTCAAACCGTTAACCCTTGGAGTGCCAGAGGGGTATGCAAAACTTTGCTTTGCAATGTGTTGAGAAACCCTCTGCCACTCAAAGGGTTAAAGGGATAGTAATACTTCTATTAAAGATTAGCTCCAAGTCTTATTTATAATTTTTTTTTAAACATGTAGCGCTATATTTAATTAGTTTTAGTGTTGTAGTTCAAACGCTATTCAAGCCGAAAGGATCCCCCTCCTGCCCCTTTCCCTGTGTCACTTGGTCTGGTCTAGATGGACAGCAGCAAGTGACAATCTTCAGTTAGCAAAAGGAAAATCGTCCTCAAGGGGGGCAGAGTTTTCCTTATACTTACTGAATGAAGATTGTCCCTCGTATCTGTCCAGTCCAACAACCGGATTCCAGCTATAATGGGAGGCAGCCAGAAGGGATGGGAGGAGGACCCTTTTGGCTTGAGCAGAGTTTGAACTACAACACTCTTGTAATTAAATATAAGGTAATGTTAAAAAATATATAAAGACCACTCAGAGATAAACTTTAATAGAAGTATTACTATCCCTTTAAAATATTATATACTCTTGACTTTTTCCAGTGTGACCATGTTGGGTTTTTTGTTTTTTTTTTGGATAGACAGTGGATGACCAGGATCCCTGGTCTTTCCTCAACTCACAGATGCCCAGCACTGCCTCTCCATGCCTAATCCCCTGCCAGTCCCTTAGGCTCAGGCCTGCTCCCTTAGAATCAACAGCTGCTTCTTCCTCCCGCATTGGATCCGGACATTGCGAGCCACATTGTGGGGTGAAGAGTGTCTCTGCTGTACTGGGGACAGTAATGTGGGCAGATGAATCTACATTATTTATGTCATCGGGACAACTTCTTTATACAATAACAGCACTCTGTTTAACCATTTGAATGCCAGACAGGTAACTGATGAATTGCACCACATGAATAGGATTCCTTTCCAGCACTCAAAGGGTTAACTCTGACATGACACACCGCTGTATACTGCATGGCTCTCTATAGCATAACATGCTGGTATAAGTCTCTCTCACATAATCTCCTTTTGTTTTCTGCTTTCCACTTCTACATGCCAAACACACATAATACTGCAATTCTGCCCGCAAATAAAGGAAATAACAAATACTACTGCTTTAATGATTTCAGGACCAGACGGGGGACTGCTACACATTGTGAAGCAATGTCCCCTGGTCCATAGAGGGCTACATTTGGCTTCTAACTCTCTGAATACTGCAAAGAGTCACTCCAATACAACATTGTTACCTACACAGCACTGTAAGGCTCCTACACTAATCCCAGGGTGGCCACAACCCACACTTCTATAGTCAGAACCTACAGATTCGGGGGACCAGCAAGAGCAGGAGCCTCCACACACGGGGGCGGCTATCACTGTATCTAGAAAGTTGGCTTCCCTACCATTTAGGTGCAATCCATTACTTCCATATAGATTTTACCCAAGAGCTGGCCCAGTGCTTTAAAAACAACAAAACCCTCCTTCCTACAGCAATACTTGAGCCATGTATTAAGCTCCCTGAGATCCCTCGGACTACCTGCACTTGCGCATGGCACAGGCAGAAAACACTACCCTAGAGGTCCTTGCCTTGAGCTTTCACCATAAATCCCTGAAATCATTCTTCAGGGACATCTATCTTTCTCCTGCTTTGTCATTGGTACTATTTTGTACCAAGACAGCTGGATCGCTTCCAGCCCCTCCCAATGATCTGTCTGACCTATCTGCAATATGCCAAACCTGAGCACTCTGGAGACAACATACTGTTAGGGTAATCTGCCACCAGGAATGTGAATGCCTATCTACCTTCCTAATAATACAGGGTATCCTATTGAAATGTCTCCCTCTATTTGGTGACCAACACATCGCATTAAAAATGTCCCCACCGTGAAAAGGGCAACACCAGAATGTTGCTCAAATCAAAAGGGTGAAATTCTGTTGTTGCAGGCTTAAAGGTCACATGGAGGGTGACATTTAAATAATAAATTACAGCCCCTGCAGTGAAAGTGCTATACACCATGAAAACAGGTAAATAAAGAGCCCCATGGATAATCATAAGAAACACAGTGGGTCTTAGAAGTGTGAGCAGTTTACATGTTGCTGTTATATGATATACTAGCCTTTCTCTTACTGTATTTTGTGTCTGATAGGTTAAGAGCTATAACACAAAAAGTGGGTCAGGTGTTGCAAACTTAATATATGTCTCCATCTATGCCTTAACCCTCTGAGTGCTGGAGAGGTCTGTAATGCATTGCAAAACAATTTGTTGCGGACCCCTCTGGTACTCAAAGGTAAATGTAAAGGACACCATTGGTTTTCTCCACAATTCCGTTGCTATACTCCGTATACTCAGTGGAATCCGATGGAAAGCAGCAAGAGTCACAAGCAGAGAAGCTCTGGTGGCAAAGAAGAGAAGGTAAGGTGGTTCAGGGTGCCAGTTGATATACTGAGTATAGAGACAGAATTGTGGAGCAAACAACGTGAATTTACTATAGGTATTTAAAGGGTTAAAGGAGTAGTATTATTTTGTTTTTACTTCATGGATTCAAGTGCATGTACATCATGCATAAAATAAAAGGTTTACTCTTCAGTAATGTTTCACAAAAACAGTAACTCCAATTAATATTCATAGTATTTGAGCCATACAGAATGTTATTTCAATACGGTCAGAACTCCTCCTGCCCCTTTTACCTAGTGTAAGCCACCTCACCTCAGATGTGGAATCTGGTCCACAGACCAGACAGCTCATAGCAAGGGACAATCTTCTTACTGTGAGAACAATGAAAACCCTGCACCCCTTGACAGGTTTTTCCCTAATGCTAACTGAAGATTGTGCCTCTCTGCAATCCACTTGGACACCACCTTGCTACTCTGAGCTGAGCAGTGTTACATTAGTAAATGTAAATGTAATTTATCATTCAATTACTCTTGAACTACAACTCAAGAGCAGCAATTGGAGCTTCTTTTATTGTGAAACTTTACTATGCTTTTAATATCAAATCACAATGTTAAAAGTAATGACATAGGATGGTAAATTAACATTTTAAATGCAAAACCTGTAAGCTCATTTAGAAGCATTAAACAATGATGGTGCTAACTGGGGTGCTGTTAGAGTGGGGTCTCCTAGATACTTGTGTTTTAAAAATTAACTTCCTATTGCCCTGAAAATTGGTGTTGGAGACTACCGTAAAATTTTGGGTATAATATGCACAATTTTACCCCACTTCACCTTATGTGATATGGGGAGGACTATAAGGATAACAGAGTTTATCACTGGTTGTCTGGTCAAAAGTAGCGTGCAACTTTTCAAAGGAGAGCGCGGCGCTGCATTAATAAACCCAAAAACCTAACAACAGTGGATAATAACTCTGGAAATTCCTCGCAGTCAGATTCAAAGCACTCAGCCCCCACTGTTCAACCTCTTGGTGCAGACTCTGCCTCTGCCGTTGATCCCCCTTTTTTGGGCATACGCACCAGATCAGCCAACAAAAAAACTATGTCAAAAGACACAGACCGCATCTAAGGAGGGGTGGTAGGCGGCAGAGACATAGTGAGACCTCCGGCAATACCGAAAGTGTCGTTTTCAAATTAAGTAATAGAGCACTCACACCAGCAGAAATATCTCTTCTTAGTAAAGGTCTGTCATTTATCCCTACAACCAAAGTAAATTCTTTCAATCTGTTGGTTGATATCCAGAAATTTCAACGGAAATTGAATCTCAGAAATCACTTTACGGACCAGATGAGTGTGCAGTCAATCTTGCTCCGCCCAAAAAGTAGGTTTGACCCACCGAATATGGATCCAGCAATCAAATAAATTAATATATGAACAAAAAAATTGCTTAGTCACTAGGACAGGCTTCAATCTCTCCAAATTGGAGAGAATAGCCTTGCATTCTTTGAAAGCTGATAATTCGGTGGTTATCAGACCTGCTGATAAAGGGGTGTGGTTGTAGTGCTGAATGCTCAGGACTATAAAAACGAGATTCTGAGACAATTACAAGATCATAACACATATCAGACCTTGACTAATGATCCTACCACTTCTTATAAGAAGCACATTGACACCATTTTTAACAGTGCCTTTGTAAACGGTTGGATTACAGATACCTTGAGACAATACCTCACAGTACAGTATCCCATTTGTCCAATAATATACTGTCTTCCAAAAATTCACAAGAACCTGACAAAACCGCCAGGTCGTCCTATAATTTCAGCAAGAGGTTCCTTATTACAAAACATTGCTACCTTTTTAGATTCTGTTCTACAACTGCTTGTGAAGGACATGCCTTCCTATCTTAAAGATACAACAGATTTTATTGTATCTATTCAATCTTTGACTAACATTAGCAGCACGGATTTATTGGTCACAATGGATGTTGACAGCCTCTATAACGTCATCCCACATGATGACGGTGTAGAGGCTGTCAGACAATCCTTGTCTTTATCTGCACGCGACCACGGTTATCCCACATAATTTCTCTGTGACTTGCTGCAGATAACATTAACAAAAAACTTTTTCAGATATGAAAACACCTTTTATTTACAGGTAGCTGGAACTTCGATGGGATCCAACATTGACCCCACCTACTCCAATCTTTTGTTACAATATGAAAAGAAACACATATTACATCCAAATTTACTTTTTTATAAACGGTACATCGATGACCTATTTTTGGTATGGTGGGACATCATAAGTGATCTCACCGAGTGGATTTCATATCTGAACACACTACCTACTACCATCCGCTTTAAATATACATAGAGTGAAACAACTGTTGATTTCTTGGATGACAAGGTTTACAAGCATGGCCTAACTTTGGGCACCACCTTATTTACCAAACATACCGATCGCAACACAATATTGCATGCAAATAGCTGCCATTCACCGGTTCTTAAAAACAGTATACCTTATTCTCAATTTGTGAGGGTAATCTGGAATAATGATGACCCTAGAAAAGCAGCCACGCAACTGATGCAGACAAAAGTTCTTGAGAAGGGGATATAAAAATTCATTATTGAACAAAGAATTACAACGAAGTCAGCAGCTGACTCAACAACGATTATTGAAGCAAGCTCCCAAAGAAAAATTGGACAGCATGGTATTTTCAATGGAGTATTTTCCTGGATGTGAACTCTTTACAAACAAGCTGCATAAACATTGGAATATGCTATCATCGGATCCGAAGCTGTCTTTTTTTGAGACACCCCCTCCAAAAATTGCCTACAAAAGAGGAAGAACTTGCCATGGCGAGTGAAAATTTAGCCCTGGAGAGTAGAAATTCAGCCCTGGTGGGTATGTTATGGCTTGCAGTGGCGAGTAACTTTTCAGGTCTGGCTAGTAGCAAAGGACTTAAAATGTTAAGCTCTGTGATGAGACCTGACTTAATTGATAAACCAGTAGCCCCACAGAAGAACACAAATTGGCTTACAAGAAACAAAATAACTTCAGGATGTGTCTGTTGTAGCAACTGTACAACCTGTAACAGCATGTTAACCACTATGGATTTTAGACACCCCAAAAACAATAAGTCTTTTAAAATCAAATACAGATTAACTTGTACTTCGGACCATGTTATTTATATTTTGATGTGTCTCTGTGGTAAATATTATGTGGGTAAAACGGAGACAACTTTCCGTGAAAGAATGGCCAACCACCGTTCATCCATAAGACAGGCACTTTTGAAAGGTACCACAGACAAACCTGTAGCCAAACACTTCTTGGAGTACAAACATTCTGTATCTTCACCCAGAACTATTCTAATAGATCACGTACCACCGTTAAAAAGAGGGGGCAATAGGGCCAACCTCTTGTTACAAAGGGAAGTATTCTGTATACATACATTGGAGACTTTGGCCCCTAAGGAACTGAATGAAATGCTTTCCTTTGCACCATTCTACTAAAGTCTTGCAGTGTTGTATAATATTATCTAAGTCAAACATCTATTCTTGACAATCACGAATGAGTGAGCTCCTTTGACTCAGTTAACTCTAATAACACTTTAATCAACCAGACAACATATTACCGGGATCTAGAACTGTATTACTATCCAAGGAAAGACTATTTATATGGTTGAAATAACCAGTTTCTTGGTTATTAAATTAATTAGGAAACATTAAAGGAGTATTCATTACCAATCTGGTAAACATGGAACTAGAACTACAAACTCATATAAGATCTTCAATTACAGTATGACACACTAACCAGCTGGGAATCTATGATAAGGTTATACCCAGCATCGAATGGAGTGAGTGCATCCTCTAAGAACAATATCTGATTTATAAGATCATAGCAAGCAACACATATAAGTAAAATGGTCCGGAGCCAGAATGCATAATAGGAATATTGACCAGCATTCATTATCGGCCGGAATGTAATTAACTCTGTCATGTTGCTGCTTACCAGTTTTCAAACTATAAGGTTTGAACAAAGTATGAATATGTTCCGGAGCCAGAATGCATAAGAGGAACAAGGATCAGCATTCGTAATCGGCCGGAATGTAATACATTTCTTCATTTTGATTGCTGCAAAGCATTGTATTGAGTATTAGTTTTGACCAGATATATATTTTTCCAGTCTTATGGTCATACAACACTAGAGTGCAAATACGAGTTGAAACATGTCAGTCTCAGTTGGCGGATGGGGTTAACTTTTCCTTTTCAAACTTGGAATGTTAAGCTCTGCTAATTAGCAGGATTTTTGAATACTTCTCCTTTCTCTAATATACGTGATCTATGTATGAAGACTGATACTCGGGAAATTAAATGGGACACCAGCAGTGTTCACTTTCATATTTTTGCTTGATAGCAAACTGAACTTAGGATGGGTATGCCTAATATATTATTTCAGCAGATTGCTAAATTCCTGATTGACCAACCTGAATATGTATAGATCTAATTAAGACTATCTCCCATATAACTTTAGGTTTTTCTCACTGAACAGTAATTAAGTGCTTTTCATGAGTATGTCCACTGTAGTAGCTACTGTTACTCTATTTTGCAATATGGACTGTTTTGATATCTACATCGTTCAACGTTATCTATGTTTTTGTATGAATATCAATGTACTACAATCATCAACGTCAACTGATGGCCACAATGTCACAGGTTCTCTTGATTGTAATGTGTCACATCATCCTAGTACATCATTGTAATAGTTAGGTCAATTAGAGATTTGATTGGGTAACCACCAATCGGGGTACAAGTTCCTGTTTTATTATCTTTTTTGCCATGTCTACTACGTGTAGAGGCAATTTATATGCAAATGAGGCAGTATGAGATCGAGTGGAGTTACTTGTGACTTTGTTTGCATCAATTACAGTGTCGATGACAGTCTCATCCACTCAATTATTGGCTACTGTTTTTTAATTTAGATGTTCTCATTGCCTCTGTACTCTTCCGTTGTTGATTCTTGTTTTTGTAGTTCATTAAGATAGTTATTGAACGATTTAATTTACATGGGGGTCAATGATCTATTAACCTATGACCCTTGAATATGAGTTATCACCAGTCCTATTGGTAATTTTCGTAGTTTTCTGTTCTAATTACCGCTGCCACAATAATGATACATTATTGAAATAATATCACACAATGTTGTATTATTTATATGTAACTAAAATGATCACTGTATACGTATGACGTCACGTCGGCAAGATAAAGCCGACGTTGGCGCCAAGGTTGTTCACAGGGTATTTGAAGGGAACACAATTCACTCTTAAGATATCTTGAGAAAGGCTGCTTGAGCACAGCCGAAACGATCAATACATTTTTGGATTCACTTTAGCTCACGAAACAATTCCCGTGTGTGCATTCTTGCTCTGACCGTATGTGTTGTATTTTGCCTTTAAGAACAGCACCCAGGCAGTTTGTCTGCATAAGCGTGAGTGCTTCCAACATTTTCTTTGGTGTATATATATATTTTTTATTTTGTTTTGTGCAGGTCACCCTAAGAACCACTGTATTTCTTATGATTATGGGGCTCTTTATTTATCTGTTTTCATGGTGTATAGCACTTTCATTGCAGGGGCTGTAGTTTATTACTGAAATGTCACCCTCTATGCAACCATTAAGCCTGCAACATCAGAATGACACTCTTTTGATTTGGGTGAAATTCTGATGTCGCCCTTTCATGGTGGCAACATTTTTAAAGCGATGTTGTGTTGGTCACCAAAGAGAGGGTGACATTTCAATAGTGAACCATAACAGAGTCCCCTATTACCACCACCTGTCTTGGTTTCTGCCTACTCTGCATACCATCTAAAATGGAAGGAGGACTGTTCCCCTGGCTGCTAGAGGGATCAACCCTCTCCAGTATTGCCAATTCTGAGCAATCCTCATCAACATCTTGACACAATCTTGCAAATCTTTTGGACTGAGTCAACTTCCTCTTTTGCTGCCCACTTCACCACTAACCCCACATACTACCTGATCTGTACTAAAATATGCTAACACCTAGCACTGGTATGACCCCTGGAACGATTGCTACAAGTGTTCAAACGTGAAAAGATGTGCACCGCGCGACAATGTCTAACATGCTATTACTCATGCTTAGTTTTACAATTAAACTAGCACTACACTGTCCACTAATGCTCACACTATGGTAAAGTAAATCAAATTTAAAACAAGATTTATAATTTAAATGCATTATAGTCTAAATATACACAGTTTCTTACAGGGGTATTTTTAAAGGGATAGTAATATATCATTTAAACTTTAGCTCCGAGTATTACGTTTTTTAATATATATTGTGCTACGGATATTTACTTAAAGATTTGTAGTTCAAAAGCAATTCAAGTGGTGGAAGGGATCCCCCTCCCGCCCCATCTGGCCACATCACTAATCCTCTCTGTCTGGTCAGGATAGAAAGCAGCGAAGAACAACCTTCAGTAAACATAGAAAATCCTGCCCTCCTTCGTCAAGGGGACCACAATTTTCCTTTCACTTACTGACTTAAGTTTGTCCATTGCTGCATACGTTCGGTCCCGGGATTGGATTGCAGCAGGGGAAGCAACCAGAAGGGGCAGGCGGGGGAGCCTTTCCTCTTCAATTGCTTTTGAACTACAAATCTGTAAGTAAATATACATAGCGCAATATGTTATAAAACTTGTACCTAATACTTAAGCTGATTACTATCCATTTAAAATATGTGGCCATTCGTTTATTAGCTTGCTTGCATGGGTATCCCTTTAATGATGTATACAGGTGTCATGTGGTTTGTAGTGGTGGGTGGGCTAGGCCTATATAAAGAGGCTAGTATTCAGTCCTTTTGGGTCCCCATCTGACTACTGCAGATCCTTCCTGTTTAAAAGCAAGCCAATTTTACCAAGAAAATAAGAGGATTTTAGTCTTACCTGTTAAATCCTTTTCTCTTAGTCAATAGAGGTTACTGGTAACTCTGGGTAGGCAGGGACAATTCTAGAATTGTATGCAGGGGGTGAAGCCTACTTTCCCTCATTGGCTGCAGCTAGCCAACCAGCTCCAGAAAGATTTGAGACACTAACTATTGACTAGATAGTAGAAGGGAAAGAAGAATCCTGTGAGCATGACCCCGAAGGCCCCCCACAGTCTGCCACAGGACAGCCAATCATGGTCCCTTGACAGGGTGGGAGACCAGTAACTTGTATGGACTAAGAGAAAAGGATTTAACAGGTAAGACTAAAATCCCCTTTTCTCTGTCGCCCAATACAGGATACTGGTAACTCTGGGATGTCCAACCATTGAGTCTTCCAGAGGCGGGAAGTAAGGCAAGGACCAGACGCAAGGCCCCCAAAGTCACCAGAGCAGATTTGAACCATCAGATCAAAGATAGCCCAACAACTAATGAAGTGTCAATGGACACTGAACAGGGATAACAACACCCCAAACTATTACACAGCACACTGAACTAGAGCCAACGGGGCTCAAAAGTGAAGGAATCACCAAAAATCAAAGAAAATCCTAGACAGGCAAGATTGCCTCCAGGATTTTCCTCCCAAAGCTGGTGTTAGCCGATGCCAGCACATCAACAGCACAGATGACCAGGTGGCAGTCTTGCACAACTGATCAGCAAAGGCCTGATTCTTGTAAGCCCAAGAGGCCCCAATAGATCTTGTAGAATGAGCCGTGACCCTGAAAGGGACAGGCTTCTTCCTCAGCTCATAAGCCTTACGAATAGTGGACTTGATCCAAGAACCAATGGTCACCTTGGATGCAGGTCTTCCTGCACTGGGACCCTCAGGAATGATGAACAATGCGTCTGATTGCCTGATAGACTCAATGCGATGTACATAAAACTTGAGACAACGCACCATGTCTAACAAGTGGAGATCCCCCTCCTTGTCAGAGGTGGGGTCAGGGCAGAAAGAGGGTACCACAATCTCCTGATTGATGTGGAACTCCAAAATCACTTTTGGGAGAAACTCCTGAGACGTGCAAAGCACCTCCTTGTCCTTGTGAAACACCAAATAGGGTGGCTTACAGGACAGAGCATGTAACTCTGCGACACGATGAACAGACAATTGCCAGGAGAAAAGCCATTTTCCACGTCAACAGTCATAGAGGAATAGTAGCCAAAGACTCAAATGGAGGGTGCTGAAGAACACCCAAAACCAATTTAAGATCCCATGGAGGAGCAGGAATCTTGAAGGCAGGACGAGTATGAGCAACGCTCTGGAAGAAAACCTTGACATCAGGAAGGATGGCAATACGCCTCTGAAAGAAAACAGAGAGAGCAGACATCTAAACTTTAAGGGAACTCAAACTGAGGCCCTTATCCACACCATCCTGCAAGAAGGCCAGGACCATAGGCAGATCAAATTCCTGCGACAGGTCCTTGTCAGTACACCAAGATAGGAAGGTCGACCAGACACAATGATAGATCTTGGAAGAAACAGGTTTGCGAGCACTGAGCATAGTAGCCACCACACCAGAAGAAAACCCTTTCTTTCTCAATATTGAGGATTCAATTTCCAAGCCGTCAAGGCTAGAAGATGAACATCCTCCTTCCACAGGTAACCCTGTAGAAGAAGATCCGGACAGCAAGGGAGCCGGAATGGCTCCTCCACTGGCAGATCCAGATGCTCCAGAAACCGAGCCTGGCGAGGCCAGTAAGGAGCAATCAGAATGACTGGACAACGATCCAGTCGTAATTTCCGTAACACCCTGTGCATTATGGGGAGGGGAGGAAAGATGTAGGCCAGAGGGAATAACCAAGGAATGGACATTGCATCCACCGCCAGAGGTAGAGGGTCCCTCCATCGAGAGCAGAACCTAGGAACCTTCCTGTTGTGTCGCCATCAGGTGGATGTAAGGAAGACCCCATTTCTGAACAATGTGGGTGAACACCTCTGGGTGCAGCTCTCACTCTCCGCTGTCCACTGTGTGTCGACTGAGGAAGTCCGCCAATGTGCACTGCGGATACGGCAGGAACGTGTTCTTCTGCCCAGGACAAAATAGCCTTGACCTCTAACCAAGCGGCGAGACTTCTTGTTCCGCCCTGTTTATTGATGTAAGCCATGGCCGTGGCGTTGTCGGACTCTACCCAGACTGGACAGTCTTCCAGCTGAGACGTCCAATGACGAAGGGCATGAAATATCGGCCGAAGCTCCAACATCTTGATGGGAAGGAGAGATTCTTCCGGAGACCACCGACCGTGTGCACTCCAGCGACCCAGGACCGCTCCCCATTCAGACAGGCTGGCATCACAAACCACTGGAGTTCCCTGGTGTGTGCCATGGCAAACGGTACTGCCTCTATGGTGGAAATGAATTTCCCCACGAGAGATGACAGCTTCTTGGCTGGAACTGGATCTTGAGCCAGTATCGCAGAAACCCTGTGGGCGATCTGGTGAGCCACCTGGTCCGTGAGAAACACCATGTTCATCTGGGTATCGAAGAGGAGGCCCAAGAAGACCAGACGCTGGGATGGGACAACATCTAATTTGTCCAAGTTGATGATCCACCCGTGATGGGTGAGAGCATGAATGCATTGCTGAACCTGCTGATGAAGATGTTCCACAGAAGAGGCTTTCAGAAGTAAGTCGTCCATGTACGGAGTAACTCTGATGCCAACTCGGTGGAGGACGGACACTAAGGCTCTCCCAGTACACTGTCGAAGACCTGACGAGCTATCGTCAGATCAAATGAAAGAGCTGAGAACTGAAAATGTCCCCGGTTGCAGGAAAACCTGAGGTACAGCCAGATCACCAGATGAATGGCAATGTGAAAGTACATATCCTGAAGATCCAGAGATGCAAGGAATTCCCCCGGGGACATGGCAGCCTGAACAGCTCTGTCGAACAGACGGTGTTTCTCTGCACCCTGAGGCATATGAGAAGGAAGAAAGCGAACGGGAGGAAGAGAGGCGAAAGGGATCCTGTACCCTTCCATCACTACCTGCAAAACCCATGGGTCCATCACTGAATCCTCCCAAATGCTGTGATAGTGACGCAGGCGACCACCCACGGCAGAGTGTGGACCCAGGTTCGGTGAGTCATACCGAAGAAGGCTTGGAAGCCTTGGGCTTGGAGGAGACCTTGGGCTTCCATTGCTGTTTGGGCTTGTAGGAGGTACGCGGAGCTGAGGGAACCGTCTGGTTCGCCAGACATGTTTCATTCTGAAAGGAACAAAAATACCGGTTACTCTTAAGCAGTGTTTTCTTCCTAGGAACTAAGGCTAGAAGTGTACTCTTACCCCCTGTGGCCTCACTGATCCGATCCTTGAGATCTGGCCCAAACAAAAGTGCAATGAAAAGGCAAGGCGAGCAATGCTTTCTTAGAAGCAGTATCAGCAGACCAGATCTTGAGCCAAAGAGCCCTTCTGGCAACCATAGACATGGTGGAAACCCTAGCCACCAAATGGATGGCATCAAATAGGGCAGCAGAAACATAGTGCTGTGCCTCAGAAATGTTCGCAAGGAGGAGCAATTTATCCGAAGTAGGCGCATCCTGACGGACAGCAACAGTGAGCTGTTCAGTCCAGACTGCAATGGCCCGGTTCATCCATGCTACTGCGAATGCTGGACGCATGGCAGAACCAGCAGTGACAAAGAGTCCTCAAGTTTCTTGTCAGTCCAGTCCTTTAGAGCAGACACATCAGACACTGGCAAAGCAGTAGACTTGGATAGCCTGAGGATAGAAGCACCCACTTTAGGAGGATGAACCCACTGAGCAACCTCGGTCTCAGAGAAGGGATAAAGCTTGGCAAATTTCTTGGACAAAGAAGGTTTCCTGTCAGGAGATTTCCACTCTTCAGACACAAGGCGGTCAAGAGTGGGGTTAGGTGGAAAGCAAGTAAGTGGCTTTTTATGCTCCTGAAAGACAACAGAAGGGTCAGAAGAAGCCTCCTGCACTAAGGGAATGTTTAGGGTATTTAAAACAGCCCTGATCAGGCCCTCAGCCGAGGGCTCAGGATCAGTCTCAAAAGGGTCCCCAAAAAACTGAGAGGAGTCCACCACAGAACATTCCTCAACATCTGAATCCACCAACAGTTCCTCCTCAGAGGAATCTGACACGTCAGGTACACCCTGAGGCTTTGGCAGGGAAAACTTGACGAAGGAGGGGATCTGCCAAGAATGAAAGACCCCCTGTAGCTGGGATGGAAAGAGTTGCAAAGTGGACCTAAGGTCCCTAGTAGCAGCCTTGAACTCTTACACCCAAACTGGCTCTAATGCATGGCTGTAGGTCCCTGGGAGACTCTCAGGGACATCAGAACATGCTGGGCATAAATGACCTGAGAATTCTCTAGGTAACCCTGAATGACAGGAAAAGCAATGCGCAATAAGGGATACAGAGACCCCAGCATCCTTAGTCTTAGATGTGGCCCCAAGCTCCAACACACACAGTGTCAATTACCTTACTGTATAAGAAATCACCCAATTACAGTGTGTATGATTAAAGTTTCACCCCAGAAATCGCTAAAATAGACTTATCTGGCAGGCGGAGAGAAGGAGAGTCCAAGCCCTGCATAGGATACTCGTTCTGGAAAGAGCACAAAATGGCTGCCGCAGATGGAGCCAATCAGAAACGAGCGCGCAAAACAAGCGCTCATGGGAAATGTAGTTTTCCCAGAAAAGTACCCCAAACAGTGCCTGAAGCCCCCTGAGCCGCCCAACACACTAGAAACAAGAACCGGATGATAGAGCAAGGGCAGACAAGTAAAATGAGCCATCTCTGAAGTCGCTAGGTTAAACAGTTGCAGAAATATGTACCAAACTGTACAGTCCCATAGGAGTTAATGGAGCAATGGCACCTATGCCGTAAAGTGCGCAACTCAAATTTTACAAAATTGAAAGTGTAATATTAAAAGACATGAAACATCACTAAAACATGGTAGGATACCCAAAAAACACTGACCCAGTAGGAAAAGTGTCAGAACCCCCCCCCCCAATGAATGCCAAACTAGCAGCTAAAGGGTTAAATACCACATAAACTTGCTCCAAACACCCAACAGACATACAGATAGAACCAATGAGTGTAGGAGTGTGCAATAGGAACTCCAAATGAAAAACCCCTGTGCGAAGGGGCACTGTGGGATATGTGGACCTGCAGCACTCAAAGAGTTGCTCACCTTTCCTACAGATCTTCTGCCTTCAGATTACCATGTTTAAAGAAGCAGCCTCGGTGGGCAACTCCTGGGGAAATAACTTGTAGCTAAGACTCCTCCCCCCCCCCCCCGTGTTAAGGTCCACAAAAAGCACCTGGTCACTCCTGAGGGGGGGGATCTTGGCTACAAGTGAGAGTTAGACACATCTATGGGCATTGTCAGAGCTATCCACATATAAGCGCATTGTCAGTTATGGTAATCCTTCTAAAGCTATAGCAGAACTGTTCTCTTGCCTGTGTTATCTTCACCAAGGAACAAATCTTTCTGGAGCTGGTTGGTTAGCTGCCTACTTAAAGGGGAGGATCACCTACCCAGAGTTACCAGTAACCTGTATTGGACGACAGAGAAATTATATTTTTGAGTGGTGGGTTGGGTGATTTTAACTAGGTTTTTATATTAGGTTTAACTGACCAAATCTACGCATTTCCACAAAAGAGCTTTATCAAGTCTAATTTTATTTTTTTTTATGTATTCTTTGTTTCTATTATTATTTTTAACTTTACAGTTATATGACTTATATGTATAGGACTGGTTTGAAATTAGGGATACCTTGGAGTGGTAAGCGAGGTTAAACATACCTTAGCCAAATTATGCTACAAACCCCTCATTTGTTTGAAATGAAATAACACATAGGTATAAAGTACACTTTACACAGGGTTTGCAGTTTCTAGTTAATCTGTAGGGATTAGTGCAGGATTGTTTTTCTTTTTTTCTATTACCATTAAGAGGCTTTGAGGCAACTTGAGGACCAGGCGACATGGAAGTTTATTTAAAAAACCAACAAAGGACTTCATGAAGTTGATCCATACCTTGATTGATAAAGGCATTACCTTGGGGGTTTTAATAGAAGGGAAGATGATGCATGAAGCTAGTCAATCCCATAATTCCGATCTTTCATCATCTATCTACCCAAGGTACTCAAATCTATTATGGAAGTTAAAGGCAGACCCACTGTTTCAGGTATAGGATCACTCAATGAGTCTTTAGGGGAGTGGGTTGTTTTCATTTACAGCCTTTGGTCCTCTGACTTTTAAATTATATAAAATATATAACTAATGTCTTACAGGCTCTCAAAAAAGTAAAATGGGACCTTAACTTTGTCAGGATCTCTTGTGGTGTGAGATCTCTTTAATCCTGTATACCTCATCATTTGTTGATGCAATCTATTTAGACTTTGCTAAGACATTTGATACAGTTCCACAAAAAAGGTTACTGTACAAATGTTTGTGTGTGGATTGGAAATTGGCTGAAAGATAGAATGCAAAGTGGTGGTAAATGGGAAGTTCTCAGATTGGACAATTCTGATAAGTGGAGTACCTCAGGGATCTGTCCTGGGACCTCTACTTTTTAATTTGTTTATTAATGATCTCCCAGAGGGCATAGGGAGCCATGTATTAGTGTTTGCCAATTACACAAAATTAAGTAGGGTAATAAAGTCTGAACTGGATGTGTCTTCATTATAAGATGTTTTGGACAAATTGGGTAACTGGGCAGGCAAATGAATTTCAATATAGACAAGTGTAAAGTTATGCATTTTGGATATCATAATAAAAATGCAACATATAGTTTAAATTGTGGTTTTTTGGGGAGGGGATCTTCTAATGAAAAGGATTTGGGAGTAATGGTAGATAGTGGACTTAGCAGTAGTGTGCAGTGCCAGCTGGCGGCTGAAAAGGCCAATAAGATGTTGGCATGTATTAAAAGGGGTATTGAGTCACGGGAGGAAGATATTATTCTGCCTCTTTACAGGTCCATGTTAAGACCCCACCTTGAATATGCTGTTCAATTCTAGGTGCCCTTTCTGAAAAAGGACACTATGGAACTAGAGAAAGTGCAGAGGAAGGCTGCAAAACTAATAAGGGGAATGGAAAGTTTTAGTTAGAAAATATAAATATGTAAACTTTAGAGAAATGGCGTCTTAGAGGAGATATGACAACATTATATAAATATGTTCAGGGCCCATACAAAGGGCTCTCCAAAGACCTGTTCATTAATAGAATGGTACAAAGGACAAGGGGCCACCCACTAAGACTTGAGGAAAGGAGATATCATCTGTAACAGCAGAAGGGATTCTTTTCTGTAAGGACAATAAAGGTATGGAATTCACTGAAGCGGTGGTGCTATCAAATACATTAGATACCTTTAAAAAGGGCCTGGATACTTTTTTAAAGGAGCAGAATATAGAGGGATATGTATGTTAGTACTGTGATTAATATTTATTTTGGGCTTGATGATCCAAGAAGAAATCGGATTGTCATTTGGAGTCAAGAAGGAATGTTTCCCCCTTCAAGGCAGAATTTGAAATTGCTCAAATAAGGGTTTTTTTTTGCTTTCTTTTGGCTCAACAGCGGTAAACATGAATAGAAAAAGGGTTGAACTTGTCTTTTTTCAACCTAAACTACTATGTAACTGTAACGGATCCTACCCGTTACTGGGAGCTCTTGTCTGGGCATGGCATTTATTCACCCCTGGGCCCAAGGATTATGGATATTGGACACTCCTTTGTGCCCTGGCATACGATCTCTCAAGCCCTTATCCTGGACTAAGAGACTTTGGCTAGCCTTATGTGGATTGGCAGCTGTACCAGAGGAAAGAACAATTCAAGGCTTGGGTGCTGCAAACTCTTCTGACCTGCAAAAGGTTAATCATTTGAGTTTGAGCATATTTACTTTCAATATGTATTGTAGTCCCCCAAGCCTTTTGCTTAATTACTCAAGTCATTGTATTGAGCACTGTCTTGTGGCCCCCTGCTGTGTGATTAATCCAATCATGTCTGCCCTATTATGTTTCCCTGAATCATTTGTTGTTGGTTCTTGGACCCTTTGTGGTGACTGAATTATCCCTGTGACTACTCCATTGTATTCTGCCCTACCATTTGCTGTGTCCTATTGATGAACTGTGATTGAATTAAGTCTCCTGTACTGTGCTCCAAGTTAGTGTGGTTTGAAACTGTATAAATATGTGTGGTTTGGTTCAATAAAGAGAGTTCTGTTTTGGAGTGAACAAGGAGTCCTGGAGTCTTGTATTGCTTATGGTCTAAAGTATCCACTCTGATACCCATCTGCGCCAAGTATCCTGAATCGCCGACCGCCTGCTGCCAGTTTCCTGCGACCTAACTTTGTGGACTGTCAGGCGGCGACGTGGACTCTTCCCTGCTTCCCACGATCCTGTGGCTGTTTCCAGTGACTGTTCATACTCCAACCGGTGCATCCGACGGCGCTTATCTGGCGTCGAGAAGGAGAGACCCAGGAACGACGGCGGAAGGCGACGCGGTCCCTTCACTGCTTCCGTTACATTGGTGGCATAGCGGTGGGATTTCTCCTTCATATTGGGTGCAGCAATTGAGGCATGGCAAATGAAACAGTGCTGGCAGACACTCTGGGAGCATACGAGGATCGCTACAGCGCCATCCGAATACAGTGGTGGACCCAGCTGGGTGATGTTATCTACGACTTCGTTCCAGAGTTGGATGCGTGCATTACAGAGGAGCTCAGAGTACAGGAGGAGTACTGGGACTTTGTTAAATACCTGGACCAGGAATATGGATCCGAGGGCCTTTTTGACTGGTGCCCAGCCCGCTTGCGATGGGACATCCAAGGGCTGGTATGGAACGCCTACCACATGGACTCTACTTTTGGGTGCCCTGACTCCAGCAGATACTGGGAGATCCGGGACAAAAGAGAGGACCGTTTTGGTGGATACATTCCTGCGGACTGCCAGGGAAATTTGGATATTCTGGCAGGATGTGAATGGGACCTGGAGCAACTATATGCTGGGTTCATTCGAGAGGTCCGGGAATTCCAAAAAGAGGAAGAAGAATGGGGGGGTAACGCATCTGAGGAGGACTTCAGCGACATTGAGGGCCAGGATTGTGTTACCCCTGTTCACTCCACACTGGTGAGTGGGAATTCGTTCCTCACCAGTGCCCCTGTTGTTGCCCCTGCATCAGGAAGTGGGAAAATTCCCCTGCCTGATACCCCTTTGCCCCTGGACTGTTTGTTGCCTGAGCTGAGGGGTGGGAATTCGTTCCCCCTCAGTGAAGAGAATGCCTCTGCATCAGGGGATGGGACGGACGTCTCCCCTGATAGGCATATTGCCCCTTCCCCTGTGTTCCCAGCTGCGGTGGACGAGACGCAGGTCCCCACCAGCAGCAATTGTATGCCCCAACTGATGGGTGGGAGAGAGCCCATCAGTCCCTGTGAACCCCCTGCTGTGGTGAGGGGAGAAGAGCTCACCAGCAGCCCCAGAAAGATGCCCCCTGTTCTATTGGAGAATGCCCTGGGAGCAGAGCCGTGCGTGCTCCCCAGGATTATGAGTGATGCCGCCTGGAGGGATGGGACTGCGGTCTCCCTCCAGGGAGAAGAAAGGCCGGTGTGTGATGGCCTGCAAGGGGAGGACCCCAGTGGGCTGGGAGAAAACAGTGCCGCTGGCCCTTCTAAAGTCATGGACTGTAAACTGCTGGGTGGGAGCAAGCCCATCAGTCCCCCTGAGACCCCTGCTGTACTGGGTGGGAGAGAACCCAGCAGCAGCCACAAAATGTTGACCCTGGTGGGGGTGGAAGATGGCCTGGGAGCGGAGCCGTGCGTGCTCCCCAGGGGTACAAGTAATGCCGCCTTGAGGGATGGGACTGCGGTCTCCCTCAAGGCAAAAGAAAGGCCTGTGCGTGATGGCCTACCAGAGGAGGACACCAGCGGACTGGGAGAAAGTAGGGCTGCTGGAAATCCCCTGGATATATTGTTTGACCTGATGGGTGGGGAAGAGTGCCCCATCAGTCCCCCTGTAACCCCTGACTTGGTGCGGGAGAGCAAGAGCACCAGGTCATGTGAAGTCCTGGCTGGGATGAGTGGGACAGCCGTCCTCATCCCCAGCCCAGCATCTGTTCTGCCTTCCCCTGAGACCCCTGGCCTAGTGCGTGGGGCCACGGTCATCATTAAAGAGCCTGCTATTCTCCCTGCACTGGAGATTCCCACCTTGGTGAGTGGGACCAGGATCCTCACCAAGGACATTTGTGTTGCCCTGTCCCCTGTTGACCCCAGCTTGGTGGGTGGGAATGTATTCCCCATCAGGCCCATACCTGATTTGACCCAGGAGCGTGGGAGCTGCATCCGCTCCTGTCCCTCTGGGGCCCTGGCCCAACTAAAAGGGGGAGATGGGTCTCTCTCCCCAAACTCTGGTGCCCAGAAGCCAGAGGCACAATTGCCCCAGGGAGATCCCCCTTATAGACTGGCTCTTGACCCTGAGCCACTGGCCCCAGACCCAGAAGGATTTGACTTCAGCACTGCCTGGAGATGGGCCCAGGAGAGGCCACCTGTTTTGATGTTTGTCAGGACAAACAGGCATCAGTTCCCCTGGCCCAGGTTTAAGGACACAGGAACTGGCATTTTCTTCACTGGCCCAGGACAAGGGCCCTGTACACTGCTACCGGGCCCAGACAAAGGTCTCATGTTTTCCCCTGGCCCAGGACAAAAAGACTGCTTCACCCTCTGGCCCAGGATTAAGGACAAAGGGACTTGCAATTGTTTCCCTGGCCCAGGACCAGGGCCTTGTTTCCCCCTACCTGGCCCAGACAAAGGGCTCATGTTTTCCCCTGGCCCAGAACAGAAAGACTACTTTAACCACTGGCACAGGACAAGGGGCCCCTCAGTAGAAACTGGCCTAGGACCAAGGCCTTCGGACTAGTGCACTGTCCAGACAAGTGCCTCACCACCTCCATGCCCTCCTACAGCTCCAAGCCAGCGTTTACTACCGCACCCGCTGGCTTGGAACCAAAAGGGGGAGAAATGTAACGGATCCTACCCGTTACTGGGAGCTCTTGTCTGGGCATGGCATTTATTCACCCCTGGGCCCAAGGATTATGGATATTGGACACTCCTTTGTGCCCTGGCATACGATCTCTCAAGCCCTTATCCTGGACTAAGAGACTTTGCTAGCCTTATGTGGATAGGCAGCTGTACCAGAGGAAAGAACAATTCAAGGCTTGGGTGCTGCAAACTCTTCTGACCTGCAAAAGGTTAATCATTTGAGTTTGAGCATATTTACTTTCAATATGTATTGTAGTCCCCCAAGCCTTTTGCTTACTCAAGTCATTGTATTGAGCACTGTCTTGTGGCCCCCTGCTGTGTGATTAATCCAATCATGTCTGCCCTATTATGTTTCCCTGAATCATTTGTTGTTGGTTCTTGGACCCTTTGTGGTGACTGAATTATCCCTGTGACTACTCCATTGTATTCTGCCCTACCATTTGCTGTGTCCTATTGATGAACTGTGATTGAATTAAGTCTCCTGTACTGTGCTCCAAGTTAGTGTGGTTTGAAACTGTATAAATATGTGTGGTTTGGTTCAATAAAGAGAGTTCTGTTTTGGAGTGAACAAGGAGTCCTGGAGTCTTGTATTGCTTATGGTCTAAAGTATCCACTCTGATACCCATCTGCGCCAAGTATCCTGAATCGCCGACCGCCTGCTGCCAGTTACCTGCGACCTAACTTTGTGGACTGTCAGGCGGCGACGTGGACTCTTCCCTGCTTCCCTGCTTCCAACGATCCTGTGGCTGTTTCCAGTGACTGTTCATACTCCAACCGGTGCATCCGACGGCGCTTATCTGGCGTCGAGAAGGAGAGACCCAGGAACGACGGCGGAAGGCGACGCGGTCCCTTCACTGCTTCCGTTACAGTAACTATTTTAGTTTATCAGCTATTCAATACCATCTTGACTGTTACAGTGTTTATAGTGATGCACCTCCTTACTCACAATTACTAAGACGCTGGACTTTAATGGGTGCAAAATATGCAACATCCTACTAAAATCTATATATGGGTTGTTGAGAGGAGTCCCGTGTCTTTGGATGTGGAAACCCTTTCAGAGATTTTGTTGTGACTTATGGGATGTATATTGATGATGATCTGTTTATATGGAAGGGTGATGTTAAGGATACATAATGGTTTACAGCATGGTTACATTTGAGATCAGTTTGGCAAAGCAAACTGTATAGGTTCAACCAAAACTCTTAATTTTAAAAAAAGCTAACTTCCAAATGTTAAAAGCATCAATGCGACAAATAGAGTGGAATAAATTATTTAACGGCAAAATACTGGGGAAAATGTTCAGAATTTAAATTAGGTTGCAGAAATGTATTCAACATTATATATCAGTGTGGAACTAATGCAAAAGAAGTAGATCAAAGCCAATGTGGTTAACTGCAATGCAAGTGTAAAGAAAGAAATGGCAAGGGAAAAAAGGAATTTAAACTATTTAAGTCTGAAGGAACAGAACATTCTTTCTTAAAACATAGGGAGTGCAACAAAGATTGCAAAAGGGCAATTAGGTTAGCAAAAATAGATAATGAAACTTGAATTTCAAGGGAGAGCAAAACTAATCCAAAAATGTTTTTCAAATACATAAATAGCAACAAACTTAAAAGGAAGTGCATTGGACCTTTCAAAAATGTGACGGGTGAGTTGATTAATAAGAGGATAAGTAAAAGACTGATGTTCAGAACACTTTCTTTGCATCAGTATATACAAGGGAACAAGGAATGGTAGAAGAGCCTCAACAATTAACACCATACCATTATCAGATATTAGATTAACACAAGATTAACACAACATTATCAGATATTAGATTAACACAACAAATTCAAGACTAACAAAGCACTGGGTCCTAATGGTATACATCCAAAGGATCTTCAGGAACTCAGTGCAGTGTTAGCAAGACTCCTCTTTTTACTCATTAAAGATTCTCTCACTACAGGCTCCGTGCCACAAGACTGGTGTAAAGTCAGGGTAGTACCTCTATTTAAAGAAGGGAACTAAAACAGAATCTGAGGATTATAGACCAGTAAGTTTGACCTCTGTAGTGGGAAAACAGCTAGAAGGGATAATAAGGGATTATATTCAGGATTATACCGCCAAAAAAATAAGATTATTAACAGGAATCAACTTGGTTTTATAAGGAATAGCTCATGTCAAACTAATATTTTCAGCTTCTATGAAGTAGTAAGTAGCAACCTAGATAATGGTAAAGCAGTTGATGTACTATATCTAAATTTTGCAAAGGCATTTGATACAGTGTCACACAGGAGGCTGGGGTATAAAATAAAGAATTTAGGGCTAGAAAATAACCTTGCAATTGGATAGAAAACTGGCTGACAGATAGGGAACAGTGTGTGGTTGTAAACTGACAAATCTCCAATACAGTAAAGCTGAAAGAGGAGTACCTCAGGGTTCAGCACTCGGTTCCATGCTTTTTAACATGTTTATAAATTACCTGGAAATAGATATAGAAAGCAAAATATCAATATTTGCAAATGACACTGTGACGGTACCAGGATTTACCGGACCCTTTTAGGGTCGTCTGTTCCTGAACCGCCGCTGCTACTGCCCCTCTTCCCCGGCTGGCTGGAGCCCTGCTGCTTCCTGGATGCTGGATGCTGCCTCCAGGCAGACTGGCAGAGCTAGTGAATTTAGCTGCAGGATCCTAGGTGGGGTTTCCAAAGGCCCTACGCCAGTCGACCGGCGAGGCAAGTGAATTCGCTCCTGCAGTGGCTAAGGTGAGAATCCCCAGCCCAACCCCCTCCAGAAATACAGCCAAGACTTGTATTAAGGAGGGTAGAACAGAACAGCCTTTATTGATAAATCACACTGCTTATATACACTTCCAGACACTCTTATCAAGATCAGAATACAAATTAGTGCTTGAAAAAGGGACATTTTAACTGGTCCATAATAACCTCCCCTGACTGGTCAATGAAGCACAGGAGGAGTCAATTCACATTCCTTGCACATGGAGTATTCTTTAAACAAGCCAGAGTGCTGGACTTAACAGCCCACTCTGCAATCTGATTCCCCAGATTTACCAAATGTCACACAATGTACAAAACAGTGATCAATATTTCAAATGTTATAGTTCTAAATTATTCCATCTGGTCACAGACACTAAATTATGCAGGGTAATATCCATAACAATATATATGCTCTTTACAGAGGGATTTATATAAAATGGCAGATTGGACAAACAAATGTAATATGAAGTTTAATGTGGGAAAGTTTAAAGTCGTTCATTTGGGAAGAAAGAAATCCAAATGCTACTTATGAACTTAATGGAATCATTTTAGGGGACTCATTGCAACAGAAAGACCTGGGAATCCTTGTAGACTACAAACTTGGAAACAGTGACCAGTGTGAAATAGCAATAGCAAAAGTAAACAAAGTCCTGTCTTGCATAAAAAAGGGGCATTGACGCTTTTGTACAAATAGTTGGTAAGACCTCACCTCGAATATGCAGTGCAGTTTTGGGTACCAGTTTTGAAAAAGGATATTCTAGAACTGGAGAAAGTACAGCACAGAGCAACAATATTAATTAAGGGAATGCAAAACGACTTATGAGCAATGACTAGACATACTTGATTTACGCTATAGAAAAGACGACTAAGAGGAAAGCTTAGCACAATGTACAAATATATGAGAAGTCAATACAAGGATCTCTTTGGCAAGCTACTCATTCCAAGACCTGATCAAATAACCAGTGCCACCCCTTGAGATTAGAGGAAAGGAGGTTTTAACTTCTGCAGAGGAAAGGTTTTTTATAGCAAGGTCTGGTAAATTATGGAATTCCTTGCCGAAGGATATGGCAGATACAATGAATACTTTTAAGAGAAGATTAGATACATTTCTTTCAAAAGGAAACATACAGAGTTATACTGTGTATTAGTATGCAAAACAGGAAGGTCTGATAAAGACAAACTTATTTGGAAGCAGGAAAGCTATATAATCCTCGTTTCCCTGGTTTATAGTAACATAGTAGACGAGACTGAAAAAAGGCATGCTTCCATCAAGTCCAGCCCAGGAGGCAAAGGTTGACCTTGATGGACCTGTGTATTTTTTTCAACCTAATTTACTATGTTACTATGTTACATTGTATTTGAATGATAACAACTAGAATTTAAGTTTTACATACGAAAATGCTAAGAATAAGATACATTTTTTTATTTGGAATTGACAGGTAATTCCATTACAGGAGAAATAGCCACGGATGTAGATCTGAAACCAACAGCAGGAAATAAGCATAAGAATAATATAGTTTTTTCAACTTAATATAGTAGTGAATTTAAAGCTATTAAAAACATTTATAAAAATAAAAAAAATATCCCTGTTTTAAACGGAAATGCAGATTTACAAGGTTGCTGAGGGCTTTAATTTTTTATCGAAGAGAGATCCACATTAGGGAGTATACTATCACCAAGTACCTTCACGGTTATCCACTATTGGCACTTACAGGTGTGGTAGTAACAGATGTGGTTGTAAATGTATTAAAGTTTTGTTCTACAACAACAAAGAAAGAATATAAAATTAAATTGTATGTAAATTGTGCAACACAGTAGGAATAGTATATATGTTAATCTGACAAACTTGCAAAGTACAGTATGAGGGGAAAACAATTAGATCTTTAATAGAGAGAAAGAATGAGCATTTCATGATATAAGGAGTCAATTTCAGATCTAATTAGCAACTCATTTTAAAGACATTCGTGGTAGGAGTTTTAATATGTTGTCTATACAAAGAATAGAAAGGGTAACAAGAGGTGGTGATTTGGATAAAAGATTATTGAGCCGTGAAGTGTTTTGGATTTTTACATTAGGTACAAGACATCCATTAGGTTTAACCCCTTCAGTGCCAGAGGCCTGGGCCATTTCCTGTACCCTGCAAGCCAGACACTTTTTCAGCATTTTTGCTATCCTTCTGTTTATGCTTGATTTCCTCTGGGTATTTTTAGTTAAATATGGAAAACTATATATTGTTTTTTTCAGAACAAATTGAGCTTTCTCGTGGTACCTTACATGAAGAGAATTTTACATCGTGCAAAAAGCTATGATGTCATAATGACAAAAAAAAGTGAAAATTTACTCATTTTGCTAAAATCACATAATATGTATCAAAAACATTTACCTTGATTGAAAAAGTTTAAATTATTTGAAAAAGACCAGAGTCCCCGAGTAAAAAATACCAAATTTGTATAGTTTTACCTACGTCCATGGCTAGCGTAGAGCCCTAATCACCAGCAGCGCAAAATGACATTTTCAACTTTATAAACTAATATGCGCATTCTAGGGTTTTGTGGTAAAACTACCCTAAAACAGTGGAATAACTATATAAAACTATATATTTCTGAAAAGTAGACAACCTGCCGCATCTAATGAGGGGTAACTTGCCTTCTTACCCCAAGCCTGGTGTGAACAAATGCCTCCAGAAGATGGCGCTAATGAAAAAAAAAAAAAGGCATTTTCTTACATTTCTGCCCCTTCAAATGTACTGAAATTTGTGCAAACCATGGCATTTCCAACTGTATTCATTAGCTAGTGCTCTTAGGAGAAAAATGACACCCCATTGGTATGAGTTTAACTACCTCAGGGGGCGCCAGAAGTCCAAAAAGACACCTACTACAACCTCAAATTTTTCTAACATTTTCTCAAACATTACTTGTCTGTACACAAATGGTTATAACAACTACAGAAGTGAAGAAAGGGTACACAAACCATACCATTTTGGAAAGAAGACACCCTGCCGCATCAAATGAGGGGCCAATTGTCTTCTTACCCCAAGCCTGTTGTGCACAAATGCTTCCAGAAGGTGGCACTATAGGAAAAAATGGCATTTTCTTACATTTCTGCCCCTTCATCTGTATGGAAATCTGTGAAAACCATGGAATTTCCAACTGTATTCATTAGCTAGTGCTCTTAGGAGAAAAATGACAACCCATTGGAATGGGTTGACCTACCTTAGGGGTGCCAGAAGCACATAACTACACCTACCTGTTTGCTTCTTCGAAAATGGCGGCTTGTACTAAAATGTTCATAACTGTTAGAGACATGAAGGAAAGGTATAAAAGGTATACCATTTTGGAAAGTAGACATTCTCCCGTATCAAGTGAGGGGTCACTTGCCTTTCTACCCCCTGGGCTGAAGTGCACAAATATTTCCAAAAGGTGGCACTATGGGAATAAATACATGTTTTTTTTTACATTTCCACCACTTCAAAGATACTAAAATCTTTGAAAACCATAATATTTCCTGCTGTATTCAGTACCTGCTACCAACATGAGAAAAATGGTAGCCCATTTGTGTGGGTTAACACACAATATGTGGGTGCTAGGAACACGTATGTAAACCTGACACTTTTGTTTTTTTAATTATTTGCTTGGACTAAAATGGTTATAACCATAATACATAGGCAGGAAAGGTAAGGAAACAATGCCATTTTGGAAAGGAAACAACCTGCCGCATCTAATGAGGGGTCACTTGCCTTCTTACCCCAATACTGGTGTGCATAAATGTTTCCAGAAGGAGGCGGTATAGGAAAAAAATTGCATTTTTTTTACATTTCTGCCCCTTCAAATGTATGGAGCTCTGTGAAAACCATGGAATTTTCAACTGCATTTGTTTGCTAGTGCTCTTAGAAGTCAAATGACACCCCATTGGTATGAGTTGAACTACCTTAGGGGGTGCTAGAAGTAGAAAACTACACCTACTACAACCTCTGATGTTTATAACATTTTCTCAAACCTGACTTGCCTGTATGAAAATGGCTAAAACACCTTCAGAATTGAAGAAAAGGTAGATAAACCATACCATTTTGGAAAGAAGACAACCTGCCGCATCTAATGAGGGGTCACTTGCCTTTTTACCCCTAAGTTAGTTGGCACCACTATTTCAAGAATGTGGTGCTACAGGAAAAAAAATAGGATTTTAGTCTTACCTGTTAAATCCTTTTCACTTAGTCCATACAGGTCACTGGTACAATGGGAGGCGATCCGCCCCTTTAATTAGGCAGGAACATTCATTCAAATATATGCAGGGGGTGGAGCCTCCCCTCCCTCTTAAGCTGCCTTCAGGCCAGAGCCAAGCTAGATTGATTTGAGACACTAAACTGACCAGAGGTAAGAAGGAAAAGGAAGACTCCTGTGAGCATGCCCCGAAGGACTCCCACTGAGTGCCACAGGAGAGCCAAGCATGGTCCCTTGACAGGGTGGGAGACCAGTGACCTGTATGGACTAAGTGAAAAGGATTTAACAGGTAAGACTAAAATCCTATTTTCACTGTCGTCCAATACAGGTCACTGGTACAATGGGATGTACAAACATTGAGCTTTCCCAGAGGCGGGAAGTAAGGCAAGGACCAGGCGCAAGGCCCAAAGTCACCAGAACTGCTATGAACCAATTAATCATAGAGCCCAATAACAGAAGTGTCAACGGACACTAACCAGGGGGAAAAACAAACCCCCGAACTAACACAGCACACTGAACTAGAGCCAACAGGGCTTGACAGCAAAGAAGCACTAAGAACCACAGAGTAGAAGGTCCTAAACAGGCAAGACTGCCTTCAGGATCTTCCTCCCAAAGCTGGCATCAGCCGAGGCCAGTACATCAACCCGATAGTGCTTCGAGAATGTGTGCACAGAGGACCAAGTGGCCGCTCTGCACAGTTGATCAGCAGACGCCTGATTCTTGTAGGCCCAAGAGGCCCCAATTGATCTGGTGGAATGAGCAGTAACCCTGAAGGGAACGTGCTTATTCCGCAGTTTGTAGGCTTCACGTATGGTAGATTTTATCCAAGAGGCAATAGTTACCTTGGATGCCGGTCTCCCTGCCCTAGGCCCCTCAGGAATGACGACCAGGACGTCAGACTTCCTGATAGACTCAGTGCGATGAACATAAAATTTAAGACAATGCACAACATCCAACAAATGGAGATCTCTTTCCTTGTCAGAGGAAGGGTTAGGGCAGAAAGAGGGAACCACAATCTCCTGATTGATGTGAAATTCAGAGACAACCTTGGGTAAAAACTCCTTGGAAGTGCAAAGCACTGCCTTATCCTTGTGAAACACCAAGTAAGGAGGTTTACAAGACAGAGCTTGTAACTCTGCTACCCGGCGAACTGAGACAATAGCCAAAAGAAAGGCCATTTTCCAGGTCAAGAGACGCAAAGGAATAGAAGCCAAGGATTCAAACGGGGGTCTCTGGAGAACCCACAGCACCAAATTAAGATCCCACTGGGGAGTAGGACTCTTGAAGGCAGGCCGAACATGAGCCACACCTTGGAAGAAAACCTTAACATCAGGAAGAATAGCAATCCGTTCCTGGAAAAACACAGACAAAGCTGAAGTCTGAACCTTGAGAGAACTCAGGCTGGGTCCCTTCTCAACCCCATCCTGCAAAAAAGCCAGGACCATGGGAAGATGGAAATCAAGAGAGAGATCCTTATCAGTACACCATGCCACAAAGGTGGAACATATGCGATGATAGATCTTGGCTCGCGAGCTCTAAGCATCGTGGACACCACTGAAGAGGAAAACCCTTTCTTCTTTAAAATTGAGGATTCAACCTCCAAGCCATCAAATGAAGATGCTGAACATCCTCCTTCCACAGATATCCCTGAAGAAGTAGATCTGGACGGGCAGGAAGCGGAAAGGGATCCGCCACAGACATGGCTAGCAGTTCCGGATACCAGGACTGACGAGGCCAATTTGGAGTGATTAGGATGACAGGACAACGCTCCATCTTCAGCTTCTGGATGAATCTGATCAACAGAGGGAGAGGAGGGAAGATGTACGCCAGAGGGAACTCCCAAGGGATTGACAAAGCATCCACTGCTAGAGCAAGAGGGTCCCTCCACCGAGAGCAAAACACTGGCACCTTCCTGTTGTGCCTGGTAGCCATCAGATCCACTACAGGTACCCCCCACATCTGGGTTAGGAGATGAAACACCTCTGGATGAAGAGCCCACTCTCCGTTATCGACTGTGTGACGACTGAGAAAATCTGCCATGACGTTGTCTACGCCTGGAATGTGTACTGCCGAGATGACGGGCACATGAGCTTCTGCCCAAGATAAGATGACCTTGACCTCTACCCAAGTGGTGAGACTTTTTGTGCCGCCTTGTCTGTTGATGTAGGCCACTGCGGTGGCGTTGTCGGACTCCACTCTGACTGGACAACCTTCCAGCTGAGATTCCCAGTGCCTCAGGGCAAGAAAGATGGCACGAAGTTCCAGAACATTGATGGAGAGAAGAGATTCCTCCAGTCCCCATTTCCCCTGAGCACTGAAACGACCCAACACAGCCCCCCATCCCCGGAGGCTGGCGTCCGTCGTGACTGTGGTCCAATAGGTTACCCGAAAGGATCTCCCTTTCAGGAGATGAGACAGGTCCAACCACCATTCCAGGCTCAACTCGACATGAGGAGGCAGAGATACTGACAGATGCTGATGATCTGGATGATTCTTGCACGTCTGGATCACAAACCTCTGAAGTTCCCTGGTGTGTGCCTTGGCAAATGGCACTGCCTCTATCGTGGAAATAAACTTCCCCACCAGAGAGGTCAACTTCGGTACTGGAACCCTGTCTAGCTCTAAGATCTTGGACACCCCGATAGCAATCTGATGAGCTACTTCCTCCGGCAAAAACACCATGCTCTGCTGAGTGTCGAACAGGAGACCCAAGAAAAGGAGCTGTTGAGATGGGACCAAGTCTGACTTGTCCAGATTCACAATCCAGCCGTGGCGATTGAGTGTCTGTATACACAACTGCAGCTTCTGGTGGAGGATCTCCACAGATGAGGCTTTCAGGAGCAGATTGTCCATGTAGGGAGTCACCCTGACTCCATCTTGATGAAGCACAGCTATCAAAGCTCCCAATACCCTCTGAAAGACCTGAGGAGCTGAAGTCAGACCAAAGGGAAGAGCTGAAAACTGAAAGTGGCCTTTGTGACAGGCAAATCTGAGATACCGTCTGCTCTCTGGATGAATAGGGATGTGAAGGTATGCATCCTGAAGGTCCAGGGAGGCAAGGAACTCCCCTGGAGACATTACTGCTATCACAGAACGCAGAGATTCCTGACGAAAGTGGGAACTCACAACAAAGGAATTGAGATCCTTGAGATCCAAATTAGGACAAGCCCCTCCGTCCTTTTTGGCCACAACGAACAGGTTGGAATAGAATCCTGAACCTGTGTCCTCTGGTGGAACCAGTTCCAGGACCTCTTTGTCCAAAAGATCCTGAATAGCGTCGTCGAACAGATGTCTTTTTGTAGGCTCCCGAGAAGGACGAGTAAAATGGAACCGAAAAGGAGGAAGGGAAGAGAAAGGGATCCTGTATCCCTCTGATACCACCTGAACAACCCAAGGGTCCGCCACTGACTCCTCCCAAACCCGGCAAAAGATGTGGAGACGTCTACCTACAGCCGGATGCGGACCCGGGTTCGGCGAGTCATGCCGAAGCAGTCTTGGAGGTCTTGGCCTTGGGGGCAACTTTGGGCTTCCAGGACTGTTTGGGCTTGGAGGAGGAGCGCGTGGAGGACGGACCTGCCTGGGACATGGAGCGTGTCTCAGTTTGGAAGGAACCAAAGGACCGATTGCGTTTGGCTGGAAATTTCTTCTTGAAGACTGATGGAAGAAGAGTACTTTTGCCACCAGTAGCCTCACTAATCATCTCCTTAAGTTCAGATCCAAACAGTAAGGTCCCCTGAAAGGGCAAAGAAAGCAAAGCTTTCTTAGAGGCAGTGTCAGCAGACCAAATTTTCAGCCAAAGAGCACGTCTAGCCACCACAGAGGAAGTAGAGGCCCTTGCCATCATGCGCACAGCATCAAAAGCAGCGTCAGAAACATAATTTTGAGCTTCTGATATATTAGCAAGAAGCTGTAACTGCTCAGACACTGGTGCATCCTGGCGAACCGCCTCAGTCAGTTGTTCAGTCCAGGCCGCAACAGCCCTATTAACCCACGCCACTGCAAAGGTTGGAAGCATGGCAGTGCCAATAGAGGCAAAAATGGATTTAAGACAAATCTCTAACTTTTTGTCCGTCCAATCCTGCAGGGCAGAGGCATCTGATACAGCTAAGACAGTAGATTTGGATAAACTAGAAATAGGAGCATCCACTTTGGGAGGATGAACCCATTTTGCCAGTTCAGCCTCAGGAAAAGGGTAAAGTTTAGCAAACTTTTTGGACACAGAAGAGGATTTTTCAGGATTCCTCCACGCATCAGAGAGTAAACGAGCAAGAGTAGGATTATTAGGAAAACAAACCACAGCCTTAGACGGTTTTTGGAAAACGTCAGTTGGATCATGAGTAGATTCCTAAGTCAGAGGAAGGTTGAGCGTAGTTAGCGCATCTCTGATCAAACCCTCAGCAGAAACTTCAGGGTCACATTCATAAGGGTCACCAATGGACCTATTAGATTCAATAACAGTGCCTTCCTCAGCATCAGAATCCTGCAAAAGTTCTTCCTCAGAAGAATCAGACATATCAGGAGCCCCCTGTGGCTTAGGCAGGGAGGTCCTGATTGTGGAGGGGGTCTGCCAGACTTGCAGAGCCCCCTGAACCTGAGAGGGAAAGAGTTGGAGAGTGGATCTGAGATCCCTAGTGGCAGCTTTAAACTCTTTCACCCAAGTTGGCTCAATAGCGTGGCTGGAAAGCCCAGGGTTGCTGTCATGACTTTCTGCACATTTAGGGCATAAATGACCTGAAAATTCTCTAGGCAGCCCAGAGTGACAAGAGGAGCAAAACGCAATGGGGGAAATAGACACCCAGCCTCTTTAGTCTTGGGTCTAGCCCCTGACTCCAGTGGAGTAGACATGCTCACAGCGTCAGATATACTCCACTAAGAAAAATCACCCAGTAGAAGTGTGAAAGATTAAAGTTTCACCCCAGAAATGTCAAAAATCGAACTTATCTGGCAGCGAAGGGTTAATCTGCTGAGAGGAGAGAAGGCTCGGTCCCTGTGTAGTATACTCACTGAGAATAACACCACAAAATGTATGCCGCGACGGTAGCCAATCAGAAAACGAGCGCGAAACGGGCGCTCATGGGAAACGCAGTTTTTCTCAGAAATACCCCAAAACAGTGCCCGAAGCCCCCCAGACTCCCAACACACCGAATCTAGCTATGCGTCTATGCGGGTAAAAGCGTGCTTAAAGGCGCGGAACATTAAATATTAATAAATTATTCCTGAGAGAAAAAGTTTACCAAACATACCCCAAACACATGTAAAACATGAGAAAACAATGAGAACTCCCAAATACATGCCCAAAGAAGGGACACTGTGGGACAAGTGGACCTTCAGCACTCAAAGGGTGGCTCACCTTTCTGCAGGACTTCTGTCTTCAGGTAACCATGTTAAAAGGGAATTAACAAGAGGAAAATTCCCCAGCAGGGAAGCTACTTGACTCAAGATGTTCCCTCTTCAGGGCATAAGGTCCACCAGAAAATCCCTGGAAGCTGCACTAGCCACTTTGGAGAGGGCAATTCATAGCCATGGTCACCCGCCTAATGGTGGTATTCCATATTTGAATAAAAACAATAAAAAACTAAAGTTGAATGAGAGATGTTCTCCACCTGGTGTGCACAGCACACAGGAACAAATCAATCTGGCTTGGCTCTGGCCTGAAGGCAGCTTAAGAGGGAGGGGAGGCTCCACCCCCTGCATACATTTGAATGAATGTTCCTGCCTACTTAAAGGGGCGGATCGCCTCCCATTGTACCAGTGACCTGTATTGGACGACAGTGAAACAAACATTTGTTTTACACATCAGTCACTTCAAAGATACTAAAATGGTTCAATGGTGTGGGCTTTCCTAGGAGGGCTTCTTGCCAGCCTAAGAAAAATGGTACCCCACTGCTCTGGGTTGACATACCAATTTATGCTACAGGAGCATAGCTACCAGTGAAACAGAAATGGGAAAGCAAACAGTGTATGTGTGATTTTATGGCTAACAGATGAAAGAAGCTAGGGCATCAGCCGGTGTACATGTGGACCTGTGACTACAAGTGTAACAAAGTGTGTAGGAGGGTGAGGGATTAGGCAGTGTGTGTGGGTATGAGCAGAGGAGCAAGGATGGTGGTGATGGTGGGGCAGTGTCTGATAGTGTGTATGGGAGATCTGTGACTATCAGTGTGCACTGTATGTCCCCTCATACAAAGCACTGCGTTGGACCCCCCCTCCTATGGTACGTGCATTTTTCGGGGCTTTTCCCCCCAATATTTTTGTGTAGACCTCGTTGGGGGCATCAGAACCCATACAATGAGGTCTAAATAAAAAATAAAGGGGGAAAAAATCCTGTGTGTGCCACAGGGGTGTCCAGTGGATTGCAAAGCAATGCATTTGGGTCCCTGTGGCACACAAAGGGTTAACTTTTTTTATTGTTACTGTGTATTCAGATGGCCAGAAAACAAGCTCTGATCACAAAGTAATGATAAAAAGTCCTGTGTGTGCCACAGGAAGGGGGTCGGCATTGAACCCCCCCTCCCAGTGGCACATACAGGGTTAATTTTTTTTTTTTTTTACTATATACCTCATTGAGGGGCATCAGGACCCCCTGATCCCTCCCCAATGAGGTCTTAGTTAAAAAAAAAAATAAATAAAAAAAAAAATATATATATATATGTCCACAAAAGGAGTGACCCTGTGAGTGCCACAGGGGTCTCCAAGTGCATTGCGAAGCAATGTATTGGATCCTTGTGGCACTCAGAGGGTTAATTTTTTTTTTTTTATCATTACTTGGTAATCAGAGCTTGTTGGGGGGCCATCAGGACCAATCCTGATGGCCCCCAACAATCTCTGATAACGAAGTAATGATAAATGCCCTGTGTGTGTGCCGCAGAAGGGGGGCTGCATTGGCCCCCCTTGTGGCACACACAGGGTTAATTTTTTTTTCTTTACATTTTTTTATTATGGACCTCATTGGTATGCATCAGGACCCCTCTGATTCCCCCCAATGAGGTCTTACAAAAAAAAAAAAAAAAAAAAAAAGGAATCAAAATAAATGTCCCTGTGAGTGCCACAGGGGTCTCCAGCGCATTGCAATGCAATGCATTGGACCCTTCTGGCACTCATGGGGTTAATTTTTTTTTATTATTACTTTGTAATCAGAGCTTGTTGGGGGCCATCAGGACCAATCCTGATGGCCCCCCAACAAGTTCCCTCCAATGAGGTCTTGCAAAAAAAAAAAAAAAAAAAACCCCAAAAGAAGTGACCCTGTGAGTGCCACAGGGGTCTCTCCAGCATATTGCAAAGCAATGTGCTGGGGACCCCTGCGGCACTCACAGGGTTACTTATGCATTTTTTATTTATTTATTTATTTTTTTTCATTTATTTCAGACCTCGTGGGGGACATCAGGACCCCTCCTGGTGTCCCCCCAGTTATTGATCTCCCAGCCGATCGGCTGGGAGATCAATATGGCGACCGGTAGGAGTGAATCGGGTAAGGGAAACTTCCCTAACGTCATCGGTGATCATGTCACTGATGACATTAGGAGGTTTCTCCCGGTCCCGCCCACTCCTACCCGGAAGTTTGGGGTAGGAGAGCGGAGGAGGGAGAAGCTCTGTTTCTCAGAGCTTCTCCCTTGGCGATATTGATCTCCCAGCGTGATCGGCTGGGAGATCAATACCTGGGAGGACATGAGGAGTAATCCTCATTTCCTCCCAAGAGTGCCAGGCTGCATTTCAGATGAAATGCGGCCACTGCCAGCCGGTTATACCGGCTTAAGCAATGACCGCATTTTAGCTGTCAAATGTATGAGCGTGAAACAGCAGGTACAGCTGTGCCCAGTCGTACACTGTACCCACCTGGCACTCTAGGGGTTAAACAAGAGCTATGATGTGTCGTGCTTTACTTAGTGTTTTGTCCAATATCTGTCTATTTGCCCTTATCATACTTTATTTGCATCTCTTTATATTTAGGATGGTATAATATATACATTTTCTCTATAATTGCCAATTATCAGTTTTTATAACATTTAGCAGCCTGCGATTTTTTATGGAAATATTATATTTCTATAGTTTGTCTGTAAAAGTTGAAACTATGATTTTATATAGTTATTTATTACATTCAGTGTTATCAATTACCTTTTTTCCAGCTTGTTGAAAAAAAGAATATGAACGACCATCATTCAATTGGGGAGTCATCATCTCATAACTTTTTTGTATTATTTTGTGAGATTATATATTTTTTGAGATTATGATGTTGTGATAGTTTTCGTCACTATCAGGATGTGAGATGAATGGTGGTTTTTCACATTCCCTTTAATTGACAAAGTATCGACTAATAATGTTGCAAGCCACTAATTGTCAATGGAGAGGAGTATATCCAATACAATTAATGATGACATAGTAAGAGGCATGACCTCTTTTAGTTGACTGGCTGGTCTAGTTTTTAAATTAGAGGATATAACAGGGAAGACTGCTTTAAGATCTCGATTAAGCATTCATTATGTGAAAACTACTGCACCTACTCATTTATACAACTCCTAGTTTGCAACCTTTTTCTTAACATGTTACAGCCCTAGAATGGCATGATATATTTTAGCTGGAAGAATAAAGGTAAGATTTTCGATTTTACGATTGCATATAAATCGATATGTTTTGTATGTGGTCACTTTGGATTGTTTTGGGAATGCATGAGCCACCCCTTGAACAAAACATCTGGCAAAATAACAATACGCCTCTGGGAGAGGACTGACAGGGCTGAAATCTGTACCTTGATAGAACTCGGACTGACACCCTTTTTCACTCCATCCTGCAAAAAAAAAGCTAAGACCATAGGCAGATCAAAAGGTCAGACGCATCCTTACCAGCACACCACTGAAAAAATAGACCAGATCCTATGGTATGCTTTGGAAGAGAAAAGCTTACTGGAAATTACATACTCTGAGAAACCCATTCAACTCAGGATGTTGGACTAAAGAGCCATGCTGTCATGGCTAAACTTTCTACCTGCTGGTGCCAGATGGGACCCTGAGGAAGGTGGAACTGTTCCTCGATGGACAGATTTAGAAGATCTGCAAGTCAGACCCAAAGGGTCCCGAAGGGAGCAATTAAGATGACTGCAGCCTTCTCCATCTTGATCTTCCTCATCACCCTGGGGATGACACAAATTGGAGGAAACACATACAACAAATTAAAATTCCATGGACTGGACTTGTCCTCCAGTAAGAATACTCACCTATGAAAGATGTAAACTTCATTCCCAGGAAGAACAGGGTCTGGCATGGATTAGAAGATGACTTATTGAGATTGAGGAGCCAGCTATGATGCACCAGGATGCAGATGCACTCATGGACATGGATCAATATATGTACTTCTGAAGGTATTTTGATTAGAGGATCTTCCAGATATGGTGTCAGTGAAATTCCCTAAGAATGGATGTATATGACCAGAACTGTCATAATCTTTGTGAAGATTCTTGGAGCTGATGCCAAGCTGAAAGGCAGAGCAGTGAACTGGTAATCATGTGAAGGCAAAAGGAAACAATGGAAGTCTGGATGAATAGTGACATGCAGATAGAGTCCTAAAGATCCAGGTATGCTAGAAATACACCTGGACACATCTGTAAAATTACAGAATGGAAAGATTCCATTTTGAAGAGAGTACCAACCATGTAGTGATTGATGCATTTCAAGTCCAGGACTGGATAGCAGCCACCGCCTTTTTTGGGGGACCACAAAAAATGTTGCAATAAAACCTGAATAGTGTTCCTGGGCTGGGACAAGAATCTGCTTATCCAACAAAGAGGAAATGTGGTCTATAAACAGACATGCTCGCTCTGCATCCAGAGGAACCCTTGACAAAAAGAAGTAATGAGGTGAAAGGGACTAAAAATCTATGCTGTAACCTTGCAAAACAACATGCAAAACCAACTGGTTCGTCATGGAAGATGCCTAGGTGTCTTGAAAAAGATGAGGCGAGCCCCTACAGAAAAGGATGAACGAAGACTCTGTGAGTGAATCAGAGGATGATTTGGTTTGTCTGACTTTGAAGCAAACTTCTGGCAGAGTTAAAGGCAGCATCAGAGAGATATGCATTTGCTGTCAAAATATTGGCCAGCATTTTCAAAAGTTTCTCGTTAGGTATATCCATTTGTATAGCTTCAGAAAGCTGTTCAACCCAGATGTCTATTGCGCTATTAACCCAGGCAGAAGCAGAAATGAGGCTCAGAGATGCCCAATGGCTGGAAAATTTGCCTTTAACAGGGAATAAAGGTGTTGGTCTGCCTGATCCTAAAGGCCTGTAGCATTTGTTAATAGAAGAGATGCATCTTTAACCAAGAATGAAATAAGGTTCAATTGCAGGAGGGGAAGCCCAATGCGTTAGAGCCACAGTAGAAAAGAGATACACTTAATTAAGAAAAAACTTATATTTTGTTTTCCATTCCTCCAACAGAATCTGGTGCTGTTAAGATTGAAAAGTATTTCTTGCATTTTTAGAAGGTATCCTGAGAGGCAGATCCCCCCACCAGAGGCCTCGGAGACCTGGAGGGTCTTCAACACTGCTCTGAGAGGGTCAGCCTCATAGGGATCCCCAGAGGATAGGGAAGAGTCCATCTCCTTATGAGACGTGTCCCTAACTGAGAATAACCCCTGAAAACATGATTGATCTGTCAGATGGGGGGCATGGATTGCTATTAACTGAGGATCCCGTGAATGGATGAGGGAATAGATGCAATAAAAGACATCAGAGTTTTAAAACAAACTGGTTCTTGATCAATGCTGGAGGGCTTCGGGCATGTAGTAAGGACCATATTCCATGAGGGACATATGAAATGAAGAACAGTGAGTTAGGGGGTTAGGCAACCCCCCAAATCCTTGGGTTTGGTTTTCCCCATGTGTCCACGAAACAAAGCTAGAACTAAGGCAAACTAGCTCAAAGTAGTAACCAGTGTGATAAATCCGCCCCAGAAAGCACTAATCTGATATGCAAAGGGTTAAACTGTAAAGAGAAAGAGCAAGAGAGTCAGCTGTTGCATAATACATGATATATGTAATGGAGGAGAAAGATGGCAGCCAAAACAGACACCCATCCAATCAGAAGAAAGTCTGGGAACTAGAGATTTATGGGTAATGTAGTTTTTCCCCTTTACTTTATACTAAGCAATCTGTGGCTGTTCAGCTGAGAAATACAAGAAAGCGTATATCACTGGACAGAAATAACACTGACCATGTGGTAGAGTATGATCAGAGAAGAAAGAGCCCACACTGACCTTTGTAGCATAAACTGGTGCAGAGATATGTCCCACAAACTTTCCAAGTGAAGTCTACGAGGCAAAGATGGCCACCACACAGGCACCAGTTCTTAAAAGGGCCAAGCAGCAAAAAGTGAAATAAGTAAAAAGTTATTAAAACCCATGGACACACCTGAGATAAGCTTAAATTAAATGTAGCAATTGCTATGAGAGTCTCAGAGGTAAAAATAAGGTGTCCAATAACCAATAATGTACTAATTGTCTCTGAAAAAGTTAATTTTTAGAAATAAAGCAGAGCAGCCACCTTTACCACATAGTCAAAGATAGGAAAGGGGGTAGAAAGGGGGAAAGGAAAAAAGTGAGTGCATATATATGTCCACAATATACATAATATATTGACATAATATACTGGACCATGGCACTCACCAGTCTTCCTTCTTCAGGCTCCCATCTGCATAAAGTAAAGCCTCTTAGAGGATCAGCAACAAAGAACAGACTTATCAGAAAGTCAACCTCCAAAGAAACTCATGTGAACTGGGCAACACAACTCCATGGAAGCCAGTGATGGGAGTCCACCTAATGGGAGATTATACAGACCCATATCTAAACTAAAAATAAAAAAGCAGACCTAAAAGAAATGAAGTACCAGCTCACTCCTCTTGCTAGAAAGACACAGTAACATAGTAAATTAGGTTGAAAAAAAAAACACAAGTCCATCAAGTTCAACCCCTGCCTCATAGCACAGAGACATGAGAATTATATAGCTGTCCTGCTGCCAAATAAGTTAGTCTTTATCAGACCTTCCTGTTTTGCCTACATATAGTATAACACAGTATAACCCTGTATGCTCCCTTTTGAAAGAAATGTATCTAATCTTCTCTTAAATGTATCCATTGTATCTGCTAAAACCACATACTTGGGAAAGGAATTCCATAATTTAACAGGCCTTACTGTATAAAAACCTTTCCTCTGCTGAAGTCGAAACTTCCTTTCCTCTAATCTCAAGGGGTGGTCCCTGGTTATTTGATCAGGCCTTGGAATGAATAGCTCACCAGATAGATCACTGTGATAAGATTTCCTCTTAGTCATCTTTTCTATAGAGTAAATAGTCATTCCTCATATGTCAAGTCCTCCATTCCCTTAATTAATTTTGTAGCTCTTCGCTGTACTCTCTCTAGTTCTAGAATATCCTTTTTCAGAACTGTGCCCAAAACTGCACTGCTTATTCGAGGGGAGGTCTTACCAGCAATTTGTGCAATGGCAAAATTATGTTATCTACTCTTGCTTCAATACTCTTTTTATGCAAAGCAGGATTTTGTTTGCTTTTGCTACTGCTGTTTGACACCGGCCACTGTTTTCTTGTTTGTAATTTACAAGGATTCCCAGGTTTTCTCTGTTAACAAGTTTCCTAAAAGGATTCCATTAAAGTGGATGTGTCACCTATGGACAAAATCCCTAAATAGTGAGGAGACATATCCAGTACCTTGAAAACAATATTTATTTTTTATTTTAAGTTTCAATTTCGTTTAAATTTAACTTACAAAGTCTGTGCTGCCGCCACTTCCGTGTTGACTGAGATTCACTGCGGTTACAGAGCTCTGCCTCTGCTCTCCTCCCTCCTCTGATGTTAGAGGCTTCTGTTTGTAAGCTGGAGCGGTCTCATTGGCAGAGATCGATATCTAGCCAATGAGACCGCTCTAGCTTACTGACAGAAGCCTCCATCATTGGAGGAAAGAAGAGAGCAGAGGCAGAGCATCGGGCTGCAGTCTATACGGAAGTGGCTGCAGCCCAGTCTTTTGTAAGTTAAATTTAAACAAAATTAAAACTTAAAAAATAAATAACGTTTTAATGGTATTGGATATATCTCCTAACTATTTAATGGGATGTTTTCCATAGGTGACACATCCACTTTAAGTTCATAAGTAGCATTGGGATTTTTCTTTCCAAATGTATTACTTTACACTTTCCCACATTAAACTTTCATTTGTTTTCCCAATCTGCCATTTTATATAAATCCCTCTGAAGAGAACAAATATCTTGTTCTGACTTTATTACCCTACATAATTTAGTGTAATCTGCAAATATTGATATTTTGCTTTCTATATCTATTTCCATGTAATTTATAAACATGTAAAAAAAAACAGCGGACCAAGTACTAAACCCTGATGTACTCCACTCTCAACTTTAACTGTATTTACAACCACAACCACACTCTGTTCCCTATCCTTCAACCAGTTTTCTATACAAGTGCAAAGGTTATACCCTAGTCCCAATTTCCTTATTTTATACTCCAGTCTCCTGTGTGCCACTTTATAAAATGCCTTTGCCAAATCTGACATACTACTTCAACTGCTTTACCATTATCTAGGTTACAACTTACTTCTTCAAATAAACTGAAAAGATTAGTTTGGGATGAGCCATTACTCATAAAACCATGATGATTCCTGCTAATAGTCTTATTTTTTGAGCTGTCATTCTGAATATAATCCCTTATTATCCCTTCTAGCAGTTTTACCACTACAGAGGTCAAATTCACTGATCTATAGTTCCTTTCTTAAATAGAGGATCTCCATTGGCTTTACAACAATCTTGTGGCACTGAGTCTGTGGTGAGAGAATCTTTAAAGAGTAAAAATAGGGCTCTTGCTAACACTGCAGTGAGTTCCTTTAGAACCCTTGGATGTATACCATCAGATCCGGTACTTTCACAGTCTTAATTATGTTCAGTCTTTCCATGACCTCTTTTTGTGTTAACCCAACATCTTATAATGGTATGATTTTATTTGTTACTTGTTGAGGCTGTGCTACCATTCCTTGTTCCCATGTATATACTGATGCAAAGAAACGGTTTAGAACATCGGCCTTTTCCATATCCTCTCAATCAACTCACCCATCTCATTTTTGAAAGCTCCCTCCTAAGGTTTTTTGCTTTTTATATATTTGAAAATCTTTTTAGGATTAGTCTTGCTCTCCCTTGCAATTCGAGTTTATCTATTTTTGCTAAACTATTTGCCTTTTTTTGCAATTTGTTGTATTTCAAGAAAGAATGGTTTCAGATTTAAATAGTTTAAATTCCTTTTTTTCCTTGCCATTTCCTTCTTTACATTTACAGTTAACCACACTGGCTGTGATCTACTTATTTTGCATTTATTCCCCATTGGTATATACTGTTGAATACATTTCTACAACCTAAGTTTGAATTCTGACTATTTTTTTCAGTATTTTTTCCTTTAAATAATTTAACCAAGTCTATGTGTTGCATTGATGTTTGAAGTTAGCTTTTTTAAAATTAAGAGTTTGGGTTAAACATATATAGTTTTGCTTTGCCAAACTGATCTCAAATGTAACCATGTTGTGATCATTGTTTCCCAAATGTTCACCTATCTTAGTATTAGATACCATGTCTATGTTATTCGTTATCACTACGTCAAATACATTGTCATTTCTTGTTGGCACTTCCACCATTTGTAGCTATCCCTAAGCATACTCACAAACCTGCTTCTCTTAGCACTGTAACAGTTCTAATGTTTTCAGTTGATATCTGGATAGTTAAAATCTCCCATTTTCTCATCATTATTTGGTGGTTTGCAGCATATACCCACATATTCCTAGTACGCCACAGTTACCTTCAATTTCTACCCACAAGGACTCTACATTTCTCACTAATATCACCCTTTAAAATTGTATTTGGCTCTGGTTTCAAATATAAGCAGCCTTAGCCCATAAAACTTTGGTCTTGGAGCTGATAAGGAGAGTAAGAGGGCAATCAACTTCACACAAATTCCAAATGAATCTCCAGTAGAAGTTTGCAAAACCCAGGAAACATTAGACAGGCTTATGTGCAAATCAGCCACTAAAAATGGCAAATACTTCCTGGGGGTTCATTCTGATAGCAACTGGAGAGATTATAAACATCATGAATTCAATAAAGGCCACATCATAAAAACATGTCTCAGGCGTGGCATAAAGTAATTGTAGAAAGAAATGAGCAAGAATGGTCTTTACTAGATTCCCAATTGTTCTGTATGAAGAGAAGATTATTGATATGGTAAAGCACCCTGAACTAGTCAAGTAGATCTTGAAAAATATTAACTGATGTGCTATAATGTATCTAGGCATCACAAAGGTCAAATGGCATTATAAGATATTTAAAATTACTGTATATTGTCCAAAAGGCCATTTTCCATTTGTCACCCTCTTTTACTCTCACTAGATCGTAAGCCCAACACAGATGTATGTTTGCAAATTTGGTTGTAGATCTCTGATTATCAATCAATTCTGGGATGAGAGGCAGTGGGTATCTATTTTAACCATTATATTATGTAATACTCTGCAGTCCACACAAGGTATAAATTAAATTTCTTTCTTCTCGATGAAGAGCACGGGAATGAAGGCCAGATTCTCTTATAGATAGTCCTTTAGTCACGGCAGTGAAGGCTCAAAGAGGGAAAATTTTTAACCAAATGGGTTCTTTGCCTAGGGAAAGAGGTCTTTGGGACAGTCATAAATTTGATGCGTCAGGAGCCGGTCTGTTTCATCTTACTGAATACATCAAGAAAACCTTAAAGGCTTCCAGAATGGATTATTCTGTGGTAAACACAAGGCAAGCACTTAAAGGATTCTTACAAGAATTAGTATGACAATGCTGTTGGCAAAAAAATATATGGAATGGCCCGGTTGATACAAGTGTTAGGTTGGCACAGGTGTGGCAGGCCCAAGACTAAAGAAATCAAGGAGGACTGCAAAAAGCAAACTGGAGCATCTTAGCAAGTTTACAGATAACTAACAGAAGTAGTCTCATTTGTAAATAGTCCAGAGCTCTTTGCATTCCAACAAAGACCTGAAACTGTAACGTATCATCCTGGTATCCAGTGGACACTTCATTCACCTGGCATATCTAAGATCCATCCAGGTTGCTTATAGCTCCAGAATCAGTAAGTGCTCAAACTGGCACTTCTTTTCAATCCTACAGCACAACGCAAATGAAGGAAACAATAAGGAGACTGGGTATTTTGTTTATCAACCGGGATATAAAAAACTTCTGAGGTGATCCCTGCATAGCCTGTTGAAGAACAAAAGGGCAGTTATGAATTGAACTACATTCATCATTGCAATACAAGTAAAGATTAAGGGTGTATTTCAGTACACTTTCTTCTACAAAGTGGTGTATTTTATCCCAACCTACACTGGTTCAGGAGTCATTTGGAGGAGACGCAGGTGATTCAGTAGACTGAGAGAAGGACTATTTAACTAAAGAAAGGGAGAGGACCTTCGCCTGCCACCTCTCTTGGGGTAGTATGTCAATCCTGACTGTGAGTACAATCAACTTTTCCATAGAGTCTGGGATTCACTCTTTGGCAATCTGGTACTTGAGAAGGTCTGAGAGCCCAAGCCAGAATGGATCATTAAGAGCTTGCTCAATCCAAAGTAAATTCTGCCATGTATCACTCAGCTGGATGTCTGCATTGTCTGAGACATCAGATGGCATTTTCAGCAGAGGATGTCTAGTGGGGATTGTCAAAAAAGATAATCCACAGCATTGTAGAAAATGGAGATGATCTGTAGCCAGGTACTGCTGTCCAGGAGGAGGAGATGGGCACAGATAGCAGGTTCCACATAAATTAGGATTATAACATACCTAGGTTCAAGAGAAAACAGGAGGTTGCAGGAATTAACAAAGATGTTGAGCTGTTCTCTGTCCCTACAAAATCTATCAGCAAGATGTTCCTGAGGTTCAGGAAAGGATGCTGTAGAATCAGGAGCTGGAGTGAGACAAGAAGTCTCAAATACTTACTTGCAGCTGATCTAGGGGCACAGATGTCCTATTTCTGGTACATGGAGTTGAGCCATTACACCGTGGAGATTTTCCACTGCCAGGGAAAGAAACTCCAGCGTCTGTGAAATGGTGTGCATAGTCTAGGCAAATCCTGAGGGCTCCATAAATAGTTGCTCTGTCTGAAGAGGTTATGAGAGCTAAACCCATTGACAGAAGCCATAAGGCCAATGAACTAAATGACAGATGGAGAATGGGAGCATCTTCTACAAAACAGTGCGGTGCTGGGTGTTATAGTTGTTAACTGTAAGGTTGACTATCTATCCCCAGTTGAGCCGGGGCCAGGCATGTATGGATGTACATATACAAGTCAATAAGTAGCAGAGACCTCTGCATTTTGAGAACTAAAGTGTCAAGGCAGAATTGGAATCCGCAAGGCGTTATTAAGGGTAAGCCAAAGGTCACGACAGTCAGGCAACAAGTGAAAACAAGTCTTCATTTGTGCTTTGTGTATGAGGGATTGTGAGAATAGGTATGTGTGTTAAATGATTACCTTAAATGTTTTATATCCCTGTTAGAGTGGACCTTTCATCTTAATTCAAGTTTGCATATGTGAAAACTGCATTAAAAACTGTAAAGCTAGCCAAAAGACCAGCTAATGTACAGTTAAGGAGATAGTCATACTTTTTTACAGTATGCTAATTCACAGGACCCGTGTATTACCAGTGATGTTTCATATGCAAATTATATGCTTCAGTGACATTTGTGTTAATTAAGCCTTTTCAGTGACATCATATGCTAATTACAGTTTCAGGGATGTTTCATATGTTAATGAAGCGCTGTGGAGTATCAGGAAACATTCAAACTTATTTCTGGGAAAGTGAACATCTCCTAAACTATACATTTGCTGGAATTTTGGTTAACATGATACATAGACATTTTTGAATGAAGTTTTCAAACATGTAAAGAAAATTCAAGGTGATAGGTCCACTTTAATATAGTTGTATAATTGCCTAACTACAGTAGATAGAGCCTTCTGTATAAAGCCAATAGTGGGGCAATTATGTGGTGAAACCACTGCACAATAGTAATAAAATTAACACCGAAACCCAAATTGTAATTGCCCCAGACTTACTTAATTTTACATATACCCTCTTAATATTTGCACTGTGAAAATTGAATACACACCCTCTTCCATCCTCTTAGTATTTGATCAAGCTTTCATTAACTAATTTCATTTTCCAAAATAAAGTACATAGTTGTCATATGGTTCTGTCTCCTAACCAGAGATACATCGAATTTGACAGCAGATAAGGACCTTTCAGACCATCTAGTCTCCCTGTTTTTTCTACTGTAAAACCCTCAAACCTCATCTGGTCTTTGGTCTTGTCTTATGTTCAGAAAAGCCTTACGCCTATTCCATGGATGCACAAATTATCTTGCTTTATTAACTTCTACCACTTATTCTAGTAGGCTATTCCACTTACATACCTTACTCTCAGTGAAGTAACTTTCTTACATTACATCTAAGCCTCTGAATTGAGAAAAACCTTTAAAACCCATTAAATGTTTCCAATTACCCCAATAATCAAATGCAAAATAAAGTATTAAAAGCAATTTAATTAATGTGATTGAAAATATGATAAATAGCAGTGAACACAGTGTGATAAACTTACAGGAGTTGCACTGTTTTGCTGTAGATTTGGAGGCCAAATATCTGGGATAGAAGTCTCCATAAGTTGTAGCAAATCATCAAGAGTCTGTTGAAGTTCCCTGGCCTGTGCATCATGTCCAAAGAGAATTAGCACTTTTAAAAGGCTGTGTACCTCTTCTAAAAAACAAACAAACAAACATAAAATAAAGATATGTAGTGTCAGTGAAAGGGCACTCTACTTTCAAATGTTTGTGTTTATACAGGGTAAAGCATTTTTTTTTATTCAAGTGCAGTACATAATATATGGTTTTACAATAACAGAATGGCACAAATGTATGTTAGACTCTACCAGCAGTGACTCCAATTCAAGGTATGCACACTAACAGTGCATACCAGCAGGCAGTCTCCACCTTTGAGTGCCAGAGTATACAATGCATTGCATACCCCTCTGGCACTCAAAGGGTTAATGCCGACACGTTCCACAGAATAAGTATGGAAATGGACTACAATTATGCAATTTCCTCTACCCTGTGTTTAAACAATGTATTGAGCAAACACACTCCCTGAAACACCCATAGACAGCCACACTGTCCTTCTCTTGGCACAAGCAGGATAAAGAGTTTGGTGTACGCAATTTAGTAAATGGACATTAGGCAGATGAAGGGTCTTAAAATCTATTCTAGCTCCTGATCCTCACCCTCATACATTCACCTCAATGTATAGATTTGAAAAGCAGGTCAATAAACTTACTTCTGAGTTTATCCACCATGCAGATATTTTCTCTAAGTGCTTCCAGTAGGGCTATGTCTTCCAGAGGACTTCCTTCCTTCAGGCTGTGCTTCTTACGCTCTGCTTTTCTTCTGTTTTTTGAAGATCTCCTGCATGACAAATACCTTTTTCTGTAACATTTTGCAAAACAAATTTTACAGAACGTTTGCAATTATAGAAACTGCATTGTGGCCATGTGTCTTTCTTAGAACATGTGAAGTCAGAGCTCCAGTCCAGTAATTTTCATCAGATATCAGTCTATTCAGTCTTGTCAGTGTCAGATATAATTATACATCAAGGTTGGAAATTGGTGGACTAATTATTACATTCTTATTACCAGATCTTCAGCATTTACCCTAAAGAAAGGCATAGCAATGGTGATTCAAAACCATTAAGTCATGGGAAATAATTATTCTCAAATCCCTTTCCTCCGTTATCTCCAACATCCACATCATAAACAATTTCAAATTCTTGAGCAATGGCAGAGCTCAAAAGACTCATATATTTGTCTGGAGAGGTAAACCATGCTTGTTTAAAAATATCCTCATTGTGTAACTATTTAATTTGAAGTGTTGTTTAAATTTACACCTTCTCAACAAAGCTTCAACAAGATATAAGACACTGACATTGTGCATCCAAGGCTCTTATCATTTATTTACTTAATTTATACTTCCCAACCAGAACTCTAGCAATATACTCTGCACTTAAATCTTATGTAGACTGCATGTCTCCATTTAACAATTTAGATTGCAAGCTTTTGATTAGGGACCTCACTTACAGTGTTTCAATTTGCAAAATACTTGTCCAAACCCTTAAATTGTAAAGTGTTGCATACACATGTGAGGCTACATCAATAAACATTTATTCAAGTGTGCATATCAACTATTCAGATAACTCTTAAAAGGAAATTATCTGCCAGTTCCCCTTCGGTAAGTTTGGCCCTACCGATCTACCTTGTGGGTTCAGAACTGGCCTCCAGAGGTCTGTCTCAATGGCCAGTAAGCATAGGGTTCTCAAAATCAACATTTGCTGCCTATAAGAGCATTGTAGCAGATGAAATCTGTGGCTTAACCCCTTAAGGACTGGAGCAGCCAGCACTTGAGGACCATTTTTTTTTTTTTTCCCAGTTCAGGTCTTCCCGCGTGGCGTGCAGCCATGTGGGGATCCCTGAACTCCATGACTGCCAGGACTGTCACTGGTCCTTAAGTGCCGGCCAGCCGTGACAGTACTGACACGGCAGTGGTCATTAAGGGGTTAAGCCATAGAGGTCACTTGTTTAATCCATCCTCAAACATTCATTGTCTGCCCTTCTCTCACAATGTTTTTCTTTTTTGATACGTTATCAAATAGCAAGATAACTTTGTTCTGTGCAAGCTTTCATAGTCCTACTCATGTTGTATTATATCTATATCTTCAACAGAATCAGTGCCACCCACATCCATGGGCTCTTTATGAGCTGGAGTGAAACCAAGTACCAGAAGTACTTGACAATGCTCCATTTCTTTGAATTTCCTGGCAGTTCAAACACTTAGAAATATAAGCAATATAAATGCCTGGATAATGTAGAAATAAACTTTAGATGTCCCAGTTAGAAAAAACACCTGAAGCTATAATAAACTTAGATTACAGTGCACCGGCTGTTTCTTTAAGATACTGTAAATTTAATTAGAGAATTAAAATTTCCTATATGTTGAACTAGCTTTTTTTGTTGTTTTGTTGGTGACACAGTGGCTCTTTATGCTAGTTTATGTGCTGGCCCAATGCTACTGAATCTAGGCACCCACTGGGGTAATTTCTAATAGCACAGTATGTTATAAGTAGACCCAAACATAATGAATTCACATATAGTGCCACCAAAACATATAAGAGGATTTTAGTTTTACCTGTTAAATCCTTTTCTCTTAGTCCATACAATATACAGGTACCATGGGGAGGCGACAGCTTCTCCCAGTAGGCTGGAACATTTCCAGAAAAAAAGTTTTGAGTGGAGCCTCCCCTCCTCCTTATCAGGCTATCCCACTAGCCCCGCCCCAGAAAAGACTTGAGACAAGTCTACTTAACAGGACAGCAAGAAAGAAGAAACGTAAACTCCTGAGAGAAACAGACCCAAGAGGACTCCTACGTCCAGCTAAGTGATACCAAGCGTGGTCCCTGTCACTGGGTGGGAAACCTGTATGTCATATGGACTATGAGAAAGGGAAGACTAAAATCCACTTTTCTGTCGTCCAATATGACATACAGGTACCATGGAGAAACACAAAACGTAAAGGGATAGTAATGTTTCATAATAAAAACAGCTCTAATTAATCATCATAGTATTTGGACTTTGGAGAGTGTTATTTCAGTTCTGTCGGAGTTGTAGTTCAGGAGTAATTCAATGACAAAATGTCCCCCTCCCACCCCTTTTACTGATGTAACACTGCTCAGCCAAAGCAGAAGGGAGGTGTCCAGGTAGATTGCACAGAGGGACAATCTTCAATTAAGATAAGGGAAAAACCTGAAAAGCTTGTCAAGGGGGGCAGGGCTTTCATTGTTTTCATATAAAGAAGACTGTCCCCTGCTGTTATCTGTCTGGTCTTACAACCAGATTCACATCTGAGAAGAGATGGCTTACACTAGGTAAAAGGGGTGGGGAGGGGAAACTTTGCTTGTGAATATCTCTTAAACCATAAAGGTTTGAGAGATAAGACTTATATCATTCTTCATGTTTTTTAATGTCTACAAAATAAAATAAAGTTAAAACGAAATATTACTATGCCTTTGAGCTCCCAGGGTGGGAAGAAAAAGGAAAGGACAAATTGCCAGTCCCCACGATACCTGGGTTCCCAAGGACTACCAGGACTAGGAACAGCCGAAACATAACTGTCAACGGACACTGAATAAAAAATATCACAGCACACAAGAACAAGAGCCAAACAGGCTCAAACAGTTAAAGAATGGTAAGGCACAGGAATGAATAGGCCCTCAACAGGCAGAACTGCCTGCAGGTCCTTCCTACCAAAGCTTGCTTAAACTGAAGCCAGAACATCAACACAATACTGTTTGCATGGAGGACCAAGTCGCCGCCTTGCACAGATGTTCAGCAGAGGCCTGATTTTTTTAGCCCCAGGGGGCCCCAACAGACCTGGTGGAGTGTGCTGCAATGCGGCAAGAAACTGGTTTCTTTCTGAGTTCGTAAGCCTTGCGAATGGTAGACTTAATCCAAGAGGCAATAGTGACCTTGGATGCTGCCATTACCAGCCCTAGAACCCTCAGGGATGACAAATAATGCATCAGTCTTACGTAAAGAAACAGTACTGTGCACATAGAACTTAAAGCAGCGTACCACATCTAACAAGTAGAGATCCCTTTCCTTGTCATATTTGGGGTCAGTACAAAATGAAAGCACAACAATCTCCTGGGAGGTACGAGGAACGGCATTATCCTTGTGAAACACCAGAAAAGGCGGTTTGCAGGACAAGGCCTGCAATTCAGAGAGACTGCGGACAGAGACCACAGACAGAAGAAAGGCTATCTTCCACGTCAGAAAGCGCAGAGGAATGGTAGCCAAGAACTCAAAGGGAGGCTGCTGCAAGATTCCCAAAACCAGTTTATGGTCCCACCGGGGAGTGGGAGCCTTAAAGGTAGGGAAGGTATGAGCGACACCCTGAAAGAAGACCTTGACATCTGGCAAGATGGCAATGCGTCTCTGGAAAAGGACAGAGAGAGCTGAAGTCTGAACCTTCAAGGAGCCAAGACTGAGCACTTTTATTCACAATGTTCTGTAAAAAGGACAGGACCACCGGGAGATCAAACTCGACTGAAAAATGGACCAAACCCTGTGGTAGGCCTTGGAAGAAACTGGATGAGAATGGATAACCCCTCAGCTGAAGGGACCAGTATGCCAGAGCATGCCGAATTGCCCTGAGCTCCAGAACATTGATGGACTTCTTCTCTTCCAAGGCCCATCTGCCCTGAACTACTAGGTGACCCAAGAGAGCTCCCCAGCCCTGTAGGCTTGTGTCCGTCGTCACGAAGATCCAATCCTGGATCACAAAAGGGTTTCCCCTTCTCCAGGTTGGTCCTGTCCAGCCACCACAGCAGGTCCTGCCTGACCTCCGGAGGAAGAGATACTCTAAGATCCAAGAGGTCCAGATTCTCATGCAAAGAGTGGATAGTGAATCTCTGGAGCTCCATGGGGTGGGCCATGGAGTACGGAACCACCTCCATGGTGGACACCATGCAGCCCGCCAGAGTCATGAACATGCAGACTGAAGCAGAGGGCCACTCCGGAGCTTGGGATACCAGATGCATGGTTTGCTGAATTGAGTCCTCTGGCAGAAACACCTTCCCTTCATGGGTATCGAACCTGAGACCAAGGAAGACCAGGATCTAAGAGGGGACTGGAGCCGATTTCTCCATACTGAGAATCCAACCATGGAGAAGGAGAATCTGAGCACAGTCCTGGACATGCTGGTCCAGAAGTTCCCTGGATGGTGCCTTCAGCGGAAGGTCGTCCATATAGGGAGTCACCTGAATCCCTCGGGTATGCAGGAAGGCAATCGATGCACCTAGAACTCTTGCAACACCTGAGGAGCAGAGGTAAGCCCAAAGGGCAGAGCAGGGAACTAGAAGTGCCACAAGTCACCAGCAAAACTGAGGTACTTCTGGCTGTCCGGATGAATTCAGACATGCAAGTGGGCATCCTGCAGATCCAGAAATGCCAAGAACTCTCCTTAGCACATATCTGCGATGACAGAGAGCAAAGACTCCTTCTTGAAGCATGTGGTCTCCACAAAAGAACTGATGTTCTTGAGGTCAAAGTTAGGACGACCTCTGCCATCCCTCTTGGCCACTGTGAACAGGTTTGAATAGAAACCTAAACCTCTCTCTAGAGAAGGAACTGGAATCGGGACTCCCTTGTCCAAGAGAGCCTGAACCTCCTTGCTGGAGAGATAGCTTTTCTTGGCCTAGAGGAGTCCTTGACAGAAAGAATCTGTAGGGAGGAAGGGATTTGAAGGCAATCTTGTACCCTTCAGAAACCACCTGCAGAACCTACAGGCAGCTGTGAACCAGGATTCGGTGAGTCATGCAGAGGAAGACTTGCTAGACTTGGGCTTGGTGGTGGTGTGGTTTGAGTGCCACTGCTGTCTGGGCTTGGCGGTTGGGCACGGGGTGCCGGTATGACACATGCTTGTACTCGGCCTTTGCGCTTCGTTTTGGTGGGGGGAAAAAAGCTGCTTGCTCGCCATGTTAGGGAATTTGAAGACCTGAGACAACAAAGTGCTTTTGCCTCCAGTGGCCTCACTGATAATCTACTTCAGTTCAGACCCAAAAAGAAACTTGCCCTAAGAGGGGAGAGAGACTTCTTAGATGAAAGGTCAGCAGACCAAATCTTGAGCAACAAAGTGTGTCTAGCTGTGACAGAGAAGACAGAAGCCTTAGCTGAAAGTCTGACAGCATCAAAAAGAGCATCAGTGACATAAGTATGAGCCTCAGACCTGTTGGCCAAGAGGGTTAAAAGGTCCTCCTTAGGGGAGCCATTTATGACAGCCTCAGTAAGTTGTTTGCCCCAGATGGCAATGGCTATAGTGACCCAAGATGAAGCCAAAGTAGGCCACAGAGCGGCACCAATGGCAGCAAAATTAAACTTGAGGATAGCCTCCAGCTTCCTATCACTCATATCTTTGAGCGCTGTAGCGTCAGGCAGAGCAGTAGCCTTAGAAATAGGGGGTTCAACTGTAGCAGGTGAAGACCACTCAGCCAAAGCTGCCTCAGAAAAGGGGAACAGCTTTGAGAATCTCTTAGCAGATAACCTGGTCCTTAATGGAGTTGGGTGGAAACACAGTGTAGGACTTCTTGCACCTTTGAAAGACATCAGAAGACTGGCCCTCATGAGGGTATTAGTGACCTGCAGGATCACCAAAACCAGCTTAATGAGACCCTCAGCAGAGGGCGTGGGGTCAGCCTCAAAGGGGTCACCAAAAACATGTGTAGGGTCCCTTCCTCACGCTCCCCTTCCTCCATATCACCCTCAAAAGAATCCTCCTCAGAGGTTTAGTGAGCTCAGGAGTGCCTGGGGCCTTAGGGGGCACAAACCTGAAGGTGGTGGGGGGTTTCCAGGAATGGAGGACCCCCTAGAGGGAAAGAGGAAACTGCGCCATAGAGGACTTTAAGTCCTTGTCCCAAAGTGGCTCTTGTTCAAGGCTGGAGGGCCCTGGTGGTATAGTAGGGGCCACAGCCTATGAGGGGCATAAGTGTCCTGAGTATTCACTAGGGAGACCCATTTGGCATGAAGAACAGTAAGCAAGGGGGGTCAGAGATGCCCCTGAGTCCTTTGCCTTAGGTCTAGGACCATGTCCCTTTGGATCAGACATCCTAACAGAAAAAGTGTCTAAACAGTAAAAGAATGTCAAATACTGTGACCCAGATTAATAAGGCACCTCAGAAAGCCCAAGAAAGTACATATCTGGCAGGCAAAGGGTTAATCTGAGAAGACGAGCAAGGAGAGACAAGCCTATGTGTAGGATACTCCAGTAGAGAGAGAAAATGGTGTCTGTAAAATCATCAGCCAATCGGAAGAAAGCCCGCAAAACTGGCATTCTGGAAGTTGTAGTCTTTTCTCTTTGTTGTTACATAGCAACATCTGAACTTGCACTCACGGGGCCAAAGGGGACCTCAAGACACTGGAGATGTAAACAGAGCAAGTTGAGACAAGAAGAATGAGCCCTCTCTCAACTCTGTATGTCAATCGGTTGCAGAGATATGTCCCAAAACAGTTTTTGTCCCATAGAAGTCAATGAAGCAAGTGAGGCCACACGGTAAATGTGCTTTAAAGGCACAATTTCAAAAATTAAAAGTGCTCAAAAAGTGAATGAATTTACTCAAATAACGAAGGGAATGTGTAGGGATAAATAAAAACAGACAATTCTAAAGGGAAAAGTCAATATAAGCCCCATAATCCAGTGAAATCAGCAGGGAAGGGGTTAATAAAATAAATGCAGTCAACCAAGCTCCAAAAACCCTGATATCAAACCATATAAGATACCCAACATGAGTGCAGGAGTTCTGGACTCCAAAAAGACCCCATAAGGAGGGGAACCCTGGGACAAGTGGACCATGGCACTCAAAGGGTTACTCTCCAAACTTGACTTCTGTCTTCAGATTACAATTAAAAGAACAGAGCCTCAGAGAGACCCAGTCAGGAGGGAGAAACATGGGCTGCATGATTCTCTCCACAGGGCTGTAAGACTCCACAACAGCACCTGTTAGCTGGATAATCCTCCAGGGGAAGTAAGGAATGGTAATCCACCTAATGGGAGAATTGTGACACCCCATATCTAACATAGAAAATAATAAAAAAAATTCTAAAAACTAAGCAGAAAAGTTCTCTTCACACAGGTTGTGGAAAATATCTAACTGGGGAGAGGCTAGTGGGATAGCCTGATAAGAAGGAGGCAAGGCTCCACCCATAACTTTTTTCTAGAAATGTTCCAGCATACTGGAAGGAGTTGTGGCCTCCCCGGGGTAACTGTATGTCATACTGGACGACAGAGAAAGGATCATTTTTTGACATAAAAATGGCTAATACAGTATAGGCAGATTTTAATTCCTTGAAAAAGAAACTAAACTAGTGTTTAATTGACAGGTCCACTTTAAAGCATGGATGGGCAACCTGTGCTTTTCCAGCTGATATTGGATGTCAGCTTATCTTCAGCCAACCAGAGTCAGTGCAGGAGAGCTATACTGAAGAAAGTGACAAAGACAGTGAAAATGAAAGACAGCAAGAAACAGCACCTAGGTAAGATGGGAAACGCCATCCCTAGAGTATGAAATGAGCCAACCAAGAACATAACTGATGTTAAAACCAAAATAATTTTAATCAACATCAACAGTGTGGGTATTGCGAGGGTTAAAGGGATAGTAATACTTGAAAATAAGTTAATTTTATATTGTAGCCCTTAAAAAAACATGAAAAATGAGATAAGTCTTATCTCCCAAACCTTTATGGTTTGGCAGATATTCAGAAGTAAAGTTTCCCCTGGAGTGACGTCATTGCTCCACGCTTCATATTTGGAATCCGGTCCCGGGACCAGCTGTGCCTCTCCAGAAGTGCTGAGATCACCATCTTTAAAAAGAATTTCTTAATTGGAATGGTCTACAAAGTGTGCTTTCAAGCCAGGCACACTTTGTAGAGTTCCAATTAAGTAGTTCTTTTCAAAGATCGTTATCTCGGCACTGCTAAAGAGCTGCCGGTTGCTCTGTGGACCAAATTCTAAATCTGTCCACTAGATGGCAGACTTGGCTGAGACAGCCAGGAAAAGAGAACTTTACTATATTTTACATGTAAATATAAGACTTATATAACTTTTCATGTTTTTTTAAGGGCTACAATATAAAATAAAATTATTTTCAAGTATTACTATCCCTTTAATAAACCAACCGTGTATTGGGTTTTTCTCTGGCCTATGTGATTAAGGGTGATTGGCTAAGGGAAGTCACCTGGCTACTGTGTAACTATAAATACAGTCCCTAGGCTCATTTGAGCGTGTTCTTTGGGACTACATTTTCAAGTGACTGCAGGCAAGTGAAGGAGTTAGAAAGAATCTGTAGTTGGAGTAGAAGCAGGAGTTGGAAATCAGCAGAGCTCTGAGGTGACGATAATTTCAAGGGATCTACTGCATTCACATTTAAAGTTGATTACTTACCTTAGAGTGAGCATTAGAGGACAGTATAAATCTACTTGAATTGTAAAACCAAGCATGAGTGATAGCAGGTCAGGCAATCTCAAGCAATGCACTTCTTCTTACATGTTTGAACACATGGAGCAATCGTTCCAGGTGTTATACCTCTGTGCCAAGTATGAGCATATTTTCTTTTTAGAGTCTAAGATATTGGATTTGGAAAGAAATATTGCAACATTGCGAGACATCGGAAACCTGAAAAGGAGTTTAGAACTCACAGAGCAGGTAGTATGTGGGGTTAGTGGTGAAGAGGGTGGAGTTGTAGAAGAGGAGCAACAGACAGGCAGATGAGTAACAGTAAGGAGGGTATGTAGTGGGCAGAGGAAGAGGAAAGCCAGTTCTGAGTTGACTCAGTCCAACAGATTTGCAAGTTTGTGCGAAGATGTTGATGAGGCTAGCTCAGAATTGGCAACACTGGAGAGGGCTGATTCCTCTAGCAGCCAGGGGAACAGTCCTCCTTCCAAGCTAGATGGGATGCAGAGTAGGCAGAAACCAAGGCAGGTGGTGGTAATAGGGGACTATTATTAGGAGGGTAGATAGAGTAATCTGCAGCCAGGAATATGAATGCCGAACAGTATGTTGTCTCCCGGGTGCGTGGGTTCGGCATGTTGTGGACAGGGCTGACAGATTATTGGGAGGGGCTGGAAGTGATCAAGCTGTCTTGGTACATATTGGTACCAATGACAAAGTAGGGGGAAGATGGAGGTCACTAAAGGATGATTTCAGGGATTAAGGATGCAAGAGCAAGGCAAGAACCTCTAAGGTAGTATTTTCTGAAATACTACCTTTGACAAGCACCAGGGCAGGTAGGCAGAGGGAGCTCAGGGAGCTTAATGCATGGCTCAGGAATTGGTGTAGGAAGGCGGGTTTTGTGTTTTTAGAGCACTGGGCTGACTTTGCTCTTGGGTACAATCTATATGGAAGTGATGAATTGCACCTAAATGGTAGAGGAGCCTCTGTGCTAGGGGAGTGAATGCTAAGAAGCTTGGAGGAGCTTTTAAACTAGGGAAAGGGGGGAGGGTATAGATAGCAAAAATTGGGTACATAGAGCAGATAGGAACTGGGTCCAAGTAAATGATCATGGGAGTGCAGAAAGGGTGGGGATAAATGTAGTAAATAGGGAGGAACTCCTAGTAAATAAAGATGTAGATAAAAGGCATGTTGGGAGAGATATATGTAAAGACTTCAAAATTAATTGTATGCTAGCAAATGCAAGAAGTATGGGAGCTATAATAGGAGAACTAGAATTGCTGGCGGTTAAAGGCATAGTAATACTTAAAAAGTAAAAAAAAAATATGTTGTAGTGTTTATCCTCCTGCGTAAAACAAGAATACTACCACTGCTGAAAGGTGTTTCATTCAAAAGTTATTAATTTTCAAAGTTGAATTTTTTAGGCGCAATATTACAGTGGCCTGAAATTGTACAGTGGCGCTGTTGCTACATGATCCTATAGACAGCTCTGGTCCCGGGACCATAAATCTCCAAAGGATGGTGTAGCAACAGCACCACTGTACAATTTCAGGCCACTGTGATACTGCACCTAAAAAATTCAACTTTGAAAATTAATAACTTCTGAATGAAACACCTTTCAGCAGTGGTAGTATTCTTGTTTTACGCAGGAGGATAAACCCTACAACATATATTTTTTTACATTTTAAGTATTACTATCCCTTTAATGAGCATTTGGACATAACTGGTATAACAGAAACATGGTGGAATGATACACATGATTGGTCTGTAAATATAGAGGGCTATTGGTGTTGGTGGGTATATGCTTCAAACCACCAAATATTGATGACAATGTTGAAGCCCAACTACAAATAAGGAAAACTGCTCAGTTTGGGCATACTATAATTATGGGAGATTTTAATTATCCAGACATCAACTGGAAAAATGAGACCTGTCAGAGTGCTAAGGGTATCAGGTTTGTAAGCATACTTCGTGAATGCTACATGTTACAAATGGTGGAAGTGCTGACAAGAAATAACAATATATTGGACCGAGTGATAATGAATAACACAGAAATGGTATCCAATATTAAGGTAAGTGAACATTTGGGAAACAGTGATCACAACATGGTTACATTTGAGATCAGTCTGGCAAAGGAAAACTGTGTAGGTTCAACCAAAACTCTTCATTTTACAAAAGCTAACTTCAAATTGTTAAGGGCTTCAATGCATTAAATAGACTGGGATACATTATTTAAAGACAAAAATACTGAGGATAAATGGTCAGAATTCAAATTTAGGTTGTGGAAATGTACCCAACAGTATATACCAAATGCAAAAGAAGTAAGTCACAGCCAATGTGGTTAACTACACATGTAAAGAAGGAAATGGCAAAGAAAAAAAAAACATTCAAACTATATACGTCTGAAGGAACTGAACATTCTTTCTTAAAATACAGAGAGTGCAACAAAGATTGCAAAAAGGCAATTAGGGTAGCAAAAATAGAAAATGAAACTCAAATTGCAAGGGAAAGCAAGACTAATCCCAAAAAGTTTTTAAAATATATAAATAGCAAAAAAGTTAAGATGGAATGTATTAGACCAAAAATGAGATGGATGAGTTGATTAGTGAGGATAAGGAAAAGGTCGATGTTCTTTGCATCAGTATATACAAGGGAGCAAGGAATGGTAGAAGAGCCTCAACAAGTAACTAATAAAGCAATACAATTATCAGATATTGGGATAACTCAAGAAGATGTCATGGGTAGACTGAACAAAATTAAGACTGACAAAGCACCAGGTCCTGATGGTATACATCCAAGGGTTCTTAAGGAACTTAGTGAAGTGCTAGCAAAACCCCTATATTTACGCTTTAAAGATTCTCTTACCACAGGTTTAGTGCACAAGATTGGTGAAGAGCCAGTATATAGTGCCTCTATTTAAGAAGGGAACTAAAACAGAACCTGGAAATTATAGACCTGTGAGTTTGACCTCTGTAGTGGGAAAACTGCTAGAAGGGATAATATTCAGGATTACAACACAAAATATAAGATAATTAGCAGGAATAAACATGGATTTATGAAGAATAGATCATACCAAACTAACATTTTTAGCTTCTATGAGGAAGTAAGCAGCAACCTTGATAATGGCAAGGCAGATGATGTAGTATATCTAGATTCTGCAAAGGCATTTGATACAGTGCCACATAGAAGGCTGGGGTATAAAATAAGGAGCTAGGAGATAACCTTTGCAATTGGATACAAAACTGGTTGAAGGGTAGGGAACAGTGTGTGGTTGTAAATGGACAATTATCCAATACAGTTAAAGTGGAGAGTGGAGTACCACAGGGTTCAGTATTAGGTCCGCTGCTGTTTAACATGTTTATAAATGACCTAGAAATAGATATAGAAAGCAAAATATCAATATTTGCAGATAACACTAAATTATGCAGGATAATTAATTCAGAACAGGATAACTGCTCTCTACAGAGGGATTTATATAAAATGGCAGATTGGGCAAACAAATGGAATATGAAGTTTAATGTGGGGAAGTGTAAAGTCATGCATTTGGGAGGAAATAATCCCAAGGCTACTTATGAACTTAATGGAATCATTTTAGGGGACTCATTGCTAGAGAAAGACCTGGGTATCCTTGTCAATCACAAACTTGGAAACAGTGACCAGTGTCAGACAGCAGTAGCAAAGGCAAACAAAATCCTGTCTTGCATAAAAAGAAGTATTGAAGGAAGAGTAGATAACATAATTTTGCCATTGTACAAATCTCTGGTAAGACCTCACCTTGAGTATGCAGTGCAGTTTTGGGCACCAGTTCTGAAAAAGGATATACTAGAACTAGAGAGGGTACAGTGAAGAGCAACAAAATTAATTAAGGGAAGAACTTGACGTATGAGGAACGACTAGACAAACTTGGTTTATTTACTCTAGAGAAAAGATGACTAAGAGGAGACCTTATCACATTGTACAAATACATGAGAGGTCAATACAAGGATCACTGCAGTGAGCTATTTATTCCAAGGCCTGATCAGGTGACCAGGGGACACCCCTTGAGATTAGAGGAAAGGAGGTTTAGACTTCAGCAGAGGAAGGGGTGTTTTACAGTAAGGTCTGTTAAATTGTGGAATTATTTGCCCAAGGAGGTGATTATGGCAGATAAAATGGAAACATTCAAGAGAAGATTAGATACATTTCTTTCAAAAGGGAACATACAGGGTTATACTGTTTATTAGTAGGCAGATCAGGAAGGTCTGAAAAAGACTAACTTATTTGGTAGCAGGATAAGCTATACAGTTTTCATGTCACTAGGGTATGAGGCAAAGGTTGAACTTGATGGAATGGTGTCTTTATTCAACCTGATTTACTATGTTACTATGTAGTAAATAATGGAAGTCTGCATGCTACCTTTGGAGACCCGATGGAAAAGGAATCAACAAGAAACTCTGTCTTTGCTACAGGGGAGAGGGGGAGAGAGAGAGAGAACAGCTCAGTCAATAGGAGTTATTAAGTGACTGCAGAACTTTGAGGCCGACACCAGCATCCTCAAATACTTGAAGATCAGTTCTGTAATGACTTACAAAGGTATGAAAGCTCTTCCATGTGTTTACTCTATACAGCTACTTGAATAGTAGTGCTGCCATATGGCAGCACTAATACTCAAGTAGCTATACAGAGTAACCCCTTGGTTAGTCTATCAATGTTTTAGCTAAAGTTCTACAACAGTGAGCTTTAATCTTCTTTAGAGGTTGTTTCCCTTAAAAAAGTGTAGGCTTCAGAAATGGCTGATCTTAACCATCTTGCAATGACAGATTATAAGGCCTTCAACTCTTTGGAAGAGTGAAATAAGTTAACAGTGAAGAAGTTTCCATGAAGGAGCTTGTGCTGCAAACTATTCTGATGTCCAACTTGTGCATTCTTCTTTTTTTAGAAGATGCACTATCACATAAAGTAAAAAAAAATGTCTTGACTCCTGTTCAAATTCTGGAGGTAACAGAGTGACTAAGCTTTGATTGAAGTTCCAGAAAACAGTCCAGTAAGGATTTAAAGGATTATACACCAGTACGATCTGAATAAATTTAGAGGAGAGTACGAAGGCACAATTTTTGGTCTCAAAAATTGTATTAATGTGATACATCTCCACAGTGCTTCTTAGATGGAGAACTGAACTCGGCTATGAATTCTAGAAGCCAAAGAATGGAATGCTTGCTTTGACATATACAAGTACAATAACTTTTTCCAGGAGGCAATATGTCAGCAAGCTGGGTGATCCAGAGAAAAATTAGAAAGTTACCATGGAAGTTTTGTATTCTGTCTTATAGCCATTAGATCTGATGGTATCGATGTCTTCATCAGTGAGTTGAATACTTGTTGGCCAAGAGCCTATTGTTCCTGCAAATATATTTAATCCAACACTGATGTGTTTAACCGTCTGGGCCATCAGAATGTATTCTACCCACTGATAAATTAAGTAAATACCCACACTCCTTATGCCTCCTTGCATGGAGAAGTTGGCAAAAAAAACAGCAGAACTATCTGATCTTGACATTTTGATGAGAAATAATACAGCTCTCAGAACTTTCGAGATAGTTAGGGGTTTGATCTGACTGGAATGAAGCACACTCTCTGAAGGGGACCACAGACTTTGAAAGGATCTCCCTTGTTGAACAGATACTCATTCCTGTTTTCTTGAATCTATCATAACTGTAGAACCCAAAATTTCCCATGGAAGGTCTCTGGATGATATTCAGTTTGGACCACCACACTAAGGAAAGCATGATTTTACATGTTGATCAAGAAAGAACTGCCTGTCTTGTCCAATTTGTTAATTTTAACTGCTACAGTTATCATCTGTAGTTGAGCCCAAGGTACTACTTCTATGAAAGCTGCCATGAATCCCAAAAATGGACATTAATTGTTGTAAGGACATGGAATGAGCATTTGAGAATGTTGACTTGAGAAAGAAACTCTTGTCTGGTGGAAGAAACATTTTTCCTAAGGAAGTATCTTGAATGACACCCAAAAACATTTACTCCTGTTCTGGCATTATGTCTGATTTCCTCAACCATTCCAAATTTTGACATTCTGAAATCAGCCTTCTGAAGATGACAGAGGATAATCTGAGGAGTAAAGGCTATTAGTAGCTAGTCATAAACGTATGGAATAATAACACCTTGCTCCTTTAGATGTGCTGCCACAGCAATAATGATCTTCAAAAACATTCTTGGAACAGAACAGAGTTGCAAGATGAATACTTCTTCCATCTTTGATGGGTATCTTTAAATATAGTTGACAATCTTTGTGGCTAGGCACATGGAGGTAATGCTACTTGAAGATCTATCAATTCTCCTACTTACATAATGCATTCCATCTTGAAGTGCTCTTATTGAACAAACTGGTTCAGAAAACTGATCACTAAGCAAAAAACTCATGTCGTCTTTGGAGCAAAAAATCTAAAGCATATATGGCTTTCTTCTGGAAATCGTTTGGCACAGAAACTGGTCTTTGGAATGTTCTAAATCCTGAAATGCCTTCAAGAAGATTGTCCTGTTGAGGATGAAGTAAGGAGCCTGAGTGAACATAAAATTGTTTGATGGATGAGAAGGAAATCTTATTTGGTAACCTGTTATTACACAATACCTAGGAAGATGAGGTCATTTTTACACTGATCCTATATAATAATTCGCTGGGATTTGCCATCATGCGCATTAGAGAGTGCCCAAACGCACAGCAGTTCTATGGAAGTTCTATGCTGGGAGTATTCTGTGCATTTGGGCAATCTCGAATGCGCATCGCGTGAGTGACAGCAGACACAGTGCAAGACCGACCTTTTAACCCTTTGAGTGCTGGAGGGGTACGCAACGCATTGTAAAGCAAAGCGTTGCATAACCCTCTGGCACTCAAAGGGTTAACATCTCCCAGAAATTGGCCTGTGTACACGGCCTTTTACACTAGTTTCAAAATAAATGTAGTATTTTTACAGGAATAGAGGGCCCAGAACCATAATTGAGACATATTCTGGGTGTCTTGGTTGTTTGTCTTTGGTGACATGGACCAGTTTTCCTGTACAAGGCTTGGTGCCAAAGTCCCTGAAACCTACTGTAGGAGCCAAATAAAGCTTTAAGCTGTAAGTCCTGCTTTGGCAAGAACTGTAGGTTTAGCAGCTATTCTGACATTTGGCATGGAAACATCACAAATAAAATCAAAATGGTCTTCAACATTTAATTCCTGAAGAATTAATTGATCATGGTTCTTTTAACTGAACCAGCCAGAGCCAGAGGCATCTGGCTGCAATATAGTGGCTACACATTTCATGTGTAAAAAGAGGATTTTTGAACTCACCATTAATCACTTTTTCTCTAAATCCAGCAGAACCCAGGGACTGTGGGGATAATATGTGAACAAGAAGCAATTCCTCTCCTTCCATTACCCTATTAAACCTTCCATTCTCCAATAGAGGTCAGATTACAAATAGCAAAGTGTAAGAGGAGTAAGCCATCAAAACCAAATAGCAAGAAACAGCAGTTCACATCAACCTGGAAAAGATGTTCTCAGGGGGGATTGTTGCCTTCCTCAGTGTACGGAGAGAAAATAATGTAATGGTTAGTCAAAAATCCCATTTTCTCTGGTTTACAATGGGGGATACAGGGACTATGGGGACTTCCCACAGTGGTCCAAAAACACAGGGATGGGGAGAAAATATCTTACGGAATTGTTGCTAGAAGAACCTTTACCCTCAAGCTAGCATCTTCTAAAACAAGGAAATTGACCTTGTAGAACCTGTCAAATATGTAAAACAAAGACCATGTGGCTGCAGTGTAGATTTGGTCAGTGGAAGCCTGGTGTCTAAAGGCCCATGAGGTTCATATGGCTCTTGTAGAATGGGCTGAAATCTGGTAAGGAACTGGTTTGGATTTCAGGGTGTAGGTTGATTTATAATCTATTTAATCCATGAATATTTGGAGGATTTAGAGTAACTTCAGTTATATCAAAGAGAGAAGGACTTTGTCTGAAGATTTCAGTATCTTGAACATAATGTTTAAGACATATAACTATATCCAGGGGATGCAGTGGTTCCTTCTTGTTACGAGTCAGGATACAAACAAGATAAGATACATTCTTGGTTCTGTTGAAATTCAGGAACTGTTCATAAAATCACTTTATTCTGATGAAAGATTATATAAGGCAATCTGCATAATTAATCTAGCTAAGGATATATCTGTTAGAAAGAGTCTTGCAAGTAAAATGCCTAAATAATAGTAAAACAAATGGTAATTTTATAAAATGTCTACAACCAAATTCAAAGTCCATGGAGGAACCATATGTACTACACCTTGCAGAGGTGTTTTATACTCTGGAATGTCTGCTATTTGGCTTTGAAAGAACACTTTTCAATAAAGTCAATGTGAGTCATTTATCTAATCCTGCTTGGGGAAAAGTAAGAGGAAACACAACCTGAAAGGTTGAGAGTAAGAATCCAGTTGCTTCTGAACCCCATAGAAAATCTCTGGTGGGATTTGAAGAAGGTGGTTGCAGCATGCAAACAAAAGATTATTACTGAACTGGAGGCCATTGCTCATGAGGAATGGGCGAAGATACCTCAAGAACGCTGCCAGAAGCTGGTGTCTGGCTATGCATCTAGTTTGCAGCAGGTCATAACAGCAAAAAGGTGTTCTACTAAGTACTAAAGATGCTTGCCATGAAGGGGTTGAATAATTTTGAGTCCGGAGAAGTCATTATAAGTTGCATTTTCAGTTGAATTTGGGGAAACCACTTGAAGCATTTGTTGTGTTGAGCTATTTCAATTGCTTTTGTTTGATTTGTTCATTGCAAGCAGCTGAAAGTCTGTACATTTTGACAATAAACCTGAATTGCAATGGGGGTTGAATCATTTTGATTACAAATGTATATAGACACCACACACATTTTATTATATACATCTATATATATATATATATATATATATATATATATATATATATATATACATACACATACATACATATAGATATATATAGATAGAAAAATAACATGAAAAGATCCTACCCTTAAGGAGGAACAATTGCCTGGAGAACCCCTCTTCCAAACTTCGCATCTGAGGATGCCATAACGTCCAGGCAGTAGTCTTTGATGAAAGTAAAGATGGAAGACCAGATCTCTTCTGGAGAAGCAACAACTTTTTAAGCCCAGGATGTTGCCATAGCTCTAGTAGAACGAGCCTTGATTTTGATAGGTGGAATCTTATTAGCAGTCTTATAAGCCTGAATAATGCATGTTTTGATCCATCTAGCAACAGATGGTTTGGAAAAAGCTGAACCCTTGAACCTTCCAAAGTAGTGGATGAATAGGGTTTTTGATTTCCTAAATTCTCTAGTTGTGTTTAGATAGGTAGCTATGCACCTGGCTAAATCCAGATTATGATATATGTTTCTCTTTATCATTTTGAGGATTGTTACAAAAGGAAGGTGGAACAATCTTAGATAGTCTTAGATAAACTTCTGATGAGACCTTGCTTCTGAAGGATGGATTAGTTCTGAAGACAATGATACCTTGATGTATAGATAATTAAGGAGAGGAACAAGATAATGCCCGAAGCTCACGGATTCTTCTGGCTGATGTTTTCAATATTAAGTTTTAATGGATATTCAATAGGCTCAAATTAATCATGAGTAGCCAATTGATTCAGGATTAGATTTAAGTACCATGATGGAATAATTTCCCTAATAGAAGGCTTTATTTTAGTTATTGCTTTCAGGTATCTTCTTACCAGTAGGAATTCTACAAAGGGAGTAACTAGAACAGCCGAGAGAGAGGACAGTTGCATTTTAATGGATGATGGTTTTAAGCCCTTCGGAAACCCTTTGGAAAATAGACCAAGTGCAATAGTATATTCTGGGATTGGACCTCTTGTACCAGGGTCACTGTGGTATGAAGATGTGGAAAGACTAGCTTTTGATAGCATGGCTCCTGAAGCGGACATCCTGAAAAGGAAAGGTTCAGGTCATATCCACCACAGTCCAGGCTCGGAAGATTGTCTCCTTTAAGGCACACCATAGGATAAGTTAAATTTTTCAGAAATGGCATTTTAACCTTCATTTGGTATGATCTTTTCTTCAACAGGGGATGAACAAGGGACTCAGCTTGAGTACCCTTAAGGCTCTGATTCCAGCACTCTGTTCTCTTCCAGAGATGGATTGCCATCCTCCCGGATGCCAAGTTTTTTCTTCAAAGGGTTGCTCATGCCTTCCCTTCCTTTAAGGATAGCACTCCATCAGACCTTAACCTCTTTCTGGGTGTCTTGCAGAGGCCTCTCCTTCTGAGTTTCTTGCCTCCATCTTTGCCTCAATTAACACTCAAAATGGCTTTCATTTTGTCAGTTGTAACTCAGCGACTCGCTGCACAGAGACAAGACCTGTCTTGTAAACCCCCCTTCCTGGTCTTTCATCAGGATAAGGTGGTACTATGTACCTCTCTGGAGTTTTTTCACAGAGTTGCAGAGTTTCAGTTCAGAGCTTCACTTCAATCAGGAAACTGTTGTACTCTCCTTCCGTCCTGACCCTATTTCTGATAAAGAGAGAGAGATCTCCATCTGTTGGACATGATCCATTGCCTTAAGTTTTATGTGCTGTTTCATAATGCTGACTGTTTGTCATCCCTGAGGGTCCCAGAGCTGGTCAGGCCACTTCCAAGGTAACAATTGCCTACTGAATGAAGGCTACCTAAGTCAAGTGTATGAAATTAGGAATAAACATTTTCCCTTTAAGATCACAGCACATTCCACCAGATCTATGGGTGCTTCCTGGTGCTACAAGAAGCAAGGTTTGGCTGAACAGCTATGCAAGGCTGTCCCCTCCTTGCATACATTCTCCAAACACTACCATGTCAATGCCTTGGCCTCTACTGAGGCCAGCTCTGGCTGGAAGGTCCTTCTGGCAGGTCTGCTAGTTTAAGGATCTGCCTTTTTTCTTACTGGCGTTGTTGTTCAGTAGTTTCAGATTGTGTGCTGTGCTAATTCAGTGTCCGTTCACACTTGTTTCGTCTGGGCTATTCAGATCCTGCATAGTCCTAGAGAATTCTAGTATCATGTGGAAATGTGAGAGGTCTTTTCTCCTTTCCCTCCCTGGGAATCCTAGCTTTGGTATATCCCCATGGTACAGGTGTTCCAAATTGGACATAAGAGAAAATAGAATCTTACTGTTCATACCTGTTAAATCCTTTTCTCTTTAGTCCATATGGAACACAGGTCTCCCATCCAGAGAAAAAGACCTTCATGGTGTAGCTTTCCTGGGCAGATGAGTCCTCTAATGGTTTTAGTCTTGGGAGATTTTCTTATCTTCTTTACATCTTTTGGAGTGGCTTTAGTGACATGAATTCTGGGAGTTAGTAGGTGGGAGGGGGGTTAGGCTGGAGGAGAAGGAGGGTGGCTACACTCCAAAGACTCTGTCTTTTGTTATATGCCCTGCCCTCCAGGAGGAGGGACTCAACCCCATGGTACCGGAGTTCCATATGGACTAAAGATAAAAGGTTTTAACAGGTAAGAACACTAAAATCCGATTTTCTGCTTGAAATTCTCTACAATCTAAATTGGAACAAGAAAGGACTTAAGATCAGTGCTACTACCTATATTATTTACATTTTGCAGACTATATCATACTCTTTCCCAATAGTCCTGAAGAGCTGTAAGGACACACTGAAGAGCTACAAACAGGAAAGCAAAAATTTTGGTCTGAAGATGAATACACAACAAAACGCAAGTCTTTTTTAACAAATTTACCATGACAAGGAAATCACAGTAGATGGACAAGAAATAGAAGAAGTTTACAAAAATATTTATCTTGGACAGGAAATGTCAACAGATGGAAACACCATGATGGAAATCGAGCAACAAATAAAACAAATAAAATTGTGATGGCAAGCATTTGGGAAACTTAGTGGTACAGACTTTAAGACAAATTTACCACTCTGCCTCAAGCGAAATGTTGACCAGTGTGTCCTCCCAGTCTCTGCATATTGCTGTGAAATAGGGACACTGAATGCCAAAGCCATACAAAAACACACAGAGAAGGATGGAAGCGCAAATTTTAAACATAACAAAAGGAGAAAACCTATGCATGGATTCATTGGCAAACAAAGGTTTATGACAACACTGAAAGAGTAAAGAGTTTGAAATGGAAATGGGCAGGCCACATAGCAAGAGGACCTGACAGTAGATGGACCAAACTAATTATGGAACAGAAGCCCATTTGATACTAATTGCCTAAGAAGACAAGATTGGAAGATTAAATAACCAAACTTTTTGGTACACAGTGGCAACAAAAGGTGCAAGACCGAAGTTGTTTGAGGCTTGCTGAGGAGGCCTTAATTTTGCAGTGGACCGACAACAGCTGCAGATGATGACATATATATTTTTTAATTATTACTTAGTGCATAGCACCCATAGAACACAAGGAGGTTGTGCACTAAGGTATAATAAGGAGGCGATGGAGATGACTTGTCGAGTGATATCACTTCTCCAGTTCCTATGTTATTTTAAAGAGCCTATTTACCAAGATCTCTGTCAATTGAGAAATCTTAGTACATAGGCTCCAAAGAATAACATAGGAATTGGAGAAGTTATCTTCACTTTATCACACACCTCCCCCAAAGTGTGTCAGCTGCTTTGAATAGCTTTAGGACACAATATAACTTTAAGAAGTGTTTCTGTAGACATCATACATGGCTTGACTCTGTGGGAGTCCACCGATAATGTGGTAAGGTTTACAGGTGTCTTTATCTTTATGTGAAAGTTAGCACCACAATTATTAGTTTGACTTTTGAGCTACCTGCCTTTCAGCTACCAACCTGGGGCAACTCTGTCCCGAAACGTACATTTGTTTGCAGCATGGTGTGTGATCATAGCAATATGTGATTTAAAAAAAAAAAAAAATCTTAAAAGGCATAGCACAAGTAAAATATTTAAATTTAAGAAGGCAACAATTACAATGGAATATTATTTTCAAAATCAAAACTTTGTTCAAGAGGCTTTGGATACATTTGATCTGCAACATATAATGCTGGTTAATGAAAAAATTAACAAAGGAATATGTTAACACCTATAAGTAATGAGGTTCCCTGGGATATACGGAATACAAAGCAAGCTTTAAAATTGACTATTTCAGAAGGGTCAGATGCATTATTTAAAAATCTAAAGAATGATACAGAATCTGCAAATAAGCAATTAAGCTATCCAACACTGAACCTGAAACTCAGAAAAGAGGATTTTAGTCTTACCTGTTAAATCCTTTTCTCTTACTCCATATGACATACAGCTACAATGAGGAGGCGACAGCTCCTCCCTGTTGGCTGGAACAATTCTGCATAGAAGTTGTGAGTGGAGCCTCCCCTTGCTCCTTATCAGGCTATGCCACTACCTCCGCCCCAGATAGACTTGTGACAAGCCTATTAAGCAGGACAGCAGGAAAAAAAGAAAGGAAAGACTCTTGTGAATAAGCGACCCAAGCAGACTCCCATGTCCAGCAAAGTGAGACCAAGCTTGGCTCTGTTCACTGGGTAGGAGACCTGGACAAGGAAGAGCCCAAACTTAACTGTCAATGGACACTGAATAACAATATGACAGCACACAAGCAAAAAAGCAAACTGGGCTCAAACATTTTAAAGAACAGTAAGGCACAGGAAAGAAGTGGTCCTAAACAGGCAGCGCTGTCTTCAGGACCATTCTGCCAAAACTGGCTTCAGCAGAAGCCAGCATGTCAACACAATAGTGCTTGGCAAAGGTGTGAACAGAAGACCAAGTGGCTGCCTTGCACATCTGTTGAGCAGAGGCCTGATTTTTGTAGGCCCTGGAAGCCCCAACACACCTGGTGGAGTGTGCTGTAATGTGGAAAGGAACAGGTTTCTTTCTGAGTTCGTAAGCCTTGTGAATGGTAGACTTAATCCAAGAGGCAATAGTGACCTTGGAGGCAGCCATACCAGTCCTAGGACCCTCAGGGATGACAAATAATGCATCAGTCTTACGTAAAGACTCAGTACGGCGCACACAGAACTTAAAGGGATAGTAATACTTCGTTTAAACTTTATTTTATTTTGTAGGCATTAAAAAAAATATGAAGAATGATATAAGTCTTATCTCTCAAACCTTTATGGTTTAAGAGATATTCACAAGCAAAGTTTCCCCTCCCGCCCCTTTTACCTAGTGTAAGCCATCTCTTCTCAGATGGGGAATCTAGTTGTTAGACCAGACAGATAACAGCAGGGGACAATCTTCTGACAATGAAAACAATGAAAGCCCTGCCCCCCTTGACAAGCTTTTCAGGTTTTTCCCTCATCTTAATTGAAGATTGTCCCTCTCTGGAGTCTACCTGGGCACCTCCCTTCTGCTCTGGCTGAAAAGTATTACATCAGTAAAAGGGACGGAAGGGGGACACTTTGTCACTGAATTACTCTTGATCTACAACTCTGACAGAATTGAAATAACACTCTCCAAGGTCCAAATACTATGATGATTATTAGAGCTGCTTTCGTTATGAAACATTACTATCCCTTTAAGGCAGCTTACCACATCAAACAAGTGGAGAACCCTCTCCTGATTGATGTGGAACTCAGAGACCACCTTAAGAAGGAATTCCTGGGAGGTATGAAAGACAGCCTTATCCTTGTGAAACACCAGGAAAGGCGGTTTGCAGGACAAGTCCTGCAATTCAGAGACTCTGCGGACAGAGACCACAGCCAGAAGAAAGGCCATCTTCCACATCAGAAGACATACAGGAATGGTAGCCAAGGACTCAAAGGGAGGCCGCTGCAAGACACCCAAAACCAGATTAAAGGTCCCACTGAGGAGTGAAAGCCTTATAGGCAGGGATGGCATGAGCGAGGCCCTGAAAGAAGGCTTTGACATACAGCGAGATGACAATGCGTCTCTGGAAAAAAACAAACAGAGAGAGAGCTGAAGTCTGAACCTTCAAGGAGGTAAGACTGAGCACTTTGTTAAGACAATCCTGTAAAAAATATTGCCGGGAGATCAAACTCTTGAGATGACAGATCCTTGTCAACATACCAAGATTGAAAAATGGACCAAACCCTGTGATAGGCTTTGAAAGAAACCACTTTCCTGGCCTGGATCATACTGGAGACAACCTCAGGAGAAAACACTTTCTTCCTTAGGATGGAGGCTTCAACAGCCATGCCATCAAAGCCATCTGCTCCACATCCTCCTTCCAGAGGAGATCCAGTCTGAGTGGCAACGGAAATGGATCCCGAATGGAGAGAGCCACTAGTTCTGGGAACAATGGCTTTCTGCTAATGAGGAGCAATCAAGATGACTGCCGGACCTTCCACCCGAATCTTCCACAGAACCCTGGGCATGAGAGGAATCAGACATAAGCCAGCTGAAAGTGCCAGGGGATCGCCAGTCCCTCCAATGAGAACAGAAGAGCTGAACTTTTCTGTTTTACCTGGTGGCCATACGGTCTATCTGAGGAAGACCCCACCTCTGCACCACCAGTTCGAAAACATCTGGATGGAACTTCCACTCGCCTGGATCCATCTGTTGGTGGCTGAGATAGTCCGCCAGGACGTTGTCTATGCCTGGAATGTGCACAGTGGAAATGGCCAGAATGTGATGCTCTGCACAGGCCAAGATGCACTTGACCTCTGCCTTCTTGCTTGCTGATGTAAGCCATGGATGTGGCATTGTCCGACTGGACAACCCCACAGTGAAGAGGACCAGTAAACCAGAGCATGCCAAATCGCTCTGAGCTCCAGAACATTGATGGACTGAAAAGTCTCCTCCACAGTCCACATGCCCTGAATCTCCAGGTAACCTAGGGCCTCTCCCCAGCCTCTGAGACTGGCGTCTGTTGTCACAAGGGTCCAGTCCTGAATTACAAAGGGTTTTCCCTTCTCCAGGTTGGACTTGTCCAGCCACCATAGCAGGTCCTGCCTGACCTCCAGAGGGAGAGATACACTGAGATCCAATAGATCTGGATTCCCATGACAAGCACAGATAGTAAATCTCTGGAGCTCCCTAGTGTGAGCCATGGAGTAACGGACTGCTTCCATGGTGGCACCATGAGGCCTGACAAGGTAAAACATTTTCGGAGTGGAGCTGATGGCCACTCCAGAGCTCAAGATACCAAAAGCATGATCTGTTGGATAGAATCCTCAGTCAGGAAAACTTTCCTAAGGAAGTATCAAACCTGAGACCAAGAAAAAAACAGAACCTGAGAGGGGACTGGAGCAGATATCTACATATTCAGAATCCACCCATGGTGAAGAAGAATCTGAGCACAGTCCTGGAGGTGTTGGTCCAGGAGTTCCATGGACGGAGCCTTCAGGAGAAGGTTGTCCATGTAGGGGGTCACCTGTATCCCCTGGGTATGCAGGAAGGCAATCTGTGACCCCAGTACTATGGCAAACACCCGAGGAGCAGATGTAAGCCCAAAGGGCAGAGCAGTGAATTGGAAGTGCCCAAATTCGCAGTTGAACCTGAGGTACTTCTGACTATCTGGATGAATCGGGACATGTAAGTAAGCATCCTGCAGATCCAGAGAGGCCAAGAATTTGCCTGGACGCATAGCTGCGATGACAGAGCGTAAAGACTCCATCCTGAAGCGAGCAGTTTCCACAAAGGAATTGAGGTCCTTGAGGTCCAAGATAGGACGACTGCCACCATTCCTCTTGGCCACCACGAAGAGGTTTGAATAAAAACCTAAACCTTTCTATTGAGGAGGAACTGGAGTCAGGACTCCCTTGTCCAAGAGAGCCTGAACAGCCTAGTTGAAAAGATGCAGCTTTTCTAGGCCCAGAGGAGTTCTGGACTGGAAGAATCTGTATGGAGGAAGGGATGTGAATGGAATCCTGTACCCTTCCGAAATCACTTGCAAAACACACTGATCCACAACAGAGGCTGCCCAAGCATCTGAAAAATTACACAGGCGACCACCCACAGGGAGCTGTGGACCAGGATTCTGTGAGTCATTCTGAGGCAGACTTACCAGACTTGGACTTAGTGGTGGTGTGCTTTGAGTGCCACTGCTGTCTGGGCTTGGTGGACGGGTGCAGGGTGCTGATTTGAGACACGCTCTGATTCGGCCTTTGTGCTTTGCTTTGGCGGGGACAAAAAAAGACACTGTTTTCTCATCAGGTTAGGGAGCTTGGAGATCTGAAGTAAAAAAGTGTTCTTGCCTCCAGTAGCCTCACTGACGATTTGTTTCAGTTCAGGCCCAAAGAGAGACTTGCCCTGAAAAGGGAGAGAAATCAGTGACTTCTTAGATGACAGGTCTGCAGACCAACTCTTAAGCCACAAAGTGCGTCTAGCAGCAACAGAGAAGGCAGAAGCCCTAGCTAAAAGTTTGACGGCATCAAAAAGAGCATCAGTAACGTATGCCTGAGCCTCAGACATGCTGGCCAAGAAGGCTAATATGTCCTCCTTAGGGGCATCTTTACTGATGTCCTCAGTAAGTTGTTCTCCCGAGATAGCAGTAGCCCTGGAAACCCAAAGGGAAGCCAAAGAAGATCGCTAGGCAGCACAGTTAGACTTCAGGATAGCCAATGACTTCCTATCAGTCATATCCTTTAATGCCGTGGCATTCGCCAGGGGCAGAGCAGTAGACTTAGTCTAGAAATGGGAGGATCAATCTGAGGAGGTGTGGCCCTTTGAACCAAAGCTGCTTCTGAGAAGGGGTACAGCTTGGAAGATCTCTCTGAAAGAGAAAGGTGCTTGTCAAGTGTTTTCCACTCTTTCAGGATGACCTGGGTGGAAACACTGTGAGGGATTTCTTGCACCTCTGAAAGACATCAGAAAAAGTCCGACCCTCATCAGGGGTACTGTTGACCTGCAGGGTTGTCAAAACTGCCTTAATGAGACCCTTAGCCAAGTGCACAGGGTCAGCTTCAAAGGGGTCTCCATAAGCATATGAAGAGGGTCCTTACTCACACTCCCCTTCCTCTGTATCCGTGTCAAAGGAATCCTTCTCAGAAGTTTCAGCGAGGCCAGGGGCCACAAACCTTAACTGAGTCAGGGGTTTCCAAGATTGGAGAAGTCCTTGTAGTGAAAGAGGGAACTGTGCCATAGAGGGCTTTAAGTCATTGACCCAGAGTGGCTCTTGTTCAAGGCTGGAGGGCCCAGGAGGAGTTGTAGGGGTCACAGCAAATGAGGAGCAGAAGTGCCCCAAGTATTCTTTAGGGAGCTCCGTTTGGCATGAGGAACAGTAAGCAAGAGGGTTCAAAGACGCCCTTGAGTCCTTAGCCCTAGGTCTAGCTCCATGTCCCTTTGGAGCCGACATTCTAATAGAAGAAGTGTATAAATAGCATGAAAAACCCAAATACCGTGACCCAGATTAAAAATCACCTCATAAAGCCCAAAAAAGTACTTATCTGGCAAGCGAATGGTTAATCTGAGAAGGAGAGTAAGGAGAGACAAGCCTCTGATGAAAGCCTGCGAAATGGGCATTCTGGGACTTGTAGTTTCATCCTATTTGCAGTTACCTAGCAATGGTTGAACCCAAACTCAGGGGCCCTTGAGACACTTTGGATGTGCACCAGATCATAGGGAAAGAGGAGACAAGAAGAATGAGCCCTCTCTCAACTCCGTAAGTGAAACGTTTGCAGAGACACGCCCCAAAGCAGTATGCCCCATAGAAGTCAATGGAGCAAGTGCGGCCGTGCGGTAAATCTCTCCTTAAATGCATGTAAAAAAAAAAAAAAAAAAAAAGTTTGCAAAATGTAATAAAAGTGCCCAAAAACTCGAGAGCATGTGGTGATAAATAAAAATGATTAATGGTATAAGGAAAGGTTACATTATACCCCTAAACCCAGAAGTGAAGGGGTTAAAATACCTAAATACAGCCATCCAAGCTCCAGAAACCCAGGGATCAGACTAAATAAGATACACAACATGAGTGCAGGAGTTCTAGACTCCAAGAAAGCCCCTGATGTAGGGGAACAGTGGGACAAGTGGACCATGACACTCAAAGGGTTACTCACCTTTCACTTGGCTTCTTTTCTTCAGATTACCATTGAAAAGAAAGATCCTCAGAGAGACCCCTTCTGGGGAGAGAAACTTGGATTGCAAGATTCTCCCCATAGGGCTACAAGGGTCCACAACAGCATCTGTTAGCTAGACAGACCTCTCCAGGGGAAGCCAGGAATGATAATCTGCCTAATGGGGGAATTTGGACACCCCATATCTAATGGAAAAATAATAAAAGAAACTAAAAACTAAGCAGAAAGGTTCTCAACCTGTGCACAGGTCAGTGGAACAAGTCTGTCTGGGGTGGGACTAGTGGGATAGCCTGATAAGGAGGAAGGGGAGGCTCCACCCGCAACTTCTTTGCAGAATTGTTCCAGCCTACGGGGAGGAGCTGTCGCCTCCCCTTGGTACCTGTATGTCATATTGGACGACAGAGAAAAGAATTTTCAAAGACAGCAAGACAAATCCCCAAATAATTTACATGTACATAAATACCAAAAAAATAAAAAAAGTATATTCAGCTGCTTAAAATGGTGACAGGTTAATTAAATCAGGAAAAGGCAATGATCGACAATTTAAACAAATTATTTTCTTCTGAAAAGGAGTAACTACAGGAGGTGCAGAGGGTGCTGGTGTGACCATGGGATATTATCTGAGTTTTGGGGGTCCCAAAAATATATGCACTAGGCCCTCCATTGACTAGATACGCCACTGCTCTTCAGTATATAAAAGAAGGCAACAATGACAGGCTATAAACAAAGAAAGACAAGCACAGCATTTCCACCAACATGTATGTGGTTAACGGAAGACAAAATCCAAGAGAGACTTGAAAATGTTAAGGTGAATAAAGCTCCGAGAACATATGGCCTACACCCAAGGGTACTTGGGAATCTTAATTCAGTAACAGTAAGGACATTATGCTTAATATTTATTCTTGCATCAGGGATAGTGTCTTGTGATTGGGAAAAGAAGATGTAGTTCCGTTATTTAAAAAGGGGCAAGATCTAAATCTGGAAAATATACACATATAAGCGTTTCCACTAATGAGCAAAACACTTGAAGGGTTATCAGTGGTCATGAAGGACAGTTTATGTCAAACTAATTTACCTGCAGTCTATGAAAGGGTAACTTGGACAAGGATATAGCAGTGGATTTAATATTTCGTTAAAACTGATTTAGTGCCTTACCCTGCCCCTTGTCCTACTTGTGTTCCTTCCCCTACCCACTGACACGCGGTGGCATCATGACTTCCTCTCGGGCTTCTCTGAATTTTTTCTCCCTGAACACTAGGGGCCTCAATACACCTGAGAAGAGGTCCAATCTGCTCAGGGATCTTAGATCCCAACATGTATCCTTTGCTTTGTTACAGGAAACTATTTTTTTACTGAATAAACATCCATCTATTGCTAATAAATACTACCCTCAGGTTTTTTATAGTAGTAATGGTCGGTCGAAAACTACGAGGGGTCACTATTTTGATCTCAAGGGGTTTACCATTTACAGAGGGGGAGTCTTTAGCTGATAACGAGGGCCGTTTTCTTTTTGTGAAGGGCAGGATTCATGATAAATATTATACCATTGCGAATGCATATTTTCCCAACACTAGGCAGTCTGTTTTTCTACCTATGGTACTGTCGAAACTCCAGGGATTTCAGGAGGGGGTGTTGGTTCGGGGGGGGGGGGGGGGAGACTTTAATGTGGTTCTAGACCCTTCTTTAGACACCTCTTCTGGTAGTTCGTGTACGCCTGCTAATTTACTGAGGGGCATGCGGGCGGCTTTAGCACGGAGTCAGCTGATGGACAGTTGGAGGATGGTTAACCCGACTGCAAGTGACTATACTTACTATTCTTCCCCCATGACTCCTACTCCAGACTTGACTACATTTTCCTGTCCCATTGGGAATTGGATTCCTTGCTATCAGTTGATATAGGACCTTTGACTTGGTCTGATCACTCCCCGGTCAAGCTGCAGTTATGCTCTCCCCTGTCTAGGCCGAGTCTCTCGACCTGGAGACTAAATGAATCTCTCTTGTTGGACCCGGTGCTTGCCTTCCGGACTGTGGAAGTCCTCAAACATTATTTCTCAGAAAATTTGACACCTGGAGTGGCATTACCCGTGGTGTGGGAGGCGCATAAAAGTGTGGTTCGCGGGCATTTCATTGCCATGGGAGCTGAGACGAAGAGGGAACAGTCGCAAACATTTGTTGCTCTAATGATATTCTGCAATTGGAACGTTTGCACAAGCGCTCATTGGCGGCGGCGGATTGCCAATCGCTCCTGCTGAAAAGGGCGAAGCTGGCAGATATATTAGCTACAAAGAATCGTCAGTGTAAAAAGTTCTTTTTTGAGAATAGCAATAAATCTGGCCAGTTACTAGCCCGTATGCTTCGCAAGCGCGCGCAACAGTTTCATGTCCCCAAGATTCGGACTAAGCAGAATGTCTTAGTTCGGTTGCATTCCCAGATTGCAGAGGCATTCAGAGAATACTATGGTGATCTGTATGGTCTTGAGACACAAGGGGGTTCCCGGGAAGTGGAGCACCGTGTGCAGTCTATCAACTAATACTTGGCGGATCATGTTCATTGTAAATTGACGCCGGAGGTGGCCGAGTCTCTGGAACACCCCTTTACGGTTGAAGAGTTAACTGGGGCTATTAAGGCATCGCAGACGGGAAAGGTACCTGGCCCTAATGGGCTGACTTTGCGCTATTATAAGACCTTTTCTTCTGAACTTTTGCGTCCTTTGTCTGATACATTTAATTCGATACTGGGGGGGGGGTGTTAGTCTTCATGCGCAGACTCTCCGAGCTACTATAACTGTGCTACCGAAGGAGGGAGAGGATGGGGAACTATGTTCCAGCTATCGCCCTATCTCACTCCTGAATGCGGATGTGAAGTTATTGGCTAAGATGTTGGCTCTTCGTTTGACACCCCACATGCCTGGACTGATCCATCCAGATCAGTCTGGTTTTGTACCAGGTAAGGAAGCTAGGGATAATACTTTCAAGGTTCTTAGCTTGATGGACTATGCGCGGGCGGAGGGTGCTGGCGTGTTACTCTTATCTACGGATGCCGAAAAGGCGTTTGATAGGGTGAACTGGACCTTTCTGATGGCTAAGTTGGAACGAACGGGCTTGGGTCAGCGAACGCGAGCATGGATCTCGGCATTGTACGAGGGTCCTTCAGCTTGTGTGAAGGTGAATGGACTCCTCTCGGCACCTCTTTCTATAAGGAATGGGACACGCCAGGGGTGCCCCCCTCTCCCCTTTTGTTTGTGCTGACTTTGGAACCCCTACTGAATGCAATTCGGAGCAATGATGATATCCATGGGGTTCGCTTGACGGATTCTCAATATAAGGTAGCCGCGTTTGCAGACGATATGTTGTTTATGGTCACTAGACCCCTTCTCTCCTTTCCCCCTCTACAACGTGAGCTCTTGGATTATAGGGCTTTGTCTAATTTTAAGATTAACATGTCAAAGTCAGAGGTTATGGGGATTTTGGTTTCGCGACGCACACAGGCATTGATCCATGGCTCGTTCCCCTATCGGTGGTGCTCCCATAGGCTCAAATACCTGGGGATTTGGCTTACGTCAAATCCTAGGTCGCTTTATCAGGCTAACTTTACTCCACTACTGTCAAGGGTTTGCTCAGATTTATCATCCTGGGCAATGCCTCATATTTCTTGGGTGGGAAGAATTGAGGTTATTAAAATGAATCTTCTCCCGCGATTCCTGTACTTGTTTCAGACATTACCTATTTCATTGCCGCGGCTGTTCTTCTCCTCCCTTCGGTCTTCCATCTTGCGCTATGTCTGGCGCGGGAGGAAGCCGCGGCTTAGTGTGGCTCAACTTTCCAAGCCTAGGCGACTAGGGGGTCTGGCCTTGCCTGACTTTAAACTCTATTATCAGACTTGCCACCTTCAGCAGGTGGTGGAGTGGGGGGCGTCCGGGAGGTGTAAGCAGTGGGTCAGCACAGATAGATTTAGGTCCGGAGGTTCCATTCAAACTTCTATGTGGTTACATCCTGATAAACGAGATCGGGAATTGAAAAAGTGCCCTTTCATAGCTGCAACTTTTACTGCGTGGAACTCGACTGTCACTAAATATGCTTTATCTACCTTCCCCTCTCCTTTGACTCCCTTAGTGCATAATCCTGACTTCTCGGCTGGAATACAGGGGAGCCGAGTGTTACCCCAGGCTCAACTGCCTTACACACACAAATATCAAGTTTTAGTAGATGGCCAACTGCTGCTGATTTGTGATATTTTGGGAGACCGACAGCCTACTTTCTTGGACCGGTTTCGGTATCATCGTCTGAGTCGCATAGTGCAGCAACATCAACTATCTAGGTCACTCAAATTGTTCGAGAAGGAGTGCACTGGGTCTGAGCCTCTGCGACATGGGTTGTCCCGTCTGTACTTGTTGCTGCTGTCTGGGGGGGTGACAGCCCATTGTTTGTAAGAAGGTTGGAAGCAGACCTGGGAGTTGCTTTTACTCCAGGTCAGTGGGAGCAGATTATGTGCACTGCTCATCAGGTCTCGGTCTCCACAAAGTATCAGGAGTCAGCTTATAAATTACTGACTAGATCGTACATGACTCCGGTACTCATGCATACTATTGATCCTGCCTGAGATGACCATTGTTGGAGATGTGGGGGGGAGCGTGGTGATCTCCTTCATCTTTGGTGGAGTTGCCCTATGATTGTACCTTATTGGAGGTCGACTCATGGGATAATTCAGAGTCTTGTTGAGCGCCCTCCTGCTTTCAGACCGGAGCATTTCCTACTGCATCACACCTCTCTGCCTCTTTCTAAATATAAGAAAACTTTGACTCCGCACCTGCTGGTAGCAGCCAACAGCCTGATCTCGTTGCATTGGAGGAGGCCTGGTCCTCTAAATCTCACTCACTGGGTGGAGAGGGTGGAGGAACTTAGAGTGATGGTGGAATTGGCATCTTCCTCCCCGACTGAGGCTGATAGGTATAACGGGGTATGGATGAGATGGATGTTGTTTCTGGAGACCCCTGATTTTCCTCTATTGGTGCCATGAGATTCTCCTGATTCGTTATGCTACCTTGACACTATCCCTCGTACCTCTCTGCCAATCTTTTGGCGGAGGGGTTCTGACGGAAATGTTCTGCACACACGGCTTTTTTGCCTGAGTGGATTACAACTTCTTGGTTTGGTTGTTAGTATCTTTTCTGCCGCGTGTCTAGTGTGTCCCTCCCCCCGTCCCTTTCTTTTTCTTTCTTTTCTCTATTTTTTCTATTTTTTTTCCTTTTCTGCTTTATTTTTCCTTAGATTTATACTCTTTTAATTTGCATTTTATGTTTTTTCATGTTTCCTTCTGTACGACTTTTCTTTAAAACAAACGAAAATCCATAAACTTCAACTGACAATAAAACTGATTCAGTGTCTCAAACAAGATTACAGCATTCACAGAGGGATAGACTTGGGAGACAATATTTGTGACTGCATAAAAAACTTGTTAAATGGTAGAACACAGAGCTTTTGAAAATGGAAGCCTTTATCAAGTTTTGTTTTCAAAGTTTTAAAGCTGAATTAAACTTGTAAATGGAGTACCTCAGGGTTCATAAATTTTAAATATATTAATTATCTTGAAGTGGGTATTGAAAGTAGTGTCCCCATCTATTCTGATGGCACTAAACTAAGAAAGGAAATAGAGTTCAGGAAGTTTTCTCACTGCAGAAAGATTTAGATAAACTGAGTAAATGGGCAGATAAGTGGCAGATGAGTTTCAATATAGATAAATTTAAGGTTCCACATTTGGGTTACCGAAACAAACATGCTACTTATACACAATACAGAAAAGTGCTTGTGCAATTCATGCACAAAAAGGGGTATAGAGGCATGTGGTGGGAATATAATTCCAACTCTTTATAAATTCTTGGTTAGACCTCAACTAGAATGCAGTTTTGAGCATTTGTTTAAAAAAATAACAAAAGACATTATTGGAAAATGTAGAGCTGTGCAACAAAACAGATAATGGGATTTTAGTTATAGATATGTTTGTTAACATTATAGATTTGATTACATTACAGAAAAGGCATCTAAGGGGTGATGTGTTTACTATTTACACATGTATTTAAGGGAACTCTTTACTCAAATAGCTGAGCAAAAACAAGGGGCTTCCTTTAACACCTTAACGATGCAGGACGTACATCATGGGTGGATGTCTCTAAAGGACACATGACGTACATGTATCTCATCGATTTCAGGGCTTCCTGCGTGGCTACACACCATTTGGGGAGCCCTGAATTGGAATAATAAAAAAAAAATGCTCTGTGGTCCTTAAGTGCCGTCCGTGAGTGTGTGCACTGGTCCTTAAGGGGTTAAGGAAAGGAAATAGAGTGCAGGATGTTTTCTCTCTGCAAAAAGATTTAGACAAACTGAGTGAATTGGTGGATAAGTGGCAGATGAGTTTCAATATAGATACATTTAAGGTTCCACATTTGGGTTACCGAAACAAGCATGTTACATATACACTAAATGGGAAAGTACTTATGGAATTCATGTACAAAAAGGGGTATAGAGGCATGATGTATAAATATAATTCCACCTCTATATAGATCCTTGGTAAGACCTCAACTAGAATGAAATAACCAAAAAAAAAAAAAAATTAACAAAATACATTATTGGAAAAATTAGAGATGTGCAACAAAACAGATAATGGAATTTTAGTGACATATAGGTTTGTTTATATTATAGTTTTGCTTACATTACATAAAAGGCATCCAAGGCGTGATGTGATTAGATTTACACATGTAGTCAAGGGAACGCTTTACTGAAATAGCTGAGGAAAAAACAAGAGGCTTCCTTTAAAACTAGAGCAAATGAGATTTTGACAAAGTCAGGAATTTTTTACACTAAGTGTTTAGAATTCTTTGCCTCTGAAAGCTCTGATGGCAAATACTTTAGATATTGTATCAAAATGTAAGAGGCTCTTGCAGGGCTCTCTCAAGTCAGGGCTTCTTAAGTCAGATGTAGAGTTTTTCCTGAGTTAAAACAGATTATACTGTAATTTTTATTTCTATCTGTTGTAGAGTTATCAGTTATAGAGTTATCTTGCAGTTTATACTAGACTTGTAGGCTCCTTATTTCTGTGTATTGGAACTATATGGATGTCTCCTGACCCCTCCATTCCTGTCTCTTCACAGGTAATCCTTATCAATAATTATTTTCAACACATGGCTCTGTTTTAGAAGTGCAATTAGCTCTGACTGGGTCCAGTTGGCTAGTATTCTGCCTCTATAAAAATCCACTTCTCAAGCAGGGCTCTCACAAGTCAGGGCTTCCTAAGTCTACTGTAGAGTTTTTCCTGAGTTTGCCTGAGCTTGCACTGAGGACACCCCTGACTACATCTGACACAGGAAGATTTCAGTTTTCAACAGAACCACAGCCTGGAAAGCCTGTCTGAAGATAAAGAACTCTGGAGTTTTAGGATCACTGTTTCTAAGCACTTCATTTCATCTGCTTGGGACTTCAGCTGATCTACAACCATAAGCACAGGACAAAGTGGGAAGATTCAACTTACCATTCATCCACTCCCGGATTTTAACTCTTTCATTGACATCTCATCAGTGTTGTCCTCACCTTTTAATCAATCCTGGCTGCAAATGAATCTACGGATCGTCTGGTCTGGAAGGAAAAACTGTACTACATTTCATCTAGACAGCTGAAGCTATATGCCTGCAAGTCACTGATCCCCCTCATCCCCAACCTCTCACCCATTTGAACTTATATTGTCACTAAACAATGCATCTATTAATTTTCTTATTATTGTTTCTGACACCTCAACTGTTTAAAATATCAAAAACATTCAGCCCTCCCACCTGCTCATCAATCTCTATATCTCCATCCCTCTTAAACTCTCCAATGATTTGTTCTCATGAGTTTTTCTGTCACCTCAGCTATTTATATCCATCCACCAAGAACCAGCCCACACCTTCTCACACATGCAAATCCTCCTCTCACCTGCTTTTCCTGACTGCAACTCTTCTCATGGCTGCAGGTGACATCTCTCCCAAACCTGGCCCCACTTTCATTCCCACCTGTGTCCGTCCTAGATTGCGGCCTACCCGCACCTCTTGTGAGGCAGACCCCAGAAATCTGCTAGCTGTTCCCTGCCTCCCCCTATCCCTTCCACCCTTCTCCTGTGGATTATGGAACACTCGCTCTCTACTAAACAAACTCCACACTACCCACGATTCCTCTCTAAGTCTCTAAACCTATTTGCTATAACTGAAACCTGGCTCTCACATTCTGACTCATCTGCCGAAGCTGCTCTCTCCTATGGTGGCTTATCTTTCTCCCACACTCCTCATCCTAATGGCAAGGGTGGGGGTGTGGGACGACTTCTCTCTCAGCTCTACTGCTCCAGGCCTCTGTCCCTTCCTTCATCAGTCTCCTTCACCTCTTTTGAAGTGTACGCAGTCCAGCTCTTCTCCCCTGTCCCTCTCCTGGTAGCCGTGATTTACAGGCCCCCAAGCAAGCCTTCCTCCTTTCTCTCTGAATTTGAAACTTGGCTCTCTGTCTTTCTGTCCTCAGACACTCCCACATTACTCCTTGGAGACTTCAACCTACACACTGATGATACATCCTCATCTAGTGCCTCCTGATTTCTCTCGCTGACCTTGTCCTTTGGCCTTCAACAGTGGACTGCTGCCAGCACTCACAGGGATGGTCACTGGCTAGATCTAGTTCTCACCAGAAACTGCTCAGTCTCTGACTTCACAATTTCCCCATTTCCACTCTCTGAGCATCATCTTATCTCCTTCACACTATCTCACACACCTTCCCCTGCCCTCCCTAAATCACCCTTCCTAACCAGGAACCTACACTCGGTCAAATTACCAGACCTGACATAGACTATGCAGACTTCCCTCTCTTCTCTCTGCCCTACTGCTACTACTACTAACACAGACACTCTGGTCCACGAATATAACACCTCACTAATGTCCTCCTTGGACCTGCATGACCCCTTCAACGTCGACACTCCCACCCCAGGAATCCCAGACCCTGGCTAAATTCAACAATTCGCATGCTACGCACCTGCTGTCGAGTTGCAGAACGTCTCTAGCAAAAGTCTCATTCTTTTGCAGACTTCCACCATTATAAATTCATGCTATCCTGTTTTAACACAGCTCTCACCCAGACTAAACAGAAATACTTCTTTAACATCATCACTACCCACAAATCTAACCCCTGTGACCTCTTTAAAATCTTCGATTCTCTTCTCAAACCCCCAACCTTGAACTGCTCCTCCTTCTCCAACACTCCACAGGACTTTGCTGACTTTTTTAAAAACAAGGTACAGTCCATCCAACAAATGATACCCTCTACATCCTCTCCTCCTATGCCTCTGATTCTCCCCTACAACAGAGGAGGAGGTATCTCTTTTACTATCCTCCTCCCCACCCACTACCTGCCCCTCGGATCCCATGCCCTCTTACCTTGTTAAGGCTCTTGCAAGCACTCTTGCTCCCAGCCTTACTAATATCTTTAACTCCTCTCTCTCTACCGGAACTTTTTCATCCTCATTCAAACATGCAATAGTCAGACCTATAATCAAAAAGCCCTCACTCGACCCCACCTGCCTTTCAAATTACCGTCCGGTTTCACTCCTCCCCTTTACATCTAAGATCTTGGAACGCCTTGTATTCTCCCGCTTAATCTCTTTTCTCAATACGAACTCTCTTCTTGACCCTTTACAGTCAGGTTTCCGTTCCAACTATTCCACCGAGACAGCCCTAACAAAAATTACAAATTATCTATACACAGCAAGGGACAAAGGACACTTTAGTATATTAATCCTACTAGATCTATCTGCTGCTTTTGACACTGTTGACCATGCACTCCTACTGGACACACTGCATACCCTTGGCATCCGTGACACACCTCCTATCTCTCTAAACGTACTTTCAGTGTTTCTTTTTCTAACACTTTCTCATCTCCCCTCAACCTCTCAGTAGGTGTACCTCAGGGATCAGTCCTCAGACCACTTCTTTTTTCACTCTGCACCCTCTCACTTGGTGACTTCATCTCATCTCTTGGATTTAATTACCATCTGTATGCAGATGACACACTAATCTATCTCTCTGTCCCTAACCTCACTCCAGCTGTGCAGGCTCAAGTCACTCAATGACTCTCAGCCATTTCATCATGGATGGCCCACCGCCACCTTAAACTTAATATGGCTAAGACAGAGCTGGTGGTGTTTCCTCTTAAAACCCATCCACCAGCCCCCTTCTCCATCACAATAGAAAACTGTGCTATACATTCAGTATCCTAAGCACGCTGTCTTGGGGTCATACTTGATTCTAAATTAACCTTCTCCCCCATATCCAAGCTGTCACTAGAACATGTCACTTCTTCCTAAAAAATATTGCAAAAATAAGTCAGTTCCTCTGCATATCAACAGCTAAAACACTATCTCAGGCACTTGTTCTCTCTAGACTTGACTACTGCAACATTCTACTCTTCGGTCTTCCTGCTTCTCATCTCTCTCCACTTCAATCTGTTATCATTTCAGCCGCAAGAATCATCACATTTGCTCCCAGATACCTTCCATCTCATCTCCTCCTGAAATCCCTCAATTGGCTACCTATAAAGTATTGTATTTCTTACAAGATTCTCCTCCTCTCCTTTAAGTCACTCTGTTCTTCAGCACCCTCCTACATTTCTGCTCTTATCTCCCGCTACACCCCTTCCCGTCCCCTACGGTCTTCTCAAGAGTTCTTCCTGTCCTCTCCCTACACAACTCGAGCCATCTCTCGACTACAAGCTTTCTCACTGGCTGCTCCGCGATTCTGGAATGCCCTCCCCATCACCATTTGCCAATCATCCACAATCATCACTTTCAAGTGTCTCCTCAAAAGCCACTTGCTCAGGGAGGCACCTCAATAGCAATGTCCTCCTTCTGCACACCGACAGTCACAGCAGAATCATTCTGCACTTCTTTCACCACATCTTTACCTGTACTTATAATCCTCATCCCACTGTCTCTGTTTGTTATTATGAATTCAGCTTAGACTGTAATATCCTTGGGGCAGGGTCCCTTTCCTAATGTATGATTCCCTTGCTGCACTTTCCCTCACAAATAATGTAATGATTGTACTTAACCTTAATGCTCTTAACCCAGTTCTGTCATTTTGTATTGTATTATTTCAACTTCTGTTAAGCGCTGTGTACATGTATGGCGCTATATAAATAAAGATACATACATGAACAAAAGCACAAACTGCATGTTCTCCTGCTAGCCACTGCTCAGAAGCATCACATTTTAAGCTCTCTAGTGCCATTACAGAGGAGAAATTTCCACATACATATTAGACTAGTCCTGCTAAAAAGGGCAGTCCAGGTCCAACATGGCAGGCAAGTACTGTCTTTGCCTTTTTGGGTGCAATTAGTCTAATATGGTCATGGAAACTTCTTCTCTGTAGTGGCACTAGAGAGTTAAAATGTGGTGACTAGCCATCAGAAAAAAACAGTAGTGCTTTTGTTTTTCCTCAGATTCTCTCACATTTTGGTATGTATTTTGAATACTCTTAGGTGGCTTCCACAAGAGTGAAGGGTAATCCAGATGTGGACCGCTTGCTCTCTGTGCCTATGAAATCCAGCTGCACCTCACTGACGAGGCCCAACAAGACTGAAACGTACATCTCCTGGCAGAGGGAACTTGCTTGCCATTTTTGATTTGGGACACCCATAGTTTAATATAGAAGTGGAAATGTCGCCTCTATAATGGTATTAGAGAGCTAAAACATGATGCTTCTGAACGGTGACTAGCTGAAGTGCAAGCCACTAGTACTTTTGTTCGCCTTCAGAGACTCTCACATTTTGGTATGCAAAAAAATAATGTATAACATTTATGCTCAGAACAATACAGTAGTTGGTTTCAATATAGATAGGATGTTGATCCTAGCAAATACTTGACTGCCTTTTGGAGTCAGGAATGATTATTTTACCCACTTGGAGCATTAATGGAAATTGATTGTGTCTCCAGAACTCTAGTATTGCAGAGCGCTGGGAGGTGACATAATCTCCGATCGCTCTGCATTACTGGAGAGAGGACCGCTCAGGAGCTCCAGCTGCTGATAGAGGTCTGTGCAGAAGAAGGCACAAACCTCTACTGCCATTGCCCTGGACCACCAGGGAGATGGACTGTTCTGTAGTGCGACATGCTCAGCTTGTAAATTTAGCACTCTGTGGGTGTTCACATGCTGTTGAATGGGATAGAGGTTGGGAAACAAGTGACGCAGGTTACACTATTGAGGGTGTGCTTGTGGCTCCCCAACGTTAGTTGGATGTGTTGTGCAACACATGGCTTTCCATCATATATTAGACAGAGAGGTCAATGGGAGCAATGGCAATTTTTGCACCAGAGCCAGGGGGCTTCTAGTTATGCCTCTGATTGTGTTTTTTCCTCTTCTTCTAGATCAACAAAAACAAAGGTGTTAAGGCAATGGTTAATTTTGTGGGATGCATGTCTTCTTCAAACTTACCAACTATATTACAATATTATGACATGTCGATTCATAGTAAGCCCTGGGTTGTTCGGATCTAGAGTTCCACCTCATTAAGAACAGCTAAAACAGGTTAGAAACCAGACTAAGCATTTTATAGCCTCACTCTGCAGGAGTATGATGTTAGTATATCTTTGTCGAGATATTAAAGGGAAGATATTAGGAAGCTGAGAGTTCAGAAACATTGTCTTTACCATGGGGTAAATTAACAAAATATGTTTTTGAGAGAAGAAAGAATAGAGGAGGATTTAATGATGATACTTCATGACAGTAGTCACTAAAGTACACAATGACTTGATATTGTTGATGAAAAGTACACTTCTCTGACAAACAGTAATATGTCTCTAGGAGTGAATAATTAATCCATGATATATAATCTCTGCAATAAGGGTGATTTTTTTTCCCATTACATTTTAGCAGTGAGGGAAAACTTTCAGAAAGAAAAAAAAGTGTATTTTGTATGATATTGTAGCTTGTAAAACACTTCTACTCACTGACTGCAGTGGGATGTGCATCACATTGAACAATAATGCATTGTACACCCCCTCTGGCACTTAAAGTAGTTTATTAGAAAAAAGAATATGATAAGCTCCTATAATGAACAAAAACAATCTGATGACATAGTTTAGCTCATTTTGCTTCTCATTTGAGAGTACAAAAAGTAGAACTTACGAAGAGATCCTAGAGTTGCTGTGAGAATATTTGCCACTCATATCACTTGCAGTCATAATGCTGCTGGTTTCTGAGAAGAGGTCTGCTTCTGGACACTCAGGCACACAATCATCTGGAAAATAAACACGTTGGGAAATTAAAGGATTGTGTTTTGCAAATAATATTAGATAAGGGTGGCGCAAAGACACCTATCTGGTTTATTACAAAATGGAGCAAAGACACCTACCTGGTTGATTACAAAAAAATCTGTTTCATCATTAGCATGCCTTGAATTTTTTTTTTGTTAATTTTTTTCCATATCCTATATGATAATCCTATATAATAAAAGGCCAGAAAGTTTGTCACGATGCAGTCATGCGCAGTAGAGACTGCCCGTGTTTGGCCAGTCTCTACTGTGCATGATTGCACCATGAGTGAGGCAGCGCAATCGCGTGGAGCAATGCGTTGTGTACCCCTCTGGCACTCAAAGGGTTAACATTACCCGGACTTGCTCTGCGTACTGCCGTTACATCACTTCTCCACATAGGCTTTTACATCCTATATAATAAAATGCCAGAAAGTTTGTCACAATGCAGTCATGCGCAGCAAAGACTGCCCGCGTTCGGCCAGTCTCTGCTGCGCATGATTGCATCGCGTGGAGCAGTGAGGTAATGGCAGTATGCCGAGCAGGTCTGGGTAATGTTAACCCTTTGAGTGCCAGAGCGGTATGCAACGCATTGCTTTGCAATGCATTGCGTACCCCTCTGGCACTCAAAGGGTTAAGAGGCCGGTCCTGCTCTGCGTACTGCTGTTACCTCACTGCTCCATGGCCTGTGCACGCGGTCTTTTACACTAGTTCAATATAAAAGAAAAGAAACATTTTTACATTGCTCATGCATGTAAGTTTAAAAATAATACAGCAAAGACACCCAAAGCCCCCTAGGATCACCTACGGAGTCTATAAAATAAGATTGTAGTAGTGGGGGGAGCAGAAATAAGCCACCCCCCAAAAAAAACAACAACAAAAAAACACATACAGATAGGCATTAAAGCAGTGAAAGGGTTAACTCAATAAAGAACAGCAAGGAATAGCGGCCATATGTACTCCAAACCCGCTAAAGAATAGAATAGACCCCTTAGTGCCAAAGTACAGCTATGCTCACACCAGTCTCTTGTAGAAAGAGATAACTCAGACTGGGACAACCCGTGGACTGAGGCACTCAAAGGGTTACTTACCAATCTTCTGTCTTCAGGTTACCATCATAGGTGACAGCAGAATCTCAAGAGGTTCAGCCATGAGAGACATCTTGTCATAAAACTACCTGCCACAGGGCTGATAAGGTCTACATGGCTCCTGTGAACTGGGCCATCCACCTCCAGGGAAGCTCAGGTCTTTTGTGATGTGCCCTGCCCTACAGGCGGGAGGGACTCAACCACACATACCTGTGTTCTATATTGGATGTAAGAGAAAAGAGGTTCGCAGGATGAGGAGCGAGAAGCTTTGGTTGGTTGTACGTAGTACAGGGTGTTTGGGGAAATTAAAAAGTGAGACTTTCTAGGGAAAGACTGATGTTTAGGCCTGACCTGTTGCAAAAGCGAACTCCTGCCACCAGTGGCATGGCTAATGATCTTTTAGAAGCCTGATCAGCAGACCTGCTCTTCAGCCACAGAGTAAGGGGTGTCTTTACAGAGAGCACAGACTTCTTCCCTAGAGACCGGACTATAATTAAGGCCACCTCACAAATGTAAGTATTCTCTTCATGAATCCTGGAGATCTACCCTAGCTGACTAACCATGGACTTATTTCTTTAAATGATCACACGTCCCACCCAAGCTTTAGCCATGGCTGGATGCACCAAAGTCCCTGTGGCTGCAAAGTTCATTTGAGAAGAGAATACAGGCATTTATCCACCCGGTCCTTAAAGGCTGCTGCATCAGCTACCGTTAGAGCTATGTGTTTAGACAGGTGAGAAAAAGGAGAACTAACCTCAGGAGGAGTATTCAATAGCTGCAATGCACCTGCAGAAAAAAGAAATGGAGGACAAAATGCCTAGACAGGAAGACCTTCCTATTCTTGACTTCCATTTATCAAAGATAATCTGATCAAGAGACTCACAGCAGGTGAAGTGAATAGTGGCCCTTCTACTCCTTTTAAATTTATCCACTGCAGATGACCCAGAGGGGTCCCAGAAGTCCCTAATATGACCTGAAACAAGCCTGACACAGGGCTCCCCCTCTAGGGGATACCTAGGGGTAAAGAAAAAGTCCTCATCTCCGGTCTCAGCTTCTTCTAACAAGGAATCCTCCCCAGGTGCAACAGAATCTCTCTCCACAGGAGAAAGGGCATTCTTTCTGTGGGTAAAAGGGGGATCCTGATCTAACTTATCCTACAGTATGAAAATGACCCCAAACATTCAGCCAAAGTCATTAAAGGGATAGTAATGTTTCACACTAAAAGCATTTGACTCATGGAGAATGTTACGTCAATACCGTCCGAGCTGTAGTTCAAGAGTAATTGAATGATAAAGTATCCCCCTTCCGCCCTTTTTACTGATGTAACACTGCTCACCTCAGAGCAGCAAGACTGTCCATATGGATCATAGAAAGGGACAATCTTCAATGAGCATAAGAAAAAACCTGAAAAACATGTCAAGGAGGGGCAGGGTTTTCCTTACGCTCACAATAAGATTGTCCGTTGCTGCGACCTGTCCTGTCAAGAGACCATATTCCACATCTGAGGGAGGTGGCTTACACTAGGTAAAAGGGTCAGGATGTGGATACTTTATTATTCTACAACATTCTACAACATTGACAGTTTTGAAATAACACTCTACACGGCCCAAATACTGTGAAGATTAATTAGAGCTGCTTTTTGGGGAAACATTACTATCACTTTAAGAACTATCTTCAGCATAACGAAGAACAAGGAATCCTTGAAGTTATGGTATGTCCCCCCCTCCCGAGCCCTGATCTCAACATCATCAATTCTGTCTGGGATTACATGAAGAGAGAGAAGCAACTGAGGCTGCCAAAATCCACAGAAGAACGGTTGTTATTTCTCCAAGATGTTTGGAACAACCTACCTGCCAAGTTCCTTAAAAAACTATATGCATGTGTACCTAGAATAATTTATGCTGTTCTGAAAGCAAAGGGTGGTCACATCAAATAATAATTTGATTTAAAATGTTCTTCTGTCCACTCACTACACATTTTGTTAATTGATAATAATTTATTTTTAACATGTATATAATATGTAAAGCATTCTTACGTTACATAATTTTTTCACACCTGCCTAAAACTTTTGCACAGTATTTTATGTATATAAAAGAATTAAATAACAAGTGAATAAAATAAATATAAGGTAAAAGTAAAGTATGTACGCAATGTAACAAAACGGAACTCAGATTGTGACCAGCTGACAGACAGACACAGGAGACCAGGCATACTCACAAAACCTGGTACCTCGGATACCTTTAAAGTTGGGGTGGAAAGGGTAGGGTGGAAATCTACTTGGCAGACATTGTAATAACAGAGTATTATTCACTTTAACAGACTGTTTCCTGTTTTTTTTCTGCATGCAAGAGGAACAAACAATTAGAAGGAGCCATTACTAGCTGGGCAGCACATCAATTGAAAGTGTAGCAATTGTAAGTGTACAAGGAGATATTCTGGAGATCTATTTTGTATCAATTTTGATGATATCCATTCTTCTCTTTCTTCAGTAATTTTCTGAATCTATTCTTAAGTACCATCTGTAGACAAGATTGAGGGCTGATTAGATAATTGGTAAGGAATCTGAAGGCTGAAACGGAACACTGAGTCACTGAGGTGGTTGGGATTGATGTGCTAATTAGTACCTGTTAGATCTAGTTACATACTGTTTTGCTAATTAATGGGACTTGCCTTCTGTGTATATAAGTAGGTTTGTTATTAGCTGGGATAATTACTAGCTGGACAGCACAGCAATTGAAAGTGTACAAGGAGATATTCTGGAGATCTCTTTTGTATCCATTTGGGTGATATCTATTCTTCTCTTTCATAGGTAAGAATTTTCTAAATCTATTCCTAGTACTACCTGTAGACAAGACTTAGGGCTGACTAGATAATTGTTAAGGAATCTGAACACTGAAAGTGAACACTGAGTCGCTGAGGTCGGAGGGATTGATGTGTTAATTAGTACCTGTTAGCTCTAGTCACATACTGTTTTGCTAAGTAATGGGACTTGCCTTCTGTGCATATAAGTAGGTTTGTTATTAGCTGGGATAATTACTAGCTGGGCAGCACAGCAATTGAAAGTGCAGCAGTTGTGAGTGTACAAGGAGATATTCTGGAGATCTCTTTTGTATCCATTTGGATGATATCTATTTGTCTCTTTCATAGGTAAGAATTTTCTAAATCTATTCCTAGTACTACCTGTAAACAAGACTTAGGGCTGATTAGATAATTGGTAAGGAATCTGAACACTGAAACTGAACACTGAGGTGGTTGGGATTGATGTGTTAATTAGTACCTGTTAGATTTAGTTACATACTGTCTTGCTAATTAATGGGACTTGCCTTCTGTGTATATAAGTAGGTTTGTTATTAGCTGGGATGATTATAGCTCTGCAGCAATTGTAAGTGTACAAGGAGATATTGTGGAAATAATCTGGAGGTGATCTGTGGTGACTAAAGTCAGAAAACAAGTGCAAAATAGGAACATGATTACATTAGTGCTGTGAACATGCCAGGCATGTTGCAGTGCAACGGATGTTTTGCTCTTCTCCCCCGAGAAACCTTTTGGAGGTTCAGAAGTTGTCCAGTTTGTCAGCAATTTTCAGTTTTACAGCAGGAGATTGATAGTTTGAAGGCTGAAATCTACAAGTTGTCTGTGAGCTCCACGCAGGTACAAAATAAACAAGTGCCACTGCCTCAGAAACTTCCAAGAAATGGTAGATGGACTACAGTTGGTTCTGGAATGATAAGAGTTGTGGACAAGAGGCATGTCCCACAGTCTGTGCCTCTTCATAATTCTTTTGCTGCACTTTTAGAACACTGTCTTAATACTGGAACAACTCTGGAAGCAGAGACTAGTGGTTCACCAGCCTGTAATCCACAGGTAAATCAGACTGCAACCACTGACAAACTGACAAAAGGTAAGAAGTACAAACTACTTTGAGAGGAAGCAACTATTATTGGGGATTCTATATTAAGAAATGTGAGTCTAGAGTATAGTCATGGTGGTGGTAAATAAGTCAGATGTCTTCCTGGTGCTACAGCTCACAGAGATAGAAGACACATTTTAAAAATGGTTAAGGTGGAACTTTCTCCCCACCATGACCTTATCTGTGTGTGTAGCATTAATGTAGTTATAAAGCTCTGTGTAATTTTAAAAATCAGAAAACTAATCGATAAGGCACAAAAGAAGATTAAAGTTTAACCTTGTGACGTGTAGAGCATTGTGAGTGCTACTGCGCATGTCAGTCTGGTTACCGTGCGGTTATTTAGTCACTCCCATCGGTCTCAGTTATCCCGCCCGCGTCCTCCTTGTCCTGCCCTTATGTGACACGTCACCTGGCACGCACGAGCCTGAACTAGACTGGAATTAACTTTCAGCCACATTTTGCCCATAACGGAGCCAGTGGTGCAAACTGTATGCTTTGCGTTTGCACCACTGGCTCAGTTATGGGCAAAATGTGGCTGAAAGTTAAAAATGGTTAAGGTGGAACTTTCTCCCCACCATGACCTTATCTGTGTGTGTAGCATTAATGTAGTTATAAAGCTCTACACGTCACAGGGTTAAACTTTAATCTTCTTTTGTGCCTTATCTATCAGTTTTCTGATTTTTAAAATTATACAGCACTTTATAACTACATTAATGCTACACACACAATAAGGTCATGGTGGGGTGAAAATTCTGTTTTAAGGAAGCAAAACAAAATGGAGAGTTGGATGTCATAGTAATGAGGTGAGTGTGGTAAAATATGTTTTTAAGAAGCTATGCAAGGATCTGCAAGAATTGCTTCCACTGTATCTGTTTCAGAGGTTCTGCAGTGTACAAGGAAGATGATGGTAGGATGCTGCAAATTAGATACTTAATTCATGGATAGGGAAGTGGGGCCAAAAACATGAATTTGTCTTTGTTTCTCACACCAACCCTCTTGATACAGGATAAAACCAATTGCCCCCACATCACTGCACAGATGAAATTGAACAAGGTATGTCTGTATGTCAAAAAACCAGTAGATTTAGAGTCATGTGTACAAATGCCTGCAGTTTGGGGAATAAGATTGCTGAACTCATTGCAATAATAACTAATGAAGATGTGGACTTAGTGTGGATTACCGAAACCTGGTACAATTAAAAAAATGAATGGGATGTAGAAATACCAGGGTACTCTCTATTTAAAAAAGACAGGAAAGCCAGAAAAGGAGGAGGAGTTGCCATTTATGTCAAAATAGCTTAAAGGTTAATCTTATACAGGGTATGGAGGAGAACACAGACTGTTTGGATAACTTTAGAATATGGGAGTAAGATGGTCACTCTTATAGGTGTGATCCATTTTTCTAAAATGGAAACACTTTTATGCCAGTCTTTAACAACTTGGAGATCTTTAGATGGAAATATAGCGAGGAAGAATATATATTCCAAGCGCTCTCCTGGGTCAGATGTGTGGTTTTGATGTATTGTATTTGCATAAATGCTAGACAGATGGATATGTATATGGTAAAATCAACGATATATGTGAAATTAGTATGTGTTTGATCTATCAATAGGCACTGGTATACAGCAATACACCTAGACAATGCAATATTGATGACACTTCAAAATCGGAACTGTACAGTATAAGTAAAACAGTGACACATATACATGTAACATAAATGGCACAATGCCTGGTTCGACCACTAAGTTATTGTTTGGCAACAGTCACAGGGGGATATATGAAGAAACAAGTCTATTGGCATTGTTAATTGATGAGATGAGATGAACAATATTTGGTTAAGTGTTATTATGACCAAACCAAACATTTCTTGTAAGTTCATGCAGATGGATGATGTAAGTGAAATGACTTTGATGGAATGATGAAAATTAAACAGAGGTCCAGTAATTCCCTTGCTGGGCTGCTATCCGATTTGACACCAGGATCCCCAGGTGTATATGAAAAGTTCACAGCCGAGGTATTCAAGCGCTCCAAGCACGGGAATATGAAAAATAGACAATATGAAAAAATAAAACAGATCTAAGTGTAGTGATGGACTGAATTGAACTAGCAGTAACTCCAATGAGTCACAATATATCATAGAACTAGAAATAAAAAACCTTAGTGACATATATTCACAATATATAAATAAAAGGACTTCTTTATTAAGGGTCAGGGATAAAAAAAATAAGTGTTAATTTCTAAATATTGAAATTCAAGTAAAAAACTTTTGGAATTAAAAACATACCATAAAACATGTATTTCAGCTGTGATCAGATCACAATCCGTTATGATGATAGTAATGGTAAAGCAGAATAGTCAGGGTGGGTGAAAGTCCTAAGCTCATTCCAAATGAATTGATGATGATAATGCAATTACCTCATTAATAAAATAATATGGCAATCAAGACTATTCCCAACCAGTCATATAGACCGCTTCCCCCTCTTGTAGTCTGCTTACTTGTTGTCTTCTTTATATTGTGCGCATGAAAAAAGACAGAGTACTTGCTCCCCACTCCTTCTGGATCCTACTGCAGGTGTATTCTCTCAATTGCGGTTCATCCTGTTTGGTGGATCCTTCGGTTGGGTCATTTGCCTTGTAGAGATGCCGCTAATATCCAACGCGTTTTGGGACCGAGATGTAGTCCGTTCCTCAGGGAAAAAATGTTTGTGTGTGACTAAAGGGCGCATGCCCTCACAGCTGTTATATTTACGTGTGTACTTATGTCACTCAAATTGGTGTGGGCGGAGATTGCAGTTTATAGTAATACATTGTAGCGTTAATTGGAGAAGTGACCGATACTTCTATAGATCACATGAAGTGCATTAACATTAAAAATGGTACACAGTGTATGAAAAAAACACAATCAATATTTGTAATCAACTCGATTCCCATATTTTAGTACCAACTCGTCTGACGTTTGCAAACGATTTCATAGAAACATATATTGCAACATAGTAATTCACATGTATCCTTTAAAATTCTAGATCTATCATAAAGAAACAGATAATTGTACAGTTTTAATGTGGTCATACGGTGATTTATACATCAAAGAGTTGGATAAATAGAGTCCTATTAAGGTAAAATGATTAAAAAAAAACAAAAAAATGTTAAGTATTACATAGTGCTTCCGTCTTTGACAGTGTCAACCGATATGGCAAGATGGCACCCGTACAAAGACCAGAACTAATGGTGTGGTATAGTTGTAAAACAATAGGAACTACTAGTTGGATAGGCTAAACTTCTATAATTATGACCCCATAATTAAAATAAAAGATTGGCTGGTGAAATCATCTCTACGAGGCAAACGACCCAACCGAAGGATCCACCAAACAGGTGGAACCGCGATCGAGTGAATACATCTGCAGTAGGATCCAGAAGGAGTAGGGAGCGAATACTCAGTCTTTTTTGATGCGCACAATGTAAAGACTACTACAAGTAAGCAGACTACAAGAGGGGGAGGCGGTCTATATGACTGGTTGGGAATAGTCTTGATTGCCATATTATTTTAGTAATGAGGTAATTGCATTATCATCATCAATGCACTTGGAAAGAGCTTAGGACTATCACCCACCCGACTATTCTGCTTTACCATTACGATCATCATAATGGATTGTGATCTGATGACAGCTGAAATACATGTTTTATGTTATGTTTTTAATTCCAAAAGTTTTTTACTTGAATTTCAATATTTAGAAATTAACACTTATTTTTTATCAGTGACCCTTAATAAAGAAGTCCTTTTATTTACATATTGTGTATATATATATATATATATATATTGTGTATATATATATGTCACTAAGAATTCTTTTATTTCTATTTCTATGATATATTGTGACTCATTGGAGTTCCTGCTAGTTCACTTCAGTACATCACTACACTTAGATCTGTTTTATTTTTTCATATTATCTATTTTTCATATTCCTGAGCTTGGAGAGCTTGAATACCTCGACTGTGATCTTTAGATGGAGTCCAGGAGAAATGCGATTATGTGAAATGTGTTTTACTAAACGCAACAGACCATTGCATTAGACAAGTCAGCAAGGGTAAAAGAAAAAGAAAACCACGGTGGTACCCAGCTGAAGTGGCAAATATAGTAAAGGAGAAAAAAAAGAAGCATTTAAGAAATATAAGTAGACGCAGAAGGAAGGAGATAGATATCAGTACAAGACTAGGCTGAAGGAGGCACCACACGGTGCAAAAGGGACTGAGAGCGCAGGCGCACGGACGTCACTGTGAAGAGACGTCCGTGCTTCCTGCTCCTGTCACCATCGGCAAAAAGCCGATATCTGAAGAACCGGGTAATATTGCTGGCGACTAGCGCTACTAAGCAGCTAGTCGCCAGGTGTGCAATAAGTGAACCTTAAGTTATTGCGGGGTGAAAGTTCACCTTTAAGAGTGTTCTGGCAAAACTTTTAACAGAATTATTCCAGAAGACTGAAAGGTAGCAAACGTAGTACAGCTTCACAAAAAAGGTAGCAGGGAAGAGTCTGGTAACTATAGACCAGTAAGTCTTACATCAATATTGGGAATATTAATGGAGACTATGTTAAAGGGATAGTTATATTTCACAAAAACAGCAGCTCCAATTAATCTTCATAGTACTTGAGCCATAGAGAGTGTTATTTCAATACTGTCAGAGTTGTAGTTCAAGAGTAATTGAATGATAAAGTATCCCCCCCTTCCGCCCCTTTTACCTAGTGTACCACTGCTCACCTCAGATGTGGAATCTGGTTGCTTGACCAGACAGATAAGAGCAAGGGACAATCTTCTTACTGTGAGAACAATGAAAACCCTGCCCCCCCATAACAGGTTTTTCAGCTTTTTCCCTTATCTTAATTGAAGATTGTCCCTCTCTGCAACCTACCTCGGCACCTTCCCTGCTGCTCAGAGCTGAGCAGTGTTACATCAGAAAAGGGGCTGGAAGGGGATACTTTATCATTCAATTACTCTTGAACTACAACTCTGACAGTACTATAACAACACTCTCCATGGCCCAAATACTATGAAGATTAATTGGAGCTGCTTTTATTATGAAACATTAGTATCCTTTTAAAGTAAAGAATTGTTGAATATCTGAATTTGAATGGCTTGCAAGATACCAAATAGCATGGGGTTACAGCAGGGAGATCTTGTCAAACTAACCTTACAGATTGTTTTGACTGGGTAACTAAAATAATAGACCAAGGGGAAGCAGTAGATATAGCTTATCTAGATTTCAATAAAACATTTGACACTGTTCCTCATAGAGGACTCATTAAAAAATTGCAGTGCTTGGGTCTGCATGTAAAATAGTTAAATGGATAATGCAATGGCTGAGCGACATGCGACAGAGGGTGGCAGTCAATGGAGACTATTTGGACAAAAGGAGTATTACTAGTGGGGTACTGCAGGGATCTGTACTAGGGCCCATTCTTTTTAATATTTTTATTAGTGATATTGGAAAAGGACTTAAAGATAAGATATGCCTTTTTACAGATGTTGCAAAGATCTGCTGTAGGGTAGACATTCCAGGGGAATAAGACAAATGACAATTTATTTAGATAAAATATAAGAATGGACTAGAGTATGGCAGCTGCAGTTTAATGTTGATAAATGTAAAATAATGCACTTGGGTCATAAAAATCCAAAGGAAAAATATACTATTAAGTGTACTTTGCTGTCAGAGACAACAGAGGAAAAGGATTTGGGAGTAATTATTTCTAATGACTTAAAGGTAGCAGGCGATGTAATGGGGAATGCAAGCAGGGTGCTGGGTTTTTATAGCTAGGGGCATTAGTAGCAGAAAAAGGGAAGTGGTCATGCCAGTCTACAGATCTCTAGTTAGAGCTCACCTAGAGTATTGTGTACAGTACTGGAGATCCCATCTCCAGAAGGATATAGATACTCTACAGAAAATTCAGAGAAGGGCTACTAAAATGGTGACTGGTTTTACAGGAAAAGACTTATCAGGATAGACAAAATGATCTGAACATGTATAGCTTGGAGGAGAGAAGAGAGAGAGAGAGAGGGGATGTGATAGAAACATTCAAATACATGAAGGGATTCAACAAAGTGCAGGAGGGAAGTACATTTCAAAGGAGTAAACATGCTAGGACAAGAGGTCAAAGTCTAAAACTAGAGGGACACGGGTTTAGATGTAATGTAAGAAAGTTTTACTTCACTGAGAGGGTAGTAGATATGTGGAATAGCCTACCAGCAGAAGTGGTAGACGTTAATACAGTGACAGAATTTAAGCATGCATGGGATAGGCATAAGGCTGTCCTTGACAGAAGAAAAGACCAAGGAGCAAAAATAGGTTTGAGGTTTTTACACTAGAAAAATGGGCAGAATAGATGGGCCGAATGGTTCATATGTGCCATCAAATTCTATATTTCTATGTAGTTAGACAGGAAAATAAATTCTACAATAAGGAAACCAAATAAGTGAAGAAAAAAAAATATTATCTGAAGAGGAGAATTAGTCCTGTCCTCTCCTGCACAAAACGCTTAAAACAAAGCGGGGTTTAAGTAGAACCAGGAGGCAGTCTCCTCCTCCAGAGACCTTTTGTCTCCAAGTGGCCTGCCTCATAGTGGTAGATACTTAATCCCTATGGATATGTATTCCATAATGGATAAAAGCAAAAAAGGGAATTTTTGTGTATTGATCAGTACATCCTTTTCTCTTAGTCCTAGTGGAACACAGGGACCATGGGGTAAAGCATCTTGCTCTAGGAGGCAGGGAATTTGCATAATTAGTTCTCTGGAGAAGGAAACTACCTCTCAGCTCTACTTTACTTCCACGTGCAGCCAGTTTCAAAGTATAGCAAAGGCAGAAAAAAAAGAAATTTAGGGCAGGAAGGTAGCCACCATACCAGAGAATCTAAAGGACACTCCTGCCTCCTCGAAGCACAAACAACGTTTTTCTCCGTGAGGGATTTCCTGTGTTTCACGAGGACTAAGAGAAAAGGATTTATCAGTAAGTATATGAAAAAGAGGATTTTAGTCTTACCTGTTACATTTTTCTCTTAGTCCATATAGCTTACAGGTACAATGGGGAGGTGACAGCTACTCCCAGTAGGCTGGAACAATTCTTCAAGAATTGCTGGGTGGAGCCTCTCCCTTCTTCATAGCAGTCTACCTAGCCACTCCCCTCCAGATAGATTTGAGACAGTAAACCTACTAAACTAGACAGCGATAAGAAGAAGAGGAAAACTCCTCTGAGCATGAACCCAAACGGACTCCCACGTCCAGCAACAGGAGACCCAGCATGGTCCCTTTCAATGGGTCAGAGACCTGTAAGCTATATGGACTGAGAGAAAAGGATTTAACAGGTAAGACTAAAATCCTCTTTTCTCTATCATCCAATATAGCTTACAGGTACCATGGGGATGTACCAATATTAAGCTCATATAGATGGGGAGAAGGAAAACGACCAAGCTCTAGTCCCCATGATACCAAAGTTCCCATGGACTATCCAGGACATGGAACAGCCCAAACTAAAATAGTGTGAACAGACACTGATAAACAATACACAGCACACAAGAACAAGAGCCAACAGGGCTCAACAGTTAAATAGCTATAAGACACTTCCTGCCAAAGCTGGCTTCAGCCGAAGCCAGCACATACACACAATAGTGTTTGGCAAAGGTGTGCAAAGAAGACAAAGTGGCTGCCTTGAACAGCTGATCAGCAGAAGCCTGATTCTTGTAGGCCCAAAAGGCCCCAACAGACCTGGTGGAATGTGCTGTAATATGGAAAGGAACAGGTTTACCTCTGAGCTTGTAAGCCTTGCAGATGGTAAACTTAATCCAAGAGGCAAATAGTCACGTTGGACGCCACTTTACCAGCCCTGGGACCCTCAGGGATGATGAAGCTCCGCACTGTCTGAAAGACAGACAGTGCGGAGCACATAAAACTTAAAGCAGCACACCACATCCAACAAGTGGAGATCCCTCTCCTTGTCAGATTTTGGGTCAGGACAAAAGGAAGGCACAACAATATCCTGATAGATGTAGATCTCAGAGACCACCTTAGGAAGAAATTCCTGGGAGGTACAGAGAACAGCCTTATCCTTGTGAAACACCTAGAAAGGCGGTTTGCAGGACAACGTCTGCAGTTCAGCCACTCTGCAGACAGAGACCACAGCCAAGAGAAAAGTCATCTTCCTTGCCAGAAGGTGTAAAGGAACGGTAGCCAAAGACTCAAAGGGAGGCCGTGCAAGACTCCCAAAACCAGATTATGGTCCCACTGAGGAATGGGAGCCTTATACGCAGGGAAAGCACAAGCAACCCCCTGAAAGAAGACCTTGACATCCGGCAAGGTGGCAATGCATCTTTGAAAGAAGACAGAGAGCTGAGGTCTGCACCTTCAAGGAGCTAAGGCGAAAACCTTTGCTCACTCCATCCTGCAAAACGGAAAGGATAGCCGGGAGATCAGACTCCAGAGAGAACAGATCCCTGTCCACACACCATGCATGGAAACGGACCAAACCCTATGGTAGGCCTTAGATGAGACCAGTTTCCTAACCTGGATCATAGTGGAGACCACTTCCAAAGAATAGCCCTTCTTCCTCAAGATGGAGGCTTCAATCACCATGCCGTCAAATCTAGATGGACCACATCTTCCTTCCATAGGTAACCCTGAAGGAGGAGATCTGGTCTGCGTGACAAAGGAAACAGTTCCTGAGCAGACAATGCCAGCAGTTCTGGGAACCAAGGTTGCCTGTTCCATTAAGAAGTTATAAGGATGACAGACGCCAGTCCATCCAAATCTTCTGCAGCACCCTGGGCAGGAGAGGAAATGGTGGAAAGATGTAGGCCAGATGAAATCACCGGGGAATCAACAGGGTGTCCACAGCAAACTCCAGGGGATCCCACAAGCGCGAGCCAAAGATCTGAACTTTCCTGTTGTCCCTGGTGGCCATCAATTCTATCCAAGGAAGACCCCACTTCTGCACTAGGAGGTCAAAAACGTCCGGGTGGAGTTCCCATTCCCCTGGGCCCACTGTGTGGCAACTGAGGAAGTCTGTTAGAACATTTGCTACGCCTGGGATTTGCACAGCAGAAATGGCCAAAAGAGCCTTGACCTCAAACCAAGCAGAGGAGCTTCTGGTGCCTCCTTGCTTGTTGATGTAAGCTACGGCCATAGCGTTGTCGGACTGGACTCGAACCGCTCATCCCATGAGATAAGAGGACCAATATCTCCGAGCATGAAATATTGCCCTGAGCTCCAAGATGTTTATTGGAAGAAGCGTCTCCTCCAATGACCAATGACCCTGAACACTCAGGCGACCTAGGACTGCACCCCACTCTATCAGGCTGGCATCTGAAGTTCCGGATCCCCCCTGCAAACTCGGATCACAAACCTTTGAAGCTCTCTGGCATGGGCCATCGCATATGGCACCACTTCCATGGTGTATATCATCTTCCCCATCAGAGAGCTTCCTCGCTGGAGATGATGTCCACGTCAGAGCTGAAAACACCTTAGAGGTGAGCTGCTGAACTCAATCCTCAGTCAGATAGACCATACGCCACACACTGTTGAACCAAAGGCCGAGGAATATCAAATTCTGAGAAGGAACTGACACAGACTTGTCCATATTCAGGATCCATCCTTGCTGAAGAAGGCTCTGAGCACATTCCTGAACCTGGTGGTCCAGAAGATCCCGGGAGGGAGCCTTCAAGAGAAGGTCGTCCATGTATGGAATTACTTGAATCCCTTTGGTGGGCAGAAATGCAATCAGTTGCCCCAAGACCCAGGTGAACACCTGAGGAGCCGTGGTAGGGTAAGGCGATGAACTGGAAGTGCCCTAGGCCGTAAGAGAACCTAAGGTCTTTTCTGACTGTCCTGGTGACTTGGGATGTGCAGGTAAGCATCCTGCAGATGCAGAGATGCCAGAAATTCCCCTGCACACATTCTTGCAATGACAAAGTGCAAGGACTCCATTTTGTAGTGAGTTTTGACCACAAATGAATTGAGATCCTTCAAGTCCAGGATAGGACGGCAGCCGCCATCCTTCTTGGGAAGGATGAAGAGGTTGTAATAAAAGCCGGAACCTCTCTCAGGTTGGGGGACAGAGCCAGTACTCCCTTGTCCAAGAGAGCCTGAACCACCCTATTGAAAAGTCTAAGCTTTTCCTGTCCCTGAGGGGAGAGAGAAGAACCTGAAGGGAGGCAGGGATGTAAAGGGAATCCTGTAACCTTTGGAAACCACCTGTAATACCCACTGATCCACAACAGAGCCTGCCCAAGTATTTGAAAATTGATGCAGACGACCCCTACTGGTGTGTGCGGACAAGAGTTCGGCGAAAAGGTTTGGGCTTGGTGGAGGTGTGTTTAGACCTCCGCTAAGGTTTGGGCTTGGGAGGGGGAATTACAGGAAATGAAGGAGAAATTAATGGATGGGGAGGGAAATCACGTGTGGGGCAGACACACACAGGCAGGGACATGCACAGACATTTGGGGGGGGGGGCAGGGGCTCAAATGAAAAAAAGGGCACTTCTCATAATTATTATTATTTTTTTTTTGTTAAAAGGGCACAAGTGCACTTTGGACAAAAAGGGCAGGTGTTCAAGCCCCCTTGGTGTCTATGTGTGCATGTGCCTGCACACAGGGTTACCTTATATTCATCACTCTTCTCTTTTTCATGACCCTAACAGCAAAAGATGGAGGGTCACCTTTTATTTGGGTGCTGCCTCAAAATCGAGCAAATATCACTAATACAATGTAGACTCTAACACATAAGGTTTCAAAACAAATAATCCTGAATATATCCCTTTGTAACCCAGATATTATCTCCAATAGTAATTTCTAGTAAATATATTACCTCTCTCATAAATTATATCTTTGTCATGTAATGCAAACTGCCTAAGAACCCAAAAGGTAAAAGGTTAAAGCTTCTTTATCGTCACTATTAACTTTTAGTAAATACCTAAAAGGCCTTGCAGTGCCATCTCCTTTTGTTCTCGTACCACAGTCAGGCGTTGCCTTTGGAGATTGAATGTCATTTTCTGGTTCTCCAGGAATATTATATGATTTTTTTGAGCTGCAAGAGATCAGAAACAATATCACATGGCTGTACAGTATAATAAAAAAGTCTAAGATCGCATTCCTTCCCCTACCGAAACACACAAATTAAAATATTAAAGGTGAACTATTCACTTGGAATATCTGCCTCTTAATTTGTTTAACAGAAGGACTTACATCTGCATTCATTTATACTTATATACTATGTATTGTAGTTCACTACTAATTGTTTCTATCAGCAATGTGCTAACAACGTGTGCCCCATCAGGTCCATTCAGGTCACTGAAGTCAAATATTTGTTGTGAGGAGGTACAACCTAGAGATGGACCTTAGTAGAGTAATATATATCTAGGAAACTGTAAGATATAATGCAAAAATATATATAGATATGCACAGCTAACTGCTGTTTAAAGGACTCCTAACAAGGTAAATTAACCTGCTAAATTAATAGCCAGGGAACTAACTGCCATTTGGAGTCAGGAAGGATTTTTTTACCCACTTGGGGCTTAACTGGAAATGGCTTCAATGGGTTTTTGTTTGCCTTCCCATACATCAACAAGGGTGTTTACACATGGGCTGGACTTGATGGACACATACCATTTTTCAGCCTCATAAACTGTTATTCCTAGGGTACAATTCCTCTAATAGTGAAGTTACCTGTACACAAAAAAAATATCAGATACAAATAATTTTACACTCACCATCTAAGATTGCTGGCTTTAAGCTTGTTTCCAGTATATCAAGGCGTTTGTATTTATGTATCTACGAATAAATAAAAATATATATACATAACTATAAAGAATTTTAGAAACATATAATCTGACAGCAGATAAGAACCATTCAGCCCATCTACCCATTTTCCTACTGTAAAAATCATCAAACCTTTTTTTGGTCTATCCCATGCATGCTTAAATTCTCTCACTGTATTAACGTCTACCACTTCTGCTGGTAGGCTATTCCACTTATCTACTCTCAGTGAAGTGAAACTTTCTTACATTACATCTAAACCTGTGTCCCCCTAGTTTAAGACTATGGCCATCCTGCACTTTACTGAATCCCTTCATGTATTTGAAAGTTTCTATCATATCCCCTCTCTCTTCTCTCCTCCAAGATATACAGGTTCAGATCCTTTAGTCTATCCTGATATGTCTTTTCCTATAAACCAGTAGCCATTTTAATAGCCCTTCTCTGAAGTATCTCTAGAGCTATATCTACTGCTCTCCCTTGGTCTATTATTTTAGATACCCAGTCAAAAAAATCTATGTGGTTAGTTTGACAAGATCTCCCTGCTGAAAAACCATGCTGTTTGGTATCTTGCAAGCCATTCAAATTCAGATATTCAACAATTCTTTCCTTTAGCATAGTCTCCATTAATTTTCCCACTACTGGCGTAAGACTTACTGGTCTGTAGTTACCAGACTCCTACCTGCTACCTTTTTTGTGAAGCGGTACTACATTTGCTATCTTCCAATCTTCTGGAACTACTCCTGTCGATATAGACTGATTGAATAATTCTGTCAAAGGTTTTGCCAGAACACACAAATTCTTTTAACAACTTTGGGTGTATCCCATCTGGTCCCATTGATTTATATGTTTTTAACTTAGAAAGTTGAAGTAGAACTTCTCCCTCTGTAAACATGCATGTTTCCCATGTCTTGCCATTTCTTTTTTTCTAACAGAGGTCTCTTCCCTTCATCTTCCTCTGTAAAAACTGAACAAAAATATTAATTGAGACAGTCAGCTAACCCTTTATTCTCATCCACATATTTCCATTTTTTGTTTTCAGTCTAACTATTCCTTGTTTCATTTTCCTCCTTTCACTTATATATCTAAAAAATGTTTTATCCCCCTTTTTTATTGACTGTATGTCATATTAGTTTGAAAGATGACACTTTCAAATCATGAACAACACTTACAGCTCAGTTAAAATTTTCCATACATACCAAGCGTAATGCCTCTTCCCAGAGAGCTCCTTCCAAGAGCAACAGAATTGCTTCTTCATAATCCTGAAAATGGAATCACTATTGATTAATGCATTTGCCCTCAATCAGAAACGTAATTATAACAAGGAGTGATTTATTTTACCCATATAAGATGCTTTATTGAAAAGTCATATTGCAAACTTGATTTTTTTACGTGTTTGAGTTTACAGTTTTTGGCAATCCACTTTGTGGTAGTATTTTTGCAATGTACAAAAAGGACCGTAGGAAAATTGATGATGTCACAGCCACCTGCACAACCAATAGGAAAGAGGCAGCCACTGGGCAGTGTCTTCTATTGCAGGAGTCGGGACAGACCTGTATAATTAAGCTTACCTAGAAACACTATCATGAGACTCCAGCATTCTGAGCTAGTTATCAGGTCCCTGGGGACAAGGGGTTATATTCCAGGTGGGTTCCATGATAAACTAGCCCATTCCTCTCCCCATTTTTAACTGTTCAGGAAAAACATTGCCTTTACTTCTTACAATCCAGTCCACTCCCATTAACCCTTTGAGTGCTAGAAGGGTATACAACACATTGCGGCACTGGATACCCTCCTCTGGCACTCAAAAATTAAACCCTGCCCACATTATAACACAAACCCCAGCATTTAGACACTGCCATTCACAGCTCTCTGGGTGGGATGTAGACATCCAGCTTCCCAGGTATGATAGGTCTGTATATTTAAAATGCTCCCAGAGCATTTCCTATGCCAAAACAGGATTTTAGTGACACAGTTAAATCCTTTTCTCTTAGTATATAGAACACAGGAACCATGGGGTAAAACTTCCCTTCTCCAGAGGACACTAAAAAAAGGCAGTGCTTTTGAGGTGGAGGCTCCCTTCTCCCAACCTTTAACCCCCACCCCCCACCGCCTGGGAAAGGAAACACAAGGTTTTTTGTTTTTACTCCACGTGGGAGTCCTGTGTTCCATATGGTACAAGTATTTAATGGTACGTGCTACTCAAATCCTGCTTACTGTTGCATCCAATATAGAAAGCAGAAACCATGGGGATATACCAAAGTACCCATTAAGAGTCCTGGGAGGGAAACGAGAAAAATGATTTTGCCACAGAAAACCAGTATTCCATAAACTTGTTCTTGGTTAATTTGAAAATTGGATATGACCTTAAGCAGGACATCCCACATGAGCAACCCCCCCCGAACAAAGGTCTTAATATAAGATGGGGAATGACTGTAGAAAACGATTTCACACCAGAGGTTTCAGCAGTGACACATGGAACACATTGAATTGTGTATCCACATATTGCGGGGGGAGGTCTAGGGCATAGGCCACAGGGTTCACATGTTGGAGAATTCAGAAAGGCCCCACAAAACGGGGAGCCAGTTTCTGAGAGGGAACACGGAGGAGGAGATTTCTGGAGGACAACCAGACCCTCTCCCTGACCTGTTAAGGAGGGTGCGGGTAGGCGTTTACGATTGGCCTGGAGCTCCTGGGATTGTTATAAATGTTGTAGTGCCTCTTGGACCTGCACCCATGCGGAACGGATCTGCTGGAGATGATCCTCCAGTGCCGGAATCCTCTGGGGAGCAAAAGAATCTGGAATCATGGAGGGCTGATACCCATAATTCACCATGAAGGGGGAGATGCAGGCAGAAGCAGAGACTGCACTGTTAAAAGCAAACTCTGCCCAAGGCAGCAGGTCTGACCAGTTATTCTGATGGTCCGAGATGTAGCAGTGAAGGTATTGCTCCAAGGCCTGATTAGCCCTTTCCACAGCCCCATTCGATTGTGGGTGGTAGGCCAAGGAGAAGGAGAGTTGGATATGTAGTTGCACACAGAAGGCCCTCCAGAATCTCGAGACAAACTGGCTACCCCGGTCGGAAAGTATGACTTTGGGAACCCCGTGTAGCTGATAGACCTCTTTGATAAAGACCATAGCCAACTCTTCAGAGGATGGGAGTTTTTTGAACGGTATGCAGTGGATCATCTTAGAAAATTATCTGACAACCATGAGGATGACTGTGTTACCATTGGACAGAGGGCAGTCGACTATGAAGTCCATGGCAAGGTGTGACCATGGCTTCTCACCACTGGGTATGGGTTGGAGAAGGCCCACTGGAAGGTGACGGGGTGATTTGGTCTGCGCACAGACTGGACAGGCAGCAACAAAGGCAGCAATATTTCTGTTAAGTTCTGGCCAGCAGAAGAGACGGGAAAATGACCTGAGCAGCTGTTTTTTTGCCGGGATGCCCTGCCCTTAGTATTATGGTAGGGTGAAAGTACCTTGGTATGGAGGTTAACAGGTACAAAACAGCGCCCAGAGGGAGTATCAGCAGGTGCATCTACTTGGTACAAGACCACATAATTAAAACAAGAAAAAAATAAGGCCCATTGAGCCTGCCTTGGAGTCAAGCGCTTAGCCTCAGACAGGTACGTGAGGTTTTTATGATCTGTGATGATTAGGACTGGCACTGAAGTTCCCTCGAGCAAATTCCTCCATTCTTTGAGAGTGAGTATTATCGCCAGCAACTCACGGTCACCAATTTCATAGTTGCACTCTGCAGGACTTAGCTTTTTGGAGAAATACCCACACGGGTGCAACTGGCTCTCTTGAGACAGGAGGGTACCTACTCTGGTCTCAGATGCATCAACGTCAAGTACGAATGGTAACTCGGGTGTGCCAAAATGGGTGCTGCGGCAAAATCAGCTTTTAATGACTCGAATGCTTTGATGGCTTCTGGGGGGCCAGTGAGTGGAGTTACAGTCTTTTTTGGTCATGTCAGTAACATGTTTTACAATAGAGGAAAAATTGCAAATACATTTCCTGTAGTAGTAAGCGAACCCTAGGAAACGTTGAAGAGAGTGGAGACCTACGAGTCGCGGCCACTCTAGAAAAGCAGAGCGTTTCTCAGGGCCCTTTGCAAACTCTGGCTCCATCTGCGTGGTGGCTTTCCATGGAGGAGGAATGGATCAGAATGTCGTCTAAGTATACCACTACACATTGCTGGAGCATGTCCCGGAGGACATTGACGGGGGGTACAGGGGTTACTGCTTGGTAGACACAGGGTTAAGCTATTTATCCAGTCAGACAAAAAGATAATAAATTGCATTTATTAGAGACGTCACGGCACACAAACAGAGGACAACAATTACAGGCAAACAAACAGGGGTAAAACATAAAAAATACAAACGTCTGCTGTTCTCTTCTTGATGTGTCAGCAAAGTTGCAGAGATTGCCAGGTGTTACATATAATACTCACAGTCCATTTTAGCTTTAAGCTGGAGTTTACACAGTCCCACTAGAGGCAAGAGTGGGCATCCCACCCACTATACATGTTGCTGGATTACATGAAGGTTCCTTGCATCTTTTAGTCCTGACAGAGGAGTTGGGGAAGGCATCCTTAAGATTATCCCCAGCCAATTTCTTTAGTCTTGGGCCATAGCCACCACAGTTTAGCTTCCTGGCCACAATTCTTCTGGGGGGGGGGGACATCAGGGTGCTTTCTGTGGCTGTAGACATGTTGACTTACAGCCCACAACTGAAAAGGGCACCTGGCCACTACAGTGCTCAATCACTCTAACTCTTCCGGTGAGGGAACTCACCAGTCCAAGTTTCTCCAGTACTCGTTTAGAATGCCCATGGACCCTAGGCCTCCCACCATTCTGGAGAGGCCTTTTCTCCTGGTCTTACATTTTTCAACTCTGTCCTCTCTCACTCTTCTCTCTCTCCTCTTAGGCTTTTTTCTACTCACCCCCTACAGGATCTGATGTCACAGGTACCATCAACCAGGTCTCTTTCTGCTTCGCCTAATGTGAGGGGGAAGATACACACATTCCACACACAGATGTGCCCTACACCCCTCTATCTGACCAACACTGGCTATCTCATAACACAATCTCTGTGGTCAGCTAGACTGGATGGCACCATCCCTCTGTAAATCATACAGATACGGTTGAGCCCTCTGTAATCAATAGAGGGACTCAGTTCTCCACTCTTTCTTCACAAATAAGAATTCGGCCCTGGCGGAAGAGGAGGACTTCTGGATGAACCCCTGGGAAAGCACATCCACAACATACTCCTTCATGGCCTTATTCTCCGTAACAGAAAGAGGGTAGACCCAACCTCGAGGGGGTATGGCACCCGGTTGCAGTTCAATGGTGCAATGGTATCGGAGCTCTTGGTACTCTTTAGGCAGAGAAGAAACGGGAGATGTGGTTAGCGCCTTCACCACTTTCACTAGGCATGTCTTGGAACAATTGGGATACCATGCATGCCTTTGGCCCTTACCCAATTGAACGTGGGATTGTGCTTGTGCAACCACGGATATCCCAGGACCACAGGATAGCGAGGAGAGTGGATCACCTGGAATTGTAGTATTTCGTGATGGAAAGCCCCTACAGCCATAGACAAAGGAGAAGTTTCGTGGGTGACTTGCGGAGGCTGTAGGAGTCTGCCATCAATCGCCTCAATGGCAAGTGGAGTGGTACGAAGCTGCAATGGGATGGAGTGCTTCTGGGCGAAGGCACTGTTGATAAGGAGGCCTGCTGCTCCAGAGTCAATGAGTGCCTCTGTAATAATGGAATTCTTGCCCGAAGACAGTCCAACACAGACTACTGGTTTATCCTTATGGATAGCAGGGGACGCCGAGACGGCGTCTAAGGTCTGTCCCGCTATAGAGCCTTAGGTGTGGACGTTTCCCCGAACATGTGGGTCAAGTTCGCAGTAGGTGCCCTGCCTTACGGCAGTAAAGGCACAGGCCCTAGCTCCTCCTAAAGGCCCTCTCCTCAACCGAAAGGCAAGTGAACCCAAGTTGCATGGGCTACACATTGCCTGAGGTCTCAAGACTAGGAGACGCGGGTGGAGAAGGAGACATGGGTGGGGACGAAAAGCTTGGGGCTAAATGGATGGGAGTCAATCATGATGCAATATGAGACCAGTTCCTCTAAATCTCTGGGGAGGTTCCGGGCTGCAATCTCATCTTTAACCGTATCCGAGAGACCATTAGAGAAAGCAGCCATGAGAGCCTCATTATTCCAATCAACCTCGGCTGCCAGGGTATGAAACTCGATGGCATAATCCAAAACCGTCTTTGTAACGTGCCGGATGGACATTAGTTGCTTGGCACCCGAAGTATAGCGGGCCGGATGCTACAAACTCAGGGTAATTGTATACTATAGGTTTCTGCGTCTCCCAAAGGGGATTAGCCCAATCAAAGGCCCTGTCATAGAGTAAGGAAATCACAAGGCCCACCCTACTCCTATCAGATGGGCCTGTGGTACCATCTCCAGATAGATACTGATCTGGTTCAGGAAACCTCTGCACTGGTTAGGGCCGCCCCCATGACACTGGGGAAGCGGGGCGGACCCAGTCATGCCTCTAGCAATATTGGAATCACCCACAGCAGCCAAGCTGCAGAAGCTATAGGGGCAGCCTGTGCCGGGGGTTGCTGAGGTGGTGAAGCCAGGTACGCAGTACGGAACAACAAAGTCTGGAGGGCTAACGCTAACTGGTGAATGTACTGGTCTATCTGGTCCAGCCTGGTAAAAATGTTTGGTGGATTGCCTGCGCCTCCTGGGTTCATGGCCCTTGTGTAATGTTAGGGACCAGGAACCAGACAGACACAAAAATGTAAAATGCAAAACACCTTTATTAAAGTAACCAAAACAAACAAAGCAAAATGGTGGTCCAGGAGCATAAACCAAAAGCCGGGGTCAGGAACCAAGACGGGTACTCACACAAGCTGGTGTCAGGAATACGGAGGTCAGCAATGTCAGGAACCAGCCAGGTGTTAGGAGCCAGAAGGGACATCAGAGGAAACCAGGTCATACACGGAGCACAGGAGAATGCAATTGCAGCCATAAACAAACACAAGGGCAAGGAGGAAACGAGCCTAGTTGCTTTAAATAGCCTGGAAGGAGTTGGCTGATAACAGTCAGGTGAGTAACCATGGAAACAGAGAGGTCAAGGCAGTTCTTTAATCATCAGCTTACACAGGGAAGGAAAGGCAGCAGTAGTCAACAGCAGAGTGTCAGACCAGCTCAGCCAAACCATGACAATGACAAGATAATCTGAACTTCAAACATCAGATGTTTCCTAAAGTTGCTGGAAGAGGGCGTCTTCGAACCCGGTACGGATGAAATAGTAAAGATAAACTGGCTACAGAATAAAGCCCAACAAGATTGACTTTAATCTTTTGGCATTTCTGAGATAATTAAGGATATGGTGATAAAATTGTTATTGGTGTAACAACACCCTCTAGCATGCAACTCCATTCCTCCAAGGCCATCTTGTTTGCAAGAAGTTCGCAGTTACCCGCATAAAAACTTCTCCTGGATGACGAGAACTTCTTTGAAAAGATTATATATATATATATATAATACACACCATCACTCACTCTGGGTGCTGATCCTGGTGGAAACCAAAGATGATCATGCAGAAAAGGATGATACAAACAACAAAAAGAAGTATTGGCTCAGAGGTGGGACATAGAAATTTCATATTTCCACCAAGTGACCAACAAAGAGATCAGGTCTGTGTCTGAGAAGCCCAAAAAAACTCTGTGTACTAAGATATAACTTTTACTTCAAATAATTAAAATATATAAAGTAATATTCTATCTGTACGTGTAGTATAATAAAGGATTACATAAAACATGTGAGTGATATAATAATCACCAACATATTAAAAACGAGTGGGTCAGTCACAGTAATATCAAGGTGTCAACCCTGATTAGTATAATAACATGTATCACCAAGTCATTCCTCTAACATATCTCAACTCACACCTGTCAGTATCAGCATACACATTGAGAGCAAAAGCCTAATGTGTGTTGTGTAATGTGTACTGCAAGAGATCAAAGAGATTTTACCTCAGGAAAGATTTCTAATTAATCTTAATTAATAATTACTAAAATTAAGACAACGAGAATCCTTTTGGATATATGAGCTGGGCACATTGCATCCTAAGGGCCTTAATGTAGAATTTGACTTCGCATCATTTTTATAATCTCAGTACACATTCTTTTCATTTACCAACCGGTTTGATTTTCACATTTCCTCTTCATCTAATTACACACACTATCACTCTATCTTCACTCAGCACACATCACATTTTCATTCACCCACACACGTTTTACATAACCAGAGTCTTCATCACTTATTTTACATTCCATATTGCATCACACATCTTATTCCCTTTATTCCTCAACATATTCCCACTACCATCTTTCTCTTGTCTCACCTATTTTGTTTCTTCACATCAATACTGGACATGCATTTCGCTAATTCAAGCTCTTTGGATGAGCTGTGAGTTTTTCTTCCTCTCTGGGTGCTCTGATTAAAAATTACGTTCTGACCGTAAATAAATTTTGTTTATCTTTAAACCGTTCCCAATAGCCAATTTGGCTCTGACAAATCCTTCCTCCAATACTTCGGCCAGATAATCAAATACACACACAGTGTGAGATGAATTGTTGGGAATTTTGGGGAATTTCATTACCAAAACTACCCTGTTTGTCTATTGTAATTTTTTCAATGTAATTGAAAATATATGTCACAATTCAGTGTTGCCGTTTTATCGCATACAACACTTTATAGCGAATCCATCAAGTAGATTCTTAAACAAACACAAACGCTTTCTATCCCCACACACCTTCACTTTTTTCTTCACCCCCGCATATTTTTTCCACTCAATTCTTAACACACTCCTCTCATACCTCCATAGCATCCCATATCTTCATTACATCAACGAATCACTCACACAAACCTTTGTTTCACATCACACCACAAGTTCACTTCTTGTTCTGCAGAATTCACGGCACCAACACTAAGGTCCTGCAGAATTCACGGTATAAACACCAAGGTTACTATGTTGCACTATCAGACACCAAGTCATTTATCCTCGCAACTCTTATTTCATTCATACTCACATTACCTTTATTCAATCCATCACAGATCAATGCACACACACATCTTTTTATTATTATATAGCATTCCCCTCATTAAGATCCATTACATTACTTTTACTTTACAATTGGTGATTTTTGTTTTCCACAAACAGGCGGCATTGAACGGTGACAATATATCGTTTGCTAAAATTCCATGGTACCATATTCTTTATATCTCCTTCTTAATTTTTATTATGAATCATTTTATTAGAATAAGGTTTTAGACTTCTTTAGACTGTTTTCAAATTCAGTGTGTCACAATATAATGCTTTTATTTATGGTTTATTCCTCATTTTGGGACTAATTTTAATAACAAGTACATTCAACAGACAAATACAACTGTTTTTAATTCCACTTTTATTTTCACCAGTACTATTTTTATATACATTTACTAGTTGAACAGCCCGTTACACGGGCCACAGTGCCTCTGGCAGCCGGTCGCGGGGCAGTCACACGCAGTGGAGACTGCCCGCGCCTCGGCTGATACAGAGCTGGACGCTCCTTCGGAGCGCCCAGCTCTGTATCAGCCGCGGCATGGGCAGTCTCTACTGCGCATGACTGCCGCATGCGCAGCAGTGTCTACTGCGCATGTCGGGCGTTACACACAACTTGGCGAATTATTATATAGGATATTACGGATATGATTGTTCCAATGTTTTTATGTATAATTATTTGGTTTTTATTGCATGTACCCCTTGACCCCGAAAAAACTATTTATAGTAGCGAGTATTCTCCCAGCTTCTCTCTATACGCTCTGGAAAAAGCAGACAGTAAGCCTGCGAAAACGTTTGAGCCACTTTGACACTTACTCGAGGACAGGTCCAATTCATGCCCCCTGTGAGTTTCCCCGCCCTGCCCCCATCATCAGTTGATCCACGAAACTGAAGGATAGAATCCACCTCTGCACGAGGTTTGACCATCACTATCGGCGAAACGCCAAAATTTCTTCATCTTTAGAAGAAATCACCTTCTTCAACGTCCATAAGGCGAATTAGACTGGAATTATACAACTTTCCACATTGGAGCCAACTGGCGAGAGTACACCTGGGAGGCGGGTGCTTCGAGTGGACACAGCTCGATGGCTATACGGGACAGGACCTGCTATACGCTATAAGCCCAAGTAGGGCTCCTGTAAGTGCAATCATTTGTTTTTATACTTCTCCATTGTAATAAATACTAAAGTCTCATGCGCTGTTTTTGAGGTTCTTCCAGACCAATTTCAAAACTAATCAGACATCAAAGGAATACACCATCAAACAATTTGTAAACTGTATCTCACAAAGGGTTATTTATCAATTAAATTGTATCTGTGGTGCTCAGTACATTGGCAAAACTAAAAGAGAGCTTAGAAGAAGAATACTAGAGCATATGGGAGATATACAAAACAAACGTGAGAAACCAGTAGCCATACATGTTAATGAAAAACATGATGGTGATTTATCAGTACTGACATTTATGGGCATTGAAAAACTTACCTTAAATCAATGAAAAGGTAATATGGATGACTTGCTTTTGAAAAAGGAGGCTAAATGGATATACTTGCTAAAGACAAGAACACCATTTGGCCTCGATGAATGATTTACCTTCTGGCCATTTATTAAGGAATGATCATCATACAAAAGAAACCTTTTTTTTTTATAATGAGGCCTCTAGTTACATTACAAGACATCCATCAGGATTCACAATTATATGATTAGAGACTTTGTGGTTCTAGATATCAAAATATATATACCTTCAATTAATATGGTTTAATTTCCGTCTTGTTCTGGATAAACTAAATATTTATCTTTAGTGGATTTAAATACTGCGCTCGAAAAATAATGTAGATGAAAACTATAGGTTACGTTATTTTTTATCACTATAAGTATTTTATATCTACCTTAAAACAAAAGGGTATAATGTGATATTTTACTTTTTGGAAAAAGGGTATTGATATATGTATGGCTATAATTATACTGATTTGTGGCTATATATTGATATTTAACATGAAAAACGGGCTTTGACAACTAGCCTCATTAATGATATAATTTTAACGGAACATGAATGTCCATATATATCTAATTATCACTGTATCATCTACAATAGTGGTATAATATTGACAGTATCTACTTTTTATAGATCTTTTGATTATAGTAACTAGACCTAGAACGTTGCATAGTTTAGAACCTAACATGAGCTAAGATCGTAGATGATTGTATCAATATTGTATGCTGGAGAGTAACAACTAATACTAATTTATTGGATTTATTCCTTTAGATATAGCCAGGTTTAAACAGATAGCCACATGAGATAATGAACTACTAGAAAATGGTGGATATCCATACATTTTATGTTATGCTTGATTTCCTATACACATTTTCTCCGAAGTTTATTAGGACTGGCCGCTAATTCTAATAAAAAATATATTAGAAAAATCATCAAGATGATATCTCTCTGATGGTTAAAATATTGGATGTATTATAAATAGCTGGTAACAAATGAGATGAATGATTCTCTTTAATTGACAGGATTACCTGCCCAATCAAATTAAGACTAATTGTTTGAAATGGAAGCCCCGTCAATTGACGTCACACTACCTAGCCCTTATACCTGGGCTATTTAATTTGGTGTACACCAATGATCGGTAACACACTTTGTCCCTGATGAAGCCGTGATCTGGAACGGCGAAATGCGTTGGGCGGTGTGGGGGACACAGTACTCAGTGATACTAAATCACCCTTTGTATAAACTTAAGTCTTTCTTCTTCCATTTAACTTTGTATCCCTTTGTACTAAATTAGGGATTAGAGCGGTTTGCCGAGTGCTGGCACATCTAAGCACGGCTCTAGGGTTTCCGACTATACTTTTCTGTCTTCCTTTTCTTTTATTCTCTGAGATACAAAAAAACAAGTTATATATAACTACTAAACATTATCTTTGCGTTTTCCGTAAATTGAACAGATAGGCATACAAATTACCTGGGGAGTAAAGGAGCTTAAATACCTTATCTCTAACAATAGTGCCTGCAATCATTATTGCTTTATTCTGTTCCACGAAGATCAACATGTATGTACCTATGGGACTGTTGAATTGAGGGGATTTTGCCTTAAAAACTTATGTTGAAGTATTAACCCCTAGTCTATGAGAGAGACTCTCAGCGCTATTACTATATGCCAGGTTTATTTGAACACAGCTATTGGATACATTACTCTGATCACCTGCAGCACAATTTGCGATTTGATATTAAAAGGGACAGACTTACAATTTATCTCTTTTATATATTGTCTAATTTAGTGATTTGATTTATACTTAATAGTTGATCGCACCCTTTACGAGCTGGAAATTTATCACGGCTTGCAATACACATTAGGCTTTTGCTCTCGATGTGTATGCTGATACTAACAGGTGTGATTTGAAATATGTTAGAGGAATGACTTGGTGATACATATTATTATACTAATCAGGGTTGACACCTTGATCTTACTGTGATTGACCCACTCGTTGTTTTTAATATGTTGGTGATTATTATATCACTCACATGTTTTATATAATCCTTTATTATACTACACGTACGGATAGGATATTACTTTATATATTTTAATTGTTTGAAGTAAAAGTTATATTTTAGTACACTGAGTTTTTCTGGGCTTCTCAGACACAGAACTGATCTTTTTGTTGGTCAGTTGGTGGAAATATGAAATTTCTATGTCCCACCTCTGAGCCAATACTTCTTTTTGTTGTTTGTTACTAATAGTTAAGATTTGTTGTGTCAAACTATAATTTTCGCTGAGGTATTGTTACAAGAAAAGGATGATAGCCAGCACTCCAAGGACTCAAGAATCAAAAGAAGCTTTATGGTGAAATGTAAACATTTAAACGTGCCAGTGGACATTTTCCTCAGGACTAGTGTTTATGTTACCCATTCTAACATATGGTGTAATAACAGAAAATTGTCTTATAGTTGTCCATAAGTATAGGAATATCTAGCATACATACAAGTACAAAACAAATGTGTAACCATGTGGGGAAATGACTAAAATACAAGTCCATTGCAATGTAACAATGGCAGATTTCATGAATTAATTCAGCACTCTATTATAGAGGGTTCAAAAGTCCACATCACCCCCTCTAATGTTCAGAGAGGGAAGTGCTAGTTACCATGATTAAATTAAGCAAACAGAGTCAAAGGAGACCACAGGGATAGATCTCAACAATAGCAGCAGATTCATGAATGGAGTGATATACATCTGGGGAATGAAAGGACTGTCAAAACTAACACTGACCACCATATAATACTGTATAACAACTGTAAAATCCCACAGACCACCTGATGACACACACACACACACACGTGCAGAGTGACAAAGTTAGGGCAGCCAAGGAAGACCTACACAGAGGTACAAATAAGGTTTAGGGACACACAAGAGCCTGTTTTGAGGCAAAGATCGTATACCCACCATTTACTGAGCGGCAAACAGAACCTAGGAGATGTAGAGGCTAATCACATCTCCTGGTCTATATAAAACCAGCTGAAGGAGACAGGGCTAAAAAAAATGGTGGTCCCACAGTTGTGTATCGTCTGACCTTAAAAGTGGTGGCGCCGAGGTTGTCAGAGTGCCCACTTTAGTGGCCAAACTGGAATATCCTGTGCAAAGAAGTGCCATGACATAGACAGACATATAACAGCCCTAATGAACCAACAAGCCATATGCAGATAGGCTGACTTGCTCCCAGAGATGCTCACTGGTGCGAGCTATATTCAAGACTATATGCTGTTCACAGCAGTGTGTGTAGAAAGGGTAGTGTTGATGTGCCAGTCTGATAGTCTATAAGGCACAAGAGACAATAGCTCGTTCAAGGTGGTATCAAGGTGGTATATCCAATATTCTTCTCATTTTAGTAGTCTCTTGTTCCTATCACCTCCCTTGGATAGGGTGGGAATCTGGAGGTTTTAATGCCGACCAAGCTATGTCCTTTATCTAGCCAAAGTCTGAATGTCCTTGCTGAGTGCTTATCTAATACTGCACATTTGATTTGCCATTCTTTCTTGGAACATCTAGCTGATGTAATATAATCCACAGGAACATATAACAAAGTATACTACAAAGTCAGTAGTACAAGCAAGTCTTTGCTGTATCTTAATCTTGGTATTTTTGTGTAGATGCCTAAATACTGATCCAGCGATCATGGAGTTACATGTGGTACAGTTAATGCATCCTATACACCCAGATTTGGGTTTAGTGAAGCATTTACCCTTTGTGTCTGTTCTGTTTACAGGTATTCTGTGTTGTCTCCCTGTAATGTCAGTCTTGACTAGAATGACTCTTGTCCTGAAGAAAATGTACATTGGCACACTGAAAATCTGACACTTCACAATAAAGCTTCATTTTGATTCTGAAGTCTTGTGAGTGTTGGCTATCATCCTTTTCTGTGTGTATTTCTAAAAAAAAATTATATATGTGGTCCATATAAAATGGTGCAACTGGAGAACATTGGGGGTGCTAAAAGAGGACTTTTCTCTTAGTCCATACAGGTTACTGGTAACTCTGGGAGGCAATCCGCTCCTTTAAGTAAGCAAGATCATTTCTCTAAATGTATGCAGTGAGTGGAGCCTCCCTTCCCTCCTTGGCTGCAGCTAGCCAACCAGCTCCAGAATGATTTGAGACACTAACTAGGACTAGATAGTAGAAGGGAAGAAGACTCCTGTGAGCATGACCCAGAAGGACCCCCACGTTCTGCCACAGGAGAGCCAAGCATGGTCTCTTGACAGGGTGGGAGACCAGTAACCTGTATGAACTAAGAGAAAAGGATTTAACAGGTAAGACTAAAATCCTCTTTTCTCTGTCGTCCAATACAGGTTACTGGTAACTCTGGGATGTCCAACCATTGAGTTCCCCAGAGGTGCGAAGAAGGCAAGGACCAGACGCAAGGCCCCCAAAGTCACCAGTGCAGCTATGGACCAACAGGTCAGAGATAGCCCAACAAAACTGAAGTGTCAACAGACACTGAACAGGGTAAAAACACCCCAGGAACTGATGCACAGCACACTGAACTAGAGCCAACAGGACTCAACAGTAAGGAAACACCAAGAACCTAAGAAGAAAAAGATCCCAGACAGGCAAAACTGCTTCCAGGAAATTCCTCCCAAAGCTGGCATCAGCCGAAGCTAGCACATTCACACAGTAGTGCTTCGAAAAGGTGTGCAAAGAGGACCAAGTGGCTGCCCGGCACAGGTGATCAGCAGAAGCTTGATTCTTATAGGCCCAAGAGGCCCCAATGGACCTGGTGGAATGAGGCGTGACCCGAAAGGGAACATGCTTATTCCTCAACTCGTAGGCCCTACGAATAGTTGACTTGATCCATGACGCAATAGTCACTTTGGACGCCGGTCTACCTGCCCTTGGACCCTCAGGAATAACGAACAGAGCGTCTGGTTTCCTGACAGATTCAGTGCGATGGACATAAAACTTGAAACAACGCACCACATCCAACAAGTGGAGATCTCTCTCCTTGTCAGAGGAGGGGTTAGGGCTGAAAGAGGGCACCACAATCTCCTGATTGATGTGAAACCGGAGACCACCTTGGGAAGAATCTCCTTGGAGGTGAGAAGCACCGCCTTATCCTTGTGAAACACCAGATATTGTGGTTTACAGGAAAGAGCTTACAACTCCGCGACACGGCGAACAGACACTATCGCCAGGAGAAAGGCCATTTTCCACATCAAGAGACGTAGAGGAATAGTAGCCAAAGATTCAAAGGGAGGGCATTGAAGAACGGCCAAGACAAATTAAGATCCCACTGAGGAGCAGCACTCCGGAAGGCAGGACGAACATAAGCAACTCTGTGGAAGAAAACCTTGACATCAGGAAGGACAGTGATGCACTTCTGAAAGAAGACAGAAAGCGCAGAAGTCTGAACCTTAAGAGAACTCAAACTGAGTCCCTGATCCACGCCATCCTGCAGAAAGGCCAGGACAGTAGGTAGATCAAAATCAAAGAATAGATCCCTGTCAGCACACTAAGACACAAAAGTCGACCAGACACGTGATAGATCTAGGAAGAAACAGGCTTACGGGCACTAAGCAGGCTTACTAGTCACCACAGCAGAAGAAAAACCTTTCTTCTTTAAAATCGAGGATTCAACCTCCAGGCCGTCAAATTCAGCCGATGAACATCTTCCTTCCACAGGTAACCCTGCAGAAGAAGATCCATACAGGAGGGGAACGGAAAGGGCTCTGCCACAGACAGAGCCAGAAGCTCCAGAAACCAGGATTGAGGAGGACAATACGGAGCAATCAGGATGACCGGGCAACATTCCTTCTTCAATTTCCATAACACCTTTGTCAACATGGGAAAGGGAGGAATGATGTAAGCCAGAGGGAATATCCAAGGGATGGACATCGCATCTACAGCTAGAGAGTCTCTCCACCGAGAGCAGAACAGCAGAACTTTCCTCTGAACAACGAGCTGGAACACCTGGGGGTGTAACTCCCACTCTCCGCTGCCCGCTGTGTGACGGCTGAGGAAGTCTGCCATGATGTTGTCTACGCCTGGAATGTGCACTGCGGATATGGCAGGAACATGATCCTCTGCCCAGGACAAAATAGCCTTGACCTCTAACCAAGCAGTGAGACTTCTTGTTCCGCCTTGCTTGTTGATGTAGGCCACTGCTGTGGCATTGTCAGACTCCACTTGAACTGGACAGTCTTCCAGCTGAGACACCCAATGACGCAGGGCATGAAATATCGCCCGAAGCTCCAAGATGTTGATTGGAAGGAGGGACTCCTCCATGGACCATTTCTCCTGAGTGTTGAATCGACCAAGGACAGCTCCCCAGCCCGAGAGGCTGGCATCCATCGTCACAGTGGTCCAATAGGGAATCAGAAATTATCTCCCCTTCAGCAGGTTGAAAAGGTCCAGCCACCATTCCAAGCTCAGTTCCACATGAAGAGGAAGGGAAATGGACATCCTCTGATCATCTGGCCGAGTCTTTCACACCTGGATCACAAACCTCTGGAGTTCCCTGGTGTGCTCCATGGCAAATGGGACCGCTTCTATCGTGGATATGAACTTCCCCAACAGAGAAGACAGCTTCTGAACTGGATCCTGAGACAGAATCTCTGAAACCCTGTGGGCGATCTGGTGAGCCACCTCATCCGGGAGGAACACTATGCTCCTCTGAGCATCGAAGAGAAGACCCAGAAAGACCAGTTGCTGGGATGGGACAAGATCCGACTTGTCCAAGTTGATGATCCATCCGTGATGGATGAGAGCTTGGATGCAGGTCTGAACCTGCTGATGAAGAAGGTCCGCAGAGGTGGCCTTCTAAAGCACGTCGTCCATGTAAGGAGTCACTCTGATGCCATCCCGGTGGAGGACGGATATCAAGGCCCCCAGAATCCGTTGGAAAACCTGAGGAGCCGCCGTCAGACCAAACGGAAGAGCTGAGAACGGAAAATGTCCTCTGTCGCAGGCAAACCAAAGGTACTGCCTGCTCTCCGGATGAATTGAGATATGTAAATAAGCATCCTGTAGATCCAGAGAAGCAAGGAACTCCCCCGGAGACATGGCAGCAATCACTGTACTCCGATTCCTGGCGATAGTGAGTCCTGGTCACAAAGGAGTTTAGATCCTTCAAATCCAAAAAAGGGCGACATCTGCCGTCCTTTTTGGAGACCACAAAGCTGTTCAAATAGAACCCTGAACCCCTGTCTGGAAGAGGCACTGGCTCCAGGACATCCTTGTCCAGTAGAGCCTGAACAGCACTGTCGAACAGACGACGTTTCTTGGTACCCTGAGGAGTATGAGAAAGACGAAAGCGAAGGGGAGGAAGAGAATAGAAAGGGATCCTGTATCCTTCTTTCACCACCTGTAAAACCCATGGGTCTGACACAGAATCCTCCCAAATGCTGTGAAAGAGTCGCAGACGACCACCCACAGCAGGATGCGGACCTGGGTGCGGCGAGTCATGCCGAGGCAATCTTGGAAGCCTTGGGATTGGAGGAGACCTTGGGCTTCCATTGCTGTTTGGGCTTGGAGGAGGTACGTGGAAGCTGAGGGAACCGCCTGGTTCGTCGGACGTGTCTCATTCTGAAATTAATGAAAAGAGAGAAATTTACTAACCGATATTTCCTTTTCTTCTGTGTATCTCCACGTCACAAGGAAGAATGGGATTTATCTCCTTCCTTCAGCTGGTAGGACCGTCTAAATTAATTTAAATAGTTAGCTCCCCCACTGTCTTCAGTTGCACTTTTGTCCAAGCTGCAAAATACAATAAAAAATACTATAAAGTTAAGGGTGGGTGTGACGTGGAGATACACAGAAGAAAAGGAAATATCGGTTAGTAAATTTCTCTCTTTCTTCTGTGTACTCCCCGTCACAAGGAAGTATGGGAACTTCCCAAGCCAAACTTTAGGGAGGGAAATCCACATAAATCCATGCATATATGAAAAACACATAGAACATATGAAATGAGCATGACTGCATGAACATATGACGAAATGAAGTTGAATTTACATGAGATGTAGAAAAAAACAAGAAAAAAAAAAAAAAAAAAGGAGCATATCCTACCCGTTACTGAGGGATTATTGCTTGGAGCACACCACGCCCAAATCTAGCATCAGAAGAGGCGCTGATGTCTAGTTTGTAATGCTTTATAAACGTGGAAACAGAAGTCCATGTCACTGCTCTGCAGATCTCATCTGGAGAGGCATTTGCTTTAGTAGCCCAAGATGTAGCCATGGCTCTAGTTGAATGAGCCTTCACTTTTAGTGGAGGTTCAAGTTTCGCCTCTTTATAGTCTGTGATGATAAATTGCCTAATCCATCTGGCTACTGATTGTCTAGAAGCTGACAAACACTTTCTCTTACCTAGGAATTGGATAAATAAGTTATCTGATTTCCTAAATTCCTACATTCTATTCAGGTAAATAGAAATACACCTGGCTAGATCCAAAGAATGGAGCCTCTTTTCCTTTTCACACCTAGGGGAAGAACAAAAAGAAGGCAATACTATCGCCTGATTTAAATGAAAATCTGAGATTACTTTTCCTCTAAAGGAGGACCTCATTCTAAGAACAACCCTATCCTGATGAAAAGATAAGTAAGGGGCTTTACAAGAAAGGGACTGTAGTTCATTAACCCGTCTAGCAGACGTGATGGCTGTTAAAAAGACAGTTTTCCATGAGAGATGTCTTAGGGAAATTGATTCTAAAGGCTCAAACAAAGGGGAATCCACTAGTTGAGATAGTACAATATTGAGATCCCATGCTGGAATAACTTCTCTTATTCTGGGACGAACCTTCTCTATGGCCTTAACGAACCTCTTGATTAAGTCATCTTCTGCCCCATGCTTGGATAGGACAGCCGAGAGGGCCGAGATCTGCACCTTCAGAGATGCCGGACTTAGGCCTAAATCAAAACCGCATTGTAAGAAATCTAACAGAACAGGAGCTGTAACTTGATCCCTGTGAATGTTATTCTTTATGCACCATCTTCTGAACGTTTTCCAAACTCTGTCATATATCTTAAGGGTGGATTTTTTTATGTCCTGAAATGATGGTATCAGCCACCCTCCTAGAGATGCCTTGCTGTTTTAAGTTTTGCCACTCAGTCTCCAGGTGGAAAAAATTTGGATGAGGATGTAGCAGAGGTCCCTGTGATAGTAGGTCCACTCTGTTCAGCAATGGCCAAGGATCTTGGACTGACATGTTGACTAGTTCCGAGTACCATGAGCGCCTGGGCCATCTTGGGGCAATTACTATGACCTCCGCTCTGTCTGTTTTCACTTTCCTGAGAACCTCTCTGATTAAAGGAATAGGTGGGAAAATGTACGCCAGAGTATCCTGGCCCAATGCCCTCTTTGTCTTCCATCTGGACAAAAATTTCTGGCATTTTGTGTTCTCCAAACTGGCCATTAGATCCACCTCTGGCATTCCCCATCTGCGGGTTATCTGCTGAAATACCTGTTGAATCCTGTTCCTGCTCAGGTAGTCCGCCTGAATATTCTGACTGCCTGCTATGTGTGAAGCTGAGATGGTCAATATGTTTCTTTCTGCCCAATGCATGATTTTTGCGAGTTCCCTGTTCAGATCTGGACTCCTTGTTCCTTCTTGTTTCTTCAAATACATGACGGTCGTCATGTTGTCCGATCTGATGTGGACAGCCTTGTTTTTTAGGTACGTCTGGAAGCATCTTAGTGCATGATCTACGGCTCGCAGCTCTAAAACATTTATGTGCAGATTTTTCTCTTTTGTGGACCAAGTCCCTTGGGCGGTGACGGACCTGTATACTGCTCCCCATCCTCGGGGACTGGCATCCATGGTAACTATTTCCCACTCTGGATCTGTGATAGAAGCTCCCTTTTGAATATTTCTTCTTTTTGTCCACCAAAGTAGGTCGTGCCGCACTCCTGCTGACAGATAAACGTGCTGAAGAGGATCTGGATGGTATCTGCTCCAATATCTTAGGAAATGGGATTGGAGGTGCCTTGAATGGAATCTTGACCAAGGGATTACCTGGATGGCTGACATCATTATCCCCAGGCATCTCATAAATATGTGAGCTGCATGACTTTTCTTCTTTATGAATTTCAATACTATCTTTATTATCTTTGATATTCTCTCTTCCGAGAGAGTGATCATGCTCTCTTTTGTGTTGATCCTCATTTCTAAGTATGCCAGATCCTGTGATGGAGTCAGATGGCTCTTTTGAGAGTTGATGATCCAGCCCAAATGCTGAAGTTGATTTACCACTATCTGGGTGTTTGTGTAGGCCTGATCGTCCGTCTGTGCTATAATCAGAAGGTCGTCTAAGTAGGGTATTATGGAGACTCCTTTTTCTCTGATGGAAATGCCTGTCCTCTACTGCAAACCTTAAAAACTTTTGATGCTCTCTTCTGACTGGGATGTGATAGTAAGCATCTTGCAAGTCCACCTTTGTTAGGAAGTTGCCTGGTAATACTGATCTCATAACGGAGCTTACTGATTCCATTCTGAAGGACTTCTGTATCAATAGGGTATTCAGATCCTTGAGATCCAGAATGGTCCTCCAGGAACCTGAAGTCTTGGGTACTGTAAACAAAACTGAATAGATTCCTGAATACCTTTGAATCTCTGGGACTTCCTGTATTACCTTCTTTGATAACAGATTTTCTATCTCCTGTTTCCATGCTCTTTGCTTCCTTATGTTCCTTGGAGCGCTTGACTTCTTGAAGACATGAAACATTGGGGTCTTTTTGAATGGGAGTAGGTATCCCATCTCCAGGATGTTCTGGACCCAGCTGTCTGACGTTGTCCAGTTGGGATGAAATCTTAGCAAGCAACCCCCCACCTGCTCTGGAGATGGCACCCACTGACCTTCAGAATTCTTTCTTGAAATGCATATGTTTCTTGAGATAGTCCTTACGGAATCCACCTCTGGCTTGCTGGCCCGTCTGTCTCTTTTGATCAAATGCTCTAGGTTGATATCTTCTGGTATCCGAAAAGGACTGAGATCTAGATTTGAATGAAGATGATCTGTGAGGGGATGCTCTCCTTCTCCTTTCCTGTGGCAAAAAGGTACTCTTTCCCCGATATCTTCTTTATTAGATCCTCCAATTCTTCTCCAAAAAGCCTATCACCCTCATAGGGAAGGTTGACTAATTTATTTTTAGAAGTATCATCTGCTCCCCAGGGCTTAAGCCAAAGCGCCTGCCTGGAAGATACTGATAAGGCTGAAGACGTATCCCCTAACTTGATGGAATCCATGGAGACATAGCAGATAAAATGATTAGCTTCCTTGATGGCAGATACTTCTCTCGCAAATTTGGACCTAGAGGTGCCTGACCTTATGCTCTCCTCAAGGCTGGAGAGCCAAATTTTAATTGCTCTAGACACACAGGCGAGGGCTGTGGCAATTTGCATATTGCTGCCTATCAAGGAAAACGGTCTCTTAAGAGCGGATTCTAATCTCCTGTCCATGGGGTCCCTGAGGGAAGAACCATCCTCTAAAGGAATGGTAGTATGTCTGACTAGTGTAGAAACAGCTGCATCTACTCTAGGGAGGGACACCCAATCCTTTATCTTATCTGGCTCTACAGGATACATTTTAGTGAATCTCTTAGTGACAGAAGACCTCTTTTCTACCTTACTCCATTCAGAGAAAACCATCTCTGAAATGGATTGATGAACTGGAAAACCGGGAGAGGATTTTTTATTACCTACAAAAGCCGCATCCAGGATATTTAATGTAATGGATCCTACCTGTTACTTGAGCCCTTGTCTGGACCTCAAACTATTTATCCAAAGACTATGTACATTTATTACTGTTTGGACTCTGTGCTGTGCCTTGGCGTACAACCTGGCCAGCTATTCCCTAAGAGAAAGACTTAAATTCATAGACTTTGGATCATATACTATGTTTAATGTATGTTGAACGTTTTAGTTATTGTATGTAGTATGTTCGAGGGTTTACACACGCACCAATTACCAGTCGGAGGGGACTGGTGAGGTGTGCGATCAGAACCACCGGATCGAACGTTCCGCAGCGGGGGCAAGAGGTGAAAGCTGGGTCACTCAGAACCCTGGAGTAGGCATGCAAATATCTTCCATAGCCTAAGATGTGTATTGCAGCCACTCCAGCCATTTGACTGTGTGTACTGTGTTAATTAAGCCATTGTAAAATCTGCAGTCAGACCCCCTGCCATGTGGTAATTAGTCAAACCCTCAAGTCTCTGTTCAATCAAACCCTTTTGTATCTGAAAAGTAATCCTGTCTAACAAACTCTCCAGACAAGCAGCTCACAGCAGCAAGGCTCTCCTAGAGTCCCAAGCCAGCATTTACTACCGCAACCGCTGGCTTGGTACAAAAAAAGGGGGAGAAATGTAACGGATCCTACCCGTTACTTGAGCCCTTGTCTGGACCTCAAACTATTTATCCAAAGACTATGGACATTTATTACTGTTTGGACTCTGTGCTGAACCTTGGCGTACAACCTGGCCAGAAATTCCCTAAGAGAAAGACTTAAATTCATAGACTTTGGATCATATACTATGTTTAATGCATGTTGAACGTTTTTAGTTATTGTATGTAGTATGTTGGAAGGTTTACACACGCACCAATTACCAGTCGTTGGGGACTGGCACGGTGTGCGATCAACGCCACCGGATCGAATGTTCGGTGGCAGGGGCAACAGGTGAAAGCTGGGTCACTCAGAACCCTGGAGTAGGCATGCAAATATCTTCCATAGCCTAAGATGTGTATTGCAGCCACTCCATCCATTTGACTATGTGTACTGTAGCTAGACCCCCTGCTGTGTGTTAATTAAGCCATTGTAAACTGCAGTCAGACCCCCTGCCATGTGGTAATTAGTCAAGCCCTCAAGTCTTTGTTCAATCAAACCCTTTTGTATCTGAAAAGTAATCCTGTCTAAGTTATTGTATCTGTTAAGACCATCTGTTGCTGGCCTTTGTCTGATGTATTGTGATTGGATCACGCCCTGTTGTTTCTGGTTTCCCCCATAAGTAAGATATGTGTATAAATATCTGTGGTCTTTGTCAATAAAGTGAGTTATGTTTGGAGTGAACAAGGAGTCCTGGAGTCTTGTATTGCTTATGGTCTAAAGTGTTCACTCTGATACCCATCTGCGCCAAGTATCCTGAATCGTCGACCGCCTGCTGCCAGCTTCCTGCCGTCAGGCGGCAACGTGGACTCTGCCTTGCTTCTTCCAAGTTCCAGTAGAACCTTCGATTCGAGCACCGGAGTGCTTGAACGGCTTGGCAACCGCTACCTTTGTTCCTGCAACATTTTCCTTGTTCCTCGTAGCCCGGGAGTAGAGGCTTCACTCTCTACTGTACGTCTTTCCCTGCTTCCAGCGATCCTACAACTGTTTCAGAAACCATCCATACTTCAACCGGTGCATCCGACGGCGCTTATCTGGCGTCGAGAGCGAGAGACCCGGGGACGATGGCGGAAGGCGACGCAGTCCCTTCCTAGCTTCCGTTACACTTCTGCTCTTCAACCAATCCTAAGGACTTCCTGACAGACTTAACGAAACTATCAATCTTCTCCAAGGAAAAGGCACCAGATCCCTCTACTATCTCACCCTCCTCCTCAGAAGAGAAGGCTGAGGACTCTAAGCTGTTATCGTCATTTTGATCAGCCTTAGGAGAAGATGTACCTTCCCCAGGGTCCTCTATCCTCTGTCGCTTCCTGGGAACTACAGACTCCTGCATAGATGTGAAGGTTTCTTGTAATGAAACCTTCATCCATGACATGAAATCCTGAAACTGGTTTGGCATTTCTAACAAAGCTGCCTTCTTTAAACATTCTGGACAGAATTTTGTATTATCTGACCCCTGAATCTTCTTATCACAATTAGCACAGGATTTAAATTTCTGTTTCTCCTCCTTGGGGTGGGGGGCAGAGTCACCCTTTTCCTTACTACCTGAAGGTTTGGAGGTAGACATGCTAACTAGCTAAAATACAATACTTTATTAATACATATATTAAAAACCCATAACCTGTCTAAAAACATGAATCCTTACCTTGTAGAGTCGCCATGTGTCTTATATTCGGCATGCGTTCCACGCCTGGAGCTCACCGCCCAGTCCACCGGAACTGCTAAAGCAGATAAAAGACCTCCTCATCTTGCTGCCTCTTGCTGTCCGTCTGACTTCCTGTGTGGCTGACATATGCGCAGAAAAGCATGGAAAAGCGTGCGTTCCATCGTGGAACGCACACTGCAGAAGTTTCTTCCTGAAGCCTTAGAGTTACTGGGCAGGGTGAGGAAGAATCTCCGCTCCTGGCTTTAGGAAGCAGCAGGAGGAGGGCAGGGACAGCCTCTGAATGTCTCCCTGGGACACGCGCTCTGGCGGTAACATGGGCAACCGGCCAGGTTACTTGCAAGCTTAGAATTTAGCTGCAGGAGCGTACCACCGCCTGAACTGGGTAATAACAGCCAAAGGTATGTTGTGCTCTGTGTTTCTTCTGACTTACGGAGGCACCAGCCTCCTGTCCTCCAGCTGGCTAGGACCAAAGAAAAACTGAAGAGAGTGTGGGGAGCTTACTATTTAAATTAATTTAGATGGTCCTACCAGCTGGAGGAAGGAGATAAATCCCATACTTCCTTGTGACGGGGAGTACACAGAAGAAATACCGGTTACGCTTAAAGTGTTAGTAATGTCTAAAAATAAAACTTTTTTTGCATTTAGAAGAGTTTAAAAAGCTGATCTAAATGCAAAAAAACGTCTCTCTCAAACCGCTATGGTTTAAGAGATACGGGCGTTTAAAGTTTGATTTCTCCTACTGACAGCTGTAAAGCTGTCAGCAGGAGATCCGTGTCGGTCGACACGCTGGCGCTTCAGAAGTGCCGGGATCTCGTTACTTACACAGAATCCTTTCATTGGAATGGTCTAAAACATGTGCCTGAACACTAGGCACACGTTTTAGACCATTCCAATGAAGGGATTCCGTGTAAGTAACGAGATCCCGGCACTTCTCAAGTGCCAGCGTGTTGACCGACACGGATCTCCTGCTGACAGCTTTACAGCTGTCAGTAGGAGAAATCAAACTTTAAACGCCCGTATCTCTTAAACCATAGCGGTTTGAGAGAGACGTTTTTTTGCATTTAGATCAGCTTTTTAAGCTCTTCTAAATGCAAAAATGTTTTTTTCAGACATTACTAACACTTTAAGTGGCAATTTCTTCTTAGGGACAAAGGGTAGAAGAGTACTCTTACCCCCAGTTGCCTCGCTGATCAATTCCTTAAGATCAGGCCTAAACAAAGAGGTACCCTGAAAGGGCAGAGAAAGCAAGGCTTTCTTGGAAGCAGTGTCAGCAGACCAGATCCTGAGCCAAAGGGCTCGCCTGGCCAGCACAGACGTAGTAGAAACCCTAGCCATCATGCAGACGGCATCAAAGGCGGCAGTAGAAACAGTTTGCGCTTCAGAGATATTGGCAAGGAGACGCAATTTCTCCGAAGTAGGTGCATCCTGACAGACAGCCGTAGTGAGTTACTCAGTCCAAACTGCAATAGCCCGGTTGACCGATGCAATAGCAAACGCTGGGCGCATAGTTGTGCCAACAGTGGCAACAATGAACTTGAGAGAAATCTCAAGTTTCTTGTCAGCCCAGTCTTTCAGAGCAGAAGCATCAGAGACTGGAAAGGCAGCAGACTTAGATAACCTGGAGATAGGTGCATCCACCTTGGGGGGATGAACCCACTTGGTAAGCGCAGCTTCAGAAAAGGGGTGAAGCTTGGCAAATTTCCTGGACACAGAAGCAGTCTTGTCCGGTGATTTCCACTCCTCAGAAACCAGACAGTCAAGAGTGGGGTTATGAGGAAAATAAGTAAGGGGCTTTGCGGGCTCCTGAAAAACATCAGAGGGATCAGAAGGAACTTCTTCAACCAAGGGAATGTTGAGGGTGGTTAATATGGCTCTGATCAGACCCTCAGCAGAGAGGTCAGGATCAGCTTCAAACGGGTCCCCAAGACACCGAGAAGACTCCACAACCGAACCATCCTCAATATCTGAATCCAACAGCAGTTCCTCCTCAGAGGAATCTGACACATCAGGTACCCCCTGAGGTTTAGGCAGGGAAGATCTGGTATTAGAGGGGGTCTGCCATGTCTGAAGGGCCTCCTGTATCTGGGATGAAAAGAGTTGTAATGTGGACCTAAGGTCCCTAGTCGCAGCCTTAAACTCTTGCACCCAAGCTGACTCAATAGCATATCTGGAGGTCCCTGGGTTGCTGTCAGGAACTTCAGAACATGCTGGGCATAAGTGACAGGAAGAGCAATGTGCAATGAGGGATACTGAGACCCCGGCCTCCTTAGTCTTAGGTCTAGCTCCTACTCCAGCGGTATAGACATACTCACAGAGTTAAAATAACCAACTGTACAGTAAATCACCCAATTACAGTGTGTAAGATTAAAATTTCACACCAGAAATGCTAAATACAGGCAAAGGGTTAATCTGCAGAAGAGAGAAGGAGAGTCCAAGCCCCACGTAGGATACTCGCTACAAACGCTCACAAAATGGCTACCGCAACGGGAGCCAATCAGAATTTAGGCGAGAAGCAAGTGCTCATGGGAAATGTAATTTTTCCCAAAAAAGTATCCTAAACAGTGCCCGAAGCCCCCTGAGCCCCCCAACACACTTGAACTATAAACCAGATGATAGAGCAAGGGTAGACAAGTAAAAGGAGCCATCTCTGAAGTCGCTAGGTTAAACAGTTGCAGAGATACGTCCCAAACAATGTAGTCCCATAGAGGTGAATGGAGCAATGGCATCTATGCCGTAAAGCGCGCCTTAAAGGCGCAGTACACAATTTTTACCCAAATTAAAGTAAAAGGTGTAAAACATCGAGGGAACATGTGTAGACACTCAAAAAACACTAGTCCAGTAGGAAAAGTGCCAGAAACCCCTCCAATAAAATGCCAAACCAGCAGTGAAAGGGTTAAGTTACCACATAAACCTGCTCCAAACATCCAACAGACATACAGATATACCCAATGAGTGCTGGAGTGTACAATAGGAACTCAAGAATACACCCCTGTGTGGAGAGGCACTGTGGAACAAGTGGACCTGCAGCACTCAAACGGTAGATCACCTTTCCTGCAGATCTTCTGTCTTCAGATTACCATGCAGCAAGAAGTACCCCTGGTGAGTAACTCCTGCGGAAGCACTTGGAATCAAGATTTTGCCCCTCAGTGCTTAACCCCTAGAGTGCCAGGCACTTACGCCGTACGAGTGGACACAGCTGTACCTGCTGTGCCACGCTCGTACGGCGTAAGAATGAAATGCGGTCACTGCATGAGCCGGTATAACCGGCATGCAGTGGCCGCATTTCAAAAAAAAAAAAAAAAAAGCGTGGCACTCATGGGGAGGCATGAGGATCACTCCTCATGCCTCCCCAGTTATTGATCTCCCAGCCGATTGTGCTGGGAGATCAATAAACACAAAGGAGAAACGGAGTTTCTCCTTCCCCCTCTCTCCTACCCAAACTTCCGGGTAGGAGTGGGCGGGACCGGGGGAAGCCTCCCAACGTCATCGGTGACATGGTCACCGATGACGTTAGGAAAGTTTCCCCGGTCCCACCCACTCCTACCGGTGGTAGGAGAGAAGGGCAGGAGAGCTTTTGCTCTCCTGCGGTCGCCTCATTGATCTCCCAGCCTATCGGCTGGGAGATCAATGACTGAGGGGACACCAGGAGGGGTCCTGATGTCCCCCATGAGGTCTGAAGAGTTAAAAAAAAAAAAAATAAATAAAATACCTAAAAATAATAAAAGTAACCCTGTGAGTGCCACAGGGTCCCCAGCACATTGCTTTGCAATGTGCTGGAGACCCCTGTGGCACTCACAGGGTCACTTCCTTTGGGGGGCATTTTTTTTTTCTAAAGACCTCATTGGGGGGATCAGGGGGGGTCCTGATGCCCCTCAATGAGGTCTATAATTAAAAAAATATATATATAAAAAAATGTAACCCTGTGTGTGCCACAGGGGGGGTCCAATGCACCCCCCCCTCCTGTGGCACACACAGGGCTTTTATCATTACTTTGTTACCAGAGATTGTTGGGGGGCCATCAGGATTGGTCCTGTTGGCCCCCCAACAAGCTCTGATTACAAAGTAATGATAAAAAAAAAAATTAACCCTCTGAGTGCCACAAGGGTCCAATGCATTGCTTTGCAATGCGCTGGATACCCCTGTGGCACTCACAGGGACATTTATTTTGATTTTTTTTTTTTATTTGGTAAGACCTCATTGGGGGGATCAACCCTGTGTGTGCCACGGGGGGGGGGGCAATGCAGCCCCCCTTCTGCGGCACACACAGGGCTTTTATCATTACTTTGTTATCAGAGATTGTTGGGGGGTCATCAGGATTGGTCCTAATGGCCCCCCAACAAGCTCTGATTACAAAGTAATGATAAAAAAAAAAATTAACCCTCTGAGTGCCACAAGGATCCAATGCATTGCTTTGCAATGCGCTGGAGACCCCTGTGGCACTCACAGGGTCACTCTGTTTGTGGACATATTTTTTTTTTTTACTAAGACCTCATTGGGGAGGGATCAGGGGGTCCTGATGCCCCTCAATGAGGTACATAATAAAAAAAAATTAAATCAAAAATTAACCCTGTGTGTGCCACTGGGAGGGGGGTTCAATGCAGACCCCCTTCCTGTGGTACACACAGGACTTTTTATCATTACTTTGTGATCAGAGCTTGTTTGGTGGCCATCTGAATACAAAGTAACGATAAAAAAAATTAATCCTTTGTGTGCTGGACACCCCTGTGGCACATAAAGGATTTTTTCCCCCTTTATTTTTTATTTAGACCTCATTGTATGGGTTCTGATGCCCCCAACGAGGTCTACACAAAAATATTGGGGGAAAAAGCCCCAAAAAATGCACGTGCAACAGGAAGGGGGTCCAACGCAGTGCTTTGTATGAGGGGACATACAGTACACAATGGTAGTTAGAGATCTCCCATACACACTATCAGACACTGCCCCACCATCACCACCATCCTTGCTCCTCTGCTCATACCCACACACACTGCCTAATCCCTCACCCTCTCACACATTTTGTTAGACTTGTAGTCACAGGTCCGCACGTACACCAGCTGACGTCCTAGCTTCTTTCATCTGTTAGCCATAAAATCACACATACACTGTTTGCTTTCCCATTTCTGTTTCACTGGTAGCTACGCTCCTGTAGCATAAATTGGTGTGTCAAACCAGAGCAGTGGGGTACCATTTTTTTTTGGCTGGCAAGAAGTCCTCCTAGGAAATCCCACGCCATTGAACCATTTTAGTATCTTTGAAGTGACTGATGTGTAAAACAAATGTTTGTTTTTCTTTCCTGTAGCACCACATTCTGGAAATAGTTGTGCCAACTAACTTAGGGGTAAAAAGGCAAGTGACCCCTCATTAGATGCGGCAGGTTGTCTTCTTTCCAAAATGGTATGGTTTATCTACCTTTTCTTCAATTCTAAAGGTGTTATAGCCATTTTCGTACAGGCAAGTCAGGTTTGAGAAAATGTTAGAAACATCAGAGGTTGTAGTAGGTGTAGTTTTCTACTTCTAGCACCCCTCTAAGGTAGTTCAACTCATACCAATGGGGTGTCGTTTGACTCCTATGAGCACTAGCAAACAAATGCAGTTGAAAATTCCATGGTTTTCACAGAGCTCCATACATTTCAAGGGGCAGAAATGTAAAAAAATGCAATTTTTTCATTAGCGCCTCTTTCTGGAAACATTTATGCACACCAGTATTGGGGTAAGAAGGCAAGTGACCCCTTATTAGATGCGGCAGGATGTCTTCTTTCCAAAATGGTATGGTTTATCTACCTTTTCTTCAATTCTGAAGGCGTTATAGCCATTTTCATACAGGCAAGTCAGGTTTGAGAAAATGTTAGAAACATCAGAGTTTGTAGTTGGTGTAGTTTTCTACTTCTAGCACCCCCTAAGGTAGGTCAACTCATACCAGTGGGGTGTCATTTGACTCCTAAGAGCACTAGCTAAGGAATGCAGTTGAAAATTCCAAGGTTTTTACAGAGCGCCATACATTTGAAGGGACAGAAATGTAAGAAAATGCCTTTTTTTTTTCCATTAGCGCCACCTCCTGGAAGCATCTGAGCATACCAGCCTTTGGGTAAGAAGGCAAGTGACCCCTCATTAGATGCGGCAGGTTGTTTTCTTTCCAAAATGGCATTGTTTCTCTACCTTTCCTGCATATCTATTATGGTTATAACCATTTTAGTGCAAGCAGATAATTTCAAAAACAAAAGTGTCAGGTTTACGTACGTGTTCCTAGCACACGCATATTGTATGTTAACCCATACAAATGGGCTACCATTTTTCTCATGTTGGTAGCAGGTACTGAATACAGCAGGAAATGTTATGGTTTTCAAAGATTTTAGTATCTTTGAAGTGGTGGAAATGTAAAAAAAACATGTATTTATTCCCATAGCGCCACCTTTTGGAAATATTTGTACACTTCAGCCCAGGGGGTAGAAAGGCAAGTGACCCCTCACTTGATGCGGGAGATTGTCTACTTTCCAAAATGGTATACCTTTTATACCTTTCCTTCATGTCTCTAACAGTTATGAACATTTTAGTACAAGCAGCCATTTTTGAAGAAGCAAACAGGCTTCATCCATACAGATGAAGGAGCAGAAATGTAAGAAAATGCCATTTTTTCCCTAAAGTGCCACCTTCTGGAAGCATTTGTGCACTCCAGGCTTGGGGTAACAAGGCAAGTCACCCATCATTAGATGCGGCAGGGTGTCTTCTTTTCAAAATGGTATGGTTTGTGTACCCTTTCTTCACTTCTGTAGTTGTTATAACCATTTGTGTACAGACAAGTAATGTTTGAGAAAATGTTAGAAAAATTAGAGGTTGCAATAGGTGTACTTTTGTACTTGTAGCGCCCCCTGAGGTAGGTGAACTCATACCAATGGGGTGTCATTTTTCTCCTAAGAGCTCTAGCTAATGAATACAGTTGGAAATGCCATGGTTTTCACACATTTTAGTACATTTGAAGGGGCAGAAATGTAAGAAAATGCCTTTTTTTTCATTAGCGCCATCTTCTGGAGGCATTTGTGCACACCAGGCTTGGGGTAACAAGGAAAGTCACCCCTCATTAGATGCAGTAGGTTGTCTACTTTCCAGAAATATATAGTTTTATATAGTTATTCCACTGTTTTAGGGTAGATTTACCACAAAAACCCTAGAAAGCGCATTTTAGTTTATAAAGTTGAAAATGTCATTTTGCGCTGCTGGTGATTAGGGCTCTACGCTAGCCATGGACGTAGGTAAAACTATACAAATTTGGTATTTTTTTACTCGGGGGACTCGGGGCTTTTTCAAATAATTGAAACTTTTTCAATCAAGGTAAATGTTTTTGATAGATAGTATGTGATTTTAGCAAAATGAGTAAATTTTCACTTTTTTTGTCACTATGACATCATAGCTTTTTGCACGATGTAAAATTCTCTTCATGTAAGGTACCACAAGAAAGCTCAATTAGTTCTGAAAAAAACAATATATAGTTTTCCATATGTAACTAAAAATCCCCAGAGGAAATCAAGCCTAAACGGAAGGATAGCAAAAATGCTGAAAAAGTGTCTGGCCTGCAGGGTACAGGCAATGGCCCAAGCCTCTGGCACTGAAGGGGTTGAGGTCCCAAAAAAAAAGCACCTGGATACTGAGCTAGCCACATTGAAGGGCATTTGTCAGCAGGGCTGGTGCAAGGATTTCTGCCACCATAGGCAAAACTTGATTTTGCCGCCCCTTGGCTCCTCCCCTTGTGCCCTGCCCTTTTTGCCCCACCCCTGTATATATATAAGTGTCAATGTGTTTGTATATTCCTTATATGCATATAAGTGTCAGTTTGTATGTTCCCTATATGTGTATAAGTGTCAATGTGTGTGTGTGTTTCCTATACGTGTATGTGTCAGTACGTGCGTTCCCAATCTGTGTATAAGTGTCAATGTGTGTGTTCCTTATATGTGTATAAGTGTGTCAGTGTGTGTGTGTGAGTCTCTGTAGGGATATCAGTGTTAGAGAGTGTGTGTGTGTGTGTGTGTGTGTGTGTGTGTGTGTGTGTGCTTCTCTGTGTATCAGTGTGTCAGAGTGTGTTCTCTATATGTGTATAAGTGTGTCAATTTGTATGCTTGTATGTATGTGTATCAGTGTCAGCAGGGTTGAGTAATACAGAGCTCTAATTTTGCATTCTAAAACGGATTATTATTTTATTTCAATATGCATCTGCATGCACTTCTAAAACAGATAAAAAAATCTATCATTAAAAAACAGGAGGTACCCAGTGTACCCTCTGGCACTCAAAGGGTTAAAATGGGACCTGGCTATTGGTACAGTATTGAGTGCTGATACAGCAGGGCTATCTGTATTCTCTCTTTATTTAAAAAAATAAATAAATAAAATACCATTCATAAGTGTCAAAGAGGTATTCTGCCACTTAAAGGGTTAAATGGTGTTTTTAACCCCTAGAGAGTTAGAAAGGTTTCCAACGGATTGTGAGACCTCTGTAGAATCCAAGGGGCTAAAACTCCATTGCAATCATTTGGGATTTGTATTTGCCCCCTTTGGGGCAGTTGGTTTAACCCCTTGAGTGCCAAAGGGGTAGGCAAAGCAAAGCTAAACAGTGCTCTGGCACTCAAGGGGTTAATCCAACTGTACATTAGCCTTTGTCTCTGTCCATAGGGGCCATTGTGCTGTGCATGTATCTGTACACCAGGGAACCTGAGCAGACCATAAAATGACACCCACGGGGTGCCTCTCTCCTGAGCCCAGCACTCCCGGGACATACTGCTCCTCCCTGGGACTCGGCCTGTTCCAGTTCCGCTCCCTCCCATCAGTACCCAAAAAAATCAACCGCTCATCAGACCCACACTGCTCACGTGCTGACTCCAGACTAGTGCCCATGCATGTAATTCTTACACAATGTGTGTCATGCTGTGAAATTGGAAGTGCCCAGTGGCCGAGGTGCGTGCGGCTCTGCTCCTCCAGAAGAAGTGCGCCCTAGGCCGGCACCTATCTCGCCTATAGGTGGCGCCGGCCCTGTTTGTCAGTCATGGTAATCCGCCTAATGCTGGTATTCCATATCTGACAGAAAATAATAATAAAAAATAAATAAATAAATAAAACTAAAGTAGAACTGTTCTCCACTTAGTGTTGTCTCACCAAAGGAACAAATCATTCTGGATCTGGTTGGCTAGCTGCAGCAAAGGAGGGAAGGGAGGCTCCACCCCCTGCATACATTTAGAGAATTGTTCCTGCCTACTTAAAGGGGCGGATCGCCTCCCAAAGTTACCAGTAACCTGTATTGGACAACAGAGAAACATAGATAAAACATTAATTCCACTAATGCCATTTTTAACCACCTCTTATGTGGCTTACTACCTATCTCTGTCTTTTACTCAGGTTATAATGACAAAGATATACTGGCAGAAGTGATATACTGAACTGGATGATCTCAAACTGGGATAAACAAAGACATATTAACCCTAATAAAGGTATCGAATACATATGAAGCTCTCTTTTTTTTTTTCATTGTGCACATGGCTCTTCAGTGTACCAGCAATTAGTAAAGTGAAATACAAATAAAAAAAATAAATAAATAAATACCTCTGCATACTGTTCTAACAGCACTGATGCATCGGAGTGTTTCCTCTGCTCAACAAGTTTACCTGTGTGGAAGGAGGAATACTTTAAAGATGCTGGTCAATGATATAATAACAAAAATTATGTAGTTAAACGTCATATGGTCAAGTATTGTATTTGAAATTAAGATGAAATGCTCCATATTTTAATAGTTTAAATCAGTTTGAAAGATTTCACATGTGCTTCAAACAAATTATTTTGTTTGCCTTTGTGCTTTGTAAAATTTTGAGTTCAAAGATAGAAATATGTACATATACACACACTAAAACATATACAAACCTACTGGGTGTGCCTGGTCTAACATCCTAGAAATAATCAACTTTATCTGTAGAAATGAGTATCTTAGCTCAATTGAACTGGACAACTACAATGCCTTCCTTTCTGTTTGGGGCCCCTGGCTAAATAGCAAATTCTGCTCAAATACCAGATTCCTGCTTAAAGTCTAAAATCCTCTTCTTCCTTCCGACCTTTCTATCTACCTGCTGCTCATTATTATATCTCTAATTACTATTTATATTATACCTATATGTTATATGTACATATTGATATATTTAAATACTTTAGTCTGTATCGTATTTGCCTAATTCTAGATTACATTTATTCTCGTCTTTATAGATACTTACACTATGCTTGTATTATTTCCACTTTTACTATTTATCAATAAATGTTTTTAAAAAAGAATGGACTGCCTCTTCCATATCATTTCTTTTGCTCTGGTTTTACTGTACAAAGGTTAATTCCCAAACAGCTAAGGAAGTAGAATACCTGGTACGTAACCTAGGCCCTATGTTGAAAAGAACAGTGGTTATTCTGGTCCACAAGGGTCAACTACAAAGTCCCAACCTGCCCATTGATTTAAGTGGGTCTTTTAATGATTAATTCTAAAGAGTTTTCCAGCTCATTGCTTTGCAATACGCTGGAGACCTCTTTAGCATTAAAGTGATTAACCCTTTTGAGTGCCAGAGGGGTACGCAATGTATTGCTCTGCAATGCGTTGCATAATCATCTGGCACTCAAAGGGTTAAAAGCAATGGGAAGTTTTATTTTGTTCTCTGTGTTAAAGCTGATTTTCCACAGAATTACTCTGTTTTTCTTTTCAATATAGGGAAACAGTAGTCAATCACCCATCACTTACTTGCTACATTCCTTGCCAGGGCAGCCATTCTATCCCCTGAGTATTCCAGCTGAGACGCCATGCACAGGACCTGCTGCCAGCTACAACTTTCAACAAAGGCATTCAGAGCTTTCTCAAAACTGCCACAACGTGCAAAAACAAAGCCAGCTTCTTCATACTGATGTTTGGAACTCAGGTGCTCCCCATAAGCTTTGTTAATAGCCTGTAAAACAAAATCAAATGCCACTGGATTCAGTACAGTTAGGGTAAAGCAGAAGGACCATTCGATAATTCATTAACAAATAAATTAATTTTAAAAACTCAAGTTCACTTTCACTTATAAAAACAAGGGTTCAATACATTAATGCTAGAAACAGGCTGGTAAATCTCTTGGTGGAAACATAGTCTCTAATTTAATCCATTTTTTAATTTATTAGTGGCCTATTTATGTTGGTACTTTTTTACTCCCAATTTTTCACTCCAATTAGGAACTAGAAAATGTGCTGGTGGACTATTCACCTATGCATACAAAATATGAGAGGCTTCTGAGGACGAACAACAGAACAATGGCCTGTTCTACAGCTAGTCACCGCTCAGAAGCATCACGTTTTAGCTCTCTAGTGCCATTACAGAGGAGAAATTTCCACATACATGTTAGACTAATGCTGCCCAAAAGGGCGGTCCAGTTCCAAAATGACGGGCAAGTCCCCCCTGCACGGGAACACCAGCTGTGCTTGCAGATAATGTAACTGCATTCAAAAAAGCAATGGATGCCTATCTAGCACAGAACAATATTGACAGTTATGACAGATGGCTTCAAAGCAAATAGGATATTGAGCCGGGGAACTATTTGAGACACTCACACACACACACCTACATTGGAAATTGCTCCAGAGGGCTTTTTTGTTGCCTTCCTCTGGATAAACAGGGGTGTTATTGGCATGGGCTGGACTTGATGGACGCATGTCTTTTTTCAGCCTTATCTACTATGTTACTATGTTACTATGTTAGTTTTACAAGTGTGAATCTTTTTAATGTACAGGTTATATTCACATATTTATCATTCAAAATTTACACATATAAATCTCTGCAGGGCAGGAGAATGAGTTTATGAAAGTCCTGGTCCTAATCCATAATACTGAATAAAACAGAAAGGAGTTCAGCATGTCCTAGCCCCTTTAGAGTGACCCTCCCCCTCACAAAAAAAAATCCTTCAAATTGTCACTGCATGAGTCGATAATCACTGCATAATTCTGCAGTAGAGAGAGTTAATTACTATAATATAAACCCCCTCCTTTAAGAGGATTATAAAGACCCAGAAAAAACTGCATTTCTGGAGGGGAGATCATTCCTTAGAGTGGTCTCCCGACAAACACTTTCACCACATCACCTTTTCTTTTCACTATTTTGGCTTTAGTTTAAAGGAGCAGTAAACTTTTTTTATGAAAAAATATATATTGTAGGGATTTTCCTATTGAGTAAAATAAGGGTACTCCCACTGCCGAGAGATTTATATTTCCAGGGTTATTACAGTTTAAACCAATGTTTTTTTACATTAGCAGTGCCCTCTAGTGGTCAAATTCTAATTAGATTTCCTGTTAGATTCTAATGGAGAGGAAAGTCAGAAAAGTCAGAGACGTACATAGAATGTGATAGAAACTGCCTGTCACTTCCTGTCAGTTAGAACTATCAGGAAGTAAACACAGTAAAGTCACTTCCTGATTATTTAAACTGCTATAATTTTTGAATAAAACATCTGACAACGATGGGAGTGACCTTGTTTTATTCAGCAGGAAATGCTCTGTAAAATATGCATTTTTTTCATAAAAAAAAGTTTACTGCTCCTTTAAGGTGTTAATGACATAGTGATGTGGGTATAGAACCTTGCTGCTTGAGTAGCAGTGTGAGGAAAAAGGGGGTAGTGATACTCCCAGTTATCTCAGTCCTGTGCTATTTGAGGTAGGAGGTTAGCAAAATAAACAATGGGATAAGTGCCATTAACTCTGACCTCATGGGTTGTGGGAGTCTATCTTAACACACTTACCATGAAGTAATATTGAATCTTATATGCGCAAATGCTTACATGAACCAATATACAAATATGTGTGTGGACAGCAAAAAGATATATGACACCTCCACTAAGCATGTAAAAAAACATAAATGCACATAAAAAATACCCTAGAACTTATCTGATATTTTCAATATCTTTTATGTATATACACTTGCATACCATGATGCCACTTACTAAGGGATTGTTTCTGGTGTCTTCACCCTTATTGCCATTTATAAATGGCAGTGCAAGGTTATTCTAATAGAAATAATGTTTATGTGTAAAGCATTGTCAGGTCCATGCAAATGCATTTGAAACTTAAACCACTGTGATCAAGATATCTCAGTGGGGACCATACCAGTGCTTTCCTGTGCATCTGCCAAGTGAGGGGAAAAATGCAGTATGTATAAAATATAGAGGATATACACTTCATTTACATAGGGTAACAAAAAGCAGTCAGTGCAGTCGTGATCATAATAGTGACATGTTGATATATATCCCTTGGACATGTGATTATCTCAATCTCAGTTTGCAAATTGCAGCTAGTTATTAATTTTTCTTTATCAGAATGATACATTTGGATATCTTGCAGTTGCTTTTAAGAACTTTATTTTCAATAACTCATGGAATTTTACTGATATGTTGGCATGAAATACAGAAGAAAAGAAGGTTTAGTGGCTAAATATAGCTCTATAAGCCATCACTAAGCAGAACCTAGGTCCTGTAAAAGGCACCACTGCTCTAATATCCATCCTTGAAGAAAATAGAATAGAAGCCTACCTAATGGGAGATCTGACATCTCCATATAAGTTAGAAAAATAAAAAAGCCAGCTAGAAGAATCTTTAACATGTCTTCTACCAGGGCACTTTTAAAACAAAATGATTGGTGGGGGTAAAATGGAGCAGAATGGGAGTCTCCACCTCCAGAGAACACTGTTTGAAAGTGCCCTGTATCTGTAAGGAAGATACTTTATCCTCATGGTTCCTGTGTTCCACAATGGACAAGTAAGAGAAAGTTGTCCCATAGTATGTAAATAATTTTATTTTTCTGATTTCACAACAAAGAAATGTAAATTAAGCTTTATCCTTAACTTTATGACTTTTAGAATCTAATTTTTCCCCATACTCATTTTGTGTAGTGTAATATTTTGTTCCAATCTCTTCTCCATCCCTCCCCCCCCACTCTTTAAGGACCAGAGGGATATAATGAATTTTAAAAGTGATGCCGTAAGCATCTCTCACATGATCAAACTTTTTTTGGTAATATAACGTTTTGTTCAATCAAGCACAATTCACAAGTATTATGGACCTTTTAATTTTGAGCAATTTTTTATTCAGTCTAGCACTCTTCAAGATAATTATTAACCTACTTCTGTTATCAATCTTGAGCACTTTGTTTTCTTGATTGATAACAGTGAAAGTATTAGAAGCTAAGCTGCATAACCCCAAATCTCCACTATGCATGCAAAAACATTATACACTCTTTACTGCACATGTGAACCAATAATTTCAGTCCCAATATCTCAGGAACAATAAATAGAAGAGAAGTGTACCCATAAACTCTATCTCGATGACAAATTTGGTAGACTAGCTTGCTGATTCTTGGTAGTATGTGCACCAAATTATGAGGAAGGAAATCAAGTTTTGTAAAGACTTCCAAAAATAGATCTGCGACTCCAAAGCTAGAGTGTCTCTAACTGATAGAAATTTAAATATAAGCAGGTATGTGAAAACTGATCAACTTTTGCTGTAACTTATGCATTACGTCCTTGGAGAGGACTAAAAACGGTCTACAAAAACTAAAAACAAACAATCAACTAACAGAGCTGTCCTTTATTTTTACCTAGTAACGTAAAAATGAATCATCAGTGGAGCACAGTTAAATAACTGTTAATGTCTGAAAGTCAATGGTTCACTAAGAATAAAGCTGTCTCATAGGTTAAGGAGGCATATTTAAGGTAGTTTTTGCATGACATTTAGCCAGTTTGATGGTTGTCAGTAGGGATATATATATATATATATATATATATATATATATATATTTTTTTTTTTTTTTTTGTTAGTTATTTATTTTTTTTTTTTTTAAAAGTTACCCATGAGCCCTAAAAGTAAAGAATTTGTACTAACTGACCTTACAATGATGGTCATAACAGTAAGCCACTGTTGCACAAGTGGACATTTTATAGAGGTAGGTACACTGAGGAGTTGTTTTTCAAATATGTATAAGAAGTTAAGTTGTATGTCTTTAGTTCCTGGAAATGTTTTAAAGAGAAAATAATACATGTAGCATGGGAAAGGGTGCAGTCATGCAGCATCTCCATTATACTAAGACGATATAAGTTGGATATTGAACATATGTACTTAATGGTTTTATTTATATATCACAAATGCATTGTTTATATGGGGTTATAATATGCTGAATAAAAGGTCATAGCACCAAAACATTTTAATGGCAAAGAACTAATTGTAATGATGCCAGGACCAGCTTAAGGGATGGACTCCAGGTTCAGCAGTGAGAAATGGTTGAAGACATGTGAGTGCCCCTGCTTAGGTGCCTTGAGAGCACTGCTTGGTGATAGCTGCTAGAAAGCAGTGTCTACCATATGTGCATCTCTGCAGTGGCTCCGCTCCAGGAGTAAAGATGTGGACTGTAAGGCTGAATATCTGCTTTCATTTGAGCTACAACCAGATCAGGTTGGACACAACTACATTTCAAGTGAACTAGCGGCAACCATGCTCTTCAGGGCAGAGGTGACCAACCAAACTGAGTAACAAAAACTGTAGTCCAGAAAAAGCCAAATGGTCTGGGCAGGTGCAACAGGTTCATGGGCAGAAGAACAGCTAAAGGTCAGGGTAAGTTGATCAGGTTGGTAGAGGATACATTATCTAACCTACACTGAATATAAGAGTTTATAGCCAAACAGAGTAAACTCCTTGCACAGACAAAGATCAAAAGATGACTGGGGGGTATATAAAGCATGAGGGATCAATCACATGCAAACCTACACCAGAACAGAATGCAGGCCAGAAAATAAAGGAGCATAAAGCCTACAAAAAAAACTCACAAAGACAAAAAAAAACATCAAGGAAAGAGACCTGCAACAGGCTGGTCTTGGTGAAAAGTTATGCAATTTGCAAATGTGGTCAAGGCTGTGAAAATCAGATGTGGTGACTCAGCAATGTTCTTAGAGACAATAAACAACTTAATCAATAAGATATTGCAGAGTGCCCCTGATCAAAATATAACCGAGGAGCTTGTTAACTGAAATTCCTCCTGACCATTAACAAATACCTGACCAGAAGGACTAGAGGTGTAATAGAAATTGTTCTTTGTTTCAGCAGCAAGATGAGGATGGAACTAGGTATCTTCATGGTGGCATCTTTGACTGAAGACAAAACTTTAAAAGGCCCAATAAAATGTGACCCCATATTGGGTTGTAGAAGGTTAAGCAAGTGGTTAGATCCTTTAGAACGTTAAAAGGCCCAATTAAACATGACCCCAGATTGGGTTGTAGAAGATTAAGCAAGTGGTTAGATCCTTTAGAACGTTAAAAGGCCAAATAAAATGTGGTACCAGATTGAGATGTACAGCCAAAACCTCCACAACCATTCATCACAAGGGGTCACCCTACAGAGTTCATCACTGGTCTTCTTATGGGACCCCAAACATTTTAGAAGGACAGTAAAGATGGTCTCCCCCACAGAGTGCACAGGTGTCATGGTTTGACTGATCTGGCCTAACACTTGGCTGATTTATTATTGCTGCCTTTCCTTCTCTGTTTCAGGCTGAGTCAGCTGATGCTTAAGGAACTGCCTTGACCTCTCAGTTTCCATGGTTACTCACCTGTTATCAGCTAACCTCTTCCAGGGTATTTAAATCAGCTAGGCTCACTTCATCCTTGTCCTTGTGTCTGCTTCTGGCTGCAAGTGCATTCTCCTGAATTCCGAAATTATCCGTGCATGACCTGGCTTCCTCTGACGTCCCTTCTGGCTCCTGACTCCTAGCTTGTTCCTGACATCGCTGATCTCTGTATTCCTGACCCTGGCTTGGCTGAGTACCTGTCTTGTCTTTTGGTTTATGCTCTTGGATCACGATTTACTTTGTTTGCTTTGGTTATTTTAATAAAGGTGTTTTGCATTTTAGATTTTTGTGACTGTCTGGCTCCTGGTCCCTAACAATACACAAGGGCCATGAACCCAGAAAGCGCAGGCAATCCACTGAATGTTTTTTCCAGACTGGACCAGGTAGACCAGTGCATGGACCAGTTTGCTTTTGCCCTCCAGACTTTGCTGCCCTGTACTGTACATCTGGCTCCACCACCTCAGCAACCCCAGGCACAGGCTGCCCCTATAGCTGCTGCCGCTCTGGCTGCCAATGGTGATCCCAATGTTGCTAGAGGCATGACTGGATCCTACCCGCTTCCCAAGCATTATGGGGGAGACCCTAACCAGTGCAGAGGTTTCCTGAACCAGGTCGGTATCTTTCTGGCGATGGTACCACAGGACTTCCTGTCTGATAGGAGTAAGGTGGGCCTTGTGATTTCCTTACTCTCTGAGAGGGCCTTGGCATGGGCTAATCCCCTTTGGGAGATGCAGAAACCTATTGTATACAATTGCCCTGAGTTTGTGGCATCCTTTAAAAGGGTATTTGATGTTCCGTCTCTCTCTACTTCGGCTGCCAAGCAACTAATGTCCATCCGGCAGGGTAAAAGGAAGGTTTCAGATTATGCCATAGAGTTCCATACCCTGGCAGCCGAGGTTGGTTGGAATAATGAGGCTCTCGTGGCTGCTTTCTCTTATGGGCTTTTGAATACGGTTAAAGATGAGACTGTAGCCCGGGATTTCCGCAGAGATTTACAGGAACTGGTCTGCGAGAGACCTTCCTTCAGGGAGTGCCTGAAGATGCATCTCATCTGTTTAGCCCCAAGCTTTTCGGCCCCACCTGTGCCTCCCTCTCCTCCTAGTCTCAAGGCCTCAGGCGATGTGGAGTCCATGCAGCTTGGGTTCACTTGCCTTTCAGTTGAGCAGAGGACCTTTAGGAGGAGGGAGGGCCTGTGCCTTTACTGTGGTAAGGCAGGGCACCTACTGCAAACTTGCCCCACATGTCCGGAAACGCTCGCACTTAAGGCTCTATAGGAGACAGACCTTAGGTGGCGTCTCGGCGTCCCCGGCTATCTATTAGGATAAGTCACTAGTCTCCGTTGGGCTCTCTTGGGGCAAGATTTCCATTATTACAGAGGCACTCATTGACTCAGGTGCAGCGGGGGCCTCTTTATCAAAAGTGCCTTCACCCAGAAGCACTCCATCCCATTGCAGCTCTGTACTACTCTACTTCTCATTGAGGCAATTGATGGCAGACCCCGACAGCAGCTGCAGGTCACCCACAAAACTGCTCCCTTGTCTATGGCTGTAGGGGCTCTCCATCACAAAACCTTACAATTCCAGGTGATCCACTCTCTCCCTATACTATGGTCCTGAGTTATCCATTGTTGCGCAAACACAATCCCACGTTCGATTGGGTAAGGGCCGAAGTCATGGCATGGTCACCCAACTGCTCCAAGTCATGCCTAGTAAAAGTGGTGAAGGTGCTAACCACATCCCCAGTCTCTTCGCTGCCTGAAGAGTTCCATGATGTATTTCATAAGGGCCGGGCTGGTGAGCTCCCGCCTCAGTGCCCATACCACTGAACTGCTACCAGGGTAGCCAGTTTCTTGAGATTCTGTGCGCAACTAAGTATCCAACTCTCCTTCTCCTCAGCCAACCACCCGCAATCGAATGGGGCTGCGAAAAGGGCTAATCAGGCCTTGGAGCAATTCCTGCGGTGCTACATCTCAGACCATCAGAATAATTGGTCAGATCCTGCTAACTTGGGCAGAGATTGCTCATAACAGTGCAGTCTCAGCTTCTAACCGGCTCTCCCCCTTCATGATGAATTACAGGTATCAGCCGTCTGTGATTCCAGATTTGTTTGCTCCCATGCGGATTCCAGCACCGGAAGATCATCTCCAGCAGATCCATTCCACATGGGTGCAGGTCCAACAGTCACTGAAACACTCACAACAATCTCAGGACCTCCAGGCTAATTGTAAACGCTTACCCCGCCACCTACTACCAGGTTGGGGAGAGGGTCTGGTTCTCCTCCAGAAATCTCCACCTCTGAGCGCCCTCTCAGAAACTGGCTTCCCTATTTGTGGGGCCTTTCCGTATCCTCCGACATGTGAACCCTGTGGCCTATGCCCCAGACCTCCTCCCAATATGCGGATATACAATGAGATGAATTGGGACCCTCTATAAAAGACAATCTGCAGAGGCAGCCCATGAAGCTGGAACACCTACTTAACAAAGATGTCAGACAACTCTAGAGAGGCAGGCAGTTTACGAGGGGAGATAAAAGGCACCTGCCTGGAGAAGTGGTCCACCATGACCAAAATAGTAGTGCATCCACAGGAGGGAGGTTGATGTCAGAATCAATCACTAAATGTGTCAAAAGGTGGCATAGAACAGAGAAGGTATGGGGCAGTCCTACATGTCTCTGGTGAGGAGAACCTTATTCTGAGCACAAACATTGCAGGAATGAAGAAAATATTGTGTCATCTTTCAAAGAAGGCACTTATTCCTCCCCAAATGACCAGCCTTAAAAGACAGATGTTCTCACTTGAGTTTCAAAGTAAAAACTGTAGGGGTGCAAAACAGCAACCAGGAGGGGATGAAGACCCTCAAGCAAGTTGCTTCAGGTGTCTTGAATACTAGACAAGAGATAAAGGGTGAAATGACCTGGCCACAATAATGCGGATAGACCCAGGAGACTCTGCAAGAAACTAGTGAGTGATGCTAGGGATCGAAGCTTGAGTGCAAAGTTGGTCACAGGGGTGCTTGTGCAGCAGCCAAAGATGGAGGATGTTACGAACTGCAAGGTAGGGTGTCTGACCCCAGTTGGGCGGAGACCTGGATGAGCATGCCTGTAGAGTGAGAGAGACAGAATGCCCTCGGTGACTACCAGCAACGTTGAGAGGATCCTGACTGTAAGCTGGGGAAGAGACAACAATGTACCGGATTAAGTCAGTGGTATCAAGACAAAATGTCATATATAAACATTGTTATATACCACTAAGCATTATGAACTCCACACATTTCTTATACTTCATGCGGTACATTGTGTCAATGTATCTAATGCCTGTAGTGGCTATGGAGAGGTCATTCTTTTACAATGTACTTTTTTTTTTTTTGAAGGGTCAACTCCAGCGCCTATACCCTGTATTTATTTAGTACGGAAGAGTGTTGTATCTCTAGTGAAGCAAAGGCAGAGAACCTTGGCCGTGCTCCAGAAGGGAAACACACTCCTTAATCTTAGTGGTGTGCAAGGTTACCACTGAAGTAGCCTTGAGCAAATGGTATAGGTATGAAGTTAAAGAGACCCCCCCCCCCCCCGTGCAAGCAGGTGAGTCAAGACAGACATGACCTTTGTGAAAACCCTTGAAGTGGATGCCAGATGAAATGGATAACTGAACTGAAACTAGGCAGCCCAGATCCAGAGGTATTCTGGACAGGAAAAACAGTGAGAGAGAAGGGACATGAAGTCTATGTGGTACCCTCCCAAAATTACACTGAGCCATCAATGTATTTCCCACGAGCTTTGGAAATAACAGAGGCAACCCCTACAGACAGTAATGGACCAGTCCTGGATGTTATATCCATGGAAGTGACATCACAATGCTTTGCTCATCCCTCTGGTGTTTTAAGAGTTAATTTTACAATTTTAAATTGGACTTTGGGCCCGTGGCCCTGCTACGAACTATCATGGCCCCCTCCATGGACATGACATCCAGCACTCGTTAACAATGTTATCTCATAAATCAAGGAGCAAGAAAAAAATTCATAGGGCATTAGGATTTTCTAGACATAGTAAATAAGGGGATATTATTAGGTGGGGTTCTTTTTCCCTTTAAAATGTAATATTATCCCAATATTCAACGTTCACTATATACAAATGTTAAAAGGCCATACGCTTCCCAGTCATCTGTGATGTACATTTCCAGCTCTAAAGACCCTATGCACAAAAACTAATAGAGCAATTCTGTGCCATGTCAGAGTTGTAACATTCAGAAAACCACTAGATCAGTGAGTGAGTGTGTCAGTGACATAAGGAGCTCAGTTTGGAGGTCCAATGTGTCAATTTTGGTTCACAGTGTTATGAACGTGTTATTTTAAGAATTGGGGGGGTTGATTTGGACAATAAGCTCTTGAAACAGGAAGTTTTCTGGATCTCCACTGGACATCCTCTAGGTTTGAATAAAGTATATGATGTATCTTGCTTTGTTTAGACTGATTGATAACTAGTGAGAGTTTAGGGGGACCACTGAGTTTGGCTCCCTCCAACTTTTATTGTTCTCCCTTATTCTTCATGGTTACCATATGACTTTAAAATTGTATTGTTTCGTTAGTCGGTATTTGAGTACACCAGGTTACGGATATCCCTTTACACCTGAATTTTTTTGATACTCGTTGCTCTGACTTTTGAATGTCATGTCATCTTTGTAAAACCTTTAAGCCCCCTAATTATCAAAGATAGTAAGGAGTATTCAAATAACTGATCTTGATATATATTTTCTGCTGTTGATGTAGTTGATTATGTTTTTTAATTTCTTTGTAATTTGGGCTCATGTCACCTAATAATGTACATTAGAACTGCGGAGTTACAGTGCCAAATAACCATTTAAATATTTTTTAGGCTAGCTGCTGTGTTATGTTATTTGCTAGCTGTTGCATTGCCATTGTGACATATAATTTTTTTTTTTTTAAAAGAGGAACTATCACCTCCATTAAAGTCGCCCTGCAATACTTATGCAGGTGGCGACTAGCTTTGTAATCATTATTTTACCTCTCAAAAGTGCCCACAAATAAAGTTATCCTTAAGCTTCCGAGACCGACGGCCAGGTTACTGCAGCCTGTGCGACTGAGCCGTTGGTCGCTTCCGGAGCCGTCCAGGCCAGTGCAATGCCCGTGAAGGGTAAAGAGGACTGACAGCGCAGACTCACATTCAAGATGTCCGCAGTGCTGCCTGCCTTCCGGTCTCAGAAGCTTAAGGATAACTTTATTTGTGGGCGCTTTTGAGAGGTAAAATAATTATTACAAAGCTAGTTGCCACCTGCATAAGTATTGCAGGGCGACTTTAGTGGAGGTGGTAGTTCTGCTTTAAAGGGATAGTAACACTTCGTTTTAACTTTATTTTATTTTGTAGGCATTAAAAAAACATGAAGAATGATATAAGTCTTATCTCTCAAACCTTTATGGTTTATGAGATATTCACAAGCAAAGTTCCCCTCCCCACCCCTTTTACCTAGTGTAAGCCATCTCTTCTCAGATGTGAGTCTGGTTGTATGACAGTACAGATAACAGAAGGGGACAATTTTCTTTGTATGAAAACAATGAAAGCCCTTCCCCCCTTGACAAGTTTTTCAGCTTTTTCCATTATCTTAATTGAAGATTGTCCCTCTCTGCAGTCTATCTGGGCATCTCCCTTCTGATCTGGTTGAACAGGGGGGGGGAAACTTTGTTTGTGAATATCTCTTAAACCATAAAGGTTTCAGAGATAAGACTTATATCATTCTTCATGTTTTTTTAATGCCTACAAAATAAAATAAAGTTAAAATGAAGTATTACTATCCCTTTAACTTTAAATTTTAATGAATTTTTGCAATAAAAAGAGGGGATAACAGAAGGAAAAAGGGAAAGGAGAACAGCAAATATACGTCAAGTAATCGAAAAAGTACACATGACCTGAGATGGCATGAAACATGAGGCATATCAATACAATACATGGGCTGGAAGTGATGGAGCGGGCCCCCACCCCACGGCTGAGAACTGGAAAGGAATTGTTACAGAGATCCAATGCCTGAGACAGGACACCCAGGGGGCCGAAAGAGCAATCTGTGAGGCTGACCGGAGAAGTAAGGGGCAAAAGGAGCAATCTGGATTGAGGGGAGGAAGGGCCAAATCCAAGCATATACCAGCAAAATCCCATCCCCCACTCCCCAGAGATATGAGGATACCCCAGGGGGGAGACGCCAGGGGTGAATGACTAGAGCATACACACTGTACAAAATACTGGACAGGGGAAATGAAAAAGCTCGGACGAGAGGCCCGGGGCCTAACACCAGATCGCTGGGTTGGGAAGTGGAGGAAAGGAAACCGAGGGTAACGAGAAAAAGGAGAAGGGATATGAGGCCCCATTGTAGTATTACACGGTAATGGAAAGCCTGTCGCTGTCTGCATGCAGCAGGTCAGAATAAACCGGTACCATAGAGTATAGGGGACCTGCCAAGGAAAAAGGGGCAATGCCACAGGTCACAGTTTCGTGGCAACAGAAATATGGAGACATTCAGGAATAGTACTTGGGGGGGAGGCACATAATCCTAACAAGGCATAGAGGAGTAAGAAAATAAGAAACAGGGCTCGGCCCGCATGTGAGGGAGAACCCGCATCCATCGACACGGCTCCCGCGACTCTACAGGGCATGAACATCTGCCTTCAGGGGTGATGAATGTCCCCCAGGGTTCCCATGTTTCCAAAGACATCATATCTATCAGCTAATTGGGCAGTCAATTTTTCCATAGTGTAGATACGCCACACAGCTGCTACCAGTGCCGTACGGTCTGGAAGGAGCAGTTTTCTCCAACGCGAAGCAATAAGATTGCAAGAGGCCAATAGGATGTGGGCTTGGCAATAGGTCCGGGGAGGCCCCTGGGGCACAACCCCAGGATCAGTACCAATGGATCTGGGAGAATAGCTATGTGTGTGACATCACAAACAAATTTGGATCACCATTGACCAAAAGGTCTGCACCAATGGGCAACCCCACCAAACATGGGACAAATCCGCAACCTCAGAACATCCTCTGAAACATACCAGAGGAATGGCACTATTAATCTTGTGCAGTCTGTGTAGCGTCATATACCACCTTGCAACAATTTGTACGCCTGTTCCTTATGTGTAGTGCAGATGGAGCTTCTAGCAGCAGCAACCCAGATTTTGACCCAAGAGCTTAAAGGAAGTACCGCTCCCAGGTCCCACTACAAGGCCAGCATGTGCTTAGTTTTGCATTCAATAGAGGGGTAGGCGACATGGCCATATATTGAAGACAAAAGGCCTGGAGAGGGTGCGGATTTAGAGCACAGTGCCTCGAACCAGGTCAAACCGGGGTGCTGGGAAGATTTCAGTATAGTGCAAAGTAAGTGTGAGATTTACAGGTAGCGGTATCGTTCCAAGGGGGGGGGGAGGTCATGCTGGTCGCGTAAAGCTTCAAAGGGGAGCAACTTGTTATGGTCACAGAAGTGGTGTACGCAGAAATTTTGGCGTGCGGACCAGTCATGAAAGTCCTTAAGGGCCAGGCCGGGGGGGGGGGGGGGGAAGATGGATTACCAAATATGGGGGTCATGCCTGACACAGGAGCAGTCAGGTCATTTTTGTATTTAATCGAGCCCCGTAGGTGGAGGAAATGGGCCACAGTAGGCATGGTGGACGATGTCTGTGGTCTGTCCTGTTTCGCGATCCACAGGGCATTGTGCTCCGCAACAGGGGACAGGAAGTAATCTTCCATGGATTGGCGGGTGGGAGGTGACACTTCACTAGTTGGGCCAATTGTGCAGCAAGGTATTAGGGGAAAATCTGGGGCAAGCTAAGGCCACCCTGTGCTTTCAGGAGATCAAGAATTTGGGAAGCGACTCAAGGCTGTTTCCCATTCCATAGAAATCTTAAGTTTTTGAACTGCAGTGTGTTAGCAGAAGACAAAGGGATGGGAATCAGCAGGGCCATAAAATAGTACAGCAGCCGTGGGAAGGGGGTTCATATTAACTGAGACAACTCGCCCTATCTATGAGATATTATATGGGCACCATCACTCCAGATCAGCTTCTAGCGTATGCAACAGCGCAGTGTAGTTAGCGGAATAAAGAGAATTATATGATGGGGTCAACTTAATGCCCAAATATTGCAGATGTGTTGTTTGCCAGGAAAAATGGAAGTTGAGCTGAAGCAATTTCTGAGCAGTGTCAACAGAATAACATCTGCAAAAAGACAATGCTTGTACTGAATGTTGCCCACTGGTATCCCAGTGATATCTGTATTCTGGTGGACATGAGCAGTGAAAGGTTCGAGACTAAGCGCAAATAGAAGTGGGGAAAGTGGGCAGCCCTGATGTGTACCGCCTTGTACCATTATTGGAGCATAGGGGAACCTGGCGATGGAGACAAGAGTCGTGGGAGAGGAATACAATGCACAAACAGCGAACAGAAAAGATTTTGGAAAGTTAAATTGCCATAGCGTGGCGAACACAAACTTCCAATGCAGGTGGTCAAAAGCCTTCTGCACATCCAAAGAGAGCAGCATGGAGGGAATCTTTGACAGATGTGCCTGGTGGATCAGAGCCACTGTACACCTCACACAGTCTGAAGCCTGCCAGCGTCGGACTAACCTCACCTGATCCAGGTGAACGATAGAGAGGAGAATAGGTGGGAGTCGAATCACCAGAATCTTCTCAAACATTTTTATGTCAGCATTAATAATAGATATGGGCCGATATGGGGAGCAGCTGAGGGGGTCCTTATTTGGTTTGAGCAAAAGAACAATGGAAGCCTGTAGCATAGAGCTGAGAGGAGATCTCATCTGGAGAGATGGGGTGTCCAAAGCGGCTCTTTGATCATCGTCAAGGGTGGAAGGTTGCTAGCCTTAAGGTAGGGGAGGACTTTAGAGACAGTAGATCAGATGGTGGGGTCGTTCAGAAGAGTGTCATTCAGATTCCACGAAACCGGGCGCCTCGCTGAGCACAGATCTTCGAAAACTGAGATAACCAGTGAATGATTGGACCAAGGAACAAGCTGTATATCAGAAGAGATCAGGCAGGACAGTACCGATTGGGACACACAAAGAAAATCAATCATAGAGTAGCCGCTATAAGGGGTGGAGTAGAAAGTGAAGTCCCTCTCGGTGGCGTGTCACTCCTGCCAGGTGTCTCCAAATGAGTGAAACTGGAGGAGCGATTTGAGGATTTTAGGATCAGCTGCCAACGGAGCCCATTTGAGGATGAGCCAAGGGATCCCGGAACGGTCTTTGTTGTTATGCAGGGTAGTACCGAAATCCCCCCTACTGACATGCAAGGTGACTGAAATTGCTGCAGTTTGGCAAAAAAGGACTTATAGAAGTGTTTCTTGTCTGAATTAGGAGCATAAACACTGGCCAGAGTGACCTGTTGCATCTCACATGAGTCACAAATAATATTAAACTTGCCTGCTGGGTCCGTGAAAGAGTCTGAGAGAGTGAAGGAGAGATGGTGATGTAGCAATATCGCCGTGCCATTAGTTTTATTAGGGGAGGTGGCTAGGTATACGGTAGGATAGTGTGGGGAGAAGAAAGTGGGGTGAGAGGTATGAGAGAAGTGGGTCTGCTGTGAAAGAGAACCGGGAGTACCATGTGAATGCCACCCGCCGTTTTGGAGGAGAATTTAGACCACTGCAATTGTGAATGAGACAAGACAGGAGACAGGCCGGAAGCTGGATAGAAGTTTCCGTGATAGTGTCAGGAAAAGGGACACGGCTTGATCTCGACGGGGGATCCGGGTGCTGCGTCCAAAAAGGAGGACTTTGATGTCAAATGTGTGAGGCCCCATGGAGACAGCCGCAAGAGCACATAAAAAGGGGGAGATAGGAAGAGAAAAGAAAGAGGAAAACATAAATTAAGGGGGGGGGGAGAAGGAGAAGCGAGGGAAGCAAAAGGGGATAACAAAGGGTAACCAGAGACAGAGAAAAATACAGTATACACTCAATAATAATGTCCTTTCTAAACAACAGAAATGAGAAGTGTGTACTGCAAACCTGGGAATTACCCAAGTGAACAGTATGAGCAAATTAGAAAAACATCTTTCCACAAGTAGCAATAAACAATGTGCCAAACTTCACATTTTGTAAACAAGAGAACAAGCACCTTAATATGGTCACACGCGCAGGAAAACACACGGGGCCTGTGAGCATATCCAGGCGCTAGGGTGGGAACACCCCTCTGGGGCTGAACTAAGGCAAAGCATATACATTACATGACAGACAGACCAATAAAACATAGCACAAAGTACAAGTGGAACACAGCAATGAAGAAACTATGTGGCAGAGGCCAGAGGTAAAGTTCAGTTGCATTAGGTGACCAAGGGCCAGGGGCAGGCCATATCAGAGGCATCCATAGATTACGATGTAAAGGGACCTCTTCTGTAGCCAGGCCAGGAGCAGGGAAGCTTCGGAAGTATTAAAATAGCTGGCAAGTCAATGGGGAGGATCCACAAAGGTAGCCAGGGTAACTGCAACGAAATTGAAATTGTCAAGGGGAGTAGCCCCTAATGTATTGAGCAGCCAAGGAGTGGAGGATGCCTCCAACCTGAACATGCGGGTCGTCGGCCCAGTCCTTTCAGGGCTGGCCAGGAGCACAGAAGTCCCAAAGGCATAAATGAAGCCAGAGCAGAGGTCTATAAGGACAGTCAGGTCAATAAATTGAAGAGGAGGGATTGCTCTTAAATATTCTCTCTTGTTTGGTCCTTTCTATGTGTCTAATTGATGTTGAAATAATTTTAGAATGAGTCACTGTATTGAACCAATTGTAATATACTCTGTTGATATATTTAGTCACATTTGTGATAGCTGAGAGGAAGATAATTGATGATGCTATGGCATTGCAGTTCTATTGAGATCTTATTTTACATTTGAAAATAGTAGTGCTGACATGATAGGGTGATGTAACGGACTTCCGCCTGACTGTAATTGCAATTGTAAATCAAAGTCCACCAATCCTATGACCGTGATTTAGCAAAATTCATTGATTGACTGTCAACATCTACTGATTCTAAACTATTCAGTGAGTCCTTGTTTGTATATTAGTTTTTATATTTTGTTACTAATAAAGAGAATGATGCTTTCAACTTTTACAGCACAAATATTGGCATGGAACTGCTACTTTGTTTGAAATGTTACTTGACAGTGTGAGTGTGTGTTGTAAGTCAGGGACAAGCAACTCCAGTTCTCAAGTGCCAATACCAGTAAACATTTCAGGATATCTCCAGTTGAGTACAGATTGATCAGTCTGTGGCTCAATCAGTTTAACTGATCCACCTATAATCAGTGATAACCTTAAACCTTGCAATGTTAGCAACACTCGAGGGCTGAAGTTGCATATCCCTGCTGTGGGATTTATTTAATTGCTAAAGCCAACTGATCTAACATTTGCTCAGGCTCCACAAATTTTTTTTTATACCAAGCATCTGTTTTCTCATTGCCTCTCCAGAGGTGGGCAGCAGGTAGCTCTCAAGCTGTTAATGCTCTACAATCTCTGTAATCCATACCAAGACAACTGCCAGAGCAGGATGATGGGAGTTGTAATCCAGCACATGGTAAGCCACAGGATGCTCCATACTCCCCCTACACACACACACCCCCACCTGAAGGGAGGATGAGTGCACACTAAAATCGGTCAGTCAGTGTTCTCCTTTTTCAGTTACATTGACACTTTTAGATCTATGCTTTTGATTTTTCTTTCCACAATTTAACTGCCAAATTGCGTAAAAACTTTATTTACCTAACCTCATGTGTTGTGTATGAAAAAATCTGGCAAACATTTCCAAAGTAAAATTACCAACCTTATATTCATTAGTTCCAAAAGGACAGAGTTCTAAGGCTTCAGTGTATAAATTCTGATCCTTAACCAAGTTCAAAAACTCATTGAAATGATCAGGTCCTGGGGGAAGAAAGATAATGTAAAATAAAAAGGTTAGCATTTCAACAAAAGTGACAAAGGAATTAATGTGGATACACTGAAGGGCAGCACTATTAACATGGCATAACTACATTGAAATATCAAGATGAAGCAGTCCTCGGATATCACATTTTATGTACCTCCAAACTGAAAAAAATGAGGAAAATCCAAACTCAGCAAGTCATAACAAAAGGTAACAAAGACATATAACGAAGAGAAAAACAAAAACATATGTTAACAATCAGTGTTTAAGTAGTTGATCTTTATGACTCCCACCTCTGGGAACAGAAACATTAGGAGTTTACAGCTCTAATTGTACAGGTTTCCCCCAAGCTCCTTCTCCCATCTCCATCAAGAGCTGAAGCTGGTAGCATTATTTCAATTGATTGTACAAGTGGATGTGACCTCGCAGCAGGCACCAGAAATCACTAACAACTGCCCTAGAGCACTCAGTACCAGCTTTGGGCAGAGAAGCAAGAGATGTTAGACCTAGACCCCAAGGGCTTTAATTTTATCATGCTTATACTGCCTTAGTTGGGAATACAGAAGTTAACAAATAAATACTAAGCTTTAACATTATTTTTATTTCATTATGTTAATTGCCTTTAACAAATCCAAATATGTAATGCTAGACCAGTTTTACAAACTGTAGCCCAACTACATTTAAACAAAAATCAAACATATCAAACGCTAATAAAGCTGAGTGCTTAAACTCACTCTCTTTCTCCCTGATAAATATACATGCATAGGTAGAATATTCCTGTGTTTTCGCATACAAACAGATTTACAACTCTGATGACAGGTTGCGTGTGGGCAAAGGTATGCCCTTGCTGGAAAAGACTGTTCAGACATCTGGGAGAACAGATCTCTAGCACTGAAGGGATACAAGATGCAAGGATATCTGGACAGGTGATGGTTTAGGGGACTCCATAATTAGGATAATTTGTTGCCATGAATGCTAAAAACATTCTGTTCCCCAGGTAATCTGGACTGTGAGCTTGACAGCTTTAGAATTGGCTAAATGATAAATGAAGACAGTTGTTGTAAGTGGAACATTTTCAAGATGGTCTAAAGTTGTAAGTGGGGTGCCCCAGGCTTCAGTCCTGGGTCCAATGCTTTTTAATTTGTTTATTAATGATCTAGAAGTGCGAATTGAAAGTAGTGTCTCAATCTTTGCAGATGACACTAAACTATGTAAGGAAATATATGCAGGGCAGGATGTTTCTTCTCCACAGAAGGATCTAGATAAACTGAGTGAATGGGCAGAAAAGTGGCAAATAACATTTAATGTAGATAAATGTAAGGTTATGCATTTTGGCTGTAGAAAGAAACATGCTACATATACACTAAATGGGAAACAACTGGGGGAATCCTCATTAGAGAAATATTTAGGAATACTGAGAGATGGGACATACCTCATTGTATTCATATTTTTTATCTCTATGTCCCATCTCTCAACTTTTATAATTTGAGAGATCGAATCATGTAAAGATCCTGTTTTACAGAAGTCTGCCATCTAGCTGAGAAAAGCAGATTCCGGTCCCGGGACCATCCTGCAGCTCTTCAGTAGAGTAGAGATACCGAAATTGAAAAAGAGAGATGGAACATACCTCATCTTATTCATAGTTTTAATCTGTACAATATTAAAAAATAGTTAAGTATTACTATCCCTTTAAGATCACATCACACTCCACCAATGCTTCTTGGGCTTATAGATACCAGGCCTCAGCAGAACAGCCATGCAAAGCTGTGACTTTGTCCTTCTTGCATACCTTCTCCAAATACTATACTGTCAATGTCTTGAACTTGGTTGAGGCCAGCTTTGGCTGCAAGGTCTTGCCTGTATAGGGGACCTGCACACTTTTTCTGCCAGTTGTTGTTTAGTGGTTTCTGAGCCCTGATGGCTCTTGTTTTTCACGTGCTGTGTAAGTTCAGTGTCCGTTAACATTTGTTGGTTATTTGGATACTGGATAGTCCTAGGGAACTTAAAGGGGACAGGATGTATGTATGTATGTATGCATATGGCACAGTGTACGCAGCGCCTTACAATAGACATGTGTTACAATAAATAAGAGGGGATGAAATAAGTGCGACATTCATAGAAACAATGGGAGAGAGGTCCCTGCCCCAAGGAGCTTACAGTCTAAATGGGTAAAACGAGACATACAATGGGGTAAGAGGGTGTTAAGTGCTGAGATTACAAGTGCTGAGTTTGTCCAAAGGCAGTGCATGGTCCTAGTGCTCCAGAAGATAAGATATTAGGGTAGACTTTAAAACAGAGGGGGATTGTTCAAGACGTAGGGAGAGGGGTATGGAGTTCCATAGGTATGGAGAAAAGCGAGAAAGGTTTGAGACGGGAGAGGGCAGAGTGTGTTGATAGTGCAACAAGAAGTGCTTTGTGAGCTGAGCGAAGGAAGCGGCCAGGAACATAAGAGGAGATGAGGGAAGAGATGTAAAAAGGGGTAGCAGTGTGAAGAGCATTAAAGGTAAGAAGGACTTTGTAAACTGATGCACTGCTGAATCGGTAGCCATGACAGATGTCTGAGAATTATGTGGGCAGGTTCAGTTTTTGGGGAGCGTGTGGTGATTCGTGCAGCGGAGTTTAAAACAGATTGCATAGGTGAAAGATGAGTGGCAGGGAGGCCAGTTAGTTGAATATTGCAATAGTCTAAGCGGGACAGAATGAGGGCATGTATATGAGTTTTAGTAGTTTGTTGGGAGAGGAACGGGTGGATTTTAGCAATGTTGCGGAGAAAGAAGCGAGATGATCTAGCCACGGAGTTAATGTGAGGGGAGAAGGAAAGAGAGGAATCAAATATGGCCCCAAGGCAGCGTGCTGAGCTGACCGGATCAATATCAATTCCATCAACTGTAATGGTGAAGCTAGGTGTTGGGCAAGGTCTTGGTGGGAAGCTTAGCAGTTCAGTTTTGGCCATGTTTATCTTCAGCCGACGTTGTGCCATCCAGGAGGAAATGGCCAAAAGGCAGTCTGAAATTTGTAGCTGGATTTGAGGTGAAAGATCAGGAGTGGAGATGTAAATTTGGGTATCAGCAGCATATAGATGGTATTTGAAGCCAAATGAACTAAAGTTTACCCAATGAAAGGGTGTACAGTGAGAAAAGCATAGGACCCAGAACGGAGCCTTGAGGCACCCCCACAGACAGAGGGACTATGGAGGAGGTGTTATTGTTAGAAGACACACAAAAGGAACGTTGTGAGATATAGGAGGAGAGCCATGAAGCAGCTTGATTTCGGAAGCCAAGACTGTGGAGAATTTGAGCGAGCAGAGAATGGTTAACCGTGTTGAAGGCAGAGGATAAATCGAACAGTATAAGTATAGAAAACTGTCCTTTGGCTTTTGCAGTCTGGAGATCATTAGCCACCCTGCAGAGAGCTGTCTCAGTTGAGTGACCACACCGGAAAACAGACTGCATAGGATCCAAAAGACAGTTAGAGTTGAGGAATTTGGTTATTTGGGAGAAGACCACGTGTTCTAGGAGTTTTGAGGTAAGAGCTAGAAGGGAGACAGGTCGTTAGCTAGAGAGACAGGAGGGGTCAAGGTTAGTCTTTTTGAGAAGGGGTTTAATTTGTGCCTGTTTGAAGGAAGAAGGGAAGGTGCCTGTGGAGAGAGAAGTGTTGAAGATGTGTGTTAATATAGGTGTAAGGACTGGTGCAAGTGGTTTGAGTAAGTGGGAGGGCAAAGGGTCCAAGGAGCAGGTAGTGAGGTGGGTAGATAGGAGAAGCTGAGAAACTTCTTCCTCTGTTATCGAGGTAAACTATCGAAGTATGATGAGGGGGGTTTGGGGAGAGAGAGTTCGGAGGCAGATGGAATAGTAGGAATCTGTTTTTGAATAGATACCACCTTGTGCTTGAAGTGCTCTGCAAAAGCTTGAGGTGAATATATGGGGTGAGAGGAAGCAGTGGAAGGATGGAGCAAGGAGTCAAAGACTGCAAAGAGACGGAACGGGTTAGATTTATTGTTGTGGATTAGTATGGTGTAGTATTCTTGTTTAGCTTTTGATAAAGCAGAATGCAGGCAGGACAGCATAAATTTAAAGTGGATGAAATCTGAATGTGAGCGAGATTTCCTCCAAAGGCGTTCAGCAGAACGATTGGAAGAACGTAGGAAGCGGGTGTGGGAGTTGAGCCAGGGTCATGGATTGACTTGATGACTCCGTTGTGGTTTCAGTGGGGCAAAGGAATCAATAGCAGAGGATAGGATTGAGTTATAGGAGTTAAAAAGAATGTCTGTGTCAGAGATGGCTAAGATAGAGGAAAGATTGGACTTAAGTGAGGTGCTCATCCCAGCGAGATCAAGTGAGCAGGTATCCCTTAAAAATCTGATGGGGGAAGGGGCAGAGTGAGAGAGAGAGAGAAGGATATAAGATGGTGGTTTGATAGAGGGTAAGGGGAAACTGTGAGAGAGGAGAGGTCCAGACCCTTAGTAAAAACAAGATCGAGGCAGTGACCAGCTTTGTGAGTGGCACAGTCAGTCCACTGCTGGAGATCAAGGGAAGAGGTTAGGTCTAGAAGACGGGAAGCCCAGGGGACAGAGGGGTCATCGATATGACAGTTAAAATTACCTAGAATAAGGACAGGATTGTCAGTGGAGAGAAAGAAGGAGAGCCAGGATTCAAAATCTGAGAGAAAGTTTGAAGGAGAAGAAGAGTTAGTAGGTGGCCTGTATATTACAGCCACGTGCATAGACAGAGGGTAATAGAGCTGGATTGCGTGTACTTCAAATGAAGAAAAGTGCACAGATGTTGGGATTGAGAGAGTCTGGAAGCGGCAGCGGGAGGAGAGAAGGAGACCTACCCCCCCACCTCGACCAGCAGAACGAGGGGTGTGTGAGAAGCAGAACCCTCCATAAGAGAGTGCAGCCTCCACACCTGTGTCCTGTGCAGATAACCAAGTTTCTGTGAAAGCAAACAACTGCAGTGATTGCTCACAGAAACAATCATGAATGGGGGTTGTCTGGTTAACAATGGAGCGGGTGTTCAACAGAGCACAGGAGAAGGGGAGAAAGGAGGGTGAACAAAGAGGAATGTTTATGAGATTTGAGGGGTTAGAACCCTTCAAGTTGCGGTGGGAGGAAATGGTGGGCTGTGGCTGATAGCAGGTGGGTATGGGGTTTGGGCTGGGACTGGGAGCAATTTCCCCTGCAGCAAGCAGAAGATAAGACTTAGGGCAGAGATGTGGGAGTGGGATTTGTATTGGTGCTTTGGAATAGGGAATACAGAGGGAGAAGGGGTTAAAATCTGGAGAAGTGTGTAAGAGCAGACAGGTGTGAAGGGGAGGAGAGAGGGGGAGATGTGGATGTAGTTTATAAAGTCAGGGGGAGAGCGGAGACTGATAAGAGTCCTGGGGAGCACTGAACATATAACAAAATAAATAGCAGATGTAAACATGAAAAATACATAATAAAATTAGAAATGCAATTAGAAAACACTGGAACATCATATTGCAGGAACCTAACCTATAAGAGGAAGTACTTACAAATCCCATAGTTACATAAAAAAGAGAGATTTAAAATCATATGTAGCTCCAAGTAGTCCTAAGAGACATAATTTTAAAACTAAAGGAGAGGTAAATAGGAGCCTACAATATAAGAAGGATAGTGTAGGATATTTTAAAAGTGGTTACACTAGATGTGCCAACTGTCTGTATATGAAGTAGGGTGTAACAATTAGTAAAATAAAAGGAGATACAATTTATGATATAAAACAGTGCATCAACTGTGTAACCTCATATGTGGTGTATTTAATATCTTGCCAATGTGGAGCTAGATATGTAGGAAGGACCATAAGGAATTTGAGAACAAGGATAAGAGAACACAGGAAGAAGACTGAAGGTTAGTCAAAGACCATGGAGTTCTCATTCATTTTTCTACCTGCCAATGGAGGTGTATTGATGGGTTTCCAGGGGGTGGGTTTGGAACACATACCAGTAGGGATATCAAATATGTGCAAACAAGAAGCATTTTGGATTTATACTTTAGGCACTTTAGAAGAAGGGGGGTAAATTAAATTATATAGATTTAAGTTATTTATAATCACGTTAGGTTAATTAAATAATGAATGCAAGGGAAATTGGAGTAGTCGCAAAATAAATAGTGATATTTATGGTTTCAAAAAAGGTAGTTTAGTGATAAATTTATAATGTATAATATAACAAAAAATATAAACACAATATAATAAACCAAAATATACACAGTTAGAAACAAATTTACAAATTTAGGATTGGGATGTGTTTATTAAAGGGGAACTTTCACCTGAAAAAAACTTTTTATCATCTGTTGAAACACATAACCAGTATCAGGAAACGGTATGCTTACGTTTTATTTTCCAGTGCTATTAAAGATATTTGATTTTCCAAGACGAGCACTTCCGCATTCAGCGGCACAGTGCATCTTCGGCACATCTCTCAGGACTTCCCAGCACTATTACAGCCTCCTCCCACCTCCCTCCCAGCTGCCCCGGCGAGCGCGTTCACATTTCACTTCGGTGTGGTGTGAACGGCTCCTACCGTTATAGCAAGCTACAATTGGCATTATAATGAGGTTGCAACCTCATTATAATGCCAATTGTAGCTTGCTATAACGGTAGGAGCCGTTCACACCACACCGAAGTGAAATGTGAACGCGCTCGCCGGGGCAGCTGGGAGGGAGGTGGGAGGAGGCTGTAATAGTGCTGGGAAGTCCTGAGAGATGTGCCGAAGATGCACTGTGCCGCTGAATGCGGAAGTGCTCGTCTTGGAAAATCAAATATCTTTAATAGCACTGGAAAATAAAACGTAAGCATACCGTTTCCTGATACTGGTTATGTGTTTCAACAGATGATAAAAAGTTTTTTTCAGGTGAAAGTTCCCCTTTAAGATTAATTTTTTTTTGAGAATGCAAAACAAAGTAAGCCCAGTGGGTGCGGAGGGGACCTGCTTAGGTTCTCATGGGGTTAATAAGTAGACTTTAGGATTATTTGACATTTAGTGTATGTGGGATGGTGGGCTACTATATACCCTTATATACCCCATGAGTCTTCCAAAACGTGGAAAATAATGGGAACAGGTAGGCCAGTAATTTATAATTCTTAAAATATATAATGCAGAGTAAGTTCTCTTGACAATTGTGTGTCTCACTACTCATTAGATCTAATAGAAATGTAGGTTATTTAGAGTTTCAAACATGGAGTGCAAGCTCCGGAAGTTTAACTGTATGGAAAAATGAGGTGGGATGGAAATTTTTATGCATTCTAAGGTTGGAACACACAATGGATGACTCATTGTTCCATTGGGATGAAAATTTAAGTACATGAGCATTGATTCATGCGTTCAAAAGTTGGAACACATAATAGGCGGCTTCCTGTTCCTTTATGATCCACCTTGAGAAAGAGGACTAAGTTTGGCATGAAAATGTCGTAAGCCATTTTGAGGGACTATGGAGCTCACCAACTTCACTCTATAAATATTGGAGGTATGTCTGCAGATTGACATTTGCTAAATTGCTTTTGATAAAGTAACAGGTGTTATGAAAAGCATAGAGCTTTTTTTAGCGATATATATATTGTTTATATACTATTTTAAATAAGAATCTTAGTTTGTACCAAGTACAGCAATTGCTGTTTTTTTTATAACTAAATATAACTATTATAGAGGCCTTGACCTGCTCTTTATCTCATTGGAGATTATAACTTCTGTCTAGACCCCTCTTCTGCAAACTTATTTCCCCAGTGGGTACTCTAGAACTTCACGGAGGGTTTGTTGTGCCCTTTGTGAGCTCTACTAACCCTACAAGTTGGTGGAATCTAATACTAGTTGGAGGACAAGCAGAGACAAAGAGGAGGTAACCATCCTGGGGTTTATCTCAGGAGAACTATATATACACTCAGATGCGGTATAGTGAACCTCAGGTCCACGTGAGTACATCTCTTATAAAGCACGCCACCAGTAGCGTCACTGATTATCTGCTTCAGTTCATATCCAAAAAGGGACTTTCCCTGGAATGGAAAGGAGACCAGTGACTTTTTGGAAGATTTGTACGCAGACCAAATCTTAAGCCACAAGGTGTGGCACATAGCAACAGAAAGGGAGGAGGCCTCAGCAGAGAATCTGACAGCATAAAAGATTGCTTCAGAAACATAAGTGTTGGCCTTCCTGATGTGAGCTATGAGAACCAATAAGTCCTCCTTGGTCACATCCACATGGACAGCATCTGAAAGTTGCTTACTCCAAAAGGTAACTACCCTGTTAACCCAGGGAGAGGCAAATATAGGTCTCAGTGCTACCTCGGTGGTAGAGAAGGAGACCTTGAGAAGAGAATTCAGCCTCTCATCTGCCGGCTCCTTGAGTCATGCTGCTTCCATCAGTGGGAGAGCGGTGATCTTTGCCAGCCATGAAATAGGGGGGTCCACGGTGGGGGAACACATCCACTGTACCAAAGCCTCAGCCAAAAAAGGTTATAGCTTAGAAAAGTGCTTATTGAGTAAAAGCCTTTAATCAGGAATTTTCCACTCATCCATAACAATCTGATCAGGAGTGGTAATGGGTGGAAAAATCTAAGATGACTTCTTATATCACTGGAAAATATCCGTAGTGTGAGCCCCCTCATCAGGTGCATCAGAGACCTGAAGGGTCTCCAAAACCTGTGTGATGAGCCCATCCTTGGAGGGGAGTGGGTCTGACTAAGAAGAAGAAGAATCCATGTCCTCATACTCTCCATCATCATCATCCTCTTCCTTGTCTGAGGGAAACCCCAGTAACCTGCAAATTATCCCTAGAAATGGGGGTAAGGAATAGGTGTCCATGAACGAAGTACCCCATGTATAGATGAAGGGATTTGGGCCACTGAAGACAGTAAAGCCTTGACTAATTTTGGCTAAAGAATTAGAGATCACGCTAAGTAGTCAGAAATAAACTTAGCAAATGAAGGGTTAATCTGGAGAAGGAGAGCAAGGAAAGTCTGCGTATGCATAGGATAAGCAAAAGAGAAGTAAGATGGCCACTGCAAAAATGTCAGCCTATCGGAAGAAAGCCTGTGAAATTGGCATTCTGAATAATGTAGTCTTCTCTGTTGCAACACATACAATTCGAGGATCATCATGAGGTCCATGGACACTCAGAAAGAGAACCAGATGATAGGGAATGAGGAGACAAGAAGATAGAGACCAATCTGACCATTATATCGTAAACGGTTGCAGAGATATGTCCCATATAAATGTTCCCATAGAAGTAAATGGAGCAAAGATGGAGGCTGGCGGACTCCTGTTCTTAAAGGGGCTGCTGCAGCAAAAAAGGTCTACAGTTAAAAAAAAGAACCCAAAACCCCCAGGAAACATGTGGTGAGAGTATAAAACTATGGTGTAAGTAATTGGAGGGTGAAGATAACCCCCCTAAGTCGCCCAAACACAAGTAATAAGTATAAAAGTAGAGAAAGGGTTAATCCCATATTAAAAAAAGCAGCCATCCTCACTCTAAAACCTGTAAGAGAATACATAGATATGATGAAGATACTCATAATAAGCTCATACCAGCTCTTGTATGGAGCAGCAACACAGTTTTGGGACATAAAGTAGACCAAGGCACTCAAAGGGTTATTCACCAGTCTTCATGTTACCACCTGAAAGAGAAGCAGAGTCCCAAGAGACCCTTGTCATGAGGGAAATCTTGGCAGCAAGATTCCCTCCACAGGGCTGAAAGGGTCCACAAAACACATATGAATTGGTCAGTCCACTCCAGGGAAGCCCAGTGATGGGAACCCATCTAATGGGGATACAGCCCCATATCTAATAAGAAAATAATAAGCTAAGAGGCCTCAACCCCATTGTACCTTCCTTATGGACAAAAGAGAGAGAAAGGATTTAACAGGTAAGAACACTAAAATCCTATTTTATTTTTGTAACTTTTTTGTTTTACTTTTTAACATTTTTTAAACAATAAATTGAAAATACAGAAATGGAAAGGGGTTGGTGTTTAGTAAGTCAGAAGTATAATCATGTTTTATAAAAATATAAGCTGAATCAGAGTTCTAAAAAGACGCTGAAATACTGTTATTAACTAGGGCCATAAATACCAGACCTGGAGAGGATAAATAAGAAAACGATAAGGGAGAAAAAGGAAGAAGGGGTATTGGGGCAGTTTGTGAATGTTCCTTTATTCAGAGAATAGTGTAAAAGCCTGTGTAAACGGGTCAAGGTCCGGATCCCGTTGAGTGGCTTTGTAATGCGTTGCATACCCCTATGGCACTCAAAGGGTTAAGCGTCCGCTACCTCACTGCTCCACAAGATACAGTCTTGCTTTGCCTCACTCGCATGCCTCACTCGCGATGTAATCATGCGCAGCAGAGACTGCCGAACGCACTCAGTCTCTACTATGCATGACTGCTTCTAACAAACATCCTAGCTAATTATTATATAGGATGACTAGCAATATGTGACAGCGTTGCCTGTCATTGTAGTAGGGTATGTGTTATGTAGCATTTTTTGTTTTGAAATGTTGTAGGTGGCATGTTGAAGGTATTTTGAAAGAATTTTTTGTGTTTGTTTGTGTTGTACATTTCATTTAGCTGTATTGACTGATGATGTTTTCTGTGTACTGTGTGAAGCAGAAAATCATATTGCACACAAACAGACACACACAGATACAGTGACAAATACAGACATTGATCAAACATACACACATACATACATGCGTACACACACGTACACACGTGTACACACACACACACACACACACACACACACACACACACACACACACACACACACACACACACACACACACACACACACACATATTATTACGGTCCTATAAGTGCCAGAGGGGTAGGAAAGGCATTGCTCATTGTGTTGCTTAATCCTCTGGCACTGAAAGGGTTCACCAGCTGTCCCAGTACATAGCGAGAGTCATGGAGTCCACAGTCCCTGAAGTGGGCTCTGAACATGCACAATCAGAGGCTGCCAGACAACCGCCGGCCCGGCTCCCTGGCCAGGAAGACACCTCCTGCCCCAGGCCTCGTCCAAGAGCGTTACTAGGGACGCAGCCCGGGAACCAAGAGTGGGAACTGAGGAGGGATGGTGTGTGTGGTTGGAGCAGGGATGGTGTGTGTTGTTGGAGCAGCTATAGTGCGGCATGTATATTTTTTTGCCAGGGTACTTACACAATGCAGGTGTGTGACAGCGGGCAGAGAGCAGCGGAGAAGAAGCTTGTGTGTAAGAGTGTGTACTACAGAGTGGCCCCAGCATGGTCTGTCTCCAGCCCCTCAGCCACGGGTAATAGCCGCATCCAGCTTCTGCTTGTAGAGAGCTCCTTGAAGGGCCGCATGACCAGGCTGTTGCGGGGTGGAGTATTGTGCTTCATGAAGGGGGAACATGAAGAATTTGGTACTGGGCCTGCCTGCCTCCGAGCTACATGAAGCAGCTGGGCTTCCTGCAGCAGAAGCACATTGTACACCAGGAGCAGGTTGCGGATACCAGAAATTAAGGTACACTGGAGCCGATCCCGCCCTCTCTTTGTTGGATCAGCTCATTGTGTGCCTCAGGTTGGTTGTAACATACAGCAAAGCATCCCTCTCCCTTTAAGGAGAAAGGGCGGGAATCAGGAAGCAGGAAGTGGAGGAGTGACAGTTGAAAACAGACAGTGAGGTGACTGAAGAGATGAAAAGAGTTAAGAGTTTGTATTTTATGGAAACATTACACCCTCGTACTGAAACAGAGTGTATGGAGGGTTACAATTATCTGTGGGAGGTGGCACAGAATGTATGGAGGGTTACACTTATCTGTGGGAGGTGAAACAGTGTGTTTGTGGGGTCATTATCCTGAGTGACAGTGTGTATGGACCAGGAGAAGTTATTGATATCCCCTACTTCAGGAGCGAGTGGCAGCTATATTTTTTTTGTCAGTTAGATAGTGGTGGGAGGGCTGGAGGGGGTGGGCCAACTCCCTGTATGATAAACACACCCCATTGAATCACCCAATGGGAGCAGTAATGTCCTCACTGAATCACCCAATGGGAGTTGTGTCTCCTAATGAGACATAAATTATGTAATGAGGCATTCTGTTCAATGTGTGTTTGTTTTCTGAGGAGAAATAAATTATGTTCTGTGTGTGAGGTACCATAAATTATGCAATGAGGCTTATTCTTATATATATATATATATATATATATATATATATATATATATATATATATATATATATATAGATATAGATAGATTTACACACTATTTACTAACAAAGGGTATATATAGCATGCTTCCTTTTGCAACCTAAATGCATATATACCAAAGTTTATCTATATTAACCCTCATCTGCCCCACAGCACATGTGTTCCATATTGGACTGAAGAGAAAAATAAACCAATAACACCTGGTTACTGGCATTGAGTCCATGCATGTCAACATCAGCAATTTGGGAAGAAAAGAAAAAGAAAAAAAAAAAAAAAAAAAAAAAAAAGAGAATCCAGTCTACACAATTGCTTAGATCCATAAGTACCTTCGGGTGTATGGTGTCATATCCAGTTGCTTTAGTCACATAAGTCTCTTTTCAGTCATGAATAAGTCATGCACGTAAGGGAGGAAATGCTGTGATACTCTCTGAACCTTTAATTTTCAGCTTTTGCTGAACCAATTAAATTAAACTGAATTCTATATAGCTTTTAAATTATCTGTCTAACTTGGACAACTGAAATGTCTGCTTCTACGTTTGCCAACAATATATATGGATGGGTATATTTATCCAAAATTTGTTGTATATAAAATACATCTTTCTTTTTCCTTTGACCACCACATCCCATTCAAATGTACTCTAATACTTCAGGGTTGAAAAAGGAACCTTTTTAAAAAGAAGTTCTAGTAAATTTTGTATTAAGTGGCATCATAACAAATTAAGATATCCTTTAATATCACTATTGCCCAAATGCTCTATTACATTTATACTAATTTTTTTGATCATTTGGGATCAGTACTTCCAACAAGGCCTCATTCCCCATTGGCTCCTCTACTAGCTGGAACTTTTTTTTAATTTCTCCAGTCAATTTCAGGTAGTTAATTATATCATCATTATTTTATATAACTGAGAAGCCTTTACCATTTATATTAGCAAATGGTCTTCTTCATACTCCCCATAATTAGGTGGCTTGTTACAAATACCTACAAATAACATTTTAAGGTGATTGTCTCCATTGTGAATTGCAACCCTCAAGGCGTCAATATGATCAATGGTTGCTTCATTTAATCTTCCTTTATACCAGGCATCAAGAGTAGTTTTTCATAGGCATATCCCTGTTACATCTGCAGTCTTATTTTACCTGGCTATTCAGTGCTCTTGTATCAGTTGCTATGTCTGCGTTCAACTCATCTGTACTTATCAGAGCTGGTTACTTACCTCACTCTGATTAGACTACTGCCCTTTAAAAAAATATATTGTTCCCTCTGGTTGGGTTCACCACCAGTCTTCCAGTTACAAACTCTGAAGTTACAAACTCGATCCACTTACTGACTTTGCTTTTCATCCTACTCCTTTGGTACTTCTTATAGTTCTGACTACTATCCTGGTTTCTGACTATTGGCTTGATCGATTTCTCCTACACATTGCTTCTTCTGGTCAGATGCATTATCTGACTGACCTTTCAGCTCCTGACTCCGTGCTCATCTGAGTTTGAGCATCTATGACTACTCTCTCTCTCTGTGTTGGTTTATCACCAGTATTTAGCCCAGGGGAGTTTCATGTTCCCAAGTCTAGCAGGTTTGAACTTCCATTGAACTTCCATTTATCTGTTCGCCTCAGTAGCAGTTAAACAGTTCAGTCTTCAGATCAGCTAAGATTCCTATATCTGCTGTATAAAGATTTAGACATCATACTTTTGACTAACACTAGTGGTGCCCAGTTCAACAGTCTATAGTATAGCTGAGTCTCCTGCTTCTTCAGGCTCACGGTTCTGGCCTATGTCCTCTGACTAGTCCCAGCAGTGAAGTTCATCCAACTGTAATACTCTTGAGAGCTCTAGTGGTGATGCTCTCCTCTCTATCCCCAGTCTCCCAGCAGAGTGTGAGAGGAGCACTATACCTATACTACCTACTTGTCCAGTATTCTACAGCCAGCCTGTAGTATCCAGTCTATTTGTCCAGTATTCAAGCAGCAGCTGTCTTCAGTCTACCTGTCCAGAATTCTACAGGCAACTATCAGTCTCCAGTCTACTTGTCCAGTATTCTACAGCCAGTCAGCAGTCTCCAGTCTACTAGTCCAGTGTTCAACTGCCAGCAAGCTCTTAAACTGACAGTGTCATGTTTCCAATTTCAATCATGCTGCCATTAAGTTGCAACCCATCCAGAAACTTCTGCATCAGGGATCCTTCTATCTAATGCAGTGCTTCTGGGACTCTCTGTCTACTACAGTGTTAGCCAGATCTGGCCCTGGCTTCATTGGGTTCAGACATCTGGCCTTGTGACCAAGAACTCTAATTTACCAGCAAAACATAGTAGTGGCTGACATTGTTCTCAAGTTACTAGAAACACAACACTCCTGTAACAATACCCCCCCCACACACACACACACCCCTACATCTCACTCTCTTACCTTTCGAACAAATACATATCCAGTCAATTTTCAAAGAATGCTATAAGTGCCTACTACTCAGGAACCATTTGTTGCCATTTTCAATAATCATGTAATCACTGCAGCAATACAATACAAATAAGATTACCCTTTATTCATAAACTCAGATTTCATCCTTTATCTTGGCACTCCAAATTAACACACAAAACATACTTACCACATTTGCCGAGGTGCCTTAGTGCTTTTTTGTATCTTTTAAGATGTTTGTCAATGGTGAATCTCTGATAATTTGTTTCCATTTTCTTCAACTTGTTCAAAAAAGGAAGATACTCTTTTGGGTCCTAAGATATATTATATATATATATATATATATATATATATATATATATATATATATTATAAAAAAAAAAAAAAAAAAAAGAAAAAAAGTCAATTCTTTCTTAAAACCAAGGTAAGGGATAGCAGGAATGTTGTAAGGAACTCTGATACAAACCAGATCAATTCTAAGCATCAGTATAATATTTAGCAAATATTTTTAAGTGTGTGTGTGTGTGTGTGTGTGTGTGTGTGTGTGTGTGTGTGTGTGTGTGTGTGTGTGTGTGTGTGTGTGTGTGTGTGTGTGTGTGTGTGTGTGTGTGTGTGTGTGTGTGTGTGTGTAAAATGACAATTATTTCATTTATAACATGATGATTTCTTGTTATATAATGTTTTTGACATATATTTCTGTATATATATTTTATCCCTTTGACTGCCAGAGGGATACGCAAGGCACTGAAGAGCAATGCGTTGCATACCACTCTGGCACTCAAAGGGTTAATGACATTTAGACTGCAAATCTTGTGCAAGCCAGTAAAGTAGTGATAAAATAAATTAGCAGAGCTCTCCCATAACAGACAATCAAGTCCACTTAGCACTCATACTAATCTGAAAATAACCATCAACTTATAATGTGGTTCGGGACTTGACCACCTAGAAGAGGGTTGTCAACCTGTATTCCTAAAGGGCAGAAGTGCACATTTTTTAAAATATCCCTGATTTACAATACAATGCATTACAATAATTAGATCAGTCCATTAGACTATAACGTATAAAATCAGGAACATCTTACAAACGTATAGTGCCTCGGCGCTATAGGAATTCAGTTTAATATTTTTGTTCTAGAAGGTTTACTACTGGTTCCTAGATGAGTCTTGCTTTGTATCATAGGAATAAGGTAGCATAATTAAATGCACAGTCTATATTTGATAGAATCCTATTCTACTGTACCCATTTTTGCCACAAGTGTAGAGGTTCTGTATTGCATTTGAGAAACATGTTAGCTAGTATAGGCACAGCTCATCATAGATAAAACAGTCAATAGGTTTCTTCAAATGTAATTGTACTAATTATTCAAGTTGAACATACCTTTTGTGATTTCTCTGCCACCATGATGACCAAGTCAAAGTCATATGTTCCTAATGAATAATCATAAAGCTCGTTGACATCGACCAAGAACAGTAAGTACTTTAAGGCTTCCTCTGCACTGACACCTTCAGAAGACTGGGGACTCTCTACAAAACACATATACTCTGATAAAACATATATAAATAGCTTTTAACATTTCATGTTTATGAAACAGTTTCAGAGATGGTCAACTCATAATCAGTCTACATGAGGTGTTATTGGATCCTTGACTACTATGTAGGGTCTGACATTGCAAGCAAGAAATGAATCAAACACCTAGGGGGTTATGCACCAAGGTGTTATGAATAGCTGAGATGACTTCTCTAGTGTTTTAATCTCCCGAAGACCAATGTTACTTTATGAGCCTATGCATTAAGAGCTCTAACGATGGAGAAATCGTAGTGCATTGGCCCCAGATAATTACACAGGAACTCAGCATCTCCCCACAGGGGTGGGAAAGTGGTATGTGCTTCCTAGTAGCCTTCTGCATATTTATCAGTTGCTGAGAGTATTTGGAATTGCAAGTATAAGGATCACCTCAAAAATCTGCATTTCCCTTCTGTCCAGAGCAAACCAAAATATGTGATCATATGCATGCACAATGCTTTGAGGAGGATTTATTAAGAACTGAAGCAATTATAATATAGTTGACAAGGGTTTAATACTATGAATACTTGACTTCAAGACCTTTTTAGAATTCAAGGGGTTAATACACCCATTTAAATCAATGGGACTTTTAATTATCCTCTACTGTGCAGGTGAAGAATTGTTGCAGATAGTTCTTCAGCCTCTGTATTTTTCTTGGGAAAAAGGACGTTCTGCATACAAAAGGCATTTTCTTACTTACCAATAAAACCTTATATCTTAGTCCATTGGGAAACAAAGGATCCTCCACCAGAGACAAAGTAAGTTAACAGTTAAATAAACATAAAGTTGTAACTCCTTCCTCTCCTCTGTCCTACTTTACTCCTCACACTGAACCTAGTGAATGTTTGTGGAATACAAATCTGATGTATTGATAAGTAAGAGAGATGTGTGTCTTGTATGGCCAAAGAAGAAAGTCATTTGTTCAGTTACTTGGACACAATGATTTATCTGATGGAAACCATGTGAACCTGTGGGCCTTAAATAGTTGATGAAGGTGCATAGGGCTCTATGAATTTATGAATCATAGGAACAGTCAATTATTCCTGAGATCACAAAAGAGAAATAGCTAGATGAGAAGCCACAGACTGTATGTGTTTCTGAAAACACAATGACACCCAAAATACCTGGATGTCCACATTGTACTGTTGGTAAAAGGGTCTGAATCTTCCTCCCAGTGGAGTGTCTGGATATGAACCCTACAGCATACCCTGCATGTTGAAGGTTCTAAGAAAATAGGCTGTTTTCGCTACTCTATGGGAGGCTGATGGATTAACAAGGTGTATGGCTACACCAGGCTTCCCTGGAACTTTGGTGTGCCACGGACATCCACTTAGGGTTTCCCTTCTTTTCTATACTTTAACAAAAATGTGAATGGTGAATTTCATATGTATATTTCTGGAAATTGTTATAGACAATGTTTCAGTTATTCTGACTGAGAATCCTAAAAATAACTACATATTTATGTATGTGTATCCTACATTACACACCTTGAATACTTATTTAAAAGGTGTTCTTACTGTGCATTAGGGGTACCATTAGCACAAAAAAAATAAGAAACACTATCCTAGTCACTTCAAGCACAGCTTCCTTCTAGAAATACATACTTTTTAGAAGATCAAGCAGGGCAACTCCACCTTGGGAAAATTAATTTGCTTACGCAAGTTGCCCTACACCCCAAATGCACTTAGCACTACCAATCCAAGGCAACGCAAAGGCTTGTTTGAGAATAAAGGCATGTCTATACACAAATCAGTTTAGTACTGTGTCATCAAAGAGTGGCAATACATGGCAGAATACCACTGCGAATAAACATAGGTTTAGAACTTAATGGTATAATCTGTAAAGATAAGCTACTTGAGACGCACGCAATAGTCGAACCAATAAAAATAAAACATGTAGCATGCAATAGGTTACACTGATAACATGATAGTGAAAAATTGAAACAGAGGACAAATATAAATCCTTGGTAATGCCTCATCTAGAATACGGAGTACAGTTTGGGGCACTTATTATTGAACTGAAAAAAGTGCAGAGATCTGCAACAAAAATGAGAAAGGAATTGGAGGATTTAAGTTATAACCTGGGTTTGTTTACAATAGAGAAGAGACATCTAAGGGGTGATATGATTACTATTTATAAATATATTCAATGGCAATACAAAGAACTCTTCAATTAATTATTTGCGCAAAGACCTGAGCTAAAAACAAGAGGTCATCCACTAAGACTAGAGGAAAGCCTCTTTTGAGTAAACCAAAGGCGGGAATGTTTACAATAATTTTTTTTCTTGCCTTCCTCTGGATAAACACGAGTGATCTAGCATGGGCTGAACTCGATGGACGCATGTCTTTTTTCAGCCTCATTAACTATGTTACTATGCTACCATGTTAAATATACCATAATAGTGCAATCTGAGATCATGGGTACACACATAAAAAACAGATACAGCGTAACAGTTTTGTCATTCCGAAGAACGACATCTAGTACAGCTTAAAGTGTAGGATACAGATTAAGCATACATATAAGTGGTATCTGTGAAAATAGAGCACCTTCGGAGAACATGAATAAGAGAATAGTACAATATGGGGCACAGGTGAAACAGAGTTATGTAGTCTATGTGACCAGAGCACATACAGGACACTTGGGTACAATGATTATGCTCTTTGTGAGAATATAACATATATAGCACATATAATACATAGTGTATGTCATTTGTGTGAAATGGAAAGATAGAAGACACCTGTATGCATTATAGTGGCACCTGAGTAACATCATGAGATGACACCAAAAATGTTATCTATCTGTACACCTGAATAAATTAACACCTCCAGATATTTGTAATACATGGAAATATGAGAGGCTCTTATCCACTCAAGGGGTTAGCCTAAAGCAGTGGCATCTGAATTCACAGAATGGGTGCCAAGTTGTGAGCTGTGTGTTGAATCCTAGAATACATGGCTACTAGCATGCCATCAAAAACTCTGCTGATAGCTCAAACAGTACAGGAATAGTAAGCTCCAGTATTAGAGCAGTAAGAGACACACAGTAGGGGCAAGATCAGGACGTAAGCTCCTGTCTGGTATGGTGCAAACTGGCCTGTTCTGAAGTCTTCATTCTCTAGAGATTAAGTTATGACAGGAGCAGTGAATGCTCAAATGTACACAGATCCTCTACCAATCATGCTGTCCACAAAGATGCAATGCTGGGAATATGAGCTGCTAGAGTTCTACAACAACAAGACTGGCTTTTGGCAGGAGTGGGGACCTACCCTGTAGTCTGGTGGGAAGCTGCTGTCAATAGCAGTTTCTTTAGAACTCTGAAACAAGCCAAAATATGTGAGAGGCTCTGTGCACGAACAAAAGCAATGTTGCCTGATCTACGACTAGTCACCGCTCAAGAGAATCACATATTACTTGTCTAGTGCCATTACAGAGGAGAAATTTCCACATACATATTGGACTAATCCTGCCCATAAGACAAGTCCAGTTCCAAAATGATGGGCAAGTCACCCAATGGAAATACCAGCTAAAGCTAGATGTATGTTTTGGGCCTCAGCTGGTTTACCTAGGCACTGAGAGTAAAGGTATCCATGTCTGGATTACCCTTTACTCTTAGGGAGATACCCTAACAGTTTTTCAGAAACAAGCCAATGGATGTGAGAGGGATTAGTCTAATGTGTATGTGAAGATTGCTTTTGATCTTCTCACATCTTTTTGCTTGTCTTTAGAACTCTGGACATGAAAAAGTGAGGTGGAAACACTGTAAAGAAATCTGATACCAGAATACTTTTTAAGTAGCCCAGATTAGCATGAGGAACAATAGGTTAAAGGAGTTAGAGGAACCCCGTAATCCTTAGCCTTGGTTTTGCCCTTGTGTCCCTTAGACACAGTCAGAGGACCTCAAAAAGGTGAATTTACTCACCGATATTTGTTTTTCCTCTGTGTCCTTCCACGGCATAGACTGTGGGCAATTAGCTCCGCCTTCCAGCTGGTAGGACCAATGTAAATCTTTAAAAGTCTCTTACTTCCTCCCCATGTCAGTTATACTGTTGTCCAAGCTGCAAGATACAGAGTGTTAGATATGACCATTATCAGGCAAATATATATTACAGATCAGAATACATTGTGGAACGATACAATACCAATATAACCAAGGGAGGGTTGCCGTGGAAGGACACAGAGGAAAAACAAATATCGGTGAGTAAATTCACCTTTTCCTCTGTGTCCAATCCACGGCATAGACTGTGGGACTTACCAGAGCAGTACCTCATCAGGGCGGGTATCAGCCAACATTCAGATAGAAATGGCTGCTTCGAGCATCTGTTGATGCCTGGGCATCCAGTTTATAGTGTTTAATAAATGTTGATACCGAAGTCCAGGTGGCAGCTTTGCAAATCTCTTCTGGAGATGCCAGGGCTTTCTGGGCCCAAGAGGTTGATATAGCTCTGGTAGAATGAGCCCTTATCCCCTGAGGAGGGGGCAGGTCTGCTGATTCATATGCAAGTTTGATACAATCTCTTATCCATCTAGCGATGGAAGGTTTAGAGGCTGGAGAGCCCTTAAATTTACCACAAAAGTGAACAAACAAGCTATCCGTCTTGCGGAATAACTTGGTCCGGTTAAGATAGATCTGGAGGCAACAGATGAGGTCCAGATTATGAAGTCTACGTTCTGTTTCATGCACCGGTTGTGGGCAGAAGGAAGGGAGCACAATATCCTGGTTCAAGTGGAACTGTGAAACTACTTTAGAACGAAAACTCAACTTTGGTCTGAGAACCACCTTGTCCTGGTGAAATATCATAAATGGTGGAATTGAGACTAGCGCTTGTAATTCGCTAATACGTCTAGCAGAAGTAATAGCTACTAAAAAGGCAGTTTTGAGGGTGAGATGCTTGAGAGATACTGAATCCATGGGTTCAAAGAAGGGATGTGAAGCTAGCTGTTGTAGCACAATGTTCAAGTTCCAAGGTGGAAGGATTTCCCTAATTGTAGGTTTTATTTTGGAAATAGACTGAAAATATCTTTTAATAAGGTAGTGATCCGCGAAGGGAGTGGCTAGCACAGCTGAAATTGCGGACAATTGTACCCTAAGGGATGCGGGCTTTAGTCCCATCTGGAATCCAGCCTGAAGAAAATCTAATATTTTAGGTACTGAAATAGAGTTCCTGTCCAAATTTTGCGAGGTGCACCATTTGTGAAAGGTAGTCCAGACTCTATAATATATTCTGGATGAGGACGCTTTCCTTCCACTAAGGATAGTGTCTATTACAGAATCCGAAGTACCTTGTGGTCTAAGGGATTGCCGCTCAGCCTCCAGGCCTTGAGCCTGAAGAACTGCAGGTCTGGATGGAGAAGAGGACCCTGTATTAGCAGGTCCGGAATGTTCGGAAGAGACATAGGCCTCCTGACGGATAACTCTAGTAGATCCGTGTACCAGGACTTCCTTGGCCAGTCTGGGGCCACTAGGATAATTTCCACTTTGTCTCTCCTGAATTTTCGAAGAATTTCCACCATCAGAGGTAGAGGTGGAAATACGTATGCCAGAGGGAATGTCCATGGTATTTTTAATGCATCCTGCGCTAGAGCCTGCGGGTCTTTCCATCTGGACACGTAGACTGGACACTGACTGTTTTCTGCCGTTGCCATGAGGTCTACTACTGGTGTTCCGAACTCTTTTATGATGGTCTGGAATACTGCTTTGTTTAGACTCCATTCTCCGGGGTCTACTGTGTGACGACTCAGGAAATCTGCCTGAGTGTTGAGTTGACCTGATAGATAAGTTGCGTTGAGGGCTATTAGGTTCTGCTCTGCCCAGTTTAATATTTGTAATGCTAAATTGTTCAGGTGAGGGCTCCTTGTGCCCCCCTGGTTGGTCAGATACTGGACAACAGACACATTGTCGGATCTTATTAGTACTGCTTTTCTTTGTAAATCTGCTCCGAAGTGTCTGAGAGTCTTCCATACTGCAAGTAACTCCTTTAGATTTATATGCAATCTTTCTTCTTTTTGATTCCATATTCCCTGAATTGTCTTCATATTCCATATACCTCCCCATCCGGTATTGCTGGCGTCCGTGTGTATTATCATCCACTCCGGTTCTTTGAATGAGCGACCCTTCACAAGATTGGACTGCTTTGTCCACCAAGATAATTCTCTTCGGGTTGACTGAAAGAGAGGAATCTGAAACGATGGATTGAATGGGTGTTTTTTGTAAAAGGTGAGATAATTCTCCTGGGTCAATCTGGAGTGTGCCCTGGACCAAGGCAGAATCTGGTAAGCTGATGCTAGGTGTCCCAGTAGTTTCTGAAAGGAATGAATACTGCATGTCTGTCCCCTGAGGAAACTTGTCACTGCATTCTGTATTCGGATCTGTCTGTCCTTTGACAGAGTTGCAATCTCTTTTCTGGTGTCGAAATTGATGCCCAGAAATAGAATCTGCTGGCTGGGAGAAAGAGAACTTTTCTTCATGTTCAGAAGCCAACCCAGACTGGTGAGTAGATTCCTGCAAAAACTGGTGCTTAACCTTGACTTTTGTTCCGAGGCTTCAACAATCAGAATGTCGTCCAGGTAAGGGATAACTTTTATCTTGTTTAGTCTCATTTCCGCCATTACTAGGGACAAGACTTTGGTAAATACCCTGGGGGCTGTTGCCAGCCCGAAGGGAAGAACCCTGAACTGAAAGTGACGTTGAAATATGTGAAAGCGGAGATACATCTGATGTGATTCCCTTATTAACAGATGATAATATGCACCCTGAAGATCCAGACGCGTCAAGTAAGCTTGAGGAGGTATTGACTTGAGAGTGGAAGATATTGTCTCCATCTTGAAGCGCCTGACCTTCAACATAGCATTCAAGTCCTTGAGGTCTAAGATTAACCTCATTTCTCCTGAAGGCTTGATAACATGAAAAAGCGTTGAGTAAAACCCCTGGAATCTTTGGGGTAGGGGAACTTCTTCCACCACCCTGTTCTGTAACAAAAGATTCAGAGCTATCTTCATTTGTTGGATCTTTTCTCTGTTTCTTACTACTGATGTCCGGAATCTTGGAATTCTGGGGGCAGTCTTGAACTCCAAAGAATATCCCCTCTGAATTATGTCCAGGGCCCATTGATCGTTATGAATTTAGCTCCAAGACTGAAAAAACTCCACCAGTCTGCCCCCTACTGGAAGAGAAGGGGATAGACTGGCATCATTGTTGATATATCCCTTTTCTCTGGAAATCCTTTAGATTTCCAGATTTTTGGGTCTGAGTCCCCCTGGGCTTAGGATCATATCTTCTGCCTGGTTGGTATCTTTTGGCCTCCCGAAAGGACTGACGTTTGTACTGTCCGGCCCTATTGGGTGAACGTCGAGCTCTCTTTTCTTGAGGTAGGAATAGGCTCTTGCCACCTGAAAATTTTTTAATAATTTCTTCTAAAGATTCGCCAAACAATTTAGAACCTGTAAATGGAAGGGATACTAATCTGTTTTTTGAAGATGGATCTGCCTCCCATGATCTAATCCATAGCGCTCTTCTGGAAGTGATAGATAAGGCAAAAGCTTTAGCTAGTAATCTAATACTATCTAAGGATGCGTCACATGAATAATTAATAGCGTCCTTAACAACTCCTAGATCTTTCAGAATGCGGCTTCTGGAAACTGAGGATTCTAGTTTTTCTTCAATCTCAGAAATCCATATGCGCAATGCCTGGAACATGGAAGCCATAGCCGTGGTGGTTCTTAAATTGTGGCTTATTGTAGTAAACTGTTTCTTTAGAGCGCTATCAGCTCTCTTATCCATAGGATCACGCAGAGATACTGCATCTTCCAGAAGAATAGTTGTGCGCCTAGATGTTTGGGATATGGCTGCATCAACTTTTGGAGGTGCACTTGTCTCCTCTTCCTGGAATGGGTACATTCTCTGAAAACGTTTAGATATAGTGCAGCGCTTATCAATCTGTTTCCATTCTGATTTGATAGTGTCTTGGATAGATGCATGAACCGGCATTTGAGGATATGATTTCTTAAACCCCACAAAAGCAGAATCCATAATATTCAAATCCTTCTGGACTTCTGTTAACCCCAAGGATTTTCACATAGCCTTAATTAGAGGGTCTATCTTATCTAAAGAGAAACTGCCACTCTCCTCAGTAATCTCACCCTCCTCAGCAGATGAGGCTCCAGATTCTAATTCAATGAAACTTTCTTCATCCTCTTCTCTTCTCCTGGATGGCCCTTCATCCGGATCAGATTCTCTATGACGTTTTTTAGCAGATTCTTGATGCAAGAAAAAGTTTCTTGCATTGAATCTTTCATCCAGGATATAAATTTTTGAAATTGTAATGGTACTTCCTGTCCAGCAACCTTTCTGAGACAGTCTTCACATAGTTTTCCTGGTTCACTTAAAGACAAAGGCTTTTCACATCCCGCACAGGGTTTACCCTTAACAGATTTATCTTCCTTAGCCTCAGGTTTTGGCTTGTCAGCCTTTTGCTCTTTAGAGGTAGACATAACTGAAACTTATGCAGTAAACTCAAACAATTGCTTAAGTAGACATATAAATAGTAAGTAGATATATACAATTAATCGCCTTACCCCTGTCCATGGATGCTCTTTCCTCCTCTGCTTAAATCCCCCCATGTGTATTCCATCGCGTCCGAATGCGTTTCAACTGTGGAACGCAGACGCGCATACTTCCGGTTTTCGGAACGATACTTCCGGTTGCTACGAGCGGCGTTTCTGAACGCTGAGCCTCAGTGTAGAGGCGTCCGGCTGGGTTCCAGAGGGTAGCAGCAAGCTGGGACAGGGGACCATGTTCGGCTCAAGCAGAAACAGAACAGAGGGTTCAGCAGGCAAAATGTGACCGCATTTGAGTCAAGCCACATTGAGGATCAAAAAATAAGAAAAGGTACAAGTTTTTAACTTATAGCAGGAGAAGCAACTTCTCCGTCCTCCAGCTAGGTAGGACCAATATAACTGACATGGGGAGGAAGTAAGAGACTTTTAAATATTTACATTGGTCCTACCAGCTGGAAGGCGGAGCTAATTGCCCACAGTCTATGCCGTGGATTGGACACAGAGGAAAAGTACTTATCTGACTGCAAGGGATTAAACTTGCAAACAGGAGGGAGAGATCAGCCTCTGCACAGCACACTGAACCCAAAAAAGAAAGATGATTAACCTGAGACCACCTCTTCCCATGCCAGGAAGCAAGAGCTTCTGGGAAATGTAGACTTTTCATCCTCAAAATGCTGGTGTGGCTCTCCAGATATTAAAAAAAAAATGGCACCCACCCCAATTAAGTAAGAGGGTCCCACTGGAAATAATTAGACTGTACACATTATAAGATTCACTATGAGACTACCTGCAGCCTCCTAGGTGCAACCGGAGATGAGATATGTCACAAATAAGTACAGTGTAAGAATCTAAAATGGCCACCATGTGGGCATCTGGTCTTAGAGGGGCCATGACCAAATTCTGTAAATAAACAGAATAAGTGTAAAAAACAAACAAACAAAAAAAAACAACCTTAAATACATAAAGACAAGTGAGAGGATTAATAGGAAAGCCCACTGCAAGAAAGGTACAGTTCCCCTACCCCAAGTGGGTGAAAGTGACCCAGTAAGGGGAAGTTAGTGCAGGGGTTAAAAAAAAAACCTTTTAAGTCACAGAAAATGCTGAATACTCTTTAATCTGAGGGCAGCCAAAACATACACATCTAAACATTACAGCAAGTCAAGCAACAAGCTGCACGTAAGTGGATGCCAGATAATATAAAACACACATACAGCATCAAAAGAAAAAAGTATACCAAAGCAATCCTACCCCAAGAATACTGAACCCTGAGAGCTAAAAATGGAGGAAAACTGTCCCACATGAATGTCTCAGTGTGCAGCTTCTTTTTAAGTGTCCACAGCGACACTTTGTCTAGTGCAAACAAGAAAAACAAGAAGAAAAAAGTGCAAACATCTGAGAGCAGTCTAAGACCCAAAATAAATATACTCCTGCGTACAGGTTGCACTTAATGGAAATATTCTTGATTAGTTTCCCAAAATGTAAGCACTTCTAAGTGAAGTGTCCGACCACATCAAACCCCTTCACAGGTGACTGATAGAATCAGGCAATCTGAATGCTGGTACGGGGATGAGAGCAAGCATCTGCCTTCCAGGGGTTGCCTGAGCCAATGTGAGGAAAATATGAACCGAGATTGGATTTTATATGGCCAATCTCTGTTCAAATTGGTTGCCACACACCCACTGGCTGGGATGTGGGGTTATGCAGCGCACTGGATGAGCTCTGCAGTAAGCACGCCTCCCAGCCAATCAGCATCTAGCTGGAGGGTTCGTGTATGCACGTTTCGTCATCCCTCTAGCTATTCACACTGTCTCAGGCAATGGCGCGAGAAGGAACTACAATGAGGGAATTTTTTCTTTGGTCCCCTAGTCGCCGGCAGCGGCATCATCATCAGAGGAGGTGGCGCAATGGGGGGACTATTTTTAGTTTATCTTTTTTTTTTTAATGTCAGAAGTATTAAAGTAGAATTACTGGAGTATTACAGAAGATGACAAAGGAATTCAACAAAACACGAGTTTTTGCGGTCAACATTCATCGTAGTGGATGGTAGTCAAGCATTTGAATTGCCGTTACAATGATGTGTGTACCATCCAGGACTAATTTTTGCCCTAAAAACAGATTTAGCCCCTTTAATTGAATCAAGCCCTAAGAGCTGTGACCATACAACTTCCTTCTTAAGAGATCACTTAAAAACTTTTTTGTAGTACTCTCCTCCTGGAGACTTTACTCCATCGTTCTTGTTTTCCACATTGGACGAGAGAGAACTGATGACGGAGTTTAATGGTCCAACCAACCATTTAGAATTTCCGTAACCCTATAAAGTATGGGTTGGTTGAAACAAATATGAATATACTAATCTAGATTTGTTACCCAAGATCAGGCATGTAAAACCCAAACGAATGTGGCCCCCAACATGATTAAATATAGCCTCCGTACAAACCAATGGAGTATCCGACTCTTCAGTTCTCAACTAAATAATGTTAACAGTGGTGGTTCTAATCCAAGGATGGGCAACATGAAGCCCAAACTTGTTCTAATTTATTCTTCCCTTGCCCATTTCATCTATCACCTGAACTACAGGCTTTTGTGACTCCTCTCCCCTACATTATTAGTTATATCAGTGGGACAACTGCAATCACCAATGAGTCTGGTGATGTTCCCACAGCACTGTTCAGCTCCAAAGTGGTGCAATGTTCTTCAAGCAACAGTAGTGAGCTCGATGAGGATATTGGGCGAGGGAGGGGAGGAGACACAAAGCTCGGTATTCAGCTTATAACTGAAAAAAGTGTGTGTGACACGCCGGTAGTATAATTAAGGAAATGGTATTAGAGAAGGGGCATGAGGTGGAAAGGGGGAATGGGCTAGTTAATCTAATATAAAGGTGACAGTGTTACAGCCTGATAAAAGGCACATACATATTTCACACAATGTAAGCTTTCTTGCTGCCAAATAAGCTTATCTGAATTCCATGTTTTGCTTACTAATACACAGTATAACCCTGTATGTTCCCTCTTGAAAGAAATGTATCTAATATTCTCTTAAATGTATCCATTGTATCTGCCATTGCCTTATGCTTGGGCAAGGAATTCCACAGTTTAACAGAGCTTATTGTAAAAAAAAACCCTTCCTCTGCTGAAGCTGAACCCTCCTTTCCTTTAATCTCAAGGAGTGGCCCATGGTCATTTTATCAGGCCTTGGAACAAAAAGCTCACCAGAGAGATCCTTGTACTGACCTCTCATATACTTGTATAGTGTGAAAAGATCTCCTCTTAGTTGTCTTTTCTCTCAAGAAAACAAAGAATGTTTGTCTACACATTACTCATACTTCAGGTCGTCCATTCTCTTGATTAATTTTGTTGCTCTTCACTGTACTCTCTCCAGTTCTAGAATATCCTTTTTCAGAACTCGTGCCCAAAACTGCACTGGATATTAAAGGTGAGGTCTTACCAATGATTTGTACAGCGGAATAATGAGGTTAGCCACTCTTGCATCGATACCACTTTATATGAAACACAGGACTTTTTTTTATTATTATTATTTTGCTACTGCTATTTCACAAGTCTGTAGTTTATAAGGAGTTCCAGATCTTTCTCTAGCAACGAGTCCCCTAAAATGATGCCATTAAGTTCATAAGTAGTATTGGTATTTTTTCTACCTGAATGCATGAATTTACACTTTCCACATTAAACTTCATAGTCCAATGATTTGCCCAATCTGCCACTTTATATAAATTCCTCTGCAGAGAACACATACCCTGTTCTGAATTTATTACCCTGCATAATTTAGTGTCATCTGCAAATATTGATATTTTGCTTTCTAGATCTATTTCCAGGTGTTTTATAAACATGTTAAAAAGCAGTGGCCCAAATACTGAACCCTTAGAGAATTCTCCAGTTACAATACACTGTTCCCTATCCTTCAACCAGCTGTCCATCTAATTGCAAAGGTTATCCCCTAGCCCCAATTTCCATATTTTAAACCACAGCCTCCTGTGTGGCACTGTATCAAGTGCTTTTGCAAAATCTGGATATACTGCATCACTGCTTTACTATTATATGGGTTGCTACTTACTTCTTCATAGAATCTCAAAAGAAAAGTTTGACACCATCTATTCCTCATAAAACCATGTTGATTCCTGCTAATATCATTTTCAGCGATGTAACCCTGACAATCACTTATTATGCCTTCTAGCAGTTTTCCCACTACAGAGGTCAAACTCACAGGTCTATAATTCCAAAGTTCTGTTTTAGCTCCCTTCTTAAATAAAGGCACATGATCATAGTCTGGCTGGTAAAATGGGGGAATAGAAATTATTGCAGTGTATGAGCAGTATGATCTATCTGGTGTGCCTGAATCCTGGTTAGTGATACATATGACTTGGCAGTCATTCAAGAGGGTATTCACTTTTTTGGAGGGATAGGCTTAATAAAAGGGGAGGGGGTATGTAAAGAATGCCTAAAAACTTAGTATAAGGGAAGATATTTAAAGGGGATCTATCACCCCTAAACAATTTAGTCTTTATATGTAGGCTATAAAGCGAATATGTGTTATATTGTCATTTTTTAAGTTTATCGGTATTTGGTCGAAATCTAAAAGAATAAATGCTGCCCTGCATCTACTTTCGGAAAGACTGCAGTTACAGTTATTTGGCCAAAACCTAAAGCATAAATACTGCCCTGCACCCTACTTCCAAACAGACTGCGGTTACCTACTCTGTACCGCAGTCTGTCACTCTGCCTCTGCTCCTCTCCCACTATCCAGCCTCCTCCAATAAGAGAGGCTGTCCGTAAGCTGGAGCAATCTCTAGCCAACGAGAGCGCTCCAACTTACAGACAGAAAACCTCAGTCAATGGAGGAGACTGGAGAGAGGGAGGGGAGCAGAGGAAGAGTGACAGACTGTGACACAGAGTAGATAACCACAGTCTGTCCGGAAGTAGGGTGCAGGGCAGTATTTATGCTTTAGATTTCGGCCAAATAACGATGTTAAGAAAAAAATGAAGACAATATAATGCATATTCGCTATATAGCCTACATATTAACCCTTTGAGTGCCAGAGGGGTACGCAACGCATTGCGAAGCAATGCGATGCGTACCCCTCTGGCACTCAAAGGGTTAAGACTAACTTCTTTAGGGGTGATAGATCCCCTTTAATGAAGGGTCCAGTGAGAATGTAGAGGCCATGACGGTTGAAATACACATGGGGGGCACACATAACAAAAATATGTTAATGGAGATTTAAAACAGGCCACCTAATATTGGGGAGTTTGAGGAAGCCCAACTGTTAATACAAACGGAAAAAGCTTCTTAGCCCAGAAATGTAACCATAATGGGAGATTTAAACTATCCTGAAATTTATGGGAGAAATAGGACTTCCAGTACAACAAAGGGAAATGATTAATTATGTATGATTAATAACAATTTCAGGTCCCAAATAGTAGAGGACCCTTAATATACTCAGGAGGATACAAACTACAATATATATTATATTATGCTATATAATAAGTGTTAATAATCACTTTAATGATCTAGAAGTAGGAATTGAAGGTAGTGTCTGAATATCTGCAGGGAAATACATACAGAGATGGATGTTTTTCCCTGCAGAAGGATTTAGATAAACTGAGTGAATGGGCAGAACATTCACAGATTAGATTGGATGTAGATAAATGTACGGTTATGCAGTTGGGCTGTAGGAAAAAACATGCTACATATACAGTAAATGGGAAACTACTTTGGAATCATCTTTAGAGAAAGACTTAGGAGTAATGATAGACAATAGACTTCATAGCAGTGTACACAGTCACTTGGCTGCTGCAAGAGCAAATATGGTACTATCCTTTATAAAAAAGGGATATGGATGTATGGGATGCAAATATAATTCTACCTCTGTATCAGTCCTTGTTATGGCCTCATCAAGAATATGGAGTATAGTTTTGGGCACCTGTTCTTAAAAAGGACACTGAACTGGAAAAAGTGCAGAGATGTTTATATATTAAAAAAAAAAAAAAAAAAAAAAAACTGCTAATGGGATTGGAGGATGTGATTTATAGAGAGAGAGACAAGCCAAACCAGTTTTGTTTACATACATTAAAGAAAAGACATTTAAGGGGTAATATGATTACCATTTACAAATACATTCAAAGTTAAAAGTCAATACAAAGAACTCTCCAATTAATTATTTACTCAAAGATCTAAGCTAAGAACAAGAAAGGTTCTTTTTTGACTAAAACAAAGATAGGGTTTTTATTGTAAGGGAGGTAAAGCTAGGCATTCTTTGCATCGGGATGATGTGATTGCGGATGCTGTAACTGCTTTCAAAAAGGTATTGGATACCTATCTAGTATAGAACAATATTGAGAATTATGATAGTTGGCTTCAAAGAAGATAGGATGTTGATCCAGGGAAAGATCTGACTGCCATTTGGAGTCAGAAAGGAATTTTGTACCCACTTGGGGCATCATTGGAAATGGAGTGAGTGTGTGTGCATGTATACAGTAATGTGTTTAGGCTTTCTGCTGCCCTTAGTTCAATCAAGTGCATTCAACCCATCCCCATACACTGAAGATGGGCCACCCAGCAAAACAACACAATAGCCAAGAGAAAGACTTTCTTGAGTGTCAAGAAACACAGGGACACCAAAGACGATGACTCAAAAGGAGCCATTCTAAAAGCACTCCCGGAACAAGGTTCAAATCCCATGTAGGTGTGGGGTCCTGAAAGGAAGTTTGCCCATCAGGCAGTAAGGCAATACACATCTGGAAAGGCCAAACTCTGTTTTGAAGATCATCCTGAAGACATGCCAAAATGTTGTGGCTGCCACCCCCGGTCTTCACATCATTTATAGATCAGGGACCCCACGGTGTGATATGCCTTGGAAAAAAAATGGTTTCAAGCCTATAATTTGGTAGCAATGATGAGAAACACACTTCTTTCTCAAGATGCTGGCCTCAAGAGCCAAGCCATCAAAGCAAACTTCTCCACCTGTGCATGACACAGTGGACCTGAGGCCAACAGTTTGGAAGCAGAGTGAGTCAAAAACTGTTCTACCATGGATAGATTGAGAAGAATTGAAGACCATCCCATACAGGGCAATCAGAACTAAGGAACCTTAAGGTTCAGCAGAAAGGTCTTCTGAGATCATTGGAGGGAATAAAATCCAATGCTTTGATGTTACATCAAAGGAAAAGTTTTGAATTTGAGAAACACGCTGTCGGCGTTCGGTGGGGTTGTGGTGCTCAGTAGCGGGCCGTCGTGACGTCGGTCTCCGTCTGTGCTTGGCGGGGTTGCGGCGTGTCATAGCGGGACGTCATGACGTTGTCGTGTCATGCATGACGCTCGGGGAGCCTCCTCTATATAGCTAGGCGTCACAGTCTAGTCGACGCTTAGTTATACAGTAAGCTCCTTTGGTGTTTCCTCAGTTCTGATTCACATCTGTGTGTATGACCTCTGGCTTGCCTCCTTGACCATCCATTGAATTCTGCCTGCACTGACCTTTGGCTTACCTTCCTTGACCACCCATTGAACGCTGCCTGCACTGACCTTTGGCTTACCTTCCTTGACCATCCATTGAACTCTGCCTGCACTGACCTTTGGCTTACCCTCCTTGACCATCCATTGAACTCTGCCTGCACTGACCTTTAGTTACCCTCCTGACCATTCTACTTGTATGCTGACCACCTTCACCTTCTGGTCGTTCTCAGATCCTTCTCCTCATCCAGGCCTTTCAGTATCCTCTGGAGTGCTACCAGTTAAGGGCCTACTTTGTTTGACCTCTCCTTGCCTATATCCTGTTCCTGGACTCTCTCTCTCTCCGGTTCTCCTCTCCCTTAATTTTTAGAGCTTGCGACTCTGGGGGGGGGGGGGGGGTCCTCAGTTTTCTGTCTGGGGCTCTCCCTCTGTTCTAGCTCTTAATTGGGCTCCTCCTGCTATTGGGTTCCAATATTGCCTGATTTCCCTTCTTAGGTTACCATCTGTTTGACTACTGGCTTTCTGCTAGTTCTTTGTGGGGTAATATATTTTCCATAGAGTAACGTTCAGCAAGCATATAATCCTATCTATTCTACCTTCAGGTGCTGACAGAATAACTAAGCCACACTATGGAACCCGCAGGGATGGCTGATGCCCTCTCAGCTCTGAGCAAACAGATAGCCACCCTTACTGACACCGTACAGGACCTGCAGGCTAACCAGGCTACACTGAAGCACCGTCTGCAGGAATTGCAGACCACTACAGGATGCAGTCCTCCTTCTGCGTCCTCAGGAGTGACACAACCTGCTTTAGCTTCCGATCTCTATGCAGGGGGTCATGAACCCCGTGTTCTGCTGCCGGAGAAGTTTTCTGGGGATAGGAAGGCCTATCTAGACTTTATTACCTCTTGCAAAATACTGTTCTCCATAAATCCCAGATCCTATGCCACAGACTTCGTCAAGGTACGGACCGCTATCTCCCTCCTTTATGGTAAACCGCGGGCCTAGGTTTTCCACCTGCTCAGGGATGTGAGTCCTGTACTCTGGTCCTGGGCTTCATTACGCAGGTCCTTGAATTATTTATATGAGGACCCTCTACGTTCTTCCTCAGCTCAAAGTGCCATTAGAGCCCTCTCCCAGGGCAAACGACGGTAGAGGACTACGTAGCAGGGTTCCGTCGTCTGTCCATTGAGACCCAGTGGAACGAGCCTGCGTTGTTGGATCAGTTCGGTCTTGGCCTGTCAGAACACCTCAAAGATGAACTGGCTCGCACAGGTATACCTCCCTCCCTGGAGGATCTGATCCTTCTCGTTATTCAACTGGACCGTCGCTTCCATGAACGTCGTCGGGAGAGGCAGGACCCCTTGGCGTCTTCCTTTCATGCGGTTTCCCCTGTTATTCCCGATGCCCCCTGTGGTCCTACCGTTGGTTCTGTCTGAGAAGCCAATGCAAATAGGTGTGGTCCGTGGTCCCCATACTGATGCCCCGCCGCCGGCTCAACCTCTGTCTGTACTGTGGAAAGGGGGGGGGGGGTTACATGCTCCAAACCTGCCCTAAGAAGCCCCGCTCCGCTGGAGGTAAACCGGATCTTCTCTCTCAACCGTCTCTGGTCTCCGAGGCATCTGTTTCTCATTTATCCTTCTTGGTCTCTTTACAGTAGGGTCCCCAGTGCAATGATCTCACCGCCATCCTCGATTCTGGGGCCTGTGGGTGCTTTCTGGATCAGCGGACGGCTGATCTGTTTGGTGTCCCTATACTGCAGAGGCAGACGCCCAGGCATCTACAGTTGGTGGATGGCCGCAGTCTCCTGTCAGGCCCGGTCTCCTGGGAGACCTTACTGTTTCGGCTCCAGATTGGTTCCGGGCACAGCGAGACTATAGTTTTCAATGTTATATCTACACCTTTGCAACCTCTGATTCTTGGCCTCCCATGGCTACAGTTACACGACCCTCTGATCAATTGGTCTACTGGAACTGTGTCCTTTTTCTCTCCTTTTTGCACGGACCACTGTTTGACTCTGCCTCAACTCCTGGTTCTTCATCCAGCATCCAGGTCATCTGTCTCCCTACCCCCTCCATACCAGGCATACCTGGATGTCTTCAAATACAAAGGGGTGGAGGTTCTACCCCCACACAGGCCATACGACTGCCCCATAGATCATCTTTCCGGGGCTCTCATACCGTATGGCCGTATATATCCTCTCTCTGGGCCGGAGCTTGGACACCTTAAGACCTACATTGATGAGAGCCTGCGGCTGGGATTCATCTGGCCTTCCACATCCCCTGTGGGAGAAGACATCATCTTTGTTGGGAAGAAGGACGAGGGACTCTGGCCCTGCGTGGATTACCACGTCCTTAATAAACTCACAATAAAAAAACGCTACCCCTTGCCATTAATCTACCTGGATGATATCCTGGTATACTCCTCAACCCTTGCCGAACACCGGGAAGATGTTAAGACTGTGCTGGCACGCCTACGGGACCATCGACTCTTAGCTAAGCTAGAGAAATGTCTCTGAGGTCCATGAGGTTTCTTTTCTTGGCTTCATCATTTACCCTGGCTGTGTCACTATGCACCCCCAAAAGGTGGCAGCTGTTCTGCAGTGACCTACTCCCGAGACGAACAAGGCAGTGCAGAGATTTGTGGGCTTTTCCAACTTTTACAGGAGATTCATAAGAGGGTTCTCTCGGATTACTGCACCCATCAAGACTCTTACTAGGCTTCCCGCCCGTTTCCTGTTGACTGATGCCGCTCAAAAGGCTTTTGACTAGCTAAAGCACATGTTCACACAGGCTCCCATCCTCCGCCAGCCCGATGCCCAGAGACTGTTTACAGTGGAGGTGGATGCCTCCAACATTGCGGTTGGGGCTGTTTTATCCCAACGTTCTGGTCCCAAAGATCTTCTCCATCCTGTAGCCTTCAATTCTCGGAAGCCGTCCGACACCATTTTACAGCCACTATACCCTAGTGCATATTAGGAGCACACTGCAAGTAGCTCCTAGGGATAGACATATGGAGTATACTTATAGTAACCCTTGCTATCCCGATTTATTGTGTATATGGGTTAGGGTATAGTTATGGAGAGTACACCTGTATTACTTTCTTAGGACAGGTGTGATTGGTATATTCGTACCTCATTAGATAGGGCGGTTAGTGAAAGAGGCATGGTTAGGATTTTTTGGTTTGGAATCCTGGGTGATATACTGTTATTGTAACCTGGTGTTAAGATTTTTGATGACAGTCCAGTTTTCTTCCAACCGCTGTGTCTCTTAGTTAGCCTACTATAGTGTTTTACTATCTTTGCCCCGCTAGATAGACTGGTTAGCATAGGAGGCATGGTTAAGTTGTTTTGGTTTGGAAGCCTGGGTGTGATACTGTCATGGTAACATGCTGTTACGGTTTTTTAATGACAGCTCAGTGCTTTCTTACCGCCGTGTCTCCTGTAGTTAGTTTCCCACTCATATTTATTTACTAGTTGAATTCATAGTGCAATTAGGTTATTATCGATATCAAGGAGGGTATCTACGAAGTTATTAATTTACAGATATATACTCTATTTTACTATATTATGTTACTTGTGCTGCTACTGGATACTTGTGTCTGGATTCTCAGGTCTGTCAGCTTTGTAAGTCACACTGATTATTATAACTCATTGGTGTGCTGTTAATGTTTCCCGAGAGATATAGCTGGGATCAGTTACTATTTTGCAAATGTTTTGCCGACAGTGTTGTTGAGAACCTATGACTATACCTTATAGCTGCCCAGCGTACTTATGAGGGATATGTCTGGATAATTTTGGTAGATGCCATTATTCTGTTGCTCCTTTGTATTATAATTGCAATATTGGGATAGACTATGCTACTTTACTATTACTTTATATGGTTGGTGTGGATCTTTTAATGTATATAATAAAAGTTAATTTTTAGTTTGTTTTGCTCTTCCCTTATCCTCAGCTTGTTTTGTCCGACTAAGCGTCGGGAGGGGGTATTGGTGCCATTATTTGTATTTCCTTTTCTTCTTTCTTTTTATAACAAATACAAAAGAAGCAAATTAAAGCCAATGTGGCTAACCAGTAAAGTAATTCATGAAATAAATAACAATATATATATATATCTTTTAATGTATATAATAAAAGTTAATTTTTAGTTTGTTTTGCTCTTCCCTTATCCTCAGCTTGTTTTGTCCGACTAAGCGTGGGGAGGGGGTATTGGTGCCATTATTTGTATTTCCTTTTCTTCTTTCTTTTTATAACAAATACAAAAGAAGCAAATTAAAGCCAATGTGGCTAACCAGTAAAGTAATTCATGAAATAAATAACAAGATATATATATATATCTTTTAATGTATATAATAAAAGTTAATTTTTAGTTTGTTTTGCTCTTCCCTTATCCTCAGCTTGTTTTGTCCGACTAAGCGTGGGGAGGGGGTATTGGTGCCATTATTTGTATTTCCTTTTCTTCTTTCTTTTTATAACAAATACAAAAGAAGCAAATTAAAGCCAGTGTGGCTAACCAGTAAAGTAATTCATGAAATAAATAACAAGAAAGTGGCATTTAAACATTATAAAGCTGAGAGATCAGCAGAGGCATTTGCAGAATACAAAAATGCCAACAAAACCTGTAAAAAGGCTATTAAATTAGCTAGACTGGAGAATGAAAAAAGTATAAATTCTTTAAATACATTAATGGCAAAAAATTAAAGTCTGATAATGTTGGGTCCTTGTTATCTGAAACGGGTGAGATGGTCAAGGGGGACAGAGAGAAGGCAGATATTTTAAATAATTTCTTTTCTTCTGTTTTTACCAAGGAAGACCCGATGGACAAGAATCTGCAGACTATTTTTACAGAACAGTCACAGTAAGCATGGGACTGGCTAACACAAGGAAAAGTGTTAAAACATTTGAATGGTGTTAAGGTAGACAAAGCTCCGGGGCCAGATGGTATACACCCACGGGTACTTAAAGAGCTAAGCCAGACCCTGGCCAGACCGTTATATTTGATTTTCAGGGATTCTTTTATTTCAGGTATGGTGCCCATGGATTGGCGTAAAGAAGATGTGGTGTCCATATTTAAAAAGGGATCAAAGTCACAGCCAGGAAATGACAGACCTGTAAGCTTGACATCTGTGGTAGGGAAGCTGTTTGAAAGGTTGCTAAGGGAATATATTCAAGAATTCTGCTGGAACAGGAATATCATTAGCAATAGCCAACATGGCTTTGTGAAAGACGGGTCTTTTCAAACTAACTTGATCGCATTTTATGAAAAAGTGAGTAATAATATAGATGACGGAGCAGCGGTTGATGTGATCTATTTAGACTTTGCCAAGGCATTTGATACAGTTCCACACAAGAGGTTACTGTACAAATTGAATGAAATAGGACTAGGGGAAAATGTTTGTGTGTGGATTGGAAATTGGCTGAAAGATAGAATGCAAAGAGTGGTAGTAAATGGCAAGTCCTCCAGTTGGATAAATGTGATAAGTGGAGTACCTCAGGGATCAGTCCTGGGTCCTCTTCTTTTTAATTTGTTTATTAATGACCTCCCAGAGGCATAGGGAGCCATGTATCAGTGTTTGCCGATGACACAAAATTAAGTAAGGTAATAAAGTCTGAACTGGATGTGTCTTCATTACAAGAGGATTTGGACAAATTGAGTAACTGGGCAGGCAAGTGGCAAATGAGATTCAATATAGACAAGTGTAAAGTTATGCATTTTGGGTATAATAATTAAATGGTGTTTCTCTGGGGAAATCTACAAATGAGAAGGATTTGGGAGTAATGATAGACAATAGACTAAGCAGTAGCATGCAGTGCCAGCTGGCAGCTGCAAAGGCCAATAAGATATTGGCATGTATTAAAAGGGGTATTGACTCAAGGGAGGAAGATATTATTATGCCTCTTTACAGGTCCATGGTAAGACCCCACCTTGAATATGCTGTTCAATTCCGGACGCCCTTTCTGAAAAAGGACATTATGGAACTAGAGAAAGTGCAGAGGAGGGCTACAAAACTAGTAAGGGGAATGGAAAGTTTTAGTTATGAAGAAAGGCTAGAAAAGTTAAACTTGTACACACTAGAGAAACGGCGTCTTAGAGGGGATATGATAACACTATATAAATATGTTCAGGGCCCATACAAAGGGTTCTCCAAAGACCTGTTCATTAACAGAACAGTACATAGGACAAGGGGCCACCCGCTTAGACTTGAGGAAAGGAGATTTAAATCTACAACAGCGGAAGGGTTTCTTTACAGTAAGGACAATAAAGGTATGGAATTCACTGCCTGAGGAGGTGGTGCTATCAAAAACATTAGATGCCTTTAAAAGGGGCCTGGATACTTATTTAAATGAGCATAACATAGAGGGCTATGTACGTTAGTATTGGGATGAATATTTAGTTGGGGCTTGTTGATTCAGGGAGAAATCTGATTGCCATTTGGAATCAAGAAGGAATTCCCCCCCCCCCCCCATTCAAGGCAAAATTTTAAATTGCTAATTGAGGGGTTTTTTTTTTGTTTTGATTTTTTTTTGCCTTCTTTTGGATCAACGATGGTAAACAGGAATAGGGAAAGGTTGAACTAGATGGACGCAAGTCTTTTTTCAACCTAAATTACTATGTTACTATGTTTATATAACATTGGACTAGTGTATTTTATGTCTCTTCATTCTATCTACATTGCTGTCTGGATAAAAGTGCTATGTCTCTACCTTCTAACTTTAAACAACAAAATCTGGCCAGGAATAGGAACACAAGGAACTGACACTTAGCCATGGAAGGATAATGGGAGCTGTAACTGGGTTGGCTCTATATTTTGTCTATACCTGAAAACAACAGGCCATTTCTGTTAGAATATTATATACTAGCAGTATTGGAAGGCGTTGCACGTCTGTCTGTATTGTAAGCAATGCTTAACCCTTTGAGTGACACAGGTGTATGGAACGCATTGCAATGCACTGCACACAGCTGTGGCAATCAAACGGTTACTGTGAGGATGACTGACACAGGAGTCTATATATAACATATATTAATCTCCACACGGTACACACAGGAATATAGATATAAAAGAGAAAGCCACATTACATAATTTATGTCTCCCCAGGAGACACACACATAGAGGAGAATGGCTGATTACATAATGCATGTCTCCTCAGGAGACACCCCACAGGGGTGGCAGTAAGGAGGAGTTACTGCTCCCCGTTGGGTGATTCAATGGGGGCGTGATTTTCACATGACTATCCAGCCTGCCCACCACTATTCAACCGAGGAAAAAAACAAAATGGCTGCCCTTTGCTCCTACACAACAGACATACACACACATGCCCCACTCACACAGTGCTAAACAAACAAACACACAGCACCAAATACACACACAAAAGCCAGAAAGAAATATGGCTGACACACACACACACACACACACACACACACACACACACACACACACACACACACACACAGTCATTCACTCTGACTCCCAGTGGCCTCAGCAGAACCTGTAGTACACCCACTGAAGGGAAACTGCAGCACCAGGGGAACAAAATGGTACTCAAAGGGTTAAGGTATGCCCTCATTGCTGAATTATTTCTTGACTGTCATCATTTGCCATGCAAGACAGAGGACAGGAAGCCATCAGATTCACACTTAACCCACTGACTGCCACATGGTTGTATATCAAGTTTTACCCCCCCAGGGAGAGTGTTAAAACCCCTCACACTGTAAAGTTGCATTTACCTCCCACTTCTACTCCTTCTCCGGCCTATTACTAACACTTTTTCCATATTTATGTTAAGCCACGACCCCTACTCGCAATTAAGCCCTAACCCCCTTTTAAACCAAATTCTCTCATTGTTCTCTCCACATCAGCACCACATGAAGGACTCCACAAGTAAAAGTTCCCAGGTATGAATACACTTCCCACTGCCAGCCTGCCCACCACTATCCAACCGAGGAAAAAAACAAAATGGCTGCCACTTGCTCCTACTCCACAGACACACACACATGCCCAAATCACACACATGCACAAAACCAGAAAGAAATATGGCTGACACACACATACACACAGTCACTCACTCCGACTCCCAGTGGCCTCAGCAGGACCTGTAGTACAGCCACTGAAGGGAAGCTGGATGAGCAAAAGGATAAAGTAGGCCCACATTGCTGAATTATTTCTTGACTGTCATCATTTGCCATGCAACACAGAAGACAGGCAGCCATCAGATTCACACTTAACCCACTGACTGCCACAGGTTTGTGCATCAAGTTTAACCCCTCAGGGAGTGTGTTCAAACCCCTTACACTGTAAACTTGCATTTCCCTCCCACTTCTCCTCCTTCCCCAGCCTATTACTAACACTTTTCCACATTTATCTTAAGCCCCGCCCCTACTTGTGATTAAGCCCCACCCACTTTTAAACAAAATTGCCCCATTTGCCTCTCCACAGCAGCATCACATCAGTCCCCTCCAGGGACTCCACAAGTCAAAGTTCCCAGGTTGTGTGCAACTGTGTGGCATGAAAGGCTTTAATGACTACCAAATTATGCCTGTGTTGTATTGAAGAGATTAATGCCAATACAACATATCGGTGTGCACGTGTTGAAAAGAAGAGGTTAATAAATGTTCATGTAGCAGAATGAGGCTCACTATTAATGACTCGTAACAGACATCAGTCCAAGAGGTTTGTGATGTTAAAGTGCTCCCTCCAGAGTCAGTGCAAGTAGGGCAACTCCAGTGTCAATGAAGGATGGTGTTTCCAAGGTGTGCATAATGACAAACTGAGGGTTCACATGATCGCAGTAGTGGCAGTTGCTGACAGAGCAGCAGATGTATTCAATGGAGTAATTAATAAGTAGCTAATTGCCACTGTGTTGTAAGCTGTAGTCATAAGAGGTATGATATGAACTGTGCGGAGACGCAGGTTTCGTCTTATATATTAGCTATACACACACATATATATATATATATATATATATATATATATATATATATATATATATATATATATATATATATATATATATATATTACATATATATACACACTAGCAATGTGGGACGGCGTTGCCCGTCAGGATATATAGGGAATTAATGCACACACACACGGATGCAAGACAAACACACACAGAGACACGAAAATGCACACGCATTCACTGAGATGCATAAAGATCGACACAGTCATACATACATACATGCAATGCACAACATGCAGACACAGAGTGTGATACAGACATGCAACACACACAGTGAGGAACACACACGCACACACAGAGACACACATGCACACCCAGAAGTGAGTCATAAGGGGGTGACTTATGTGTCATTGTAATGAGTTTGTGTTTGTACTTATGCCTCCACTGTGGCATTCATTCATATAGTTGAAATGCATGTGGGAATTGCAAATACTATGGTAGAAGGTGGATTGTGCTGGCTCCCGGAGTGTGAGTACGAGAGTATGTTGGTGTGAGAATTTGAGTGTGTGAGTGTGAGAATTTGAGTGTGAATTATTGTGTGCATGATTGAGTGTGTGAGTGTGAGAATTTGAGTGTGAATTATTGTGTGTATGATTCAGTGTGTGGGAGTGTGTGTGAGAGTGTGAGTGTGTGATTGAGTGTGTGTGAGTGCGTGTTTTTTGTCTGATGTGTTTGTGTCTGTGGTGTAGGAGCGAGTGGCAGCCATTTTCTTTTTTCAGTTACTTAGATAGTGGTGGGCGGGCTGGATAGTGGGGGCAGGCCAACTCCCTGCATGATTTAAATCACTCCCCCAATGAATCAACCAGTGGGAGCAGTAACTCCTCCTTACTTAACCCTTTGAGTGCCAGAGGGGTACGCAACACATTGCTTTGCAATGCATTGTGTACCCCAGGGGCGTCGCTAGAGGTGGGCTAAGGAGGCTGAAGCCCCGAGTGTGTCAGTGGGCAGCCCCGAATATCAATCAGCAGACTCACTCCTCCTGCTGTTTATCCTGAGGCTGGCTAGCTGCTGCCCAGCAACTTGTGGGCATATATAGCTTGGAACAGTAGGCTGCTGCCTTACTCTGTTCTTAGCTTCAGCCCACAGCCATCCGCTCCACACTGGCTCTTCTAGCACTTCCTGGTGCTTTGCGATGAGGACATCAACATGCACCTGAAGTACCAGAATGGGGCAGAGCAGAAGAGAAGGTATGAGGGACAGTATAGATGGGGGAAATATAAGGCTACCAGTGGCAGGTAAACAAGGCTGGTGGGTGTCACATTGTATATGTGGAGAATTTGTGGGCTGGCTACCAGATGGCAGGGGAACAAGGCTGGTGGGGTCAGACAGTTTATGTAGGGAATCAGTGGCTACCAGTGGGCAGGAGAGCAAGGCTAGGGGAGTTATATAGTGTATGTAGAGAATCTGTGGCTTCCAGTGGTTAGGGGAATAACGTTGTTGGGGGGTCACATAATGTATGTATGGAATCTGTGGCTATCAGTGGGCAGGGGTAAAATGCAGTTTGGAATCACATAGTGTATGTGAGGAATCTGTGGATACCAGTGGGTAGGGGGGGGCACACGCAGTGTATGTGGGGAATCTGTGGCTTCCAGTGGGCAGGAGAACAAGGCTGGTGGGGATGCACAATGTATGAGGGGAATCTGTGGCGACCAGTAGGCAGTTGTAGAAGGCTGGTGGGGTAACACAGTGTATTTGGGGAATCTGGGCAGAGAAACATGACTGTGGCTACCAATGGCCAGTGGAACAAGGCTGTGGTGTCAAAGTTTATGTGCGTTGTTCTGTGGCTACCAGCGACCAATGGAAAAATGCCGGCAATCAGACAGTGTATGATTGGCTACAGGTAACCAGTGGAACAGTGATGGGGTATCACACAGTGTATGTATGGTTCTATGGATACCAGTTGCCAATAGAAGAAGACTGAGATATCAGTTCATGTGTGGGCCTGATGCTACCGGTGGCAAACCACTGGAGTATCAGACAGTGGATGTGTGGCTAATAGGGGCTAGAAGCGCAAGGTTATCAGGCAGTGTATAAGGGGTTCTATGGCTACCAGTGGGCAATGGAACAATGTTGGGTATAAGCATACCTCCCAAGTGTCCCTCTTTGAACCCCAAATTCCTCTGTCCCTCTTTCACACCCTGGTGTCCCTCTTTTTAGGACATCAGACTGTGTGGTGCGTATATAAGTGTATCACATTGCTCCACAGCAATAAAACTCACATGAATGTTTGTTTAAATATCATTATATTTGTTTATACATTATCTGTATAAATAAAATACTTTGGTGTTGCTCTTGATAATTTATTCAGTTACATCAATGGCTCATATGTATTAAAGCAACCTGGTTTTATTCTGGAGTAAACCAACTGCACAATAGGGGACAAATAAAAGTTCTTAAAATCCACTGCACTTGAATAGAGTTTTTTAACCTCTTGAATGATAGAGAGGTCTCCAGTGCATTGCTTTGCAATGTATTGAAGACCGCTCTAGCATTCAAGGAGTTAAAACCCCTATTTAATGTGACAGGAATTTTGATTTGTTCCCTGTGGTACAGTTGGTTTACACCACAATAACTTCAGTTAGTTAGACCAAAAAACAATGGCAAGAGTTGAACATAAAATGGCTTACTTCTTAAATCTTTGCATTGCATTATATATAGATTAGTAAAATAAACATATATGTTGCGTAAGGATAACTCACTCCACACTATAGCGTTATCATCGCTACCACTGGTGGAAGGCACTCTGTTGAATTTTGCTGTGGGCTCTAGCCCCAGATAGTTTTGGAACCTAGAAACGCCCCTGGTGTACCCCTCTGGCACTCAAAGGGCTAAGTTGAGGTAATATAGCAATATAACACACGGTGACTCTTCAGTTGAGGCAGCATAGCAATATGCGGAGGGAACAAATAAAAAGTGGTGTTTGAGGCTTGCCCTCTGTAACATACAGCAAAGCATCTCTCTCCCTTTAAAGAGAGCGGGCGGGAATCAGGAAGTGGAGGAGTGACAGTTGAGACAGTTAGTGAGGTGACTGAAGAGATTAAGAGTTAAATAAAAGAGTTGCTATTAAGTTTATCCCTGAGTTTGTATTTTATGGGAACATTACACCCTCGTACTGAAACAGAGTGTATGCAGGGTTACAGTTATCTGTGGGAGGTGAAACAGTGTGTTTGTGGGGTCATGATCCTGAGTGAGAGTGTGTGGACTGGGAGAAGCTATTGATATCCCCTACTTCAGGAGCGAATGGCAGTTATATTTTTTTTGTCAGTTGGATAGTGGTGGGCAAGCTGGAGGGGGCGGGCCAACTCCCTGGATGATAAACATGCCCCCATTCAATCACCCAATAGGAGTTGTGTCTCCTAATGAGACAAATTATGTAATGAGACATTCTGTTCAATGTGTTTGTTTTCTGAGGAGACATAAATTATGTTCTGTGTGTGAGGTACCATAAATTATGCAATGAGGCTTATTCTTTTATATATATATATATATATATATATATATATATATAGATAGATATATAGATAGATATATATATATAGATAGATAGATAGATATATCATGAAATGAACAGCACACAATGGACTTATTTAAACCTCTGAATGTGGGAGAGTATACGGTTTCCTCGTATGTTGGATGGTTGGTGTTTGACTTTGGGGGTAAATCCTCTATGCCTTCGGACTACTACACCAATAACATGATGGGACAGTCTTAATATGGTGTAGTTATTTGGTTATGATAATTTTTAATAATTATTTCATATGTCTGAGTTTTTCTTGTACATGTTTGGGTACATACTTTATTCTCCCTGTTTTTTTCTCATAAAGTAACAATCATAATACTCGGATATGCATTTTTATTGTGCTGTGCAATGTGACAGTGTGACGCTCCGTTTCTGAGCTCACATGTGCTTGCAAGGCACATTATCTTTTTTGTTTTCTGATGGTCTTTATATTTTAATCCATTACTTCTTGATTTTGGGTGGCTTTGTATGCTGTGCGATGTGAAGGTGTGACACCCGATGTTTAGCATTGCATCTACCCACATCTCCTGGCATTCAGTTATGTACCCTTTTAATTTACCTTTTGTTTTATTCCAGCTGTTTTTCTAGGTGTACCATTGATAGTACTGTCTATGTACTGTGCTGTGCAATGTGATGGAGTGACTGCAAGGCTAGGCACTACATCTCATTCCACAGTACTTCGTTGTATGGTGTATTTTAGCTTCCCCATTTAATCATGATTGTATGTTTCTTTATAAGTAACTGCAGAGCAGCCCTGTGTTTCATCTTGCTAGATTTCAGGGTGGTCCTTTACTCTACTATTTGATCATTCACCACATGTGCTATTGGTATTAATGATTAATCCACTCTCCGTAGTCAGGATACAATGTTGTTGGGTCTCTCGCTATTTAGACAGGTGATCCCAATGTTTTAAGCTCCCTTGCAATGTTGTGATACTGGGTGATCTGATCTCTGAATCACACTATTCACTTCACGTCTGTTTTTGATGTTCTTAGCAAAGCAGTTACAATTTGACCCTACATGTCTCTGTACAAGTATATACAGATATATAGTATAATTGTTTTTTAACATATTTGTATGTGCATTGTGGCAAGGATGTTCAGTGTAAAATGTAACGAGACTATGTATATTTTTTGAATAGTTTTTTTTAAACAAACTTTTATTACACTTTTGGGGTCATGTTGAGGATTCACCTATGGTGTCATTCTGATGCTTCCATTACTGGGGGACTACTAATTGGCCAGATCCCAGTAATGAAAGCTCGGAATTTATATTCTTAACCTTTTGAGTGCCAGAGGGGTGGGCAACACATTGCAAAACAATACGTTGGTAACCCCTGTGGCAATCAAAGGGTTACATGAGATGTGCAATACATTGCAGTTTGCCCCATAGTTGTTATGCTGTTGTTGATATGGTGTTTAATCTCTGGCACTGTCTCATTTTTGTACATGCTATTTTGGAGGGATGCAACACTGCAAAAAGGCTCTGATCCCAAGAGAACGACTCCTTTAATTGTGTGTGTATAATGGTGTGATAAAGTGAATGTCAAGTTGTATATATAAGTGGTGGTGTTGCATGAAATTAATGTCATAAGAGCACAGATCATGAAGTTGCATTTGTAAGTGTGTGTCAATTAGTTGTAGAAGGCATACATTTTAAAATTCGGCTAAGTATTGTAGCATGATATGAGGGAGTTGACAGAAGAGTTTCAGAAGGGTGAATTCTTGTGTGTCCCTTAGTTTGTTGTATATAGTTTTTGTTTTATGTTTGGAGCAAAGTGTTTGGTCAGTTAGTGTGTAGGCACTAAATTGCTGTTACACCCACGTAGCAGTGCTTATATGGCGCTCCTCTTGTGTCTTAATCCATTGAGTGGCAGACCACTTTCGAAAAGCATTGGATAAATGTGGCAGTCAAAGGGTTAATTCTCAGTGTTCTCAGTGCACACTGGACTCAGCTCCCTCTTAAGTTCCCATCCTGCCAGGGGACATAACAAGGAGTGGAGTGAAGCGTGCGCCATCAGAGTGAGAATCAGCTCTTTGAGTGCCACAAATGTAACCGATGCATTGGATAGCCATCTGGCACTCAAAGGCTTAACACACCAGAGGAGTTACCGCAGTAGAAGAGGAGCACCATCTGAGCATGGCTACGAATTTGTGAGTGGAGTGAAGCCTCTGGTGTGTCAGGGACGGAGTAGACGAACGGAGTGCTTGAGTGGACATAGCTTCAAGTGTAATAAAGGAGTCTGTAGGCACAAGTGGAGGAGCAGCCAGGTCTGTGAAGGGCCAGAGGTGATTGCTTATAGGAATCGAGGTGTTTTGTTAGGCAGTGTGCGGACTGGCGTAGCGGGCGACAGATGGTCATTTTTTTTCCTCCAACAGAGGATACTTACGGCATGTTAAGTCTGTGCAAATTTTATATTACTCCCCCTATATCTTTTAGACATACAGTTTGGAGGAGATTTACATATCTCCTCCTTGCTCCCGCCTCGATGGGGGTGTCACATCTGGAGAGTTTGTGGTCATGTGACCAAGTTCTCTTTTTGAATATAGATATTCATGTTTCTTGTGAGAAATGAAACACTTTTCATACATAGATTTATATGTACTATGAAAATTATAAACACAGTGTACCAATTCTATATAGTAAAATACTTTTAATTATAGTCATTTTTTAAATGTACATTTTATTTTGATAAACAATAAAAGAGGTATGAGGGATTCCACTGAACCCCTCACTAGGTTCCTATGAGCTACGGATTCATGAGGATTCAATTACTTTTTGTTTCCCTGAAATGGAGTCACTATGTACAAAAAATGGCTGCAATTCCTCCATGGTTCACAGTTTATGGATGTTATTATACCCTCAAATTAAAGCATGCAGCTTCCACATGATCAGAAAGCCATAAATGGGAGAGCTGCTTTCTCTCTTTTTTTTTTTTTTTTTTTTATAATGATGTCTGTCAGCTTTTCAAAAACCTGGATTTATTTATTGATCAAGTCATTGACAACACTGATATATAACAGATATTTATTCTTGAACTGTACAGTACTGGCAAGCACGGCCTTAGGTCTAACTGACCTACTAGTTAATAAGGTATAGAAAAAAAGCTTTTTAAAAATCTCAGGTGGGTCTCAACCTTGGGTCAGACGAGCTGCATCTGGACCACTGGCCACATGTTGGACGCCCACGTCACGTTTTCATTTTAAATACAATGTGCTGGAGTACAGGCAAAACTTGTGTCACTGTCCAAATACTGCACTGTGTAAGATATCTTGGAATGACAAGTAGACAACCTGAGAGAGCCCAGGAACACTCTGGCAATATACAGAATGACATGAAAGATCAGACAGTCAACAATAAGTTGACAAGTGTCAGCAATCATTCCTTAAAGAAACATGGAGGAAGTGCAAAGAAGATGGCTATCTGGCTTGGAACATGTCATATTGGGGAGGCGACATACAGCAACTACTCATACTGAGGGAAAATGGATGGATTTTCCTTCTAAACTGCATAGAACCTAATGACTTCAATGAAGGCTTAAAACTTTCTGCACATATTAACTGATCTGAAATCTTGATACATTATTTTAATTAGTAAGCAAATATATCTACATGCAGTTAAAACAGAATGTTATTTAACCCCTTAAGGACCACTGACCTGCCAGGACCATCAAGGCGGTCCAGCACTTAAGGACCAGTGACGGTCCTGGCACAGCATGGAGTTCAGGGCTCCCGGCGTGGCTTCACGCCGCTCTGGAAGCCCTGAACTGGAAATTAAGAAAGAAAGAAAGAAAAAAAAAGCCCCATGGTCCTCAAGTGCTGGCTGCGCGTGTGCGCACCGGTCCTTAAGTGGTTAATGGACGAAACATATGCATAAAAATATTCAGTACTCATTAGATTAAGAACTGATGCGGCGCGTTCTCAGAAAGCAAAGTATCAAGCAAAAAATTCTAGATATCCAAATTGGTTGTTCAGCATTAGAGAAAATACTTTGATTGTATAAGATACATTCATATTTTGTACCTTTACACATTTGTTAATTTTATTTAGTAGTTTAGGCTATCTGCACCATAAGATGTGAATGCTGAATGTGAGTACAATCAGAATGAGCTGGTGTTATACGGCTGCTTATATAAATCTCCTCCTGGTTTAACAATTTTTGAAAGATCATGAGGAATGATGTGACCTAAATCAGAGATGGAAGGTGTATAGCTTTACAAAGAGCCAAGTATAGATCGCGGACTGCCTTTAAATAAAGAGTTAAGTGAAACACAAGTCAGGAGTTGTGTGATGAATGAAAATGCCATAATATACTAAACCTCTGAGTTAAATCGATAATTGACTGTAAAGTAGGGCTGCAGTACTATTCATCAGCTCAGCCCTTATGCTCATAATGACTGAGACATAATCAACTAGGCCATTTAGCTTTGGTAAGGGACACATGAGTGAGGGCTAAATAATTAATCTAATGCTGGTTCCTTACATACAGCGAGAAGAACTGCAAAGGTATTAGTGCTTAATTTATGGATTCCTAGAGATGTAGTATACTAGGCAGTACATATTTGTTACTCTGAAAAGATGATGGAAATGTTGATGCTCTAAAAAGAACTTTGTACAGTTAAATTATGAATGAGTGATAAAGAGTTGTTATGCTTAAGAACACTAGTTATATTTCAGGAGGCGTTTATGCACATTTTTATTGAGGCTGGCAACATTTTGGCTATTGTGTTGACTGAATATCATCCATCATTTAATATCCTCTCCAAGAAACCTCTACATCTATAAATGCCATCTAGGATAAGCCAAACAACTCTAACAGTCAGAGTGGGGTATTAATGAATAGGCAAACTAACAAGCCACTTACTTTACATTATAAACCTCAGTGGTATACAAGATCTGAGAAAACTTATGCTGCTGTAATGATAATGTTTGAGATTTAAATATGTTTCTTCTGTAGTAATGGAGTGGATACATACAGTGTATATTAACAACACTTTACATCTGATGCTAATGAATTAATATGTAAATGAAATAATAGGATTTTAGTCTTACCTGTTAAATCCTTTTCACTTAGTCCATACAGGTCACTGGTACAATGGGAGGCGATCTGCCCCTTTAATAGGCAGGAACATTCATTCAAATGTATGCAGGGGGTGGAGCCTCCCCTCCTACTTAAGATGCCTTCAGGCCAGAGCCAAGCTAGATTGATTTGAGACACTAAACTGACCAGAGGTAAGCAAGAAAAGGAAGACTCCTGTGAGCATGCCCCGAAGGTCTCCCACTGAATGCCACAGGAGAGCCAAGCATGGTCCCTTGACAGGGTGGGAGACCAGTGACCTGTATGGACTAAGTGAAAAGGATTTAACAGGTAAGACTAAAATCCTATTTTCACTGTCGTCCAATACAGGTCACTGGTACAATGGGATGTACAAACATTAAGCTGTCCCTGAGGCGGGAAGTAAGGCAAGGACCAGGCGCAAGGCCCAAGTCACTAGAACTGCTATGAAACAATTAATCATATAGCCCAGTAACAGAAGTGTCAACGGACACCAACCAGGGGGAAAAATAAACCCCCAAACTAACACAGCACACTGAACTAGAACCAACAGGGTTCAACAGTAAAGAAGCACTAAGGATCACAGAAAAGAAGTCCTAAACAGGCAAAACTGTCTCCAGGACCTTCCTTCCAAAGCTGGCATCAGCCGAGGCCAGTACATCAACTCGATAGTGCTTCGAGAATGTGTGCACAGAGGACCAAGTGGCCGCTCTGCACAGTTGATCAGCAGATGCCTGATTCTTGTAGGCCCAAGAGGCCCCAATAGATCTGGTGGAATGAGCAGTAACCCTGAAGGGAACGTGCTTATTCTGCAATTTGTAGGCTTCACGGATAGTAGATTTAATCCAAGAGGCAATAGTTACCTTGGATGCCGGTCTTCCTGCCCTAGGCCCCTCAGGAATGACGAACAAAGCGTCAGACTTCCTGATAGACTCAATGCGATGAACATAAAATTTAAGACAACGCACAACATCCAATAAATGGAGGTCTCTTTCCTTGTCAGAGGAAGGGTTAGGGCAGAAAGAGGGAACCACAATCCCCTGATTGATATGAAATCCGGAGACAACCTTGGGTAAAATCTCCTTGGAAGTGCGAAGCACTGCCTTATCCTTGTGAAACACCAAGTAAGGAGGTTTACAGAGCTTGTAACTCTGCTACCCGGCATACTGAGACAATAGCCAAAAGGAAGGCCATTTTCCAGGTCAAGAGACGTAAAGGAATAGAAGCCAAGGATTCGAACGGGGGTCTCTGGAGAACCCCCAGCACCAAATTGAGGTCCCACTGGGGAGTAGGACTCTTGAAGGCAGGCCGAGCATGAGCCACGCCCTGGAAGAAAACCTTAACATCAGGAAGAATAGCAATTCTTTCCTGGAAAAACACAGACAGAGCAGAAGTCTGAACCTTGAGAGAACTCAGGCTGAGTCCCTTCTCAACCCCATCCTGTAAAAAGGCTAGGACTGTGGGAAGATGGAAATCTAGAGACAGATCCTTATCAGTACACCATGCTACAAAGGTGGACCATATGCGATGGTAGATCTTGGAAGACACAGGCTTGCGAGCTCTAAGCATCGTGGACACCACTGAAGAGGAAAACCCTTTCTTCTTTAAAATTGAGGCTTCAACCTCCAAGCCATCAAATGGAGATGCTGAACATCCTCCTTCCACAGATATCCCTGAAGAAGTAGATCTGGACGTGCAGGAAGCGGAACAGGATCCGTCACAGACATGGCTAGCAGTTCCGGATACCAGGACTGACGAGGCCAATTTGGAGTGATCAAGATGACAGGACAACGCTCCACCTTCAGCTTCTGGATGACTCGGATCAACAGAGGAAGAGGAGGGAAGATGTAAGCCAGAGGAAACGTCCACGGGATTGACAAAGCATCCACTGCCAGAGCAAGAGGGTCCGTCCACTGGGAGCAAAACACTGGCACCTTCCTGTTGTGTCTGGTAGCCATCAGATCCACTACTGGCACCCCCCACATCTGGGTGATAAGGAGAAACACCTCTGGATGAAGAGCCCATTCTCTGCTGTCGACTGTGTGACGACTGAGAAAATCTGCCATGACGTTGTCTACGCCTGGAATGTGTACCGCTGAGATGACTGGCACATGATCTTCTGCCCAGGATAAAATGGCTTTGACCTCCAACCAAGTGGTGAGACTTTTTGTGCCGCCTTGTCTGTTGATGTAAGCCACTGCGGTGGTGTTGTCGGACTCCACTCTGACTGGACAGCCTTCCAGCTGAGATTCCCAGTGCCTCAGGGCAAGAAAGATGGCACGAAGTTCCAGAACACTGACGGAGAGAAGAGATTCTTCCAGTCCCCATTTCCCCTGAGCACTGAAACGACCCAGTACTGCCCCCCATCCCCGGAGGCTGGCATCCGTCGTGACTGTGGTCCAATAGGGAACCCGAAAGGATCTCCCTTTCAGGAGATGAGACAAGTCCAACCACCATTGCAGGCTCAACTCGACATGAGGAGGCAGAGAGACTGACAGATGCTGATGATCTGGATGATTCTTGCACGTCTGGAGCACAAACCTCTGAAGTTCCCTGGTGTGTGCCATAGCAAATGGCACCGCCTCTATTGTGGAAATGAATTTCCCCACCAGAGAGGTCAACTTCGGCACTGGAACCCTGTCGAATTCCAGGATCCTGGCTACTCGGATAGCAATCTGATGAGCAACTTCCTCTGGTAGAAACACCATGCACTGCTGAGTGTCGAACAGGAGACCCAAGAAGAGGAGCCGTTGAGATGGGATCAAGTCTGACTTGTCCAGATTCACAATCCAGCCGTGGTGATTCAGTGTGTGTATACACAGCTGCAGCTGCTGGTGGAGAATCTCCACAGATGAAGCTTTCAGGAGCAGATCGCCCATGTAGGGAGTCACCCTGACACCCTTTCGATGAAGCACAGCTATCAAAGATCCCAATACCCTCTGAAAGACCTGAGGGGCTGAAGTCAGTCCAAAGGGAAGAGCTGAAAACTGAAAGTGGCCCTTGTGAAAGGCAAACCTGAGATACCGTCTGCTCTCTGGATGAATAGGGATGTGAAGATATGCATCCTGAAAGTCCAGGGAGGCAAGAAACTCCCCTGGAGACATTGCAGCTATCACAGAGCGCAGGGATTCCTGGCGAAAGTGGGAACTCACAACAAAGGAATTGAGATCCTTGAGATCCAAGATAGGACGAGCGCCTCCGTCCTTTTTGGCCACAACGAACAGGTTGGAATAAAATCCGGAACCTGTGTCCTCTGGTGGAACCAATTCCAGGACCTCTTTGTCCAAAAGATCCTGAATAGCGTCGAACAGACGTCTTTTTGTAGGTTCCTGAGAAGGACGAGTAAAATGGAACCGGAAAGGAGGAAGGGAAGAGAAAAGGATCCTGTACCCCTCTGATACCACCTGAATTACCCATGGGTCCGCCACTGACTCCTCCCAAATCCGGCGAAAGATGTGGAGATGTCCACCTACAGCCGGATGCGGACCCGGGTTCGGTGAGTCATGCCGAAACAGTCTTGGAGGTCTTGGCCTTAGGGGCAACTTTGAGCTTCCAGGACTGTTTGGGCTTGGAGGAGGAGCGCGTGGGGGACGGACCTGTCTGGGACGTGGAGCGAAAGGACCGATTGCGTTTGGCTGGAAACGTCTTCTTGAAGACTGAAGGTAGAAGAGTACTTTTACCACCAGTAGCCTCACTAATCATCTCCTTAAGTTCAGAACCGAACAACAAGTTCCCCTGAAAGGGCAAAGAAAGTAAGGCTTTCTTAGAGGCAGTATCAGCAGACCAAATTTTCAGCCAAAGAGCACGTCTAGCCACCACAGAGGAAGTAGAGGCCCTTGCCATCATGCGCACAGCATCAAAGGCAGCTTCAGAAACATAATTCTGGGCTTCTGCTATATTAGCAAGAAGTTGTAACTGCTCAGACACTGGCGCATCCTGGCGAACCGCCTCAGTCAGTCGTTCAGTCCAGGCTGCAATAGCTCTATTAACCCACACCACTGCAAAGGTTGGACGCATGGCAGTGCCAATGGAGGCAAAAATGGATTTAAGACAAATCTCTAACTTTTTGTCCGTCCAGTCCTGCAGGGCAGAGGCATCAGATACAGCTAAAGCAGTAGATTTGGATAATCTAGAAACAGGAGCATCCACTTTGGGAGGATTAACCCATTTTGCCAGTTCAGTCTCAGGAAAAGGGTAAAGCTTAGCAAACTTTTTGGACACAGAAGAGGATTTTTCAGGATTCCTCCACGCATCAGAGATTAGACGGGCAAGAGTAGGGTTAGTTGGAAAACATATAACCGCCTTAGATGGTTTCTGAAAAACGTCAGTTGGATCATGAGTAGATTCCTGAGTCAGAGGAAGGTTGAGCGTGGTTAACACCGCTCTAATCAAACCCTCAGCAGAAACCTCAGGGTCACATTCATAAGGGTCCCCAATGGACCTAGTAGATTCAATAACAGTGCCTTCCTCAGCATCAGAATCTTGTAAAAGTTCTTCCTCAGAAGAATCAGACACATCAGGAGCTCCCTGTGGCTTAGGCAGGGAGGTCCTGATTGAGGAGGGGGTCTGCCAGACTTGTAGAGCCCCCTGAACCTCAGAGGGAAAGAGTTGGAGAGTGGATCTGAGATCCCAAGTGGCAGCTTTGAACTCTTTCACCCAAGTTGGCTCAATAGCGTGGCTGGGAAGCCCAGGTTGCTATCATGACTATCTGTACATTTTGGGCATAAATTACCTGAAAATTCTCTAGGCAGCCCAGAATGACAAGAGGAGCAAAACGCAATGGGGGAAATAGACACCCCAGCCTCTTTAGTCTTGGGTCTAGCCCCTGACTCCACTAAGAAAAATCACCCAGTAGAAGTGTGAAAGATTAAAGTTTCACCCCAGAAATGTCTAAATTCGGACTTATCTGGCCAGCGAAGGGTTAATCTGCTGAGAGGAGAGAAGGCTCGGTCCCTGTCTAGTATACTCGCTGAGAATAACACCACAAAATGGCTGCCGCGACAGCAGCCAATCAGAAAACAAGCGCGAAATGGGCGCTCATGGAAAATGTAGTTTTCTCTCAGAAGTACCCCAAACAGTGCCCGAAGCCCCCCAAACTCCCCACACCCCGAAACTAGCCACCGGATGATAGAGCAGGGGAAGACCAAGAAAATGAGCCCTCTCTGAAGTTGCTGAGATAAGCGGTTCCAGAGATATGTCCCACACTGTGCAAACCCATAGAGAGTAAAGGAGCAATGGCGTCTATGCGGTAAAAGGCGCGCTTAAAGGCGCGGAACATCAAAATTTAATAAAGTATTTCTGAAATAGAAAGTACACCAAACATACTTTTAACACATGAGAAACATGAGAAAATAATAATCCAAAGCTCCAAAACCCAGGGAATACCACAGAAATTGCATAAATACAAGCAATAGAAATAAAAACACCCTATGAGTGCTGGAGTGCAAAATGCAAACTCCCGAATACAAGCCCAAGTAAGGGACACTGTGGGGACAAGTGGACCTTCAGCACTCAAAGGGTGGCTCACCTTTCTGCAGGACTTCTGTCTTCAGGTGACCATGTTGATATAGGAATTAACCAGAGCCAAATTCCTCAGCAGGGAAGCTACTTGACCCAAGCTGTTCCCTCTTCAGGGCATAAGGTCCACCAGAAAATCCCTGGAAGCTGCAGTAGCCACTTTGGAGAGGGCAATTCACAGCCATGGTCACCCTCCTAATAGTGGTATTCCATATTTGAAGACAAACAATAAAAAACTAAAGCTGAATGATAGATGTTCTCCACCTGGTGTGCACTGCACACAGGAACAAATCAATCTGGCTTGGCTCTGGCCTGAAGGCAGCTTAAGTAGGAGGGGAGGCTCCACCCCCTGCATATATTTGAATGAATGTTCCTGCCTATTAAAGGGGCGGATCGCCTCCCATTGTACCAGTGACCTGTATTGGACGACAGTGAAATACTGTTTCCATAAGTGTTCATACCACAGGAGGAGGATTCTTGATTTTAAATGTTTTAATTAGCCACTTTTTATCTTATATTACGTAAATAAACGTTTTATTATTATTTTTTCACTTCCATCTTTTCTATAGTAGGGGCTGGAAGTGGTGTTTGCTATAAATCCCCCCCCCCCATTATCTTTTTTCATCTCCTTTTGTTATAGTCATAGTGACATCATAGCACACTTCACAGTCTTTGCCACAAGTCCAATTTGTATATATTTGTATATACGTTATGGAAACAATGTCAATAATGTAGCTAATAACAGTATTGGGTAGGCACCATGAGAAATAGTTGAGGTATCTCACCAGGGTAAATAACAAACAGAAACTTCTCTGTTCAGTTTATCTATGGTTGATCAGCACAGTAAATATCTGCAACAGTCCTTTTTTTTGGGGCATCAAAAATGTTATGAATTAAAAATAGGAATAACATAACATACTTGGAATCAGTCATAAATTACCATTAGTAATGTCAGAAATTATAAGCATACCAGAAATTATGAGCAACTGGGGCTCAAAATCATATGAACTGGAGCTTTTGGGTTTCAGTAAAAGTGTACTGACAAACATATTTCTAGCCAGTCTTAACTAGTCTTTGAAATGCTCTGGTGTAATGCTTTTTTGGGCCCCCTAACATGAAAATATTTTTACAGACCTTATTGGACTCTGGATGCTGGACCCCGACACAGTCAGCCTCTGTATTCTCTGTAGCTTTGGCCAGATAACTAGACATTACTCATAATACGTGGCTTTATTACCAGTTCCTAACACAGGCCAAAAGATATAAAGCCTCACTTTGTTTATGTTATTTATAATTATTTACTTTCTTGTACAATTTCTGTCATTTTGAAATACATTTATTTCACTTGTATATGTTAAAGTGCACCATTACATTCATTTTGTACACTTTAAACAGCTTCCAAACACCACTCTATTCACCAACAAAGTAAATGTTACCTCTCAGCTCATGAACTTTCTGCAGAGCAATTTCCAAAGCAGGTGTAGTTTTTCGGACATAAGAGGTGAGAATTGATAAACAATACCTAGGAAAAGTAGAAATGGAAGACAAAAATATTCAGAGGACAAAAAGGATTTCGTGTTTAATCAGGATATTTTAATGGTACTATAGAAACATCTACTCATGTTTAAACTGGACATCATAAGACACTGTTTTGTGGACAATTAAAATATGCCTATAGGTTGCACTGCAAAATATATATTAAGTGATATATTCTACAGTGTAGTAAGGCAGGTTACGATAATTATTTTTAGTTGAGGACAAGCATATCACTATTAGAAATGACCCCACTATGTGGTTTTTGTCTAGGCTCACTCGTAGTTTGCAAATAAATGTTAATTTCTCAAAAACTATGGTACAAATCAATGGCTAATACAACCTAGAGGCACATCCTAGTTTTCCTTAAAATCAACTAAATTTATTTTACAGTGACATATCTTCTTGAAGGCATATGTAACACATTTATTATTTTATTGATTTTCAAAAGAGTATAAACATAACAAAAGAACAATAATAAGAGGAGAGAGGTACAAAAGAGAGGGAAGAAAGGAAAAGAGGGGGGAGAAGGGATAAGGGTATACACGGCTCATGATCGCCAGGACAAACAATGCCACCTAACCATGGCATATCAAACTTAATGAGCAAAAAGTATAACATACAATACACTTCAGGGCGTGTGAGAATGCAATACAGTACAGAATACATCTACATATACAATGTAATACAGATCATTAGATAGAGTTCTCGAAGCCATGCAGTGCCACGCAGTGTCACGAACCCCAGGCAGGCGAAAATACATGAGAGAAGCCAGGTATAAAACCAGCCAGTAGAGGAAGCTACTAAGAAATCAAGTCCACCCCACCAGGCCACAATCCATGGGTCTACACTAATCAAAGGACAGAAAAGTGAAGGGATAAGCAGAAGAAAATCCGAGCTTTCCAGGAATAGCATCGAACGAAACCAGGTCTCACTGTACCTGGTCATCTCGTCAGGGGAAAAGGCGGCCAATTCTGCTATTACCCCGATTTCTTCAACTCGCTCCACACAAGCAGAGAGCCCCAGGGGATATTACTTCCCCCAGTACAGAGAGATCAAACTACTGGCAGCCACCAGCAGGTGAGGAATCAGCTGTAACGGGTTATGCGCCATTACTTGAAACAAGCGGAAGGGAATCCCTGTCCTTGTTACAGACTATTATCAACGGGGATGGATTTCGGAACACTTAGAACTGTCGGAGCATTCACAACCTCAACTGACCCCATTTAGGAGAAATACGTGTCGACTCTTGGTCATACGGGGCATTCCACTCACTGGTTCGACCCAGGGGTTAACCTGGCCTTTCGACACCTGGTCGTAAGGTTACCGGAATGGCGAGAATACCAACGCCCTGTACTACAAAATGGGTACCAAGGCATCGACCCCATTGGCCGACAACACATACTTTGCGACACGGATTGGTCACAGTTAAGGCGGGCTAGTTCGAGCTGGCCAACCAACGGTCCTAGCCGTTGGACTTTGTGTTCAAGAATATGTATTACAACCCACTGAAACTGTACCCCCCCCCCCCCACTGAGACCCCTTTGTGTAGTAATTTATTCATGTCTGGTCACTCAACCACTCAGTTCTGGGTGTCATGCTCCACCCTGGTCCCAGTGGGTCTGGGAAACAGACCAGTCGGGTGACGCTTAGTGTTGTCGCTTCTTTTCCCATTGGTCCCTACTTTAACTTCAGCCCTTGAGAACCTTGGCCCCTCCCGGTTTGATTGTTTGCATTGTTTCGACTGTGTATAAAAGTATGCCCTGCCCATCACCATTCGCCAATCATCCACACTCATCACTTTCAAAACCCACCTGCTCAGGGAGGCATCTCAATAGCAATATCCTCCTCTTGCACACTGACAGTCACAGCAGAATCCTTCTGCCCTTCTTCCACCACACCTTGTTCCTGCACTTATAATCCTACTCCTACTGTCTGTCATTATGAATTCAACTTAGATTGTAAGCTCCTTGGGGCAGGGTCCCTTTCCCAATCTAGAATTCCCTTGCTGCACTTTCCCCCACAAATAATGAAATGATTGCACTTAAGCTTAATGCTCTTAACCCAGTTCTATAGTTTTGTATTAAATTGTTTCAACTTTTGTTAAGCGCTGTGTACATGTATGGTGCTATATAAATAAAGATACATATATACATACATGTCAGTTTTGCCAATTAATTGTTCTCTTTTGGAGCAAGCAGTCTCCGTATGTCGTGCTTGCCTGGATGGTCTAAAGAGTCCCCTCTGACTCCCATCCCCAAAAGGCATACAGAGCAATTCACTACTCCGTTCCAGCTGTTCCCGACTTCGACCAACTACCTGCTCGACCGAGCAGATAGTCGACGGCTGGCTTGTTCAACACACTCGAACCTCAGAAATGATTGCCTCGGAGTTGGTCAACGCTCTGGCTTTCCATTCGACCGCCCTGTTCGACTATACCCAGCTGGCCTCGAGAGGGAGAATCTGGATATGACGGCCCAGGACTTCCCAGCGTCTTTGGTTCCTGTTATATCAGCGTCTTCCTATACCTGGACGGGCTTGAGGACGTGTGGTGTTGGACAAGGTGCTCCTGTCTAAAATCAGGGGAACGGTCAGTGAGGTGTTGAATAATTTTATAGATTGCCTCCCAATAGGCAACAGTTCACTCCCACCAGAGATTAAGGAGGCCACCAGGCACCCCTGACATCTCCAGCAGAGGCCATCCCAGCTGGGGTCAATTCTCTGTAAAGTCACAGGAGTCAAGTACCACCTAGACAGTAACTTATATTTCGAGGAGACCGATACACGATGCGTGAGGTGCATTAACTGCTCCCACTGTTACGGCATGAGGGATATACCCAACTCCATCTCCTGTTGTCCCACAAGTGATGGGTCAGAGGTTGTCCTCCAGTCATCAACATCAAGTACAGGCGTGATAGTCCATGCCTAGAAGAGTAAGGCTGGGTACATTCTTTTTCAAACAGTGTGAGTGGCCTGGAAAGTTGATGTAGCTGCACAATGATGTAACGAATATATTAAAGCGGACCTGTCTCGTTGATCCAACTCTGCATATTTGAGAACTTAATTAAAACTGCCTGTGTATCATGTTAGCCAAAAGACCGGCAACTGTACAGTTAAGGAGATATTCAGACTTGGTACCATATGCGAATGCATGCTAACTGTGGTACCTGTGTGGTAACTGTGACGTTTCATATGCTGCTTATGCTTTTCAGTGCTGTTTCAAATGCTACTGCACCCTTTTCAGTTGTTTCATATGCTACTGAAGGTTTTAGTGACTTTACATATGGTAATGTAGCACTGTGATGTACGAGGGTACTTTCACTTAGCCCAGAAATAAAAGTTTGACTATCTCCTAAACGATACATCTTATGGACATCTGTTTATCTCCTTAAGGACCGGCCACGAGCACACCCGGCTGACACCTAAGGACCACGGCTCATTTTTTTTTTTTTCATCCGGTTCAGGGCTCCCCAAATGGAGAGCCCTAAATTCCATGCCGGTCCTGGCACGTCATGGGTTCTTAACGGAAGTCTACCCATGATGTGCCAGGACCGTCAAGGGTTGTTAAGGTGTTAACATAACACATAGGCAGTTCTGAATGAAGTTTTCAAATATTAAAAAAAAAATTAAAGGTGACAGTTCCACTATTTTAAATATATATTAAGCACCAAAGAGAACACAACTGTCAAGGAATGTGAATGTATGGATTTCAAGAGTAGTTCCATTTGTCATACCATATGCCCCTGTAATAGAGAAATATTTGTAAATATTTTATATTATCTGCTGAAAAAAAATTAACATTGAAAAATATGTAGTTTCTGGGGTTCCTTTACCACTTTCCAGTCAAGAGAGTTTTATTTTATACAAAGACAGTGCTGCTGCAGCTCCTACTTCTGTTTTCACTATGAACAATAACATATTTTAAAACCTGCTATATGTTCTAATGGATTATACATAGACTTAATATCATACCTTTTTTTAAAAAAAATTTAAGTTCAATTTATAACAATATTGCATAGACAAACCAAAGCTGGCATACATGGCTTTGTTAAAGTTGACAAGCTTATAATAATGCCAGTCATGGCTCCAAACATATACCCTGCTTTTCCTTACTGAATGGTACATTGAGTCTACCTGGAATCAAACAGTACCAATAAAGTTAAAGTGACAGTAATGTCCCATAAAAAATGTTTAGAGTTTTGTAGCGATTAAAAAAATAAGCTAAATGCCACAAATCCTATTTCTGAAACCACTATGGTTTGAGAGATATCCTCCACTAAAGTTCCTCTTCTCCTGATGTCAGATGTAAAGCTGACAGAAGGAGATTTGTGTCGGCCGACATGATGGGCTTTTCAGCAGAGCTGCATTAGCGCAATTTAAAAAGAATTACTTCTTTGGAACAGTCTAAAAAGTGTGCTTACAATCCAGGCACACTTTGTAGACCGTTCCAAAGAAGTATTGCTGAAGAGCTGCTTGTCGCCCCCCCACCCCCCTTACAGCTGACTACAGGAGGAGAGGGAGAGGGGAACTTTAATGGAGGATCTCTCTCAAACCATAGCGGTTTGAGAGATAGGATTTGCGGCATTTAGCTTATTTTTTTTTTTATCTCAATAGAAGTCTAAACATTTTTTATGGGACATTACTGTCCCTTTAAGAGGCTGTTTTTAAAAGTAATTAAATGACAACTGTCAAGTATAAAGATACTGCATTAAAGGTAACAACAAAAACAACAGGAAAGGAAAATGAACAGTTAACTACAAATACACACAACAGTTGAAAAAGTTACATATGCAAAAAACAAAAAAAACAAAACAAAATAACGGTATACAGAGGAAAAAAAGGAGGCAGTCTGCAGCACAGAGGTCTAATCAATTAACTAAAATTCATTGTCTCATATGTAACAGACTGTATATGAATCGCAGTATAAGCAGGTGTGCCCTTTACCTCTGAGGAAGCAGTAAGCCACATAAGATAAGGATTCTTTTTGGCTCACTAAGCTGTTCACATCATTGTTAACAGGATACAATAAAGGAAACATTTTATATTTATGCTTCAGATGCCATGTTAATAAGAGAAACATAACATCTGATGACCGATAAGAACCAAATGACCCATCTTATAGGCCCTTTTCACTGTCTAGAAATATTTCTTTTGTGTTTAATGGGGAAGGGGGAGGACAAAGGGACCATGGAGTAAAGCATCCTCCACCAGGAGGCAAAGCACTTGATAAAACCAGAGTAACCTCCTTCCTTTCCTCTTCCCTAAATAACCCCTCACTCTACACTAGGTTAGTTTATTAAGTGTCCTCATAGGAGATACAGGGCAATCTCTCAAAGAAGATTACTAAAGGTGTATAACATGCTTTGTTTTCTCTTTATCATGTAAGTCCAAAATGTCCTTGGAACGAGAACCATCAGTGCCTTGCCAGACTCTTAACAATGTGCTGAGTAACTGTCTGGCTAAATTACCCCATCCAGCAAGAGAACAGCCACTTTTAACTCTGAAAGGAATATCTATTTCCATGGACAAATTTCTTCAGACGAAGATGGGGAAACCTGTTCAAAAAGTGAAGGTTAAGACACACCTGCTCTGTATCAACTCCATTTGAAAAACAGGATTCTGATAAAATGGAATTTCTCACTACAGCTATTTTGGAAATTCTCCATGTTACTAAACAGCAACAAGAAGATGATCATCATAAAAATGTATACATCCTTTTCTCTTAGTCCATATAACTCACAGGTACCATGAGGAGGCAACAGCTTCTCCCAGTGGGCTGGAACAATTCTACAGAAGTGCAGGGGTGGAGCCCCTCTTCTCCATATCAGGGTACCTAGCTTGCCCCCGCCCAGATAGACTTGTGAAAAGCCTACTAACTAGGATAGCAAGAAGGAAGAATGGAAAACTGTGAGCAATTAACCTAAAAGGACTCCCACGTCAAGCTACAGGAGACCCAGCATGGTCCCTTTCACTGGGTGGGAGACCTGTGAGTTATAGGATTTAACAGGTAAGACTAAAACCCTCTTCTCTCTGTCATCCAACATAACTCACAGGTGCCATGGGGATGTACCAACATTGAGCTCCCAGGGTGGGAAGGAGGAGGAAAGGACCAAGAGCCGGTCCCCATGATACCAAAGTTCCCATGGACTATCCAGGACACGGAACAGGCCCAAACTAACTAAGTGTAAACGGACACTGAATAACTGATAACACAGCACACAAGAACAAGAGCTAACAGGGCTCACACAGTTAAAGAGCTATAAGGCACATGAAAATAAAGTCCTAGACAGGCACAATTGCCTCATGGACTTCCCTGCCAAAGAACATCCACACGGTAGTGTTTGGCAAAGATGTGCACAGACCAAGTGGCCACCTTGCACAGCTGTTCAGCAGAGGCCTGATTCTTGTAGGCCTATGAGGCCCCAACAGACCTGGTGTAATGTGGAAGGGAACAGGTTTCCCTCTGAGCTCATAAGCGGATGGTAGACTTAATCCAGGATGCAATAGTCAACTTCGATGCTGTATCCGGCCCTGGGATGACAAAGAAAGAATCAGTCTCATGGAAAGACTCAGTACGGTGCACATAGAATGTGAGGCAACGTACCACATCCAACAAGTGGAGATCCCTCTCTTTGTCAGATTTAGGATCTCTCGATTGATGTGGAACTCAGAAACCACCTTAGAAAGAAATTCCTGGGAAGTACAGAGAAGAGCCTTATCCTTATGGAACACCAGGAAAGGCAGTTTGAAGGACAAAGTCTGCAATTCAGCTACTCTGCAGAGACCACAACCAAAAGATGCAAAGGGAGGCTGCTGCAAGACTCCAAAAACAGATTAAGGTCCCACTGAGGAGTGGAAGCCTTAAAGGCAGGAAAAGCATGAGCGACACCCTGAAAGATGACTTTGACATCTGGCAAGATGGCTATGCATCTCTGGCAGAAGACGGAGAGAGCTGAGGTCTGCACCTTCAAGGAACTAAGGCTGAGACCTTTGCTCACACCATCCTGTAAAAAAGACAGGATCCGGGGAAATCAAACTCCTGTAAGGACAGATCCCTGTCCACACACTAGGAATGGAAAATGGACTGAACCTCATGATAGGCCTTGGAGGAAACCAGTTTCGTAGACTGAATCATGGTTGAGACTACATCAGGACAATAGCCCTTCCTCCTTAAGATGGAGGCTTCAACAGCTATGCTCTCAAAGCTAGCCATTCCACGTCGTCCTTCCAGAGGTAACCCTGAAGGAGGAAATCTGGTCTGAGTTGCAGAGGAAATGGATCCTGAACAGATAAGGCCACTAGTTCTGGGAACAAAGGCTGCCTGGTCTAATATGGGGCAATCAGAATGACTGCCGCACCATCTATCAGAATCTTCCTCAGCACCCTGGGGATGACAGGGAATAGACTAAAAATGTAGTCCAAATGAAAGCGCCATGGAAATGACAGAGCAGCCACTGTGAACATCAGAGGAACCCTCCAGCGAGTGCAAAATATCTGAACCTTCCTTTTGTCCCTGGTGGCCATCATGTCTATCCAAGGGAGACCCCACTTCTGCACCAACAATTCGAAAACTTCCGGATAGAGCTCCCACTCCCCGTGGTCCATCGTCTGACAACTAAGAAAGTCTGCCAGAATGTTTTCTATAGTAAAAAAAGAAAAGAACAAGGCGCAGACCTATCTAAGAGCAGATCTGTAACACATCAATAAGTAATACCCCCGTTTGTATACACTCCCCAGATGTTCTTATTTGTTTGCCTTTAGAAGATTTGCAGATACTTGTCCCATTTTTACTCTCCTTGTACCAGTCCCCCGATGTTCAGTACCATTAAATCCAATTTTAGACAATTTTTTGATCCGATAGTTTATTAAACCAATATTTTCAAAATGTAAAACAACTAACAAATGGTATTAGTAAAAAGTATTAATAACAAGTATAAATGTCCAAAGCGTTTCGTATCCTATTTGGACACTTTCTCAAGGACTACAATAAATAATAATAATATTTAAAAGCGTACCTTTCTTTCTCATGGAGTTACATACTGTATCGTATCGATTAAGAGAGACTTCATCCGGCGTCCTCTTGGCGCCCGACATACTCCGCATGTGCAAAATCCGAAAAGACTCTATGGTATTCGGTTGAGCCGACTCTATCATGCGTTCCATTCGTGGAGCGCAGAATGGTCCGCTACCTTTCCCCATTTCAAAATATAGAGTCTAGGAACATGTAGCTCCTACTGAGACTTCCTTAATTCACATGCGCATAATTTCTGGGCACCATATTGAGGAGCCAGAGGACCTGCTCTCCATCGATATGGTAAACATAACTATTAAGCACCCTTACAAATTGTGAGAAATACAAGAAAAATATGTAAACAACACAAATAGACATACAAGATCTGCATTTCTATACCCTCATATTTCTATCCTCTAAAGTGTATAGGAGTGTATATGAGGACCTTCATTTTGACAATATTTTTATCAAAATTTGACAAGTGGTAACCATATATCTACACACATCTCTCCAATAAAACCTTGCACAGTTGGGATACTAATCCTAAAGAATAAATAAATAAATATACTCTTAAAAGATAACTATAAAATATATAATATAAATAAAATTATGCAAAAACAACCTACTTATTGTGTGTTTTGTTTTTTGTTTATTATTTGCAACATTATTATTATATATATATATATATATTATATATATATATATATATATATATATATTAAAAGTGTATATTAAAAACATACATATATATGTTCTACAGGAACCTGTCTTACAACAGCAATTTAAAGATCTAGATAAACAAGTTAACAATAATATAAACAAATTGGAAAGGGAGTTGAAGGAACGAAAGCAGAACAAGTTTGAGAGAGCCCAAGGAGATTATGAACAGAGGAAAAATAACGCAAATAGAGTCCCTCAGCATTATCAAAATCAAAATAATAGATTTCATAGAAACGATGGAGTAATTAAACAGAAAAATAGTGAGGCCCAGAAAACAAAAGAGAAAGACAATAAACAAATATCCAAACAGAAGACTGTGGAACCAATAGAAATATCCAATCCATATGCAGTTTTAGAAGCAGACACAATAGTAACAACAGAGAATCAAGAACTAGATAAACAAAAGAAGGAACCAATCATTCTACAAGTAACACAGATTAAAGAAGATCTAAGGAATATTATAGAAATATCGAATTCTAATTCATCATCAATAATAGAAGAACATCCATCTACATCTTATTCATCACATTTTTTGGAGAAGAACCAAATGATAACATCCAAAATGAAAAATTTGACCCAGAAAAAGTGGGAGAATCCCAGAAGCCCGGGACAAGTAAGAGGAAAAAGAAAAGAAGTTCCAAATTCAGAGGGTGTAGAGGAGGAAAGAAAACAAAAAAAAATGCAAAAATTAATCAATTAAATCAAGAAAATCAAGAGATGGCATAATTAATTTATCTGACAAAGATCTAGGCAATGGAGAAGTAGCACTCTTAAGAAAAGGATTATTTTTTGCACCCAGCCAAAAACTTAATGATTTTAATTTTTTTAGAGATTTAAATAATTTTATACGAAAACTAACACTTAAAAGGTTCTTTAACAATAAAAATAAGCAGTCCAAAGAAGCTTTATTAAGAGAAACACAGGATCCAGTTTTGGAAAACCTAGAAGCCCTTATAATAAAAGGGGTAATAAAAGAAGAAGATTTAGACTCAGATATAACAATAGAGGAACCAAAATTTATACGGACCAATTTTAAAAGAAAATCTAATTTTTATCCCTCTAATTTTAAAGGACCTTTTATAGAAACATTTTATCGTATGGTTATTAGAGATAATAATGAGAATGTTAAAGATTTTAAGATTAAACAACATAATTTAACAATAATTGAAAGAGTAGCCTTAAAAAAAACCTTAAAGAAAATAATAAAATAACCATAAAAGAGGCAGATAAAGGGGGAGCTTTGGTCATACAAAATACTATTGATTATATAAAGGAAGGTTATAGACTTTAAAGTGATGGAGAGTCATATAAAAAATTAGAATGCAATCCTACTATTTATTTTTTAAAAAGTGTTAGACTATTTGGAAGAAGCTAAAGAAAAGGATATAAGTCAGGATGAATTTAATTTCATTTTTATACCTCTGCCAACCATCCCTTTCTTTTACCACACTCCAAAGGTGCATAAGGATATACAAACCCCCCCTGGACAACCAATAATATCTGGGATTAACAGCCTAACATCAAATCTTTCTACCTTTTAAGACTACTTCTTGCAGAATTATGTAACAAATTTAAGATCATATATTAGAGATTCCCAGCATATATTGTGGCAATTATCCAATATTGAGTGGGAAGAAGATCAATATATATAGGCAACTTTGGATGTTACTGCCTTATATACATATATTGGCCATACTTTAGGCCTAGAAGCAATAGCCCATTTTTTTAGATCAAGATAAAAATATGCCTATTTTACAGAAAGAATTTATTTTAAAGGGAATTCATTTTATTCTCCACCATAATTATTTTTCCTTCCAAGAAGAATTCTATTTACAAACTAAGGGAACTGTCCTTAGGGAACATGCCATGCAAGTTATGCAAACTTATTTATGGGAAAATGGGAAGATCAACAAGTGTGGAATAACAACCCATGAGGGGCAAGCCTGGTATTCTATGGCAGATATATAGATGACATCCTAATTATTTGGAAAGGAGGAATTGAAGATCTGAAACTAATGGTGAATTTTTTTTAATAAAAATACAAAAGGTCTAATTTTCACTTCAGATATTCAAAAAGAGGCGATACATTTTCTAGATCTGACATTATCTCATGATGAAAAATCATTTCTAGTACAATATATATACGAAACCAGTCTTTAATAATTCATATCTACATGCTAATAGTTGTCATTTGAAACAATGGAAAGATAATATACCCTATGGCCAATTCAATAGGTTAAGAAGAAACTGCAGCCATATAGAGGACTTTGATAAACAAGGAAAAGTACTAAGAACAAAATTTAAAGAAAGAGGTTATAACGAGGAATTATTAGATAAAGCTATAGAAAAAGCTCGACCTCTAAAAAGAAAAGCACTTTTATGTCCAAAAAAGAAAAAAGACGAATCAAAGCAATACCCCCTAAGATTTATAACACAATACAATGTGGCTGCGCCTCAAATATCAAATATAATTAGAAAAAAATGGAATATATTAAGAGAAGATCCATTACTGACAGAAGATATTCCAGAGATCGGAAAAACAATTTTCAGAAAAGCGAAGAATGTAAGATCAATTATAGCTAGAAGCAAGTCGAAACAAATTGAAGATAAGAAAAAAATATAATTCACTATTTTTTCTGTAGATCCTGCAAGAGGATCTTTTAGATGTAATCTTAGTAAATGTGCTAATTGTGCACATATGGAACACAAGAAGAATACCTTTCGGAATAAAAAAGGAAACAAAGAATATGAAATAAAACATTTTATTAATTGTGGGACGGCATATGTCATCTATTTGAATTCCTGTGGATGTGGATTACAATATATAGGCCGTACTGCAAGAACATTAGGAGAAAGGGCAGGTGAACACAGAAGAAATATTTCTAGAAATTATATAGAGCATAGTGTTCCAAAACATTTTAATCAATGCAAACAAGGTGGATTATCTAATTTTAAAATTATGAGAATAGAACAGATACCTAGACAATGTACAGATAGGTTTATCAAATTATGTCAACGAGAACCTTTTTGGATTTTTAAGTTAGAAACATTAAGTCCTGAGGGTATGAATGAAGACATAGATCTAGGATAAAATGCAAAAAATATGGTGATGAATGGCGCTCTATCTATACATTATTATAAAATTAGATCCAGCTGCTCTATTTCACTGTGACCAAGGAGCCAATAGTCACTGTCAAGTAGAAAAAACAAACAAAGAAAGGAAATAAGCACTTAGATCTAATAAATAAAAAATATATATATATATAATATAAAATATAAATGGCACAAAGATACAAACTAAATATATTTATTTTAAACAATAAAAAATGTAAAATAGTTATAAACTACACATAATAAGTATACAATATTAAATGCAAATATACCAGAAATATCTAGACAATAATGTCTAGACAATAATAAAAAGTCCCAAAAGAATCAAGATCTATCTTCAGACTGAGAATAAAGGGAAGGATAACATGCAGCTGTATATCTGTTGTGAATTACTTCTGAAACCAGTTCCTTTGTTGTATTCAGTGATTAAGCAGATGAAGGTAAGGGCAACATATGGTTAATTCAATAGAAACAGTATGTGCTTCAAACCCTTCTGTTAGGACTCACTGTCAGGGCGTGAGCAGGTAACAAATTTCCCGGTATCAAATATGTACTTGCCAGGTTTATGATCCTCTCGACTTTTCCCCCTCCACTCCTTTTACACGGGCAGGTATCCTTGTTCCCCCTGACTATGAGCGGGTACTTGTGAAGTCCTTATAAGATCTTTCTCTCTATTTTCAGGTATGCTGAAGCAATCTGGTGATGTAACCTGCTCAGGTAGCAGGTGTTGCTCCTTTCCTTAAGGTAGATGTAGGCTGAATCCATATATGGAAACTCACTTACAAGCTATTAGAGCTTTTAGAGCTGCACAAATATCCTTCTATCCTCGGAGGGACATTGATAATAAAAAGTCACTTGCTGGTACAGTAATATACAAGATAAAATTCTGACGCGTTTCGTGCTAGAATTATGAGCACTTCTTCAGTCTGAAGCTAGATCTTGATTCTTTTGAGACTTTTTATTATTGTCTAGACATTATTGTCTAGATATTTCTGGTATATTTGCATTTAATATTGTATACTTATTATGTGTAGTTTATAACTATTTTACATTTTTTATTGTTTAAAATGAATATATTTAGTTTGTATCTTTGTGCCATTTATATTTTATATTATATATATACATTTTTTATTTATTAGATCTAAGCGCTTATTTCCTTTCTTTGTTTGTTTTTGCTACTTGACATAGATCTAGGATATTTAAGATAGGACACTATTAGGAATTTACAAATACAGAAGGAGAAGTAATTGTAAGACAAGTTCCTATAGATATACTCTTAATAATAATGTTGCAAATAATAAAAAAAAACAAACACAATAAGTAGGTTGTTTTTTCATAATTGTATTTATATTATATATTTTATAGTTATCTTTTAAGCGTATATATATTTATTTATTCTTTAGGATTAGTATCCCAACTGTGCAAGGTTTTATTGGAGAGATGTGTGTATGGTTACCACTTGTCAAATTTTGATAAGAATATTGTCAAAATGAGGGTCCTCATATACACTCCTATACACTTTAAAGGATAGAAATATGAGGGTATAGAAATGCAGATCTTGTATGTCTATTTGTGTTATTTACACATTTTTCTTGTATTTCTCACAATTTGTAATGGTGCTTAATAGTTATGTTTACCATATCGATGGAGAGCAGGTCCTCTGGCTCCTCAATCAGATGTGGAATCTGGTTGTAAGACCGTCAGATAACAGAAGGGGACAATCTTCTTCTTAGGAGAACAATGAAAGCCCTGCCCCCCTTGACAAGTTTTCAGGTTTTTCCCTTGTCTTAATTGAAGAATGTCCCTCTCTGAAGTCTACCTGGGCACCTCCCTTCTGATCTGGCTGAGCAGTGTTACATCAATAAAAGGGGTGGGAGGGGGACACTTTGTCACTGAATTACTCTTGTACTACAACTCTGAAAGAATTGAAATAACACTCTCCAAAGTCCAAATACTATGACGATTAATTAGAGCTGCTTTTATTATGAAACATAACTATCCCTTTAAGCAACCTGTGAACAGAAGTAATATCAGGGACCTGCTGACAGACTCTGCCCAAGTGCGATGAGGCCATGAAATGGGAATCGGCGGAGGGGCACAAACTGATCAACTGAGCAGCTCTCCTATGGATACCTGTTTCCACAGTTTATGTAGCTAAATGGCCTTTCACTACTTCAGTAGATGCTTCAGTATGTAGTTTATCAAGATATAGAAAAATGAAGAAGCTTTAAAGGGTCCATCCGACAGAGATACCATTTTCTCCAGTGCAGGATCAATCCTTAGACCCTCATACAGAGGGGAATGGGCAGGCAAATGGGTGTAATATTGGACAGAACAGTGTGTATAAGCTGTGAAGGGGAATTGCTCATGAGAATTAAATTATATGGTTGGGAGCTATGATGCAATGTGGCCATAGATCACCTAGTCCGTGTTATTAAGAAATACCTTTTCACTCACCAACTACATTCTCGGAGAGGAAAAAAAAATCAAAAACATGCCTCAGGTGCCAACGGACACCTCCACAGAAGAAAAGTGGCCCCCCCTATGCAACAGAAAAAAGGCTACCGGAGAAGGAGAGGGGAAAATCTGAAGAGGCACTAGCTCCTGAAGAACTTTCCTCCTAAATCTGACCTCAGCTGAAGCCAACAATTTGACCCTATAATACACTGTAAATGTGTAAAGTGATGTCTACATTATTGCTTTGCACAACTGCTCTACAGAAGCCTGGATCTTGTAGGCATATGACACACCCATTGCTCTGGTGGAACACCCTGTCATCTGAAAAGGCACTGGCAAGCCAGGTTCTTTAGAAAGGCTGGTCTTGCAAAGGATAAAAAAAGTGCATGAAGGAAATACAGGCAGACAATCAGAGGATGACAGAACAGTTTACAATGTTAAACAGAAAAAAAGCTAGGCACATTATACTATGTGCTAAATCCTAAACGATGAAAAAACTGCAAGGTCTGTAAAAAGGGTGACAAAAACTTTCTTTAGGTAGATTAGTGAAGAAAAAAAAAAAAAAGAAGTAAAGTAGCCATAAGATTAGAGTCAGAAAATGGTACATATGTTAAGGGGGATAAGGAAATAGTGTACAAATAATTATTTCTGCTTCATCTTATAGACTAAGAAGGGGGAAGTGCTAATGTTAAAGTGGACTATAGTGTGTTTATTATATAGTATGAGGTGTTCCTGCTGTTATCAAAAGTCAAAGGAGATAAATCAGCTAGTTCAGATGAGAATCATCCAAGAGTATTAAATGAGCTTATGCCTGCATTTGTAGCTCCTCTAGATGCACTTTTTAACTTATCTCTGTGGACAGGAGGGGTTCCAGGTGACTGGAAAAACAGGATTTTAGTCTTACCTGTTAAATCCTTTTCACTTAGTCCATACAGGTCACTGGTACAATGGGAGGCGATCCGCCCCTTTAATAGGCAGGAACATTCATTCAAATGTATGCAGGGGGTGGAGCCTCCCCTCCTTCTTAAGCTGCCTTCAGGCCAGAGCCAAGCTAGATTGATTTGAGACACTAAACTGACCAGAGGTAAGAAAGAAAAGGAAGACTCCTGTGAGCATGCCCCGAAGGTCCCCCACTGGATGCCACAGGAGAGCCAAGCATGGTCCCTTGACAGGGTGGGAGACCAGTGACCTGTATGGACTAAGTGAAAAGGATTTAACAGGTAAGACTAAAATCCTATTTTCACTGTCGTCCAATACAGGTCACTGGTACTCTGGGATGTACAAACATTGAGCTGACCCAGAGGCGGGAAGTAAGGCAAGGACCAGGCGCAAGGCCCAAGTCACTTAGAACTGCTATGAACCAATTAATCATAGAGCCCAACAACAGAAGTGTCAACTGACACCAACCAGGGGTAAAAACAAACCCCCGAACTAACACAGCACACTGAACTAGAGCCAACGGGGCTCAACAGTAAAGAAGCACTAAGAACCACAGAGTAGAAGTCCTAAACAGGCAAGACTGCCTCCAGGACCTTCCTCCCAAAACTGGCATCAGCCGAGGCCAGTACATCAACTCGATAGTGCTTCGAGAATGTGTGCACAGAGGACCAAGTGGCCGCTCTGCACAGTTGATCAGCAGATGCCTGATTCTTGTAGGCTCAAGAGGCCCCAATTGATCTGGTGGAATGAGCAGTAACCCTGAAGGGAACGTGCTTATTCCGTAATTTGTAGGCTTCACGAATGGTAGATTTTATCCAAGATGCAATAGTCACCTTGGATGCCTGTCTCCCTGCCCTAGGCCTCTCAGGAATGACGAACAGGGCATCAGACTTCCTGATAGACACAGTGCGATGAACGTAAAATTTAAGACAACGCACAACATCCAACAAATGGAGATCTCTTTCCTTGTCAGAGGAAGGGTTAGGGCAGAAAGAGGGAACCACAATCTCCTGATTGATGTGAAATTCGGAGACAACCTTGGGTAAAAACTCCTTGGAAGTGCGAAGCACTGCCTTATCCTTGTGAAACACCAAGTAAGGAGGTTTACAAGACAGAGCTTGTAACTCTGCTACCCGGCGAACTGAGACAATGGCCAAAAGAAAGTCCATTTTCCAGGTCAATAGACGTAAAGGAATAGAAGCCAAGGATTCAAACGGGGGTCTCTGGAGAACCCCCAGCACCAAATTGAGGTCCCACTGGGGAGTTGGACTCTTGAAGGCAGGCCGAACATGAGCCACACCTTGGAAGAAAACTAACATCAGGAAGAATAGCAATTCGTTCCTGGAAAAATACAGACAGAGCAGAAGTCTGAACCTTGAGAGAACTGAGGCTGAGTCCCTTCGCAAACCCATCCTGTAAAAAGGCTAGGACTGTGGGGAGATGGAAATCTAGAGACAGATCCTTATCAGTACACCATGCTACAAAGGTGGACCATATGCGATGGTAGATCTTGGAAGACACAGGCTTGCGAGCTCTAAGCATCGTGGACACCACTGAAGAAGAAAACCCTTTCTTCTTTAGAATTGAGGATTCAACCTCCAAGCCATCAAATGGAGATGCTGAACATCCTCCTTCCACAGATATCCCTGAAGAAGTAGATCTGGACGTGCAGGAAGCGGAACAGGATCCGTCACAGACATGGCTAGCAGTTCCGGATACCAGGACTGACGAGGCCAATTTGGAGTGATTAGGATGACAGGACAACGCTCCAACTTCAGCTTTTGGATGACTCGGATCAATAGAGGAAGAGGAGGGAAGATGTAAGCCAGAGGGAACTTCCAAGGGATTGACAAGGCATCCACTGCCAGAGCAAGAGGGTCCCTCCACTGAGAGCAAAACACTGGCACCTTCCTGTTGTGTCTGGTAGCCATCAGATCCACTACAGGCACCCCCCACATCTGTGTGAGAAGGTGAAACACTTCTGGATGAAGAGCCCATTCTCCGCTGTCGACTGTGTGACGACTGAGAAAGTCTGCCATGACATTGTCTACGCCTGGAATGTGTACCGCTGAGATGACTGACACATGAGCTTCTGCCCAAGATAAAATGGCCTTGACTTCTAACCAAGCGGTGAGACTTTTTGTGCCGCCTTGTCTGTTGATGTAGGCCACTGCGGTGGTGTTGTCGGACTCCACTCTGACTGGACAACCTTCCAGCTGAGATTCCCAGTGCCTCAGGGCAAGAAAGATGGCACGAAGTTCCAGAACATTGATGGAGTGAAGAGATTCTTCCAGTCCCCATTTCCCCTGAGCACTGAAACGACCCAGTACTGCCCCCCATCCCCGGAGGCTGGCATCCGTCGTGACTGTGGTCCAATAAGGAACCTGAAAGGACCTCCCTTTCAGAAGATGAGACAGGTCCAACCACCACTCCAGGCTCAGCTCGACATGAGGGGGCAGAGATACAGAGAGATGCTGATGATCTGGATGAGTTCTGCACGTCTGGATCACAAACCTCTGAAGTTCCCTGGTGTGTGCCATGGCAAATGGCACTGCCTCTATCGTGGAAATAAACTTCCCCACCAAAGAGGTCAGCTTCGGTACTGGAACCCTGTCCAGTTCCAGGATTCTGGACACCCGGATAGCAATCTGATGAGCCACTTCCTCCGGTAAAAACACCATGCACTGCTAAGTGTCGAACAGGAGACCCAAGAAGAGGAGCCGTTGAGAAGGAACCAAGTCTGACTTGTCCAGATTCACAATCCATCCGTGGCGATTGAGTGTCTGTATACACAACTGCAGCTGCCGGTGGAGGATCTCCGCAGATGAGGCTTTCAGGAGCAGATCGTCCATGTAGGGAGTCACTCTGACTCCATTTCGATGAAGCACAGCTATCAGAGCTCCCAATACCCTCTGAAAGACCTGAGGAGCTGAAGTCAGACCAAAGGGAAGAGCTGAAAACTGAAAGTGGCCTTTGTGACAGGCAAATCTGAGATACCGTCTGCTCTCTGGATGAATAGGGATGTGAAGGAATGCATCCTGAAGGTCCAGGGAGGCAAGGAACTCCCCTGGAGACATTGCTGCTATCACAGAACGCAGAGATTCCTGACGAAAGTGGGAACTCACAACAAAGGAATTGAGATCCTTGAGATCCAAAATAGGACGAGCACCTCCGTCCTTTTTGGCCACAACGAACAGGTTGGAATAAAATCCGGAACCTGTGTCCTCTGGTGGAACCAATTCCAGGACCTCTTTGTCCAAAAGATCCTGAATAGCGTCGTCGAACAGACGTCTTTTTGTAGGTTCCTGAGAAAGACGAGTAAAATGGAACCGGAAAGGAGGAAGGGAAGAGAAAGGGATCCTGTATCCCTCTGATACCACCTGAACAACCCAAGGGTCCGCCACTGACTCCTCCCAAACCCGGCAAAAGATGTGGAGACGTCCACCTACAGCCAGATGCGGACCCGGGTTCGGCGAGTCATGCCGAAGCAGTCTTGGAGGTCTTGGCCTTGGGGGCAACTTTGGGCTTCCAGGACTGTTTGGGATTGGAGGAGGAGCGCGTGGAGGACGGACCCGTCTGGGACGTGGAGTGTGTCTCAGTTTGGAAGGAACGAAAGAACCGATTGCGTTTGGCTGGAAATTTCTTCTTGAAAACTGATGGCAGAAGAGTACTTTTGCCACCAGTAGCCTCACTAATCATCTCCTTAAGTTCAGATCCAAACAGTAAGGACCCCTGAAAAGGTAAAGAAAGCAAGGCTTTCTTAAAGGCAGTGTCAGCAGACCAAATTTTCAACCATAGAGCACGTCTAGCTACTACAGAGGAAGTAGAGGCCCTCGCCATCATGCGCACAGCATCAAAAGCAGCGTCAGAAACATAATTTTGAGCTTCTAATATATTAGCAAGAAGCTGTCACTGCTCAGACACTGGTGCATCCTGGAGAACTGCCTCAGTCAGTTGTTCAGTCCAGGCCGCAATAGCCCTATTAACCCACGCCACTGCAAAGGTTGGACGCATGGCAGTGCCAATAGAGGCAAAAATGGATTTAAGACAAATCTCTAACTTTTTGTCCGTCCAATCCTGCAGGGCCGAGGCATCTGACACAGCCAAGGCAGTAGATTTGGATAACCTAGAAATAGGAGCATCCACTTTAGGAGGATGAACCCATTTTGCCAGTTCAGCCTAAGGAAAAGGATAAGGTTTAGCAAACTTTTTGGACACAGAAGAGGATTTTTCAGGATTCCTCCACGCATCAGAGACTAAACGGGCAAGAGTAGGGTTATTAGGAAAACAAACCACAGCCTTAGATGGTTTTTGGAAAACATCAGTTGGATCATGAGTAGATTACTGAGTCAGAGGTAGGTTGAGCGTAGTTAGCACAGCTCTGATCAAACCCTCAGCGGAAATTTCAGGGTCACATTCATAAGGGTCACCAATGGACCTATTAGATTCTATAACAGTGCCTTCCTCAGCATCAGAATCCTGCAAAAAAGTTCTTCCTCAGAAGAATCAGACACATCAGGAGCCCCCTGTGGCTTAGGCAGGGAGGTCCTGATTGTGGAGGGGGTCTGCCAGACTTGCAGGGCCCCCTGAACCTGAGAGGGAAAGAGTTGGAGAGTGGATCTGAGATCCCTAGTGGCAGCTTTAAACTCTTTTACCCAAGTTGGCTCAATAGCGTGGCTGGGAAGCCCAGGGTTGCCATCATGACTTTCTGCACATTTTGGGCATAAATGACCTGAAAATTCTCTAGGCAGCCCAGAGTGACAAGAGGAGCAAAACGCAATGGGGGAAATAGCCACCCCAGCCTCTTTAGTCTTGGGTCTAGCACCTGACTCCAGTGGAGTAGACATGCTCACAGCGTCAGATATACTCCACTAGAAAAATCACCCAGTAGAAGTGTGAAAGATTAAAGTTTCACCCCAGAAATGCCTAAAATCGGACTTATCTGGCCAGCGAAGGATTAATCTGCTGAGAGGAGAGAAGGCTCGGTCCCTGCGTAGTATACTCGCTGAGAATAACACCACAAAATGGCTGCCGCGACGGTAGCCAATCAGAAAACGAGCGCGAAACAGGCGCTCATGGGAATCGTAGTTTTTCTCAGAAGTACCCCAAAACAGTGCCCGAAGCCCCCCCAGACTCCCAACACACCGAATCTAGCTACCGGATGATAGAGCAGGGGAAGACCAACAAAATGAGCCCTCTCTGAAGTTGCTGTGACAAGCGGTTCCAGAGATACGTCCCACACTGTGTAAATCCATAGAGAGTAAAGGAGCAATGGCGTCTATGCGGGTAAAAGCGCGTTTAAAGGCGCAGAACATTAAATATTAATAAAGTATTCCTGAGAGAAAAAGTTCACCAAACACACTTCTAACACATGTAAAACATGAGAAAATAACAACCCAAAGCTCCAAAACCCAGGGAATAGCACAGACATTGCATAAATACAAGCAATAGAAATAAAAACACCCTATGAGTGCTGGAGTACATAATGAGAACCCCCAAATACATGCCCAAAGAAGGGACACTGTGGGACAAGTGGACCTACAGCACTCAAAGGGTGGCTCACCTTTCTGCAGGACTTCTGTCTTCAGGTAACCATGTTAAAAGGGAATTAACCAGAGGAAAATTCCCCAGCAGGGAAGCTACTTGACACAAGTTGTTCCCTCTTCAGGGTATAAGGTCCACCAGAAAATCCCTGGAAGCTGCACTAGCCACTTTGGAGAGGGCAATTCACAGCCATGGTCACCCGGCTAATGGTGGTATTCCATATTTGAAGAAAAACAATAAAAAACTTGAATGAAAGATGTTCTCCACCTGGTGTGCACAGCACACAGGAACAAATCAATCTAGCTTGGCTCTGGCCTGAAGGCAGCTTAAGAAGGAGGGGAGGCTCCACCCCCTGCATACATTTGAATGAATGTTCCTGCCTATTAAAGGGGCGGATCGCCTCCCATTGTACCAGTGACCTGTATTGGACGACAGTGAAATTGCCATTGTAGTGTCACTACACAAAAAAAGTGAAGTAAGGAGGACTTTGACAATTACAGGCCTTTTAGTCTGACATCAGAAGTTGGGAAATTAATGGAAATGCTACTGAAATGAAGAACCGTTTCATATATGAATTGTAATGACATACAAGATCCATGGCAGCATTGCTTTAAAAAAGGAAGATCCTTCCAAAGAAATCTGGTTGAAATTTTTCAATTACATTAGTCTAGTAATAGACAAGGGTGAAGTAGTAGATGTAAAATATTTGGATTATTCGTAATTCTTCTGTTATTGTACCCGATAGGAAATTGACTTGTAACATGCATAATTAGGGACTGTACTGAAAGTTAATTCCTTGGATAAACAATTGGTTGAAGGACAGGAAAGAGTCATAATCAATGGTATTTATTCAAAGTAAGGAGGAGTTATAAATGGAGTGCCACAGGGGGCCAGTGCTTGTGCCTGTTCTATTCAGTATGTCCATTGGTGACATTACTAGTGTCAAGCTAAGGTGTACATTTTTACAAATATGATACAAAAGTTTGCAACTGAGTTGACTATGTGGGGGGATAAACCAAATGCACCAGGATTTGGGAAAACTGGAGGATTGGACAAAGGTATAGGATCTAAAATATAATGCTGCCAAGTCCTTTATCCTTTACTTAATGCAGCCAAATCCACTATCCCCTTTTTATGGAAATCTTCTTCCACATCCTCTTTGTCCCTTTGGTTATCGAGAGTGGATTCCTTGGTTAATATGGAGAAATGTCATGCGATTGCTACACTCTCCCTTTCAAAGTTCTTAGACACTTGGAACCCGTGCACCACTTATAGGGAATCCCTGCCTACCTAGGAGGTTCCTTGGTGCTATTCATAATTAGACTTTTTGGTTACTTCCTAGGATTGTCTCCTGGCGTTAACATAAAGTGTTGCATGTCTCAGTTAGTTCGCCTATCTGGAGCCTCATAGAGCTTGAGATGTGGGTGTTGGATTCTGAACCCTGTATCCGCCTCCCCCTTTCTTCCCTTTTTTTTTTTTTTTTTTTTTAATTTTCTCTCTCTTTCTTCCCCTCCTCTCTCACTCCCTGTCTTCTTACTGAATACAGTTGATATTGACCTGTATTATTCCATTTCAGGATGTCGTTTACGGATACTGTTTTTGATGCTATAAGCCTATATGCATTATCTCGTCTGAAGCATTGCCGCCCCTGGGACTCATTTCTACTTGTCATGTATGTTGTTCTGCTTCTCTGTCTTTGTATCTCTGTTTTTTTCTTCCCAATAAAGCTTTGAAAAATAAATAAATAAATAAATAAATAAATAAAATATAATGCTTTAAAGTACAAGATATTGCATTTAGGATACATAAACACAGAGGCAGAATACAGGCTTAATGGTACTGTACTGACAGACAGGATTTGAAGGTAGGCAAGTAACTAAGTGGAAAAAGCACATTTTAAAAAAGCTAATTTCAAAATGTTAAGAGCATTAGTGCAACATATAGACTGGGATAAATTATTTAAAGGCAAAAATACTGAAGAAAAATTATCAGAATTTAAATCTGGTTTACAGAAATGTATTCAACAGTATATACTAGTGGAGTACAAATGCAAAAGAAGTAGATCACAGCCAATGTGGTTAAAAGCAAATGTAACGAAAGAAATGCAAGAGAAAATAGGCATTTAAACTATAAGTCTGAAGGGACAGAAAATTATTCTTTAATAGTTAGGCTACATATCGAATACTACTATAATGGTCTTCGTTTTATTTAGTGTAACTGTAACTTATAAAGTCGGTCCTGCAGTTACTTCCACATAGACTGCAGTCTGTCGCTCTGCCTCTGCTCTCCTGCCTCCTCAGATGACGGAGGTTTCTGGCTGTAAGCTGGAGTGGTCTCATTGGCTAGATATCGATCTCTGCCAATGAGACCGCTCCAGCTTACAGACAGAAGCCTCCATCATCGGAGAAGGGAGGAGAGCAGAGGCAGAGCAACGGACTGCAGTTACAGAGCAGGTAACCACGGTCTATGAGGAAGTAGCTGCAGCCCAGACCTTGTAAGTTAAATTTACACTAAATAAAACTTTAAAAACAAAATGAAGACCGTGTTAGTAGTATTCAGTATGTAGCCTAACAATTTTTTCTGCTATATATAGGTGACACATCCACTTTAAAATACAGGGAGTGCAACAAAGATTGAAAAAGGCAATTAGATTAGCAAAACCATTAACGAAACTCGAATTGCAAGGGATAGCAAGACTAATCCAAATATGATTAGAGAGGATAAGAAAAATAATGATGTTCTAAACTTTCTTTTCTTCTGTACATACTAGGGAATAAGAAATGGTAGAAAAGCCTCAACAAGTCACAAATGAAACCATACCATTATCAGATATCGGGTTAACACAAGAAGAGGTCATGGGAAGATTGACCAAAATTAAGACGGGCAAAGCACCGGGTCCTGATGGTATACATCGAAGGGTTCTTCAGAAACTCAGTGCAGTGTTAGCCAGATCCCTCTGTTACTCTTTAAAGTTTCTCTCACCACAGGCTGAGTGCCAGAAGATTGTCAAAAAGCCAATGTAGTGCCTTTATTTATGAAGGGAACTAATACAGAACTATATACCTGTGAGTTTGACCTTTGTAGTGGGAAAACTGATAGAAGGGATAATAAGGGATTATATTCAGGGTTATACAGCAGAAAATAATATTATTAGCAAGAATCAACATGGTTTTATGAGGAATAGACTGCGGCAAACTAATCTTTTTGAGCTTCTGTGAAAAAGTAACTAGCAACCTAGATAATTGAAAAGCAGTAGATGTAGTATATCTAGATTTTGCAAAGGCATTTGATACAGTACCAAACATGAGGCTGGGGTATAAAATAAGGAAATTGGGGCTAGGGGATAACCTTTGCAGTTGGATAGAAAACTGGTTGAAAGATAACGAACAGTGTTTTTTTTTTTTTTTTTTTTTTTTTTTTTAAAGAGGAATACTAGAACAAGAGGTCATGATCTAATATTAAAGCATGGAAAATTCCTTAGAATTGTACGTAACTATCATTCATATAAAGGGTGACAGACTCATGGAAAAGCCTCCCAGCAGAGGTGGTTGGGACAAATACAGTTAGGGAATTCAAAAATTCCAGGGACAGACATAAGTCTATTCTGAGAAACATGTAAGACTATACATATTTTATTAGATCTGAAAATTAGTAGTGTGGATAGTTCTTTTGTGCAGTCAAAATATATGTTTGCTCACTGATTCATGCGCACTCACACACACAATTCTATGTATGATGTGTACACGCCCTTCGCAGATTTGCTCTCCTCCCACCACTCCCTTTGCCTCTCATACCCTCCCCCTGTTACTGTTCAAGATCCTATTCTGCTCTGCCTTCTCTCCTTCTGAACATTACACAGTTGCAGGCTGCTTTGCTCACGCAGCTCCAGACATTACTGCAGAGGTGGGAAGAATCAGGCTAGCTGCTGATTTAATCTGGTTTTCATCAGGCCCATGACATTTAAACCTTTGATTGACATTTAAACTGATAAGCAGCCGCAGTGTAACATGCGTGATTTCATTGCATTTGCTCCCAACTGTACACCATAAGATTTATACTGCCTCTCTTGAATTGATGAGCACAGCTCAGCTACTGAAGGTACCTACATGGATCCGGCAACAGCCTTCAATATGTATTGCATTGTACATGTCAGGACAATCACATTTTGTGTTCTTTTCCATTTCCTAAAATCCACAGGTAGGGAGTTGGGGGGAAATATAAGCATGTACAAGCACATGTAATGAATCATGAAGGCTGCTGACAGATTCTAGAAGGAGCAATCTGTAGAAAGGCAGTGGCAACAATGGAGAAATTATGGTGGAAACCAGCTGTTCTATATATATATATATATATATATATATATATATACACATACACACACACACAGGAAAAGGAACATTCACAAAAGGCAGTTTGCAGAGATGCAAATTAGTCTATAGTCAATATTTTTAATAATTTCTGGCCCTAGAATGCTGTAAGTATGTAAAGTCTTTATTTAGCAATGGCATCATTAATTAACAGCTTGGGTGTTAGATGGTGTATGTGTAACTACCAGTGGACAGTGGAACAAGGCTTGGGTATCAGACACAGTATGTGTCATTCTCTCACTACCAGTGGACTACAACAAAGCAGTGGAGTTAGGTGGGATCAGTGTATGGGTGGTTCTTTGATTTCCCTTCGCTTATCGTATGGAAAACACTGTTCTACTTTTTCTAGTTTATTTTGTACTACCAGGTGTGTGGCACAGCTTCACCAGTGCAATGAATCTTGACCCCTCCTGATGCCCCCCAGCTACTGATTTCCTAGCCGATTCAGCTGGCAGATCAATAAAGGTGACAAAGCGGAGCAAAAGGGCTCCCCTGCTTCCATCCTACCACACTGATGTGTAAGGGTTTCTTAATCCCACCCACTCCTACCATGTAGTAGGAGTAGGATGGAAGCAGGGGAGCCCACTTGCTAACTGCAGTGATATCAGTGAAGTTGTGTGGGTTATGAGTTTGCATCAGAAGTACTTCTATTTCCCAGAATAATATGTACCATGTCTTAGTAAGGGAAAGGGTGGCAGTTGCGCAAGATAGTAGAAAGCACATGATAACTGATAACTGTTGGCTTTGGGGAAAGTGGGGGGCACATGGCTCAGCACTACCAACAAAATGTTTGTCAATACATTGCAGTTAAAATGGTGTAACAGAAACTGCAAAGCAGAGAGTGAACCATGGGCTGGATTCCACAGCAGGAAATACATGTTATCACTGTGATTACCTCACAGATTCCTATTTAAGTATGTATACTGAAGGGACTTTGTAGATCAGTCATTCTCAACCAAGGTGCAGTGGCACTTTGGTATGCCCCTTACAATAGTTTAGGGTTCTCTGCAGAAAAGTGGCAGAGGAGGTTTAATACAGATATATATATAATAAAACAAAATAGTGGAAAAACAAGCTCAGTCATAAGGGAATGAGGTAATAAAATGTAACATAAGAAATTACAACAGTACATGCTCCAAATGCCAGCAAGTTACCATTCAAAGAGTTAGTGTGCTAAATCTATTCAAAACAAGAAGAATAAGAAAAATGGAATGACCTGTTAAAGGCATAGAGGCAGACAGCATAATAGGTAGCAACAAATTATACAAAATCATATTAAAATCATATGATCCATAAATCTATAACAATATTAATATATAGTCAGGTATAGTCTCAAAAGCTGAATGAGGATAACTGTAGCCTTAGAGAATGCTGCTGTATATGTAACTTCTTGCATGCACCTCAAAGAAACAGATACAGAGTACCACTCATGTCCATTCACATCTGTGGTATGGCAGAGACCAGAGTGGCTTCTCCTGTCTTTGTCCTCAATTAACCCCATAGGCCACTGTTGGTATAATTGCTTTAACAAGCGGATGAATCTGCTGAATGTGTGCGCTCACCCTTCAGCTGGATCAAAGCTTCGGTGAATCTTACAGGTTGGGGTGAGGGCTGCAAACAGAACTTCTAGCCACAAGTGTATTTTTGGTCTTGCAAAGAATGCAATCAAATTTGTCATCCCTTGGTGTCTGTGTGGGCTTGTATGTTGTATTCGGGCAGAGGTTTCCTCCAATACAGCAATTAAAAAGTCCACAGTGTTGCAAATATATATACAGCTATCTGCATGGACTCTGGAAATATACTGGACTGGCATCACCAAAGTGGTTTGTGTCTATCGGACACTTTCTCAGGGAATCAGAGCTCTGTCGGAAATATTATGTATTTATAAAAACGTTCTTATCAGAGAGTAACCAATGTCTACCTAGAAATAAATGACCGTCAGCTGAAATAAAAGTATCTCACTATTCTAGGTCAATATTAAGCCCTAGATACCACTCCAAGTACAGAGTCATGAAAAATAATTAGAAGGTAGGTATATACTAAAATAAGCAGATATATTGCAGCATCCACGAGACATCAGACCAAATCCATCAATAAGGACAAATGGGTCAAAATCAGTGTTGTTCCCATATGAACATTAGCTTGTTGGACAGTAAGGCAATACAAGCCAGATTATACATTTTATTACATGTAATACTGTAGAATGTGGAAGAATGTAAGGAGATTAAAAGAACACTTTTTAGAGCATTGTAGAAGCATAATGAGAGAGGAAATCAAATATCCCCTTAGTAAACACTGTAGGAAACATCACAATAGTGAGTTGGATCATACAGTACTTATGCCCCTGGAGAATATTCCTAGATCCATTATTGGGGGGATTCAGCATTCTATGCAATAGGGAACCCTATTGGATATACACTTGTGTCATATTAAATTGCATTTTATTCTTTTTATTTCCATTTTAATTTTATTTTTTTATATTCATTTTTATGTTAATATTTGTTTTGCTATTAGGTTTTATTATGTTTTTGTCTTTTTGTACATATTATAATTTTTAATTATTAGCTGTTTTATGTGTTGCCACATTTAGAATCTAATAGCCATGGCACATGGTGGGGGGGGGGTGATTGAGTTGGTATCACAGTCTATACACAAAATATCTGTTATATGGATATTTTGTGTTGGGGTACACCTTGGGCACAAGGAGCAGTGGACTCAATAGAGCGGGTCTGAGCTTCAGCGCATCCTCCATTCCTGGGGATTATTGTGCCCCTTATGCATATACTATATTATGTTATTTATCTTACATGTGGGTCCTACACAGGCACCGGGAACAACACTGATTTTGACCCATTTGTCCCTATGGAGGAATTGGGCCGGAGGTGTTGTGGATGCTGCGATGTGTGATACAGATGGGGATATTTCTGCTTATTTTAGTATATACATACACTGTAATTATTTATTATGCGTCTGTACTTGGAGAGGTATCTAGGGGTTAATATTGGCCTAGGATAGCAAGATCAAGCTCAGCCTTTGTCTCATTGGTTACTCTCTGGGAAGGGTTGTTTTTTTTTTTGTTTTTAAAATACACAAAATTTCCAACTGTGCTCTTATTCCCTGAGGAAATTTCAGATAGGGGTTTAATTGAGGAGAGGTGGGAGAAACCACACTGGTCTCTGCATTACCACAGATGTAGATGGACAGGAGAGATATTCTGTATTTGTTTCTTTACCCTTTGAGGTGCATGCAAGAAGTTACTTATACAACAACATTCTATAAGGCTACGGTTGTCGCTGTTCATTTTTTGGGACTTTATTGGACTGTATAATAATATTGTTACAGACTTATAGGTCATATTTATTTAATGTGATTTTGTATCACTTCTTGAAGTAAAGTATATTTTGCTCTCTGTCGCTGTGCCTTTAATAGGTAATTTATTATAGTATGTATATTTAGCGCTCTCCATTTTTCTTATTATTATAGACTAGTTGAACAGCCCGTTACACGGGCCACAGTGCCACTGCCACCCGGTCGCTGGGCAGTCACGCGCAGTAGAGACTGCCCGCGCCGCGGCTGATACTGAGCTGGACGCGCCTTCGGAGCACCCAGCTCTGTATGAGCCGCGGCGCGGGCAGCCTCTACTGTTCATGATGCAGCACGCGCAGCAGTGTGTACTGCGCATGTCGTGGCGTTACACACGCATTAGCGAATTATTATATAGGATAAATGTAAGATTATGCATTTAAATGTAAGATTAAGCTAACTGGGATTGCATACATTAGACTCCTAAGGGGTTATATGATTACCATGTACAAATATATTCAAGGTCAATACAAAGAACTCTGCAAGGAAATATTTACTCAAAGAGCTACGCAAAAAAACAAGAGACTACATCCATTGAGACTACAGGAACAGTGCTTTCAACTACAACAAAGACAGGGATTTTCTACAATAAGGACAATACATTTAGAATTATTTGCCTAAGGATGTAGTGTCTGCAGACAGTGTATTGATTTCTAGCTCAGAACAGTACCAAGAATTATGACCGTTTGCTTCAAAACAGATAGGATGTTGATTCAGGGAAATATCTGACTGCCATTTAGAGTCAGGAAGGAATTTTTTACCCCTTTGGGGCTTAATTGGTAATTGTGTTAAGAAGAGACGAGGAGGAAGACATTTGAAATCTATACGCTAACTTTCTGAAATCCTCAATAACACCCACTGGTACGCCATGGACAGAGTCCACGTATAGTGAAAGAAATGCAGACAACCTCCAACTACCTGAGGTGGACCTGCCTCCACAAGTCACGCAGAGGTAGACTTCTCAACAGGGGGCTTTTGGGTAGGTTTTTTGCCTGCACATGCTTGCTTGGGTTTCAGGGAAAGGTGCACTTTCCTCTGGATCAACAGGGGCGATTTGGCATGGGCTGAATTTGAATGACATGCCTTTTTTCAGCCTTGTTAACCATGTTACTAGTAAAAAGGTTGTCCAGAAAGGGTGAAATAGAAATCCACAGAAAATGAATGTGGGCAAGAAATGCTGTCATAATCTTTGTGAAAACCCAGGGAATAGACTCCAATGCAAAAGTAGGATCTGTGACCTGAAAATGATAGTCATGAAAGGCAAACTGAACAAAAAGCTGATGATCTGCATGATTGGAAATATGCATATAAGCATCTTATGTATAGGGAAACTAAAAACTCCCCTGGGCACATGGCATCAATTGTGGAGGGTAAATACGCCACCTCTTACAGAATTGAATGGACAAAGTGACCGAGATGACAGGCAGCATCCTTTTTAGGGAACTATGAAACAATTGGAATAGAATCCCATGAATCCCTCCCATCGGGGAGCAGGGAAGAAAACAATGCTAAGAAACAACGGCCTAACAGACCAGACAGGGAGGGAGCCTGGACAAGCAGCAGCAACGAGGAGGAGAGATTTTACATGTATGCAATAACTTTCTGATATCCCCAATAACACCCACTGGGTCTGCCACGGACAGAGTTCATGTATATGAAATAAATGAAGACAGACAACCTCTAATTGCCTGAGGTGGACCTAACCTCTGCAAGTCATGTATCTCCATTAACGTCAACGGACAGCCATCCCACTACAATCATCTCCATCTATTTTAAACAGTTAATTAATAATAATAATAATAATAATAATAATAATAATAAAAACTCATGCTCCATTGCACTCCTTTCTAATACTGTAATATTTTATTTTTTTCAGATAACAGATGTCAACCTTCTGACCAGCAACTCGAAATCTCGCTGGAATCGTCACATTTTCAAAGTTTCCCTCCTTCCATCAGTGCAACAATCCACCTCCTCCCATTACCCTAATACCACTCCTCACCCAAAAAAACCTTATACCCAGCTCACTAGACCTTATCATTTCTCTCTCAAACCTCACGTGTTAGGCCTCTACTTTTCACCAAACACAGGGGTCGATGGTTTTCTGCACCTCTCAAAAGTAAAAATAAATCCATTATTATTTTCCTGGCTATGAAGAGCTTGATAAGATAGTTATGGATGAGTGGGAAACCCCAGATAAAGCTGTAGTGATTCTCAAAAAATCTGCTAAGGTATATCCCTTTTCTAAAGCCAAGGCTGACCTTTGATCCAGCCCACCAACAACCCTACAATTTCCAGATTATTCAAACATATCACTATTCTTGTTCACTCTGCAGAAGCGCTTAAAGATCCTGCTGACAAAAAGGTTGACACCTTGAACAGAATGAGGTTTTCTGGAGTAAGAGCAATCAGCAACTGATTTACCTCTTTCACAGACGCAGTAGGTTCTTGCCACAATAACAGACTTCCTTACGTTGATCAGTGACCTGTGCCCTGAAAGACTGAGTTTGGATACCTGCTGGAAAAATACAATAAGTATATTGTGTGTGGTGTAGTGTGGTAAGGAAGAGGTTAAAAAACAAATCTTTCGGTTTTGTTTTCCCTCTCTTTGCTGTGAGACAAGCAAATAATTGAAGTCTGGTGTGGTGGGAGTGACTAATTGCTGTGTTGTAATTGGTGGATTCCTGGATTAAATAGCAGATACATAGTGAATACTTGAAAGTGTGAATCTTGCCTCAGTGTGTAAGTGTGGGAATTTAAAACAGGGGAATTCAAATACATTGGACTGCTATTACAAGGGACTGGTTCCACGTGAAGAGTTAGAAGGAATCTGGTTAAGTACATAAGAGTGTGTTTGGTGTTTTATTAAGGTTTAAAAAAAAAAAAAAAAAAAAAAAATGTGTGGGTATTGCAAGAGTTAAAAAAAACTGTTTACTGGGTTTTTCTCTGGCCTGTGTGATTAGGGCTGATTGCTAAGGGATTTCACCTGGCTGTTAGTTACTATAAATACAGTCTATTAGCTCTGTGAGACTGCTATTGAAAGTGACTGGTTCCAGGTGAAGAGTTAGAAGGAATCTGGTGACTATCATTTCAAAGGATTTATTGCATTTAAGGTTGGTTACTTACCATATAGTGATCATTAGAGGATAATATAAAGCTATTTGAATTGTAAAACCAAGCATGAGTGATAGCAGGTTAGCCAATCTCACGCAGTGCACATCTTGTCACATGTTTGAGCAGTTAGAGCAATTGTTCCAGGGGTCATACCACTGTGCCAAATGTGAGCATATTTTCTCTTTAGAGTCTAAGATATTGGATTTGGAGAGAAATATTGCAACATTGCGAGACATTGGACACCTGGAAAGGAGTTTAGAACTCACAGAGCAGGTAGTATGTGGGATTAGTGGTGAAGAGGGTGGAGTTGTAGATGAGGAGCGACAGGTAGGCAGCTGGGTAACAGTAAGGAGGGGAGGTAGTGGGCAGAGGAAGAGGAAGGCCAGTTCTGAGTTGACTCAGTCCAACAGATTTGCAAGATTGTGTGAAGATGTTGATGAGAATTGCTCAGAATTGGCAACGCTGGAGAGGGCTGATTCCTCTAGCAGCCAGGGGAACAGTCCTCCTTCCAGGCTAGATGGGATGCAGAAACCAAGGCAGGTGGTGGTAATAGGGGACTCTATTATTAGGAGGGTAGATAGGGTAATCTGCCGCCAGGAACGTGAATGCCGAACAGTATGCTGTCTCCCAGGTGCTCGGGTTCGGCATGTTGCGGACAGGGCTGACAGATTATTGGGAGGGGCTGGAAGTGATCCAGCTGACTTGGTACATATTGGAACCAATGACAAAATAGGAGGAAGATGGAGGTCCCTAAAGAATGATTTCAGGGATTTAGGGTGCAAGCTCAAGGCAAGGACCTCTAAGGTAGTATTTTCTGAAATACTACCTGTGCCATGCGCCAGTGCAGGTAGGCAGAGGGAGCTCAGGGAGCTTAATGCATGGCTCAAGCAATGGTGTAGGAAGGAGGGTTTTGGGTTTTTAGAACACTGGGCAGACTTTGCTCTTGGGTACAATCTATATGGAAGAGATGGATTGCACCTAAATGGTAGAGGAGCCTCCCCTCTCTGTTAGGGGAGAGAATGCTAGGAAGCTTGGAGGAGCTTTTAAACTAGGAAAGGGGGTGGGTGGGTATAGATAGCAAAAATGGGATAGACAGAGCAGATAGGAACTGGGTCCAAGTAAATGACCAGGGGGGTGGAGAAAGGGTGGGGAGAAATTTAGTCAGTAGGGAGGAACTCCTAGTAAATGAAGGTGAAGAAAAAAGGCATGTAGGGATTAATATATGTAAAGACTTCAAAATCAATTGTATGCTAGCAAATGCAAGAAGTATGGTAGATAAAATAGGAGAACTAGAATTGCTGGTGGTTAATGAGCAATTGGACATAATTGGAATAACAGAAACATGGTGGAACGATGCATATGACTGGACTGTAAATATAGAGGGCTATTCCCTGTTTAGAAGAGACAGAATTAATAGAAAAGGTGGAGGTGTGTGCTTATATTTGAAAACAGAGCTAAATCCAGTTTTGCGAGGTGATATTAGTGAGGAAACTGGCCAAACTGTGGAGTCCATGTGGGTAGAAATCGAGACTAAATGTGGTGTGAAAGGTAAAAAAAGTTGTTGGTGGGCATATGCTACAAACCACCAAATATCGATGACAATGATGAGGCCCAACTGCTATTGCAAATGAGGAAAGCTGCCCAGTTTGGGCATACTATAATTATGGGAGATTTTAATTATCCAGATATCAACTGGAAAAATGAGACCTGTCAGAGTGCTAAGGGTAGCAGGTTTTTGAACACGCTTCGTGAAAGCTACATGTCACAAATGGTGGAAGCGCGGATAAGAAATAACAATGTATTGGACCTAGTGATCACTAATAACACAGAAATGGTATCCAATATTAAGGTAAGAGAACATTTGGGAAACAGTGATCACAACATGGTTACATTTGAGATCTGTCTGGCAAAGCAAAACTGTATAGGTTCAACCAAAACTCTTAATTTTAAAAAAGCGAACTTCAAATTGTTAAGGGCCTCAATGCAACACATAGACTGGGATATTTTATTTAAAGGCAAAAATACTGAGGAAAAATGGTCAGAATTCAAATTTAGGTTGCAGAAATGTACCCAACAGTATATACCAATGGGGAACAAGTGCAAAAGAAGTAAGTCACAGCCAATGTGGTTAACTGCACATGTAAAGAAGGAAATGGCAAGGAAAAAAAAAGCATTCAAATTATTTAAGTCAGAAGGAACTGAACAATCTTTCTTAAAATACAGGGAGTGCAACAAAGATTGCAAAAAGGCAATTAGGGTAGCAAAAATAGATAATGAAACTAGAATTGCAAGGGAAAGCAAGACTAATCCAAAAAAGTTTTTTAAATATATAAATAGCAAAAAACTTAAGAGGGAGTGCATTAGACCATTCAAAAATGAGATGGGTGAGTTGGTTAGTGAGGATAAGGAAAAGGCCGATGTTTTAAACACTTTCTTTGCATCAGTATATACAAGGGAGCAAGGAATGGTAGAAGAGCCTCCGCAAGTAACAAATAAAACAATAAAATTAATAGATATTGGGTTAACTCAAGGAGATATCATGGGAAGACTGAACAAAATTAAGACCGACAAAGCACCGGGTCCTGATGGTATACATCCAAGGGTTCTTCAGGAACTCAGTGCAGTGTTAGCAAAACCCCTATATTTACTCTTTAAAGATTCTATTACCACAGGCTCAGTGCCACACGATTGGCGAAGAGCTAACATAGTGCCTCTATTTAAGAAGGGAGCTAAAACAGAACCTGGGAATTATAGACCAGTGAGTTTGACCTCTGTAGTAGGAAAACTATTAGAAGGCATAATAAGGGACTATATTCAGGATTACAACACAAAAAATAAGATCATTAGCACGAATCAACATGGTTTTATGAAGAATAGATCATGCCAAACTAATCTTTTCAGCTTCTATGAGGAGGTAAGCAGCAACCTTGACAATGGCAAGGCAGTAGATGTAGTATATCTAGACTTTGCAAAGGCATTTGATACAGTACCACACAGAAGGCTGGTGTATAAAATAAGGAAATTGACGCTAGGAGATAACCTTTGCAATTGGATACAAAACTGGCTGAAGGATAGGGAACAGTGTGTGGTTGTAAATGGACAATTCTCCAGTACAGTTAAAGTGGAGAGTGGAGTACCTCAGCGTTCAGTATTGGGTCCGCTGCTTTTTAACATGTTTATAAATGACCTGGAAATAGATATAGAAAGCAAAATATCAATATTTGCAGATGATACTAAATTATGCAAAGTCATTAATTCAGAACAGGATATTTTCTCTCTACAGAGGGACTTGCATACAATGTCAGATTGGGCAAACATGTGGAATATGAAGTTTAATGTGGGGAAGTGTAAAGTCATGCATTTGGGAGGAAACAATCCCAAGGCTACTTATGAACATAATGGAATAATTTTAGGTGACTCGTTGCTAGAAAAAGACCTGGGTATCCTTGTCAACTACAAACTTGGAAACAGTGACCAGTGTCAAACAGCAGTAGCAAAGGCAAACAAAGTCCTGTCTTGCATAAAAAGAGGTATTGAAGCAAGAGTGGATAATATTATTTTGCCATTATACAAATCATTGGTAAGACCTCACCTTGAGTATGCAGTGCAATTTTGGGCACCGGTTCTGGAAAAGGATATACTAGAACTAGAGAGGGTACAGCGGAGAGCAACAAAATTAATTAAGGGAATGGAGGACTTGACATACGAGGAACGACTAAACAAACTTGGTTTATTTACTCTAGAGAAAAGACGACTAAGAGTAGACCTTATCACATTGTACAAGTATATGAGAGGTCAATACAAGGATCTCTGCAGTGAGCTATTTATTCCAAGGCCTGATCAGGTGACCAGGGGACACCCCTTGAGATTAGAGGAAAGGAGGTTTAAACTTCAGCAGAGGAAGGGTTTTTTTACGGTAAGGTCTGTCAAATTGTGGAATTCATTGCCCAGGGAGGTAGTTATGGCAGATACAATGGATACATTTAAAGGAGCAGTAAACTTTTTTTTATGAAAATGCATATTTTACAGAGCATTTCCTGCTGAATAAAACAAGGTCACTCCCATCGTTGTCAGATGTTTTATTCAAAAATTATAGCAGTTTAAATAATCAGGAAGTGACTTTACTGTGTTTACTTCCTGATAGTTCTAACTGACAGGAAGTGACAGGCAGTTTCTATCACATTCTATGGAGAACTGTACGTCTCTGACTTTTCTCTCCATTAGAATCTAACAGGAAATCTAATTAGAATTTGACCACTAGAGGGCACTGCTAATGTAAAAAAACATTGGTTTAAACTGTAATAACCCTGGAAATATAAATCTCTCGGCAGTGGGAGTACCCTTATTTTACTCAATAGGAAAATCCCTACAATATATATTTTTTCATAAAAAAAGTTTACTGCTCCTTTAAGAGAAGATTAGATACATTTCTTTCAAAAGGGAACATACAGAGTTATACTGTTTATCAGTAGGCTGATCAGGAAGGTCTGATAAAGACTAATTTAATTGGTAGCAGGAAAGCTATAAAATTCTCAGTTACTGAGGTATGAGGCGAAGGTTGAACTTGTCTTTTTTCAACCTAATTTACTATGTTACTAAGTTACGTCCTTCAGAAGCTGAAGATTTAGTTGGCCCTTTACGCCTCCTATCCTTCAACAGAGGCCAAGCGATTAGCTACAGCCTTACCACATTTGAGGCTAAACGACTAGTCTATATTGGTATAATTTTGTTGCTTTAGCCTAACCTTATCCCATAGCCGTAATCACTTGCATCCTATTACCCTTGCACCTTTACTCCCCCCCCCCACTAGTCTTCCTTCCTTCTAGTGGCAGTTGGTGACAGTTGAAGATGGCAGTTTAGAGAAATTGCTCCGTCCCCAAGACCTATAATTTTCCCCAAAACAGTTGAAAAAACCTGCGTTAAGCTTGGAAATTTTATTACCGCTGTTTTGGTGAGGTCCCAAGGATTCTAAGAGTTGTTTTTTTTATTGGAAATATCTTCAAATGGCATCCAAAAAAAGAAGATAAGAAAAACGATAAACAGCGGGCCGTTTCTTCCAGCTACACAGAGTCTCCAAGACCAAACCAATACAATGATGCTGGACACGATGTATCAAGTCCTGCAGAAACTATTTTAAGAGGTAACATTGTATCAGATCCTTCTACTTCTTCTGATAAAACATACTATGGTGGAAATATGATTTCAGGAATTCAAGGGATGCTGGATCCGTTTAAAAATCAATTAATGGTTAAAATGGAGGCACTTGTTGATTCAGTTAATGCCATGCGATCTGATCTTAACACAATAAATAACAAAACTGTGGAATTGACAAATAAAATCTGTGAACATGAAGTCTTAATAAACAAAAATAGAAGATATGTTGACAATAATTATTTTGCCATTAATGATTTACCCATGAATGTTGAATCTTTGCAGAATGAAAATAAGAAAAAGAATATAAGGATTAAAGGCATTGTTGAATCCTGTTCGGATCTCCAAGAAATCTGCAACAGTTTATTTACTTTTCTGTATGGCCAAGATTTACCTATTCCAGAAAAATGGCATTCAAATATTTACAGATTTGGGAGAAAGAATCAAAGATCAGATTTATGCAGGGATATAATTGTTTGTTGTGTTAACCTTGAAATTAGAAACAATTTTCTGAGAATGGCAAGATTTAAAAACTTAAGAAACTTTAAAGGGATGTCCATATCCATTTTTTCCTGATATTGCTCCTGTATTTTTAAAGAAAAAGTATGCTTTAAAGCAGTTAGTGGCTTGGTTGAGACTGAAAGACGTTAGATAACAGTTGGCGCTACACTCCATTTGCACTGGCTTTTAATTACAATTCCAAGATGTACCTGGAGAAGGATGAAGAAGAGGGTCGCGAGGTCCTGGACAAAGTGCAACAACTTTCATCTGGCTCGCGATCTCAACTGCGGAGTCCCGAGGAGAGATATTCATTACAAGATGACCGGACTGCTTCTCCCACTGCTATCGTGCATGCGCATCAGTTATAGAAATCACAGACTGGAAATCCCACTTTTCATTCAGTGCGTTCCAAGGATGGAACGCATCTCAGTTATTTTATTCTACAATTAATGAAATAGTGTAAAAAGTCAGAAAAAATAAGAAATATCTTACAACGGAGCTGGGTGTATACCTGTATGGTGTATTTTAGGTGCATTATATAGGCTATACGTAGTTCTTAAACAAATATAAAATAAGTTTATAAATGTTTAATAAGTGTTTTATACTGTTTAGTTAGATAATTAAAATATGAAATTTAAATATATTTGGGTTTTATTAGTGCAGTATATAATAATTTATATTGGTTTGTGTATGTGTGTGTATATATCCTATATAATAATTCGCTAAATCGTGTGTAACGCCGTAATATGAGCAGTAGACACCGCTGCGCGTGCTGCAGTCTTGCACAGTAGAGTCTGCACGTGCCGCGGCTGATACAGAGCTGGGCGCTCCGAAGGAGCGTGCAGCTCTGTATCAGCTGTGGAGCGGGCAGTCTCTACTGCGCGTGACTGCCCCGCGACCGGGTGGCTGCGACACTGGCCCGTGTAACGGGTTGTTCAACTAGTATATATATAAATATATATATATATATATATATATATATGTTTATGTGTGTATATGAATTTAGTGTATATATATATATATATATTTATTTATTTATTTATTTTTTTGGGTGTAGTGTGTATATTTTTGTTTGTGTACATGTGTATGTATATATTTGTGTACATTATGTTTGTGTAACGTTTTATGTATACATTTATATTTGTAAGTGTGTTGTGAGTAATTTTTTTTTTTTTTTTTTTTTTTACATATATGCATGTGTCTATTTATTTACGGAATCATCTTGATTTTTTTCTACCCAGAATAGATAAAGAAGTTAGAAATAGATGAAATAGAAAAGAATGTCATATAGTAGAGCTAGATATAACTTTTATAATATATGGTGGATATATAGGCCATACGTAGTTCTTAAACAAATATAAAATAAGTTTATAAATGTTTAATAAGTGTTTTATACTGTTTAGTTAGATAATTAAAATATTAAATTAAAATATATTTGGGTTTTATTAGTGCAGTATATAATAATTTATACTGGTTTGTGTATGTGTGTGTATATATATATATATATATATATATATATATATATATATATATATATATATATATATATATATATTTTTTTTTTTTTTTTTTTTTTTTTGGGTGTAGTGTGTATATTTTTGTTGTGTATATATGTATGTATATATTTGTGTATATTATGTTTGTGTAGCGTTTTATGTATACATTTATATTTGTAAGTGTGTTGTGAGTAATTTTTTTTATTTTTATATATATATGCATGTGTCTATTTATTTACGGAATCATCTTGATTTTTTTCTACCCAGAATAGATAAAGAAGTTAGAAATAGATGAAATAGAAAAGAATATCATACAGTAGAGCTAGATATAACTTTTATAATATATGGTGAATGTATTGTAAATGCTATATTTGGTTTTTAAATGTGTTTACACAATGAATTATTAGTTTAGAAAGTATTTAAAGGGGGTTTAAATTGGAATGTTTTAATATTAAATATGTATATTTATAGGTTAGTTTTATAGAATAGATTTTATCTCCAATATTTAAAAGATGTATATTTAGTTTGTGAGTAAGTTATGTATTTTTTTTATATGTTTGGTGTGTATATTTCTATTTGTGTATGTATGTGTATATGTATATTGTATGTTAAGTTTGTGTATATCTATCTGTATTGGTAGGTTGTTATATGTATATATGTGAAGTACATATGTACATATATATGTGTATGTAGAATTTGTGTGTGTGTGTGTATATGTATGTATATATGTGTATTTGTGTGATATTTACTTTAGAACAAAATTTTAGCTTTGATTAACATAGAATTATCTTTATTTTAGACAAATATTAATTTATATGAATAGCATTTTATAGTACAATTATAACATTTTATTATTTTATATTTATAATTTGAGATATTACATTTTCTTTATTGTATGTACTTTTATGATATATTTTATACGTTTATTGTAAATTTGTTTTTTTATTTTTTGAATCTTTAGATAGTTTAATCAATTGGGGAGTTTTATGTTATTTGGAAAAGTTTGAGGACGGAAATATGGACAGTTGTGTCTAAAGTTAATAATTTAGTTATTACTTCTTTGATTTTGAAAGGAAGTATTTTATGTTCCCCAATAACTTTTGTTTGCATTTATGTCCCACAAACCGGTAAAAAAGAATTTTATAATTAACTTTGGATGTAATTTCTAAAAATATAAGTGAAGTTCTTGTAATAGGAGGTGACTTTAATTTATGTCAGGATCAAAATTTAGATAGATTAAATGAGTTCAGTTATGGTGAGGGAAATTGTAAATTAATTAATGATTTTATGAGAACATTGGATGTTTTAGACCCTTGGAGATTTATCCCCCCAAAAAAAGAATTTTCATTCTTTCATTCTCAAGGTGGTATAACTTCTAGATTGGATTACTTTTTATTAAGTTCTAATATTGTTGAAAATATTCAGAGAGTCTTTATGACTCCAAACTCTTCGTCTGACCATAGCTCAGTAAGCTTAGAATTAAAAATTTTCAAATGATAAATTCAAAACAAGGAATTTAATGTTATTAAATTCTGAGATCAAAACTGAACTGGAAAATTTAATAGATGACTATTTTATTAGAAATTCTAATGATACTACAGATTTTAAGAATGTTTGGTTAGCACATTGTTATGAGAGGTGAAATGATTAAAATTGCCTCACTGAGATTTAAGAAAAGAGAGAATAATATTAGACTATTAGAAACTGAGCTTGAAAATCTATATGGGAAACTGATTACTAAAAATACTATTGATTTACACAGGAAAATATGTCAAACTAAAGAACAATTAGAACTTTTATTAGACAAAATTGTAGATGATAAAACAGCTTGGATCAGACAAAAGTATTATATGTGGGGTAATAAATCACATACTTTACTAGCTCATCAATTAGATACTAATAGGAAAATTAATAGTAATATTAAAAAAAATAAAATCTGGGAAAATTGTTCATACTAGCTTAAAAGATATAGTTATTAGTTTTGAGTGATTTTATCAAAATTTATTTGGAGAGGAAGGTCATTTCAATTTGAAGGGTTTTGAAGAATTTATGAAAACTATAAACTGTCCATCATTAAACTCTTCAGGAAAAGATTTCTTGAATAAATCTATTGAAATAGAAAAAATTGAAAATGTTATCAAGGATTTAAAAAATAATAAAAGTCCAGGACCAGATGGCTTTAGTAATTTTTATTATAAGAAATTTAAAGATAAATTATTAACTCGTTTAAAATTTTTTTTTAAAGTATTCTTGAAAGTAAAGAGCTAGATGAGGATTCAAATAGTTCTCTAGTTTCTATAATTTCAAAAAAGGAAAGCTCCAGAATTGGTTGAAAATTATTGTCCTATTTAATAAACTGCGATATAAAAATTTTAGCAAAGATTTTAGCTATTAGATTGGGACATATTTTGCCAGGATTAATCCATAAGGATCAGTGTGGTTTTATACCGGGTCAAGAAACTGGGATTGTATTAGAAGGGTATATAATATTCTTGATTTTTATGAGAAAAGGAATACGAAAAATGTTATGTTATTATCTTTGGATATTAATAAAGCATTTGATAGTGTGAACTGGAATTATACTGAAGCAGTTTTAGATAAATTTGGTATAGTTGGTATTAGTCTTGATTTTTTAAAAGCAATACATAAGAATTCAATTAGTTACTTAAGAATTTCGGGTGCAGAAATAGAAAAATATATATGAAACGTGGTACCAAACAAGGTTTTCCTTTATCTCCTCTTATTTTTGCATTAGGTCTTGAACCCTTAGCTTTAGCTATTCAAGAAAACTCGTTGATACAAGGTATTCCTTTTAATAATATTGGTTCAGACAAGATTAGTTTGTATGCTGATGATATATTATTATTTGTTAGTAATCCTAAATGAACTCTTTCTAATTTGTTTCAAATAATACAAAAATATAGTGAATTCTCTGGCCTTAAAATCAATGAAGCTAAATCAAAAGCGTTTGATATTAGTTTGGAAAAGAATATTAAAGCAGAGTTAAAACTATTTTATAAATTTAAATGGGAGGAAACATCAATTACATATCTTGGTATTTATATTCCAAAAAATAAAAAACAAAAAAGCTAAAGATATAAATTATAAAATACTTTGGGAAAAATGTTTATTTTTGTTGGAATCTTGAAGTCACCTTCCTCTTTCATTTTTTGGAAGAATTAATGTAATAAAGATGGATATTTTACCAAAAATTTTATATTATTTTAGGACTCTGCCTATTCTTTTAAATAAATCTGATTTAAAATATGTTCAAAGTAAAATATTTAAATTTATATGGAATAATAAATTTGAGAGAATTAAGAGGGAAACCTTATATAGAAATAAAAGTGAGAGAGGAATGCTAGTTCAAAATTTATATAAATATTATATTTCGGCAAGATTTTCACAATCTCTGTTTTCTGAAAAACCTGGAAAAATATTTAGACCTCGTTGGGCAGATCAAGAGGGCTCCTTTTTATATTGTAAACAAACTATTAATTATTTTTGGGGTAATATAAAACAAGAAAATTTAATTCCAAAATCTATTTTAAATAGTGCTAACATTTTTTTATAAGCTATGGGATAAGTCTAAGAGTATACTGAAACTTATGGAATTTCTCACAAAAATGCTCCCAATTTGGGATCTTTCTTTATTCAATTGGCAGGAAAAAGATTTGGAAATTTTGAATATTTTAATTAAAAATGATATAATTTTTATACGGGATTTAATTTTTAGAAACAAAATAATTTCTTGGGATTTATTCAGGGAAATCTCTAAATTAACGGAGGAGAATAAATATATTTATGATCATTTAAAAGATACTATTAGGAGTTATTTAGTTAACTATATTGGTTTCAAAACAACTACTTTTGAAAAACGTATAGCTAGTTGGTTTCCTCAAAAGAAAACTTTCATTTATCTATAAGATTTTGATCAAAGATGATTCGAGACTTAAATATCAAGATTTGTGGGAAGAAATTGTAGGTGAACAACTTGATGAAGCAGACTGGACAGGGATTTTTAATAAAACATCAAAATATATTTTAAACACCAATTTACAAGAACAATGTTTTAAGATGTTACACCAAAGTTATTTAGTTCCGGAGAGATTAAGTAAAATGTTTCCTGATGCATATAATTTTTGTTTTAGAAATTGTGGTAACAAAGGTTATATGGTGGACATGTCCAAAAATTGTAGTAATTTGGAGGAAAATTTCTAAACTTTTATCGGATTTATTGCATAAAACTATTAATTTAAATATCTGGGAAGCATTGTTAGGGAAGAAAATACAGGGGCTAAGAAAAGTGGAGGATAAATTAATATTTTTTATTTGTTCAGCTACTAGATTACATATAGCCTCACAATGGAAAAATGATAAAGTTTCCTGGAATAAAATTAAAGACAAGATAAACTATATATGTGCGAATGAATTTCATAGTGCTGTAAGTACAGATAATTTAGAGAAATTGCAAAAAATTTGGTCTCCATGGTTATCAAATTCAGAATGTAATATTATATTGAATATTTAAATGGTGTTAATTATATTTAATTTTTGTTCAAATAAATAATTAAAAATAAAGTTTTTTTTTTTTTTTTTTAAAAAAAGTCTTCCTTCTACAAGCTGCCCACTTACTCTACCACTCAATAGTAACCCCAATAAATCAGAGAGGCTGTCCCTCTGGGAATGCATCATCCCCAAACTTATGGCCAGGCTAAACAGAAGGCACATCCCATATCCCGTATCAGCTAGGAAAGCTGCAGTTTCTACCTTCTGCTCCTCCCCCTCTCCCTAGATCCTGCCAACTGCACAAACATCTGAACAGCCAGAAAAGACTGAACAGCCAGAGTAATATGTTTCTGAAAAAACAAGGTTGAGATTTGGCAATGTTGATGTAAGCCATGTTCTTCACACACTTTAAGAAGAAGGACCAGACCCTATGAGAAGCCTGAGCTGAATCTGGCTTAAGGGCATTGAGTGAATTCATGATGACTGGCTCAGAGAAACGCACCTTCTTTAAGATAATGGCTTCAAGAGGTCTGGAAGAAGAGGGGGATTCTACCAACAGGGTGAGACGGTCTGACAACAAAGTTCTGCAATGCCAATAAAGTGCAATTAAGATGACTCATTCTGAGACCATCTTAGATTTCTCAACATCTTGGAATCAAGGGAAAGGGAAAAAATACATAAGCCAAAGAAACTAACATAAAATGACCATTACAACCGCTACAAAATACAGGGGATCACAGGACCTGGAGAAAAATAGAGGAACCTTGAGGTTCAGGTGAGATATCAAGAGGTCCAAAATTGTCTTACCCCACTTCCGAACTAAGGAATAAAAAATGGACTGCTTTGCATTCCATTCTCCAGGGTCACTGATGACCGAGATAGTCCACTCCTTCATTTGTCCACTCCTGGGATATGAATCAACAATAGGGCTGGTTCATGAGCTTCATCCATGGAAAAGAAATAGCAGAATCGCATACCAAGAGGTCTTCTGGTCCCTCCCTGGCAATTAACATATGGCACTGTGGTCATACTGCCAAACTGGACATGAACCAGGAGTCCGCAAAGCAACTGGAAATAACGCTGAAGACCCAGACAAATAATCTGAAGTTCCAGAACATTGACTGAAACCTGGTTCAACCTGACAGATTGGCATCTGTCATCACTATGGACCAATCCGCTATAGCAAATGGGCGACCCACTGGCAGGTGGGTTTCCTAAAACAACCAGAGAAGATTCAGGATGAAAGGGACATCAGATACAGAACAGATGACACTGCTGTCTGTACCAATTCCTCCGAATCTCCAGCTGCAGGGTATATGTCACTGCCTCCAGAGCAGAGACCCAGCAAGCCCAACAGCCTCATGTAGTTCCACACTAGCAATGAAGGATGGACAAGAGCCTGAGACACACGTTGGGAAAACTCTTGAACCTTGTCCAGTGGCAGAAATACAAATCCATGGATCTCTTGCAGAGAAACACAAGAAATTGAAATAGAACCAATGGGGACTTCTTAAAATTCAGTACATTGCCATGATGCGCCAGAACAGACATCTGAAGAAGGTATCTTCAGCATAAGACTGTCCAAATAAGGTGTAAACGAGATCCCTTGCACCCCAATATAGCTGGACAGTGCCACCATAAGTTTGGAGAAACCCTCCAGAGCAGAGGCTAGAACAAATGGAATGGCTGTAAATTGGAGTTGGAGTGCCTGAAAATCAAAGAGGAGAAACCACTAATGATGTACCTGATTCGGAATGTGGAGACACATGCCCTTTAGATTGAGAAGAAGAATTCCCCATGATCCATAAAGGAAATGACCAAACACAGAGACACCATCTTAAAGTTTGGCACATAAACAAAAAGATTGAGACATTCAGATCTAGCATCGGACTACAGCCACCATCTTTCTTGGGACCTATGAATGGAATAGAACCCCAGAAACCTTTATGGTGAGGTACCCCCATGTCCACCAAGGCTAGAACATCCTCTTGGAAATGTAGAGTCTTCAAAGGATCTTGAGGAATGCATAACAAACAAACAACTGGGAGGAAAGCTCTTTAAATCTGATAAACCTCTGAAATAATGTGTAAAACACACAGTTCTGCCACATAGAGGGCCAACATATCTCAGAACTGCCTTAACTGTCCTTCTATTCCCTGAGGTGGTTTGGTATACAAGTCATACCAAGGAACTCTTATCAGTTAAGTGTTATGGGCAGACTTCTTTCCTATCCAGGATGGTTTGGGGGTAAAAATGAGGGTTTGAGATCATTGGTTGCTTAGGAGTAGAATCAGGTAAATGAAAAAATAAAAATAAAACTTGCAACAGACTCACCCTTATGCATGAAATGGGGCAAAATGGAAGTAATGCCCTTATCCAATTCATGGCCAAAGAGCTGTTTGATCACAAATGGTAAGTAAATAAGAGACTTCGAAAACTGATTGGCTAACCAGATCTTGAGCAACAGGGATGCAGCTACAGAGAGTGGAAGTCTTAGCAAGAAAGTTGACCATATCTAACGCCACCTCACAAATACCTTGTGAATCCTGAAGATCATATGAACAAGATCTTCCTTAGCCGACTCCTCCTGAACTGCTTCCAGTAAGTGATCATTAGAGATGGACCTACCCATCCAGGCCGTAGGCAAAGATGAGTGCAACACATCTCTTACATAGTAACATAGTAATTTAGGTTGAAAAAAGACTTGCGTCCATCTAGTTCAACCTTTTCCTATTCCTGTTTACCATCGTTGATCCAAAAGAAGGCAAAAAAACAAACAAAAAACCCCAACTAAATATTCATCCCAATACTAATGTAAATAGACCTCTATGTTATGCTCTTTTAAATAAGTATCCAGGCCCCTTTTAAAGGCATCTAATGTTTTTGATAGCACCACCTCCTCAGGCAGTGAATTCCATACCTTTATTTTCCTTACTGTAAAGAAACCCTTCCGCTGTTGTAGACTAAATCTCCTTTCCTCAAGTCTAAGCGGGTGGCCTCTTGTCCTGTGTACTGTTCTGTTAATGAACAGGTTTTTGGAGAGCCCTTTGTATGGGACCTGAACATATTTATATATTGTTATCATATCCCCTCTAAGACGCCGTTTCTCTAGTGTGTACAAGTGTAACTTTTCTAGCCTTTCTTCATAACTAAAGCTTTCCATTCCCCTTACTAGTTTTGTAGCCCTCCTCTGCACTCTCTCTAGTTCCATAATGTTCTTTTTCAGAAAGGGCGCTCAGAATTGAACAGCATATTCTAAGTGGGGTCTAACCATGGACCTGTAAAGAGGCATAATTATATCTTCCTCCCTTGAGTCAATACCCCTTTTAATACATGCCAATATCTTACTGGCCTTTGCAGCTGCCAGCTAGCACTGCATGCTACTGCTAAGTCTATTGTCTACCATTACTCCCAAATCCATTTCATTTGTAGATTTCCCCAGAGAAACACCATTTAAACTACATGTTGCATTTTTATTATTATACCCAAAATGCATAACTTCACACTTGTCTATATTGAATCTCATTTGCCACTTGCCTGTCCAGTTACTCAATTTGTCCAAATCCTCTTGTAATGAAGACACATCCAGTTCAGACTTTATTACCTTACTTAATTTTGTGTCATCGGCAAACACTGATACATGGCTCCCTATGCCCTCTGGGAGGTCATTAATAAACAAATTAAAAAGAAGAGGACCCAGGACAGATCCCTGAGGCACTCCACTTATCACGTTCATCCAACTGGAGAACTTGCCATTTACTACCACTCTTTGCATTCTATCTTTCAGCCAATTTCCAATCCACACACAAACATTTTCCCCTAGGCTATTGAGCTCATCATGAAAAGACGCTCCAGATATTTACCTGCCTGGTCCTTAAATGCTGTTGTATCAGCCACCGTGTAAGGGGAATCAACCACAAGAGAAGTACCCCACAATTCCAACAAAGCAGACGAAAAGGGGTAAAGAATGCAAGAAGACCTTCTTCTTATCCGTCAACTTTCATTCCTCAAAGATAATCCGATCAAGAGATTCATAAAATAGGAAATGGATACAATCTTTTTTCCTCCTCCTAAAGATGCCCTGAGTGGACATCCATGGGGGGGGACTCAGACATCTGGCTGGTGTCTAGCACTGTCTGAACCAGGGCTTCCACAGAGCTCCCAGGGCCCTCCTCTAGTACGTCCCCAGTAGCGTGAAGGATCAATCATATCCCTTGTCTTGATTACTAAGTGAGGAATCCTCCCTGGGAGTCACAGAATTGCTATCCGCAGGATGGGGGGGGGGAGTTGATCTAATTTATACAGGATGAGCTGAATAGATGCTGGCAGGCTGGTCAGGACCTGAAAACCTGTCAAAGAGGAGATAGGAGACTTAACCCTGATCAGAGGAAGTGGACCCCTGCACACTCTGTGTGGGGCTACATAGCTGACCCTTAGGGAGGCTCATATGACACTAAAAGACAACTGACCAATGCAGAAAGAGCTGAAGCAGTGCAGTTCTGTTAGTTGTGAACTTCATGTCCCCTTTAGAATCTAACATTGTTAGCAACCCCCAAATTACTGGCCAAGAATAGCAGAGAGTATAGAATAAGTAGAGGACCAAACTAGTAGCCACAAGACAACCTAGCCACCTAAGGAGAGAGCCAACTGCAAAAGTGTGCCTCCTGGGCATGATGCTCAAGTTAAAAGATGGAAGGGATAAGAAACTATCCCCCCTTCCTGTGTCACAGCCCAGTAAACAACTGGCATGGTGGTTCTCCAGCCGCTTGTGCCACCATCATCTATGAGGAAACCTCTACAGTGAGTGGTCCGGAGCCTACCAGGAACCAAGGGGAAAAGTCCGAAAGCAACAAGATGGTGGTTGCAGGCACCAAATCTTAAAGGTGTCGTTGAAAGAACATGACATAAAAAGAGAGAAAATAAATGAAGTAGTGAAATTAATAGACAACAGTGTCTCTCAGCTGCTCTAAGAACCTATAGATCGCTAACCTATTTAAAAAGGGGTATAGATGCATGGCATGAGAATATAATCCTACATCTTTAAAATCCTTGGTAAGGCCTCATCTAAAACATTGTTACAGAAATGTGCAACAAAATTTATAAGGGTTTTGGAAGATTTTATTTATAAAGAATGAAGGGCCAGACTGGGTCTGTCTATTTTAGAGAAGCAACAACTAAAGGGAGGCATGATTCACATACACAAATATACATGGGGTCAATACAAAGAACTCCCTGAAGAGGAAGGGCAGACAGTAAAGAGGATTTTAGTCTTACCTGTTAAATCCATTCTCTTAGTCCATATAGCTTACAGGCACCGTGGGGAGGCGACAGCTCCTCCTACTAGGCTGGAACAATTCTTCAAGAAGTGCAGGGTGGAGCCGCCCCCTCCTTCTTAGCAGGCTACCTAGCCGCTCCCCCTCTATAGATAGATTTGAGACAATAAATCTATGGAACTAGATAGCAAGAAGAAGAAATGAGCATGGACCCAATCGGACTCCCTCATCCAGCCACAGGAGACCTAGCATGGTCCCTAACACTGGTGGGAAACCTGTAAGCTATATGGACTAAAAGAAAATTATTTAACAGGTAAGACTAAAATCCTCTTTTCTCTGTCATCCAATATAGCTTACAGGTACCATGAGCTCCCATGGGTGGAAGAGAAGGAAAGGACCAAGCACAGGTCTCCATGATACCAGAGTTCCCATGGACTATCCAGGACCAAACAGGCCAAACTAACAAAGTGTCTGCAGTCTCACATGGAGGCCTGTACTTCACACACACACCACGCACAGTGGGTAGAGGTGGTGGCACAGGTGTACTGCTTGCCTTCTCGTGTCGCTTTCAGCTGATTCTTGTTCCCCCATCTTTTTCCACTAACTCCTTTGAGGTACATGCTATCCAATTATTCCACCCTGTAGCAATGTGTGTTGCAGTAGTATACAGACCTCCCACAACCACACCCTCTGCCTTCCTTTCAGACTTTGAGAGCTGGCTTGCATTCTTTCTGTCCTCTGATGCTCCTGCTCTTATACTTGGGGACTTCAACTGTCACATTGATGATCCTTCCCTCTCTTGGGCCTCACGCCTCCTTCAACTAACCTCATCTTTCACCCTTCTACAATGGACTGACTCTAGCACACACAAAGACGGTCACCCCCTCAACTTGGTTTTCTCAAAGAACTGCTCCTTACTAGATTTCTCCATATCTCCTTTCCCACTCTCCAACCACCATCTCATAACCTTCTCTACAACCCTTTCCCTCATTCCCCCACTAACTACGGCACCTCATTACACCCGCAACCTTCGCTCACTAGACATTTCTGCCTTATCTTCTGCATTGCACTCAGACCTCTCCACCTTCAACACTCTTTCTGAATCGGACAGACTTGTAGAATACTACAACAACATCCTCTCCTCATCACTTAATCTGTATGCCTCCGTCCAGGCCCGTCACAAACGCCCCTCAAACCCACGCCCTTGGTTCAACTCACAAACACGCTTTCTCTGCTCCTGTACCCACACCTCTGAACGCCTGTGGAGGAAGTCCTGCTCTCATGCAGACTTTATCCACTGCAAATTCCTCCTGGCCTGCTTCAACACTGCTTTATCCTCTGCCAAACAAAACTACTACTCCTCACTAATCAATACTCATAAATCGAACCCACGGCGCCTCTTCTGTATCTTCAATTCCCTCCTTCGCCCTTCACTCCATCATTCCCCCTCCCCTCCCTAACCCCGCTAGCCTTTGCAGAATCTTTCACACAAAAGATTAACACAATACATCAAACAATCCCACCTTCCCAACTATATTTTCCTGATCCTCCATCCTACTTATTTGATTCCTTTACTTCAGTCACAGAAGCAGAGGTCTCCCTTCTGCTGTCCACATCACCATTCACCACCTGCTCCCTTGATCCTATACCATCCCACCTCCTCATTCCTCTGCAACACACATTAGTACCCATGCTAACTTGGGTGTTCAACTCCTCCCTATCCTCTGGCATCTTCCCTTCATCATTCAAACATTCAATAGTATCTCCAATCCTCATGAAAAGTTCATTAGACCCCATCTCCCCATCCAACTACCGCCCCATATCCCTCTTGCCCTTTGCCTCTAGCTCCTTGAGTGCCTAGCCTACCCTCGTCTACTTACCTTCCTCGACTCCCATAACGCTCTGGACCCCCTGCAGTCTGGCTTTCGGCCCACTTTCTCTACAGAAACCGCCCTTCTCAAAGTAACAAATGATCTCCACACTGCAAAAACCAAAGGCCATTTCTCTCCTCTTGTCCTCCTAAACCTTTCGGCAGCATTCGACACAGTCGACCATACCCTTCTATCCCAGATTCTCAAATCACTTTGTGTCTGCGGCCTGGCACATTCCTGGCTTCTATCCTATCTCTCTCAACGGTCTCTCTCTGTGACATATGCTAACACCTCCTCACCTCCGATCCCCCTCTCAGTAGGCATACCCAAAGGCTCTGTTCTGGGACCTCTTCTCTTTTCTCTGTATACACTCTGCCTGGGGCAACTGATAAAATCCTTTAGCTTTAACTACCATCACTATGCAGACGATACACAAATATATCTCTCTGCACCCTCAATATCACATGAAATACAGCAGCGGGTCTCAGATTGCCTTAACGCTGTCTCTTCCTGGATGGCTCATCGTCACTTAAAACTTAACTTATCCAAGACTGAGCTCCTTATCTTCCCTCCTAAATCCTGCACAACACCTCCATTTTCTATGTCAAAGGCTTCACAATTTACCCTGTATACAAGGCCCGCTGACTCGAGGTAACTTTGGACTCTTCTCTTTCCTTCTCCACCCACATTAACGTTACCAAAACCTGTCGCTTCTTTCTTCGGAATATAGCAAAAATCTGGCCGTTCCTCTCTCACTCTACAACAGAAACCCTCATGCATGCTCTTATCCTTTATCACCTAGACTACTGCAACTCTTTACTTACTGGTCGTCCTACTAACCATATCACTCCTTCAATCAGTTCTTAATCCAGCCACAAGAATACTCTTCCTCTCCTCCAAAACAGTACTCACCCCACCACTCTTAAAATCACTGTCATGGCTTTCCATGAAGCAGCATATCACATTTAAAATCCTCATTACCTTCAAGGCTCTCCATCACTTGTCCCCGCCTTATATCTCATCTTTGATATCCCGCCATATTCCTGCACGTCCACTACGCAGCACACATGCTGGACGACTCACTGCCCCTTTAACCACTATCGCCGTTTCACGAATGAAAGCTTTCTCACATGCTGCCCCCTACCTCTGGAACTCCCTACCACCCAGTATTCGCCAAGCCTCAACCATCAACAATTTTAAATCTAAACTAAAAGAGCACCTTTTATCCCTAGCAAAAGCATAATATGGAAACATTATCATTATTATCATAAGCCAAACACTGCACTTCCTCCTCTACCAGCTTGTATCTGTAGGTCACCCATCCTATACTTAGATTGTAAGCTCTACGGGGCAGGGACCTCTTATCCTAATGTATACTCACCTTTTGTTCCCCTTATGACTGCCTATATAAGCACTTAATCACAGTACTTATTGTACCCCTGCTATATTAAATGTAATCTGTAAAGTGCCAAGTACACCAGTTGGCGCTATATAAATAAAAATATACAATACAATACAATCATGTGTATTATTCCGGGGCGGAGACAAGTATTTCTCTGAATGTGCTTTTAGTCAACTAATATTGTGCTGACCATCACAATTGTGAGTACCCACCTTTAATGCTTTATATTTATTGCTGTTGAAGACCAAATTACACTACTGGGCTATTGGGCGCCCTTCCCGTTTGTCTTTTTTATTTATTTATTTATTTTTAATATCTCAGTCTTTATTGGAAGAACAATAGTAACAATACAATTTCAACATACACAAGATATTGAGGACAAGTGACGGTAAATGGAGCAATTAGCTTACAAAGACATGTAATAGTCCTGTTGTTCGGGAAAAGTCAATTACAAAGAATCAAGAGGAATGCCATTGTACTCTTGTTCCTGAGGGAACAAAGAGAGGAGTAGTAGAGAAAGAGAAGAGGACAGGGAAGCCTGGAAAAGGAGAAGTGGAAAGCCAGACACCAAGAGAGATTGATAAAGATATGGACACAGGTAATGGCAGAGGTAGAAAGCAAGAAAAAGATAGAGATAGGATTAGAGAGATAAAGATGAAGCTACTCGAGTACTCTGGGGATCAAGGCACCAGTATCAAGAACCAGTTCAGTCAGTGTAAGGATATGTCTCCTAAGTCGTGCCCTAATCAGCCATAGCCAGATTCCAAGGGGGGGGGGATAGATTGCTGTGAGAAGGGGACTACACCTCGTTTTAGCAGGGACATCCTGTGGAGAAGAAGTTCTCCCGTTTTTGTATGCCATTCCCTCACCATGGGGGCAACAGAGTCTTGCCAGTGGATGGGGATAAGATTTTGCGGTCAATAGCATCAGTATAACTAATGACCTCTGAGCCTTATGAATGCAGGAGATGCCGTGGAAAAAGAGTATCAGAAGAGGAGCAAATTCCAAGGTGATATTAAACACCCCTTCCCGTAAGAGAAAAGTAGAGGACAGGACCACTAAAAATGCAAATAGGTTCCCCTAGCCAAGGAACATCTCCAACATATAGGGCTATTAGACGAAGATATCTTGTGTAATCTAACGGGGGAAAAGTACCAGAGATAGAGGAATTTGTAGTTAATTTCCAAAATGCACAACGATATCAATGAGGAGGCGTATAATTTCCAGATCTCCAACCAATCGTCTGGATGGAGTGTGATCTCTAAGTCAGATTCCCAGGCAGCTATATATGACTGGTTCGAATCAGACAGTGCGTCTGAAAGGATGGAATAGATCCACCCAAGAAAACCCTGTTTAGGACCTTCCGGGGTGCAAATTTTTTCACGAGGGAGTTAGATCTCTAGACACTGCCTCCCTAATGACAGGGCAAGAGAAGAAATGCTTAATGTGGAGGAAGCGCCAAATTTCTGACACAGAAAAATCCCTGTCTGTTTGAAAAAAAAGGAGAAGTCACTAACAGAGGACCCCTCAAAAAAATCCTGATATTTAAGAGTGGGAGCATTGGACCAAGCAGGAATGGCTTCTGAGGGAAGGGAGAATGGAGTGTACCCAGAATAAAATGCACTGGAGAGCGGGGAGGGCAAAGTTCCCAACTTCCGTGTATGTGACCACCAAGACCAACCCGTAGTACATTAGATATGAGAGGGTGTGTCTTAAGCAAAGGATGTCTAGCAATCAATGATAATATGGAGGCCATGTAATAGAGTTTTAGATCTGGAACTCCCGTCCCTCCCCCCACCTTAAGTCTCGGTCGGCGAAGTGATTCCAATTTAATGCATGGTTTATGGTAATGCCACAAGGAGTTCAAACAGCCCATCAATTTCGAATGGAATCTGGGAGGTATGTGAACGGGGAGAGTCTACAAAAGATACAATATCCGAGGTAATAAGGTCATCTTCAGAACCCCAGTGTGGCCAGTCCAAGATAAAAAGAGTATCCCACTTCCTGAGATCCTTCTGGATCGATGCTAGTAACGGCAGGAATTTTGCCACAAATAAGTCGCAGAAAGAGGAAGTCAGGTGTATCCTCATATATCGAATAGAAGACCTGGACCATTTAAATGGGAAAGAAGTTTGTAGGGCGGAGGGGATGGCAATGGGAAGGGCTTCCAATTTGGTAAATTTAATTTTAAAGTCAGACAGGGAAGAAAAGGTTTTAAATTCAGACATTAGAGCCGGCATGGAGGATATAGGGTGGGTAAGAGAAACCAGTAAATCATTCGCGAACATTGAGAGCTTATATTCACTCCGACCATGTAAAACTCAGGAGACAGATGACTATTTGTCTTTACCTTCATCGAGGGACAGGAATATAATGCCTGAAGTGTTTGTTCCAAAAAACACCAGTTCACCCAATCGAATGCCTTTTTGGCGTCCGTGGAAAGAAAGACCGTCAGCGTCGACGAAGAGAAGGAGATATGAAGTAATGTCAGGAGTTTCCTAGAGTTATCTCTAACTTCACGACACGGGACAAAGCCCTTTTGGTCAAGGTGTATCAAGTTGTGCAACCTAGTCTTCAGCCTGTCAGCTAGAATCTTCGCATAAAGTTTGATATCAATATTGAGTAAGGAGGTAGGCCTATAACTGGCACAAAGAAGTCTATCTTTTCCAGGTTTGGGGCCGTTTGTCCTTTTTGTTCTTGCATGATTGATCACCCTGGAGAGAGAGTTTTGGGAAGGATCTGCCCATTCTACATTAAGAGAATACAGATTTGCTGCTTTGGGGCAGTTAGAATAATCCCCTTAAGTGCTGAAGCTGTTTTCCATGTAAGTGCATGAACAGCAATTAATTTGCGAGTATAACTCACTTGGGTGATTGGTGGAGGTCCATTTTACTCATCTGGTTCAACACAAGGGGCGCCTCCTGTTTCTTCTTTTTCTCTCCTCAAGATGGAGGCTTCAACAGCCATGCCATCAAAGCCAGACTGTCCATGTCCTCTTTCCAGAGTTAACCCTGGAAGAGGAGATCCGGTCTGTGTGGCATAGGAAACAGATCCTGAGCAGCCAGAGCCAGCAAGTCTGGAAGCCAAGGCTGTCTGGTCCAATAAGGTGCAATCAAAATGACTGACTCACTGTCCATCTAAATCTTCCTCGGTACCCTGGGAAGGAGAGGAAGTGGAGGAAAGATGTAGGCCAGATGAAATCACCACAGAATGGACAGCGCATTCACCGTGAACAACAGAAGATCCCTCCAGAGAGAGCAAAAGAATTGAACCGTCGGGTCCCTGGTGGGCATCAGGTCTATCGAAGGAAGACCCCAATACTGCACTAACAGGACGAAAACCTCAGGATGGAGTTCCCACTACCCAGGATCCACAGTCTGGCAACTGAGAAAATCTGCCAGGATGTTTTCTACGACTGGACTGTGCACGGCGGAGATGGCAGGAACATGCACCTCTGCCCAGTCTAAAATAGCCTTTACCTCCAACCAAGCAGCTGCGCTTCTGGTACCTCCTTGCTTGTTGATCTAGGCGGCGGCTGTAGCGTTGTCTGACTGGATGAGGACTGGGAATCCTGTCAAATTAGGGATCCAGTACCTCAGATCATGGAGAATCACTCTGAGTTCTAAAATGTTGATGGGAAAGAGGATTTCCTCTGCCGACCAACAACCCTGAACACCCAGGTGACCCAGAACAGCTCCCCAGCTGAACAGGCTGGCATCTGTGGTGAGTATGGTCCAATACGGAATCACAAATGGCGTCCCTTTCCTCTGGCTGGAGCTGTCCAACCACCAGATGAGGGCCAGCCTCATGTCGGGGGAAGGGAGAAAGGGTGATCCAGAAGGGCCGGATCCCCCCCGGCACACATGAACAGCAAACCTCTGAAGGTCTCTAGTGTGAGCCATGGAGAACGGAACCGCTTCCATAGTAGATATAATTTTGCCTACCATAGATGAGAATTTCCTTGCTGGAGCAGAGGTCCAATGCAGGGAGTGACACACCGTGGACGTGATCTACCAGAGACTTCCGTCAACACCACCATGTTCTGATGAGTTTTTTGAAGCAGAGACCCAGGAAGATCATGTTCTTTGAAGGAACTGGAGCAGACTTGTCCATGTTCAGGATCCACCAGTGTCGAGCTCTGATATCCATTGCTGCTGCCTTCCCTGTTCTGAATCAGGCTGAATCAGCTGACCTCTCTCTGTCTGCTCACCTGACCGCTTATCAGCCAACCCTTCCAGGGTATTTACAGCATCTTGGCTCACTTCCTGATTGCCCTTGTGTCTGATTCTGGCTGCAAGTGTGTTATCCTGAGTTGTTGATTATCTGTGCATGACCTGGCTTCCTCTGACGTCCCTTCTGGTTCCTGACTTCTGGATTGTTCCTGATTTTGTTGATCTCCATATTCCTGACCCCGGCTTGGCTGAGTACCTATCTTGGTTCCTGACCCAGGCTTGTTTTTTGGTTTACACTTCTGGATCACAATTTTTCTTTGTTTGCTTTTGTTATCTTAATAAAGGTGTTTTGCACTTTTTTATTTTTGTGTCTGTCTGGTTCCTGGTCCCTAACAGTACACAAGAGCCATGAATTCAAAAGGTGCAGGCAATTCACTGAATACTTTTTTCAAGCTGGACCAGGTAGATCAGAGCATGGACCAGTTTGCTTTAGCCCTCCAGACTGTGTTGCTCCGTACTGCGCAGCAACCCCCGGCGTAGGCTGCCCCTATAGCTGCTGCCGCTCCTGCTCTGGCTACCAATGGTGACTCTAATGTTGCTAGAGGCAGGACTGGGTCCACCCCACTTCCCCAGAGTTATGGGGGTGACCCTAACCAGTGCAGAGGTTTCCTGAACCAGGTCTGCATCTATCTGTAGTTCTTTCCGTCGGGCAGGAGTAAGGTTGGCCTTGTGATTTCCCTACTCTCTGACAGGGCCCTGGCATGGGCTAACCCCTTTGGGAGACACAGAAACCTATAGTATACAATTACCCAGAGTTTGTGGCTTCCTTTAAAAAGGTATTTGATGTACCGGGCCACTCCACCTCGGCTGCCAAGCAAGTAATGTCCATCCAGCAGGGTACAAGGATGGTTTTGGATTATGAAAAGGTAGCCTGATAAGGAGGGGAAGGCTCCACCCTACACTTCTTGAAGAATTGTTCCAGCCTAGTAGGAGCTGTCGCCTCCCAATGGTAGAATCCTTGTCATTATGCAGGAGCACACCCGGGCACTGGGGTAAAGGAATGTAATGGCAGACAAACAAATGCTGCCAATTAAAAGTTGACAGACATGGATACACTGAAAGGGCCTCAACAAAGTGTCCATGATTAAGAGTCCTGTACGATCGAAACTTGCCAGGCGGTCTATATGTAACCGACTTTGTTGAGGCCGGTTCAAAGTATTCATGTCTGTCAACTTTTAATTGCTGAATAAAGGAGAAAGGTTTTAGCAGCGTTTATGTTTGTCTGCTGTTACATGCCTTTACCCCAGCGCCGGGTGTGCTCCTCCATAATGACAAGGATTCTACTTTGTGTTGGAGAGCTTAATTGGATTGAGCCAGACTGGATCTCCATTTGTTTAAGTGTGAATTGTGGGCTTGATTTACAAGTCATGAATGACATGTAGCACCTATTTTCTCTTCAAGTGATAAACGCCTTCCCATGGTACCTGTAAGCTATATTGGACGACAGAGAAATACGATTTATTATTGTTGCTTTTGTTAATAGGAGTGTTGATAACCAAGGTCAAGAACAAATTTGGATTTGGAGAGTGGGGCATGTGAGAAAAGAAAATCATTTATGTGCACTAAAAAAAGGGGATAACATATGTGATGGTGTAAAGTATATTGTGACATGCCCAGGATAAAAGCAGAGAAGAGGATAATTTGATAATGAAAGAAGAGCAGCTTACTAATAAGAAAACTAGTGAGAAGGGAGAGGCAGCAGCTGAAACCCAAATGCAGTTTATTCTTCACTAGTCAGAAGTAGTGCTGAGGATGAGAGGAGCGTGATGATTCCCACTTAGAATTCTCTTCTTCCGTGCAACTTATGTGTAACCCCCATAGGGCCAAGGTGGTTCGGTGTACGGGCTTGGAAAGCTGTTTCCGCTGTGTTAAGCCCAAATGCCATACAGATGAATTGCGGCCAATGCATAAGTAGGTATTACCGGCAGGCAGTGGCAGTAATAAAAACAAAAATGGTAGCCTTGCTTGGGGCATCATGGTGGCATCATGACTTCTCCTGTTGCCACTCAACCCAGTTATTGATCTCCCAGACAATCGCAGTGGGAAATCAATATTTACAAAACAGGGCAGCAGCATGGTCTCCACTTTCACGCCTACCTGAACTTCCGGGAAGGATTGGTAAAAGCCTCCTCACATCACCAGTTTCTGTAAAAAGACGCTAAACAACAAAGATAAATCTAAAAGCTGTGCTTTATTCCAATAACTTCCCCCATGTAAAAGAAATAAACTTATGGGATAAAAAACAAACAATAAATGTTTTTTATTCCTGTAAGTGTATTTCTTTTTTAAGCAAGGACGTTATTTGAATAAAGCATCGCTTGTAGATTTGTCTTTGTTGTTCTGAGCCTTTTTAAGGAAATTTTTTTAGATGTGTTACAGGATCATATGTTATGCCTGAGAAGCAAAGACATCGAACATTGGCAAGATATTCACTTGGGAATGGTTAGAATATTGGATGATGTAGTGGAAAGATTAACTTGGTAGTTTCCATTACCTGTTTCACCTAACATCTCATGTCCTTTGAGCTCTAATGATATCCAAAAGAAAAAGAGATAAGCACAACAGACATAGTAGCATACATAGTTGATGAAGCTGAAAAAAGACGTGTCTATCAAGTCCAGTCCATGCCAAAAACACCCCTGTTCATACAGAGGATGGAAAAAAATACCCTCTGGAGCAATTTCTAATTTAGCCTCAAGTGGGTAAAAAAATTACTTCCTGACTCCAAATGGCAGTCAGATATTTCCCTGGATCAACATCCTATCTGCTTTGAAGCCATCTGTCATAATTTTCAATATTGTTCTGTGTTAGATAGGCATCCATTGCTTTTTTGAAAGCATTTGCATTATCTGCAAGTACAACATGCCAAGGCAAAGAATTCCATATCACCCTTACTGTAAAGAATCCCTGCCTTTGCTTTAGTCGAAAGCACCTTTCCTCTAGTCTTAATGGATGACCTCTTGTTCTTAGCTCCACTCTTTTGCATAAATAATTCACTGGCTAGTTCTTTGTATTGACCTTGATTGTATTTGTAAATGGTAATCATATCACTCATATAACTCAGGGATAAACTAGTCATAAAATACCCATAATGAGTGCAGGAGTACAAGGCTCCTAAACAACCTCTGTAGTAAGGTTACCAACTAGGACAAGTGGACCATGGCACTCAAAGGGTTACTCACCAATATTTAGCTTCTGTTTTCAGTTTACCATTATGAAGAAACAGAGCCTCAGAGGGACCCCCCTATGTTAAACCATACAGATGGGGTACCATTTTTCTCCGGCTGATAGCAGGTACCAAATACAGTAAGAACTTAAACAGATTTTAAAGATTTCATTATGTTTGAAGTCGTGGAAATGTAAAATAAAAAAAAAAATATTTTGTTCCTACTGCTCTACATTTTGGAAATATTTGTACACGCCAGCCTACAGGTAAAAAGGCAAATGACCCCTCATTTGATGCAGGAGAATGTCTACTTTCCAAAATAGTATACATTGCCTAACTTTCCTGCATATATTTAGTAGTTATGACCATTTTATTGCAGGCAGGTAACTTCAAAAGAAAAGTGGCAGGTGCAGATTAATGTTAGAGGCACCTTATATTGTATGTTAACCCACACAAATGGGGTACTATTCTTCTGAGGCTGGTAGCAGGTACAGAATAAAGTAGGAAATTCTATGTTTTTCAAAGATTTTAGTATCTTTGAAGTAGTGGAAATGTAAAACAAACATGCATTTATTCCTACAGTGCCACATTTTTTAAATATCTGTGCACTTCAGAATAGAAGTAGAAAGGTTAGAGACCCTTTAATTGATGTGGGTGAATGTCTACTTTCCAAAATGGTATATCTTGAATGCCTTTCCTTCGTGTCTCTAAAAGTTATGACCATTGTAGTACAAGGCAGCCATTTTCAAAAAAAGAAAACAGGAAGGTGTAGTTTTGAGCTTTTGGCACCCCCTGCAGTATGTGAATGCATACAATTAGGTGCCATTTTTCTCTTAAGAGCAGTAGCTAATGAATACAGTTGAAAATTCCATAGTTTTAAAATATTTCAGTACATACGAAGGGGTAGAGAATTGTAAAAGAAAAAAATATATATATTATATATATCTATATATTTATTTCTCTTTTAGCACCACCTTCTGGATCATTTGTGACCACCAGGCTAGGAGCTCCACCTTCTAGAACATTTGGGACAACCAGGCTAAGGGTAAGAAGGTAAGTGACCCCTCATTTGATGTGGCAGGTTATCTTCTTTCCAAATTAGTATGCTTTAACTTTTCTTCATTTGTGTAATTGGTACAACTATTTTAATATAGGCAAGCCATGTTTCTCCATACAGTATGTCAACTCATACCAACTGGGTGCCATTTTTCTCCTAAGAGCATTAGCTAATGAAAAAAGTTGGACATATTTTCACAGATTTCAGTACATTTGAAGGGTTGGAAATAAAAAATAAATAAATAAAAAATTCAAACTTTTTTTCCCTTTAGCGTAACCTTCTGGAAATATTTGTGCTCACCAGCTGGGGTAGAAAGGCAAGTGACCCTTGATTTGATGCAGTACGATATCTACTTTCCAGAGATACTTTTATTAGTTATTCAGCTGTTTTAGGGTAGTTTTACCATGTGGAGAACCATACAAGATAAGTGGAGAAACTGGCACCCGGCTATAATTTATACAATATACCAGTATTAATTGACTTTAAATAAAAGCAGGCTTCAATCCCACATACAATGGCATGCACAAATATGCAAATCTAAAATTAGATCTTGAGAGAGAGTGAAGTAAATAAAATACCAGTATTAAACAATTTTATCTTATATAGCATAACACTGCTATCATAGATGCAGTGAGGCACAAAACAGAAAATGGACAAATGAGGTATATAAATGTTTAGTTTACTGAATTCATATACATAAAAATTAGACAAAAATAATAACAAAACACACGAAGCATCAATACAATAAAAGGTATGAATAAAAATGATATGGCCGGTTCTTACAAGTCCGAAGAGATAACATGTGAACTGTATTTGTTGGATATAAACATAATAAAATCACTGAATTAGTTTTCTTGTTTTGCACTGTTATCCTGAGAAATGATACAGATGAAATAATATCCCTAGACACATTGGTGCGATGACAGAGCACAAAGACTCCATCTTGTAGTGAGTATGGACCACAAAGGAGTTGGGAACCACAAAGAGGTTTGAATAAAAACCTCTCTCTTGCAGAGGCACTGGAGCCAGACTCCATTATCCAAGAGAGCCTGCACTGCCCCGTTGAAAAGATGGTGCTTTTCTTTTGCCTAGAGGAGACAGAGAATGGAAGAATCTGAAGGGAGGCAGGAATATGAAGGGAATCCTGTAGCCTCCCGAAACCACCTGCAATACTTACTGATCTGCAACAGAACCTGCCCAAAAGCTTGAAAAATATGGCAGGGGACCATCTACAGGTAGGTGTGGACCAGGGTTTGGAGAATCATGCTGGAGGAGGTTTGGTGGATTTAGGTTTGGTGAAGTATTTGAGCACACACTGCTGCCTGGGCTTGGGGGTGGAGCGCAGGGTGCTGGCCTGAGGCACACTTGGATTCGGCCTCTGCGCTTCACTTTGGCGGCGATGAAAAAGGTGATGCTTCCTCGTCAGATTAGTGTATTTGGGGACCTGAGTGCTCTTGCTCCTGGTGGCCTCACAGATGATTTGCTTCAGTTCAAGCCCAAAGAGAGACGTGCCCTGAAAGGGGAGAGAAATGAGCGTCTTCTTAAAGGAAAGATCAGCAGACCAAATCTTAAGCCACAAGGTGTGTCTAGCAGAAACAGAAAAGGCAGAAACCTCAGCCCTCACAGCATCAAAAAGAGCTTCAGTAACATAGTTCTGAGCCTCAGAGATGCTGGTTAAGAGGGCCAAAAGGTCCTCCTTGGGGCACCATTGCAGATAGCATAAGTAAGCTGCTCACTCCAAACAGCAATGGCTATGTTAATTCAGACAGAGGCCAAGGTAGGCCTCAAGGCAGCACCCTATGGCAGCAAAGGCAGACTTCAGAATAGCTTCAAGCTTCCTATCTGTTAAACCCTTAAGTGCCAGCGGAGGCGTAACTACAACCCTCTGGGCTCCGGTGCAAGAAGTGCCATGGGGCCCCCCACCCATTGGCCCCCGGGCCCTCCACAATGCCCCCATCTCCTACCTCCCAATTCCTGGTAGGCCAGTGGAGTGGCAGAAGAGGCGGGTTGGCGCATTGAGCTCCCACGTGGTCCTCTTCTGTAATGCAGAGCGCTGGGAGATGTCATTGTAGTTTCTGTCTTTGTAGTTCCTCAGCAAAGCTAGAACCCCCAAGACAATGAGGATGTGAACCAAAATGTAGGGCAAGGGCAGACAATAAGATTGAGCCCTCTCTCAACTCTGTAAGTGTAACGGTTGCAGAGATATGTCCCAGAGCAGTCTGTCCCATAGAAGTCAATGGAGTAATTGCGGCTGCGCGGTAAAGCGTGTTCTTAAAGGAGCAGAATTCAAAAAATCGCAAAGTTTTTAAAACCCAATAAAAGTATCCCAAACACATACAGAATATGTAGGGGCTAATAAAAACTCACAAATCCAAAAGGAAAAGTGAAAAATAAGCCCCAGAACACAGTAAAACAAGAAGGGGAGTGCTTAAAGACCACAAAAGCAGCCAACCAAGCTCCAATGACCCAAGGAACAAACAAATAAATACCCAACATTAGTGCAGGAGTTATAAAGAACTCCAGTAAGACCCCTGTGCAGAGGGGAACTGTGGCACAGGTGGACAATGGCACTGAAAGGGTTGCTCACATTTTTAGCTGGTTTGCTTTCTTGAGATTGCCATTGAGAAGGAAGAAGCCTCAGAGAGACATCTTCAGGAGAGACAGACATGCATGATTCTCTCCCAGGGCTGCAAAGGGTCCACAACAGCACCTGATAACCAGGCAATCCTCCAGGGGAAGCCTGTAATGGTAATCCAATTAATGGGGGAATTTGGACACCCCATATCTAGCAAAAAATAATAAAAGTACTAAAAACTAAGCAGAACTGTTCTCAGTCATCTAACAAGGATCACGGAACAAGTCTATCTAGGTGGGGGCTAGTGAGGTAGCCTGGTATGGAGGAGGTTGAGCCTACACCACAATACTTCTTCTAAAACTGTTCCAGTGCTGTCGTCTCCCCATTGCACCTGTGAGTTAGAATGGACAACAGAGAAATGAATCAATGAATGGTGTCATAAGGCAAGACATTTTAGTTAAGAGAGAGCATGACCAGAAATAATTACCTAGTCACACATATTGGGAAAGACCTGCATGAACACTGTATTTTCTAACAACTCAGTGGGACGTGCTGTCGGAAAAGAACTGATGCATCCTTTGCAGCATTACAGTTCAAATTTGATTCCTAAGAAGCTCAAAAAGGCACATAATTTTAAATGAAAAGAGGATTTTACTCTTACCTGTTAAATCCTTTTCTCTTAGTCCATACAGGTTACTGGTAACTTAGGGTAGGCAATCCGCCCCATTAATTAGGCAGGAACAATTGAATTGAATGATGGGGTGGAGCCTACCTTCCCTCCTTGGCTGCAGTTAGCCAACCAGATCCAGTAAGATTTGAGACACTAACTATTGACTAGATAGTAGAAGGGAAAGAAGACTCCTGTAAGCATGACCCCGAAGGAACCCCACGGTCTACCACAGGAGAGCCAAGCATGGTCCCTTGACAGGGCAGGAGACCAGTAACCTGTATGGACTAAGAGAAAAGGATTTAACAGGTAAGACTAAAATCCTGTTTTCTCTGTCGTCCAATACAGGTTACTGGTAATTTTGGGATGTCCAACCATTGAGTTTCCCAGAGGCGGGAAGTAAGGCAAGGACCAGGCGCAGGCCCCCAAAGTCACCAGAGCAGATATGAACCATCAAATCAGAGAGAGCCCAACAAAACCAATGAAGTGTCAACGGACACTGAACAGGGGTAACAATATCCAAAGAACTGTTACACAGCACACTGAACTAGAGCCAACAGGGCTCAAAAGAGAAGGAAGCACCAAAGAACCGAAGAAGAGCCTATACAGGCAAGACTGCCTCCAGGATCTTCCTCCCAAAACTGGCATCAGCCAATGCCAGCACATCAACACGGTAGTGCTGCGAAAAGGTGTGCACAGACTACCAAGTGGCAGCCTGATTCTTGTAAGCCCAAGAAGCCCCAATAGTTCTAGTAGAATGAGCCATGACCCTAAAGGGAACAGGCTTCTTCCTTAGCTCGTAAGCCGTATGAATAGTGGACTTGATCCAAGACGCAATAGTCACGTTGGATGCAGGTCTCCCTGCCCTGGGGCCCTCAGGAATGACGAACAGCACGTCAGATTGTCTGATGGACTGATTGTCTGCGATGTAAATAAAACTTGAGACAACGCACCACATGTAACAAGTGGAGATCACTCTCCTTGACAGAAGCAGGGTCGGGACAGAAAGGTGGCACCACAATCTCCTGATTAATGTGGAACTCAGAGACCAACTTCGGGAGAAACTCCTAAGAAGTGCAAAGCACAGCCTTGTTTTTGTGAAACACCAAAAAGGGTGGTCAACAAGACAGAGCATGCAACTTCGCGACATGGCGAACAGACACGATAGCCAGGAGAAAAGTAATTTTCCAGCAGCCGTAGAGGAATAGTAGCCAAGGACTCAAAGGGAGGGCACTGAAGGACACCCAAAACAAAGTTAAGATCCCACGGAGCAGCGGGATTCGTAAAAGCAGGACGAGTATGTGCAACGCCCTGGAAGAAAACCTTGACATCAGGAAGAATAGCAATGTGCCTCTGAAAGAAAACAGAGAGAGCAGAAGTCTGAACCTTGAGGGAATTCAAACTGAGGCCCTTATCCACACCGTCCTGCAAGAAGGCCAGGAGCGTAGGCAGATCAAATTCCTGAGACAGGTCCCTATCAGCACACCAAGATAGAAAGTTTGACCAGACATGATGGTAGGCCTTAGAAGAAACAGCTTTGCGGGCAATGAGCATGGTAGCCACCACACCAGAAGAAAAACCCTTCTTCTTCAATATTGAGGATTAAATTTCCAAGCCGTCAAATCTAGCCGATGAACATCCTCCTTCCACAGATAACCCTGTAGAAGATGATCTGAATGGCAAGGGAGCCAGAATGGCTCAGCCACTGACAGATCCAGAAGCTCCAGAAACCAAGACTGTCGAGGCCAGTACGGAGCAATCAGAATGACTGGAGAGCGCACCAGTCTCAATTTCCGTAACATGGGGAGGGGATGAAAGATGTAGGCCAGAGGAAATAACCAAGGAATGGACATGGCATCCACCGCTAGAGCTAGAGGATCCCTCCAGTGAGAGCAGAACCTCGGAACCTTCCGGTTGTGTCTTGTCGCCATCAGGTTGATGAAACAATGAGGGGGAACACCTCTGGGTGCAGTTCCCACTTTACGCTGTCCACCGTGTGTCGACTGAGGAAGTCTGCCATGACGTTGTCTACGGCAGGTGCACTGCGGATATGGAAGGAACGTGTTCTGCCCAGGACAAAATAGCCTTGACCTCTAACCAAGAGACGAGACTTCTTGCTCCGCCCCACTTGCTTGATGTAAGCCACAGCCATGGCATTGTCAGACTGGACCCAGACTGGGCATTCTTCCAGCTGGGGTGTCCAATGATGAAGGGCATGAAATATCGCCCCAAGCACCAACACGTTGATGGGAAGGAGAGATTCCTCCAGAGACCACGACCCTGAGTACTGAGGCGACCCAGCCCCGCTACCCTTCCGTAGAGGATGGCATCTGTCATCACCGTGGTCCAGAAGTATACCAGGAAGGACTTGCCCTTCAGCAGAATGGAGAGGTCGAGTCACCATGACAAACTCAGTTCCACATGAAGAGGGAGGGATATTGACATCTTCAGAAGATGCAGCTGACCCTTGCACACCTGGATTACAAACCTCTGGAGTTCCCTGGTGTGAGCCATGGCAAATGGGACCGCTTCTATGGTGGAGATGAACTTCCCCACTAGAGAGGACAGCTTCTTGGCTGGAACTGGATCGTGAGCCAGAACAGCAGAAACCCTGTGGGCGATCTGGTGAGCCACCTCGTCCGTGAGAAACACAATGCTCTGCTGAGTGTCAAAGAGAAGGCCCAGGAAGAACAGATGCTGGGATGGGACAAGATCCGACTTGTCCATGTTGATGATCCACCCGTGATGGGTGAGAGCATGAATGCAGTCCTGAACCTGCTGATGAAGAAGTTCCACAGAGGGGGCTTTCAGAAGCAGGTCGTCCACGTATGGAGTAACTCTGATGCTGTCCCAATGCAGGATGGATACTAAAACTCCCAGGACACAGCTGAAGACTTGAGGAGCTGTAGTCAGACCAAAGGGAAGAGCTGAAAACTGAAAGTGCCCTTGGTCGCAGGCAAATCTGAGATACTGCCAGCTCTCTGGATGAATGGCGATGTGTAGATATGCATCCTGAAGATCCAGAGAGGCAAGGAATTCCGCCTGGGACACAGCAGCAATCACCATCCTTAGGGACTCCTGGTGATAATGAGTCCTGATCACAACGGAATTGAGATCCTTCAAATTCAAAATGGGATGACAACCGTCAACCTTCTTGGAGACCAAGACGGTTTGAGTAAAAACCCGTACCTCTGTCCTGAACTGGAACAGGCTCCAGAACATCCGTGTCCAGAAGGGCTTGGATAGCTCCACTGAACAGATGGCATTTCTCTGTGCCCTGGGGCGTATGAGAGGGAAAAAAGCGAAAGGGAGGAACAGAGACAAAAGGGATCCTATACCCTTCCGCCACCACATGTAATACCCACGGGTCTGAAACTGAATCCTCCCAGATGCTGTGGTAGTGAAGCAGACGGCCACCCACAGTTGAGTGGGGACCGGGGTTCTGCAAGTCATGCCGAAAAAGGCTTGGAAGCATTAGGCATTGGGCTTCCATTGCTGATTGGGCTTGGAGGAGACCTTGGGCTTGGAGGCGGCACGCGGAGCTGAGGGAACTGCCTGGTTCGCCTGACGTGTCTCAGTCTGGAGAGGCAATTTCTTCCTGGGGACCAAAGGCAGAAGGGTACTTTTACCCCCTGTGGCCTCACTAATCAGATCCTTAAGATCCGGCCCACACAAAGAAGTACCTTGAAAAGGTAAAGAGAGTAATGCATTCTTGGAAGCAGTGTCAGCAGATCAGAACTTGAGCTAAAGATCCTGCCTGGCAACAACAGACATGGGGGAAACCCTAGCCACCAAAAGGATGGCAATAAAGGCAGCAGAAACATAGTGCTGGGCCTCAGAAAAGTTGGCAAGAAGCCGCAACATTAGGAGCACCCTGACGAACAGACAGAGTGAGCTGTTCAGTCCAGATCGCAATGGCCCAGTTAACCCATGCAGCAGCAAAAGCTGGATGCATGGCAGTACCTGCAGTGGCAAAAATGGAATTGAGGGAAACCTCAAGTTTCTTGTCAGTCCAGTCTTTCACAGAGGACGCATCAGAAACTGGCAAGGCAGTAGACATAGATAGCCTGGAGATAGGAGCATCCACTTTGGGGGGGGATGAATGCACTGAGCAAGAAAGGGTAAAGCTTGGAAAATTTCTTGGAAACAGAAGGTTTCCTGTCCGGAGATTTCCGCTCATCAGACATAAGGTGGTCAAGAGTGGGGTTAGGTGGAAAACAAGTATGGGGCTTCTTAGGCTCCTGAAAAACATCAGAGGGATCTGAAGAAACCTCTTGAACTAAGGGAATGTTTAGAGTGGTTAAGAAAGCCCTGATAAGGCCCTCAGCTGAGGGCTCTGGATCAGCCTCAAAGGGGTCCCCAAAAAACTGAGAGGAGCCCACAGCAGAACATTCCTCAACATCTGAATCCACCAAGAGATCCTCCTGAGTGGAATCTGATACGTTAGGTATTCCCTGTGGTTTCTGTAGGGAAGATCTGATGGAAGAAGGGGTCTGCCATGAGTGGAAGACCCCCTGTAACTGGGATGGAAAGAGCTGCAGTGTAGACCGAAGGTCTCTAGTAGCAGCCTTGAACTCTTCCACCCAAACTGGCTTTAATGTATGGCTGGAGGTCCCTGGGAGAAACTCAGGGACATCAGAACATTCTGGGCATAAATGATCTGAGAATTATCTAGGTAACCCTGAATGACATGAGGAACAATGCGCAATAGGGGACAGAGAGACCCCAGTGTCCTTAGTCTTAAGCCTGGCCCCAAACGCCAATGGATTAGACATTCTCACAGTGTCAAAAAATGTCTTAAGTAAAAGGAATCACCCTAATACAGTGTGTAGGTTTAAAATTTCACCCAAGAAATCGCTACAATACACTTATCTGGCAGGCGAAGGGTTAATCTGCAGAGGAGAGGAGAAGAGTCCAAGCTCTGCGTAGGATACTCGTTCTGGAATAGGCACAAAATGGCTGCCGCGGCAGGAGCCAATCAGAAACGAGTGCACGAAGCAAGCTCTCATGGGACATGTAGTTTTCCCAGAAAAAGTACCCCAACAGTGCCCGAAGCCCCCTGAGCCCCCCACCACACTTAAAACGATAACCAGATGACAGCAAGGGGAGTAAATTAAAATGAGCCATCCCTGAAGTCGCTATGTTGAACGGTTGCCGAGATATGTCCCAAACTGCACAGTCCCATAGAAGTGAATGGAGCAATGGCATCTATGCGGTAAAACGCGCCTTAAAGTCGCAGAATACAAATTTTGTAAAGTTGAAACTGTGAAATAAAAGTACAAAAAACACTGAACCCAGTAGGGAAAGTGCCAGTAACCCTTCAAAAAGATGCAAAACCAGCAGCTAAAGGGTTAAGTTACCACATAAACTTGCTCCAAAACACCCAATAGACATAGAGATAAACCCAATGAGTGCCGGAGAGTGCAATAGGAACTCCAAAGGAACAACCTTGTGTGGAGGGGAACTGTGGGACATGTGGACCTGCAGCACTCAAAGGGTTGCTCACCTTTCCTGCAGATCTTCTGTCTTCAGACTACCATGTGTTAAGAAGAAGCCTAGGTGGGCAACTCCTGAGGAAAGAACATGAACCCAAGATTTTCCCCCCAGGGCTTAAGGTCCACAAAAAGCACCTGGATACTGAGCTAGCCACATTTAAAGGGATAGTAATACTTTATTATTACTATCCCTTATATTGTAGGTGTTTGCAAAATAAGTTAATAGCACCCAGGTTCATTTCTCAAACCTTTATGGTTTGAGAGATAACTGAAGGCAAAGTTTCCCCCTCCCTCCCCCTTCCCTGAAGTCAGTGTTGTGTTGACTGCAGGGGAAGTCTGTCGTATGACAGGCTTGCAGCTCTGCAGCTGAGCCGAGATCCCGTTAGTGAAGAAGAATTATTTCACTGAAACGGTCTTCTACATGTGCCGTTTCAGTGAAATAATTCTTTGTCACTAACGCGATCGCGGCTCTGCTGCAGAGCCGCATGATGAAAGACAGACCGGATATCCCTGAAGTCAGCACAACCCTGACTTTAGGGAAGGGGGACGGAGAGGGGAACTTTGCCTTCGGTTATCTCTCAAACCATAAAGGTTTTAGAGATGGTTCAATTAACTTATTTTGCAAATATCTACAATGAGGGATAGTAATAATAAAGTATTACTATCCCTTTAAGGGCATTGTCAGTTATGGTAATCTGCCTAATGGTGGTATTCCATATCTAACAGAAAAATAAAAAATTAGCTAAAACTATAGCAGAACTGTTCTCTTGCCTGTGTCTTCACCAAGGAACAAATCTTACTGGAGCTGGTCGGCTAGCTGCAGCCAAGGGGGGAAGGTAGGCTCCAGCCCCTGCATTCAATTCTAGAGTTGTTCTTGCCTAATTAAAGGGGCAGATCGCCTACCCAAAGTTACTGATAACCTGTATTGGAAGACAGAGAAATGGAATATTATTGCCTAAAAATGAAAAAGGGTTAATTCTCTTCTAAATATCAGGTATTGCGAGCCATCATTTGTAGAAATGAAATTCCTTTCCCTATTCATATGCAGAAAGTGGTTTGTTTATTTAAACAAGGTCCTAAAAGGTAATACTTGCAAACTATGGCATGTATGAGTTAAACAAATAGGACAAAAGAATTTGGGTGACTGTGCAAATGACACAAGTATTGTGAGTAAAATTTCACATAATGCATCACTGCTCTTTGGGCAAAATGCCCTTTAGATTGAGAACTGTTATTATTATAGGATTTACCAAACCTCATAAAAATGTAGCAAAACTAGCCATTTTACAAAAAGCAACGAATACAGATAGAAAAGGTTGTTTTATCCTTTGAAGAATCTGAGGGGGAAGGGGTGAAATGCATTGTAAAATCGCGAATCACACGTACAAACAAATGGGGCATTGGCCGAAACTAGATGCTCCGATATCGGAGCACCTAGTAACAAGCAGCCCGCGTCTCTCCCATCGCACACAGCAGCCGCAATGGGAGAGTTAACCCTTGCCGTGCCAGGACCGTCAATGGTCCTTAAGGGGTTAAGAACATTGTTAACAAAACAGTTGACTAAGTACATTACATTTATATTTTTTGGTGATAATGTCCCTTGATCATGATCACAGCAGTATAAAATGCTAGTGCAGAGATTAGATATATCATATACAACTTTAATAGTTTACCCAATTAAATGTAGGTAATGGAAGTCATTCACATTTATTACATAGATGAGAATTATTCAAGAAACATTAATACTCCGTAATAACAACCTCCCACTTACCTTACTATAACTAGAAAATCCAAATGGCCACTGTGAATGCTGCCCTTGCGCATTTTCTTTCTTCACAGTTCCCCTTTGTGGGGGGTGGGCAGGGTCTATTACTCTGTGATTTGTTTAAATATGTCTTAAGCAAAATGCAGACAAACTGACATACCTTTACTTAATGTTCCTGCTAAAGTTATGAGAGCACTTGAGGGAGTACATTGGGTATCCAATGTATTGCAGAACAATGCACTGGCTATCCCTCAGGTACTCAAAGTGATAAGTCATCATGTCACTTCTGACAGGTAAATTTGTAATGCTGTATGCTTGGAGTAAATGTATTATTTTTTAACTGCATTTCTAGTGTCTTGAATTAATTATTTAAACATTTTCTTTGCTGAAATCATTGGTTAATCTGACATGGAATGATAAACTGACCATAAGCAGCAGTCCGTCCTAAAATGTGAAACTAAGTACATACTTTTGAGGATTAATTTTCTCCATGGCAACTCTCAAGGCATCACAAATTATATCAACTTTTTTCGCATTTGGACTTTGAGCAAACTGTGTGGCAGAAGCAGCAGCGGCATGAGTAGGATACATTGTGGTTTTTACATCTTCTTCTCTGTAAAGATAGACACTGTATTACTTTGGACATCTAAAAATCAAATTATAATTGCAGTTATCAGTATTTTTACTTTTAAATTGTACCTAGATTCAAATTTGCTTATTTGAGGACTTTATTAAAAATGTTCTGTGTGTCATGTTAACCAAAAGACCAGTAATTGTACAGTAAAATATTCATACTTGGTGCCGATTGCTAATTGCATACCTAAGCAATGGCAGTAATGGTTAATATGCTAATGGAACCTCTTCTTTGACATTTCATATGCTAATAATGCTTTTTAGTAACGTTTCATATGTTAAAGATGGTTTTCAGTGATGTTTCATTTGCTACTTATGCTCCCTGTTGTACCAGGAGACTTTCACTTTTCTCAGAAATAAAAGTTTGGCTATTTCCTAAATAATGCATTTGCTGGAATTTTGGTTAACATGACACATATTCAGTTTTGAATGACGTTTTAAAATATGTAAATCATTCAAGGTGACAGGTCCACTTGAAGAGGCTCATTACATACAGTAATTATTTAGCAGTCGACACAAAAGTCTGGAGACTGTCAGCTCCAAATATTAACCATGGAGGAGGAAATATTTCATGCATTAGTATGTGTGTAGTTTTAATATGCAAATTATGTGCAACCCACATTTGCTGACCCTTCAGCCAAAAAATATGCTTGATTCATCTAGGTACGCTACTAGAGTTTGTTAGACATGTAAAATATTTGACATTCTTTTTTGTTTTTGTTTTATGGTTTTCTTTTGTTGTTGTCTGGATATGCAAACAAAAAAAGAGCTCTCTGGAGTCGAGACTCCCTCCCTGTTCCACTTTACCCTCTCTAGTCATGAGCAGTTTTAAAGTATATCAAAATCAGAAGGGAAAAAAGGGTCCCTGCTCTGTAGAGCTTACAATCTAAGTAAATGATGGGTGACATACAGATACGATCTGGTAGAGGAGGAAGTGCAGTTTGACATATGAGATGCTGTTTTCATTTTACATTGTTGCTATATTTAAAGGTGCTCTTTTAGTTTAGATTTAAAGTTGTTGAGGGTTGATGCTTGGCGAATACTGGGTGGTAGGGCGTTCCAGAGGTAGGGAGCAGCAAGGGAGAAAGCTTTCTATCGTGAAGAAGCGATAGTGGTTAAAGGGGCAGAGAGTCGTCCACCATGTGTGCTGCGTAGTGGATGTGCAGGAATATGGCGGGATATCAAAGATGAAATATAAAGCGGGGACAAGTGATGGAGAGCCTTGAAAGTAATGAGAAGGATTTTGAATGTGATATGCTGCTTTATGGGAAGCCATGACAGTGATTTTAAAAGTGTTGGAGTGAGTATTATTCTGGAGGAGAGGAAGAGTATTCTGGTGGCTGAATTGAGAAATGATTGAAGAGGAGCGATATAGTTAGTAGGAAGACCAATAAGTACAGAGTTGCAGTAGTCTAGGTGATAAAGGATAAGAGCATGCATGAGGGTTTCTGTTGTAGAGTGAGAGAGGAATTGTCGGATTTTGGCTATATTCCGAAGAAAGAAGAGACAGGTTTTGGTTACATCATTAATGAGGGTGGAGAAGGAAAGAGAAGAGTCCAAAGTTACCCAAGGCAGAGGGCCTTGTCTACAGGGTAAATTGTGGAGCCTTCGACAGTTATAGAAAATGGAGCTGTTTTGCAGGATTTAGGAGGGAAGATAAGGAGCTCAGATCTTGGACATGTTAAGTTTTAAGAAACGATGAGACATCCAAGAAGAGACAGCAGTAAGGCAATCTGAGACCCGCTGCTGTATTTCATGTGATATTGAGGGTGCGGAGAGATATATTTGCGTATAGTCTGCATAAAGATGATACTTAAACCCAAAGGATTTTATCAGTTGCCCCAGGGAGAATGTATACAGAGAAAAGATAAAAGGGTCCCAGAACAGAGCCTTGGGATACAGCTACTGAGAGGGGGATCGGAGGAGAGGAGGTGTTAGCGTATGATAGAGAGAAAGACCGGTGAGAGAGATAGGACAGAAACAAGGAATGTGCCAGGCAACAGATGCCAAGTGATTGGAAAACCTGGGAGAGAAGGGTATGGTCAACTGTGTTGAATGCTGCTGATAGATCTAGAAGGATAAGAATAGAGAAACGACCACTGGATTTTTGCAATGTGGAGATCGTTTGTTACTTTGATAAGGGCAGATTCTGTAGAGAAAGTGGGACGAAAGCCAGACTGCAGCGGGTCCAGAGAGCTATGGGAGTTGAGGAAGGTAAGTAGACGAGAGTAGGCTAGGCGTTCAAGGAGCAGAGGCAAAAGGCAAGAGGGATATGGGGCGTTAGTTGGATGGGGAGGTGGGGTCTAATGAATTTTTCTTGAAGATTGGAGATACTTTTAAATGTTTGAATGAGGAGGGGAAGATGTCAGAGGATAGGGAGGAGCTGAATACAAGCGTTAGCATGGGAACTAACGTGCATGACAGAGGATTGAGGAGGTGGAATGGTATACCAGAAAACACTGAGGAAACCACTGTCCCGAACTCAAACAACCTTTTTCACTGGGTGGGATGACTTGTTTTACACGAAGAGAGAGAGAGAACGAAAGATAGATATATAAATAGTTAATTTATTGCATTAATGCCAAACTGTTTCGGTCCACTGGGGAACCTTTCTCAGGGCAAATGGTAACAAAAGAATACATTGGTCATTATATATATACAGCAACAGACACCCAAATGTGGTGTACCCTGTGAAACAGGTGAAGCAAGCAACCGTTCCAAACTCAACAATTACAATTATATATTTTCCATGTAACAGCTCCGCTGGTTATTAGGTGCCGTATCCCATATGTCCGTCCACATAGATAGGTCTCCATCATAATATAAATATATGCAAGTGCCAATTAAATGCACTATAATATCTGCCAAATTAATATTTCATTAAATGAAAACAAATAAACCAATAGAATAATATAGAATGTCGATTTGGGTGGTCCAATATATACTGTGGAATGTCAAAGTTCTAATTAGAACCAAATCTATCAAGATTCTCCCTCTATGCTGAATCCATCATCCAATCCAGTGTAATAGGCGTCACCATCAGAAAGACCCCATCATCATAGCGGACAAGGGAAAAAAACCAGAAGTTGGCAAACTGATACAAATGTTATTAAAAAAATATATAATATATTAACCAGAATGAAGTAAAGCCAAAAATACTGGAAAACATATAAGATATAGACTATGGTGGGGTAAATGAGAGACAGGCGTGACAACCAATCCACTAATAAGGGGTTAATTCTCAGGCCCCACTGTCACCTCTACCTACCAGAATAATAAAAATTTTATATAATGAATGAAGAAACAAGCAGGTTTGCCACCCGATAGTCCGTCCAAAATGCGCAAACTAATGCCCAGTGGGTTGACTCTTGGGCAAGCAAATCTAGCCTGCAGCACAGACAACCTAAATACAACATAAAAACATACTAACATAGTTGATGACGCTGAAAGAAAGACATGCGTCCATCAAGTCCAGCCCATGCCCAAAACACCCCTGTTGATCCAGAGGAAGGCAAAAAAAAAAAAAATTGCCTCTGAAGCCATTTCCAATTTAACCCCAGGTGGGTAAAAAAAATTCCTTCCAGACGCCAAATGGCAGTCGGATAGTTCCCTGGATCAATCACCTATCTGCATTGAAGCCATCTGCCATAATTTTCAGTATTGTTCTGTGCTAGATAGACATCCATTGCTTTTTTGAAAGCAGTTGCATTATCTGCAAGTACAACATCCCGAGGCAAATAATTCTTACCGTAAAGAATCCCTGCCTTTGTTTTAGTTGAAAGCACCTTTCCTCTAGTCTTAATGGATGACTTCTTGTTCTTAGCTCAATTCTTTGTGTAATTAATTGGATAGTTCTTTGTATTGACCTTGAATGTATTTGTAAATGGTAATCATATCAACTCTCTGACGTCTCTTCTCTAATGTAAACAAACCCAGTTTGGCTAGTCAGATCCTCCAGTCCCTTTATCAGTTTTGTTGCACGTCGCCGCACCTTTTCCAGTTCAACAATGTATTTTTTAAGAACTGGAGCCCAAAACTGTACTCAAAATTCTAGATGAGGCCTAACCAAAGATTTATACAGAGGTAGGATAATATTAGCATTCCTTGCATCTATACCTCTTTTTATGAAGACTAGCATCCTATTTGCTCTTGCAGCAGCTGAATGACTCTACATACTGCTGCTAAGTCTATTGTCTATTAGTACTCCTAAATCTTTCTCTAATGAAGATTCCTCAAGTTGTTTCCCATTTAGAGTATATGTAGCAAGTTTGTTTCTACAGCTGAAATGCATAACCTTACATTTACCTACATTAAATGTCATCTGCCACTTTTCTGCCCATTCACTCAGTTTATTTACTCAGTTTAAAAGATTTATAAAATAACAATACTGTGAATAAAATAAAAACTGGGTGAAAATAAACAGAGGACACCGTTATAAGGACAGCTTGGTAAATAAATTGCCACTCAGCTGATTAATGGCCAAACACCGCTACTAAATACACCACGCAGGTATATAATAGCAAAAATGCAACTGGGTGAAAGCATACAGAGCACACTGTTATACGGCCAGCTCAAAACGTGAATCGGCACTCAGCAGGTTAACGGTCAAACTCCACAGCCAAATACACCACCAGGTAATTAATATTGAAGACCATAGGTGACCTAACAGACCTATCTAAAAAAGATGCGTCATAACAGGATTTTAGTCTTAGGCCATATGGAATACAGGTACCATGGGAGAAGACTTCCTTTCTTAGTAAAGTGGGGTACCACAGGGTTCAGTCCTGGGACCAATGCTTTTTAATTTGTTTATTAATGATCTAGAAGTGGGAATTGAAAATAGCATCTCAGTCTTTGCTGATGACAATAAACTATGTAAGGAAATACATACAGAGCTGGATGTTTTTTCTCTGCAGAAGGATTTAGATAAACTGAGTGAATGGGCAGAAAAGTGACAGATGTCATTTAATTTCGATAAATGTAAGGTTATACATTTGGGCTGTAGAAACAAACTTGCAACATATACTGTAAATGGGAAACAACTTGGGGAATCCTCATTAGAGAGACAACAAACGAAAAGAATGTGACGAGCGCACACCGAGAAAGAGCAAAATAAAGTAATTTACTCAAGGCATGTGTGGCCCCTCAGGTGCTGCTCAAGTCACGTTTTTCGCTCCCATGTGCCATTGCAGAGAGGAAATTTCCATATTCATATCAGTCTGGTCCCACCCACAGGCAGTCCAGCCCCGAAATGTCAGGCAAATCCTCTCCACACGAGAGAAACAGCACAACCCCAGACGTACGTTTCGGTCTATGTGGACCTCGTCAGTGGGATGCAGCTGTTCCCCTCTAGGCACACAGAAGCAAGGGCCCATGCCTGGGATACCCTTCCACTTAGGGAGACAACAAACGAAAAGAATGTGACGAGCGCACACCGAGAAAGAGCAAAATAAAGTAATTTACTCAAGGCATGTGTGGCCCCTCAGGTGCTGCTCAAGTCACGTTTTTCGCTCCCATGTGCCATTGCAGAGAGGAAATTTCCATATTCATATCAGTCTGGTCCCACCCACAGGCAGTCCAGCCCCGAAATGTCAGGCAAATCCTCTCCACACGAGAGAAACAGCACAACCCCAGACGTACGTTTCGGTCTATGTGGACCTCGTCAGTGGGATGCAGCTGTTCCCCTCTAGGCACACAGAAGCAAGGGCCCATGCCTGGGATACCCTTCCACTTAGGGAGACAACAAACGAAAAGAATGTGACGAGCGCACACCGAGAAAGAGCAAAATAAAGTAATTTACTCAAGGCATGTGTGGCCCCTCAGGTGCTGCTCAAGTCACGTTTTTCGCTCCCATGTGCCATTGCAGAGAGGAAATTTCCATATTCATATCAGTCTGGTCCCACCCACAGGCAGTCCAGCCCCGAAATGTCAGGCAAATCCTCTCCACACGAGAGAAACAGCACAACCCCAGACGTACGTTTCGGTCTATGTGGACCTCGTCAGTGGGATGCAGCTGTTCCCCTCTAGGCACACAGAAGCAAGGGCCCATGCCTGGGATACCCTTCAAATTAGGGAGACAACAAACGAAAAGAATGTGACGAGCGCACACCGAGAAAGAGCAAAATAAAGTAATTTACTCAAGGCATGTGTGGCCCCTCAGGTGCTGCTCAAGTCACGTTTTTCGCTCCCATGTGCCATTGCAGAGAGGAAATTTCCATATTCATATCAGTCTGGTCCCACCCACAGGCAGTCCAGCCCCGAAATGTCAGGCAAATCCTCTCCACACGAGAGAAACAGCACAACCCCAGACGTACGTTTCGGTCTATGTGGACCTCGTCAGTGGGATGCAGCTGTTCCCCTCTAGGCACACAGAAGCAAGGGCCCATGCCTGGGATACCCTTCCACTTAGGGAGACAACAAACGAAAAGAATGTGACGAGCGCACACCGAGAAAGAGCAAAATAAAGTAATTTACTCAAGGCATGTGTGGCCCCTCAGGTGCTGCTCAAGTCACGTTTTTCGCTCCCATGTGCCATTGCAGAGAGGAAATTTCCATATTCATATCAGTCTGGTCCCACCCACAGGCAGTCCAGCCCCGAAATGTCAGGCAAATCCTCTCCACACGAGAGAAACAGCACAACCCCAGACGTACGTTTCGGTCTATGTGGACCTCGTCAGTGGGATGCAGCTGTTCCCCTCTAGGCACACAGAAGCAAGGGCCCATGTCTGGGATACCCTTCCTCTCTGCAATGGCACATGGGAGCGAAAAACGTGACTTGAGCAGCACCTGAGGGGCCACACATGCCTTGAGCAATCTACTTCATTTTGCTCTTTCTCGGTGTGCGCTCGTCACATTCTTTTCGTTTGTTGTCTCCCTAAGTGGAAGGGTATCCCAGGCATGGGCCCTTGCTTCTGTGTGCCTAGAGAGGAACAGCTGCATCCCACTGACGAGGTCCACATAGACCGAAACGTACGTCTGGGGTTGTGCTGTTTCTCTCGTGCGGAGAGGATTTGCCTGACATTTCGGGGCTGGACTGCCTGTGGGTGGGACCAGACTGATATGAATATGGAAATTTCCTCTCTGCAATGGCACATGGGAGCGAAAAACGTGACTTGAGCAGCACCTGAGGGGCCACACATGCCTTGAGCAATCTACTTCATTTTGCTCTTTCTCGGTGTGCGCTCGTCACATTCTTTTCGTTTGTTGTCTCCCTAAGTGGAAGGGTATCCCAGGCATGGGCCCTTGCTTCTGTGTGCCTAGAGAGGAACAGCTGCATCCCACTGACGAGGTCCACATAGACCGAAACGTACGTCTGGGGTTGTGCTGTTTCTCTCGTGCGGAGAGGATTTGCCTGACATTTCGGGGCTGGACTGCCTGTGGGTGGGACCAGACTGATATGAATATGGAAATTTCCTCTCTGCAATGGCACATGGGAGCGAAAAACGTGACTTGAGCAGCACCTGAGGGGCCACACATGCCTTGAGCAATCTACTTCATTTTGCTCTTTCTCGGTGTGCGCTCGTCACATTCTTTTCGTTTGTTGTCTCCCTAAGTGGAAGGGTATCCCAGGCATGGGCCCTTGCTTCTGTGTGCCTAGAGAGGAACAGCTGCATCCCACTGACGAGGTCCACATAGACCGAAACGTACGTCTGGGGTTGTGCTGTTTCTCTCGTGCGGAGAGGATTTGCCTGACATTTCGGGGCTGGACTGCCTGTGGGTGGGACCAGACTGATATGAATATGGAAATTTCCTCTCTGCAATGGCACATGGGAGCGAAAAACGTGACTTGAGCAGCACCTGAGGGGCCACACATGCCTTGAGCAATCTACTTCATTTTGCTCTTTCTCGGTGTGCGCTCGTCACATTCTTTTCGTTTGTTGTCTCCCTAAGTGGAAGGGTATCCCAGGCATGGGCCCTTGCTTCTGTGTGCCTAGAGAGGAACAGCTGCATCCCACTGACGAGGTCCACATAGACCGAAACGTACGTCTGGGGTTGTGCTGTTTCTCTCGTGCGGAGAGGATTTGCCTGACATTTCGGGGCTGGACTGCCTGTGGGTGGGACCAGACTGATATGAATATGGAAATTTCCTCTCTGCAATGGCACATGGGAGCGAAAAACGTGACTTGAGCAGCACCTGAGGGGCCACACATGCCTTGAGCAATCTACTTCATTTTGCTCTTTCTCGGTGTGCGCTCGTCACATTCTTTTCGTTTGTTGTCTCCCTAAGTGGAAGGGTATCCCAGGCATGGGCCCTTGCTTCTGTGTGCCTAGAGAGGAACAGCTGCATCCCACTGACGAGGTCCACATAGACCGAAACGTACGTCTGGGGTTGTGCTGTTTCTCTCGTGCGGAGAGGATTTGCCTGACATTTCGGGGCTGGACTGCCTGTGGGTGGGACCAGACTGATATGAATATGGAAATTTCCTCTCTGCAATGGCACATGGGAGCGAAAAACGTGACTTGAGCAGCACCTGAGGGGCCACACATGCCTTGAGCAATCTACTTCATTTTGCTCTTTCTCGGTGTGCGCTCGTCACATTCTTTTCGTTTGTTGTCTCCCTAAGTGGAAGGGTATCCCAGGCATGGGCCCTTGCTTCTGTGTGCCTAGAGAGGAACAGCTGCATCCCACTGACGAGGTCCACATAGACCGAAACGTACGTCTGGGGTTGTGCTGTTTCTCTCGTGCGGAGAGGATTTGCCTGACATTTCGGGGCTGGACTGCCTGTGGGTGGGACCAGACTGATATGAATATGGAAATTTCCTCTCTGCAATGGCACATGGGAGCGAAAAACGTGACTTGAGCAGCACCTGAGGGGCCACACATGCCTTGAGCAATCTACTTCATTTTGCTCTTTCTCGGTGTGCGCTCGTCACATTCTTTTCGTTTGTTGTCTCCCTAAGTGGAAGGGTATCCCAGGCATGGGCCCTTGCTTCTGTGTGCCTAGAGAGGAACAGCTGCATCCCACTGACGAGGTCCACATAGACCGAAACGTACGTCTGGGGTTGTGCTGTTTCTCTCGTGCGGAGAGGATTTGCCTGACATTTCGGGGCTGGACTGCCTGTGGGTGGGACCAGACTGATATGAATATGGAAATTTCCTCTCTGCAATGGCACATGGGAGCGAAAAACGTGACTTGAGCAGCACCTGAGGGGCCACACATGCCTTGAGCAATCTACTTCATTTTGCTCTTTCTCGGTGTGCGCTCGTCACATTCTTTTCGTTTGTTGTCTCCCTAAGTGGAAGGGTATCCCAGGCATGGGCCCTTGCTTCTGTGTGCCTAGAGAGGAACAGCTGCATCCCACTGACGAGGTCCACATAGACCGAAACGTACGTCTGGGGTTGTGCTGTTTCTCTCGTGCGGAGAGGATTTGCCTGACATTTCGGGGCTGGACTGCCTGTGGGTGGGACCAGACTGATATGAATATGGAAATTTCCTCTCTGCAATGGCACATGGGAGCGAAAAACGTGACTTGAGCAGCACCTGAGGGGCCACACATGCCTTGAGCAATCTACTTCATTTTGCTCTTTCTCGGTGTGCGCTCGTCACATTCTTTTCGTTTGTGGAATCCTCATTAGAGAAAGATTTAGGAGTACTGATAGACTATAGACTTCAAAGCAGTGTGCAGAGTCACTCAGCTGCTGCAAGAGCAAATAGGGTACCTGCATAAAAAGAGGTGTAGGAGCAAGGGATGCTAATATTATCCTACCTCTTTATAAATCCTTGATTAGGCCTCATCTAGAATATGGAGTACAATTTTGGGCTCCTGTTCTTAAAAAAGACATTACTGAAGTGGAAAAGGTGCAGAGACGTGCAACAAATCCGGAAATAGGGATTGGAGGAACTGAGTTATAAAGAGAGACTAGCCAAACTGGGCTTGTTTACATTAGAGAAGAGAGACGTCTAATAGGTGGTATGATTACTATTTACAGATACATTCAAGGTAAATACAAAGAACTATCCAATGAATTATTTACGCAAAGAGCCGAGCTAAGAACAATAGGTCATCCATTAAGACTACAGGAAAGGCGCTTTCAACAAAAACAAAGGCAGGGATGACGCACGTCTTTTTTCAGCCTCATCTACTATGTTACATCCAGATTAATAAACATCACCCCAGAAAGCCTAAAAAGTATTTATCTGACAGGTGAAGATTTAACCTGAGGAGGAGCGCAAAGGAATCCAAGCCCTGTGGGACAAGTGAACTATGGCACTCAAAGGGTTGCTCACCTTTTTTGCAAGTCTTCTTTCTTCAGAATACCATTGGGAAGGAAGAAGCCTCAAAGAGACATGGGATGCAGGATTCTTTTCCAGGGCTGTAAAGGGTTCACAACAGCACCTGATAACTGGGCAATTCTCCAGGGGAAGCCAGTAATGGTAACCCACCTAATGGGGGAATTTGGACACCCCATATCTAATAAAAATAATAAAATACTAAAAACTAAGCAGAACTGTTCTCAGCTTTCTAACAAGGATCTTGGAACAAATATATCTGGTGGGGAGGGGCTAAGGTAGCCTAATATGGAGTAAGGGGAGGCTCCACCCCTGCACTTCTTTCAGAATTGTTCTAGCCCACTTGGTGGAGCGGTCGCCTCCCCATGGTACCTGTGAGTTATATTTGATTACAGAGAAACTAGATCTTATTAATATGACGTAGATCTCCCTCTCTAAACAATGCATGATTCAGACAGAGGTATCCAACAACATATCATCAAGGAGGTGCAGGAATGCTACTGGAGAAGTGGATATTAGGCAGCTGCAGTTATGTTAATATGTAAGTGGCTTCTGCACATGCTCCCCAATTTACACTGTACAGTTCAGTAGCAAACAATTGGTTAAGAACGTGTGTGCACAACAAATGTAATGGGTATCTCCCTGCATTTATCTATGTTTGTGGGGAGATTTCAAGACAATATAAAATGCTAGGTATCTAGAAGTATCTAACACTGAAGTAGCGAAAACCTGTTTTTTTTTTTTTATTTAGTTTTTTTGTAGTGCCCACAATTCAATCAACTTTTTGGTTTTTATAAGGACTGAGTTAAATATAATTACTTACTTTATCTCCGTTAAGAACAAATTTATGTAATTTACAGAGTCTATCTGCTTTATGAAAATGTCCGTATTATCCAAAAATACCTGCAAAAAATTAAAAGCCATTAATTTTATTTAACATTTCATACTACTTATCAAAATAAAACAATAGAAAAATATAAAGTGATACCTTTGGATTGTGATCATAAATTAAATTGAGGTTGATCCGCAGCTTTCGCATACACTCAAATGCATCTTTAAACAAAAGGCTGAAAAGACAGTATTATATTTATAATCTTGCAAAACATTTAAAACATTTCTGTAGACAGTGGTAAATTGTTTTAGTCTTTTGCTTTCAAGTAAGAATCACTTAAAAATGAAATAGGCATTTATAATGGTACTAGTGTAAACGCCTCTGTACACAGGCCAGCATTGTGTGCGTTCGGGCAGTCTCTACTGTGCATGACTGCATCGGACAAACATAAATCTGGCCTTTTATATTATAGGATGTGGCTACTTTTTATCTAACAGCATATTTACACTTTCAGGCAGGAGACCTAAAATTTAATCTTAAACTTGCTCTTTCTACAAACATGAAAACATCATGGGCCGCATTCAGAAAACTAAATTGGTGCAATTCTGGAACAAACCAACTGTACTGCTGCTTCAAGGCAGCAGACATTCATTCCTTTTTCCAGGCCTCCCATTTGCTGGTCCAGGATTATAATTCATTTAGAAAGTGATTTACCAGGAAGAATACATTGACATTTCTTTCATTTTCAAGCATGTCTTAGAGAATATAAAGTAAACAACTACATATTTACACAAATAGAGAAAATAGGATTTTAGTCTTACCTGTTAAATCCTTTTCACTTAGTCCATACAGGTTACTGGTACACTGGGAGGTGATCCGCCCCTTTAAGTAGGCAGGAACATTCTCTAAATGTATGCAGGGGGTGGAGCCTCCCCTCCCTCCTAGGATGCTCCTCAGTCAGCACAAGCCAGAATGATTTGAGACACTAACACTGACCAGAGATAGAAGAGAAGAAGAAGACCCCTGTGAGCATGCCCCAAAGGACTCCCACAGAATGCCACAGGAGAGCCAAGCATGGTCTCTTGACAGGGTGGGAGACCAGTAACCTGTATGGACTAAGTGAAAAGGATTTAACAGGTAAGACTAAAATCCTATTTTCACTGTCATCCAATACAGGTTACTGGTACACTGGGATGTCCAAACATTTTCCCAGAGGCGGAAAGAAGGCAAGGACCAGGCGCAAGGCCCCCAGAGTCACCAGAACCTCTATGAACCAACCGGTCAGAGATCCCAACAATCAGAAGTGTCAACGGACACCAACTAGGGGTAAGAACAGACCCCAAACAAAACACAGCACACTGAACCAGAGCCAACAGGGCTCAACAGTAAGGAAGCACTGAGAACCTCAGAAGAAGAAGATCCTAGACAGGCAAAACTGCCTCCAGGACCTTCCTCCCAAAGCTGGCATCAGCCGAGGCCAGCACATCCACACGGTAGTGCTTCGAAAATGTGTGCACGGAGGACCAAGTGGCCGCCCGGCACAGCTGATCAGCAGACGCTTGATTTTTATAGGCCCAAGAGGCCCCAATTGATCTGGTAGAATGAGCAGTGACCCGAAAGGGCACATGCTTATTCCGCAATTCGTAAGCCTTACGAATAGTAGATTTTATCCAAGATGCAATGGTCACCTTGGATGCCGGTCTCCCTGCCCTAGGCCCCTCAGGAATGACAAATAGAGCGTCAGACTTCCTGATAGACTCAGTGCGATGAACATAAAATTTGAGACAACGCACGACATCCAACAAATGAAGATCCCTCTCCTTGTCAGAGGAAGGGTTAGGGCAGAAAGAGGGCACCACAATCTCCTGATTGATGTGAAATTCGGAGACAACCTTAGGCAAAAACTCCATGGAAGTGCGAAGCACAGCCTTATCCTTATGGAACACCAGGTAAGGCAGTTTACAAGACAAAGCTTGTAATTCCGCCACTCGGCGAACTGATACAATAGCCAAAAGAAAAGCCATCTTCCAGTACAAAAGGCGCAAAGGAATAGTAGCCAAGGACTCAAAGGGGGGTCATTGGAGAACCCCCAAAACTAGATTGAGATCCCACTGAGGAGCCGGACTCCTGAAAGCGGGACGAACATGAGCCACACCTTGGAAGAAAACTTTGACGTCAGGAATAACAGGAATGCGCTCCTGGAAAAAGACAGAGAGCGCTGAAGTCTGAACCTTAAGAGAACTCAGACTGAGTCCCTTATCAACACCGTCCTGTAAAAAGGCTAGGACAGTAGGAAGATGAAAATCATGCGATAGATCCCTATCAGCACACCATGCTACAAAGGTCGACCAGACTCGGTGATAGATCTTATAAGACACAGGTTTACGAGCACGTAGCATTGTAGACACCACAGCAGAAGAAAAACCCTTTTTCTTCAAAATTGAGGATTCAACCTTCAAGCCATCAAATGAAGACGATGAACATCCTCCTTCCACAGATAGCCTTGTAGCAGAAGATCTGGACGAGAGGGAAGCAGAAATGGCTCCGCCACAGACATTGCCATCAGTTCCGGATACCAGGACTGACTAGGCCAATTCGGAGCGATCAGAATAACCGGACAACGATCCATCTTCAGCTTCTGGATGACTCTGATCAACAGTGGAAGAGGAGGAAAGATGTAAGCTAGGGACAATTCCCAAGGAATTGACAAGGCGTCCACTGCCAGAGCCAGTGGATCCCTCCACCGAGAGCAGAACACTGAAACCTTCCTGTTGTGTCTGGTTGCCATCAGATCCACCACAGGAACCCCCCACATCTGAGTGAGAAGTTGGAACACCTCCGGATGAAGAGCCCACTCTCCGCTGTCGACTGTGTGACGACTGAGAAAGTCTGCCATGACGTGGTCTACGCCTGGAATGTGAACCGCTGAAATAACGGGAATATGAACTTCCGCCCAAGACAAAATGGCCTTGACCTCTAACCAGGCGGCGAGACTTCTTGTTCCGCCTTGCCTGTTGATGTAAGCCACTGCGGTGGCGTTGTCAGACTCTACCCTGACTGGACAACCCTCCAGTTGAGATTCCCAATGTCGTAGGGCAAGGAAGATCGCACGGAGTTCCAGAATGTTGGAGAGAAGAGATTACTCCAGTCCCCACTTCCCCTGGGCACTGAAGCGAACCAACACCGCCCCCCATCCCAGGAGGCTGGCATCCGTCGTGACCGTGGTCCAATAAGGGATCTGGAGATGAGAAAGATCCAACCACCATTCCAAGCTCAACTCGACATGAGGAGGTAGAGAGACAGATAGCTTCAGATGGTCTGGACGATTCCTGCACGTCTGGATCACGAACCTTTGAAGTTCCCTGGTGTGTGCCATAGCAAACGGCACTGCCTCTATCGTGGAAATGAATTTCCCCACCAGAGAAGTCAATTTCGTCACTGGAATCCGCTCGAGAGCCAGAATCTTCGATACCCGGAGAGCAATCTGATGAGCCACCTCCTCCGGCAGAAACACCATGCACCGCTGGGTGTCGAACAGAAGACCCAGGAAGATTATCCGCTGAGATGGAACCAAGTCTGACTTGTCCAGATTCACAATCCATCCGTGGTGAGTGAGAGTCTGAATGCAAGCCTGAACCTACTGGTGAAGGACCTCTGCTGATGTAGCTTTCAAGAGTAAGTCGTCCATGTATGGAGTCACTCTGATGCCATCCCGATGGATTACCGCTATCAATGCTCCCAGGACTCTTTGAAAAACCTGTGGAGCTGTCGTCAGCCCAAAGGGAAGAGCCGAAAACTGAAAATGACCTCTGTGGCAGGCAAACCTGAGATACCGCCTGCTCTCTAGATGGATAGGGATGTGCAGATATGCATCCTGAAGGTCCAGGGAAGCAAGGAATTCCACCGGAGACATAGCAGCTATCACAGTGCGCAGAGATTCCTGTCGATAGTGGGTACTCACAACAAAGGAGTTGAGATCTTTGAGGTCCAAAATAGGATGAGCTCCACCGTCCTTTTTGGCCACAACGAAAAGGTTGGAATAAAATCCTGAACCTATGTCCTCCTGAGAAACTGGTTCCAGGACGTCCTTGTCCAAAAGATTGAGGGTGGTCAGCACAGCCCTGATCAAACCCTCAGCAGAGAGTTCAAGATCACATTCAAAAGGGTCTCCAGCCGATCAGGTAGACTCAATAACTGTACCATCCTCAACATCAGAATCCTGCAACAATTCTTCCTCAGAAGAATCAGAGACTTCAGGAGCTCCCTGTGGCTTGGGCAGGGAGGTCCTGACAGTGGAGGGGGTCTGCCATACTTGAAGAGCCCCCTGAACCTGAGAGGGAAAGAGCTGAAGAGTGGATCTGAGATCCCTAGTTGCAGCCTTGAACTCTTTCACCCATGTTGGCTCAATAGTGTGACTGGAAGGCCCTGGGTTGCTGCCAAGACCTTCCGCACAAGCTGGGCGTAAATGACCAGAAAATTCTCTAGGTAGCCCTGAATGACAGGAGGAGCAAAACGCAATGGGGGAAACAGATACCCCAGCCTCCTTTGTCTTAGGTCTAATCCCAGGCTCCAGTGGAGTAGACATACTCACAGTGTCAGATATACCCCACAGATAGAAATCACCCAATTAAAGTGTGAAAGATTAAGTATTCACCCCAGAAACGTTTAAAACTAAACTTATCTGGCAAGCGAAGGGTTAATCAGCAGAGGAGAGGGAGAAGGTCCGGTCCCTGCGTAGTATACTCGATGAGAAGAACTCACAAAATGGCTGCCGCAACGGGAGCCAATCAGAAAAAGGGCGCGAAACGAGCGCTCATGGGAAGTGTAGTTTTTCTCACCAAGTACCCCAAAACAGTGCCCGAAGGCCTCCGAGTCCCCAAACACACTCAAACGTAAAACTGGATGATAGAGCAAGGGAAGACAAACAAAATGAGCCCACTCTGAAGTTGCTATGTGAAGCGGTTCCAGAGATACGTCCCACAGAGTGTAAGCCCATAGAGAGTAAAGGAGCAATGGCGTCTATGCGGGAAAAGCGCGCTTAAAGGCGCGGAACTTCATTTCTAATAAAATTATCTCTCAAGTTAAAAGTTCCATAACACATAGCAAACACATGTCCTATGTAAGCAAACATTACCCAGCCAAGGCAAAAGTTGAAAATACCCATAAAACTGGAAAACCCAGCAGATAAAGGGTTAAATCCCACATAAACTGCTCCAAAACTCAAGACATACACACTACATTGCATTAGCAAGATATAGAAAAACACCCAATGAGTGTTGGAGTGCACAATGAGAACTCCCAAGTACAAGCCAAATGAAGGGACACTGAGGGACAAGTGGACCTTCGGCACTCAAAGGGTGGCTCACCTTTCTGCTGGACTTCTGTCTTCAGGTTACCAAATGAGTAGGATAATCCCCAGGGAAGTACTTGAAATAAAGTTGTTCCCTCATCAGGGCAAAAGGTCCACCAGAAGTACCCTGGAAGCTGTGCTATCCACTTTAAAGAGGGCATTTGACAGCCTTGGTAACCCGCCTAATATGGTGGTATTCCATATTTGTAAAAATAATAAAGAAACTAAAGTTTGAAGAGAGATGTTCTCCACCTGGTGTGAACACACCGAGGAACAAATCATTCTGGCTTGTGCTGACTGAGGAGCAGCCTAGGAGGGAGGGGAGGCTCCACCCCCTGCATACATTTAGAGAATGTTCCTGTCTACTTAAAGGGGTGGATCGCCTCCCAGTGTACCAGTAACCTGTATTGGACGACAGTGAAATATTTTATATACACACACAAACATACATACTAAAATGTATATACAGTTACATATTGTTTTTAGATATATAGAAGCAGTTATTTTTAAGAATTTGTTCTTACATTGCCTGAGAAAAGAAAACTATTTCTTAATACAAGAGCAGGGACACTAATCATACTCACTTAGACATCTTTAAAATTACACGTGTTCAAGAGCAGGTTTAGGATTATATGTTAGGGATGTAATATGAATAATTCATTTTACACATGCTAGCTGTAAGTAAATGAAATTAAAATTACAACAACTTTAACCACTTAAATGTAAAACAATGGAGAGTTCTCCAGAGTCCAATGTATTAAAGGCAAACTGTTTTTGAACTACAACTCCCATCACCTGAGGATGACAGGAGTTATAGCCCAGCAACAGCTGGAAAAGGGGTGAGAACATATGTACAACAGTTGGAAACACTTTATATTATTGTGGTGCTGTAGTTTTCTCTTTCCTCAATCTAATTAACAAAAAAAGTCCAAAACAGATTTCTGACCAACTGGAAATCCCCTTTCAGTTTGCGTTTGTGCAAAAATATGTTACCTTTTTAGATTATTTATATGTGGAAACATCCAATTAAAAAGGGGATGGATTATGGTGGCACAACTTCCATCATTCTCAGGCAGCCAATGGCCAGCTAGCCATATATGCCACATTTCTTCTATTTTTCCAACTACAGATGTTAGACTTAAAAGGATAGTAATTTTTAATATTATACATACACACACACATATATATATATATATATATACACACACACACACACCCCTTCCACCTTAATTTGATGGGTGGTAGATACAATGTTAAACAAAAAATTGACATACCAGTCAAGCCACAAGACTTGCTTTTCCCACAGAAATGTCACATTTGCAGTGTTTGTTACTACTGCAAGGGATTCTGGGTAGACATATGCAAATAAGTTTAACAAGGAATCACCTGTATGCCTCAGATTCCACTTTATACATGGATTCCTTAGCGTATGCTAAGCAACAGCTTTAAGACACAACTCAGGCAGAGATGCAAAGCCAGTGAACCACTCATGGACAGCCGTTTCGTTTTTAATGAGTTCAGCTCAAACTTCAAATTTTAGGTGCAATATCACAGTGACCTGAAATTGTACAGTGGCGCTGTTACAGCACCATCCTGTGGAAGTTTATGGTCAACTAATCAGATCTGTCCATAGGATGGTATAGCAACAGAACCACTGTACAATTTCAATTTCAAGACACTATAATACTGCACCTAAAAATGCCATGTTTGAACCAATAACTTTTGAATAAAACACCTTTCAGCAGTGGGAGTAACCTTGTTTTACACGGGGATAAACACTACAATATATCGTTTTTTACATTTAAAGTATTACTATTCCTTTAAATGGCTTTAGTTATGTCCTTACTGCCTTTTTCTGTGAAGTGGTGCTGCATTGAAAATTGACTTGAATTGGTCCTGTCAACAGTGACTGGTTATAAAGCTCAGCTAAGGGTGCAGAACTAAGCTCTTTTAATACTCTTGGATGAACCATATCTGGACCAACTGATTTTTTTTTCCACTATTAATTTTGATAATGCCAATAAAACTTAGTAAAAAGACTGACTTCTAGTTTATAATTAACAGCTCTTCAACTTGCTTGCTTGAATGCCTCACATTCTTCTGTAAATACAGAGAAGAACTAACGATTTAGACAGCCATTTATTTCCCCATTTCTTTTCTGCCTGGGATTTGGCAAATATTGAAAATAAGGGAACTCTCAATGTACTCTTACTGGTACATTTTTATAAATAAACAATGTATAATGTGTTCATTCTCACTGTTTAAGTTTTAACTGTTTGCGTGCCAGGGGCAGAGCAATGCATTGCATACCCTCTGGCACTCAAAGGGTTAAACTTTCCTATCATCCTCTGACTAAGTCTGCCTGTATTTCCTGTATGCACATTTTTTATTCTTACATTACCTGCTACCTTTCTTGAGAATCAGATTAGTTTCCATTTTATTTTAAATATGCTTTCATGCTGTTGCAGATAAAAATGTTCTTCCATAAGATAAAAATTAACCTTTCAAAAAGCTGAAACTTTTGTTTTTGTATAGTGATCCACAAACATTACTTGTATAGTACACCCCACTGATTGATGATCACTGGTCACTAGGCTCTTACGAACAGATACATCTGACGCTCCATCAGCAACAGTGAGTATCAAATCTAGTATTGTTTCCTTTTGAGCTGGCTACTATGCCAACTGTGTAAAGGATGCACTATAACAGGAAACTAGGATGTCCCTACAAATTGGTGTAAAAGCAACACGAACCTTCCAATCTACATCTGGCACATTCACATTTCCAGTAATTATAACATCATCTTTTAATTACATTTTTGTTATTTCTTCCAATGGAGTTTTGTCCAAATATTCATTCTGTCCTGGACATCTATAAGTTTACTCTTATCTGAGCAACCCTATATTCAGTTTAAAAGGTAAAGCAATACTCTCTAATTTGTTTCTCAGTTCCCATTACTAATGTGGACAAATTATCCCTAGTCTCTTTTGGAATTAGTTCAGGAAGTTTATTTCCTAAACTATAAGCATTTGTAAACATAGTATAGTCAACATTTCAATTGTGTTCTCCTGACATTATATGTTCATATTCCTTATATATGAAATATTAGTCTTATTAAAGCGGAACTTTCACCTAAACACACTTGCTTTAATCCACGTACATTACAGATTAAAGCTGTGCTGTGTTTTAGTTTTAAAAAAAAAACCTCAATAGAAATTAAGTTTGAGGGTTAACTTTATCCCTCTTCTCCTCATTCTGATCAGCACCATCTTGCCGATGAGAACACAGGAGATCCTCCTCCCCGCTGGTCCGTCAGTAAACTGGAGTACTCTAATTGGCTAGATATCGATCTCTACCAATGAGAGTTCTCCAGCTTACTGACAGACCAGCGGGGAGGAAGATCTGTTATGTATTCTCATCGGCACAAATTGTGCCGATCACAATGAGAATATGTCAAGAGGGAGAAGGTAAACCCTCTATTGCGTTTTTAAAAAAAAAAAAAAAAACACAGCACAGTTTGAATCAGTAATATACGTGGCTTAAAGCAAACGTGTTTAGGTGAAAGTTCCGCTTTAATATTAATTCCACAATCCTTGGCTAGATCACCTATCTGATATACATGGACATTCCTATTGAAGCTTAAATATGTCCCTGATTAATTTTGTAGGATTTGAAAACACCTGAGCTAAACATGAAAAACAACATTTCTAGTGTGATAGAACTAAAATGCTTTCAAACAGTGTTAGCTTGCAGTGAGTGGGGGGAGTCCAGAGGACCAGAGCTCCATCAGTTCCGTTTATAGGTTTTTTTCCCACCCACCACTACAAACCACAGAGGTCTTATATATTACCTTGATTGCATAGGCAAAGTAAGCCAAACACAAGGCCACATACTGTGCTTTTAAAAACCTCTTTCCACGTAATAACAAAGGTGAAGATTTAAACTCTACATATATTTCGTTCTATATCATTTGTAACAGTGAAATGAAATGAAAGAGGGTGAAAAACTAAATAGAAGAAGAGATATGTAAAAGCAAAGTAGAAAATAAACTCACAGTGCTAGCACACCATAATACATACATACACATCCTATAAAATAATTCACTAAGGATGTTTGTCAGAAGCAGTCATGTGCAGTAGAGACAGCTGCACGCACTGCAGTCATGCCCAGTAGAGACTGCCCGTGGCGTGGCTGATACGGAGCGGGGCCCTGCGAATTCAGACTGGAGTCCTCTCTGCGCACTTTCCTGGGACCAAGCAGTCCCAAGAAGGTGCGCAGAGAGTACTCCGGTCTGAATTCGGAGTGCCCCGCTCAACTAGAATAATACATGAATAAAAAAAAAAAAAAAAAAAAGGGATTGATGAAAAGCTAGTCCTCTTGGACCTCCTCTCACTCACTGCAAACTAACAATGTTTGAAAGCAGGTTAGACCTATCAAAGTTTTTTTTTTTTTGTCATGTTTTTAAATCCTACTTGTTTCTTCAAAAGAATTCACTAGGGGCATTTTTAAACAGAGATAGGGATGTTAAAGTTAATTAGACAGGACTCATTAGAAATTGGGTAAGCAGGCGAGGTAATGAAGTTTAAGCATACTTTGCCCAAATTATGCAACAAAACCCTCATTTTTTGAAAATGTATTAACACAGTGGTATAATAAGAGGATTTTAGTCTTACCAGTTAAATCCTTTTCTCTTAATCCATACAGGTTACTGGTAACTTTGGGTAGGCAATCCGGCCCTTTAATTATAGGTAGGAACAATTCTAGAATTGTATGCAGGGAGTGGAGCAAACCTTCACTTCTTAGCTGCAGCTAGCCAACCAGCTCCAGAAAGATTTGAGACACTAACTATTGACTAGATAGTGGAAGGGAAAGAAGACTCCCATGAGCATGAACCCGAAGGGTGGGAGACCAGTAACCTGTATAGACTAAGAGAAAAGAATTTAACAGGTAAGACTAAAATCCTCTTTTCTCTGTCGTCCAATACAGGTTACTGGTAACTTTGGGACATCCAACCATTGAGTTTCTCAGAGGCAGGAAGTAAGGCAAGGACCAGGCGCAAGGCCCCCAAATTCACCAGAGCAGATATGAACCATCAGATCAGAGATAGCCCAACAAACAAAGAAGTGTCAACGGACACTGAACAGGGGTAACAACACCCCACACTGAACTAGAGCCAACAGGGCTCATAAGTGAAGGAAGCACCAAGAACCAAAGAAAATCCTAGACAGGCAAAACTGCCTCCAGGATTTTCCTCCCAAAGCTGGCAACACATCAACACGGTAGTGCTTCGAAAAGGTGTGCACAGATGACCAGGTGGCAACCATGCACAACTGAACAGCAGAGGCCCAAGAGGCCCCAATAGATCGTGTAGAATGAGCCGTGAGCCTGAAAGGGACAAGCTTCTTCCACAGCTCATAAGCCTTACAAATAGTGGACTTGATCCAAGAAGCAATAATCACCTTGGATGCAGGTCTTCCTGCCCTAGAACCCTCAGGAATGACGAACAACGCATCAGAATGCCTGATAGACTCAGTGCGATGTAAATAAAACTCGAGACAACGCACCACGTCTAACAAGTGGAGATCCCCTTCCTTGTCAGAGTTGGGATCAGGGCAGAAAGAGGGCACCACAATCTACTGATTGATGTGGAACTCCGAAACCACCTCAGGGAGGAACTCCTGAGAGGTGCGAAGCACCACCTTGTCCTTGTGAAACACCAAATAGGGTGGTTTACAGGACAGAGCATGTAACTCCACAACATGGCGGACAGACACAATCGCAAGGAGAAAGGCCATTTTCCACGTCAAAAGGCATAGAGGAATAGTAGCCAAAGACTCAAATGGAGGGCGCTGAAACATCCTCCTTCCACAGGTAACCCTGTACGTATGGCAAGGGAGCCGAAATGGCTCCGTTACTGACAGATCCAGAAGCTCCGGAAACCAAGCTTGGCAAGGCCAGTACGGAGCAATCAGAATGACTGGACAGAGCTCCAGTCATAATTTCCGTAACACCCTGTGCAAAATTGGGAGGGGAGGAAAGATGTAGGCCAGAGGAAATAACCAAGGAATGGACATGGCATCCACCGCCAGAGCTAGAGGGTCTCTCCATCGAGAGCAGAACCTCGGAACTTTCCTGTTGTGTCTTGTCACTATCAGGTCGATGTAAGGATGACCCCACTTATGAACAATGAGGGTGAACACCTCTGGGAGCAGTTCTCACTATCCGCTGTCCACTGTGTGCCGACTGAGGAAGTCTGCCATGATATTGTCTACACCAGGAATGTGCACTGCGGATATGGCAGGAATGTGTTCTTCTGCCCAGAACAAAATAGCCTTGACCTCTAACCAAGTGGCAAGACTTTTTGTTCCCCCCTGCTTGTTGATGTAAGCCACGGCCGTGGCGTTTTCGGACTGTACCTGGACTGGACAGTCTTTCTTGATGGGAAGGAGAGATTCCTCTGGAGACCACTGACCCTGAGCGCTCAGGCGACCCAGGAACGCCCCCAGCCAGAGAGGCTGACATCCATTGTCACCGTGGTCCAGAAGGATACCAGGAAGGACTTGCCCTTAAGCAGATTGGAGAGGTCTAGCCACCACGACAAACTCAGTTCCACTTGAAGAGGGAGGGACACAGACATCTTCAGAAGGTCCGGCTGACCCCTGCACACCTGGATCACAAACCGCTGGAGTTCCCTGGTGTGTGTGCTATGGCAAACGGTACAGCTTCTTGGCTGGAACTGGATCCTGAGCCAGTACTGCAGAAACCCTGTGGGCAATCTGGTGAGCCACCTCATCCATGAGAAACACCATGCTCTTCTGGGTGTCGAAGAGGAGGCCCAGGAAGACCAGACGCTGGGATGGAACAAGATCTGATTTATCCAATTTGATGATCCACCCATTATGGGTGAGAGCATGAATGCATTGCTGAACCTGCTGATGAAGAAGATCCGCAGAGGGGGCCTTCAGAAGCAGGTCGTCCATGTATGGAGTACCTCTGATGCCGTCCCGGTGGAGGACGGACACTAAGGCTCCCAGGACACAGTTGAAGACTTGAGGAGTTGTAGTCAGACCAAATGGAAGAGCTGAAAACTGAAAATGTCCCCGGTCAAAGGCAAATCGGAGATACTGCCGGCTCTCTGGATGAATGGTGATGTGTAAATATGCGTCCTGAAGATCCAGAGAAGCAAGGAATTTCCCCAGGGACATGGCAGCAATCACCGTACTTAGAAACTCCTGGTGATAGTGAGTTCAGATCACAAAGAAATTGAGATCCTTCAAGTCCAAAATGGGACGACAACCGCCGTCCTTCTTGGAGACCACAGAGAGGTTTGAGCAAAAACCCATACTTCTGTCCTGAACTGGAACTGGCCCTAGAACATCCTTGTCCAGAAAAGCCTGAATAGTGCTGAACAGACAGCGTTTCTCTGCACCCTGAGGCGTATGAGAAGGAAAGAAGTGAAAGGGAGGAAGAGAGACAAAAGGGATCCTGTACTCTTCCGTCACCACCTGCAAAACCCATGGTCCGCCACTGAATCCTCCCAAATGCTGTGATAGTGACACAGACGACCAACCACAGCAGAGTGCGGACCTGGGTTCGGTGAGTCATGCCGAAGAAGGCTTGGAAGCTTTGGGCTCGGAGGAGACCTTGGCCTTCCATTGCTGTTTTGGCTTGGAGGAGGTACGCGGAGCTAAAGGAACGGTCTGGTTCGCTGGACGTGTCTCATTCCGAAAGGAACCAAAATACCGGTTATGTTTAAGTGGCATTTTCTTCCTAGGGACCAAGGCTAGAAAGGTACTCTTATCCCCTGTGGCCTCACTAATCGTATCCTTAAGATCTGGTCCAAACAAAGAAGTGACTTGAAAAGTTAAGGAGAGCAACGCTTTCTTGGAAGTAGTGTCAGCAGACCACATCTTAAGCCAAAGAGCCTGTCTGGCAACCACAGACATGGTGGAAACCCTAGCCACCAAACGGATGGCATCAAATAAGGCAGCAAAAACATAGTGCTGAGCCTCAGAAATGTTGGCAAGGAGGAGCAACATATCCTAAGTAGGAGAACCCTGACAAACAGCAAAGGTGACCTGTTCAGTCCAGACCGCAATGGTCCGGTTCACCAATGCTGCAGCGAATGCTGGACACTTGGCAGTACCAGCAGTGGCAAAGATGGACTTGAGGGAGACCTCAAGTTTCTTGTCCGTCCATTCCTTTAGAGCATACGCATCAGACACTGGCAAGGCAGTAGACTAGATAGCCTGGAGATAGGAGCATCCACTTTGGGGGGATGAACCCACTGAGCAAGCGCAGCCTCAGAGAAGGGATAAAGCTAGGCAAATTTCTTGGAGACAGACTGTTTTCTGTCCAAAGACTTCCACTCTTCAGACACAAGGTGGTCAAGCGTGGGGTTAGGTGGAAAGCAAGTAAGGGGCTTTTTAGGCTCCTGAAATACATCAGAAGGGTCGGAAGGAATCTCCTGCACTAAGGGAATGTTTAGAGTATTTAAAACAGCCCTGATCAGACCCTCAGCCGAGGGCTCAGGATCAGCCTCAAAAGGATCCCCAAAAAACTGAGAGGAGCCCACCGCAGAACATTCCTCAACATCTGAATCCACCAGCAGTTCCTCTTCAGAGGAATCTGACACATCAGGTACACCCTGAGGTTTTGGCAGGGAAGACTTGACGGAGGAGGGGGTCTGCCAAGAATGGAAGACCCCCTGTAACTGGGATGAAAAGAGTTACAATGTGGACCTAAGGTCTGTAGTAGTAGCCTTGAACTCTTGGATCCAAACCAGCTCTAATGCATGGCTGGAGGTCCCTGGAAGACTCTCAGGGACATCAGAATATGCTGGGCATAAATTACCTGAGAATTCTCTAGGTAACCCTGAATGACGGGAAGAGCAGTGCGCAATAGGGGATACAGAGACCCCAGCATCCTTAGTCTTAGGTGTGGCCTCAAGCTCCAACGGTATAGACATTCTCACAGTGTCAATGACTTTACAGTATAATAAATCACCCAATTACAGTGTGTAGGATTAAAATTTCACCCCAGAAATCACTAACTTAGACTTATCTGGCAGAAGGGTTAATCAGCAGAGGAGAGAAGGAGTGTCCAAGCCCTGCGTAGCAATGGCGCCTATGCGGTAAAGTGCGCCAGAACTAAAATTTGACAAAATTGAAGGTGTAATATTAAAAGACACCACTAGAACATGTTAGGATACCCAAAAAACACTGAACCAGTAGGAAAAGTGTCAGAAACCCCCCCAAATGAATGCCAAACCAGCAGCTAAAGGGTTAAGTACCACATAAACCTTCTCCAAAACACCCAACAGACATACAGATAGACCCAATGAGTGCAGGAGTGTGTAATAGGAACTCCAAGGAAAAACCCCTGTGCGCAGGGGCACTTGGGACATGTGGGCCTGCAGCACTCAAAGGTATGCTCACCTTTCCTGCAGATCTTCTGTCTTCAGATTCATGTTTTAAGAAGAAGCCACAGTGGGCAACTCCTGAGGAAAGAACTTGTAGCCAAGATTTTCCCACCAGGACTTAAGGTCCACAGAAAGCACCTAGTCACTGAGCTACCCACATCTAAGGGCATTGTCAGTTATGGTAATCCGCCTAATGGTGGTATTCCATTTCTAACAGAAAAATAAACTTCTAAAGCTATAGCAGTTCTCATGCCTGTGTCTTCACCAAGGAACAAAACTTACTGGAGCTGGTTGGCTAGCTGCAGTCAAGGAGGGAAGGTAGGCTCTACCCCTGCACACAATTCTAAAATTGTTCCTGCTACAATTAAAGGGGCGGATCGCCTACCCAAAGTTACCAGTAACCTGTATTGGACAACAGAGAAATATGCTTTATACAGGTTCACTCTTGTATAACTTGTTTGGAAAACCGCAAGTGTGTTTTTTAGGTTTAAGCATAATTTGGGGTATTGGAGAATCCTCTTACTCCTTGCTGCTCTCCTTACTTTATTCACCTGGTTTCATATTATGAATTTATATATTATATGAATGTTATGGTGTGCTAGCGCTGAGTTTTTTTTCTTTTTTTACTTTTGCATATCTTTTCTCCATCTCATTTAATTTAATTTCACTGCTATGAATGAGATAGAATGAAATACACAAAGTTTAAATCTGCACCATTGTTCATCTATATATAAAAATGAGGATGGTTCCTAGGGTGTCTCAGAGACCCATAGAGTCTCTCATAACACCTGAATAAGTCCTTCTACTGGACCTCCCAGGGACCTCCTCAAAGGAATCCCTAGGAGTTAGGGATGATTTGTCTGTGTCTTTCAGCTGGTTAACCTTCATATAGCAAGCAGTATTCCACCTAGTTGGAAAAAGGTCACTCTCTAAAGGAGCAGAGACCCCATTCTTAGAGAAAACAGGGGGACCTTGACATAGTATAAGAAAGACACACTGTAGATATACTGGGTTACTAGGCACATAGGAGATATGGGTTTTAACAAAGGCAGGTCCCTGACCATAGGCAATGGGCCCTTCAAAACTTTACTTCTTGAGGATGCTGTCTTCCTAGCTGGGTGAAGAGGATTATCCATCCATTTAATCTGAATCTTGTCAACATAGTTTGGTAGTGCACAAGTAGACCGGAATACGCTATTATCCCACTCATGTTCTGTCTTAGAGGTAGACAGTAGTTGCTGAACTGAGAAAAACAGCTCAGGGACAGCAAAAGAGAACGATAAAGAGTAACTGTATGCCAAATAAACTGAGCTGATGGGAGGGTCTTATTAAGGGCTACCCTTATGCAAGGTCAGAGACTAGAGTGTAGGTTGAGGGACAAGAGTGTTGATCAGAATTTGACTTGCAGCTAATTGCGTGGGCTGCCAGGTCTGTCTGGGCTTTGTGTCGGGGAGCTGTTTGGAGACCTAAGAGGTTTGCTGCCTCTTCACCCTGGATTAGCACGTGCGCGTGGGGGAGGAAGAAACCAACATGCTTTCCTCACAAGAAAGAAATGCTTGGTGGAAGTTTGAGGCAACAAAGTCTCTTACCCCCAGTTGTTTCCCTAATTATCTATTTCAGGCCAGAGCTTTGCCCTGAAAAGGCAAGGACATCAGTGACTTCTTAGAAGATCGGTCCGCATACCATATCTTGAGCCACAAAGTGCAGTGTGCAGAAACAGAAAAAGCTGAAGACGTGTCAGAAAACCTAGCCGCATTAAACAATGACTCTGTGATGTAGGCATTAGCTTCCATGATGTTGCCTACAAAAATCAACATGTCCTTCCTATGCATGTCAGCATGCATGACATCTCACATCTGTTCACCCCATACGGCAATGGCTTTAATGAATCAGGTGGAGCCAAAAATAGGCCTCAACACCACCCCAGTAGCAGCAAAGTTGGCCTTGTGTAAGGAGTCAAGCCTCTTATCAGCCTGGTCCTTGAGCCCCACTGCATCTGCCAGGGGAAGGGTCGTGTTCTTTGACAAGTGAGAGATAGGGAGGTCAATGGCAAAGGGAGAAGCCCACTGTGCCTCAGCTGTAAAAGGTATAGATTAGAGAAACAGTGCAACTTTGTAGAACTTCAATTGGTGGAAATGATACAACAGTACACACACAAGCAGAGTAGTCAAGGACTAGACCATTGCACTAACAGACCAACATGTCGGAAAGTTCTCAAGTCACCACTCACTACACAACAGACTTCCTAATGAGATGTAAAGAAAGGAGGCAAAAATACCAATAGTACTTGTAATAAACTATCATGTGGATGACAACACCACGAGTACCAGTCACCTTCTTTCTTAATAACTTGGCCTTGTCTTTTTGTATGTCCTTTGCTATTTGGGAGAGTGAGTTTAAAGAAGCCCTTTAACATTACACAATCTTAACTGCAGGCCCAGCTGTTTTTGGGGCAGTATTTTAATCCCAGGAGTTGTGGTTGCAGTGATCTACAATGGTAGAATCACAGCAATTAAAATTGTGAGTATTCACTCACAAGGTGTTTTGGTGGTGGCGTTTGAGTTTTGCACAGAGGGTAGTCCTTCATTTCTTGGCTTCAAGAACCCTGCATCAAAGCAAATTTTTCCACCTGAGGAAAGAAAGTGTACCCTAGGTCAGAGATATGGTCTCAGAGGAAGGCAAAATGGCTCTGGGATGGACAGACTGAGACAATGCGAGAAAAAAGCCTGACTGGACAATCAGAATGACTTGAGCACTCTAGAAACACATGTCAGATGAAAGTCTCATGGAAAAGACATCACATCCATCACAAATGCTAGAGGATATGGCTTCATGGTGTGGAAAAGAGGAACCTTCCAGTTCTCACAGGACACCATGAGATCCACTGATGGAAGATCCCAGTGGTGGACAATCTAGTCAGACAGATATTGGTTGAGATCCCAAATACTGGGATCTAGATCCTGAACTTAAAAAGTGAACAACTATGTTTTCCATACATGGAATGTGAACTGCAAGATGCCTGGCACATGATCTTCAGTCCAGTATGTGACTGCTGTTGCACTGTCCAGTTGGACCCTCCCCGATGTTCCCATAAGACTCTCCTCCATGGTCCAGGGACCCTGCACCATTAAGGGGACCCAGAGATGCTCCCCGGCCTACTAGGCTGGCATCCATGATAACCACCAACAACACTTGCATGACAAATGGATGTCCTAGTGTTAGATGAGGATGGTGGAGCCACCAGCGAAAATCCTTCTTCATCCATTGAGACAGATGAGAGCATTTTCCTGGCCATCTCCTGAGAATGTCCAATTGTAGTTTTCATGTGAAATTGAGGATAGGGAACAGCTTCTAAAGTGGAGACCAGGCAACCTAGTACTGTCATATTCCCTTACCATCTCTGACAGCTAAGACATCACTTGAGTTATGTGTAGAGAAAGGGCTTGGATCTTGTCCTCTATTAGAAAGACTCTCACTTGGAGGGTATTGAACCTCCTGCGTAAGAAGTACAGAACCTGAGAAGGCACCAGAGAGAATTTCTTGAGACTAAGAACACAACCATGTTTCTCCAGTATGTCGACACAATACTGAATCAGAGGACAAAGAACAGCTTTGAAGGAGCCCTGAGTAAAAGGATGTCTAAATAAGGAGTAAAGGATATTCAATGAGCCTGATGTGAGGTACCAATGACGATCCTAGGACTAGAACATTGACTGAGGGGAAGAGCAGTGAAATGGTAGTGACTACTCTCAAAGGCAAAACCTAGGAAGCACTGATGGTCAGGATGAATTCTGGAGATCCAGAAAGGCAAGAAATACTGATGGACATATGGCAGCAATGGCATATCAACAGCAAGCCCATCTTGAAGTACAGGGATAGCACAGAATGGTTGAGGCACCAAGTTCAGAATAGGATGTCAGCTTCTGTCCTTCTCGGGAACTACAAAAATATTGGGAGTAAAATTGGGGAAGCATTCCTGGTCTGGAACCGGAACAAACGCCTGCGTCTATGAACAGACACCCCCTCCAACCATATGCGAAGGAACTCTGGATGAAAGGAAACAGTGGTGAGGTAACGACTTGAGATCTATAAGGATATCCTTCCAAAACAACCTGCAAAACCTACTGGTTCATCACTGAAGACCAGACACATTTTGAAAAAGAAAAATGGAGGAAGCCTCTTAAGGGCATTGTCATATCAGCACCCCACTAGTCATGTGGAGGTTTCCCCTTCAGCCTTAGGCTTCTGAGCAGTCATCTTGTTCAGTCAAGCCTCTTTGGGCTTTGGGGTGAGGTGAAAGGCCTGAGGGAGTTGAATCCTAGACACCCCAGACTGCTAGGGGTAACAAAAACCACCTCGACTTAGAGGGGAAAAAAGACATGACTATGTGAAATCTGAGACAAGAGCATGATTTTGCCTACACTAGCTTCACTAACTAAGGGAAAATACATCAAAGACTTTCTGAAATATTGGTCAGCCGTTCAAATTTGAGCCAAAAGTGCAAAGCAGGCTACAGAGGGGGCTGAGGCTTTACCAGAATACCTAGCAACATCAAAGGCTGCCTCAGATATGCAATGGTCTTCATAATATTGGCTACCATAACCAATAGTTCCTCTTTGGCAACATCCTCAGAGACAGCATCTTATAGTTGTTCACTCCAGATAGCCATAGCTCTAGTTACCCAAGCCTTAGCAAAAATGGGTCGCAGAGCAGCCCCAGTGGCCACAAAACTAACCTTCAATAAGGAAGCTAGGCATTTATTAGCCTGATCCTCATGGGCTGTGGCATCTGTCAAAGGCAGGGTGCTGTTTTTAACGAGACGAAAATTTGGTGGATCAACCACAGGTGAAGAAGCCTGCTGCGACAAAGCCTCAGCCGAAAAAGGACAGAGGTTAGAAATGCGTTTGTTATGGAAGAGTCTTATCAAGCGCCTTCCACTCTTCCAGAGTAGCCTGGCCCACAGAATGATAGGAGGAGACATAGGGAACTCATTTTTCTCTATTTGAAGATGTTCTGTTAGGAAGACCCTGCATCAGAGGCCTCATAAACCTGTAGAATATCTCATAGCATTCTGTAGCATCCATGTGTATGAAATGCAGTAATTGGAGGCACTAGAGAGGCAGGCTGCAAAACTCTCTATGCAAGCCCAGCATCCTATGCCTAAAACACTAACAGAGCATATGCATTCCTCTTTATTGAAGGCACAGATAAGCAGAGCACCAAGATGCACATGACTTTGCCTACGTAAAAGTTTAAACAGGAGGTTAGATATGAATAAGCAGATTTTTAAATATGGCAAGAGAGAGCTCCAGCTCACATGATGGATTCCTCCGTCATCGGAGGAGGTGATAACAGGGAACAACTGGGGAGGGGAAGATACCAAGATTGACAGGTTGTAGTACAGAGCTGTAGCACAGCCTGTCCTGGACTGATGTCACAGACTTAATTTCAGAAGCATATATGTCTATCAATAAAGCATGAAAATAAGTAAAAATGGATTGAAGATTTCTTGAGGTGGGGCATTCGGATAAGAAGGACTTTAATGAAGGTGAGAGGTCCCCTTTAATAGGTGAGAGTCACTGAATGTTAGGTAGGGACCACAGAGCAAGAGGGACATACAGTATCAGAAAATTCACTAGGAAGCCCAATCTGACATGAGACGCAATAGCTTAAAGGTGCCCCTAAAGCCTTGGACTTGTCTATGTCTCCCATAGGTTCTAACATACTCAGGGAAAATGCCCCAAATTATAAAGTAAATGTAGTAGAAAAGTAGAATAACATTACTTATACATTTTTAAAAGTACTTATCTGACTGCACGGTGATAATGGGGCAAGCAAGAGGGAGAGACCAGCATGTAGAATCCAAAATGGAAGAGGGTTAAGTAAAAAGATTCCCTTTTCTCTTGGCAAAAAGCCAGGGGAAAAATTGGGCTGCTGGAAACTGTAATTTATCAGATTTAAAAAATGTAGCTGTCTAGCCATCACTAAACAGCTCCCACTCATATGTTTATGAAGGGTGTGTCCCACAAGGCTCCAGTAATAAGTGTGTAACGTTAGAATCACCTTCTGCCCACAAAACATATACAGAGGCAAGAAAAGTTCCAGAACAGCATTCTATAGTTTATCCAACAAGACAGCCACACGTTCCCATTCTTGAAGACACCATGGCCTAAAAACTGAAAAGTACTGAAAAACTAATAAAAGTTGGAAGAAGCTGCTATAGTAAATAACAAAGCACTACTGATTGTAAAAGACTTTCCAGATGAAAAGCCCCATAGAATGAAGAACCAAGCAAGGAATGCCCAGAGACGGGCAGTGCAGAGGTTAAAATTCCACTGGTGCAAAGAATATGAACAGAGAAGTTTTAAATCTTTCATGTGCGGTTCAAGCAAACCCATGAGTACATTGCAAGTCTGGGTTTCAATCCACTGAGAAATGTGGCTGCAAGAGAGAAAAGTAAGGACATACTCACAGGAACTGTGCCCTCAGGGGAGAATCCTGTCTCAGGGTGCTAACCAAACAGGGACAGTTCAGAGAAGCTATGAGGAAATATGCTAATAAAGCAAGCCATTTTCCTCAGACTAAGGTCAATCCTTACAAAGGAGCCAGGAAGAGGAGCCCACCTCATGAAAGATTATGCAGCCCCATAACCTAAATAGTAAAATAAAAATGGAAGACTAAGAGAGAAGCTTTGACATTGCATCCCCTTGTAAGGTCACTTTTAAAACTGAACATGTCCAGCCAGGGGTAAAGTGGTGCAGGCTGAGAGTCTTCAGCTCAGAGACCTTTTTTATTTAAGTGCCCTGCCCTCCAGGAGGAGGGAGCTATACCCAATGGTTCATGTGTTCAACAGAAGTTTATTAAATGGACCAGGGAGTCTGCCACCAGAGAACTTTTTATGCAATTTCCTTGCCTCCTAGAGGCAAATACTTTATCCCATGGTTACGTTTTTTTTCACAATGGCTGAAAGAGAAATCAGAGAAACAAGCAATATATGGCAAAAGCAGATGCGATGCAAGTATAGAAGGGAATAAATATATAAGGAGTTGCTATGAATCAGCTACGAAAGGGCTCACTAGAAAAACTTACTTACTATAACATTGTTATGGTCACCCACCTGTCAAGCCACTTCCGAACCTGTGCCAACACAAGGGCTCGATGGTGAACAGTTTCTAAATTTCCTCGTGGCATCTGCAGAAACAAAGTGCTTGAGTGACCCAACTGGCAGAACACTAGAAACAATTTATTTATCTGTCCTGCAACAGGACCGTCATCAAAGCATATTTTTAGGCAACTGTCAAGTAACTTACGCCACAAGGGCAAAATGCTGTTCTGTTCACAAGATAAAATAATATGTATTAAAGGGACAGAAACATTTAATTTCTAGTAAAATTCATATTTTAAGGTTTATCTTTCTGAGCAGAACAAAGGTAATCTCACTGCCGGGACGTGTTTTATTCAAAATTTATAGTATCTCAGACTTGAATTTTTTAGGTTCCGGATCTCAATGGCCTGAAATGTTACAGTGGTGCTGTAGCTACACCATCCTATGGAGGTTTATGGACAATCGACCAGAACTTTCCATAGGATGATGTAGCAACAGCACCACTGTAAAATTTCAGGCCATTAAGATATTGCACCTAAAAAGTTCAAGTTTCAGCTGCTATAACTTTTGAATAAAACAACTCCTAGCAATGGGAGCACCCTTGTGGTGCTCAGGAGTATGAATCTTACAACATAAAATGTTGCTAAATATTAAGTGTTACTATACCTTAAAGAGGACCTACAACAAGCAGGTATTATTTAGTTCTAGTTATATATTTTTGCACAGTACTTTAGGCCAGAATTTAGTATACGAAGAGCTCAGTGATTTGTAGAAATCTACTATTAGGATCCTTTGGGGGGGGGGGGGGGGGGGCTCACTAATTATTTAATCATGTCTGGCTGCCTTACAGATTAGGTTCCCTATCCTCACAAGCTCTCCGTTCCCTACAAGTGGCTCAGTTTTCACTGCTGAGCCACATGCCTCTACTAAAGCAGGGTGCTCTGTTCCCAGGTGCTCCTATTTTAATGTAGCACTACTGTTCTACAAAGCATCCTGATCAAATACAGATACTCAGTAACATTCGATCAAAATGTCTGCATTAGAGATCTGTTCTACTAATCCTCCATTCATGTAGAAACACAAATGAATAGAACACCTTGCTGTAACATATATGTGGCTTAGCACTGACAGCTGAACTATATACAGGGAAAGAAACATTGATGAAAGCAAAAACCCTTACTGGAATGGTTAGCGTGTTCTCAAGGAACCCAGTGAGTATAAGTAAATAGAGAGCTGAGAACTCTGCACACTGGCCCTAAAAGTGCCATAAAATGTGCCTCCCTCCTTCTAGTTCTTTCTATAGCAGGGCTAATGCTACTCCCTGCTTTTCTGCTCTGATAAGGTAAAACAGAGCTTCTCCCTGTAGAGACATCTAGAAGGAGAGTTACTGAAGGGGAGAATACATTTGTTAAAAAAACGTAAAAATATACATTTTCAGAAAATGTAACATCAAAATGAAACATTACTAAGTCTTTAACCCTTTGAGTGCCAGAGGGGAACGGTGCTTTGCAATGCGTTCCGTACCCCTCTGGCACTCAAAGGGTTAAGAACCATTTCTCCCTATAGGTATTGTTGGATGGATACGTTATGGATATTTCTGATCAGCTCTATTATTATAGTCTTAAAGAAACAGTAAACTTTCTTTTTTTTCCATTTAAGTAAAAATGTGATTTTCCTGCTCAGTAAAACAGACATTCCCAGTACTGGGTAATGCCCATTCAAAATGTGTTACAGTCCAGATTAAAGTGCAATATTTTTTTTTTTTTTTTTTTTTTTTTTTTTTTAACCAGGTGGTATTGTTACTAGCACTTACCACAGACAGTCAGAGTGAGAGTTGATATCTCTGATAAAATGCATTATAAGAGGATTTTAGTCTTACCTGTTAAATCCTTTTCTCTTAGTCAATATAGCTTACAGGTACCATGAGGAGGCGAAAGCTATTACCTGTAGGATGGAACAATTCTTCAAGAAGTGCAGGGTGGAGCCTCCCCCTCCTCCATACAGATTACCTAGTCACTCCTCTCCCAGTTCGATTTGAGACAATACTAAGCTAGATAGCGAGATGAAGAGGAGGAAAACTCTTGTGAGCATGGACCCAATCGGACTCCCACGTCCAGCCACAGGAAACCAAGCATGGTCCCTTTACTGGGTGGGAGACCTATAAGCTATATGAACTAAGAGAAAAGGATTTAACATATAAGACTAAAATCCTCTTTTCTCTGTCATCCAATATAGCTTACAGGTACCATGGGGATGTACCAACATTGAGTTTCCATGGGTGGGAAGAGAAGGAAAAGGACAAGCACTGGTCCCCATGTTACCAGGGTTCCCATGGACTAGGGACTCTCCAAAAAAGGAAATAAAGAAGACAGAACAAAAGAAGAAAAGTATTGATTGTGAAGTCAATACCCTGAAAGAACTAGTTCAGTGCTGTAACTACAATATCTTGCAAAAGAACACCCTAAACCGTTTTGTATCATCTTTATTAAACAATAAATGAAATATTTAAAACAATGTGGACTATGGATAGTTTATAAACAATAGTCCTAAAACCGTCACTAATAATAAAGTGACACTGTAGGCCATCAGCTATCGTCTTACCTTATTAGTAGGACAATTACTTAGTAGCAATACAATGCCCCTACTACAAAGTGGATCATATTCAAAGCGTTAGCTAGCATATATCGTTAAGACGTTCCTATATGCTAGAATATACCTATGATCTATATCCTCAAATCCCGCCTCTATATAGGCTACCGGACCACACTATATGTCTGATAGCAATAGCTAGATATTTGATGAAGCGGCTCTAATTCAAAAGAGTCAAAAATATACAATAGTCCTATTTTATCACGGAGCCTGAAAACACTAATGCTTCATATATTGTGAAAGCTCAATTCCTGGATCGCGCCTAATTGATGTCTAGGCAACTGTAACTAAATATCCCAACTAACAATAAGCTACCTAACGGCTCTATTCGGAAGGATTGGGAATCAATAGTCCCACATCGTGCCGGAGCCGAGAAAGTCAGTACTATCTAGCTATTACTAAAAAGTCTGGACATACTTGCTGTATAACTACCTAATGGCTCTATTCGGGAGGATTGGGAATCAATGGTCCCACATCGTGCCGGAGCCAAACATATAATTGCTATCTGTCTATTACTAAAGTAAAGACTTGCTGATTATCAACCTAGATAACTCAATCGCCCAACGCGTTTCATCGGACAAGCCGATTTCTTCAGGGGCACATTATGGGGGTGTCTCGTATCTGGCAGCTTCTTAAATAAACAAATATCTCAAATGATTGGTTGGTTTGAAACGTATTGCAATCGCTGCAGATTGGATGAAATCATCCTGTTACGTTTACTTATGACCGCCTCTTAAAGGCAGTTTGACATACTAGTTTAAATACTTTTTTTAAACTCCTAAAATGCCTCTTCGTCTGAAAGGCATTCGTGAAGAATGATCAATAATACTCATCCATATCAAATAATGATTTTAATACCTAGGCAGACATTATTAAACCATGTTATAAAAAACTTCTATATCGTTCATTCAATGAATGGTTTATACGTAAAGCCCTCATTTAACCCTTGAGGGCCCATGGCATCTAACCTGAATATCCATTCAGCTTCCTTTTTAAGCAGGAGTTTGTCAAAATCTCCTTTCCTATTGGATGGATAAATTTTTTGTATGCCACAAAATTTTAGACAGGTGTTATCTGAATTATGATATGTTTCCACATGTTTTGCAATTGGAGTGTCTCGCTTATTGCGTACATCTCCAAGATGTTCAAGAATACGAATCTTGAATTGTCGCTTAGTTTTACCTACATAAAATTTGTTACAACTGCATTTCATTAAATAGATGATACCGATGGTATTACAGTTGATGAATTGGTTAATTCTGTATTTTGATCGATCATCTATTTCAAAGGTAGTGGTTTTGTTAATAAAAGGACAGGCAGTACAATGATTACATGGAAAACTGCCCTTTATTGAAGTCCTCAACCACGTACCAGAGGAAGAGTTTTGAAAATGGCTGTGTACCAGATAATCTGCTAAGTTTTTGTTACGCCTATAGGTAACTGAAGGATAATCATTTAATACTTCAGCTAAATCTGGATCAAGTTGCAGACAATGCCAATGTCGTTTAAGAATATTGGTTATTAACTGATGTTGTTTATTATAGGTTCCAATAAACCGAACCAGTTTTGTATCTTTTTTTGTATCTTTTTTTGTATTGGAAGCTTTTGATGCCAAAAGCAAATTTCTGTCACTCTTTAAAGCCTTCTGATATGCTTGTTTCAAACTCTTCCTACTATACCCACGCTGGATGAATCTATTTTGAAGTTCTTTAGCCTGTACCTTAAATTCATCTATTGTTGAACAAAGTCTCCGAATGCGCATATATTGACCCGTTGGAATACCACGAATTAGTGGTCCTGGATGAGCACTTTGAGCTGACAATAGGCTATTTGTTGCTGTATCCTTTCTATATACTGTAGTAATCAATTCATTGATACTATTCCGCATAATTTTGATATCCAAAAAGGATATCTGATCCTGTTGAATCTCTGAAGTGACCCTTAAATTATGTTCATTCTGATTCAGTTTAACAAATAGCTCAAATTCTATTTTTGTGCCTGACCAAGTCAATAAAACGTCATCAATAAAACGTACCCATAATCCAATTTTACTGGTATATTGAGACATTTCCTCAATAAATACTCGATTGTTTTCCCACCAGCCTAAATAGAGGTTAGCGTATGACGGAGCACAAGGACTCCCCATCGCTGTCCCTCTAAGCTGGTGATAAAACTGACCATCGAAGGTGAAATAATTGTGCGTCAATACATATCTTAAAAGAGCCAATACCAATCTATTATGATTGCTGTATTGTTTGCCTCTAGTATTGAGAAATGAAGAGACTGCAGAAATGCCCATTTCATGTGGAATACTAGTATAGAGGGACTCTATATCCAAAGATGCCAGAAAATCACTTGATGGAATAGTAACTCCTTCTAATTTTAGAATTGCATCTTGGGAGTCCCTGATATAAGACGGTAATGCTGTAACAAATTTGCACAATATCTTATCCACATAAACACTAGCATGTTCAGATAAAGAGCTGTTGCCCGATACTATGGGGCGCCCTGGAGGTGCTTTTGAACATTTATGTATTTTTGGAATACTATAAAACGTGGCTATAGTGGGATACTTTGGTAATAAATAATCTCTTTCTTTTGATGTTATCACACCCATCTCCAACCCACATTTCAAAATCATATCTAATTCACTTTTAAAGTCCTCTGTTGGGTCCAATTTTAATCTTTTGTAACAATTTTTGTCACTTAACAATTTTTTGCATTCTCGAACGTAGTCTTGTTTGTCCAAGACTACTATGTTACCGCCTTTATCAGCAGGCTTGATGACAATGGAATCTTCTTTTTTCAACTCTTGTAACATACTGAATTCCTGTTGAGTCAAATTTGAATTGCTTGATTTTTTAGCCCTTGATAATTGCAATGACCTAGATAGCTTTTTTAGATCTCTTGTAACACCATCCAAAAATACCTGAACGTGCGGGGAGATATTATGAGGGGGAACAAACTGACTATTACACTTCAAATCTGTAAAAGGACCTTTATATTGAGAAATAGATGTTTCATTCTCACTTAATAATGAGTCAAGATCTTTTGCTGTTTGTAAGTCTTGATTGGTAAATGTTCTATTTTCCTCTTGATTTTTAAAATATTTGTGTAACAAGAGCTTACGACCAAACAGATTAAGGTCTTTGACCCATTCAAACAAATTAAAATCAGAAGATGGACAGAAACTTAAGCCCTTACTTAGTACTTGAATATGTTTGTCATTCAGATGAAATTTAGACAAATTGAATACTTGCATCGAGTCATTTTTTGGTATAGTAATATTTGCTGTACTATGTCCTGTATGATGAAATCGGGCTAACGTTGAGGTCTCTGCCATCTTCCCCTGTAACCCCAAACTTGTCTGTCGCGAAGTTGGGGAAAATTCTGTCTGTTGTCTCTGAAATTTATATTTCCCCCTTCCCCCAAAAAACGCTCTTGTGAAAAGGTATTTCTATAACCTCGAAAACCTCTATTTCTATTATTACCTCTTCTATAGGTCGTAGAAATAGAATCTTGTGTATGAGATTCATCTGTAGACAATTCAGACTCTGAATCACTAGTAACCTCTGTTGGTTTATTCAAGATTTTATAATTATGATGGTAAGCAGTATTATTACCAAACTCCTGAGAATCTCTCTGAAATTTTTTATATTTGCGATTTTTTAACTCATTCGCTAATTTATCTATTTTCTGTTTGAGATCTATTTCTAAGTTGGTGAAATCTATGTGATCCTTAAATTCTTGTATATTTTTTAATTGTTTTTCCACCTCCATATTAATCTCACTTAATTGTTTCTTTTCTGTTTGGACAATCAAGTGGATTAATTCCAATGAACTTTGTGTTAGTATATTGTTCCATTGTTGTAAAAATTCTGCAGTAATTAGGTGTTTGGCTGGGCTTAAAGAACTACGCAACCCCCTCGGGATAATATTGTTTTTTTCATAGTTCTCCAACCCGGTTATCTCCCACCATTTTCTAGTTTGTCGCTGTAATACCTTGGTTAGATCTTTAAATAAGGAATTTAAATCATTATTATGTGTACTTGATGTATTAGTTGTAGTTCCTCCAAATAATTGATTGGCTTCTGTCTGCCACTTGGTAAAATCTAAACTATTAGAAAGAAAACCTGCCATTGTATAAGAGTCTCTAAACAATGACAATGGGAAATGAAATCCCTTAATATATATACCAATATGTGAAAAAAGACCCTTTAAAGCGCACTGCAAGTTCAAATGACTTAGGACTCTCCAAAAAAGGAAATAAAGAAGACAGAACAAAAGAAGAAAAGTATTGATTGTGAAGTCAATACCCTGAAAGAACTAGTTCAGTGCTGTAACTACAATATCTTGCAAAAGAACACCCTAAACCGTTTTGTATCATCTTTATTAAACAATAAATGAAATATTTAAAACAATGTGGACTATGGATAGTTTATAAACAATAGGGTTCAATGAGGGCTTTACGTATAAACCATTCATTGAATGAACGATATAGAAGTTTTTTATAACATGGTTTAATAATGTCTGCCTAGGTATTAAAATCATTATTTGATATGGATGAGTATTATTGATCATTCTTCACGAATGCCTTTCAGACGAAGAGGCATTTTAGGAGTTTAAAAAAAGTATTTAAACTAGTATGTCAAACTGCCTTTAAGAGGCGGTCATAAGTAAACGTAACAGGATGATTTCATCCAATCTGCAGCGATTGCAATATGTTTCAAACCAACCAATCATTTGAGATATTTGTTTATTTAAGAAGCTGCCAGATACTAGACACCCCCATAATGTGCCCCTGAAGAAATCGGCTTGTCCGATGAAACGCGTTGGGCGATTGAGTTATCTAGGTTGATAATCAGCAAGTCTTTACTTTAGTAATAGACAGATAGCAATTATATGTTTGGCTCCGGCACGATGTGGGACCATTGATTCCCAATCCTCCCGAATAGAGCCATTAGGTAGTTATACAGCAAGTATGTCCAGACTTTTTAGTAATAGCTAGATAGTACTGACTTTCTCGGCTCCGGCACGATGTGGGACTATTGATTCCCAATCCTTCCGAATAGAGCTGTTAGGTAGCTTATTGTTAGTTGGGATATTTAGTTACAGTTGCCTAGACATCAATTAGGCGCGATCCAGGAATTGAGCTTTCACAATATATGAAGCATTAGTGTTTTCAGGCTCCGTGATAAAATAGGACTATTGTATATTTTTGACTCTTTTGAATTAGAGCCGCTTCATCAAATATCTAGCTATTGCTATCAGACATATAGTGTGGTCCGGTAGCCTATATAGAGGCGGGATTTGAGGATATAGATCATAGGTATATTCTAGCATATAGGAACGTCTTAACGATATATGCTAGCTAACGCTTTGAATATGATCCACTTTGTAGTAGGGGCATTGTATTGCTACTAAGTAATTGTCCTACTAATAAGGTAAGACGATAGCTGATGGCCTACAGTGTCACTTTATTATTAGTGACGGTTTTAGGACTATTGTTTATAAACTATCCATAGTCCACATTGTTTTAAATATTTCATTTATTGTTTAATAAAGATGATACAAAACGGTTTAGGGTGTTCTTTTGCAAGATATTGTAGTTACAGCACTGAACTAGTTCTTTCAGGGTATTGACTTCACAATCAATACTTTTCTTCTTTTGTTCTGTCTTCTTTATTTCCTTTTTTGGAGAGTCCTAAGTCATTTGAACTTGCAGTGCGCTTTAAAGGGTCTTTTTTCACATATTGGTATATATTCCCATGGACTATTCAGGACACGGAACAGCCCAAACTAACAAAGTGTCAACAGACACTGAATAACAATACACAGCACATAAGAACAAGAGCCAACAGGGCTCAAACAGTTAAAGAGCTATGAGACAGGAAGGTAAAGTCCTAGACAGGCAAAACTGCCTTCAGGACTTTCCTGCAAAGCAGGCTTCAGCTGAAGCCAGAACATCCACATGGTAGTGTTTGGCAAAGGTGTGCACAGAAGATCAAGTGGCTAGCTTGCACAGCTGATCAGAGGGCCTGATTCTTGTAGGCCCAAGAGGCCCCAACAGACCTTGTGGAGTGCGCTGTAATGCGGAAGGGAACAGGTTTCCCTCTGAGCTCATAAGCCTTGCGAATGGTAGACTTAATCCAGGATGCAATAGTCAGCCAAATTCACCCTGAGACCCTCAGAGATGACGAACAAAACATCCGCCTTGCACACAGAACTTGAGGCAACGCACTACATCAAAGTGGAGATCCTTCTCCTTGTCAGATTTAGGGTCAGGACAAAAGAAAGGTACAACAATCTCTTGACTGATGTGGAATTCAGAGACAACTTTAGGAAGAAATTCCTGGGAGGTATGGAGAATTGCCTTATCCTTGTGAAACACCAGAAAAGGCAGTTTGCAGGATAAAGCATGCAACTCAGCAACTCTGCGTACAGACACCACAGCCAAAAGAAAAGCCATCTTCCACGTCAGAAAACAGAGGAATGGTAACCAAGGACTCAAAAGGAGGCAGCTGCAAGACTCCCAAGAGAAGATTAAGGTCCCACTGAGGAGTGCAAGTCTTGAAAGCAGGGAAAGCATGAGCGACACCCTGAAATAAGACCTTGACATCTGGCAACATGGCAATGCTCCTTTGGTAAAAGTCCGAGAGAGCTGAGGTCTGAACCTTCAAGGAACTAAGGCTAAGGCCCTTGTTCACACCATCCTGCAAATAAGGATAGGATGGACAGAAGATCAAACTCCTGTGAGGACAGATCCCTGTCCACACACCAAGAATGAAAAGTAGACCAAACCCTGTGGTAGGCCTTAGAACAAACCGGCTTCCTAGCATGAATCATGGTGGAAACCACCTCAGGACAAAAGCCCTTCCTCCTTTCTGATAGAAGCTTCAACAACCATCCTGGAGGAGGATATCCGGTCTGTGCGGCAGAGGAAACAGATCCTGAGCAGCCAGTGCCAGTATTCTGGAAACCAAGGCTGTCTGGTCCAATACGGTGCAATCAGAATTACCAACTCACCGTCCACCCAAATCTTCCGCAGAACGCTGGGGAGGAGAGGATGTGGAGGAAAAATGTAGGCCAGATGAAATTGCCATGGAATTGACAGAGCATCCACCACAAAAGCCAAAGGATCCCTCCAACGTAAGCAAAAGAACTGAACCTTCCAGTTGTCCCTGGTGGCCATAAGGTCTATCAAGGGAAGACCCCACATCTGCACCAATAGGTTGAAAAACTCTGGATGGAGTGCCCACTCCCCGGGGACCACTGTTTGGTGACTGAGAAAATCTGGAATGTGCATGGTGGAGATGACAGGAACAAGATAAAATAGCCTTTATCTCCAACCAAGCAGCAGCAGTGCATCTGGCAGCCACAGAGAAGGCGGAGGTCTTAGCCTCAAGCCTAATGGCATCAAACAAGGCATCAGTAATATAATGCTGAGCCTCAGAAATATTAGTCAAGATGGGCAAAAGGTCCTAATTAGGGGCACCTTTGCGGACAGCATCAGTCAGCTGTTCAGTCCAAACAGCAATGGTCCTATAAGCCCATGCAGACGCCAAGGTGGGTTCAGGGTCAGCATCAAAGGGGTCGCCATGAAACTGGAAAGAGGTCCCTTCTGAACACACACCATCTTCAGACTCCTAAAGTGATTGCTCCTAAGAGGAATCAGATAAATCAGGATTGTCAGGGGCCTTAGGTGCCACAAACCTGAAAGAAGTGGGGGGGGTTCCAGGATTGGAGAACCCCCTGAAGATAAAGCGGAAACTGTGCCATAGAGGACTTTTAGTCCTTGACCCAATGTGGCTTTTGGTCATGGCTGAAGGGCCCTGGTGGAGAAGCAGGGGCTACAGCAAATGAGGGTCATAACTGATCTGAGTATTCTCTGGGAAGCCCCGTGTGGCACAAGGAACAATGAGCAAGGGGGGTTAATGATCCCCCTGAATCATTAGCCTTAGGTCTAGCCTGATGTCCCTTATGATCCAACATCCTAACAGGAGAAAATAGTGTCTGCATTAGAGGAGATAACAAATAGTGTCACCCAGATTAAAAAGTTCACCCCAGAAAGCCTAAAAGGAACTTATCTGGCAAGCAAAGAGTCAACCTGTGGAGGAGAGTAAAGGAATCCAACAAGCAATACCTTTGAAACCTGTACAAAGAAGGAAGGAATATTGTGACCGAATCAGAGCCAATTAGAAAACAGATTGTGAAAACGGGCATCTATGGGAAATGTAGTATCAAAGGCAGAACTCTGACACCCCAGGGATCCCCAAGACACCGAGGATGGTAACCAGAGTGTAGAGCAAGGGTAGACCAGAAGAATGAGCAGTCTCTCAACTCGGTACATGGAGCGGTTGCAGAGATATGTCTCCAAGCAGCCTGTCCCACAGAGATCAATGGAGCATTGCGATAAGGTGCGGAATTCAAACAAAGAGTGAAAAATAAAAAAATTCCTGAGATGTGCCAAAACACATACAGAACACCCAATAAAGCTAAACAAACACATTTATCCAAAGGAAAAATTTGATAAAAAATCCCCAACTCAGAATAATATGGCAAGGAAGGGGTTAATATTATCACACAGCTCAAAACGCTCCAAAGACCCCAGGAACAGAATAATGAAATATCCAACATGAGCGCAGTAGTTATGAGTAACTGCAGAAGGACCCCCTTTGCGGAGGGAATCAGTGGCACATGTGGACCAATGCACTTCAAAGGGTTGCTCACCTTTTTGCAGATCTTTTCTTCAGATTACCATTATAATGGAAGAAGCCCCAGAGAGACTCCTTCTGGGGAGAGGGAGAGAGGGAGAGAGGGAGAGAGGGAGAGAGGAGAGAGAGAGAGAGAGAGAGAGAGAGAGAGAGAGAGAGAGAGAGAGAGAGAGAGAGAGAGAGAGAGAGAGAGAGAGAGAGAGAGAGCTAGCTAGCTCTGTGGGGGCCATACCAACACTTCTAGGACTCCTTGTTCTTCTAAACATTGAAGATGGTTCTTAATGACTTTGGCTGTATGTTTGGGGTCGTTGTCATGCTGCAGAATAAATTTGAGGCCAATCAGATGCATCCCTGATAGTACTGCATGATGAATAAGTATCTGTCTGTACTTACCAGAATTGAGGAGACCAAGAATTCTGACCAGATCCCCAACTCCATTTGCAGAAATGCAGCCCAAACTTGCAAGGAATCTCCACCATGCTTTACTGTTGCCTGAAGACACTCATTCTTGTACCACTCTCCAGCCCTTTGGTGAACAAACTGCCTTCTGCCACAGCCAAATATTTAAAATGTTTGCTCATCAGTCGAGGGCACCTGCTGCCATTTTTCTGCACACCAGTTCCTGCGTTTTCATGCATAGTTGAGTCGCTTGGCCTTGTTCCACGTCGGAGGTATGACTTTTTGGCCGCAAGTCTTCCATGGACTTTTCTGACCAGACTTCCCCAGACAGTAGATGGGTGTAGCAGGATCCCACTATTTTCTGACAATTTTGAGCTGATGGCACTGCTGGACATCTTCAGATTATGAAGGGAAGTAAGCATGATGTGTCCTTCATCTGCTGCACTAACTTTCCTTGGCCAACCACTGTGTCTACGGTCTTCAATGTCGCTGGTTTCTTTGTGCTTCTTCAAAAGAGCTTGGACAGCACATCTGGAAACCCCTGTCGGCCTTGCTGATGCAGTATAACTACCTTGTGTTGCTGTGCTCAGTTTTCCCATGGTGTATGACTTTTGACATTGAACTGTCTTCAGCAACCTCCGCTTGGTAGCAGAGTTTGGCTGCTACTCACCCAGTTTTATTCCTCCTACACATCTGTTTCAGTTAATGATTATGTTTCAACCCACATATTAAATTGATGATCATTAGCACCTGACTATATGCCTACAAAATCCCTGACTGTGTAAGTGTACCTAGAGGAATTGATGTGGTTTTGAAAGCAAAGGGTGGTCACACCAAATATTGATTTGATTTAGATTTTTCTTCTGTTGACTCACTATCATTTTGTTAATTGATAAAAATAAACTATTAACATGTCTATTTTTTGAAAGCATTCTTACTTTACAGCATTTTTCACACCTGCCTAAGACTTATACACAGTACTCTATATAAATAATGTGAATTGTAACAAATGGGAATGTTCTTGTTTTGCACATAACAGTGAGAAAAACCATATATGCCTAGTGTTCTTTTTTTCTCCAAACCAGCTCACTGGAAGAGCTGTCCGGTGTAGAAATGCCCATGTGTAAGAGGATGGACACTGCTAATTCTGTTACTGAATTTAGTGTAAAGGAAAAAATTACCTGCAATATAAGTTTTGCATCCAGAGGAACCACCGTAACAATCCTTGATCCCCTCTCTACTTTGCGAACAGTCTCATCATTTACACTTGCCGTGCTACTCAACAGTGTTCCCAGTGCTATGTAAAGGCAAAAAAATTAAACTAATAATTAAACCCACAGAAACAACAAAACAACAGTAAAGTTAATTCTCTGAAAACCAATAAATATATTACATATATGCAGTGTATGAGAGACAGATGCACCAAAAACTAGCACAGGATAAATTCTTTCAAAGATGACCTTAACGGCCATTGAAGTTGCTCATTTTAAATGACGAGTATTCCTAAATCAATAAAATTAAGTAAGATGTTTTTGCAGTATAATCTGAATTAAATGCTGTTGAAGACCTTTGCATGCTAAGAAAGTAGTTTCAGTTTAAGAATTAGTATGTGTGTGCTAGTCATACTGGATCCAAAATGGTAGTGCAGTTTCACCCTGGATCAGCATCCAATCTGCGCTGAAACAAAATCATAATTCTATATATTGTACTTAAGAAATTACTTAATGAAAAAAAAAAAAAAAAAAAAAAAAAAAAAATGGAATATATATATATATATATATATATATATAAAGAATAAGCCTCATTGCATAATTTATGGTACCTCACACACAGAACATAATTTATGTCTCCTCAGAAAACAAACACACATTGAACAGAATGCCTCATTACATAATTTATCTCTCATTAGGAGACAACTCCCATTGGGTGATTCAATGAGGACATTACTGCTCCCATTGGGTGATTCAATGGGGGAGTGTTTATCATACAGGGAGTTGGCCCGCCCCCTCCAGCCATCCCACCACTATCCAACTGGCAAAAAAAAAATACAGCTGCCACTCGCTCCTGAAGTAGAGGATATCAATAACTTCTCCCAGTCCACTCACACTCTCACTCTGGATCATGACCCGACAAACACACTGTCACCTCCCACAGATAACTGTAACCCTCCATACACTCTGTTTCACCTCCCAGAGATAATTGTAACCCTCCATACAATCTGTTTCAGTACGAGGGTGTAATGTTTCCATAAAATACAAACTCAGGGATAAACTTAATAGCAACTCTTTTATTTAACCCTTTCAGCGCCAGAGGGGTACGCAACGCATTGCTTTGCAATGCGTTGCGTACCCCTCTGGCACTCAAAGGGTTAACTCTTCATCTCTTCAGTCACTTTACTAACGGTCTGTTTTCAACTGTCACTCCTCCACTTCTTGATTCCTGATTCCTGCCCTTTCTCCTTAAAGGGAGAGAGATGCTTTGCTGTATGTTACAGAGAGCAGGCCTCAAACACCACTTTCTATTTGATCCCTCAGCATATTGCTACGTTGCCTCAACTGAAGAGCCACTGTGTGTTATATTGCTATGTTGCCTCAGCTTAAGTAAGGAGTTACTGTTCCCATTGGGTGATTCAATGGAGGAGTGATTTAAATCATTCAGGCAGTTGGCCCGCCCACCACTATCCAAGTGACTGAAAAAACAAAATGGCTGCCACTTGCTCCTACACCACAGAGACACACACACACACACACACACAGTCCCCAGGTGTGCCTCCACCAACCTGAGGCACACAATGAGCTGATCCAACAAAGAGAGGACGGGATCGGCTCCAGTGTACCTTCATTTCTGGTATCTGCAACACAACAATGCTTTCGGCTCCTGGTGCACAATGTGCTTCTGCTGCAGGAAGCCCAGCTGCTTCATGCAGCTCGGAGGCAGGCAGGCCCAGTACCAAATCCTTCATGTTCCCTCTTCATGAAGCACAATACTCCACCCCGCAACAGCTCGGTCATGTGGCCCTTCAAGGAGCTCTCTACAAGCAGCAGCTGGATGTGGCTATTACCCGTGGCTGAGGGGATGGAGACAGACCATGCTGGGGCCACTCTGTAGTACACACTCTTACACACAAGCTTCTTCTCCGCCACTCTCTGTCCGCTGTCACACACCTGCATTGTGTAAGTACCCTGGCAAAAAAATATACATGCCGCACTATAGCTGCTCCAATAACACACACCATCCCTGCTCCAACCACACACACCATCCCTCCTCAGTTTCCACTCTCGGTGCCCGGGCTGCGTCCCTAGTAAAGCTCTTGGCCGAGGCCTGGGGCAGGAGGTGTCTTCCTGGCCAGGGAGCCGGGCCGGCGGTTATCTGGCAGCCTCTGAGTGTCCATGTACAGAGTCCACTTCAGGGACTGTGGACTCCATGACTCTTGCTACATACTGGGACAGCTGGTTAACCCTTTCAGTGCCAGAGGATTAAGCAACACAATGAACAATGCCTTGCCTACCCCTCTGGCACTTACAGGACCGTAATAATATCTGTGTGTGTGTGTGTGTGTGTGTGTGTGTGTGTGTGTGTATATATGATCAATGTCTGTATATGTCACTGTATCTGTGTGTGTCTATGTATGTGTGCAATATGATTCTTTCTGCTTCACACAGTACACACAAAACCATCATAAGTCAATACAGCTAAATGAAATGTACAATACAAACAAACACAAAAAATTCTTACAAAACACTTTCAACATGCCACCTACAACAAAAAATGCTACATAACACATACCCTACTACAATGACAGGCAATGCAGTCACATATTGCTAGTATATATATATATATATATATATATATATATATATATATATATATATATATATATATATAAATATTTATTTTGCTCTAGTTGACAATACCTGTTCTCTAATCTTAACCCTTTGAGTGCCAGAGGGGGTACGCAACACATTGCAAAGCAATGCATTGCATACTCCTCTGGCACTCAGAGAATTAACCTGTGTTTTTGCACAGCACTTTGAATAAAGAGGTCCCCAGAAAATTCTCTACAATGGCTTGGAAAAAATGTGTATATAGTTGTGGTCAAGGCCAAGAGAAAAATAGGAGAAAAAGTAGATGAGGTGTGACAGAACATCCATCAGTGCTCAGAATAGGAAAATTCCCCTGGTGGGAGGAAATCTCAGGAGGACCATGACATGTCTTTGGATTAAATCACAAAAGAAAACAATGCTTTCCACACTTTTTAAATGGGGTCTGGAATGTAATGGCTAAAACAAGATATTTAAAATGTCTTATATGGACAGAAATATTATATTATACTTCAATATAAGAAACACACACAGGTTCTCAGTGGGGAAGAGTCAAGAGGTAGAATGGGGCTGCAGTTTGGTTTGTCAGTGAGGAGAGAGAGGGGGAGAGAGAGAGACGAGAAAGTCTAGACCAGAAATAGGGCACCACTGGTCATAAGTCAAAGAAATAGGAAATCCAAGTGCAGGTACCAGCTTGGTTTGTTTTACAATGATGAGGATGGAGAGGGAAATGTTTGTGAGCTCTTTGGTCAGATTTTTTGAGAAAAGAGGACCTGGTGGGTGAAACAAAACTTGTTCGAGAAAGCCATAGAAGACAAGATGCCCTGAAACTAAAAGGACATTGTTGGTGTGAATTTGAAAGGGGCCTGAGGAAAGAAGATCTGAACAAAGGACCACCAATGGGAATATGTTTAGTGAAGGGCAGAATGGCAGATTTAGCTAAACTTTTAAGTAATTTGATGGGACAGGAGAACAAGACAGAAGGTTTTTGTGGGATGAAGAAGGGAGATTAAAGACAGGATCTGATGGTGTAGAGTATGTCCTTCATGAATTTTCCTGAAAATAGAAACCCATAAAATTTCCGCCTTGTAACAAACAAATCCCCTAGGGGAAAAGGAGGGGGGAAGGAGACTAAAAGGAAGAAGGGCAATAGCCCCAGAGGCCATGGGGGAGGAGGGAACGAAAAGGTATATAAGGCACCCAGCTTACTCACGCCCCATACATATAGAGTCCAAGGGGAACCCCCAGACCCCAGAAAAAGAGCCGGCAGCAAAGGAAATCCCCATGAGACTTGAGGATGCAGGGGAGACGACTCCGGGAGTCCCCCCAGGATCCAAGGGCATCACTTGCGCAGCACTGCCATGAAGGCCTCAAATGTAAGAGGCAAGCTCCATAATGGGCCGGAGGGGGCAGGATAGGAGACAAGGGGGACCAGAAGGTGGGGAAAGGGACATAATAAACTGCAGGTATAGTGTACAGATGGTGAGGAGTAACCCAGGAGGGGAGGGGGGCTAGGAGGAAAAGGGGTGCCCCAACAATGCAGTACCCAGGGAAAAAGGAGGCAACATAACAAGCTTTAAGGGCAAAATAATGACAGAAACAGTGAAAGGGTGTAAACAAGCCTGAAGGGACGGGAAGGCAGTCAACCGCAGGAGGCCTAGGAAAACCAGCAGGAATAGTTTGGAAGCAAGTCCACTCAATGTTCAACAACAGTAGGGTGAGCAAAACAGCACGGGTCACACAGTCTCACCACTGCACCCACACTTGTAAACTCCACATCCAAGGGGGACGAGAAAGGCCAGAGGAGAGCCAATGTAGAAAGGGCCTGCCAGTGTGAACATCTCAGGTTATTTTTGGGGATCAGGCAGGGTTCTCTCTTTCCGTAGCAGAGAAGGCCTCGTACGAGGCTTGTACCTCAGGCGTCATTTCCATCCCCAAGCGACGAAGAAAGGCTTTATACTCTGAGGGGTCCCAAAGAGTAGCATGAACCCCATTTCTTGAGACCACCAGCTGAAAAGGGAGACCCCACCGGTAAATAATATCATGACTCCGAAGGTAAGAAGTGAGGAGACGCAAGGTGCGCCGCTTCTGAAGCGTAGTAGGAGCCAAGAGATGTGGGGTGATGCCATCCATCGAAATAGCCCCCCCTTCCTGGCAAGCTTCATCACTGCTTCCATGGTGGAATAATACAAGAAGCAAACCACAATATCTCGCGGGGGGTCATTTGTAGAAGGCTTTGATCGTAAGGCTCTGTGCGCACGATCCAAGGCCAAAGATGAAACAGGGATTGTATTCTGTAGGTCTGTGAGAAATTTCCAATGTTGTCTCTTTTTTTGTGCTCCTATCTTTATAAATAAGCCAGGTAAAACGCTCTTGTGAGCTTCCCACACCATAGGTGCGGAGACTTGACCATTAGAATTGATTGAGAAAAATTCCTCTAAACTGCACCTTAGATCAGAAAGGGACTCTGCATACTGTAACAGAATTTCATTCAATTGCCACGAGCCAAAGGAGGCAGGAGAGTCTGGTAGCACGATGGAAAAAGGCGACTTGTGAGTGGTCAGTCCAGGCTAGGGGTTCCATATTGGCTGATCTAAGACAATGCAGCGAAGCTTGGGAGATAAAAAGGTAGTTGATGCGACTATATCTATTATGGGGAAAAGAGAAGAAAGAGTAGTTCATAGCTGTGGGTATCGATTAGAGTTAAACGTGCTAGGTGTTCAAGAATTTTCCTGAATTGGTTGTGACAAAGATGTGAGGTGCTGGTCGAAGAGTCCATTACAGGATCAAGAGCAGTGTTAAAGTCTCCTCCTAGAATGATCTGGCCATAAGCAGTTTCTTCTAGTAGGGTGAGTATCTTAGACAAAAACGATATCTGGTTCTTTGTGGGAGCATAAATATTCAGAAATGTGAAGCGTTTATTGTATAGTAGGCCTTTGAGAAGAAGAAATTGTCCCTCTGGGTCGCTAACTTGTTCTAAAAGTATCCATGGAACATGAGACTTAAATAGAATTCCCACACCTCGTTTTTTAACAGAGGTAGATGAGAAATATGAGGTATGGTATGATCGATTAGAAAATTTTGGGGGTGCTAAAGCACTGAAATGTGTCTCCTGTACAAATATTATGTCTGCATGTGATCGGTCAAATTCTTTGAGAGCAATTGATCTTTTGCCTGGAGAGTTGGAGGCCCTTGACGTTCGCCGTCACAATTTTAAGTGGGATCATGAGCACAACCCCGGTCTCCCCACCCATAGGTTAATCCACCCCAGCTAGCCAACAGCACTAGCAACTTGCCCATAACGTAAAAAGGAAAGAGAAGAAAAAATGAAGGGGAAGGTAGAGTGAGAGGAAAGGGCAAGCAATCCACCATCTGAATTGTAAGACATATGGCTTGTGATGCATTATAGACTTTACGAGTCAGAAGATAACATACCCAGCAATCACAAGAGCAATACATGCGGAGCATAGCTGACAAAATATTGAACAAAATAAGAACAGTTATGTGTGTCATTTCGTGCAAGTAAATAAAGAGAAACTCCTCCAGAGCTACGTCAACAAACTGAAGGCAAGGGGAGGGTAATATCAATATGGAGTCTCCAAGAGAGCAAGAGTAAGATCGGTATTTCGTTGGAATCTCTGGAAGCCTACCAAGGTGAGTTTGAGAAGTAAAGTCGGTTTCAAAGATAAGTCTTGTAGATTATCTAGTGTGTAAAGTGAATGAGGGAAAGCCTGTACTGTTCGTGTGGTCAATGGAGGGGGGTAGGGGATGAACAGGAGAGTGGGATAGGGAACAGTCAGGTCAACTGTAATATGATATTTTACAGAGGTCAGTGAGGTCTGCTGTCCTGTACAGGGTCTCATCATCAGCTAGGGAAAGTTAGTAGAGCGGGAGGAGAGAGGAGCGAGCTGTTAAATTTCATTCTTTAACCCCTTAATGACCGGGGAATCAGCGCCGCGACACGACTCAACATCTGCGGAGCTTTTTTTTTTTGTTTTCCGGTTCCGGACTCCCCGAACGGCGTGCAGCCGCAGGGGGAGCCCAGAACTCCATGACGGTCATAGTACGTCATGGGTTGTTTAGTTAGATCGACTCTTGACTTACTATGACCGTCAAGGGTCGTTAAGGGGTTAAGGGCAGTCAGAAGAGAGAGGGGAAAAAAAAAAACCCTCAGTAACAAAGTTAAATGACTATGGTCTACCGTAGAGTAAGGTACAATGATGTTTAGGTCTCCGTAGAACCAACTCATATAGTAATACCTTAAACAGTTATGCAGAAAGAACCAAAGAACCATTGAATAACCACCCCGGAGACTCTGAAGCCCCACAAAGGGTCAAAGTGACCGTAACGTCCGGCCGTCCCACAAGATCACCCCCCGAAAGAGGAACAAACAAGAAGTATTAAATAGTAACAAAAACAACATTTTCATTAACAAAGGGGTTGGTGTTTACAGTTGTACAAACATTAATGAGGCTCATGGCACCCATTAGGGTGATAGCTTATTTAATATAATTGTTTGAGTCAGAGAGCCTCCCCATCCTATCCCAACTCCACAAGTCAGATCCGCAATGTCACAGAGTGTAGAGAAACCCCAAAGCGGCATCCTAGGTGACAATCTGAAGGGATACTCGGCCACAGTACGGGTCCGAAGTGTCGAGAAGGGATGAACATAGGGAGGAAGATGAAAGAAGGCAATAAAGCGACTATGGAGACTAGGAGAGGGGCATAGCCTGGTGAACCGGTAAAGTCACTGTATATAACACATATCTTGGTATAGGTTGTTCGGGCTGGAAGGGCAGAGGAGCGTATATTAGGGTTGACGCAATCTCCCTTGTCTACATGGGACCTAGTAATATAAATCAATGGCAGAGGGATTATTTGCAACTTTCGGGTCTCTATCCCTAAGAATAATAAAAGTGTTGCTGCGCAATACCAAAAAACCTAGAGTGAATATTCAAGCTTCTACACAAGAAAGGAGTTTGTTTCTAATAATTGGCAGAGGCCCTTAAGAGAGACTGTGCCACTCCCCAGCTCCTTACCACCGGGTGTCCTGAAGAAGGAGTCTACGTTGATGATCCAAGGGTCAGATACAGGAGAATCCAGAGCAGGTGTCAGGACTGAGTCCCCGTACAGTGCAAATCAGTCCGGAATACTTTGGCATAAACAGTTCTGGTCCAGGCCTTGGATGCAGAGCGCTGTTCGTTGTTGTCCAACTTACGCAGTTTCTTCTTCTTTTCAGGATAACAAGGGCACCAATCGGCTCTTTTATTAGATTTTGGAGCCTGAGAGGTTTCCATTTGTGTGGTCATTACTGGGACTGAGATGCCAAGATGTAGGCAGCAAGCCGGGATCTCCTCCGGAGTATAAAGAACAGACTCTCTCCCGTTGTGCAAGATGTGAAGAGAGAATGGGAAGTCCCATCTATATTTAAAGCGGGAAGTGCAGAGATGCTCCGTTATGGGTTTTAGTGATCTTCGTTGTTGGAGTGTCTGGGGTGAGAGATCCTGGTATAGTTGAATCTCTGCTACAGCCAGCTGCAGGTGGGGTTGATCCCGACTCTTCTGCATGATCCGGTCTATGGAAGCAGGCTATAACATCCCTTGGGATCCCTGGCCCTTAGGGCTCTATGAGCACGTTCTATAAGTATATCCCCTGCCGGGGTATCACCAAGGTTTGATGCACACAAGGAAGCTAATTTAGATGACAAATCCTGCGGTTCAATCGATTCTGGTATGTTTTTAAAGGCAATGTTGTTCCTTCGACTCCTATTTTCAATGTCTTCCAGTCTGGAAGATAGTTGTGTTATTGTGTCAGCTTGGTCCGCCACTGTCTGCTCCAGATACGCGGCATTGTTGGCCGCCACTGATTTTTCATCCTCCCAACACAGTGATTAGTTGGATGAGTTGTGAGACAGTGTCCTTCAAGGTCACAAGTTCAGCGCACATTGTCTCCTTAATTTCATCCACATAGGTTCGGATGTAGCTTTAGACACTAGTCCAGATAGAAGACCCGTGAGTTCTGTTCTGGTCATCGGTAGTTCCGTAGGTAAAGCAGCCATGCACCCAACTAGTGGAGCAGCCATGGCTGAACTGAGGGAAGGTGAGTCTGCCCGCATTGTTAATGGCGCCACTGGAGGCTTGTCTGGATTCAAGGCCTTGATTATGCCCTTAGGCCGAAACTGCACAAAGTCTGTTATAGCACCATTATTCGTTGTTGCCGATTTCTTACGGTTTCTCATTCGGCTGAGGGGTAGGTTGGGAAGAATTGTGGGGAAAAACTGCCTTATTGCTGCAGAAAAGCAGGTGATCTCAGAGACGTGTCTTACTCCATGGAAGATCAGGCCACATCCCCCCCAAAGCTGTCGATTTTTAACTTGTAAATGTCGCACTTCTTCAGAGAGGGACGAATGTAACTGCACCACGTCAGTCAAACGGGTCTCCAGGGCCTCTGTATGGCCCGAAATCTGTTGTATCTCCACCTTTAGGAGTGAGACACTGGACTGGAGCTCCGCAGAAAGGTCCTGTTTAACTGACAGAAGGAGATCCTTTAAAAGTAAATGCAGATACAAATCCAGATAAAAGTAGCAATAAGATCAATATAACAAAATAATAACCTATATAAAATAATATATGCTACAAAAATATAGCAGAACAGTGCAGATACTAGGGTGTCTTGATTACAATATCTTGCATGAATCGAGTCTATCTAACCTAATTACCATTTGAGGTTAAAAATCAGTATATAGTACTATAAGGCAAGTATGTATGACAAATCCCCCTTCTCGTACTCTGCTTACTGTCCGCTTTTTTTGTCAATTGTACATCTGAATGTGGAGTTCTGGGATGCCGTTGCCTTCTGCACCCATGTCTTGATCGCCAATTCAGTTCAGGTTCTTTGGATGGCCTTCCTTCCTCGTGGGTGATTCCATATAGTTCCAACGTGTTTCGGGAAGTATCAGAGTCCCTTACTCAGGGAAAATTTCAATTGTGTTTGTCTTGCTAATTTGTCAGAGACCTGTCCACACACCAGGAAAGAAAAAAGACCATACCCTGTTGTACTGCCTTGGAGGAGACCGGCTTTCAAGCCTAAATCATACTGGAAATTACCTCAGCAGAGAATTCCTTCTTCTCTGGTGACTGGTTTACAGAAAAAGAAATATCAGGATAGAATAAGGATCTGAACATGTATAGCTTGGAGTAGAGAAGAGAGAGAGAGAGGGGATATGATTGAAACATTGAAATACATAAAGGGATTCAACAAAGTGCAAGAAGGAAGTATATTTCAAAGGAGTATAAATGTTAGGACAATAGGCCATAGTCTAAAACTAGAGGGACACAGGTTTAGATGTAATGTAAGAAGTGGCATAAGTTAATACAGTGACAGAATTTAAGCATGCATGGGATAGGTATAAGGCTGTCCTTAACGTAAGAAAAAAACAAGGACCAAAAAAGGTTTGAGGTTTTTACAGTAGGAAAATGGGCAGAATAGATGGGCCGAATGGTTCTAATCTGCCGTCAAATTCAAGATGTGGGCCATGCTGTCAAAGCCAGCTTGTCCACATCCTGTTTCCAAAGGTAGCCCTGGAGAACGAAATCTGGCCTGGGAAGAAGCGGGAGCAGGTCCTGAATGGAGAGATTCACCATGGTCCATAAACCAGGCCCTCCTGTTCCAATAAGTAGCGACCAGTATCACAGTCGTGCTATCCATTCTGATATTCCTGAGTATTCTGGGATTGAGAGGAATTGGAAGAAAGACACAAGAGGTGGAAGTTCCACAGAATGGACATTGCATCTGTGGAGAAAGCCAGAGGATACCCTCATGGCCATCAGGTTGCTCATTGGCAGTCCCCACTGTAGACCAATCAGGTGGAACCCTTCTGGATTGAGTTCCCACTCTCCCTGATACACATCTTGGCAATTAGGAAGTACGCCAGCACGTTTTCTACCCCTGGCATGTGAACAGTGGAGATAGTCGGAACCTGGGCTTGTACGCATCTTACAATGTACTTCACCTCATAGCAGGGGGTGGGCACTTCATATGACCCCCTGACAGTTGATGTAGGTGTTGTCTGAGTGGACTTGTACTGGTAGTCCCCTCAACTGAGAGGTCTAGTACACAAGGGCTAAATGGATCAATTTGTGTTCCAGAACACTGATGGACTGAAGAGACTCCTCCACAGTTCACCTGCTCTTGATCCCCAGATGACCCAGTACAGCTCCCCAGATGCTCAGGCTAGCATTCGTCAAGATCAGAGCAAATTCGAGGATCACACAGGATTTCCCCTGTTCCAAGTTGTGCCGTTGTAACCACCACTGCAGGTACCGTCTGACTTCCGGAGAGGAGGAGATCTTCAGATCCAGAAGTGTCTGATTTCTGGACCAATACTGGATGACGTGTCTCTGAAGCTCCCTGGTGTGCACCAGAGTGTAAGGCACCACCTCTATTGTAGACACTACCCTGCCCAGAACTCTCATGTACTCCTTGACTGCGGCTGAAGGCCACTCCATAGCCTAATACACCTCCTGCATAACCTGCAGGATCTTAGGTGTGTGTCAAACCTCATTCCTAGGAACACCAGCTCCTGGAACGGTAGTGGAGGTGACTTCAACATGTTCAGGATCCACCCATAGTAGACCAAGAGTAGAGCACATTCTTGGATGTGCTAGGCCAAGGGCTCCTCTGAAGGAGCCTTGATCAAAATATCATCCAGATAACGAGTCATTGAAATGACCCAGATGAGAATGAAGGTTCCTAGGGCCCCCATGACTCTGGTGAACACCCGAGGCGCCGAGGTCAAGCCAAATGGCAGAACAATGAACTGGCAGTGCTCTGACCCTAAAGCAAACCGCAGATAGCATTGTCTGTCTGCATGGATCAGAATGTGCAGGTATGCATACTGAAGGTCTAGAGAGCCAGATACTCCCCTGGGCACATCGATGAGATGACAGAAAGCAAGAATTCCATCTTGAAGTGTGCAGTCTCCAAATACCTGTACTTGAAGTCCAAAATGGGAGGACAGCCCACATCCTTCTTTGGTACCACAAACAGGTTGGAATAAAAATCTGAACGTTGCTCCTGGTGAGGTACTAGAATTGGAACCCATTTTCCAGCTGTGACTTCACTGCTTCCTGGAGTAGCTTTGCCTTGGCAGCTCTTCTGGCATTCTCAGCAAGAAGAAACAAAAGGGAGGGATCTGAAGTCCATCCTGCACCCTTCTGAAATTACCCACAAAACCCACTGGTCTGTAAGTGATGATTTCCAGACATCCTGAAAAAGGAGAAGACTCTCCCCTACGGTGAACAGCAGACCAGGATTCTGTGAGTCATGCTGAGGCTAGCTTGACAGACTTAGGCCTTGAAACGGTTTGCTTAGATAATCACTGGGCTTGGTGGAGGGGCACGAGTGGGAGGCCTGAGAAAATTGTGGCCTTTATGCCTCTGTTTGGCAGGGGAGGTACAAAAAGACGCAGTTTCCTCATCATAGTAGGATGTTTGGTAGGCATCTGAGGCAACAAGATGCTTTTGCCCCCAGCAGCATCACTAATGATCTGTTTTAGTTCAGGTCCAAACAGGGACCTACCCTGAAAAGGTAAAGAAACTAGTGACTTATTGGAGGATTGGTCCACAGACCCAATTTTGAGCCACAAAGTGCGTTGTGCAGTAACTGAAAAGACAGAGGCTTTAGCTGACTTTCTGACCACCTCAAAAAGAGCCTTAGAAACATATGTGTTGGCCTCCTTTATTTTGGCTAAAAAGACCAACAGATTTTCCTTGGAAGCATCTGCACAGACAGCTTCCAGCAGCTGTTCATCCCACACGGCAACAGTCCTGTTAACCCAGGAGGAAGCAGAAAACAGGCCTCAGCATAGCCCCAGTGGCTCTCCTCTTTACTAGCCCATCGTAGGTTGGTGGTCCTTTCTTGCTCTCCAATGCATAAGGGATCCAGCTCTATGAAGAGAAGAAACCATGTATCAGTCACTAGGATTGGGCACAATAAAATCAATGAGTGCTGAAGCACCATTTAAGAAAGCGACATGAGAATCTCGTGCTTTCCTGCAGTGCAAGATTCTAATGTTGCCATTTTAATGAAGGCAACATGGTTAACTCGCTATGTAGTCGCACATACTTGTAAGTGTCCTGGCCATGTTTTCACCTCAGAGAACATATCATAACTGGAGATGTGGGGGGGTTGAGCTGGAGGAGTGGCTGGGAGTCTCCACCCATAGATGTCTTCTACCCTCCAAGGAGGAACTCTACCCCATGGTACCTGTGTTCTATATTGGACAATAGAGAAATAATGTTATCCACTACTGCTTCAATACTCCTTTTATGCAAGACAGGACTTTGCTTTTGCTACTGCTATTTGGTCACCGTTTTGAAGTTTGTAGTTTACAATGATTCCCAAATCTCTCTCTATTAATGAGTCCCCTAAAATTATTCCATTAATTAATAAGTAGCGGTGGGATTTTTTCTTCCCAAATGTATGACTTTCCACATTAAACTTCATATTCCATTTGTTTTCCCAATCCCACTGCAGAGAACAAATATGCTGTTCTGAATTTATAATTTATTATCCTGAATAATTAAGTATCATCTGCAAATACTGTTATTTTGCTTTCTATATTTATTTCCAGGTCATGTGCAGCGCACCAAGTATTGAAACCTCTCAACCTTAACTGTACTAGAGATTTGTCCATTTACAACAACACTCTTCCCTATCCTCCAGCCAGTTTTCTATCCAATTGCAAAGGTTATATCCCCTAGCCTCATTTTCCTTTTTTTTTATACCCCAACCTCCAATGTATCACATGCCTTTGCAAAATAAACATATACCACATCCACTGCTTTACCATTATCTATTATAGCTCTAAATGTAAGCCGAAATGTAATTTTTTACGTTTTCGCATGTCCCTGGTGCTGGCAGAGAGAATGAGAACATTATGGAAATTGAAACATTGAACAGGGATGAAAAATCTCTGACAAAGTGGATGGATAAGAGCCAGGTTCTTGCATACATTATTTGAGTGTTGGCAAACAGAGCTCCTTGCATAAGAGTTTTGGCTCTTCAACTGTGAATATTCAGGGCATAATCAGAACTTGAGAATAGATGGATGTACACTGGTTGTAAGGATAATCCTGAAGAGGTCCTGAAAATGTAAACTAGAAAGGGTACCAGGTAATTGAGTGTGAGAACTAGGGATGAAAGTACAGGAGAAGTGGAATCTTCAATACAGAGAAAGCCATGTCAACAAAATAATCGAAGGGAAGGGGGATCTTGCATTGTTTAAAACATGAGAGGCATCTTGATTGCCTAAGAAGAAAAGGAAAGAGTGTCTTGAACAAAGGTGCAACCAGAAGGCTGCAGCCGAGACTATGGGATAGAGCTCAACGAGAGAAGAGATTGCCTTCAATTCAAGGATCTGGAGGACTTGCGGAGTCAGCGAGGCAAAAATAGTTATAGATGGCTGCAAGGAGAGGAAGAGAAACTAGATGGAATGAGCAGGAAGAGGACACTCCAGTGCTTAAAAAAATCTGTCCCACTTGACCAGGTCAGACTTTAGCAGTTTGGTATGCTTATGATAATGCTGGAGGAATCCAGCAGGATGAGTAGCTGGAGAAGATGGGAAACTAAGGCACAGCCCTGAGGAAAGCCGAGTTAACCTAGGAGAGAGAGTAATTCCTGTTTGTATCAGGAGTTTTTGAGGGAGAAAGTCTCAGCTAGGTCTTGGATCTGGAATATCCTGAGGGAGACTAACTTCTATTATAATGGTATCTGGACAAACTCTGAGGCACTCCAACAAGTTGATATGTCTGGAGACTTTTCTTGGAGCAATGGGAACATTGAGGTCCTGAAAGAGTGAAGGGAGTTTGAAGACACTAGTAACATAGGAACATAGTTGACAAGGCTGATAAAAGACATACATCCATAAAGTCCAGTCCATGCCAAAACACCCCTGTTGATCCAAGGTAAGGAAAAAAAACCCACTGAAGTAATTTCCAATAAAGCCCCAAGTGGGTGAAAAATTCCTTCTCAACTCCAAATAGCAGTCAGATAGTTCCCTGGATAAACAACCTATCTGCATTGAAGCCATCTCTCATAATTATCAATACTGTTCTGTAGATGAAACGTGAAGAGAATACACGATCAGGAAGACATCCAAGAAGTGGATGACCACTAGGCAGCAGGAAATGTTGAAGAGGAGCCATTGCAGAATGAAAGCAAAAAACCTCAGAAGTTTGGGGATGCTTTCAGATCTAAAGGCGAGTGGTACGGTAAAATAGTAGACCTCCTTCCACTGAAGGTGCCATGATAAAGGGTGTATAGTGAGGAGTTTGAAGGCATCTTATACATCCATTCTAGATTACTATAGGGAGTAATCTTGGGAAGAGATGAGGAAATTGAGGCTGGAAATGGTATATGAGTCAATTTCCTAAAAGTAACACCTATAGGGCTTGTCCGCCAAGTAGGAAAACCAGTTAAGGATAAGATGCCCAAGATGAAGCCATTAGAAAGTTGGAGTGAAAGAAGATGGTGCACAGAGTGAGGGCAGACAGGAGAGTAGGGCATTCAAATAAGACAGAATGGGCACCCAACAAGGCCTGTGTGGAAGCCTAGGTAAAGACCTATAAGGAGGAAATCGACCAGAGAGGGAGTAGTATGGAAGAGAAGTTATTGCAATAGATATTAATGTCAGAGTACAATTTTTGGGGGAAAGAGGCTGTGTAGTAATATTCCAATAATATATAAATCCTTTTCTCTTAGTCCATACAGGTTACTGGTAACTTTGGGCAGGCGATCTGCCCCTTTAAGTAGGCAGGAACAATTCTAGAAGTGAATGCAGGAGTGGAGCCTACCTTCCCCTCCTTGGCTGCAGCTAGCCAATCAGCTCCAGTAAGATTTGAGACACTAACTATTGACTAGATAGTAGAAGGGAAAGAAGACTCCTGTGAGCATGACCCCGAAGGACCCCCACGGTCTGCCACAGGAGAGACAAACATGGTCCCTTGACAGGGTGGGAGACCAGTAACCTGTATGGACTAAGAGAAAAGGATTTAACAGGTAAGATTAAAATCATATTTTCTCTGTCGTCCAATACAGGTTACTGGTAACTTTGGGATGTCCAACCATGGAGTTTCCCAGAGGCGGGAAGCAAGGCATGGAACAGGCGCAAGGCCCCCAAAGTCACCAGAGTAGATATGAACCATCAGATCAGAGATAGCCCAACAAAACTAATGAAGTGTCAACGGACACTGAACATGGGTAACAACACCCCAGGAACTGTTACACAGCACACTTAACTAGAGAAGACCGGGCTCAAAAGTGAAGGAAGCACCAAAGAACTGAATAAGATCCTAGATAGGCAAGACTGCCTCCACGATCTTCCTCACAAAACTGGCATCAGTTGTTGCCAGCACATCAACACGGTAGTGTTTTGAAAAGATGTGCACAGACAATGATGTTGCAGTCTTGCACAACTGATCAGCGGAGGCCTAATTCGTGTAAGCCCAAGAAACCCCAATAGATCTAGTAGAATGAGCTGTGACCCGAAAGGGAACAGTTTCTTCCTTAGCTCGTAAGCCTTACGAATAATGGACTTGATCCAAGACGCAATAGTCACTTTGGATGCAGGTCTCCCTGACCTGGGGCCCTCAGGAATGACGAACAGCGCATCAGACTGTCTAATGTACTCAGTGCGATGTACATAAAACTGGAGACTGGGTAAGGGCAAAAAGAAGGCTCCACAATCTCCTGATTAATGTGGAACTCAGAGACCACCTTTGGCAGAGACTCAATAGAAGTGCGAAGCACAGCCTTGTCTTTGTGAAACACCAAAAAGGGTGGTCTACAAGACAGAGAATGTAAATCCGCGACACGGCAAACAGACACAATCGCAAGGAGAAAGGCCATTTTCCACGTCATAAGGCGTAGAGGAATAGTAACCAAGGACTCAAAGGGAGGGAGCTGAAGGATGCCCAAAACAAAGTTAAGATCCCACTGAGGAGCAGGAGTCTTGAAAGCAGGACGAGTATGAGCAACACCCTGGAAGAAAGCCTTGACATCAGGAATAGCAACGCGCCTCTGAAAGAAAACAGAGAGAGCAGAAGTCTGAAACTTAAGGGAACTCAAACTGAGGCCCTTACCCACACCGTCCTGCAAGAAAGCCAGAACTGTAGGCAAATCCAAATCCTGAGAAAGGTCCCCATCAGCACACCAAGAGAGAAAGGTTAGAATAAACAGGTTTGCAGGCACTAAGCATAGAAGCCACCACACCAGAAGAAAAACCTCTTCTTCTTCAGTATTGATGATTCAATTTCCAAGCCGTCAAAGCTAGACGATGAACATACTCCTTCCACAGGTGTGTGTGTGTGTATAAGTTTTGTTGTGTGTGAAAGCACTCGCTCTCCCAGATTTATGGCCCAGGTGCACAATTCCAAAGGACAAAATACCAATAAGATATAAGGGCAGCACCCATGGGACTTTTTGAATGAGAAAAGAGAAATTTTATTCGGTTATAAGGTCAACGTTTCGGTCCACACAGGGACCTTTATCAAGACAACCAAAGATACATAGACCCAGATAATAAATAGTATCCAGACGCCAGGAGGGTGCCTAAATTGCTAGTGACGTCATCTTCGAGAAGTCGAAGAGTTTGACTGCAAGAAGTGAGGTCATCCCCTCGTGTATCCAATTAAAGCAATGAATTACATAGAAGAAATTACAATATAATAAATGAAATACATGAAAAACAGATAAAGAGAACAGACACTGAACTCTGTATGACAATAAACATTTGTATGTGTAGGAACTGCAATCTTCTGTGTATAACACAACAAAGTATTTAAACAGTATCATGCAGTATACTTCAAAGTAAGTGACTATGTCAATAATAATCACAGACGCACAATAAGAAAAGTATGTCTAAAAAATCCATGAAGAGGCACTGTGTCCTGGATGGGTAGAGGATGCAACATTCACTAGATGTCCAATGTGCAGTGCTGCTGATACTATGTTGCATGGCAATATAAACGTGTGCAAATAGTGGGACTGCCTAAAAGCAATAGACCCGCATGCTATGGGAAAAGTAAATAAAGTACTCTAGCAGTGTAAAAGAGGAGCCCAGACAGCATAAGTCATATAACATTCCGATAAGTTATCGGCCATATAAGCAGGAGACAAAGACATGCTCTAAGTTAACCCTCAGACAGCCAGGACGGGACGCAGCCCGAGAATTCATCTGGTGCTGGGTTCATACCTGGCACTCAAAGGGTCAAAATGCCAAAGGCAGCAAGATATAGAATACAGAGAACGGACAAGGAGCTTGTTTTAGAATCAATGGATGAACTGATCACAAGCGTATCAGTGTCATAGTAACATAATAAATTAGGTTGAATAAAGACACAAGTCCATCAAGTTCAACCTTCTCCTCATACCCCAGTAACTAAGAATTTTATAGCTTTCCTGCTACCAATTAAGTTAGTCTTTATCAGACCTTCCTGATCTGCCTGATAAACAGTAACTCTGTATGCTCCCTTTTGAAAGAAATGTATCTAATCTTCTCTTAAATGTATCCATTGTATCTGCCATAACCACCTCCTTGGGCAATGAATTCCACAATTTAACAGACCTAACCGTAAAAAAACCCTTTCTCTGGTGAAGTTTAAATCTCCTTTCCTCTAATCTCAAGGGGTGTCCCCTGGTCATCTGATCAGGCCTTGGAATAAATAGCTCACCACAGAGATCCTTGCATTGACCTCTCATATACTTGTACAATGTGATAAGGTCATCTTTTCTCTAGAGTAAATAAACAAAGTTTGTATAGTCGTTCCTCATGTCAAGTCCTCCATTCCCTTAATTAATTTTGTTGCTCTTTGCTGTACCCTCTCTAGTTCAAGTATATCCTTTTTCAGAACCGATGCCCATAATTGCACTGCATACTCAAGGTGAGGTCTTACCAATGATTTGCATAACGGCAAAATAATCTACTCTTGCTTCAATACCTCTTTTTATGCAAGACAGGATTTTGTTTGCCTTTGCTACTGCTGTTTGACACTGGACACTGTTTCCAAATTTGTAGTTGACAAGGATACCCAGGTCTTTCTCTAGCAATGAGTCCCCTAAAATGATTCCATTAAGTTCATAAGTAGCCTTGGGATTGTTTCCACCAAATTGCATGACTTTACACTTCCCCACATTAACTTCATATTCCACGTTTGCCCAGTCTGACATTGTATTTAAGTCCCTCTGTAGAGAGAAAATATCCTGTTCTGTATTAATGACCTTGCATAATTTAGCATAATCTGCAAATATTGATATTTTGCTTTCTATACCTATTTCCAAGTCATTTATAAACATTTTAAAAAATATTGGACCTAATACTGAACCCTGAGGTACTGCACTCTCCACTTTAACTGTATTGGAGAATTTTCCATTTACAACCACACACTGTTCCCTATCCTTCAACCAGTTTTATATCCAATTGCAAAGGTTATCCTTTCTGTGTGGCACTGTATCAAATGCCTGTCATGTGGGGACAGGTGTCGGTATCAATAAACAGAATAGTATCTTATAAGTTCCACACGAGGATAATCAATTATGAATAATAGAGATGAAAAATAGAGCAGTGAAGCATAAGATATGCAAGATGGCGTGTACACATCAATATCTTGCCATAGGACACATCCATAGATCTTTTATGTGATCAGGGGAGGGCTGGCAACATATGGCCCATGGGGCAAATATAATTAAGTGGCCCATATCTATTATCGTCCAAGCCCATTGTCCCAGCCCACCCATGTTTCTTTAATTTTAAAATTGTCCTTAATGCTGTGAATTAAAGCAATTGATACCACAAAGCTTACAGTTGAAATGGGGCTACATTAGTGACACTACAGTGCTTACAATTTAACCCTGTGAGTGCCAGAGGGGTACACAACACATTGCTTTTCAATGCGTTTGCGTACCCCTCTGGCACTCAAAAGGTTAAGTAAAAATACAATAGTGATGCCATAGAGCTTGCAAGGGAATTGGATTATGCTACTAGTACAGCTATGTTTGGACTGTAGCTCTGTGGTATCATTTGCATATAGATTAATTTCATAAGTTCTGTGATATCACTAGTGTAGCTCAATTTACAGCAGCAAGTGGGAGACTGAGTGAGGCACTGGCCCACCAGCCCAGACACATGGCCAGCCCAGGGGGCAATTGCCCCCCTGCCCCCCAGGCCAGCCCTCCCCTGTATGTGATTCCTTTGTATAGGCCATTAGTACCACTTCCAAGTCCTATTGTGGGTGGGTGTTGAAGATGGCAACACCCTCAATAGAGGGATCTATGCCCACGTGGGTATAAGTGGTGTCACAATGAATAGATGGTATCAACAGTAATGAAATGTCTCCAAGTCCCTGGAAAGGAGATACGTAGAGTTGGTCCCAGTCTCCGGTTAGGCAAAGATGTTCAATTGCCCCTTCGCGAAGAGCCATTTGCGGGGAAAAATGCACTGTGATACCACTATGAAATCAGCATGCATAGTTGTTTTTCTCGTTAAGGCCTTTAGGGGCCAAAGTGTTCAATTTGTGTATCCATCTTTCCTCTTTTTGTATCAGTTTTCAGTTTCTGTCTCCTCCTTGTGGTAATTTGGGCTGATGATCGATGGCCATATATTTAAGATCCGCCATTGTGTGATTGGCTTTAATGAAATGTTGGACCACCGGTTTGTCACTATTTATTGCGAAGTCCATCTCTTAAAGAAGATCGATGATTAGCCAAGCGATCTCTCAGACTATTAATCGTTTAGCCTATATACATTATGCTACACGGACATAAAATAAAGTACACAACGTGTGTGCTAGTGCATGACAAACGCTATTTGATGTTGATATTCCTGCCAGTATGCGGGTGCTTGAAGGATGAACATGTAATCAGATTTCGACATGTAGTGCACCCTGTGCATTTGTAGCATCCTGGCTTGTCAAAAGGTAGCCATGTGGTGTGAGACTCTTTGTAACAATGTATTGGATCAGTAATGACCAGTAAATCTCTTAAATTCTTTGCTCATTTGTAGCTAAAAAGCGGTTTGTTCTTAAACTCTTTGTGTAACGTGTTGTCAGTAGATAAAATGTTCCAGTTATTGGTAATGGAATTTTTAATCTGGTAACTAGACGTCGTATAAGTTGAGACAAAGGACAATCTGTCCAATTGTTGTTTGTGATGTTGGGTATTAAGAAGGTCCTCTTGTGAGAACATTAGTGCTCTGTTGAGAGCTTTGAGAAGATTTGTTTCTTTATAGCCTTGTAAAAGTAATCTATGAAAGAACTCCTCAAGTTGAACAATGACCTTGGTCTTATGTGTGTTATTGCAGATGATACACAGAAATTGAGAGTAAGGTACCCCTTGCTTAGTGTGTTGTGGATGAAAACTTCTGTAATGGGGAATGGTGATTCTGTCCATTTCTTTATGAAAGTTAGTGGTACCTATGCCAATTGGTGTCCTGAAAACTGTCAAATCTAAAAAACTGACGCTATGGACGTCTATGTTATAGGAAAATTTCACTGGGCAATCTAAAGAATTTAGTGACTCAGTAAATTGAATTAATGTTTCTTTGTTGTCATTCCAGATCAGGAAGCGATCATCAATATATCTGGCATAGAATTTGATTTTAGTGTGCATAAGGGGCAAGAAATGTGTTGTTTCATATTGTGCCATGTACAAGTTGGCAAAGGTGGGGGCTACATTGGAGCCCATTTAAGTGCCTGATATCTGTAGATAATAGTCATTTTCAAATCGAAAATAATTGAGAGTTAGGCAATGTTCAAGAAGCTCCAGTAGATGCTCCATGGGAGGGCATGAGGGAGGAGCATTAGATTGTTGTAGTGCAGTAGCAACTGCCTGTATGCCAGATGAAATGGGAATGATAGTATAGAGGGATTTAACATCCATTGCTGCCAGTAGGAAATTACCCTCCAATGTCCCACAGTTCATGATTTTAGTAATGAAATCTGTCATGTTTATGTATAAAGGTAATGTCTGTACCAGGAGCTGCAGCCAGTAGTCCAAAAATTGTGTCACTGGCTGCAGTAAGGAGCCTCTTGGCGATGCTATAGGGCATCCTGGCGGTTTGTTGGCATCCTTATGAATTTTTGGAAGCATTTATAAAATAGGGCAAACAGGATGATCAACCATAAGAAATTGATATGTGGATTCCTCCAACCAACCCTGGGTGAAACCCATATTGAGTGATTTATGAATAATCTGTTTAAAACAAATTACTGGATCAAATGACAATTTTTTGTAAATAATGGTGTCATCAAGTTGTGAAAGAGTTTCTGTTTTATAGTCTGAATAATTCATGAGAACAATGGCTCATCCTTTGTCAGCAGGACTTATAACTAATGTAGGATTCTTTGCCAGATTTTTGATGGCATCTCTTTCTAATCTGGAGATATTATTATGGATTTTATGTGTGGATTTAGACTTTGCTTCATCAATGACCATATTCATGAATGATTTGATAGAGGGATTGGTATTGATAGGTTCAAAGTAGCTTTTAGGGCTAAATATTTTTTGAGTAGTTGAGTAGTTTCAGAGTTCTTTGAAATCTATGGAGATCAATGTCTATATCAAAATCATTTTGCGTGGTGGTTGGGATGAATGACAAATCTTTAGACAGGACACACATTTCAGTGTTTGTGAGAATGTGTGAACTAAGATTAAAAACAGTTATTTCTTCGTTGGTGGTTTGCCAGTAATTCTTTTGTTTGAAGTGCCCCCTTCTTGTGTGAGATCTTTTGTGTTTGCGGCCAATCTTGTGGTTACCCCTAAAAAAGATTCTTTGGGTGGTGGCGGTGGTAGTGGAGTGGAGTTGGTATCTGAGTCTGATGAGTTCCCCGAAGATTGATCAATAGTATTAAGTTTGGGTTTAATGATTTTTCTGCGATTATGTGGAGTATATCATGGGCGGTCCTGTGTACCTCTCAACCACTTGTATACTCTATTTTCTTTATAGTCTTGATTGACTTCTTGCACTTTTGTGGTTTTAAAGTGATGTAATTCTGTTTTGTATGTGTTGATCTGTTGGGTTAACTTATCAGACCAGTTACCTTCCGTGTCAGCGGTGAGAATGGGTAAATGTGTAGACTGAAAGTTATCTATTTCAGTACGTGTAAGTGTGAGTTCCCTTGAGACTTCCTCTATCACCAACAGAATTCTATCATAAGAACATTTATTAAGGACACAACACATTTTTTGCAAAATTCAGGATTCGTGCTTCCTTTAGTGGGTATGTTGGTGATGCAGAAGCCACGGGGGGATATGTTTTGCTCTGTAATTATCAGACAGATATACCCCATGAAGATGTAAATCTACTTCACGTTGTTTTGCCAAATTGTTAAAACTATCAAGGGGTACCTTACCCAGTAGTTGGTCTGTCGCTGTTTCTGAGTACAAGAGGTCTTTGGCTTCTGCTTCTGATAAAGATAACGGCTCAGTGGGTTGAATATGACTATTATCTACAGATATCGGGCACTTCAATGGGTTCCAATGTAGCCCCCACCTTTGCCAACTTGTATATGGCACAATATGAAACACCACATTTCATGCCCCTTATGCACACTAAAATCTAATTCTATGCCAGATATACTGATGATCTCTTCCTGATCTGGAATGACAACAAATAAACATTCATTCAATTTACTGAGTCACTAAATTCTTTAGATTGCCCAGTGAAATTTTCCTATAACAGACACCCATAGCGTAAATTTTTTAGATTTGACAGTTTTCAGGACACCGATTGGCATAGGTGTAAAGAAACAGACAGAAACACTATTCTCCATTACAATAGTTTTCATCCACAACACTCTAAGCAAGGTGTACATTACTCTTAATTTCTACGTATCATCCGTAATAACACCGATAAGAATAAGGCCATTGTTCAACTTGAAGAGTTCTTTCATAGATTACTTCTACGAGGCTATAAAGAAAATATCTTTACAAAGCTCTCAATAGAGCATTAATGTTCTCACAAGAGGACCTTCTTAATACCCAACATAACAAACAACAATTGGACAGATTGTCCTTTGTCTCAACTTCTACTACGTCAAGTTACCAGATTAAAAATTCCATTACCAATAACTGGAACATTTTATCTACTGACAACACGTTACACAAAGAGTTTAAGAACAAACCGCTTTTTAGCTACAAACGAGCAAAGAACCTCCGGGATTTACTGGTCAATACTGATCAAATACATTGTTACAAACAGTCTCACACCACATGGCTACCTTCTGACAAACCGGGATGCTACAAATGCACAGGATGAACTACATGTCGACATCTGATTACAGGCTCGTCCTTCAAGCACCCACATACTGGCAGGAATATCAACATCAAATAGCGTTTGTCATGCACTAGCACACACATTGTGTACTTTATTTTATCTCCATGTAGCCTAATGTATATAGGCAATACGATTAATAGTCTGAGAGAACGCATGGCTAATCATCGATCTTCTTTAAGAGATGGACTTCACAATAAACAGAGTGACAAACCGGTGGTCCAACATTTCATTAAAGCCAATCACACAATGGCGGATCTTAAATATATGGCCATCGATCATCAGCCCAAATTACCACAAGGAGGAGACAGAAACCCGAAAACTGATACAAAGAGAGGAAGGACGGATACACAAATTGAACACTTTGGCCCCTAAAGGCCTTAACGAGAAAACCAACTATGTATGCTTTTTCTGATTTCATAGTGGTGTCATAATGCATTTTTCCCCGCATATGGCTCTTTGCAAAGGGGCAATTGAACATCTTTGCAGGAGACTGGGACCAATTCTACTTATCTCCTTTCCAGGGAATGGTGGGCATAGATCCCTCCTTTGGAGGGCGTTGCTATTCCAAACACCTACCCACAAATAGGACTTGGAGACTTTGTATTACTGTTGATACTATCTATTCGTTGTGACACCACTTATACCCACATGGGCGCCATTTCCTCTCCAGGGAGGGGTGGGAATAGATCCCTCTATTGAGGGTGTTGCCATCTTCAACACCCACCCACAATAGGACTTGGAACTGGTACTAGTGGCCTATACAAAGGATTCACATAAAAGATCAATGGATGTGTCCTATGGCAAGACATTGATGTGTACACACCATCTTGCATATCTTATGCTTCATTCCTCTTTTTTTCATCTCTATTATTCATAATTGATTATCCTCATGTGGAACTTACAAGATCCCATTCTGTTTATTGATACCGACACCTTTCCCCACGTGACACTGATACGCTTATCTTATCCATTGAATCTAAAACATGTTCCTTGTCCGTTCTCTGTATTCTATATCTTGCTGCCTGTTGTCATTTTGACCCTTCGAGTGCCAGGTATGAACACAGCGTCAGATAAATTCTCGGGCTGGGTCCTGTAAGGGATGGTTTTTGGTGTTCTCCTCACTGTCAGTTGGGGGTTAATGCTCTGCATTAGTTTAGCAACAGCAGAGGGGCAGGCACTGTGAGGCCACGTAATGTTTATGAGAGGCAGTTGGAGATATCTCTTATATGCAGTGTTATATAACCAAGCACATACGCATGCGTAGTTTTAGACATCTTAGGGCGTAGCCTGTATTTTAACCTGTAATCAAGACAACAGTGTTTAGAGCCATTGGAGACTAGGAAAGAGTGTACCTGGTCTCAAGTCTGAGAGGTACAGTGTTGCTGTCTAGCCATTTGGGACGTCAGGTCTGTCGGGCTATTCACCTCTGTAGACTGTACCACATCCAAACTTGTGTGTTGCTGTTTAGCCATTTGTGACGTCAGGTCTGTTGGGCTATTCACCTGTGTAACGATACTACGGAGTTTAGCGTGGAAAGGCTCTCCCACACTGATGTTCAGCTCCAGTAGATAAGTAACTTGTTTAATTATTGTATGTCTCGTGTGTCTCTCATACTGATGAAACTCTGGCAGATCTCTCACCCTTTTTTATATCTTCCGGAGTTGGTATGCTTTCATACTTGTGTGAACTCTGGCCATAACCTGTTTAATCATTGCATGTTTAAATAAACTGCATTTCACTTCAGTGTTTGTCTTTATTCTGAAATTCCAAACTTCTATTTGTAACAGGTCCCATCCTGGTTCTCTGAGGGTTAACTTAGAGCATGTCTTTGTCTCTTGCTTATAAGGCCGATAACTTATTGGCATATTATATGACTGTCCGGGCTCCTCTTTTACACTGCTAGAGTACTTTGTTTGTTTACTTTGCCCATAGCATGCGGGTCTATTGCTTTTAGGCTGTCCCCACAGTTGCACATGTTTATATTGCCAAGCAACATAGTATCAGCAGCACTGTACATTGGACATCTAATTAATGTTGCATCCTCTACCCATCCATGCCTCTTCACGGATTTTTTAGTCATACTTTTCTTATTGTGCCTCTGTGATTATTACGGACATAGTCACTTACTTTGAAGTATACTGCATGACACTGTTTAAATATGTTGTTGTGTTATACACAGGAGATTGCAGTTCCTACACATACATATGTTTATTGCTCGGGGCTTATTGTCATACAGAGCTCAGTGTCTGTTCTCTTTATCTGGTTTTCATTATCTTTCTTTCATTTAATTTAAATGCACATATATTTCATTTATTATATTGCAATTTCTTCTATGTAATTCATTGCTTTAATTGGATACACGAGGGGATGATGTCACTTCTTGCAGTCATACTCTTCGACTGCTGGAAGATGACGTCACCAGCAATTTAGGCGCCCTCCTGGCGTCTGGATACTATTTATTATCTGGGTCTATGTATCTTTGGTTGTCTTGATAAAGGTCCCTGCGTGGATCGAAACCTTGACTTTATAACCGAATAAAATTTCTCTTTTCTAATTTCAAAGTCCCACAAGTGCTGCCCTTATATCTTCTTGGTATCACACACACTCTCTCTCTCTAAATTAAAGTGTTAGTAATGTCCCAGAATAAATATTTTTCATCTTGTAGTGCTTAAATAAGTTGAACTAAATGCAAAAACCCTATATCTCAAACCGCTTTGGTGTGAGAGATATTCACTGTGAAAGTTTGACATTTCCTGCTGTATGTATGTGAGCGTGTATCAGTGTGTTTGTTGCTCGCATTCACTTGTGTCCAATTGTGAAAGAAAAGCACCAATTTAAGGGAAGGGAAAGGTGAGTGGGCAGTTCACATGTTTCTTCTCATTTTTAATCAGCATTTATTTTCACATCCCAGGCAATGTGTGCATTAACATGACCTAAGTGATGAGAGTTGGTACCATGTTAGCTGGTACCAACTTGACTATATTTTAGCTTAACATGACCTAAGTCATGCTTAATAGCATGTTATAAATGTGAAGACATCAACGCAAGTGCATGACATTATGTACAATATGCGCAGTTTGTATGGAGTAAATGACTGTATTTTTCATATGGTAACAGTAATTTTTTGTGGAGAAATGTTTCACAATACTTCCTTGCATCTTATCATCCAAATAATTATTTTTATTCCTATCACTTTATAACCCATTGAAAGGTACAGAGGTGTTTGATGCATTGCATTGCTTTGGAGACCTCTGAAGCATGCAAGGGGTTAAAAGCCCATTGAACGAATATAGGTATTTACGTCTCCCCTCTGCCACAAAAGACAGAAGAGAGTTAAGATGGAGAAAAGGCAGCAAGAGACCAACAAAAGTAAGGTAAAAACACTGATATGGAGACAAGTCTACCTCTCTTTCCTCCTGACTTTACTCCAGCTGTAAACTCACAAATAAATCTCTCTCATGGTAAATGCATCATGAATGGCCCTTAGCAGTCTTAAATTCAACATAACTATTTCTTCCTAGTGCAAGAGCCCTGACACTCTTCTCCACTACAGTCAACATACAATTTGACAGCAAATAATAACGATTTGGCCCATCTAGTCCTACTGTAAAAACCTCAAACCTAATTTGGTCCTTGGTCTTGTCTTAAGTTCAGGACAGCCATGAAATCCCACGCATGCTTAAATTCTGTCACTGTAATAACTTCTACCACTTCTGCTGGTCGACTATTCCGCTTATTTACTACCTGCCCAGTGAAGTAAAGCTGTCTAACACTACATCTAAATATTTTGCCCTCTAGTTTTAGACTACGGCCAGATGCTGCCTCAATGTAACAATGGATAATAACTTTACATTTTTCTCCATATTCAAGCTCTCACCACAACGTAATAAATGTTAATTCAAATATAACAGTCATCCATTCTTCTCAACATCAACTGCTAAAACTCTGATCCCACACAGAAACATAGAATTTGACGGCAGATAAGAAGCATTCGGGCCCATCTAATCTGCTCATTTTCCTACTGTAAATACCTCAAACCTTATTTGGTCCTTGGTCCTGTGTTATGTTCAGGATAGCCTAATGCTTATACCATGCATGATTAAATTCTGTCACTGTATTAACTTTAACTTTCCTCTCCTCTACTCCTTAAATCTTCTTACATTAGTTGCCTCTCAAATTTGGAAAACACTTCCTATAACCATTCATCAGATGACCATGCTCATCAACTTCATGTCATCAATTGTTTTCTAGTTCAATGTGTTTTCACGAACTGGTACTCAAAATGGTACTCCATTATCATAGGTCTTATCAGGAACTTATTTAACACTGGAATTTTATTCTCATCTCATGTATCTATAACCTTTTTTTATGCATTACAGTAAGCATTTACTATGATTTGTGTATATCAGCAATGGCGAACCTATTGCACATGTGCCACCCAAGGAACAGACTGAAAGTCTGCTAGCTCCTTAATGACTGCCGGATGCTTCTGACTCTCTCTCCACTGCCTGCACTGGATGACAGCAGGGACTGTGTAACATGCGGAGACGCCATTTAGTGCATGCTGGGGTTTTCTTCCTCTGTTCCGAGGACAGTGCAAGTTTAAAACTAGTGCACAGACTGAGGAAGAAAACCCCAGCATGCATCACGCGGCATCTCCGCCTATCACACGATCCTGGGTGTCATCAAATGCGGGCAAGTGGGGAGACAGAGTAAAACATATCTGGCAGTCATTAAGGAGCTCTCTGACTTTCAATGTGGGCAAGAGGAGAAGAAAGAGGCTCAATGGGTGGAAAGTGGCACAAAGGGTGGAAAGAGGGGTTGGAAAGCAGCACAAAGGCTGGAAGAGGGGGAAGAAATATATTATTTCTCCCCTTCTTACTACTTTATCCCCTTGCCTCGCTTTATCCAATCTTAACTCTTCCTCCATCTTGTCCTTTTATCTTTCTCCACCATTCTTCATTTTACCCCACCCCTTGCGTCTGTTTCATTCTTGCCTCTCTTTTTAACCCTCTTGCCCCTTATTCTACCCCTTTTGACTCTTCCCCCCCTTGCCTCATAATTCTTCCTCTTTCTCCCCCTCTTGCCTCTTTTCCCCAAATTGCCCCTTTTATTCCCCTCTTGCTTCTTTCTCCCTCCTCTTACACCCTTCTCTTTATCCCTCCTCTTGTCTCTCTTCCCTTTTTCCCCCCTTGCCTCTTTATTACTCATCTTGGCCCTTTCTCCCACTCTTGTCTCTTCCCCCCTCTTGCCTCTCTCGTTCTCCCTTCTCTTGCACCCTTCTCTTTATCCCTCCTCTTGCTTCTTTATCCCTCCTCTTTCTTCTTTATCCCTCCTCTAAAGAGGAAAGAAAAAGAGACAAGAGAATGATAAAGAGAAAAAGGGAAGAGAGGGAGAAAGAGAAAGGGAAGAGAAGGATGCAAGAGGAGGGCTAAAGAAGCAAGAGGAGGGCTAAAGATAAAGGGGCAAGATGAGAGATAAAAAGGTAAGGGTGGAAAAAGGGAAGAGGAGGATTAAAGAGAAGGATGCAAGAGGAGGTATAAAGAAGCAAGAGGAGGGATAAAGAAAAAGGGCGAAATAGGGAAGAAGAGGGATAAGGAGAAGGATACCATCCTTCTCGTTATCCCCCTCTTGCTTCTTTATGCTTCCCCTCTTGCAGCCTTCTCTTTATCTTTTAGCTTTGCAAGACACAATCTTTTCACTTTTTTTCTCTTCTCATGCAAAAGTAGGTGCTACTGATCAGGGCATTGTATCCAGTGGGCCAGTGGAGATGATTGTGTGCATCAGAGACTTACAGGTCCAATTGCAGAGGCATACTTGGCAGTCACTAAGTGCTATGGTATCACTAATGTAGCTTAATTTCGGCTAGTTTCATTTTATTTTAATTGTAGGCTGTTTGGTATCACTGATGTACATTAATTTCACTTGTAATCTCTGTGGTATTGTCTGTAGCTCATTAAAAGTGTAAGCTCTGGGGTGTCACTATTGTAGCTCCATTTCAGTGTTGAGCTCTGTGTTATCACTAGTGTAGCACCATCTCAATTTTAAACGATGTGGTATCACTAGAATAGCACCCTTTCAACTGTAAGCAATGTGGTATTACTAGTACAGTGGATATAAAAAGTCTACACACTCCTGTTAAAATGCCAGGTTCTTGTGATGTTAAAGAATGAGACAAAGATAAATCATGTCAGAACTTTTTCCACCTTTAATGTGACCTATAACGTGAACAATTCAATTGCAAAACAAACTGAAATCGTTGAGGGGGAAAAATAAAAAACTCACAATAACCTGGTTGCATAGGTGTGCACACCCTTCATAACTGGGGATGTGGCTGTGTTCAGAATTAACCAATAACATTCAAACTCATGTTAATTAGAAGTCATTACACACCTGCCATCATTTAAAGTGACTCTGATTAATCACAAATAAAGTTCAGCCATTCTAGTACGATTTTCCTGACATTTTCTTAGTTGAATCTCAGAACAAAAGCCATGGTCCGCAGAGAGCATCCAAAGCATCAGAGGGATCTCATTGTTCAAAGATATCACTCAGGAGAAGGGTACAAAAGAATTTCCAAAGCATTAAATATACCATGGAACAGAGAGAAGATAGTCATCATCAAGTGGGGAAAATATGGCACAACAGAGACATTACCAAGAACTAGACGTCCCTCCAAAATTAATGAAAAGACGCAAAGAAAACTGGTCAGGGAGGCTTCCAAGAGGCCTACTGCAACATTAAAGGAACTGCAGGAATTTTTGGTATGTACGGTCTGTGTGCTACATGTGACAACAATCTCCCATATTCTTCACATGAATGGGCTACGGGGTAGGGTCGCAAGACAGAAGCCTTTTCTTACAAAGAAAAACATCCAAGTCCGGCTGACGTTTGCAATAACAAACATCGAGTCCCCCAAAAGCATGTGGGAAAATGTGTTATGGTCTGATGAAATGAAGGCTGAACTTTTTGGCCATAATTCCAAAAGGTATGTTTGGCTCAAAAACAACACTGCACATCACCCGAAGAACACCATACTCACAGTGAAGCATGGTGGTGGAAGCATCATGCTTTGGGGCTGTTTTTCCTCAGCTGGAACCGGGGCCTTAGTCAGGGTGGAGGGAATTATGAACAGTTCCAAATACCAGGCAATATTTGCACAAAACCTTCAGGTGTCCGTTAGAAAGCTGAAGTTCACCTTTCAGCACGACAACGACCCAAAGCACACATCCAAATCCACAAAAGCATGTCTTCACCAGAAGAAAATTAACGTTTTGGAATAGCCCTGCCAGAGCCCAGACCTGAATCCAAATGAACATCTGCAGGGTGATCTGAAGAGGGCTGTGCAGAGATGCCCTCACAATCTGACCGATTTGGCAAAGAAGAGTAGGCAAATATTGCCATGTCAAGATGTGCCATGCTAATAAACTCCTACCCAAAAAGACTGACTGCAGTAATAAAATCAAAAGGTGTTTCAACATAGTATTAATTTAATGGTGTCCACACCTATGCAATCAAGTTATTGTGAGTTTTTTATTTTTTATTTTTCCCCCTCAATGATTTCAGTTTGTTTTGCAATTGAATTGTTCACGTTATAGGTCACATTAAAGGTGTAAAGTTCTGACGTGATTTATCTTTGTCTAATTCTTTAACATAAAAAGAACCTGGCAATTTAACAGGGGTGTGTAGACTAGACACTTTATATCCATTGTATAGCCCCATTTCAGTTGTAAGTGCTATGGTACCACTAGTGTAGCACAATTTTAATTGTAAGCTTTGTGGAATCACTTTCCTTGATGCACATCATTAGTGAGAGTTCTGAGACATTTGTTTGTGTTTTTAGTCATAAAGGGAACATACACACCAGGCACACCAACTCCCAATATATAATACATTATTTTGTCATACCCCTAGTATTGTGTAGTGTTTTCTATACACATTTTTCCTTACCAAAATTTACTTTTAATACCAAAGCAGTTAGATACAAATTTTACTTCCTTGTCTTGGAAGGTTTACCTTTCAATGAAGTATCCTTTAGTAAAATACATCTGCACGTGTGCGTGTGGGTCGTTAAAAGAAGAAAGTCCTCGTATATCGCAAAAGAAGTAATATTGGCAGCTACCTGTCATTAGAAACACATGTGAAACAAATTTCAACAACAGATCTTATTTATTTATTTTTTTAAATCCAACTTACCTCCAGATTGTTGATAAACAAGTGTGACCTATCTGTAACACCCAATACAACTTCCTGCAAATAAAACAAAATCTGACTTAGCATTTAAAAATATATGCATAAGACACTCATTCTTACTTGAAACATGTTTCATTCAATGAAATGAATATAAAAAACCCACATTTATTTATTTTATAAAATTGTATTCTTTTCTCTCCAAATCAGCTTTTTCATGTCTCGTGAGTAAATTTTGCATCACGTAACAACCTATGATTTCATACATAAAATCAAATGTAAAAAAAAAAATGTTATAATACCATACACTTTACATCAAAATAGGATTTTAGTGAGCTTACCATTACATCTTCTCTTTAGTCCATATGGAACACAGGAACCATGGAGTTGAGCTCCCTCCTCCAGGAGGGCAAGGCACTTCAAAGATATAGGGTCACTGGGATAGAAACTCCCTCCTCTTCGTCCTGCTCAACCTCCTGCCTATTCAAGATACATGTGTGACAAGTACCACAGAGAAAAGAACCAAAGAGGTAAATAAGAAAAGGTAGTGATCAAAATATTCCTGTTGTGACAGGAGTTCAAGCCTTGTTCCTCTGACTCCTGTGTATTTGGCCCTGCTTTCCTTTGACTTCCCTTATGTTATCTACTTTGGCCCTGTAGCCGTTGCTTTCTGGTATTTGACCTTGGCTCCATTTCATTGACTCTCCTACTGTCTGCTTTAGTGACCTTGAAGACCACCTTCTCTTCTGTGCTTCTCCTCAGGTATCCAGACCCTCTTGGTCTGCTTACATTTGAGGTGGACACTTTTGAGGTTGCAGCTGGAGCAGTCCTCTCCCAGCGATCCTCTAATTCTGAAGTTCTTCATCCCTGTTCCTTTTTCCTCTAGGCAGTTCTCTTCCACAGAAAAACTACGACACTTGGAATAGGGAACTACTGGCAGTGAAACTAACCTAGGGCGAATGGAGGTACTTAATGGAAGGATCACCGTTCTCACTGACCACCAAAACCTGCATTACTTGGCATCTGCAAAGCTTCTGAACACACTTTAGGCCCGCTGGTCCTTGTTCTTCTCCCAATTTGACTCTGCCATTTCTTACATCCCAGGGACAAAGAATATCAAGGCTGGTGCCTTGTCCTGCCAGCATGTCACCCCTAGTTCTCCTCATTCTGTTCCAGAACCCATAGTTCCTCCTGCTAAGATTGTTCCTCATCTACTTCAATTCTCACCTCCCTCGGGGAAGCCCAGTCTTCCTGTCCTTCTGGAGTCTCCTTGTCCCGCAACGTATATTTTGTACTGGAACAGTACCTTTCAGATAATCCAATCTGGGGGCATTGGTCTGTTACTGCCGGTCATCCTGGACTGTTATGTACTCCGGACCTTATTTCTAGGTACTTCTGGTTGCCTGACCAGAAAACCAATTTGACTTCCTTTGTGTCTTCCTGTCCTTCATATGCCCGTATGAAGATACCTAGACCTCGTCCTGTGGGTCTTCTACAACCTATCCTTGTGTCAGCTCTTCCGTGAAATAATATCTCCATGGATTTCATGGTAGATCTTCCCTCCTTCTCTGGCAATACAGTGATTTGGGATATCATGGATCGATTTTCCAAGCAGGGACATTTTTTTCCACTACCTAAACTCCCTACCTCTACTTAACTGGCTGAACTGTTCATGCGTGATGTCTGCTGTGTGCATGGGATATCACAACCCATCACTTCCGATTTGTTTTTGGAGGGTATTATGCTCCAGACTTGGTATCCGTCTACAGCATTTGTCTGAATACCATACGAAGACGAATGGGCAGACAGATTGAACCAAAATTTGGAAAACTTTCTCTGAAGTGTTCATCGCTCTTTGCATCCTTTGGGTACAATCCTCCAGCTACTGCCATCTGTCTCAGGTTCCCTCTGCTGAGGCACACACCTGCAGATTGGCGGATCACTGGCAAGCTATGCACCACACAAAGTTGGTGGCCGCCCATCATCGGTCCTTGGCATCCAGGTTAGCTCCTGGAGATCTGGTTTGGCTCTCTGCCAGGAACATTAATCTCCACCATCTGTCAGATAAATTAGGTCCCCAATATCTAGGGACATTCAAGGTCACTTTCCTTCGCTTCCCTAATTGAGTCCACCTTATAGCTGATTTTGGTTCCTGTTCTCTCCTGCTCCTGTGCTTCAACAAAGACAACTATACTGCTGCTAGGTTTCTGCTGGACATGATTCCTGACTCAGTAAGTAGCTGCTGTTTCTTGAGATTTCATCTTGAGTGCAGGCTGGCAACTCCGGCTGGGACTAATCTGGCCTTGTGGCCAGCATCTCTAACCCGGCCTAGTCCGCAGCAAGGCTTCCAAGAACAGCTACCGCCAGCCAGCAACACTTTCCAGCCAACGTAAGTTAGCACTTTGCTCACTGAGGCCTACTCGGCAATATATCTAGTATTGTTGTCTGTTGTTCCCTTTATTCATATTAACAGTAGTCTTTTTCCACTTTGTGAAGAGTACACTCTGCAATGTAATACTCAGGAAGCTTACACTGGGTGCTTCCTAGTCTGATCATCACAAGGGAACACAAGTAGGTTTTTCTCTTGTGTTCCATATGCATTAAGAAACAGGTTTTAATGGTAAGTTCACTAAAATAGGATTTTAGCTTACTTTGTCCTCTCTCCCTAATTTGTACTCCGTCTTGTCGGACTTCTCTTCCTTTCCCAATTTCAAAATTAATCACTAAGAGTGAGGCTCTTAATATCACCCTTCCGAAACCAATGCAGAAAATCTTATCTCTGAATTTTGGCTTTAAATGGGGGACATCTTTTCTGACCTCTCTGGACATTAACATTACTGCTTCTCGCTCTGATCTTTATGATGCTAACTATGGTCCCCTGCTCAGATTCCTTCATATGAAGCTGAACATGTGGAGTTCGTATCGTATCTCTTGACTGCAGCAATTCGCCCGAACCACAATGTACCTGCTGCCCAAGCTTCTGTACCTTTTTCGGGCTCTGGCTGTCATGCCAGACTGCGAGATATTCAATCTCTTCAAAAGCATGTTTTTGGGTTCATTTGGGCCTCTGAGAAACCTAGACTTGCTTCAGGACTCATACATCGCCACTGTAAGTCCGGTGGCCTATCGGTTCCGCACCTGTGGTCTTATTTTAAAGCGTCTCAGTTTGCCAAGGCGATTCAATTACATCTCACATATAATATTCCATGATGGGTGGTCTTGGAGACTCCTCTGTGCACTTCAACTCCGGCAGTGAACCTGTCATGGATTCCGTCTCTGCCCCCATCGGTGACCGCACAGTGCTCCACTCTCTCTCTTTCTCTGGCTCTTTGGAGACAACAATATAAAGACCAACTCACTACCCCTGAATCCAAATTGTTCTCTCTTTTCTGGAATCCGTTGTTTCCCCCTGGTGTGACCCCTACTCAATGTGGATGGTGGCGACGGAATGGAGTTACAAATATCTTTGATCTGGGACCAGTTCTGGGAAAGATACTGGGCCTTTCCTCGAGAATATTTCCACTTCCTCCAAGTTTGGCATTTTATTCAATCCTGTTTTAGAGACGGCCGTCCTTTGAACAAGACTGTATATGAAAATATTTGCTCTAATGCCGCTGCGGGTAGGGGTGCTATTTCTAAAATGTATTCCCACCTTCTGGATGTGTTGTTCCCCCGTTCTCCTTCTTATCATGCTAGATGGGAGCTTGATTTGGGTGAAACTCTGGATCCCGAGGAGTGGAACGATATTATGGATAACACTGGGAGCTTGACTTCTTGTACACTGGTAAAAGAAAATCCCTACAAGGTACTAGCAAGATGATAATACTGTCCTACTAGACTTCATAGCATCTTTCCATCAGTTCCTCAGCTGTGCTATTGTGGATGTGGTCAAGACGGTACCTACCTTCACTTATGGTGGACTTGCCTTTCAGTGACTGCCATTTGGAAAGATATCTTTGGGCTCTTAAGTTCGGCTCTGGGAGTGCTGGTGGCACCGGATCCATGGACAGCTTTGTTTAATAGATCCTCCTGCTATCCTTCCATATCCCGATCAGGTAACAAACTGGTTCTCCAGATCTGTGCCATGACCCACTGTCACATTGCTTTTAATTGTAAATCTTTGCCCCCAAGTCATGATCCTTTGGATGCTAGGATCTGGAATTTGCTCCATATGGAGAAACTGACAGCATATCTCCACAACTCCTCCTCCTCTTATCTCCAGATTTGGACCCCGTGATTAGATTCAATTGCTCCTCCTGATCTTCACCGTGACTTGCTTCTCAATTAAATTTCTGATGGCTGAGGCTTAGCCAATTGTTCTCCCTTTTCACCCCTACACCTTTTTTTTTTCCTCGCCTTCTCTATTCCTCTTCTCTTTCCCTCTCCTTCTTCGAGTGTCAGATGATGCAGAATGTTTGTTTAATTGCTAAATTTGTAAAACAATACCTGCTCATGCTTGTATTATGACTTTTCTCCACTTGTTCTCTTTACTCCATATTTGTCTAATCTCGAAAAAACAATAAAAACTTTAAATTAAATAAAAAAAAATAAATAAAAAAAAATAGGATTTTAAGAGTCCTTCCTTGTTAAATCCTTTTCTCTACAGTCCATATGGAACACAGGTACTAGTCCCTCCTTTTGTAGGGCAGGACACATCACAAAATACAGTCTTATAGGTGGAGACTCCGAACCACTGCTACAGCTCAACATTTTCCATGCCTTGGAATCCCCAGTATGAATGTGACCAAAGCCATACTAACAAGGCAAGTGAGAGAAGAAAAAGGAAATATCCTGTGAAAAGCAACTCTAAGCAGACTCCACAAACCCAGACAGGTGATACCAAACAGAGGTCCCTTTTGCTGGGTGGAGACCCATGTTCCAAATGGACTACAGCAAAAAGGATTTAACAGGTAAGGACACTAAAAGTCTATTTTCTCTTACTACCAATATGGAACACAGGTACCATGGGGATATACCAACACTAAGCTCCCAGGGTGGGAAGAGAGGAGAAAAGACCTCAGACCTGTACCGATGATACCAGAGTTCTCTAGGACTATCCACAATGGGAATAAACCAAATAGAAAAAAGTATCACGGACACTGTACTGCCACATCACACAATAACAAGAGTCATTGGTGCTCAAACAACTGAACAACAGTATGGTAACCAAATATGTTGGGCCCTAGATAAGCAGAGTAACCTGTAAGACATTCCAGGCAAAGCTGGCTTCAGCTGAAGCCAGAACATCAACATGGCAGTGCTTAGCAAAGGTTTGGAAGGAGTACCAACTCTCTGCCTTGCACAACTGCACACAACACAGCACAAATTAAAAATAGACCATACCCTATAGTAGACCTTGGAAGAGAGAAGCTTGCTGTCAAAGCCATCTTTTCTATATCCTCATGCCACTGGTAACCCTAAAGTAGGAGTTGCGGCCTGGGATGAAGATGGAGCAGATCCTGAATGGAAACACTGACCAGGTCCGCAAACCATGTCCTCTTTATCCAATAGTGAGCAACCAGAAATACAGTAGCACTGTTCATCCTGTTCTTCCCGAGTACCCTGGGTATGAGAGGAGTTGGAGAATAGACATAGTGAGAAGGAAGTTCCACGGAATCAACACTGCATCCATGGTGAAGGCCAGAGAATCTCCCTTACTGGGAGCAGAAGGTCAGAACCTTCTTGATGTCCCTGGTGTCCATTAGATCTATCGTTATCATACCCAGATGTTGCACAATCAAACAGAACACTTCCAGAATGTATCACCCTGAGTTCCAGAACATTGATGAACTGAAGAAACTCCTCTGCAGTCCACCTGCCCTAGACCCTCAAGTGACCCATAACCATCCCCCAGCAGCTCAGGCTGGCGTCCGTTGCGACTACAGTCAATTCTGATATAACAAAGCATTTCCCCTTGTCCAGATAGCATTGGTGCAGCAGCCACTGCAGGTCCGGCTGGCTTCTGAAGAGACGGAGATCTGGCAATCCAGGTGGCCGGATTGCCTGTCCAACTCTGGAGAACAAGCCGTTGAAGTTCCCTCGTGTGTACCTGAGTGTAAGGTACAGCCTCTAGTGTGGACACTAGCCGGCCCAGCACTGTCATGTATTCCCTGATTGTGGACGAGGGCCACTCCAGGGCCTGCAACACCTCCTGCATTACCAGAAGAATATTCTCCCACAGGAAAACTTATCTTTGATGGGTTTCAAACCAGATCCCTAGGAACACCAACTCCTGGAAAGGGACTGGAGAGGACTTCAGCATGTTCAGAATCCACCTGTGGTGGACCAGCAATTGAGCACAGTTTTGGACATGTTGTACCACGAGCTCCTCTGAAGGAGCCTTTAGCAAAAGTTTGCCCAGATAGGGTGTCATAGAGAAAATGGAAGCTTTAGAGGACAATTTGACTGCCTCAAAAAGAACATCAGAGACATAACTGTTAGCCTCCATAATGTTGGCCAAAAGAACAAACAGATCCTCCCTGGAAACCTCTGCACAGACAGCCTCCTTGAGCGGTTTTACTCCACACAGCAAAAGCCCTGTTAACCCAGGCAGAGGCAAAAATAGGTCTCAATGTCACTCCAGTGGCCCTGAGGATTGAATCCAGCTTCTTAGCTGCTGGATCCTTCAGACCTGTCGCAGAGAAACAGGACTTAGCCAACCATCAGAGGTGTCAGAGAACTGAAGAGTCTCCAAAATAGCTCTAAAGAGACACTCAGCTGAGGAAAGAGGGTCATTCTAATAAGAGTCCCCCCATAGGAGTAGGAAGAGTCCATATCCTCATATTCTCCCTCCTCATCCTCCCCTTCTGACAATTCCTCCTCTGAGAAAAACCCTGAAATCTGAGGAACACTGAGATAGGGGCTATGTATTTAAAGAAACTAGGGGCATCCAAGATTGTAGGACACCCTGCAGGGAGAAAGATTTGGGCCACTGAGGACAGCAGTGTTTTTACCCAAGTTGGCTCTTGGTCAGTGCTGGAGGGACCTGGTGAAGTAGAAGGGGCCACAATACAGGAGGGGCAGTGAGTTGTGGAATACTCTATAGGGAGTCCCGTTTGACATGATGAACAGTAAGCAATGGACGCACTTAGTCTTAGATTTAGAGTCCTTAGTCTTAGATTTACTCTTATGTCCCTTAGATGCAGACATCCTTACCGTAAAAGTGTCTCACACTAGTATAAATAACCAATAACAGTTCCCCAATATTTCACCCTAGAAATCCCCGAAAATCACTTATGTGGCAGACAAAGGGTTAATCTGGAGAAGGAGAGCACGGAAAGTCCGACTCTGTGTAGGATAAGCAAGAGACAAGTAAAATGCTGACTACAAAACTGACAGCCAATCAGAAGAAAGCCGATGAAACAGGGCAAACAAAGTCTTCTCTTTTTCCGTTGCCTAGCAATGACTACACTCCAGCAGTGGAATCACCATGGGCCCCCAAGACACTCAGTGCTTGAACTGAATGAAGGGCAGGAGAAAACAAGAAGAATGAGCCCACTCTGACTTCTGTATGTCAAACAGGTGCAGAGATCCGTCCCAATGAAGTTCGCCCATAGAAGTCAATGGAGCAAAGATGGTGGCAGGATGGACACCTGTCCTTATAGGGACTGCAGCACTAAATCGGGCAATGTGACAGAAACACCCAGGGACCATGTGAGGGGACCCCAAAAAGGAGCCCAAGACAGAAGAAAAACCTAAAGAAGGTCTGCAGAACACCCAATCCAGTGAGTATAGCAGGGGAAGGGTTAAACTAGCAAAACTGCAGCCATCTTTGCTCCGCAGCTCAGGGAAATATAATAAAGGTACCCAACATGAGAGCAGGAGTCTAAGGGCTCAGGGAAAACTTCTGTATGGAGAGGCACAGGATGTGGATGGATCAATGCACTCAAAGGGTTACTCACCAGTCTTCTTACTTCCAGTTTCTTCAGGTTGCTGTCCACACAGCACCTGTACACTGGTCAGTTCACTCCAGGGGAAGTCCTGTAATGGTAATCTGCCTAATGGGGGAAATTCCAAGGAAGGAAACAAAAATATTCACACTTCCCCTATGATACCAGTATTTCAAAGAACTGAACAGGAACAGTATAACTAGGTGTCAATGAACTAGCACAGCAAACCAAACAAGAGCCAACTGAGGTCAAACAGCAGAAGCCAGGACACTGACATGGTAGTGCTGTTCAGCTGAGGTCTTGTTTTTTTTTTTTTAGGCCCAGGAAGCACTTCATACCTGATGGAGCGTGCTGTGGTCTTGAAAGAAACAGAACTCTTCATGATCACTTACGCCTGGCATATGGTATCCTTGATCAAGGAAGCATGAACTTGGATGCTGCCTGACCAGTCCTAGGTCCCTCAGGGATGACAATCAAGCCGAAGGCCTTAAGAAATGCTGAGTGTGATGCACACAGTACTTAAGGCACAGACTGTATCAAACAAATGGAGATCTAGTTCCTGTTTGAATGAAGGGTCAGGACAGACAGGTGGAACAAGGATCTCCCGGTTGATATGAAAATCTGAGACAACCTTGTCTGGGATGTATGAAGTATTGACTTATCCTGATGAAAAACCAGGAGAGGTGGTTCGCAAGACAGAGCCTGCAACTCAGCCACCCTCCTCACAGAGACAATGGCCAAAAAGGAAGGCCATTCTGTGTGACAGAAGACCCAAAGAAACTGAGGACACTTGACCAAAGGAGGCCTCTGGAGAACAATTAAGACCATGTTGAGATCCCACCTCAGCATGGTGTCCCAGAATGAAGGAAAGGCATGAGCCACCCTTTGAAGGAAGGACTGCAATCAGAAAGAATAAACAGGAGAGCAAAATGGGATCCACTAAGTGTAGTACTTTATTTCACGTCAATAAAAAAACATTAAAAACCATAGTTCCCCTTCACAGGATCTACTTACAAGAAGTATAATAGGAATCAAGCAGATTACCTAATAAATCTCTAGGCTAGCAGTCTCTCTTCTTTCTTTTCTCCTGCACCTACTCTTGGGTCCATGCTTTGCTCCACACTGTCTCCCCTCAAAGACATCAAACCGGCAGGATGTCCGAACTGTCTGAGAAGTGTGTTTCTTCCTCCTTCTGGTGCTGAGATTGTAATTTCCACAACGACTCATGCCAATAGTCACAGGAACCACAATGTACATTTTGTGGGATAAATCCATTCATCAAGAGATACCAGCTATTACCAGAACACCTTATTTACACACACCCTGACCAATCGTTTAAATCAGTGCATCAATGTTAAAAAATATATCCTAATTATCAAGATATATATGAATATTATTCCTTATATCTTATCCTAAAACATCATCACAATCCCTTAAAACATTTTTTTTTTATCTAATTTGCACTCTTTTGTAAGACCATTCTTCTAGTATGGTAAGACCATAATATACACAACAATAACGTTTGTTACATTATTGTTGTATATTTTATGGTCTTACTATACTTACTTGTTCACAGGATAAGAGTATCGGGTTTTCAAAAAGGACTACACTATGAACTTTTAAAATATTGCACAGACTGGGATAGAGCTTGAACACTGTATTAGTTACTTTGTCTTATTTAGGTCTTAATGACCGATAGAACAGCAATGGTTTCTGAAAAAGATCTGAGGGAGTGGAGATCTGTATCTAAATGGAGCTCAGACTGAGTCTTTTATTCACACCATACAGCAGGAAGGTCAGGGAAGTTCAAAAGTCTGAGCAGACACGTTCTTGTTAGTACATGTTACGGTTCAGTACATTCGGACATGTTAGGTTTAGGTAAAAACACAGCTTTATTGAAGCACACAAAGAATAACGTAACCCTCACGGGTCCAGTAAAGTGCACAACACCCTACTGACACAGGTCAGGTCAAAGATAGATACAGTGTATGAATGTCCAATGTTAACCAGTACACTGCTGGTCGTAATGTAAATCAGACTAAATGTCGCCTGTATGAATGGAAGGCAACAAGGACAGGACTGCAACCACAGGCTCTGGACGCCTGTAAATGAGAGTAATGGTGGACGCCCACCAACGACTATGGACTGGTCAGAACGTATGCTTAAACGGAGGCCCTACCGGAGCAACCCAGCACCATGTGCATGACTACCTGAAAGGGTTAATGGGCATTATATAAATGGATGGCAACCGGAAGCACTCAACTGATCAACAGGAGACTATAGCCCAAGGTGCGCAGCCCAACAGAACCCAAGATGGTAGTGGTATCGGAGGCCCCTTCCCCTCAGGGGTTAATAGTGCTGTGGTCTGGACAACGGTAATCACCAGAGGCGCCCTGCTGAACCTACACAGACCAAGCGAGTGCAACACGGAGTGGAAGCAGCGAGACACTGACCACTGGTCTAGTATGTGAGCAACCAGAACACCAAAACTAGAACCAGCAAGCTGGAACGGTACCCAACTGGTGGGCAAACAGGAGTAATACGGATGAACAACTGGAACAGCAGAAGCAGGAACCACGCCAAGAAGAGTCAGTAGACAGTGCAGGAACACCAGCCAGGCCAAGTCGGTACACGAAGCAGGATCCTCAGACACGCTGGGTTGGTACACAGAGCTGGGTCGTCAATCTCGCCGGGTCGGTACACGGAGCAGGAACGTCAGCCAAACCGAATCGGTACACAGAATCAGGAACGAGACAATAGCGTGGTCAGGCAGTCCGGGGTCATACACTGGATCAGAAAAACAACTCAGACTCAAGGAAAGGCTATGGAAACCAGGTTCGCCCCCAGTTATGCAAATCTTTTCATGAGTTTATGGGAGGAGGAACAAGTTTAGGCGAATAACCCATGGGGGGGAACCTGGTTTTCTATTGCCATTTCATAGATGATATTTTAATTATTTGGAATGGTAGTAAAGAAGATCTAGACTGTATGTTGGAAAATTTTAATAATAACAAAAAGGATATCAGATCTACCTCTGAAGTCAGTGATACAGATATAACATTTTGGGATTTAAAACTATATACTGAAAAAAAACAAAATTCAAAGTACAGTGTATATTAAACCAGTGTCCAAAAACAACTATTTGTATTCAAGAAGTTGCCATTTGGAAAAGTGGAAGAGGAACATTCCCTTTGGACAATTCAGCCATTTGAGAAGGAACTGCAGTACGTGGAAAGAATTCAATAAACAGTGCACTATTATGAAAGTTACGTTTCAGGAGAGGGGTTATGAAGAAAATATATTAGATCAAGCTATTGAGAGAGCAAAGAATTTGGACAGGGAAACTCTACTCATACCCAAACCCAACCCCCCAAAAAAAAACAAAACAAAAAAAACCCCCCTAAATATGAAATGGTCTTTATCACATAATACAGCTCACTAGCTAAACGAATACAACAAATCTTTAATAAACCTGGAAAATCATTATGGAAAATCCATTACGCTGTGAGGGAGTCCAAGAAGAGAGTCACATCATTTTCCGGAAAGCTAGAGATATAAGATCATATGTGGCACAAAGCAGACCAAAAAACCTTAAAGACTATGGAGAGGATCACAACCTCAAAGGAAAATTATAAGCGCAACATACGATCTTGCCTGAACTGTGTGCACATGGAGGAGAAGGCCAAATCATTTGCGGGTTTAGACCCAAACAAAAATTATGAGATTCAACACTTTATTACTTGTGGTACGTCCTACGTTATATACCTCATCACATGCAGGGAGTACATGTGGGGAGTACCAGTAGAACATTACGCATAAGTTTGGGAGAACACAGGCAAAACATACAGAAAGAGTCTGGGGACCACAGCATGTCCAGACATTTCAGTAGATGCTCTCAAGGGTGTTTGAACAACTTTAGAGTAAAGGGAATTGAATTTATACCTCAAAATATTCCAGACAGAGTCCAGACTTTGTGTAAATAGAGTCTTTCTGGATTTACACTTTGGGCTCTATGTCACCAAGGGGTCTTAATGAGGAAATTGATTTATGGCAACTTTCATGACAGACTGATCGTAAAAAAATTCCTCCTGTTTAAGTTTTTTTGATTCTCTGGTTTTCTTTTGGATCCCCTGTATATATATTTATTTATATATATTTATTTATTTATTTTAAATCCTCTGGCTTTTTGATACACATCTTTTTTGACCCTTTGGTCCTTCCATATTATTAGGTAGAGCTCTTTTATATAGCTAAGTAGAGTTTTTTTTAGATACAGATTTTGAAGTTGTGGTAGTATATAGATATTGGGTGGAAGAAATTACTACCCATCTATATATATATTTCCTAGACATAAAATTATGTTAACATCTGTTATAAGACATCTTCTTTCATGTATTTACAATATATATTTTTTTAAAAGGGGTAATTTCCACTTGTAAATGTTGAATTCCCATCTACTAATCCTAGAGGTTTATTGTAATGAATAATGTTTTTAGTTCTGTGTTGGTGTAACATATCTTGGCACAATGGAGATGTTTTATTGAGCTCTTATAAGTGTTTTACAAAGGTTTTCATCTGGATTTATGTACAACAGAGCTCAACTGAAACCTGGTTAGTCTCTATTCAAGTCTCAAAGTAAAAATGTTATCGTTTTTTATTTAACTAAGAACATATGAGTAATAAGTTATTATACAGAAGCCTGTATAACAGGCTTGCGTTCCAAACTTGAAACGCATGCAGTCTAATCCTGTTTGACGTTACGCTCAACAGGAAGTGATACAATGCAGAGGAGACAGAAGGTGGGAGACTTGAAGGGACATACAGTAAAGGTATTTATTTGAGTCTGTTTTAATGCAATTATATACTGAGGCCCTTGATAAAGTGTCATTTAGATACAAAAGGACCACCGGGAGGTCAAAGGCTTGTGAAGACCGGTCCCTGTGCACACACCAAGAATGAAAAATGGACCAAACCCTATTGTAGGCCTTAAAAGAGACAGGCTTCCTACCCTAGATCATAGTAGAAATAACCTCAGGAGAGAAACCCATTCTCCTCACGATGTGGGCTTGAACAGCCATGACATCAAAGCCAGCTTCTCCACATCCTCTTTCCAAAAGGTAGCCCTGAAGGAGGAGGTCCACTGTGGGTGGCAATGAAAATGGATCCTGAATGGAAAGACTCACAAGTTCGGCAAACCATGCCCTCTCGGACCAATAAGGAGTGACCACCACCACAGCTGCTCCAGCCATCCTTATCTTCTGGAGTACTCTGGGAATGAGGGAAATTGGAGGAAAGACATAAGCAAAGTGGAAGCACTATGGAATCCCATAGGGTCCATGGCAAAGGCCAGGGGATCCCCACCCCGGGACCAAAACATCAGGACCTTCTGGCTGCCCCTTGTGGCCATTAGGTATATCTGTGGAAGTCCCCACTATTGCACAATAAGGTTGAATGCTTCCGAATGGAGTTCTCACTCTCCTGGATCTACATCCTGGGGACTTAGAGAGTCCACCAGAAAGTTTTCTACCCCTGAAATGTGAATGGTGGAAATAGCTGGAACGTGGGCTTCTGGCCCAGCATAGAATGTACTTCACTTCAAACCAAGCAGAGGCACTTGGAGTGGATCGCCCTGAGCTCCACAACATTGATGTACTGAAAAGATTCCTCTGCAACTTACCTACCAAGGATCCCCAGGTGACCCAGTATCACACCCGAGCCACTCGGGGCGTCATCGGTCATGACCGCAGTCCATTTCGTGATTACGAATGGCTTTCTCAGGTCCAGGATGCATCATCTCAACCACCACTGCAGATCCAGTCTGGCTTCTGGATAGAGGGAGAGTTGCCAAACAAGGAGATTCAAGTTCCCCATGCCAAATCTGAATGACAAGTCACTGATGCCAGGCCACATGGCAGAGTGGTAAACTGTTAATGATCTAAGTCAAAGGCAAAAGCAGATAGTGTTGACTGTCCGGGTGGATCGAGATGCGTAGGTATGCATCCTGAAGGTCTAGAGACGCCAGATACTCACATGGGCACATTACTGAGATGACATAGCTCAAGGACTCCATCTTGAATTGAGCAGTCTCCACATACAAGTTGAGACTCTTAAGATCCAGGATGGGACAACAGCCACTATCCCTCTCCAGAACTACAAACAGGTTGAAATTGAAACCTGAACCTTGCTCCTGGAGAGGAACTCGAATCAGGAACTTCTTGTCCAGTAGGGATAGTACCATTTCCCAGAACAGCCGCAACTATTCCAGAGCTGTGGGTTACAGACTGAGAAAAATGGAAAGGAGAAAGGGACATAAAACCAGTTCTGTACGCTTTCAAGATTACCCGCAAAACCCACTGGTCCACAATAGAGTCTTCCCAGGCATGCCAAAACAGACGAAGATGCCTGTGGACCATTCTGCATGTTGTGTGGAAGAGGGCTTGACAGAATTGCACCTTGAAGCTGCTCACTAGGGTTGCCAGGGCTGTCTGGGATTGGCGGGGGAGCGTGGTTTGGAGACCTGCGAAGCTAGCGGCCTTTGCATCTCAGTTTGGATAAGCAAGAGAATAAAATGGCAACTGAAAAACAGGCAGCCAATTGTAAGGAAGGCCGCAAAATGGGAACAGTAGGTAATGTAGTCTTCTCTGTTGCCTAGCACCACCTATAACTCCCTCCCTGAACCCCCACAGACCCCCAAGACACTCAGGACATGAAAAGAATGAAAGGGCATGAGGAAACTAGTAGATCGAGCACACTCTGAACTCTGCATGACCAACAGTTGCAAAGATATGTCACATAGATGTCAATGGAGCAAAGATAAGAGGCCGGAGCTCTCAGTTTCAGTCATTCTCTGCTTGGCTGGTATATATGATCACTCTTATAGCAGTCAGGTGTACAGACTTTTCCATTCACAGAGGCAATGTGTTTTTACACATTGCCTTTGTGACTGTTCTCTGCCTCTCTCTTACTTACAATGAGTGTAAGGGAGAGAGAAGCAAAGAATAGACAATAACCCCTTCAGTGCTGATGCTGGGGGCAGGATAAATATGCAGGTCTCTTTATGAACCTACTGCCATCAACTGGTTTTTGTTTTTCTAAACAAATATGAGCAAGATCAAAGTATTGTATTACACATATTAATTAACCCCTTAATTGGTAAAATAGAGAGTGAAAGAGGGACATGGAGATAGTGTGCCTATAAAACTGCACATTTTTTAGGTAAATGTCCGGTCATACCTTTCATGCACTCTCATAAAAAATTAACCCTTTAGGCACAAACAATCACAAGCAAACCAATAATAATAGGATTTTAGTCTTATCTGTCAAATCCTTTTCGCTTAGTCCATACAGGTTACTGGTAACTTTTGGTAGGCTATTAGCCCCTTTAATAGGCAGGAACAATTCTGAGAAGTGGCTGCTGGGTGGAGCCTACCTGCTCTCCTTAGCCTGCAGCTAGCAATCCCCAACTAGTAAGATTTGCAGACTATTTACTAGGTAGTAAGAGGGGAAAAGAAGACTCCTGTGAGCATGAACCCGAAAGGACCCCCACATTCTGCCACAGGAGAGCCAAGCATGGTCCCTTGACGGGGTGGGAGACCACTAACCTGTATGGACTAAGAGAAAAGGATTTAACAGGTAAGACTAAAATCCTCTTTTCTCTGTCGTCCAATACAGGTTACTGGTAACTTTGGAATGTCCAACCATTAAGATCTCCAGGGTGGGATGAAAGGCAAGGACCAGACGCAAGCCCCTAAAGTCACCAGAGCAACAATGAACCTACAGATCATGAATAGCTCAACACTAACCGCAAAGTGTCAATGGACACTGAACAGGGGTAAAACAAACCCCATGAACTGTTGCACAGCACACTGAACTAGAGCCAACAGGGTTCAAAAGGGAAATAGTATTGAGAGACCAAGAGAGATCCTGGACAGGTAAGGCTGAAACCAGGATCTTTCGCCCAAAACTGGCATCAGCCATGACAGCACATACACACGACAGTGTTTAGAAAAAGTGTGCACAGATGACCAAGTGGCCGCCTTGCCCAACTGATCAGCTGAGGCCTGGTTCTTGTAGGTCCAAGAAGCCCCAATAGACCTCGCAGAATGAGCTGTAACCCTGAAGGGTACAGGCTTCTTCCGAAGTTCGTAAGCATTACGAATCGTGGACTTGATCCAAGAAGCGATGGTAACCTTGGAAGCAGGCTTCCCTGCCCTCAGTAATGACAAAGAGTGTCAGACTGCCTCAAGGCCTCCATTGATCTCCATTGCTGCTTAGGCTTGGAGGAGGAGAGCGGAGCCTGAGGGACCGTCTGGGTCGCTTGGCTCGAGTCTGCCTGAAAGGAACGAAAAAGCAGATTCCTTTTAACAGGTGCCTTATTTCTCAGGACCACTGTCAGGTGAGAACTTTTCCCTCCAGAGGCCTCATTGATGAGATCCTTGAGTTCAGACCCAAACAGGGAAGAACCTTGAAAAGGCAAAGACAGCAGAGCTTTCTTGGAGGCCGTGTCAACCGACCAGATCTTAAGCCAAAGAGCCCTTCTGGCTACCACAGACATGGTAGATGCCCTTGCTACCATACGCATAGCGTCAAACAGGGAGGCAGAGACATAATGCTGAGCCTCAGCAATGTTAGCGAGAGGATGCAACATGTCAGAAGTAGGGGCTCCCTGATAGACAGCAGAATTGAGCTGTTCAGTCCAAACAGCCACAGCCCTATTTACCCCTGAGGCAGCAAAGGTAGGGCAAAGAGCAGAGCCTGCTGTTGCAAAAAAAGCCTTGAGAGAAGTCTCAAGCTTCTTGTCAGTCCAGTCTTTAAGAGCAGAGTAACGCCTCTGGCAAGGCAGTCGACTTAGAAAGCCTGGAAACTGCGACATCCACTCCATTTCAGAAAATTAATTAAGTTTAGCAAACTATTTAGACACAGATAGTTTATTGTCTGGAAATTTCCACTCCTCTGACACCAAGCGGTCAAGGGTGGGATTAGGTGGAAAGCAGGCATGGGGCCTAACAGGCTCCTGGAAAACATCAGAGGGGTCAGAAGACGCCTCCTGCACCAAGGGAATGTTCAGGGTGGACAACATAGCCCTGATCAGGCCCTCGGCTAAGGGAATGGAGTCTGCCTCGAAGGGGTCCCCAAAAAACTGAGATGAAGGAACAGCTGAACAGTCATCATCATCATCAGAGTCTACCAATAATTCCTCCTCAGAGGAATCAGATACATCAGGTACACCCGGCGGTTTAGGCAGGGAAGATCTGATAGGGGGGGGGGGGTCTGCAACAATTTGAAGATCCCCTGTAAAGTGGATGGAAAGAGTTGTAAGGTGGACCGGAGGTCCCTGGTAGTAGCCTTAAACTCTTGCATCCATATTGGCTCTAGTGCGTGGCTGGTGGCCCCAGCAGGGGATTCAGGGGCAACAGCACATGCTGGGCAAACATGACCTGAGTATTCTCTAGGTAACCCTGATTGACATGAGGAGCAGTGAGCAATGGGGGACACAGACACCCCAGTATCCTTAGTCTTAGGTTTAGCCCTAAGGTCTAACGAAGTAGACATTCTCACAGAGTCAAAATAGTCAAAGTATCAAAACACCCACAATAAAGCATGTATGATAATTAATGCACCCCAGAAATGCTAATTTAGACTTATCTGGTAGGCGAAGGGTTAAACTGCGGAGGAGAGTCCAATCGATTTGCGAATACACAATTTGAAACGAGTGTGCGAAGCAGGCGCTCATGGGAAATGCCGTTTCACTGACAGAGTACCCCAACAGTGCCCGGAGCCCCCTAAAGCATCCAACATGCCCAGAACGTTGACCGGATGACAGAGCAAGGGCAAACCCACAAAATGACCTCGCTATGTGGAGCGGTTGCAGAGATATGTCCCAAACTGTAAAGTCCCATAGAAGTGAATGGAGCAATGGAGTCTACGCGGTAAACGAGGTGAATACCAAACAAAAAACCACTCAAAAGCCCACTAGAAAAAAAACAGTAGACCCAACACTAAACCCAATATGGAAAGTACCCAAAACCCCCGAAAAGGTGCTAACCAGCAGCAAAAGGGTTAAGTTACCACAGAAACTTGCTCCAAACACCTCACAGACATACAGAATAAACCCAGTGAGTGCATGAGTATGTAATAGGAACTCAAAATGAGACCCATGTGCGGAGGGAAGCATGGCACATGTGGACATCAGCACTGAAAGGGTGCTCACCTTTTTCAGCAGGTCTTCTGTCTTCAGATTACCATATATCAAGAAGAAGCCTCAGTGGGCAACTGCTGGGGAAAGAACTTGCAGCCAAGATTTCCCCCCAGGGCTTAGGTCCAAAAAAGCACCTGGTAAACTGAGCTATCCACATTTGGGTGATGGTAATTGTCAGTGGTGGTAATCCGCCTAATGGTGGTATACCATATCTAACAGAAAATAATAAAGAAGCTAAAACTATAGCAGAACTGTTCTCTTGCCTTGTGTCTTGACCAAGAAAAAAATCTTACTAGATGGGGATCGGCTAGCTGCAAGCTAAGGAGAGGAGGTAGGCTTCACCCAGTAGTCACTTCTCAGACTTGATCCTGACTATTAAAGGGGCTAATCACCTACCCAAAGTTACCAGTAATCTGTATTGGACGACAGAGAAAATTGTGTGTTTATACTATCATTTTCTTTATTTTTAATAAAATAAATGGTGGGTTATCCATATAATTGTGGTATCAAAAGACAGCCCTACTTCTACATGAAAAAACAGTATACAATTTTTGTGGGTGAAATTAGCAGAAAAACACTGTTGAACAAACACATAGTCAAAAAGGTCAGAATTTCTCCGGTCCTTATGTGCAAACTACCCCAGTTTTTCCCAGACCATAAGGGGTTAAAGGTTTAACTATTCTATAACACAAAAACAACAACTAAAAAGCATACATTTCCTGAAATCAGACCTCTCACTACATCAAAAGAATAGTCACTTGCCTTTCTGCACCAAGCCTGGTGAACTCAAAGGTTTTGAGAAGGCGGAACTAAAAGAAAAACTATGTATTTCCATACATTCCCATCCTTTCAAATGTACTGAATTATTTGAAAACTATGGGATTTCCCACTGTATTGTTCATCTACATAAGGTGACGCTAATGGTATTAAAAAAAATAATTATCTACTGTGTTTCCAAGAAAAATGGCACCCCATTAGTATCAGCTGACATACCATAAGGGGTGCCAGAAGCACAAAACTACACCTATGTGCTTTCTTTTATGGAAATTGTATATGCAGAAAAGGTAAGCAAGGCATATCATTAATGCAAGTAGTCATTCACCCTCATTGAATAAGGGATCACTTTCCTTTTAACCATAGGCTGGTGAGCAAAAATGTTTTAAGCAGGCAACACTATAGGAAAAAATAGACATTTTTTACATTTATACTCCCTTCAAAGATACATAGAACTTTACTCACTGGTATGAGATACTAAGGGGATATCAAAAAACACAAAACTATGCCAACTACAATCATTTTTATACATCATTCAAATATTACTTGACAGTATGAAACTAACCCCTTAACGAGATTGGATTTCTTTTTTTAATTAAGGGAGGACAGAAGGGAAATTTCAAGGCAATATGTAGTCCTGGCTTGGAAAAACAAGAACACTGTCAAACTGTAATTTGTACTGTCCTGAGACAGAAAGGGTTAAAAATCCATGGCCAACCAGGTCTTAATTTCTAGTATCTTGGTTTACTTACGATTAAAGGTATGTGAGTAAAACAATAACTTAAGATTTAATTATCTTAAAAAAAAAATTACAAGTTATGTTAGTTGGTAAGAATACATTCAAACAATAGCAAATAATGTAGGACCACATTTTTAAGATCCTGTGTGTTACTAAGGAAGCTGACAAGTAGCCTCATTCTTGTATGGTTATATTTTTCAATAAAGCTTATTTTAAAACTAAAAATAATTAAATATATAAATAAATAATTAAGGTCTTGATTCTACATAGCAACAAGGTTGATGATGCTGAAAAGAGGATTTTAGTCTAACTTGTTAAATCATTTTCTCTTAGTCCATTTAACTCACAGGTACCATGGGGACACGACATCTCCTCCCAGCGGGCTAGAACAATTCTAGAAGAAGAGCAGGGGTGGAGCCTCCCCCTCCTCTGCATCAGGCTACCTGACTAGCCCCCTCCCAGATAGACTTGTGAAAAGCCTACTAAGTAAGATATCAAGAAGGGAGAGAGGAAAACTCCTGTGAGCAATAAACCCAAGAGGACTCCCACATCCAGCCACAGGAGGCCAAGCATAGTCCCTTTTTCACTGGGTGGGAGACCTGTGAGCTATATGGACTAAGAGAAAAGGATTTAACAGGTAAGACTAATATCCTCTTTTCTCTGTCGTCCAATATAACTCACAGGTACCTTAGGGATGTACCAACACTGAGCTCCTAGAGTGGGAAGAAGGAGGAAAGGACCAAGAGCCGGTCCCCATGATACCAGAGTTCCCATGGACTATCCAGGAGATGGAACAGCCCAATCAAACAAAGTGTCAATGGACACTGAATAACATAATACAACACACAAGAACAAGAGCCAACACGGCTCAAACAGTTAAAGAGCTAGAAGGCACAGAATGAGAAGAGTCCTAGACAGGCAAAACTGCCTCCAGGACTTACCCGCTTGGAAAAGGTGTGCACAGAAGACCAAGTGGCCGCCTTACACAACTGTTAAGCAGAGGCCTGATTCTTTAGGCCCAGGAGGCCCCAAAAGACCTGGTGGAGTGTGCTGTAAATCAGAAGGGAAACCGCTTCCCTCTGAGCTCATAAGCCTTGAGAATGGTAGACTTAATCCAGGATGCAATAGTTACCTTGGACGCAGCCAAACCAGCCCTGGGACCCTCAGGGATTACAAACAGTGCATGAATCTTACGGACAGACTCCATACGGTGCACAGAGAATTTAAGGCAGCTTACCACATCCAACAAGTGGAGATCCCTCTCCTTGTTAGATATAGGGTCAGGACAAAAGGAAGGCACAACAATCTCTTGATTGATATGGAACTCAGAGACCAGCTTAGGAAGAAATTCCTGGGAGGTACGGAGTACAGATTTATCCTTGTGAAACACCAGGAAAGGTGGCTTGCAGGACAAGGCATGCAATTCGGCTACTCTGAGGACAGAGACCACAGCCAAAAGAAAGGCCATCTTCCACATCAAAAGAAATAGAGGAATGGTAGCCAAAGACTCAAAGGGAGGCCGCTGCAAGACTCCCAAAACCAGATTAAGGTCCCACTGTGGAGTGGGAGTCTTAAAGGCGGTGCAAGCATGAGCGATGCCCTGAAAGAAGACTTTGACATCTGGCACGATGGCAATACATCTCCGTTAGAAGACAGAGAGAGGAGGTCTGCCTCATTAAAGGAAGTAAAGCTGACTAACTCTGCACCAACAGGTTAAAAACTTCCGGATGGAGCTCCAACTCCCCGGGGACCACCATCTGGTTACTGAGATAGTCTGCCAGGACATTTTCTATGCCTGGGATGTGCACAGAGGAGATGGCAGGAAAGTGTTCTTCTGCCCAGGCTAAAATAGCCTTGACCTCGGACCAAGCAGAAGCGCTTCTTGTGCCTCAATGCTTGCTGATATACGCTACGGCAGTGGCGTTGTCCGACTGGACAGCTCCTCAGTGGAGACAACCAGTACACCAGAGTGTGAAGAATCGTCATGAGTTCTAGGATACTGAGGGGCTGGAGGGTCTCCTCAACAGTCCATCGGCCATGAACCCCCAGGTGACCCAAGACAGCTCTCCAACCATAGAGGCTAATGTTTGTCGTCACCAGAGTCCAATTCTGGACAACAAATGGCTTCCCCTTCTCCAGTTTGGATCTGTCCAACCACCAAAGGAGGTCCTCCTGAGGGAGAGAGACCAGTAGATCTGGATTCCCACTGCAAGCCTGGATGGTGAACCTCTGGAGCTCCCTGGTGTGAGCCAAGGAGTACAGAACAATCCATTGTGGATATCATGCGGCCAGTCAGACAAGAACTTGCGCACTAGAGCAGAGGTCCACTCCAAGGCCCGGGACACAGAAGCATGATCTGCTGAACAGAATACTCTGTCAGGAAGACCATACCAAGGCAGGTGTCGCACTGGAGACCAAGAAAAAACAGGCCTTTAGAAGGAACTGGAGCAGATTTGTCCTTATTCAGAATCCACCCATGACGGAGGACAATCTAAGAACATTCCTGGAAGTGGAGCTCCAGAAGGTCCCTAAAAGGAGCCTTCAGCAGAGGGTCATCCATGTAAAGAGTCACTTGAATCTCCCCGGTATGCAGGTAGGCAATCAATGCTCTTAAGACCTGTGCGAACACCCGAGGAGCAGTGGCAAGCCCAAATGGCAGAGTGAAGAACTGGAAGTATCCCAAGGCGCAAATGAATCTGAGGTACTTCTGACTGGATGAATTGGAACATGCAGGTAAGCTGATCCAGTGAGGCCAGAAATTCCCCTGAACACATCTGAGCGATGACAGAGCACAAATACTCCATCTTGTAGAGAGTAAGGATGACAAAGAAGTTGAGGTCCTTGACGCCCAAGATAGGGCGACTGACTCCATCCATCTTGTGGACCACAAAGAGGTTTGAATAAAAACCTAAACCTCTCTCTTGAGGAACCACTGGAGCCAAGACGCCCTTGTCCAAGAGAGTCTGCATTACCCCATTGACAAGACGGAGCTTTTCTTGGCCTAAAGGAGACAGAGAATGGAAGAATCTGAAGGGAGGCAGGGATATGAAGGGAATCCTGTAGCCTCCTGAAGCCACCTGCAATACCCACTGATCTGCAACAAAGCCTGCCCAAATGCAGGTCACCACCCAGAGGTAGGTGCAGACCACTATTCGGTGAGTTACTGGATTTGGGTTTGGTGGAGGTGTGCTTCGACCTCCACTGCTGCCTGGGATTGGGGGTGGAGTGTGGGGTGCTGGCCTGAGACCCATTCTGTTTTGACCTTTGCTCTTCACTTCGGAGGGGACGAAAAAGACGCTGCTTCCTCGCCAGATTAGAGTCACTTGAATCTCCCTGGTATTTGGGGGCCTGAGGCAACAGAGTGCTCTTGCCCCTGGTGGCCTCACTGATGATTTGCTTCAGTTCAGGCCCAAAAAAAGGGGAGAGAAATCAGTGACTTCTTAGAGGAAAGTCAGCAGACCAAATCATAAGAAACAAAGTGCATCTAGCAGCAACAGAAAAGGCAGACGCCTTAGCCTCAAGCCTGACAGCATTAAAAAAAAAAAAAAAAAAGAGCGTCAGTAACATAGTTCTGAGCCTTAGATATGTTGGCTAAAAGGGCCAAAAGGTAAAAGCTAAAGCCGCCCTTAAAGGTGCAGAATTCAAAAAGTTGCAAAGTTTGGAAAAATTAATAAAAGTACCCCAAACACATACAGAACATGTAGGGACCAATAAAAACTCACAAATCCAAAAGGAAAAGTGAAAAATAAGCCCCAGAACCCAGTGAAAACCAGCAGGGAAGGAGCTAAATACTACAAAAGCAGCCAATCAAGCTCCAGTGACCCAGGGAACAAACAAATAATTGCCCAACATAAGTGAAGAAGTTATGAAGAACTCCAGTAAGACCCCTGTGCGGAGGGGAACTGTGGGACAGATGGACCATGGTATTCAAAGGGTTGCTCGCCTTCTGTGCTGGTCTTCTTTCTTCAGATTACAATTGAGAAGGAAGAAGCCTCAGAGAGACTCCTTCAAGAGAGAGAGACATGGGTTGCATGATTCTCTCCCAGGGCTGTAAATGTAATGATAATCCACTTAATGGGGGTATTTGGACACCCCATATCTAACAAAATATAATAAAAATACTAAAACTAAGCAGAACTGTTATCAGCCACCTAACCAGGATAATGAAACAAGTCTATCTGGACTGAGGCTAGTGACGTAGCCTGATATGGAGGGGGGAGGCTCCACCCCTGCACTTCTTCTAGAATTGTTCCAGCACACTGGGAGGAGCTATCGTCTCACCATGGTACCTGTGAGTTATATTGGACGACAGATTAAAAAAGGTGTGTCCATCAAGTTCACCCTTGTTGATCTTATAATGAATTATACAGAAAGGGTATTTTACCTCTCCAGCAATACTTGTCAGTGCAGTTTGTACACAAGGCTGGGGAAATTTTACTTCCTGTCCCATTCCATCCATGAAGGGCTCCAGAACAGGAGTGGAAGACTCTGAAAAATAGATTTACTTTATCACATAATGGAGATGCACTGAAAGCTGAAAATTAAAATGTTAAAGTGTTTCAAGTTTTTAAAGGGTTAGTAATGTTTAAAAAAAAAAAAAAAATTTTGCATTTAGAAGAGCTTAAAAAGTTGAGCTAAATGCAAAAAAGTATCTCTCAAACTGCTATGGTTTGAGAGATACCGGCATTTAAAGTTCGATGTCTCCTGCAGACAGCTTTACAGGAGGCTCTGCAGCAGAGCCGCAATCGCATTATTGACAGCGAATCCTTCATTGGAATGGTCTAAAATATGTGCTTGCAAACCAGGCATATGTTTTAGACCATTCCAATGAAGGGATTCGTTGTCAATAACGCGATTGCGACTCTGCTGCAGAGCCTCTGTGTCAACCGACACGGATCTCCTGCTGACAGCTTTACAGCTGTCAGTAGGAGACATTGAACTTTAAATGCCTGTATCTCTCAAACCGCTACGTTTTTTTGCATTTAGCTCAAGTTTTTAAGCTCTTCTAAATGAAAAAAAAAAAAACTTTTTATTTTTTTTACATTACTAACCCTTTAAGGTATCTCTGGATCTCCTTAAAAATGTTTTTCACTAAAACTCCCTGTACTTCAGACTGCTGTGTTAATGAACATATTCACTCATTAAAATTTTATAAAATGCACAGCAATCCAGTTCCCTTAATGAGAAACTTTCATCAAAATTAAATTGCTCCCCAAGTCTTTAGTAACATAACAATATGCACATACATGCTTTTAGTATGCTGAAATCCAGCATTTTCAAGAAATGCAACTCATTCGGCAGGCATCTTGCATAAAAGGCATCTGTTAGTCTGCGCTGTCAGTCCCGTTCACCTCCAGGATTGGTGAGTGGAATTCCTTTGTACCTTAAGGTACCGGAAAGGACTGAGGGAGCAGGCCCACAGAGCATCTGCAGCAAGATCCCAGCTGCTGATGCCTGCTGAGCAAGTTGTATTTCTCAATAATGCCAGGCTTATTCAGCAAAATCAAAGTATGTATATGCGTATCGCTATGTTAATAAGGATTTGGGGGCAATTTAATTTTGATGAAAGTTCCACTTTAACAGAGTCCCCATTATGTGGCATGTGCATTGAAAGGAGGGGAGCATATTAATACAATCATTTTGAAGATATTCCTATGGATGAAAGAGAATGTAACCACCTCATGCCCATCAAAAACCTCACACCTCTATGCATCAGTTTATTCCACCACTTGTCAACACCTTTGCCCACTACCTGGCTCCTTTTTCCCTTCCCTTGTGACCTCATTCACTAAACACTTTGATTCAATCTCCTGTACTCTACTTGTAACCTATGTCATCCTCCTCTTCCAACTCAGTAATGTAAATATAAACATAAATATATGTATATACACATATGCATTTATATCCATTATATACAAAACAGACATTGAAAATATGGCCAAGAGCAGCCTGAATTAGGAGATAAAAACAGTTATTAATCTTTTATATATTTTTTTTGCTATTGCACTCCTATCTAATTGATGAATCAAGTGATCCTATACAGCACACTGCAAATACTGCAAGTAGTTTATTTATTTTTTTATTCAAATTTATTGAGTTTTAAAAGTGTGGGTACAGAAGAAAAAAGTGTGTGCGGGGGAAATATAAAAGGAATACAAAAGATCCAATAAAACGAGCACATATTTCGAATGTCATTAAACAACGAGGTATAGGTTAGCCTCACCTGACCAAAAAAAAAAAGAAGGAAGTATGGAGAGGGAAGGGGGGATACATGAGGAAAGGACACAAAATAGGGCAACCTTCACTAAAATCAGTGTAGTAGTAGGTTTTGGTGGAATTCGGGAGATATAACCGAATCTATCCACTGTGCCCAGCAGGGGAGGGCTGGCAACATATGGCCCATGGGGCAAATACAATTAAGTGGCCCATATCTATTATCGTCCAAGCCCATTGTCCCAGCCCACCCATGTTTCTTTAATTTTAAAATTGTCCTTAATGCTGTGAATTAAAGCAATTGATACCACAAAGCTTACAGTTGAAATGGGGCTACATTAGTGACACTACAGTGCTTACAATTTAACCCTGTGAGTGCCAGAGGGGTACACAACACATTGCTTTTCAATGCGTTTGCGTACCCCTCTGGCACTCAAAAGGTTAAGTAAAAATACAATAGTGATGCCATAGAGCTTGCAAGGGAATTGGATTATGCTACTAGTACAGCTATGTTTGGACTGTAGCTCTGTGGTATCATTTGCATATAGATTAATTTCATAAGTTCTGTGATATCACTAGTGTAGCTCAATTTACAGCAGCAAGTGGGAGACTGAGTGAGGCACTGGCCCACCAGCCCAGACACATGGCCAGCCCAGGGGGCAATTGCCCCCCTGCCCCCCAGGCCAGCCCTCCCCTGGTGCCCAGATCCTCAGGTAGGAAGAAGAGGAGTTGTGGATATAAGTGGTCAATCTTTCAATACATAGCAGCTTCCATATTCGATTATCCAAGGGATCATGGCCCGGTGGCAAAGATCTCCAATGAAAAGCAATGTGACATCGGGCCATGCACAAATTCGAAAAATGAGTTTATTAGTGGAATGATATAAGGGAGGATGACGGGAGGACCTATTCAGCAAAGCAGTCCAAGGATCTGGTGTCACCACCTCCCCAAAAGCTGAGCTCTGGAGACTAAAAACATGAAGCCATATGACAGTCACACAAGGGCAGGACCACCTCATGTGAAAATAAGTACCCTCTTGACCACAGCCACGGTATCACAGCCGAGTGACCGATGGAAACATACGATGAAGTCTGACAGGGCAGTAGTACCATCTTGTTAACACCTTATAGGCATTTTCTTTCACCAGAGTGCAGGGAGTCAAACTCACAATATTACTCATAATGTCACTCCATTCCTCGGGTTCCAAAGAATCACCCAAATCCTCCTCCCAACTATCACGGTAGGAAGACAAAGAAATGTAAGGAGCACCCATCAAGCACGAACAAGATAAAGTGTCTTGTTCTAGGCATGGTATGGCCTCTCAATGGTGCTACAACTCACGTTTTTCACTCCCATGTGCCATTGCAGAGAGGATATCTCCATATCAGACTGGTTCCGCCCACAGACAGTCCAGCTCCGAAACGTCAGGCAAATCCTCTCTGCACGAGAGAAACAGCATAACCACAAATGTACGTTTCGGCCCATGTGCTTGATGGGTGCACCTTACATTTCTTTGTCTAAGTATAAAGGCATCCCAGGCATGGGCCCTTGCTTCCATGTGCCTAGAGGGATTCAGCTGCACCACACCGATGAGGCCCACATAGGCCGAAACGTACGTCTGTGGTTATGCTGTTTCTCTCATGCAGAGAGGATTTGCCTGACATTTCGGAGCTGGACTGTCTGTGGGCGGGACCAGTCTGATATGGATATGGAGATTTCCTCATTGCAATGGCACATGGGAGTGAAAAACGTGAGTTGTAGCACCACTGAGAGGCTACCATGCCTAGAACAAGACACTTTATCTTGTTCGTGCTTGATGGGTGCTCCTTACATTTCTTTGTCTCTAGCTTGGTATGAAGGAGACTGTGGGAACAGCACAGTCAATAGATGGGAGTAAATTTTGGAAATGGTGCCCCTACTACCAAGACCAGAGGAGCAAAGATGTTCAAACAACGTTTTACCTGGTGGAGAACCCTCCTTGAGGTAAGACTGAAGGAAATGGCAGACTTGGAGAAAGCAAAAATATTCACACTGAGGGGCAAGATACTTTTCTCGAAACTGGTCCCAAGTCAAGGGAGTGTTCACAAAGAACAGGTCAGAAACATTTATGATTAGGATTACAAAAAAGGGGACATAATGTGGATCTAGGAGAATTAAGCTTATCTTTGTATCTGTGTTTATGCCAAAGAGCCAAGGTAAGGGAGAGAGAAGAGCAACTGGCCACCGCTGTTGGGGACAGAGATGAAATCCACAACTGATCCATCACTGGAGGCGAGCCGCACATGGTTGTCTCCAGAGACACCCAAAATGGAATACTGTAGTTAAGATGAAGTTGAATCACCTTGTCAAATTGAGCCATCTTGAAATAGGACCACAGGTGTGGGACTGAGAGGTTACCCGCCAAACAATGTCGATGGAGGATCTCTGAGCTCAATCTAGGTCTCTGAAGGGCCCAGATAAAATGGAAAATGTGTCGCTGGAGTGATTGAACTTCTTGCTGTTTGGGCATGACCGCCAGAGCCCGGAAGAGATACAAAAGCTTAGGTAAGAGCGACATCTGAACCGCGGCTATCTGCCTAAACAACGTAATACGGTAAGAGCTCCACGCATCCAATTCCACATGAAGAGATTTGAACAAAGGACCATAATTTGTGTTATAGAAAGCAGAGTGAGAGGCAGTGATTTTGACACCCAAGGAGGACAAGAAAGACGCAGGCCATTTGACGTTAAAATTCAGTGACAATTTCTGCATTGCCAATGGGAAGAAAACATTAAGAGCTTCGCATTTAGAATAATTGATTTCAAAACAGGAAAAGGAGGAGAAATCGTCAATATTGAATATAGATTAGGAAGAGAGGTTAGTGGGGAGGACACGGTAAGAAAGAGGTCATCTGTGAACAAGCTCAGCTTATACTCTTCTGATCCCACCGACAAACCCCTAATATCCAGATTTTTACGGATGGCATATGCCAATGGCTCAATGCAGAAAGCGAACAGCAGGGGAGACAGAGGACAACCCTGACGGGTCCCACTGCATATAACAAAGTCCTGGAAGTATGACCCGACACAGAAACCGCTGCAGACGGCTGAACGTAAATGTCCTGATACATTGTAAAATCGGACCCGCAAACCCGAAAGACTCCAGGACCTCCAGCATATTATTCCAATCAAGGCTTTTTCAGCATCCAACAATAAAAGCTTCAGAGGAATGGAGCGATCCTGGGCCAGCTGGATCAGATCACACACCCATCGAATGTTATCTGGCGCTTCACGAACCATGATGAAACCCGCTTGATCCAGATGAATTAGTGGAATCAAAAAGGCACGTGATTCATATGGCCAAGACCTTCGAAAAGAGCTTTACATCCTGATTGATGAGGGAGATCGGACAATAACTGGCACAGGAGGCTGGGTCTTTACATTCTTTTGGTATGACCACGATCCGGGCCAGTACCATCTCAGAGGGGGCATTAAAACCATGTAGGAAAGGGGTAAAGAGGGAAGCCAGCTGTGGAAGAAGAGAAGACTGAAAGGCCCTGTAATAAGCGGTAGTGTAACCACCCGGACCAGATGCTTTGGAAGATTTAAAGGATTTCAAAGCTAATGTGATCTCCTCGGTAGAAACGTCTACATTCTGGGCCTGGAGAGCATCCTGCGAGAGGCACGGTAGTTGAGAGGAACGCAGAAAGCTTGCAGACTAGACAGCACCGTAGGGGAATGAGCTACCTTACGACCATCATAAAGAGTCTCATAGAAATCCGCAAACGCAGAGGCAATCTGTGAGGTTTTATGAGTTAAAGAGCCCGAATGAAGAGCGATAGACCTAATGGAGCGAATTTTGATTTGTTGACGGAGTTTAGCAGCTAACACAGCGTCTGGTTGATCGCATTTTTCAAAAAAGCGCTGAGTCCATTGCAACATGCGAAGCACATCCTTAGAAAGCAAGACATTTAATTCACCTAGCAGATTTGTCAACTTTAGCAAGTTCTCAGCTGTGGGATCCCATCAATCGGCTAGTTCCGCTAAATGCAAAAGGGAGGAAAGCCTACTAATTTCCTCTTGCCTCGAATTCCGCAACCAAGACGCCGTGGCAATAAGTTTGCCCAGCATAAATGTGGTGTTCAGCCCCTCAAGAGCGATCCTTGTCTGGGGGAATGCGGCAGGCACTAAGACCCAGGAATGCAGCCCTGCCGTTCCGGATGCCCCACAACCGGAAGTGCGGTGACGTCACGTCCGGCGACACCGAACGAGGCGAGCTTGCGGCAGCAGAACAAAGGAACCTGCAAGAGAGACCGGACGCGTCCCACACAGCTCCCAGCACAACCCTCCAGCCCCAGGCCTTACCCTGTACCTATCAATAAACGGAGGTAGCGGTTTGAACCTCCAAAGAGAAACTACTGGTGTGATCATTGGATGAGATACTAGACACCACAGTGGCGACGAGGATGGCCAACGAATTTTCAGGCAAGACCCTGTAAGTGAACCCTCTTGATTTCTTGTGGGGGAGCAAAACAGAAAGCTTATAAACTAACTTGGAATTCAAACATATGCACTGAGGACATATATTAAGGTGCTGCTTTCTGACCTAACACAATTATTGATGTATTATCGTACTTAGAGGAATTACATGGTCCTGTTTGTGCTTGCTTATATGCTAAGAAGCTGACGCCTGTGTTCTGTGTGCTTGCTTTATGTGCTAAGAAGATTACTACTGTGCTATATGTGCAAAGAAGATTATATTGCCCTATATGTGCTTGCTTATTCGCTAAGAAGCTGCTACTGTGTTCTGTGTGCTTGCTTTATCTGCTAAGAAGATTACTACTGTGCTATATGTGCTAAGAAGATTACTACTGTGCTATATGTGCTAAGAAGATTACTACTGGCCTTTATGTGCTTGCTTTCCTCTAAGAAGTTTACTACTGTGTTCTGTGTGCTTGCTTTATGTGCTAAGAAGTTACTACTGTGCTATATGTGCAAAGAAGATTATATTGCCCTATATGTGCTTGCTTATTCGCTAAGAAGCTGCTACTGTGTTCTGTGTGCTTGATTATGTGCTAAGAAGTTACTACTGTGCTATATGTGCTAAGAAAACGACTGCTGGGCTGTTGTGATTGATTATGTGCTAAGAGGTACATTCCTGCTGTGCTATCTGGCCTTGCTTATCTGCCACCTCTACTGTGCTGTATACAAGTTACTGTAGTCTTTCTAACCAAAACCCATTCAGGAACAACACAACAACATTAGCCTTCACCACTCAACCACCATGGCATATACTGGCACACTACAGGAATTCAAGGAAGGGGAGGAGACATGGAAGGCGTACATACAGGTTGTTCAACACTTCTTTAATACGAATGACATCCCAGTCTCTAAACAAGCTGGGGCATTCCTCACAGTCGTAGGCCGCAAACCCTACGCCATTCTGCAGAATCTACTGGCCCCAAATGATCTATCTACTAAATCCTTCTCCGAGTTAGTCGCTACACTGACGCAATACTACCAGCCACAACCCCTAGAGATAGCAGAGCGTTTCCGCCTATACTCCCGCAGACAAGGCCCACAGGAAACAATCCAGTTCTACATGATACAGCTTCGCCAACTAGCTTCGACTTGCAATTTCAGCATGCACCTATCACAAGCAGTGAGGGACCAATTTGTATTTGGATTGTCAAACAAGTCCATCCAAAAAAGGCTGTTGTCAGAGAGGTACCTGACAGATCGATCCGCCCTGGACATCGCCACGGCCATGGAGATGGCCGAGAAGGACTCACTTCAACTCCAAGCCCATAACTCTGCCAACACTGGGGGGTTTACAGAATCGCAAGAAGTATTCAGGGTCGCAAGAATGGAGAAACAAAGACCCAAAGAGATGAACCCTTTACGGAGTTGTTTTCGATGTGGCGCAGGGTCACATGATGCATCGGCGTGCCGTTTCAAGGACGACATCTGCTACAACTGCTCAAAACGGGGCCATTTACAGAAGGTTTGCAGAGGTGCCCGTAGTCGAAGGCCCACAAACCGTACTCCAGGACGCCCAACTTACTTTACCGAATACACCAACCCCCCAGAGGACCAAGATGAACCTCTAGACGCAGATGGATGGCTCGCGCACCTGAGTGTGTTCAATCTCCAAACCCCAGCAGACAGGATGCAAGTGCAAGTGCGGATCAATGGACAACCCCTACTCATGGATCTGGATACAGGATCAGCGGTATCAGTGGTCACCAGAAGCCAAGCACGGGCAGAAGGGCTGACGCTACAACTGCATCCAACAGCAGTCACGCTGAAAACATACAGTGGACATACGATGAAACCACTAGGATCTGCCAAGGTGACAGTTGGTTATAAAAATAAAGACTTCAAAACAACCTTGTACGTAGTGGCAGAAGGGGGCCCACCATTATTCGGCAGAGACTGGATTAGACTGATGGGAATGCCATCTATCGAAGATAGATTTACGACAGGCATACTTACAACTCGAGATGCATCCAGACAGTCGACACCTTTTGACAATCAACACGCATAAAGGCCTATATCAGTACAACCGGATGGTTTTCGGAGTCGCATCGGCCCCAGCGATATGGCAGAGGACTATGGATACCATATTAGCAGGCATTTCACACACTAAATGCCTGCTAGATGACATGCTGATTACAGGACCCACAGAAGAGGAACACAAAGCCAATATCTTACAGGTCTTACAACGACTGCAGGAACACGGACTGAGAGTGAATCTAGAAAAGTGTGAATTCCTCAAACCATCCCTGACATTCTGTGGGCATGTCATAGACAAACACGGGCTGCATACTTCGGCGGACAAAGTACAAGCACTAGTGCAGGCGCCCACCCCAAAGGACATTACGCAGCTCCATTCCTACCTAGGCCTGCTGAACTACTACCACCGGATTATGCCCAACCTAGCACAAGCGCTACATCCCCTGCACAGGCTACTGGAAGTCAAAACACCATGGTGTTGGACAGAAGACTGTCAACGAGCCTTTGACGCAACGAAAGACCTAATCCTTCATTCAAAAGTCCTGGTACATTACGATCTGCAGAAACCGGTCACGCTAGCATGTGATGCATCACCATACGGCTTAGGAGCAGTATTGTCCCACATCATGCCAGACGGCACTGAGCAACCAGTCGCGTTTGCATCAAGATCCCTGACCCCAGCAGAAAAGAATTACTCACAGATAGATAAGGAAGCCTTAGCGATTATCTGGGCCCTGCAAAAGTTCACTCTATATCTCTATGGGCGCCAGTTCACATTGATCACAGACCATAAACCATTGCTGACGATTTTCTCTCCAGGGAAAGGAATCTTTGCCACAACAGCAGCTAGATTACAACGGTATGCCCTATATCTAGGGGCATTCGATTACAGTATAGTGTACCGTCCACACGAGCAGCACGCCAATGCGGATGCATTCTCACGCCTTCCATTAGTGCCACAGACAAACCCCAGCACCACAAGTACCTTGACCTCCGACACACATCAAGTTTCTTTCACAAACACCTACACCTCAGATCAAATGGCAGACGCCACAGCACAGGACCCAACCCTATCCAAGATCTTACAATATGTCCAGGAAGGTTGGCCAGAACAACTCCCATCGGCATTCCTGCCATACGAAAGACGCAAGCTGGAATTGACATCCCAAGATGGATGCCTCCTATGGGGTTCACGCCTGGTAGTACCAGCCTCACGACAACACACTACCCTGAACATACAACATGAAGGTCACCAGGGGGTGGTTCGGATGAAGCAACGAGCACGCACAGCAGTCTGGTGGCCATCTTTGGATGCGGATGTAGCCTCCTGGGTGGGCCAATGCCCAGGATGCGCTCAAACCAAAAGGGCTCTCCCACCTGCACGCATCCAAATGTGGAATTGGCCTACCACGCCATGGGAGAGAATACACATAGACTTTGCAGGCCCAATAAGAGGAGTTACCTATTTAGTCCTTGTAGACGCAAACTCCAAATGGCCAGAAGTATGGCCCATGAAAACAACCACAACCATAGCAACCATTGCTATACTGAAGCAAATATTCGCCACTTTTGGATTTCCAAAACACGTGGTCACGGACAATGGCCCACAGTTCACGGCACAACAGTTCCAGACTTACCTGACAACCATCGGAGCGAAACACACACGAACTGCTCCATATCACCCGGCCACTAATGGACAAGCAGAACGGTTTGTACAAACGTTCAAGGCAGCACTGACAGCCTCCACAGAGGAAGGGGAGACACGAATGGACCTATCCACATTCCTCATGGCATATCGCACATCCCCTCACGCCACCACAGGTGTGGCCCCAGACTTACTCATGTTTGGTCGGCGAATTAGAACTAAACTAGACACCCTGAAGCCTGATGTAGCAACAATAGTACAGCGCCAACAGAACCGAACACAAACAGGCGCCACACTTCGCCAGTACCCCATAAGAACAAATGTTTGGGCCCGCTGTTATACAGGGACCAAGAAATGGATCCCAGGAGAAGTGGTCAAAGTTTTGGGCTCTCGATCGTATCTCATTCGCATGGAGACAGGTGAACACTTGAGGCGCCATGTGGACCAAATCCGTCCCACAAGTCAGCCCCAAGGGACCAGGCAAACACCACCACCCAAACCAGACGACTATTTTCATTTTACACCCCAACCCACAGTCAGACAAAGCCCCCAAGGCTCGGACCGCCCGAGGGCGCCAGCTCAGCCAGTGGCAGAACCTCCCGCTACAGTAACCTCCCCAAGGCCGGTGAGAGACCGTCGACCCCCAAGTCGATGGGAATATACGGACGCTCTGAGAAGCTGGAGGAAATCCTGAAGGGGCAAGCCAAAGATCTTCTCCTCCCCCAATCCCTTATATATATATATATATATATATATATATATATATATATATATATATATATATATCTCTCTCTCGTTTGTGCGTCTGTGTTCTCTCGTTTCAGAAGGAGAGAAGATGTGGTGTTCAGCCCCTCAAGAGCGATCCTTGTCTGGGGGAATGCGGCAGGCACTAAGACCCAGGAATGCAGCCCTGCCGTTCCAGATGCCCCACAACCGGAAGTGCGGTGACGTCACGTCCGGAGACACCGAACGAGGCGCGCTTGCGGCAGCAGAACAAAGGAACCTGCAAGAGAGACCGGACGCGTCCCACACAGCTCCCAGCACAACCCTCCAGCCCCAGGCCTTACCCTGTACCTATCAATAAACGGAGGTAGCGGTTTGCACCTCCAAAGAGAAACTACTGGTGTGATCATTGGATGAGATACTAGACACCACAATAAATGCCTTATGAGCACACCAAAGGGATGTCAGGTGTCGTATTAAGAGCAAAGTACTCATCCAAGGAAGAACACAAATCTGCGCGGATCATCGGATCCAGCAGCAACGATTCATTAAACTGCCAGGAAGAAGAGCCAGCACTTGAAGCAAGTCCCAAGAAAGAGCATTCAACTATTGCATGGTCAGACCATGTCAAGTCGTGAATTTTGGCAGAGCACAAACCGTCTACCAAGATCTGATTTGCAAATAGATAATCAATACAGGAGTATTAACTGTGAGGATGTGAAAAGAAAGTGTAGTCCCTTGTTTTTGGATAGAGAAGGTGCAAGCAGTCATATAATTTGTGGGAGCCAATTAATGCAGTAAGGAGTTTAGATTTCGGGGGTAACCCACAACCCTGCGGGGGCACGGACCGGTCCAAAGCTGGGTCCATCAAGGCATTAAAGAATAGAAGAGCAGACATCAGCACCTGGTCTAAAAGCGCAGATATTGTAGAATAGAATCGAGGATCTGATTCATTAGGAGCATAAACATTCAAAAGGGTCAGCAGGGATCCCTGTAACTCCCCTCGTACTAGAATATATCTGCCGGCTGGGTCTCGCAGCCCATGCAAGATCTGAAACACCACAGAATTACGAATCAATATCAAGGCCCCATTTTTCTTCTGTGGACCAGGAGTGGAAGTGTATATGATAGTGCCTGTCCCAGTATTTGGGAACAGCAGTGAAACGAAAATGTGTTTCCTGCAGAAAGACAACATCAGCTCAGAGCGAAAAGAGGATTTTAGTCTTACCTGTTAAATCCTTTTCTCTTAGTCCATACAGGTTACTGGTAACTCTGGGAGGCGATCCGCCCCTTTAAGTAGGCAGGAACATTTCTCTAAATGTATGCAGGGGGTGGAGCCTCCCCTCCCTCCTCAGCTGCATCCCAGCCAGTTAGCTCCAGAATGATTTGAGACACTAATAACTGACCAGAAATAGGAGAGAAGAAGACTCCTGTGAGCATGTCCCAAAGGACTCCCACGTATTGCCACAGGAGAGCCAAGCATGGTCTCTTGACAGGGTGGGAGACCAGTAACCTGTATGGACTAAGAGAAAAGGATTTAACAGGTAAGACTAAAATCCTCTTATCTCTGTCGTCCAATACAGGTTACTGGTAAATCTGGGATGTCCAACCATTGAGTTTCCCAGAGGCGGGAAGAAGGCAAGGACCAGGCGCAAGGCCCCCAAAGTCACCAGAACCTCTATGAACCAACCGGTCAGAGATCCCAACAAAACTGAAGTGTCAACGGACACCAAACAGGGGTAAAAACACCCTAGGAACTGTAACACAGCACACTGAACTAGAGACAAAAGGGCTTAACAGTAAGGAAGCACCAAGAACCTGAGAAGAAGAAGATCCTAGACAGGCAAGACTGCCTCTAGGACCTTCCTCCCAAAGCTGGCATCAGTAGTGCTTCGAATAGGTGTGCACAGAGGACCAAGTGGCCGCACTGCACAGCTGATCAGCAGATGTTTGATTCTTATAGGCCCAAAAGGCCCCAGTAGACGTGGTGGAATGAGCTGTAACCTGAAAGGGAACATGCTTATTCCTCAACTCATAGGCCCTACGAATAGTGGACTTGATTCATGACGAAATAGTCATTTTGGATGCAGGTCTTCCTGCCCTAGGACCCTCAGGAATGACGAACAGAGCGTCAGACTTCCTGACAGATTCAGTGTGATGGACATAAAACTTGAGACAACGCACCACGTCCAACAAGTGGAGATCTCTTTCCTTGTCAGAGGAGGGGTTAGGGCAGAAAGAGGGCACCACAATCTTCTGACTGATGTGAAACTCGGAGACTACTTTAGGTAAGAACTCCTTAGAGGTTCGAAGCACCACTTTTTCCTTATGAAACACCAGATAAGGTGGTTTACAGGATAGAGCTTGCAACTCCGCCACTTGGCGAACTGACACAATCGCCAGAAGGAAGGCCATCTTCCATGTCAAGAGACGTAAAGGAATAGTAGCCAAAGACTCAAAGGGAGGACATTGAACTCCCAAAACCAAATTAAGGTCCCACTGAGGAGCCGGACTCCGAAAGGCAGGACGCACATGAGCAACGCCCTGGAAGAAAACCTTGACATCAGGAAGGATAGCAATGTGCTCCTGGAAAAAGACAGAAAGCGCCGAAGTCTGAACCTTAAGAGAACTCAGGCTGAGTCCTTTATCAACATCGTCCTGCAAAAAGGCCAGGAAAGTGGGAAGATCAAAGTCATGAGACAGATCTCTGTCAGCACACCAAGACAAAAATGTCGACCAGACACGGTGATATATCTTGGAAGAAACAAGCTTATGGGCAATAAGCATAGTAGACACCACAGTGGAAGAAAACCCTTTCTTCCTTAAAACCCTGCAGAAGAAGATCTGGACGAGAGGGGAGCGGAAAGGGTTCCGCCATTGATAAGGCCAGAAGCTCCGGATACCAGACTAACAAGGCCAATTCAGAGCGATCAGGATTACTGGACAACGTTCCACCTTCAATTTCTGTAACACCCTTATCAACATTGGAAGAGGAGGGAAAATGTAGACCAGGGAGAATGTCCAGAGAATGGACATTGCGTCGGCAGCCAGAGCTAGAGAGAGAGTCTCTCCACTGAGAGCAAAACGTCGGAACCTTCCTGTTGTGTCTGGTTGCCATCAGATCCACTAGGGGAACCCCCCATCTCTGAGTTAAGAGTTGAAACACCTCTGGATGTAGCTCCTACTCTCCGCTGTCGACTGTGTGACGACTGAGGAAGTCTGCCATGAAGTTGTCTACGCCTGGAATGTGCACTGCGGAAATGACAGGTACATGAACCTCTGCCCAGGACAGAATGGCCTTGACTTCTAACCAAACGGCGAGACTTCTTGTCCCGCCTTGTCTGTTGATGTAAGCTACTGCCATGGCGTTGTCGGACTCCACTCAGACTGGACAGTCCTCCAGTTGAGACTCCCAATGACGGAGAGCATGAAATATTGCTCGAAGTTCCAGAATGTTGATGGGGAGAAGGGACTCCTCCATGGACTACTTCCCCTGAGTGCTGAAGCGACCCAGAACAGCTCCCCAGCCCACGAGACTGGCATCCGTCGTGACCTTGGTCCAGTAGGGAATCCGGAAGGATCTCCCCTTTAGGAGATTGGAAAGGTCCAGCCACCACTCCAAGCTCAACTCGACATGAGGAGGAAGTGAGACCGATAGCTTCTGATGATCTGGTCGGTCCCTGCATGTCTGTATCACAAATCTTTGAAGTTTCCTGGTGTGTGCCATGGCAAATGAAACCGCCTCTATTGTGGAAATGAACTTCCCCACAAGAGAAGACAACTTCGGAATCGGGATCCGATCGCGGGATAGAATCGTTGAGACTCTTTGGGAAATTTGATGGGCTACCTCGTTCAGTAGAAACACCATGCACTTCTGAGTATCGAACAGAAGACCCAGGAAGACCAGTTTCTGGGATGGGACAAGGTCTGACTTGTCCAAGTTCACAATCCAACTGTGATGTGTAAGGATTTGACTGCAGGTCTGGACCTGCTGATGAATAAGGTCCGCAGAGGATGCTTTCAAAAGCAAGTTGTCCATGTAGGGAGTCACTCTGATGCCGTCCTGATGGAGGACAGATATCAAGGCCCCCAGAACCCGTTGGAAAACCTGAGTGGCCGTTGTCTGGCCAAATGGAGGGGCTGAGAACTGAAAATGACACCTAGCGCAGGCAAACCTCAGGTACCACCTGCTCTCTAGATGGATTGGGATGTGCAAATATGCATCCTGAAGGTCCAGAGAAGCAAGGAACTCCCCAGGAGACATGGCAGCGATCACTGTGTGCAGAGACTCCTGACGATAGTGAGTCTTCACTAAAAAAGAATTGAGATCTTTCAAATACAAAATAGGGTGGCATCCGCCGTCCTTTTTGGTCACCACAAAGAGGTTTGAGTAGAATCCTGAACCCCTGTCTGAAGGAGGCACAGGCTCCAGGACATCCTTGTCCAGAAGAGCCTGAATAGCGTCTTTGAACAGACGGCTTCTCTCGACTTCCTGAGGAGAACGAGAAAGATGAAAGCGAAAAGGGGAAGAGAGAAGTAAGGGATCTTGTATCCCTCTGACACCACCTGTAAAACTCATGGGTCCGACACGGAAATCTCCCAAATCCTGTGGAAGAGGTGGAGACGACCACCCACAGCGGGATGAGGACCCGGGTTCGGTGAGTCATGCCGAAGCAGTCTTGGAAGACTTGGGCTTGGATGCGGCCTTGGGCTTCCATTGCTGCTTGGGCTTGAAGAGAGACGCGGAGCTGATGGAACCGCCTGGTTCGTCGCACGTGTCTCAGTTTGAAAGGACCGGTTACGCTTAAAAGGCAACTTTTTCTTAAAGACCAAGGACAAAAAGAGTACTCTTACCCCCAGTGGCCTCGCTAATTAGTTCCTTAAGTTCAGATCCAAACAAGGAAGTACCCTGAAAAGTCAAAGAAAGCAAAACTTTCTTGGAAGCAGTGTCAGCAGACCAAGTCTTAATCCAAAACGCACGCCTAGCCACCACAGAGGTAGTGGAGGCCCGTGCCATCATGCGGACGGCATCAAAGGCAGCAGCAGAAACAGTGTTGCGCTTCAGAGATATTAGCAAGAAGCCGCAATTTGTCCAATCTTGCAGCGCAGAAGCATCAGAAACAGGTAAGGCAGTAGATTTAGACAGTCTAGATATGGGTTCGTCCACCTTGGGGGGATTAACCCATTTAGCCATTTCTGTTTCAGAAAAGGGATAAAGTTTAGCAAACTTTCTGGACACTAAAGAGGACTTGTCTGGATTTTTCCATGCGTCAGAAACCAAACGGTCAAGAGCTGGGTTAGGAGGAAGATAAGTAAGGGGCTTTGCAGGTACCTGAAAAACATCAGAGGGATCAGAGGGAACCTCCTGAACCAAGGGAATGTTGAGTGTGGTCAATACAGCTTTGATCATACCCTCAGCAGAGGGTTCAGGATCAGACTCAAAAGGGTCCCCAATGGACCTAGAAGACTCTAAAATAGTACCATCCTCAACATCTGAATCTTGCAACAATTCTTCCTCAGAAGAATTTGACACATCAGGTGCCCCCTGCAGTTTAGGCAGGGAGGATCTGACAGTAGAGGGGGGTCTGCCATAATTGAAGAGCCCCCTGTACCTGGGATGGAAAGAGTTGTAGAGTGGACCTAAGGTCCCTAGTCGCAGCCTTAAACTCTTGTACCCAAACTGGCTCAAAAGCATGGCTGGAAGGCCCTGGGTTGCTGTCAGGACTTTCAGAACATGCTGGACATAAATGACCAGAGAATTCTCTAGGTAGCCCGATGTGACAGGAAGAGCAATGAGCAATGGGGGATACTGACACCCCAGCCTCCTTAGTCTTAGGTCTAGCCCCTAGCTCCAGCGGTATAGACATACCGACAGTGTCAAATAACCAACTGTACAATAAATCACCTAATTGTGGTGTGTTAGATTAATATTTCACCCCAGAAACGCTAAATATAGACTTATCTGGCAGGCGAAGGGTTAATCTGCGGAGGAGAAAAGGAGAGTCCGAGCCCTGCATAGGATACTCACTGAGAAAAGCTCACAAAATGGCTGCCACGACGGGAGCCAGTCAGAAAAAAGGTGCGAAACGAGCGCTCATGGGAAATGTAGTTTTTCCCAAAAAGTACCCGAAGCCCCCCCAACACATTTGAACTATAAACCGGATGATAGAGCAAGGGTAGACAATTAAAATGAGCCCACTCTGAAGTTGCTGTGTGAAGCGCTTCCAGAGATACGTCCCAAACAGTGTAGACCCATAGAGAGTAAATGGAGCAATGGCATCTATGCTGTAAAGTGCGCCTTAAAGGCACGGTACATAAATTTAATAAAAGTTAAACAATGAGGAAAAACATGAAAAACATACAGGGAACATGTGTGTATAATAAGAAAACACTAACCCAGAAAGGAAGGTGTCAGAAAACCCCACTAAACGTGTCAAACCAGCATACAAAGGGGTTAAGTTACCACATAAACCTGCTCCAAATACCAAACAGACATACACATATATACACCAATGAGTGCAGGAGTGCGCAATGAGAACTCCCAAATACAAGCCCAGCAAAGGGGCACTGTGGGACAAGTGGACCTGCAGCACTCAAAGGGTAGCTCACCTCTCCTGCAGATCTTCTGTCTTCTGGTTACCATGTAGTAAGAATTACCTCAGTGGGTAATCCATGGGGAAGCACTTGTACCCAAGATTTTCCCCCTCAGGGCTTAAAGTCCACCAAAAAGCACCTGGACACTGAGCTAGCCACTTTGAAGGGCATTTGTCAGTCATGGCAACCCGCCTAATGGTGGTATTCCATATCTGACAGACAGGAACAAATCATTCTGGAGCTAGCTGGCTGGGATGCAGCTGAGGAGGGAGGGGAGGCTCCACCCCCTGCATACATTTAGAGAAATGTTCATGCCTACTTAAAAGGGCAGATCACCTCCCAGAGTTACCAGTAACCTGTATTGGACGACAGAGAAATGTAGTTTCTCATAGCCATCCTACGTTTCTGTGGTGTATCAAGGCCTTTAACATTATGAGCGATTACCTTCAGAGCTGAACTTAATGACAGTGGAACCCTCAACCGCCTCTGGCAGCGAGATATGGGGAGACACCAGATCTGGAGCAGCCATAGCAAGAGCGGGTCAAGAGAGGGTATAAGGGAGGTAGGAAAGGGAAAGGAGTACGCAGACACAAAAGGGACCGGTTGGAGGAGGAAAAAAAAAAAAGGGGGGGGGGAGGATAGGTGGAGAGAAAGAGGAAGGGAAAGTAAAGACGTAAGAGAGAAGAAGGGAAGCAGAGACAGGTAGGCCCAGGAGAATCCCCCAGTAGAAGGAAGAAACAGAGAGAAGAGACAAGCGAGAAAAAAAAGAAGCAATGGGTTCGGGAAGGAGAACCCTAAGATGGGAGACACCTAAAGGTGTCAAAGTGATCGTCCACAAATACAAAGAAAACGAGGACGTAACCTGCAGCCAGGAGAGAAAGTCTCCACTCCCAGCCACCAAGAACCAATAAAACAGTAATTCAATGTCAGGTGAGGCTAAATACAGTACGGTATGTGGTAAAAAAAGACCTGAAAACAATAGAGAGTGAGAACAACTGCTCAGAGAGCAACTTAACATAGTTTTGTAATAACCCAAGATATGCATGGAACTGGGAATCCACATCTCACAGGGCAGGCCCAACGTGGAACCCGAGGGATCCCAGAGGGAGCCCCCATGTTAGTATGCCAGAGCAGTGACGGTAGGGGGCGCCAGGGCTGAAAGGCCAATCCACTTCGGCCAAATGGCGGCATGAGGTCGAGCGCCGAATTAAGAACAACTGTGGCACCCCATAGGTTAATGCGTACAGAAATATACCTCTGATCTATAACCCCCCAAAATCAGTGAACAAACCGTCAGAAGCCTACTTGCACCTGTATGTTAAAGACCCATCCCCATAATGTCTACTCCATGAGGGTGCTCATCACTACCCCTGTGCAGTCCAGAAAGGGAACCAACCCAATATTGAAACTGTCTAGACCCACCAAGAACGATATACATAGCTAGACTGTTGTGACAGGGTATATGAGAGGGATGGGTGGGACCCAGCAGAAAAAAGGACAATCATTGGGGCATAGAGGGTCCTCCAGATATGGAGAAAAAGTCTCAGTGTGTTATGAGAGGGACCCACACAGAGAAAGGCAGAGACACAACATGCATCTGACACTCCCTGCCCGGGCCACCCCAGCCAGAACCCCAGTTCTCACACTTCCCACCCAACGACCCCCTAAAGCTACAGGAAGGTTACCTGGGCCCCAAGGAGTGAATGCAGAAGACATGGATAGACCTTAGGGCAACCCCGTAGAGGGATGGGGACAGGCAGTGAAGCCTTCTGTAGACATGTTGGGTGAAAGTATAGTATAGGCCAGGTTCTGAAACGTGGGCAAAAGGGGAGGCAAGTAGTACAGCCTTCAACAAAATCAAGACAATTGTTAACATGGGAGAACAAAATGCATATGCAATTAGGGCATTCAAACCACGGACCACTGGGTGGATGGTACAGTCTGCATAATGGTCCAGGAAAGAGTCTTAGATCAGCTTCCATCCGGGATCTGCCAATCAGTAGGGCTTCGGTGTTTCCAGTTGCATGTAATGAAGTATAGTCCCACATGTAGGGATTAGCAGTCCAAGGAGAAGCATAAGACAGGTAGAGTCCAAACCCCAATGGTCTATGTAGTATTTAAGCAGGAGCCTCCGGGCCGAAAGAAAACTCCTCATAAAGAGCTCGAACCTCTGGAGACATTTCAAGGCCCAGATGGGCCAGAAACCTTTTACATTAAGAGGGGTCATGCAGAATTCCATTCTTGGAAATCACCAATTGGAATGGTAACCCCCATCTATAGGAGATCTCTTTGTCTCGTAGCAAAGCGGTCAAGGGGCACAACGTATGCCTCTTTTGGAGAGTAGTGGGTGCCAAATCTGCAAACACATGGGGGGGGGGGTCACATTGTCAATGGTTAGAAGCTCCCTCAACACCACTTTCATGACCACTTCTTTAGTAGAGCAGTATGTGAAACAAACTATGATATACCTGGGAGGATAAGACAGGGCAGGTTTCAGCCGTAAGGCCCAATGAACTCGTTCCAGTGCAAGCATTGGTACAAGAACCTCGGGTAGGAGACGTTGAAAATAGTTGGCAAGCAGCTACTCTGGAATACTGCGTATCCGAAGATTGGATCTCTGTAATCTATTTTCCAAATCTTCAATGCCGTCATGGAGTTTCCGATTCTGGGTCCTGAGATGCTCTACCTCATCAGAAAGCCTGGAGTGTGACTTGCCATCTCAGTAAGCCTTGATTCCAGAGTATCAGTGCGACCCACTAGACCTTGCATTTCTGTCTCAAGTTGGTTAATGCTGGTCTGGATCTCCTCTGACAGATCCTGCTTGACCGATAAGAGCAGGTCTTTAAGGGAATTCATGTCCTGCTTCGTGCAGAGTGGTGTTGATGCCGAGCTGGCCTGCGACGTACTTGGCGCCAACGGGCCAGATTGCTTTTTTTTAAAAAAATCTGCAGAGATAGTCGCTTTTTGGATTCTCCTGGCCATCACTGAGGTGAGCAATACAACCAGGTCAGGAAAATGTAGTCAGGTACTGGGGTAAACGCCAAAGTCCGCTAGATTGGTTGACGCGGGAGCCTCAGTAAAACACGACCATACCCTCCAGGCGCCAGGCCACATCCCACCGCAAGTAGTTTATTTTTTATATTAATACATGATATACACTACAGTTCAAAAGTTTGGGGTCACCTAGAAATGTCCTTGTTTTTTTAAAGAAAAGCAAATCTTGTCAATTCAAATCTTCAAATGGATCAGAAATACAGTGTAGACATTGTTAATGTTGTAAATGATTATTATACTTGGAAACAGCTGATTTTTTTTAATGGAATATCTTCATTTGCTGCAAATGGAGGATTCTTCAATGAAAGCAAAGTTTGAAGGACATAATTATTTAAATTAAAAATTATTTCTAACCTTGTCAAAGTCTTGACTGTATTTCCTTTTCATTTTGCAACGTATTTGATGTATGTTTTCATAGAAAACAAGGTAACTTCTGAAGTGACCTCAAACTTTTGAACTGTAGTGCATTGTGCACAATATTATTTTTATCAAATCAAGAAATATATTTTTGTAAGGTTTAAAAGAACAATAACATTGTCCTTCTATACGGATATATAATATAGTAGAGACTTGCTCTCCTCTTTTTGGGTTGAGGCTCTTATAATCATGGCCCAAATCTTTGACTGCCTTCCTCCCAGATCTCCGCTAACCCACTCTGCGATCGACTTTGGTGGGCAATTCATGATCATACTCAGCGTGCTCTCCTTTGGTTCTGATGTTGCTGAGAACAATAACACAAAAATCAGTTGGGTTTATATATACTTAAATACCCTCTACTTCATGCCGGCATTTTTAAAAATGCTCTATTTGTATTCTGAGGCCTAAAATCTAGTCTTAAAAATGGTCCGAGATAAATCCAGAGGATGCTCTTGTTTACTTAATTTTATTTTCTTTTATTTATTTTTATTTTTGTTCATTGCTTTTTCATTTGTTTTGCTTTTGCATCAGCTTTTGTTTCTTAATTCACATGATGCCTACTTAGATAGATCTACACACTTCCTTGGTTGTATCTATCCTACAAATTCTTTATGATAAATGTGGATACCATGGTCTCTACTTTCTTTTCGATCTGGGATTTTTTCTTCCCCCTATGTTTAATGTTTCATGTATAATGATATTTTACGGCTTTGACCATGGTGTATTATGTAACTTCTTTTGCATGGTAACTCTAGCATTATGAATGTCTCACAATATGTTTCCCATTTTGATATTTGAACTGATGTCTGTTTTCTATTTTGTTCAAAAATAAATAAAATAGCTGGCTATAAGAAAAAAATTATATATGGGGGGACGGAGTCTAGCCGCGGTTGAAGATGGCCGCTTGAGTTACGAGTTCCAGGGTGAGAAGGGCTACTAAAGCTTTTTCCTCCCTCATGGGAGCAGATATCATACCACCAAGAGGGGTATTGTTGTACCGGATGATGAGGGGCAAAAGACGGGGCTCTAAAAGGCCCATTTCCCATAAAATCTCAGACTTTCTCCCGGTTCGCCATACGGACAGGGTGTGTTCTCCATCAAGCCCCGCCTGTGGAGATCTACCTGATATTCCTTCCTTCCTTGCTTACACCAACGGAAGATAATCCCTTCCCCTTTTTGATCCCGGTCAACCTAGCTGATCCTGTCTCGTTGGAAGATCGAGGCCTACACGCTTCTGCCATGGATCTCAATACTGCTACCACCAAAGAGGACGTGGCGCCGTTCATAACAAAACACGATATGTGCTCCTTTTTAGCAGATATGAAGGCCGACATGCGGAGGCCGTTAAACATGAGATCTCGGATTTAAGAAAGGAGTTGACATCAATGGGTCAGCGTATGGTTCTGGATGATGATAGAGAGGCCGCTTGGTCGCAGATGCAATGTATGGAGCAGGCTTTGGCCCAGTAAGATTAAACGATAATGCAGCTTTCTGACAAACTGGAAGATCTGGATAATAGGGAGAGAAGATGCAATATATGCATCAAAGACTTCCCTGAAACTGTACCCCCAAGGGATCTTCTCCCGGCTCTACAAAAGCTTTTTGCCGAGATGTTGGATTTTCAGGATGGCCAAGTTATAAAAATTGAACAAGCACACACAGACTTGTGACAGAGGGGCCCTCCCGGATCCAAGTCCAGGGACGTCATTTGCTGCTTACAGGTTTGCGGAGAAAGACCGCATCACGGGCAAAAGTTGAGATCTATCAGTGGTGAAATATGCTGGATGTTTTATTAGGTTGTTCAATGATCTATCACCTCAGACGCTGCAAAAACGATGGACACTTAGACCCCTCACGGAACATCTCCGGAATCTTGGTGTGAAATATAGATGGGGATTCCCTTTTCAATTATCTGCCTCTCATAATAACTTGTTCGCCTCACTGAGAGACCCAGAGGAGGCGCATGACTTCTGTCGGGCTTTGGGACTGGATCAGCCGACTTCCATGATGGTACCCCAGGTGGGGAAGATCTCCAGTCCAGGGGAGATGCCTCAAAGAAACAAATGGAACCATGGTTCTATTTCATTACCGGATCCTAAACGAAGTAGGCCTTTGAACTCTACACTTGCAACGGGCAACTGGGACTGATGTTCTGTCCATTGAAAATTCCCTACTTCATCACTATTTGGTCTATTGTTACGATTACTGGCGGACTATAACTGGATCTCTGTTGTGGAGAGGTATAAATGGCGGACCTTGCAGTACTACCCTGGTTCAATAGATATGCCACCTTGGATCCCGTTGACAACTAGTACCTCAGATGCCACAGTGGTATACAGTTTCTTGACAGCCTAAATGTGAATACTGCGGTTTATGTATGTTTGCGCTCTTCACACTTCTGATGCTAACGTCACTGTATGTTTGAGGGTTTTTTTTTCCATTGTAAATTGCTTAGTGTGGTTATGCCACTATTGCCATCCTGGTGTTGAGCGTCGATCTGCCGGTTCCCCTGGTTACTGTGGTATCAGCTCCACTTCTGGGGGTCCCTCAGATATAGCTTACCTACTCTCGTTTGGTTCTGATTAAGAAATAGTTGGGGGGCTATGTCTGATGGATTGTACTGTTACTTGCGGGCACCGGTTGCCTTGGCAGATGCTGGTTCATCTGTGGGCACGGTTCCCATGATATGTTGGGACTGTACATTGTTGGCGCTCTGGGTTGGTGTGTGTGGGAGATACTGATGGTGTCTTGCTTAATATAGATCCTAGGGAGCGGTATATAATGAAGTTCTTTTGTATCCTCTCAGGGATGGTTGCTTGGCTCATTCCCGAGCCTTCTGGAACCCTTAGGGGGGCTGGCCTCTTGGGGTTGAGTCTGGGGATCAATATGATATCGGGGGGGGGGGGCTGCTTCCAGACTCACCAGTGCCCTCTTTTTGTACATTCTTTAAGACATAGATTATTTGGTACTGATGTCGATTTGTAGATCAGTATCACTGGGACTCAAATTACTTTAAAGTCTGTGTTGTTTACTTCTCAGTTCTCATATTGTCATTGACGCACTTCCCATGTATGTCAGTGGGAATGGCCTGTATGGTACCCCTCTGTCACGCATCCAGACCTTATGTTCTCTATTATATGTTTGTAGGAGGGGTTGAATACCCTAGATGTCACTTCTATTATCTGTTTAAACTATGGTTTACTTTGATGGTGTAAGTACTGCACTTGAACTCATACACTCTGTTAGGTATACATTCACTCTTGGGTGACTGACTCCCATCAGTACAGTGATATACAAATATGTCATTGACATCAGTGCCCATTACTAGCTACACTCTTATTTACTTTTACCCTAGGTGGTATTAGCTTGTTAGCCCTCCCCTCAGAGTGGATATTTCTTGGTAGTCTGGTGTGACACGGTTCTGTTGGCCCTGATCCTGTAAACTCCTCTCACTCCTTCCCACAAGCCCCACGGAGGTGTCCGTGGTTTGGCTTTCACTGGTTTGCGATACTTACCAGTGCTTTTTTTGGGAGGGATATATATTATCCTCTCTCTTCTCTTTGACTGTAGTATACATACTTTGTCCTTCATCTCCTTCCCTGCCTTCCCCGTTCCCTATTGAACTGTCTGTCTAGTTGTACTTTCTAACGTTATGTCTCTCACCACTTTGCACTTCACGTCTCTCAATGCCAGGGGTATAAACATATCGGAGACGTGCTCTATGTTACTGAGGGAGGCACAGAGGCTCCGCACAGATGTATTGTTTGTCCAGGAGACGCATTTTGCTATACCTGGTCACCCCTCGCTTTGGAATAGGGGTTCTTCCAAGGTTTGGTATGCTTCCTCCTTGTCTAAACAGAGAGGTGTGGCAATTCTCATGTAGAAAAATGTCTCCTGGCCTCATGTGGGGGGAGTAGGCGGATCTGGAGGTCCGATTCTTGTTCGTTAAGGGTTGAGTGTATGGCAAACTCCTAACCTTGGCAAACATCTATGCCCCCAATTCAGGAGTAGTTTCCTTTTTCACATCTCTGTTGAAATCTCTGGAAGACTTCAGAGAGGGCCACTTATTCCTTGGGGGGAACTAAATGTAGCATTTGAGCCCACTCTTGATGCGTCCTATGGGAAATCGCAATACTCGAAATTAGCTCTACAGAGACTCTCCACACTTTTTCAGCTTTCTCATACGAAAGAGGTATGGAGACACTTCCACCCAAGTACCAAAGACTATACATATTTCTCGGTCAGCCATAATATGCAGTCTAGGTTGGACTAATTTATGGTTGGATCAATCTCTACTGCACTGTGTAATTCAGACTGAGATTGAACCGACTTTCCTGTCAGAATATGCTCCTATTACACTTCGTCTCTCTTTTCCCTCCTTTGCTAAGAGCACTCCATGTTGGAAACTCAACGACTCTCTGTTGGCTGATACACATGCTGTGGACTCATTAACGAGCAGCTTGGAAGAATTTTCAGGTCAACACAACCCCTGGCATGTCAGATATGGTAATCTGGGAAACCCAAAAATGCTTTAGGAGGGGAGAACGGATTAGGTTCGGCTCTTTGAAGAAGAAACAGGCAGATAGGAAGATTCAGTCTTTGATTTCAGAAATTCGTCAGAAAGAGAGGACACATAGATTGACCTCCTCTCCACAGGTGTTGGAGGCCCCCACTGAGACTAGAACTAGACTGACTCATTTTTTAAACTCAAAAACATTACGCTCTTTTCAATGGCATAAATGCAAATCCTACATGGTGGGCAACCCGAGTAATAAAACTTTAGCTAGGTTGATTAAAATCAAACAGGCACAACATTATATTATTAAGATTCGAGGTGAGAAGGGGGAATGCATTGCTCATTCCTGGAAATGGCAGTTACTTTTCAGACTTTCTTTCGGTCTCTGTACAATATCCCCTTGTCGGATTCTCCTTCTATTCCCTCAGTCTGGACTGATTCCATTCGGAAATTCCTTGCTTCGGCTAACTGTCCTAAATTATCCCGAAAAGATTCTGAGACTCTTGAATGTCCATTTTCAGACCAAGAGGTTCTTAAAGTTATTTCTCTTACCCCCCCCAGGGAAAAGTCCGGGCCTGGATGGGCTAACATTTTTGTATTACCGTACGTTTAGGGATGTCCTAGTTCCAAAACTTACTTCGATGTTCAACAAGATAGCTACGGGAGAGGCTTGCCTGCAGTCCTTAGAGTCTCATTTATCGCTGATACCAAAACCAGGAAAAGACCCCTTGGACTGTAGTAGTTACAGTCCTATATCTCTCCTAAATGCAGATGTGAAGCTACTAGCTCGAAATCCTCCCCTCCCTAATTCATCAAAACCAGGCTGGTTTCGTTGGAGGTCGAGAGACGAGGGACAATATTAAAGCAATCTCTCTAATATATACAGCCACACAACAAAATTCCTGCTATTCTGGTCTCTATAGATGCAGAGAAGGACTTTGACCAAATCGCATGGCCTTATATGAAGGAAGTCTTGATCAATGTTGGACATGGTCCAAAGAGCCTCTCTGCAGGAATGAGCTTTTACACTGTCCCCTCAGCCTGTGTGAAGGTGAATGGTTTTCTATCAGACCCTTTTCCCATCTTGAATGGGACCAGACAAGGTTGACCCCGCCCCCCCCTTACTTTTTATCCTAACACTTGAGCCCCTTCTTAATTCAATTCGCACACACATCCTGATCGCAGGTCTTCCTACAGCAGACATGCCGACTAAACTTGCATGTTATGCAGATGATGTCCTCCTCTTTCTGACCCGCCCTTCACAATCCCTGAAATATCTGATTTCACTGCTCTCCTTGTACAGTTCCTTGTTCCATTTTAAAGTTAATGTCAATAAGTCTGAGATCCTAAACCTTACCCTATCACAAAAAGAGATCTCAGCACTTCCTTTACCTTTAAATGGCCGTTGGTGAGTATCAAATATTTGGGAGTCAATCTCACTGCTTGATTGCAAGACTTGTATAAACTTAACATCTCAGCACTAATTGCTTCTTTAACGGCAGACACTGTAAGATGGAATTCTCTTTATTTCGTGGTTTGGGAGAATCCATCTGGCAAAAATGGTTTTGCTACCCAAAATTCTGTACATATTTAATGCCTTACCGGTTCGTATACCATTACAACTGATTAGAAAACTTCAAAGCGTTGTTAATAATTTTGTTTGGAAATTTAAAAAAATGCGATTGGCACTGTCCATTCTTAGAAGACCTCACACTCAAGGGGGCCTGGGGGTCCCAGATTTATCAACATATTATAATGCCTCCACTCTTTCAAAAATAGTCGATTTTCGTTGTATACCTTGTAAGGACTGGGTGATATGTTCACAACTCTTTGCTCCGAATATCACGCTGAATTCTCTGTTGGTTTGAGCTACTCTCTTTCCCTGACACCTGTTACAGACATTATAGGCCATCTGCTTTCATTTTGGTCGTATCTTAACACACGATACTCATTACTCCCATACTCGTCTCCACACATGCCGATAACTCATATCCCATATATATATACATATAGAGGTAAGGCACAGGACAAAGAGATCACCTGGCCATCCCTCGGATACAGAGACCCTTTAATAAGAGGTACACTCACAGAGTGTAGCAAAATATACAAAAATAATCTTTATTCAATACAATAATAACTATGTGGTGACATAAAAACATTTAAAAAAATACACATAAAGAGGACAGATGAGCTATAAATAAATGTATAGGTTACTGCTATAAAGTGAAATTCTATCCACAAAAAATTATAGAAGAGATACAAGTAATCCCACAAGTGCAATAAGTGTTTACAGCAATGAAGCATACAGCTGAAGTAGTGAACAGCGAAAATAATAATAAAATACTTATCATATAATAGCAGCATCCATAATATAGTCCAAACTCGTCCATCCCCAACTACCCAACGCGTATCGCCGCTACAAGGAGGCTTAGTCAGGGGCAATAGGAAGATGGCGAGAGTGTCCCCAAATACTCAAGTCTGACCAGTCCACAGAAGTCTAACACTCACTTGAACGGATACGCAGACAAACAAAATGAATATACCTGGGAGACTGACTTGGGTGTGTTTCTCCCTCTCTCGCATTGGCTCACTATCCATAAATAGTTACTCCGTGCTCCTTTTGATGTTCCTACTAGGGAGTGTAATTTTAAGTTATTGATGAGGTGGTACCGTACCCCTCAGTCTATTCATGCTCTGTACTCATCTGTATCCCCAGACTGTTGGAGATGATCATCCAGTTGAGGCTCTCTATACCATCTCTGGTGAACCTGCCCACAGATTGTCTCTTTCTGGCAGGAGGGTTTGCACTGTTCTTGGAAAAAAATGGGTGTCCCTATCTGTAGAGATCCATTGATGATCCTTTTTTTGCATATGGCCTTTCAGTCTCTCTTTATTATTCTCGCTAACACAGCAAAGACTCTGATTCCCTTGAACTGGATGTCATCTTTGACTCCTACCCCCACTATGTGGATGTCTCAGGTCCATCAGACTACATGCTCTCTCTGGACAAGGTCTTCTGTTCTTTGACTCTGTTTGGGCCTCTTGGTTGACTTTCATGCGAGCAGGATCTCTGGCATTGGGATAAATGTGGACAACACTCTGGAGCACTGAGCAGGCACCCTTCCTTCCCCCTCTTCCCTCCCCCCTCTGTTTCCTGATTTTCTCTTCTCCCCATCTTTTCTTTGCTCCATTACTTCTTTCTCTCTCTCCTTCTGGCTCTGTTCCTTTCTTCTCCTGTACTTTCATCTTCCATCTTAATATAGGCAGAACTCTCACTGTTCTCACCTTCTCCTTTTCTGTTCTTAATTCAGACATTGTTGGGGTGACAGACCCTAAATATTTGTTAGGCACTACTCATAATATTCCACTTTGGGTTTGGAACTGTTGGAGTTCGCATTCTAGCACTTTTTCTTATTTTCTCTTTTTATGCTGTTCTTTTGCTCTTGTCATAGGACGAGTCTACGAATTCAATGTATGCTCGTTACCTACATTCTGACCATGTTGTGATGATTATATTAATGTCTAATATGATGTTATACACTTTTTGTTTCTATTGATGCTTTGTATCTATTTTATGTACCTTTTTACAATACTCTCAATAAATAAATAATAAATAAGTAAAAAATAAATAAATAAATAAATGCTACGAGGAATAAGACATCCCTGCCATTTCCAGGGATCCTATTAATGTAGAGGATTAGCTGTTAATGGGCTGAGGTAGCATAACAACCTTACTGATGTCAAGAGCAGTAGGCACTAATCGCATTCAATTGACTGACATTAAAGCTTATAGCTCAATACAAAAAGTAAAATGTTAAAAACATGATATCTATCAACCTATGCCATTTGTTTGTACTTACCCCAAAGATATTTCCATATCTGCCCATTGGCAGTTTGCAGAGCACAGGTCTTGGTATTTGAGCTATAGCAAAGACTGATTACATGGTCATTAATTGTTCTTCTTTCTCTGAATTAAAAAATAAAAAATAATCTTATATAAAAATCAATGAATACAACACTAATAGAATAATACGAAATGCACAGTAATGTGCAAAAGTGTTAGGCAGGTGTGAAATAATGTGGTAAAGTAAAAATGCATTCCGAAATAGATATGTTAATAGTTTATTTTTATCAAATAACAAAATGCATAGTGAGTGAACAGAAGAAACTAAATCAAATCAATATTTGGTGTGATCACACTTTTCCTTCGAAACAGCATCAATAATTCTAGGTACAAAAGCACACAGTTTGCTAAGGAACTCTGTTATTCCAAACATCTTACAGAACTAACCACAGTAAGACAAGGACCTGGCGCAAGGCCCCCAAAGCCACCAGAGCAGATATGAACCATCAGATCAGATCAGAGATAGCCCAACAAAACAATGAAGTGTCAACAGACACTGAACAGAGGTAACACCCCAAACTGTTACACAGCACACAGAACTAGAGCCAACGGGGCTCAAAAGTGAAGGAGGCACCAAGAACCGAAGAAAATCCTAGACAGGCAAGACTGCCTCCAAGATTTTCCTCCCAAAGCTGGCGTTAGCCGATGCCAGCACATCAACACGGTAATGCTTCGAAAAGGTGTGCACAGATGACCAGGTGGCAGCCTTGCACAACTGATCAGCAGAGGCCTGATTCTTGAAAGCCCAAGAGGCCCCAATAGATCATGTAGAATGAGCCATGACCCAAAAGGGGACAGGCTTCTTCCTCAGCTTGTAAGCCTTACAAATGGTGGACTTGATCCAGGATGCAGGTCTTCCTGCCCTAGGACCCTCAGGAATGATGAACAGCGCGTCAGAAATCCTGATAGACTGTGCGTTGTACATAAAACTTGAGACAACGCACCATGTCCAAAAAGTGGAGATCCCTCTCCTTGTCAGAGGTGGGGTCAGGGCAGAAAGAAGGCACCACAATCTCCTGACTGATGTGGAACTCCGAAACCACCTTTGGGAGAAACTCCTGAGAAGTGAGAAGCACCTCCTTATCCTTGTGAAACATCAAAAAGGGTAGTTTACAGGACAGAGCATGTAACTCCGCAACACGGTAGACAGACACAATCGCCAGGAGAAAGGCCATTTTCCACATCAACAGGCGTAGAAGAATAGTAGCCAAGGATTCAAACAGAGGGAGCTGAAGAACGCCCAAAACCAAGTTAAGATCCCACAGAGGAGCGGGATTCTTGAAGGCAGGACGAGCATGAGTAACGCCCTGGAAGAAAACTTTGACATCAGGAAGGATAGCAATGCACCTCTGAAAGAAAACAGAGAGGGCAGACGTCTGAACCTTAAGGGAACTCAAACTGAGGCCCTTATTCACACTATCCTGCAAGAAGGCCAGGACCGCAGGCAGATCAAATTCCTGAGACAGGTCCTTGTCAGCACACCAAGACAGAAAAGTCGACCAGACCCGATGGTATATCTTGGAAGAAAAAGGTTTGCGAGCACTGAGCATAGTAGCCACCACACCAGAAGAAAACCCTTTCTTTCTCAATATTGAGGATCCAATTTCCAAGCCGTCAAGGCTAGAAGATGAACATCCTCCTTTCACAGGTAACCCTGTAGAAGAAGATCCGGACAGCAAGGGAGCCGGGATGGCTCCTCCACTGACAGATCCAGAAGCTCCGGAAACCAAGCCTGGCAAGGCCAGTAAGGAGCAATCAGAATGACTGGACAGCGTTCCAGTAGCAATTTTCCTAACACCCTGTGCAACATTGGGATGGGAGGAAAGATGTAGGGCAGATGAAATAACCAAGGAATGGACACTGAATCCACCGCCAGAGCTAGAGGGTCTCTCCACCGAGAGCAGAACCCCGGAACCTTCCTGTTGTGTCTTGTCGCCATCAGGTCGATGTAAGGAAGACCCCACTTCTAAACAACGAGGGTAAATACCTCTGGGTGCAGTTCCTACTCTCCTCTGTCCACTGTATGTCGACTGAAGAAGTCCGCCATGACGTTGTCTACGCCAGGAATGTGCACTGCGGATATGGCAGGAACGTGTTCTTCTGCCCAGGACAAAATTACCTTGTCCTCTAACCAAGTGTTCAGACTTCTTGTTCCGCCCTGCTTGTTGATTTAAGCCACGGCCGTGGCGTTGACGGACTGTACCTGGATTGGACAGTCCTCCAGCTGACGAAGGGCATGAAATATCGCCCGAAGCTCCAACACATTGATGGGAAGGAGAGATTCCTCTGGAGACCACTGACCCTGGGCACTCAGGCGACCCAGGACCGCTCCCCAGCCGGAGAGGCAGGCATCCGTCGTCACCGTGGTCCAGAAGGATACTAGGAAGGACTTGCCTTTCAGCAGATTGGAGAGGTCGAGCCACCATGACAAACTCAGTTAAACGTGAAGAGGGAGGGACACTGAAATCTTCAGAAGGTCCGGCTGAACCTTGCACACCTGGATCACAAGCCTCTGGAGTTCCCTGGTGTGCACCATGGCAAACGGGACCGCTTCTATGGTGGAGATGAATTTCCTCACTAGAGAGGACAGCTTCATGTCTGGAACTGGATCTTGAGCAAGAACCGCAGAAACCCTGTGGGCGATCTGTTGAGCTACCTCGTCCGTGAGAAACATCATGCGCTTCTGAGTGTTGAAGAGAAGGCCCAGGAAGACCAGAAGCTGGGACAAGATCTGACTTGTCCATGTTGATGATCCACCCATGATGGGTGAAAGCGTGAATGCATTGCTGAACCTGCTGATGAAGAAGTTCCGCAGAGGGGGCTTTCATAAGCAGGTCGTCCATGTATGGAGTAACTCTGATGCCATCCCAGTGGAGGACAGACACTAAGGCTCCCAGGACACGGTTGAAAACTTGAGGAGCTGTAGTTAGACGAAAGGGAAGAGCTGAAAACTGAAAATGCCCCTGGTCGCAAGCAAATCGGAGATACTGCCGGACCTCTGGATGAATGATAAATGTGTACATATGCATCCTGAAGATCCAGAGATGCAAGGAATTCCCCCGGGGACATAGCAGGAATCACCATCCGTAGGAACTCCTGGTGATAATAAGTCTGGATCACAAAGGAATTGAGATCCTTCAAACCCAAAATGGAACGACAACTGCCGCCCTTCTTGGAGAACACAAAATGGTTTGCGTGAAAACCCATACTTCTGTCCTGAACTGGAACCGGCTATAGAACATCCTTGTCCAGAAGAGCCTGAATAGCGCCACTGAGCAGCCGGCGTTTCTCAGCTCCAAGGCGTATGAGAAGGAAAGAAGTGAAAGCGAGACAAAAGGGATCCTGTACCCTTCCGTCACCACCTGTAAAACCCACGGGTCCGCCACTGAATCCTCCCAGATACTGTGGTAGTGACACAGATGACCACTCGCAGCAGAGTGGGGACCCGGGATTGGTGAGTCATGCCAAAGGCGGCTTGGAAGCGGTACGCGGAGCTGAGGGAACGTCTGGTTCGCCGGACTTGTCTCAGTCCGAAAGGAACTAAAATACAGATTACACTTAAGCAGCGTTTTCTTCCTGGGGACAAAGGGTAGAAGGGTACTCTAACCCCCTGTGGCCTCACCGATCAGATCTTTAAGATCGGGTCTAAACAAAGAAGTACCTTGAAAAGGTAAAGAGAGCAATGCTTTGTTGGAAGCAGTGTCAGCAGACCAGATCTTGAGCCAAAGAGCCTGTCTGGCCACCACAGACCTGGTGGAAACCCTAGCCACCAAACGGATGGCATCAAATAAGGCAGCAAAAACATAGTGCTGTGCCTCAGAAAAGTTGGCAAGAAGGCGCAACATATCCGAAGTAGGAGCACCCTGACGGACAGCCAGGGTGAGCTGTTCAGTCCAGACTACAATGGCCCAGTTCACCCATGCTGCAGCGAAAGCTGGACGCAAGGCAGTACCAGAAGTGGCAAAAATGGACTTGAGGGAGACCTCAAGTTTCTTGTCAGTCCAGTCCTTCAGAGCAGAAGCATCAAAAACTGGCAAGGCAATAGACTTAGATAGCCTGGAGATAGGAGCATCCAATTTGGGAGGATGAACCCACTGCGCAAGCGCTGCCTCAGAGAAGGGCTAAAGCTTGGCAAAATTCTTTGACACATAAGGTTTCCTGTCCGGAGATTTCCACTCTTCAGACACAAGGCGGTCAAGAGTGGGGTTAGGTGGAAAGCAAGTAAGGGGCTTTTTAGGCTCCTGAACCTCCTGAACTAAGGGAATGTTAAGGGTATTCAAAACAGCCCTGATCAGGCGCTCAGCCGAGGGCTCAGGATCAGCCTCAAAAGCAGAACATTCCTCAACATCTGAATCCAACAGCAGTTCCTCCCCATAGGAATCTGATACGTCAGATACTCCCTGAGGTTTTGGAAGGAAGACGTGATGGAGGAGGGGGCCTGCCAAGAATGTAAGACCCCCTGTAACTGGGGTGGAAAGAGTTGCAATGTAGACATAAGGTCCCTGGTAGCAGCCTTGAACTCTTGCACCCAAACTGGCTCTAATGTATGGCTGGAGGACCCTGGGAGACTCTCAGGGACATCAGAACATGCTGGGCATAAATGACCTGAGAATTCTGTAGGTAACCCTGAATGACAGGCCTGGCCCCAAGCTCCAACGGTATAGACATTCTCACAGTGTCAAATAACCTTACAGTATAAGAAATCACCCAAGTGTAGAGTGTAGGAGAAGGATTAATCAGCAGAGGAGAGGAGGAGAGTCCAAGCCCTGCGTAGGATACTCATTCTGGAAATGGCACAAAATGGCTGCCAAGCAGAAACAAGCTCACAAAGCAAGCGCTCATGGGAAATGTAGTTTTCCCATAAAAAGTACCCCAACAGTGCCCAAAGCCCCCTGAGCCCCCCAACACACTAGAAACATGAATCGGATGATAAAGCCATCTCTGAAGTCGCTGGGTTAAGTGGTTGCAGATATATGTCCCAAACTGTACAGTCCCATAAGAGTGAATGGAGCAATGGTGCCTATGTGGTAAAGCGTGCCGAAACTAAATTTTACAAAAGTGAAACAGTAAAATAAAAATGCATGAAACATCACTATAACATGTTAGGATACACAAAAAACACTGAACCAGTAGGAAAAGTGTCAGAAACCCCCCAAAAAGATGCAAAACCAGCAGCTAAAAGGCTAAAGTACCACATAAACCTGCTCCAAAACACCCAACATACATACAGATAGACCCATTGAGTGTAGGAGTGTGCAATAGGAACTCCAAAGTTAAACCTCTGTGCAGAGGGGCACTGTGGGACATGTGGACCTGCAGCACTCAATGGGTTGCTCACCTTTCCTGCATATCTTCTGTCTTCAGACTACCATGTAGTAAGAAGAAGCCTCAGTGGACAAGAACTTGTAGCCAAGATTTTCCCCCCAGGGCTTAAGGTCCACAAAAAGCACCTGGTTACTGAGCTAGCCACATCTAAGGGCATTGTCTGTTATGGTAATTTGCCTAATGGTGGTATTCCATTTCTAACAAGTTCTAAAACTATAGCAGAACTGGTCTCTTGCCTGTGTCTTCACCACGGAACAAATCTTTCTGGAGCTGGTTGGCTAGCTGCAGCCAAGGAGGGAGGGTAGGCTCCACCCCTGCATACAATTCAAGAATTGTTCCTGCCTATAATTAAAGGGGAGGATCGCCTACCCAAAGTTACCAGTAACCTGTATTGGACGACAGAGAAAAGAAGATCTGTACTAGGGCTATAGAAACTATCCTACATAGAAAACCAAGCGAATGGACTAGAATACTAGAAAGATTAAAATATAACTAAGCAATAAGTGAGTATGTACAGATCTGAAAAGTCACATAAAAGCAGAAATGGCCCGGTCACCCCACTCAGTTCTCATCAGGTGCATTGGTGCAGCTGTATCCCCGGAACGCCACAGATCCAAATGGAAGTAATATGGAAAAGAAGAAAGGATGGGGAAGCGCAAACAAAAAATACCCTCTAAATGTAGTAGTGGAGATAATAGTTACACACTGAGAATGATGATCAATAGTGAATTCATATGGAAATGGTACAATCAATAAAAATATGACTAAAAAGTCTCAATGAATAAAGAGATGTGAATATAATAAACAAAATAAAAGTATAAAATAAAAAAATATTTATTATATATAAACAATAAAGATGGTACAAAAATAACTGCTACTTGAAAATCTAGTACTGTACTATAATAGTATCCGTATTAAGTGGCTTCTATATATTGAATAATCCAGAATATAGCAAAAAATGTAACCACTATATTGCTAAATAGTCTCTTATTGTTGCATACAGTCATGCAAATCAATAGACATAAATGTGATAGAACCACTTAGGTGGTGGATGACCCCTTCCTTGATATCCAGGAAATGAATGCCTTCAATAGAGGTACACATAGTCCTTATTCTCTGTCCATTGAATACGGTCTCTTCCAGATGTTCCCGCAGTGTCGATCAGTATACACTCTTTCAGGGTCAATCACGCTGTCCTACTCAGCTGCAGCTTTCTCTGGATGTTCGGGGTAGTCAACTATAATGATTCTCTCAAACTGGAGATCAGATTATGGTATTAAACTGGATTTAGTAGTCCGATTGTGTGTCCAAAATAGCTCAACGTATTTCAGTGCCAAATATGCACCTTCGTCTGGAGCGTGGGGCACCGGGCCGGTGCTAATTGCCATTTAAAGGACCACAAGTTTAATAAAAAACACATAAAAAGCATCTCTCCTCCCGTCAGAACAATGATTAATAAAATATATTGTGTTAAAACTAACTGATGGGTTATACAGTGACAAACGCTCAATCCGAATATGCGATGCGGGTCTCAATCGTGTAGCAACACTGTCATATGAGTGAACATTATGCCATGGATAAATAGTAAGGAAAATGAATGTACTTTGATACTATTAATGATGTCTAAAACTAATACACAAGGAAAAATTTAAGAGTGAAACAAGAATGAACCTGTTTGCTCATTATAATGGATCAATTGACTCATACTAATGAAACAACAATGAAGGTATACTATTTGAAAAGAGGTTCATACTATTTAAAAACAGTGGAAGCATACTAGCTTAAAAGGGGCAACACACATATGATCTGTTGGGACATAACATATTGGTTCAGCAGAAGTCTTATCTTTACCACATGACTAATATTGCTTATAAAAATCTACAAACTGTGATAGATTACTGGTGAATGAATTGATCCCTGAGATTATCGGACAACCAGGTGGGTTATTGATGTTCTTGTGAATTTTTGGTATAGGGTAGTAAATTGGAGTTATAGGAAAATGTTAAGAAATTGGTATTCGTTCAAATTCAGAATCTGTTCTGAATAGGCCCATTTGATCAATAATTTATACTCTTTGTGTAAACGATCTGTTGGATTACTAGAGAGCTTTTGGTAAAAATCTTCATATCCTAAAAAGCAATCTGCTTCACATAAATACAGATCACGGGACTGAATGACAAGCGATAATCATGAAGAACAGATTTAAGGATAAAGGCTATAGTGAAAATACTCTGTCAAATGCAATGAAAAAAGTGCAGGCCATACCAAGATCTCAACTTCTCAAAAGTAAAAAGACTTTGTAAAAGAAGAGAACCAATAGTTCCTTTAATTATGAAATACAATTTAGTTAGACCCAAACCTCAACACATCTTGAGAAAGAATTGGGGAATCCTTCTGGGTGACAAGTTTTTGGTAGACTGCATCCCAAAAAAACCCTGAAATCATCTTCAAGAAAATACAAAACCTCAGAAATAAGTTGGCTCCTAGTACATTAATGAAAGGCCCAAATCAGCTGGCTATACTTACTAACATCAGTACAGGTGCAAAATTAGTAGGAAACTTTAGATGTGGACACACTTCATGTATTACTTGCAGTTTTGTTCAACATGTAATACACCAGTTTACGAGTAGTACTACAGGAACATCATATCCTATAAAAGCATTTTATAACTGTACAACTAAGTATATTATATATTTACTGGAATGTCCCTGTCACTTACAGTACGTTGGCAGAACCATTAGATCAGCCAAAGAGATTTCTCGAACAAAGAAGAAACATTCTTCAGGGCAAAATGAATCACTCAATACCACGTCATTTTCATCAGCACCACAATAACGATGCAAGTGTCCTCAAATTTACAATAATTGATCATATACAACCACAAGAGAGAGGAGGAAATAGACACCAACTACTAGCTAAACAAGAATCATACTGGATCTTTCAGCTTCAAATCTATCTCCACATGCTCTAAATGAAGATCTGGATATTTGGTGTCTCTAATCCACAAGATTCCTTCCACTGATATTTTCTCTGGAGATGTTCTTATCAGATAATACCATAAACACTTGCAATTATTCCCATTATATGACACATTATAATTACATCCTTTTCCTGATGTTTATGGGCTGGTGTTTTTTGATATGGATTGAAGGTTACCTACACATTTGGCTCATCATTAATGTACCCTGTAAGTATTACTGGTTTTAAAGGCTATTTTTCTGCGGAAGGGATACTTTTCTGCGGAACCAACAGATCATATGAATGAGTTGCCCCTTTTAAGCTAGTATGCTTCCACTGTTTTTCAACAGTATGAACCTCTTTCCAAATAGTATACCGTCATTGTTGTTTCATTAGTATGAGTCAATTGATCCACTATAATGAGCAAACGGGTTCATTCTTGTTTCACTCTTAACTATTTCCTCATGTATTAGTTTCTTATAGATCATTAATAGTATCAAAGTACATTCATTTTCCTTACTATTTATCCATGACATAATGTTCACTCATATATATGACAGTGTTGCGATACGGTTGAGACCCGCATTGCATATTCAGATTGAGCATTTATCACTGTATAACCCATATGCTTTTTACGTATTTCTTATTAAACTTTATTTGCTTATTTTTTAGTTTGCTTATTAGTTGTACCTATTTTTTTATTGGTCAATGGTCCTTTAAATCACGATTACGCCGGCCCGGTGTCCCACCCTCCAGACGAAGGTGTATATTTGGCGCCAAAATGCGTTGAGCTATTTTGGACAAACTATAGGACTACTGAATCAAGTTTAATACCATAAACTGATCTCCAATTTGAGAGAATCATTACAGTTGGCTACCCCGAAACATCCAGAGAAAGCTGCAGCTTTGAAGGACAGCGCGATTGACCCTGAAAGCGTGGACACTGATCGACACTGCAGGAACATCCAGAAGAGACAGTGTTCAATAGACAGTGAGTAAGGACTGTATGTACCTCTATTCAAGGCGTTCATTTCCTGGATATCAAGTAAGGGGCCATCCACCACCTAAGTGGTTCTATCACATTTATGTCTATTGACTTGCACAACTGTATGCAACAATAAGAGACTATTTAGTAATATAGTGGTTACATTTTTTGCTATACTGTGGATTATTCAATATATAGAAGCCCCTTCATATGGACGCTATTATAGTACAGCAATGGATTTTCAAGTAGCAGTTATTTTTGTACCGTTTTTATTTTTTATATATAATAAATAATTTATTTTATCTTATACTTCTATTTGTTTATTGTATTTGCATCTCTTTATTCAATTAGACTTTTTAGTCCTATTTTTATTGACTGTACCATTTCCTTATGAATTAATTATTGATCATCATTCTATGTGTGTAACTATTATCCCCACTACTACACTTAGAGGGTATTTTTTGTTTGCGCTTCCCCTTCCTTTCTTCTTTTGCCTTGAAATTTGTGCCTGGGAGAAACCTTGATGATGCAGTATAACTACCTTGTTGCTGTGCGCAGTCTTGCCGTGGTGTTTGACTTTAAACGGTCTTCAGTAAACCTCATCTTGTTAGCCAAGTTTGGCTGTTCCCCACTCAGTTTTATTCCTCTTACACAGTTCTTTCTGTTAATGACTGTTTCAACCCACATATTAAAATGATGATCATTAGCACCTGTTTGGTAAAATTGTTTAATCATACACTGGACTATATGCCTTTCCTGACTTTCTGCAAGTGTACCGAGAAGAATTGATGCTGTTTTGATTGTGAAAGATGGTCAGACCAAATATTGATGTGATTTAGATTTTTCTTCAGTTTACTCACCATGCATTTTGTTAATAAAAATAAACTATTAATGTCTATTGTTGAAAGCATTCTTACTTTACAGCATTTTTTCACACCTGCCTAACATGTTTGCACATTACTCTATGTTTACATATTGTACCAACAAAATAAAGCTTATTCTATGTCAAAAAACAATATATAAACTGTATGGTACACAAAACAATGATAACATTTAACTAATAAATAAAGAAAGTAAAATTGTAAGTGTTGCTTAAGTGATTAAACATTTTTAGCTTAACCCCAACCAGCATTTGATACAATACATTTGTGCAAAAAGAGCAGAGGTCCAAAATTAGAGACAATAGCAAATTCTAAAAATCAAAAAAGCTATAAAAGTATATGTTACTGGGATACATACCTAATATTGATATGCTCGCTGTCTTGGGCTATTGTCATACAGTATATAAATGATTCAGAAAAGTTTTGCCCCTGACTAACAGCCAGGAAAGTACTATCCTGCACCCAGGTGAAAAATCGGAAGTGTAAAGGATGTGTGTCGCATAACAGTCCAGTAATTCTGGAACGACAAAGAAAAAAGAAAAATAGAAAACCAGGATTACAAACTTGAGCACACCGAAAATTAAAAAAAATGCATAAAGAACATAAATTTATCTGCATGTATAAAACTTCACCCCAAAGTAAAACTGAAAAATCATAATTTTTGCATCGTACTGTGGTCCAACACTGTCTGTAAGTAAAAACTTTAAACAGAATCAAAGCATTCAAACTATAAATTGAACCACATATAATTCAAAATGCACGCATACTGAAGTTCCTGTAAGAACATTAAGTGCCAGAGAGGTGTGCAATGCACTGCACCTTCATCTGGCACTTAAAAGGGTTAAGAGGGGTGGTACAATTCTGTATAAAATCACCTGTGTAATAGGGAATGAAAAAAAAATCCATTGCTTTAAATGGGGCTTTGAACCCCTTGAAAGCTACAGAGGTCTCCAAAGCATTGTTCTCCTGAAAAGAAGGGTACCCCCACTGGTGTGGGTAAGCACTCTGAATGGGGAGCCAGAAGCCAAAAACTGTATCTACTAGTGTCAACAACTCTCAATATAAAGTCTTTTTTTTTTCTGAATCCTCATATCCCAATATAATGACAAAGGCTTGATTCTATAAGGGCTGTTACTGAAATAATATGAACAGTGGTAGTTTGAAAACACAGTTTGGTATTCTATTACCTGTGCTGTGACAAACAACCCCATTTAGAAACACAGAACCGGCACAACATTAAGGACCTTTGAAAGTAAAGGGAGAGAACATACATGTACCATGCCACTGCATGCAGTGCTATTAACATGCCTCTTCTGCCACTGGTCAGATGTTATGCAATGGTATCTCTAATTTCCCAAACCATCTGTGTGGAGCTACACTTTATGCTTACTTCCCTATACTTAGTTATGGTATTCAGCTACATTTTCCACTTTTGGTACATCTACCTTCTCTCTTTCTCAAGTCTCCTACTTACTACTTAAGGCATTAAGACACACGTTATCAGTAGTCATAATTGCTGTAGATGCTGGTGTACACTGGGGAGGGAAATTCTATGGCCTTGGCACATGTATACTAACACTCTTGTAACTTTGAATGATTATTCGTAATTACCAAATTACCACTTAATTTGAACCAAGTAAGGTGAGTAATTCTCTTTTCTCCTTGTCCTGTAAAGTTTTCCCCCTCCTATTGTTTGGTTAGTTATTTGAAAATAGGATTTTAGTGTTCTTACCTTTTCTCTCTAGTCCATAAGGAACACAGATACCAGAGGGTTAAGTCTTGTAGGTGGAGACTCCCAGACACTCCTCCATCTAAGCCCTCACCATGCCTACTAGACAGTATGAATGTGACCGAAGCCACAATAACTAGGTAAGCAAGAGAAGGAGGAGGAAATCTGCTATCAGAAAAAAGACCCTAAGCAGACTCTGAATCCCAGACAAAAAAAATAAATAAATATGTCCCTTTCACTGGGTGGGAGACACGTGTTCCATATGGACTACAGAGAAAAGAATTTAACAGGTAAAAACACTAAAATGCTATTTTCTCTCATATCCAATATCGAACATAAGTACTATGGGGATATACCATCACTATGCTCCCAGAGAGGGAAAAAAGGACCTCACGCCTGTCCTCATGACACCGTAGATCCCTAGGACTATACAGAATCAGACACCGGACTTACACAGCACACAATAACAAGACCCAAAAGGGCTCAAACAACTGAACAAATCCAGCCAAAGCTGGCTTCAGCTAAAATGGTTAAAATATATACAACAAAAAGCACTGGCAGTGCTCCTATAATGAGTATCTCAATTAAATAAATTATATTCAGTTCTCGTCAATATTAGTCCTTACTATTGAGAAAAAAAAAAAAAAAAAAAAAAAATCAATACTTTATTGATACAAAGTCCCTACGCATTTCCAGAGTCTCACTATCACTTAGTCAGGGGATAATGACAAGTAATATCAAGACATATTTATAGTGTAAAAACAATAATCCATAAACTTACCATAGAGACTGCAGTGATACCGGCGTTTTCCTTATCGTTGTCCGTAGCGAGGTTACACAGAGGGAAATTCCATGCCTCACTGTGAACTCCACGCCTCGCTCCAGTCCCAGTTCTCACACTGGAATGCAAAATAAATCTCCTACACTCTCCATGGGAACTGAACTGTGCAAATGCACTGTGTAACCTCACTATGGACAACGCTAAGGAAAATACCGATATCACTGCAGTCTCTATGGTAAGTTTATGGATTATTGTTTTTATCCTATAAATATGTCTAGATATTACTTGTCATTATCCCCTGACGAAGCAAGCGTGAGACTCACAAAACGCTTAGGGATTTTGTATCAAAGTATCAGCATTAATTATACCTCTGGATCTCGTCTTTGTGATTCAATACCATGTCTTTGCATATAGAGCATCTGGTGAGTGATGACCAGGGAGGGGGGGCTAAACCATTTTTTTATGGTTACAGTGTTACCCTTAGAGGAGGCATCTCCTGGCGACACCAGTGATCCGGATTGTACTGCTGAACGTGGATAGAGATGTCCCATCTAGAGACAACTTTACGAGGATCCTGTAGTATTGCTGGGTTGACTTACAAGCAGTGAGTACATTTAGTATATATTGTGTTCTTATTGACTCAAAGGTTACTCTTAGAGGCTTTGCGCTGTCTGCTTCTTTCTTCCAGTTTCAGCCAAAACTTGCTTCAGCTGAAGCCAGAACATTGACCTGGCAGTATTTAGCAAAGGTGTGCAAGGAGAACCAAGTAACAGCCTTCCACAACTGCTCAGCCGAAGCCTGATTGGAATGTGCCACGACCTTGAAGGGAATAGGTTTCTTTCTGAGTTCATATGCCTGGCATATAATAGCTTTGATCCAAGAAGCCACAGTGACCTTGGAGGCAGCCCTAGGACCCTCAGGAATGACAAAAAGAAAGTCAACCTTGCATAAAGTTTCAGAACAGTGCACATAAAATTTAAGACACCGCACCACCAACAAATGGAGATCCTTCTCCTTGTTAGACTTTGGGTCAGGACAAAATGAAGGCACCAGAAATTCCTGAGTGGTCCTAAGCACCACCTTCTCCTTGTGAAAAAACAGGAAAGGTGGTTTCAAAACAAAGCTTGCAGTTAACCCATTAAGGATTGGGCAACTGCGCACCCGGCTGGCACTTAAGGACCACAGGCAATTTTTTCCCCCTAATCTGATTCAGGGCTCCCAGAACGGTGTATAGCCGCACGGAGAACCCTGAATTCCATGACGGTGCTGGCATGTCATGGGTCCTTGTGGCTTCCCGACCCATGACCAGCCAGGACCGTCAAGGGTGCTTAAGGGGTTAAGCAACCATGTGGACTGAAACAACTGCCAATAGAAAAGCCATCTTAAAAAGGAACTATTATGATAATAACATTGCCTCCCAATACATTACTAACCTAGCGATATGCAAAGCCATACTTTTTCATTAGACTGAATAAGGCAGAAAAACAACTTCTTCGGCATGAACCAGCTACACAGAGCTTACAAGAGAAACACTGTGTGCCTGTGCCATCAGCCACTTCCATTACCTTAAGGTAACCAGTGAACGTCACTCACCAATGCTGGCAGTGAACCGGACAGACAGCGCAGACTCATAGGTACATTTCCTCCAAGATGTCTGCACTGTTGTTCTCTGGTTCCTGATGAATAAGTTGTTTTTCTGCAATAACACTTACTTACTTCAGCTTAAAGGGATAGTAATGTTTCATAATAAAAGCAGCTCTAATTAATCATCATAGTATTTGGACTTTGGAGAGTGTTATTTCAATTCTGTCAGTTGTAGTTCCAGAGTAATTCAATGACAAAGTGTCCCCCTCCCGCCCCTTTTACTGATGTCACACTCTTCAACCAGAGCAGAAGGGAGGTGCCCAGGTAGACTGCAGAGAGGGACAATCTTCAATTAAGAGAAGGGAAAAACCTGAAAAGCTTGTCAAGGGGGGCAGGGATTTCATTGTTTTCATAGGAATAAGAGTGTCCCCTTCTGTTATCTGTCTGGTCTATAGACTGCATTCCACATCTGAGAAGAGATTGTTTACACTAGGTAAAATGGGCGGGAGGGGGAAACTTTGCTTGTGAACATCTCATAAACCATAAAGGTTTGAGAGATAAGACTTATATCATTCTTCATGTTTTTTTAATGCCTACAAAATAGAATAAAGTTAAAAGGAAGTATTACTAATCCTTTAATGAAAGTATGGCTTTGCATATCACTAGGTTAGTATTGTTTTGGAGGGCAATGCTATTATCATGATAGTTCCGCTTTAAATATCAGTAGACGCAGAGAAATGCAAGACAAAGCTCAAAAGGAGGCCTCTGCAATTCTTCCAAAACCCGATTAAGGTATCGCGGAGAAGTCGGAGCCTTAAAGGCAGGGAAATCACGAGCTACTCCTGAAGAAACACCTTGACATCTGCAATGGTGGCAATATGTCTCTGAAAGAATACAGGAAGTGATGATAATTGAACCTTCAAGGAGCTCAAACTGAGTCTCTTGTTCACTCCATCCTGGAGAGTCAAAGCCATCTTTTCAACATGCTTTTTCCACAGGTAACCCTGGAGAAGGAGTTCCGGTCTGGGAGGGAGGTGAATCAGGTCCTGAATAGAAAGACTGACCATGTCCACAAACCACTCCCTCCTGGTCCAGTAAAGAGCGAACAGAACCACAGTCACGCTGTCCATCCTGATCTTTCAGAGTACCCTAGGTATGAGAGGAATTGGAGGAAAGACATAAGCTAGATGAAAGTTCCACAGAATCGACATGTTGTCCTAGGCAAAGGCCAGAGGATCTCCCCTCCGGAAGCAGAAGGTTGGAACCTTCCTATATTCTTTGGTGGCCATGAGTTCTATTGTGGGCACACCCTACCGAAACACAATTAAGTAAAAAACCTCCGGATTGAGATCCCACTCTCTGGGATGCACGTCTTGGCAACTTAGGAAGTCCTCCGGCATGTTTTCTACCCCTGTAATGTGCATGGCAGAGATGGCTGGAAAGTGGTCTTCTGTCCGACTGTTATGGTACCTTAACTCGAACCAACCAGCAGCACTTCCAGTGCTCTCTTGAGCATTGATGTATGCCACGGCATTGTCCGACTGAATTCAAGTGTGAGGTACAGTACACAAGGGTCAGAACATTGATGAACTGAAGAGACTCGAAGTATACCGACCCTGGACTCCCAGGTGACCCAGGACTGTACCCCAGCCATTCATGCTGGTGTCTGTCATGACCATTCTTGTATCACAATGGGTTTCCCCTGTTCCAGTTTGCACTGGCGCAACCACCACTGAAGATTTCTATGCACTTCTGAAGAGAGGGAAATCTTGCAATCTAGGTGTGCCGGATTCCCAGCCTATAGTGTTGACACTAGCCTGCCCACCAAGCTCATATACTCCCTGATCATGGACGAGGGCCATACCAGGGCCTGAGACACCTCCTGCATTACCAGAGAGATCTTCTCTTCTGGAAAGAAAACTTTCCCTTGATGGATGTCGAACCTCATCCCCATGAACAACAGTCCCTGAGAAGGCACCAGAGAGGACTTCAGCATGTTCAGGATCCACCCATGGTGGACCAGAAACGAGGCAAAGTCTTGGATGCGTTGAGCCAGGAGCTCCTCTAAGGGAGTTCTGAGCAAAAGATAGTCAACATAGGCCACTAAGGCCCCAATGACTCTGGTGAACACTCTGGGTGCAAAAGCCAGGCCAAAGTGCAGAGCGGAGAACTGGTAGTGATCCCCGCAAATAACAGATAGCTTTGACTATGTGGATGCATGAGGATGTATAGGTATGCATCCTGAAGGGCTAGAGATGCAAGATACTCCCCAGGGCACATCACTGTGATGACAGAACGCAAAGATTCCATCTTGAAACACAGTCTCCACATATTTGTTGAGACATTTAAGGTCCAAGATGGGCCGACACTCACCATCCTTCATAAACCGTTTGTAATAAAAACCTAAGCCATACTCTAAGAGAGGTACCGGGATCAGAACCTTCTTGACCAGTCGACTACCTACTGAAATAGCCGCACTTTGCTCTGCTCTTTTGGCACCCTGGATAAAAAAAATGGTGCAAGGGACTCTAAATTTATGTGGTACCCTTCTGAGAGTACACACAAAACCCACTAGTAGTCCACTACCGAGGACTCCCAGGCATCTCGAAATAGGCGAAGACGCCCTCTTACAGGTAAATGCGGACCACGATTCCACATAACAGTAGGAAAATTGCCCGACAGACTTAGCCCTTGGAGCTACTTGCTTGGGCTCCCACTGCTGTCTGGGCCTGGTGGAGGAGCATGTGGGGGGCCTGCGAAGCTTGAGGCCTTTGCGTCTCCATTTAGTGGGGACTAAAAATACACAGTTTTCTCGTCATAGTCAGAAGTTTGGAGGACATCTGAGGCAACAAGGTGCTCTTGCCCCCGGTAGCATCACTAATGATCTGCTTGAATTCTGGTCCAAAAAGGGACTTGCCCTGAAAAGGAAAGGAAGCCAGCGACTTTTTTAGAAGATTGATTCACATACCAAATTTTAAGCCACAAAATGTGTCACACATTAACAGAAGAGGCTAAGTCCTTAGTGGTTCAAAAAGAGCCTCAGACACATAAATGTTGGCCAACAAAACCAACAGGTAATCCTTGAAAACCGCTGCATGTATAGCCTTCATAAGTTGTTCACCCCAAAGAGCAACAGTCCTATGAACCCAGGCAGGGACAAAGATAGGTATAAGTGCCGCACCAGTGGACGTAAAGTTGGCCCTGAGGATAGAATCCAGTTTCTTATCTGCTGGATACTTCAGTAAAGCTGCATCTGCCAAAGGCAAGGCAATCGTTTGGCCAACCTGGAGACAGGAGGATACATGGTTGGAGGATAGGCTCACTGCTACAAAGCTGCCTCTGAAATGGGTACAGTGTACAGAACCACTTGGTAATAGACAGCTGTTTGTCTGGGGTCTTCCACTCATGCATCAAGAGTGGCATTAGGGGGAAAAACCAGTGAAGACCTCTTATTAGTGGCTTCAGAGACCTGAAGCATTTAAAAAAAACAACAAAAAAACGCTCTGAGACCCTCAGACAAGTAAAGGGGGTCATTCTCACAAGAGTCCCCATAGGAGTAAAAAGAATCCATATTCTTGTATTCCCTTCTTCTCCCTCCTCTTCAGATAATTGCTCCTAAGAGGAGGACCCTAGAAGCTGAGGAACACTCTGATATATAGAGGCTACATATTTAAGTGTAGTGGGGGCTTACAGAATTGGAGAACAACCTGAATGGAGAAAGGGAGTTGGGCTACTGAGGTCATCCAGGCAGTAAAAGTATCTCACACTAGTACAAGACCAGTATAGCACCCCCAGATTAATAATTCACCATATAAAGCCCAGAAAAAAGTACTAATCTGACAGGTGAAGTGTTAATCAGGAGAAGGATAGCAAGGAGAGTATATCACTGCGTAGGATAAGCAAGAGAGAAGCAAAATGGCAAAACAGGCAGCCAATCGGAAGAAAGCTCACGAAACGGCATTCTGGGAAACTTGGTCTTCTCAGGAGCTGTTGCCTAGCAATGCCTACAACTCTGTCCGAGGATTGCCATGGGTCTCCAAGACACTCAGGACATGAACCGGATCAAAGGGCATGAGGAGAAAAGAAGAAAGAGCTCACTCTGACTTCTGTGCTTCAAACAGGTGCAGGGTTATGTCCCACAGAAGTTTCCCCATAGAAGCATTGGAGCAAAGATGGAGGCAGTGTGGACACCCGTGAAGTGGCCACAACACAAAGTATGGTCAACAAAAAACCCAGGGAACATGTGAGAGCAACCTAAAATGAGACGCAGAGAAAAAAATGGTGGACATGTAGACTACAATACCCCCAAACTAGTGAAAACCAACAAAGAAAGGGTTAACTCTGGAAAGATGCAGCCATCTTTGCCCCAAAGCACTGAACAGTACAGAGTAGTATAATAAAAAGACGCAACTTGAGTGCAGAAGCCCAAGAACTCAGAGAAAGCCTCTGTGTGGAGAGGTATAAGGAAGGGACAATGTGGACCAAGGCACTCGCCAGTCTTCTAACTTCAGGTTACCATTGTGAAAGAAAGCAGAGCCAAAGAGAGACAATGCTGGGAGGGAAAACTTGGCCTGCAAGATTCCCTCCAAAGGGCTGCAAGGATCCACCCAGCACCTGTACACTGGTCAGTCCACTCCAGGGGAAGCCCTGTAATGGTAACCCGCCTATTGGGGGAATTTTGGCAGCCTCATATCTATCAGAAAACAATAAATAAGCTAAAAACTAAGAGTGTCTCTGTTCCATCCATACTCTTCAGAGGGCACATTCATACTGGATAGTAGGTGGGGTGTGGGTTGAGCTGGAGGAGTGTCTGGGAGTCTTCACCTACAAGACTGTTTTTTGAGATGTGTTCTGCCTTCCAGAATGTGGGACTCAACGCCATGGTACCTATCTTCCATACTGGACATAAGAGAAAAAAAAAATATTCTAATGCTGTTATTTTCTATATCCATCAGGTATCAATGTTCTTATCATCTCTATATTCTATCTCGTGCTTATCTACTTCCCTTACCTTTCTTCTGTTTCTTTCTATGCTTTTCCATTTCACCTAGAAGTTATGGCACATTTATACAACCAAATGTGAATAGGCTAAATTTACCAGAAAAGAGAAGCATGCTTTTAAGGGATCTAATAAAAGATGAAACTGAATTATTATTTGTGCAGGAAACTCATTTTGTGAAAGACAGCCACTCATATCAGTTTGAGGTATTTACCGCCCCCTGCAATGGTATTCCTCATCTTCTGTAAAGAAGAAAGGAGTTGCTATTTTAACCCCTTAGCGACCCTTGACGTACCAGGACCGTCAAGGGTAAATGTGATCCAACGACCCTTGACGGTCCTGGTACGTCGCGGCCGCGATGGAAGAGTTCAAGCCGCTTGTTACTAAGTGTCCCGGTATCGGGACACTTAGTAACAAGCGGCAGAAACATTGTTGCAACATGCGATTCGCTTCAAAAGCGAATCACATGTTGCAAAACCTGAATGACAGGGACAGTATTTGTAAATACTGTCCCTGTCAGATCTCTCTGCCTCACTCCACCTTGCATACTGCTGAGGTGGAGAGAGACAGAGGGAGATGGTGTTCCAGTGTGCCTGTAAAAAAAAAAAGTAAAAAAAAAAGTTTAAATAAAGAAAATTAACCCTTTGATCACTGTTCTGCAGTGATCAATAAGTGCCCCCCCATCTGATCACTCTTGGAGTGATCAATTTGCTGCAGATCAGTGTTTTCTGATCTGTGGGACACCCCTCATCCACCTTGAATTTTTTTAGATTTTTTTAAAAAAATTAAAAAACATTTTTTATAAATTTATAAATTTTTTTTTTTTTTTTTTTTTAATAATAAATATAGTTTAGGTATTTTGGTAGGTAGTTGGGTAGGTTTAGTGTAGACGTGTGTTAGGGAAAGTTTTAGGGATAGATTTAGGTTTAGGGGGAAAAAAAAAAAAAACAAACAAACCCCACCCCCCAAAAAAAAAAAAATATATATAATAAGCGCAGTTTAGATAGGTAGTTCAATTGGGTTAGGTAGGTTCAGGATATACGTAGGTTAGGGTAAGTTTTAGGGTTAGATTTAGGTTTAGGGATAGCGTGAGAAAAAAAACCCCAAAAAAACCCCAAACCCCCCCCCCCCAAAAAAAAAAAAAAAAATATATATATATATATATATATATATAATAAGTGCAGTTTAGATAGGTAGTTCACTTGGGTTAGGTAGGTTCAGGATATATACGTAGGCTAGGGTAAGTTTTAGGGTTAGATTTAGGTTTAGGGATAGCGTAAGAAAGAAAAAAGTTTTTTTAGTGGGCAAAATGCAGCGCAGGTACAGCGTTGAAGAGGCATATGCCTTTTTGGCGTCTGACTCTGAGGCAACAGACACTGCGTCAGATTTTGACATAGCGCAGTTTTCAGAAAGTGAGAGCAGCTCTAGTGATGACGCTGGGCCTTCTGTCAAGAAAAGACGCACTGCCCCAAGAGCTGCTCTGGCAACTGCCCCAGCACCTGCCAAAAGAACTGCCCAAAGACCTACCAAAATACCTACCCAAAGAAATGCCCCAAGTGCTGCCCCAAGAGCTGCCCTGGCAACTGCCCCAGCACCTGCCAAAAGATCTGCCCAAAGACCTACCAAAGAAATGCCCCAAGTGCTGCCCCAAGAGCTGCCCTGGCAACTGCCCCAGCACCTGCCAAAAGATCTGCCCAAAGACCTGCCAAAAGACCTGCCCAAAGAAATGCCCCAACACCTGCCACTCCGGATCCTAATGAATGGGTATCAATTTATGCCCACAAATCTCAGAATTCACAGGAAACCCAGGGATTCAAATTGATGTGGAAGGATTTACCCATGATCATTTTTTTTATTTGTTTTTGGGGGAAGACATTTTAGGTGAAATTGTTTCCCAAACCAATTTGTATGCAGCCCAGTATACTGCCGCCAACCCTAAGTGTGAAAAACGCTGTTTTTTTTTTTTGTTTTTGTTTTATTTTTACGTCATGGTTTACGAGGGATTGGTGGTAAAATGGCTGTGTATAAAATTGGAAAACACACCTAAAACGAGAGCCTGGGGTGTCTACTTTCCAAAAATATACACTTTTGGGGGGAAATCTTAAAAAAGAGCACTGTTACACAGCCCCAAATGAGACATGGCACCAGTAACGCAAGCTGTGAAGATTCAAAGTGTGAACCTGGAAACGCGCATGTTCCAATTTGGCCCCCATAGCTCCCCCAAACCATGAGAAAGCTATGCATATGGGGTATTGCCGTACTCAGAAGAAGGAGCTGAACACTAATCAATTCAGTTTATAAAATCTTCACCTATTCTGTGCTTGAAATTCACATCAACATTGAAGGCAAAGTGTGAAAAACGCTGTTTTTTTACTTACGTCAAGTTTATGAGAAAGTGGTGGTAAAATGGCCGTGTAAAAAATTTGAAAACACACCTAAAATGAAAGCTGGGGGTGTCTACATTCCAAAAATATACATATAATATTTTGGGGGGAAGTGCAGCACTGGAACATAGCCCAAAATGAGTAATGACATCAGTTAACCAAGATGTGAAAATTCAATATTTGTTCAAAATTGGGCCCCGTAGCTCCCCCAAACCTTGAGAAACCTATGCATATGGGGTATTGCCGTACTCAGAAGAAGGAGCTGAACACTAAACAATGCATTTTTAAAAATCTTCACCTATCATGTGCTTGAAATTCACATCAACATTGAAGTGCAAGTGTGAAAAACGCTGTTTTTTTAACTTACGTCAAGATTTACGAGCGATTGGTGGTAAAATGGCTGCGTAAAAAAATTGAAAACATACATAAAATGAAAGCCTGGGGTGTCTACTTTCCAAAAATATATACTTTTGGGGGGAAATCTTAGAGTGGAGCACTGTTACACAGCCCCAAATGAGACATGGCACCAGTGATGCAAGCTGTGAAAATTCAAAGTGTGAAACTGGAAACGCGCATGTTCCAATTTGGGCCCCGTAGCTCTCCCAAACCTTGAGAAACCTATGCATATGGGGTATTACCGTACTCAGAAGAAGGAGCTGAACACTAAACAATGCATTTTTAAAAATCTTCACCTATCATGTGCTTGATATCAACAGTAGTATTGAAATGTAAGTGTGAAAACTGCAAAAAAACAAAATATTACCACAATTTTGAATTTTTTTTCTGGAAAAATAGCTGCATGAAAAACTCCAAAATTCTCCTGATTATTTACCTTATGTTGTGTAGTTTTCAGAAACATATACCTTTGTGGGACATTTTTGGTTCTGGCACCGTCAGCTAAGCTATGATGCTCACATGCCAATTGTTGAGAAATCACAAGTTGGAAATAACGGCAGCCATCTTGTAATATTTACCTTGTAAATGTGAGTAAAGGACTAAAATACTAGGCATATGGGGTATTCTTATATTCAGGAGAAGCAAATGAATATATTTAGGGGTATTTTTTTTTTCATTAACTAATAGTATGCAAATCCTGACAGAAAAATGTAAGCAAAATGTTGTTTTTTTTCAATTTGTTTCCTCTTTTTTTTCTATTTTAATCAAATTAAACAATGAGGTATTCATATAATTGTGGTATCAAAAGAAAGCCCTACTTGTGCTTAAAAAAACAGTATATAATTTATGTGGGTGCACAAAAGGAATTAAAGAGAAAATATGGTTGAACAAAGACATAGTCAAAAAAGTCAAAATTGCTCCGGTCCTTAAGTCAAATCAAACTCAGATTTTCCCGGTCCTTAAGGGGTTAATCTACTGGTCACTCCCCTGGGAACTACTTGATAAAGTGAAGATGTATTATGGTAAAGAGCCTTTTGTTTGGTACAAAAGTCACATTAATGAATATGTATTTTCCAAATGACAATCAAATAACTTTTTTGAAGCAGCTTGTTGACATTATTAGCCCTTACAGGCGAGTCTCCTTTCCATAAGGGGGAGGGGGTTTCAGCTTTCCAATAAACCTAGTAATAGATAGCAACCCCACCTAGCCCACCTTAGGAAGTCAGCTATAAAAAAGTTTACACTCTTTCTGCCCAACGTGTGTGTTGTTTAGAGCATCCACAAGATAGGGACTTCACCTTTTATTCCCACTGTCATAATACTCTAGAATATGATGTTTTCCTAAAGCCAGTAAACTCTTCTATTTGCAGGACACTCCTCCACTGGCAACATTAAATGACAGACCATAGCCCAATTTATAAAGATATGCAAATATCCTTGGGGGTTCATATTAAGATTTCTTGGAGTCTCTCTAATCTCCAGGTTTAGTGATTGGCACTGGTTATATTTCAGAAAATAACACCCTGGATGTTCTTTACTATAGGTTTGTGACCTAAATCCCTGAAAGAATTCCTAATGGACCTCCATCTCCCACTGACTGTGACTGGTACCAGTATGTAACATGACAACCATGCCATGTGCACAGACTCCCAACAATCAACCTGATCTACTACATGCCAAACATGAGCACACAGGAGAAAGCAAGCTGTCTGACAGTAGTGATCCTAGCAACAGTATATTGAATGGAATCCTCTACCATCAACACCTGTCTAGGGCTGCCTGCATCTAGGATCCCACAGCTCTAGGGGGGCAGTTCCCCTAGCTGCTAGAAAGAGCAGACCTCTCTACCAAGGGTATGCATGTACGGACACCCTCAATGTCATTGATCAATGTAGCAAATATGTTAGTATGAGTAAAGACAAGAGTGTCCTTTCTATTTTTCCTCCCCTACATGTTACATCTAACTTTAACCCAACTAGCTACCTGCTTCTTCTTTGTAAGATTATCAACCACAGTACTAAGCCAGCTTATCTTTTGCTTAGCAAGCAGCTAACCCCTCTCAAGTTTACCATTCTCCCTCAATGTTGCAACCTGCATTTCCATATTCCTAACTTGATCTTCCAAAGAAGCTACTTTCTCATATTTGCCAAAGAGTTTTGAACACTTGAATACCTGGAATTATTCCATGTATGTGCAAAAATATGGCAGCTTGTACTCTGAGTTTGATGGACAATCATGGTAACACTCATTATTAGGAACAGAAGAAGCTTTTTGCCTCAAAACAAATAAAAAATGTAAATTCCAGCCATGTAGGAAATTGTTTACTATTTCCACCGGTATAGTATAAAAGGGGTCAGCTTGTCATTCTGTGTTTGCTAGAGAGAGAGAACGAAGAATATTATTGGTGCTAGAGAAGATAGGAAAATAAAGTGGATGTGGAGTTAAGAGCATGGAATCTTGTGGCCAGGAAATGTGTTCTCTGTGTTAAAGGAGTTTGGGGACCCAAAATACCTCCTTCATCATCTTTGACTAAAACAGGTAGATGATCCAAGGTCTTGAGCTGGTGGAGCCTCTGCACAAGATTAAAGGACTAAGAACTAAGAGGACTCTGTGAAGCAATGCAAGAAGGGTTTTCTTGGGGTCAAAGACCTATGTTTCACATGGACTGAAGAGAAAAGTATTTAACAGGTAAGAACACTAAAATCCTATTTTCTCTTATGTCCAATATGGAACACAGGTACCACAGGTATATACCAAATCATTCCAAGATTCCAGAAACCACAAGGAGAAAAGACCACTCAAACATCCCCAGGACCAATCTGGATCTGAATAATCACAGGTGTCAAAGGACACCAAACTAGCACAGCATACCAAACAAGAGCCAATGGGGCTAAAAAGTAAATTAGTTAAGAACAACTGGTTGTAGAGGGGAAAAAAGGAGGGATCCCTAAACAGGCAAGACTGCCTGAAGGACCTTCCGGCCAAAGCAGGCCTCATTCAAGGCAAAGACATTGTCTGTTATACACAGGCAAAGACATTGTCTGTTATACACAGTGTTACACTTCGAGGACTTGTAGCCTGGCGTGTCTTTTTATGTTTTTTGAGCTCCCTGACGAGAGGAACTGCAGTGACAACATCCCTCTGGCTACTGGTCTGGCGTTTGAGAAGTCACGCAGCCTATGAGAGATTCTACACATGTGATGTTTGTCACCTTTGTGTGAGTATAATCACTCTAGATAGGACGTTCTATCTATATACACTTATAGATACTACTCTCAAGGGATTTTGCGCTTCTTTTTTATTCTAATTATCTGTCAGCTTAGAGAAGTGTTTATTAAGGAAAAGTCTCTAACCTGGAGTTTTCCACTCATCATTCAGGTACCGATGGAGAGTGTTATTGGAAGTAAAAACAGGGGAATATTTCCTGTACCCTGTGAAAATATCCAGAGAGGCAGAGCCCCCTCCATCTGTAGTCTCAGAGACCTAAAGGGTCTTCAGTATCGAGTTGATGAACCCCTCAACAGCAGGGACTGAATCAACCTCATAGGAATCTCCATAGGAGAAGGAAGAGTTCATGTCCTTATCATCCTCCTTCATCAGAGGATTCCCCATTAACCTGAGTGGACTCCTTGAATACAGGTTCAACCTGTTTAATGGTGGACAAGGATTTCCAAGAATGGAGAACCCCATAAACTGAAGAAGGGATTGTTGTCACTTACAAAAACATGACACATGAAGGCTCTTGTTCAATACCTAGGGGCCCAGAAGAGAAGAAGCGGCCACAGCACAAGAAGGGCATAGGGACCTAGAATATTCCCTTGGAAGCTCAGTATGGCATGAGGAACATTGGGTAAGGGGAATAAGGGAGGCATGTGATTCCTTAGCCAAATATGTCCAGGAGAGAGTGTCTAAATCTAGTAGAACTAGATTAAATATCCCCAGTTTATAGCAAAGACCCTAGATAGACCTGAAGTAGTTCTCTGGTATGCAAAGGGGTATATACTGGAGAAGAGAGCAAGGACAGCCTGCTTCTGAGTAGGATTGGCACGGTAGATGTAAGATGTCCACCAGTTAGTGTTTGGTGAAAGTATGCAAAGAGGACCAAGTCACAGCCTTGCACAGCTGTTAAACAAAGGCCTGGTTCTTGTAGTCCCATAGATCTGATGGACTGCTCAATGATCTTTAAGGGAACAAGCTTCTTCCTGATCTCGTATGCCCAGTATATGGTAGCTTTGATCCAAGAGGCAATGATTACCTTGGATGTAGTCTGACCTGCCATATGCAGGGATGACAAAAACAGTAAGCATTTTGGAAAGGCTGAGGGTGGTGCACATAAAACTTAAGGCACCTCACAACATCCAAAATATGGAGATCTCTCCTTTATGCTGCAGAATGATAGTCTCAAGAGCCATGTCATCAAGGTCATCGCACCAAGTCCTTGTACCACAAGGCCCCTAAAAGTAAGAGATCTGGTCTAGGAGGAAAGTGGATAAATTCCTGAATGGAGTGAAGAGGTCTGCAAATGATGCTTTCCTGGGCCAAAATGGAGCTATTAGGATGACCATCGCCTTGTCCCTCATTATCTTCCAGGTCAAACTAGGGATAAGAGGATTTGGGGGAAACAAATAAGAAGGTGAAAGCTCCATACAATGGACATGGCATCCATCGCAATAGCCAGAGGATCCTTCATCCAAGAACAGAATGACGGTAACTTCCTGTTCTCCTTGGTTGCCATCAGATCTATTACTGAGACCCCCAGTGTTGAACCATCAGGTATAACACCTCCAGATGAACCTCCCAGTTTCCTGGAACTACGTCTTCATGACTAAGAAAGTCTGCCAGTACGTTTTCCACTCCTGGAATGTATATGACTGAGATGAGTGGAACGTGAACTTCCGCCCAAGGGAGGAGATCCTACACTCCTCTCCAAGCTATCTCGCTGCGGGTTCCCCCCTGGCAGTTGATGTACGCCACCACAGTAGGGTTTGACTGAACACTCACCGGAGTCCCAATGAGCACCTGGGACCACTGAAAGAGCTAGTAGAGCAATTCTGAGCTTCAAAGCATTGATGGACAGTCGACTCTCCTCCCGTCCAACTAACCCAGGATCGCACCCCAGCCCCTCATGCTGGAGTCCGTCCTCACCAGGTTCCACTTTGGAATCACAAAGGTCTCCCTCCCTCCAGATGTGGACGATGATGCAGCCACTGAATGTCCTCCCTGGCCTCTGAAGACAGGATCATCTGATGAGCAAGATGCTCCGGATTTCTGGACCACATCCATAGAATCTCAATCTCTGGAAATGTGAGAAGGGGGACTGCTTCCAGAGAAGAACCAACCCAGGACACATGTAGTCGCTGATAGTGGCCGACAGCCACTTCAGTGCCTGAAACACATCCTGGAACAAAAGCAGAATCTTCTCTTTACCTTTAGTGATGATGGTCATAAGGTAAAAAGCCTCCTCCGGACGTATATGTTCTTTACACCAGTATTTCTCTATATGCAATTTTATTCTGTATATTGTAGTCACTCTTTATTTTGTATATACACATATGGAGGAGGAGAGGCGCATCTGGTATGGTGATCATGCCCATTGCTGTGCTTGTCTTTCAGGGAGATATACAGCCCAGGGGGGGTGGACTTCAAGGTGTGTGTCACTTAGTTGTGACACACAGAGGTGGCGTATGGGAAGAGAAGCACAGCAGTAGGTTTTTTAGCTTTTAATTATATTGCCTATATAAATAGAATGTTTGTTTAGTGTTTTAGATCCCCTGACGAAGTAACAGGCTGTTACAAAACGCGTAGGGAGAAAAGTATTATTGTAATCAATTTAACATAATAAAATACCCTTGTAGTAATACTTGGTTACTTCCATATATAAGGATTACCCAGTCTCCATTTACAACATCTCGCTTAAGGTTCTGACATTATGGACACACAGTAAGCAGGGTGAATCTGGAGCAGGGTATATCTGTCTGTTATACACAGTGTTACACTTCGAGGACTTGTAGCCTGGCGTGTCTTTTTATGTTTTTTGAGCTCCCTGACGAGAGGAACTGCAGTGACAACATCCCTCTGGCTACTGGTCTGGCGTTTGAGAAGTCACGCAGCCTATGAGAGATTCTACACATGTGATGTTTGTCACCTTTGTGTGAGTATAATCACTCTAGATAGGACGTTCTATCTATATACACTTATAGATACTACTCTCAAGGGATTTTGCGCTTCTTTTTTATTCTAATTATCTGTCAGCTTAGAGAAGTGTTTATTAAGGAAAAGTCTCTAACCTGGAGTTTTCCACTCATCATTCAGGTACCGATGGAGAGTGTTATTGGAAGTAAAAACAGGGGAATATTTCCTGTACCCTGTGAAAATATCCAGAGAGGCAGAGCCCCCTCCATCTGTAGTCTCAGAGACCTAAAGGGTCTTCAGTATCGAGTTGATGAACCCCTCAACAGCAGGGACTGAATCAACCTCATAGGAATCTCCATAGGAGAAGGAAGAGTTCATGTCCTTATCATCCTCCTTCATCAGAGGATTCCCCATTAACCTGAGTGGACTCCTTGAATACAGGTTCAACCTGTTTAATGGTGGACAAGGATTTCCAAGAATGGAGAACCCCATAAACTGAAGAAGGGATTGTTGTCACTTACAAAAACATGACACATGAAGGCTCTTGTTCAATACCTAGGGGCCCAGAAGAGAAGAAGCGGCCACAGCACAAGAAGGGCATAGGGACCTAGAATATTCCCTTGGAAGCTCAGTATGGCATGAGGAACATTGGGTAAGGGGAATAAGGGAGGCATGTGATTCCTTAGCCAAATATGTCCAGGAGAGAGTGTCTAAATCTAGTAGAACTAGATTAAATATCCCCAGTTTATAGCAAAGACCCTAGATAGACCTGAAGTAGTTCTCTGGTATGCAAAGGGGTATATACTAGAGAAGAGAGCAAGGACAGCCTGCTTCTGAGTAGGATTGGCAAGGTAGATGTAAGATGTCCACCAGTAAGTGTGCCAGACAATAGCAAAAAAAGCACAGGAAACAGGGAATTATGGCAGCTGTAGTCTTCTCTCTTCTCTTGCTTGTTGCCTATCAATGTCTTCAACTCTAGCTGCAGACCATGGTATGCACAGTGGACACACAAAGTGGATGATGAAAAACATCAACAGACAAGGACACAGAGTCCTCTATGACTGTTGTAGCCCAAATGGTTGCAGAGAGATTTCCAAAAGAAGTTTACCCCATAGAAGTCAATGGAGCAAAGATGGCTGTGGGTGGGTTATGCTTCTTAAAGGAGGTGTTGCATAAAAATATATCTAAAGGAAACAGCCCAAAAACATCAGAATTATTAGACTGAGGAATGGGGCAGGGATCATGAGCAGTGACATGAGACAGGCAGTGGTACGATGATGATTCTACTGCCACTTCAGGTGCATCAGGTTAGAAGAAGTTTGCTAATTAAGCTTCTACTCCTCTAAAACCCATGGGTGCGCTGGAATATTATTTCCACGAGACTTGGAGGTAACTGTGCAGTTATCCTCAGCAACTGCAATATGCACAATGTGAGGAAACATTGTGAAATAGGCGGAAGGACTAGAAGAAATAAGAATTCACACATCTGCTCTCACATTGAGCAATATGCACAACTGCAACCACCACCTTCAACTTTATGGAAGCAATGTTAAACCATCCCCCAAGAAATCAGTTGCGGCTGTTATTATAGCCATAGTCTGCTCCACTAGGAACAAGTGGTGACAAAAAGACATAATAAAAATTAAGAATCCTCCCTACCACCAGCTTGGCTTTTTCAGTGGGATGAAATGTCTGTAGATGCTCTGCTATACCCTACATTCGATTGCTCTCCACCACAGTGTCTTGAGTAGTCACTGCACCACACAAGGTGTAATAAGGGTGGAGACAAAGAGACAGATCCTCACATCTACAGACTCACTATCAGCTGGTGGGAGAAGTAACAGTGGCAACAGTAGTACTGCTGAGGAAGAAGATGACCCTGAGGGTGCGTGGTGGGGACCATGTGGATATTTTCCTGCACCAGACCTGTGCACTAGATGACAACACAGGTATTATGTTTGTCGTCAAGCTTCCAGGTTGGTGGGGGTTTGTCCCCTACTCTTTGTGCCCTTGGACAAGGGGAACGTAACAGTGGCACTCAATTTTGGTCAGCGGATTTTACATGCTTAATATAAATGTTATGGTGTTAATGCTGTATACACTTAATAAAAGTAGATGTGCCATGGTGGGTGAAAATATCCCCTTTTCACTACTTTATCACAAATAGAGCAGCTGCTGTTGATTGCACTGTGTCTGCCTCAAGGAAATAATAAAAATTCCAGCACCCATGATCTTAGTGAGGTAGGAAGTGGAGAAGAATGGCCATCTTTCACTCCAAAAGCACACATAATGGCAGGGGCAGGTGCAGCTCCTGCTGCCTCAGCAACAGCACTAGTGCTAGGATCAAGGGTACTGGAATATAACTCCTGCTTGAACCCAGTCCCAAAGTGGGCACAGTGGTCTGTCACACTGGCCTCATCATCATCAGCCTATTGGTGTGACAGATGAACATCTCTGTCTCACAACTCAGCAGCAGAAATTACAGTAGCAGCAAATACCAGAATGTTCTTGCTAGTGTTGGTGGTGTTGTTACACATTCCCATATGAATCTCTTTCTCTCATTCCTTATCACTTTCTGCCAAAAACACTCACCATACCTTCTCTCTCATCACCAAAACCATCAGTCTCTTGCTACTCTCTTGGTTGTGACAAATGAAACAGAGGGTCCCTTGTTGGCACACCTGACCTACACTGACAGCAGCAGCAGCAGCAGCAGCAGCAGACACAGGCAGCTGACCTACCTATCTACTACTATCCACTGACCCCTATTTTTAATGCTACTCATTATGCTAGCCAGCAATTTCTATAAGGGGTGATATTACCATTTACAAATATTTTTGAGGTCAATACTAAGATCTCTCCAATGAACTATTTACTCAACGAGCTGAGCAAAGAACAAGAGGTAATCCATTAATGAAAGGCGCTTTCAACTAAAAGAAAGGCAGCAACTTTTTTACAGTTAGGACATTAAAGTTATATAATTCCTTGTCTTGGAATGCTGTGCTTACAGATACTGTAACTACTTTGAAATAAATAATTGATACCTATCTAGCACAGAACAATGTTGAGAATTATGACAGCTGACTTCAAAACAGAAAGGATGTTAATCTAGGGAAATATCTGACTGCCATTTGGAGTCAGAAAGGGATTTTTTTTACCCACTTTGGGCTTAATTGCAAGTGTTTTCAATTTTTTTTTTTTTTTTTTTTTTTTTTTTTTTTTTTTTTTAAAGAAAATATATATCATCCTATATAAATCCAAAATTAATAAACGTGGAAAAGATACCAGGAAGAATTCGGGACAAAAATAAAGATTAAGACTATATTGTAATCTAGAGAGAATTTACAATAAAATTGCAGCCAAGAGAAAATAGTAGTTACAATGTAGTGTAGGAGAAAGCACACCCTTACCCCCTGAAAACAAGAAGCGCTTGTGTCCCCTAATTGCACCCCACATGGTAGTGCTTTAAATAAATTGAATATCAAAAAATACTCAATAAGAGGATTTTAGTCTTACCTGTTAAATCCTTTTCACTTAGTCCATACAGGTTACTGGTAACTCTAGGAGGCGAAGCCCTCTAGTGGTAGGCAGGAATATTTCACAAAGTGTATGCAGGGGGTAGAGCATCCCCTTCCCTCCTTGGCCACAGCTAGCCAATGAGTTCCAGAATGAATTGAGAAACTAGCTAGGACTAGCTAGTAGAAGGAAAAGAAGACTCCTGTGAGCATGCTCCGAAGGACCCCCACAGGAGAGCCAAGCATGGTCTCTTGACAGGGTGGGAGACCAGTAACCTGTATGGACTATGTGAAATGGATTTAACAGGTAAGACTAAAATCCTCTTTTCACTGTCGTCCAATACAGGTTACAGGTAACTCTGGGATGTCCAACCATTGAGTTTCCCTGAGGTGGGAAGAAGGCAAGGACCAGGCGCAAGGCCCCCAAAGTCACCAGTGCAGCTATGGACCAACAGGTCAGAGATAGCCCAACAACTGAAGTGTCAACTGACATCAAACAAGGGTAAGGACCCCGAAACTATCACACAGCACACATAACAAGAGCCAACAGGGCTCAACAGTCAAGGAAGCACCAAGAACTGGAGAACAAAATCCTAGACAGGCAAAACTGCCTCCAGGACCTTCATCCCAAAGCTGGCATCAGCCGAAGCCGGCACATCCACACGGTAGTGCTTCGAAAAGGTGTGCACGGATGACCAAGTGGCCGCCCTGCACAGCTGATCAGAAGACGCCTGATTCTTATAGGCCTAAGAGGCCCCAATGGACCTGGTGGAATGAGCCGTGACCCTGAAGGGAACATTCCGCAACTTATAAGCCTCACGAACCATGGACTTAATCCAAGAAGCAATAGTCACTTTTGATGCAGGTCTTCCTGCTCTAGGCCCCTCAGGAATGATGAACAGCGCGTCAGTCTTGTGAACAGATTCAGTGAGATGCACATAAAATTTAAGACCGCTCACCACATCCAACAAGTGAAGATCACTCTCCATGTCAGAGGAGGGGTAGGGCAGAAAGAGGGCACCACAATCTCCTGATTGATGTGAAACTCGGAGACTACCTTAGGAAGGAACTCCTTGGAGGTACGGAGTACCGCCTTATCCTTGTGAAACACCAGATAAAGCGGCTTACAGGACAAAGCCTGTAAATCCACAACACGGCGAACAGACACGATCGCCAAAGGGAAGGCCATCTTCCACGTCAGGTGACGTAGAGGAATAGTCACCAAAGACTCAAAGGGAGGACGTTGAAGAACCTCCAACACCAGGTTAGGGTCACACTGAGGAGCAGGACTCCGGAAGGCAGGGCGGACATGAGCAACATCCTGGAAGAAAACCTAGACATCAGGCATAACCGTGATGCACTGTTGAAAGAAAACAGAAAGCACAGAGGTCTGAACCTTCAAGAAACTCAACTGAGACCCTTAACCACTCCGTCCTGCAGAAATGCCAAGACATTTGCGAGATCAACCTCAGGTGACAGATCCCTGTCAGCACACCATGAAGCAAATGCAGACCAGATGTGGTGATAGATCTTAGAGGAAACAGGCTTACGTGCACTAAGCATAGTAGCCACCACCGCAGAGGAAAATCCCTTCTTCCTTAGAATTGAGGATCCAACCTCCAAGCCATCAGAGCCAGACATTCGACATCTTCTTTCCACAGGTAACCCTGCAGAAGATGATCCGGGCGAGAGGGGAGCCGAAACGGCTCAGCTACAGATAGAGCCAGAAGTTCCAGAAACCAAGATTGGCGAGGCCAAAACAGAGCATTCAGGATGACTGGACAAGGTACCATCCGCAGCTTCCGAATTACCCTGATCAAAAAGGGGAAATATGTAGGCCAGAGGAAACATCCAAGGGACGGACAGAGCATCCACAGCTAGAGCTAGAGGATCCCTCCATCGAGAGCAGAACACTGGAACTTCCCTGTTGTGTCTCGTCGCCATCAGGTCGATGTAAGGAGGACCCCATCTCTGAACAATGAGTTGAAACACCTCTGGATGCAATTCCTACTCTCCGCTGTCCACAGTGTGACGACTGAGAAAGTCTGCCATGACGTTGTCTACGCCTGGAATGTGCACTATGGATATGGCAGGAAAGTGTCTTTCTGCCCAGGACAAAACAGCCTTGACCTCAACCAAGCAGCGACACTTCTTGTGCCGTCTTCCTTGCTGATGTACGCCACGGCCGTGGCGTTGCCGAACTCCACTCGGACCGGACAGTCCTCCAACTGGGCTGTCCAATGTCGAAGGGCATGGAATATCACTCGTAGTTCCAAGATGTTGATCGGAAGGAGGGACTCCTCCGAAGACCGTTGACCCTGAGCACTCAGGCGACCCAGGAACGCACCCCAGCCGGACAGGCTGGCATCCGTTGTTACCGTGGTCCAAAAGGGAGTCAGGAAGGACCTGCCCTTCAGTAGGTTGGATAGGTCGAGCCACCAGGATAGGGTTCAGTTCCACGTGAAGAGGACGAGAAACCATCTTCATCTGATGTAGTGGCAGGCCTCTGCCCATCTGGATGACAAACCTCTGTAGTTCCCTGGTGTGTGCCATGGCAAAGGGAACCGCTTCTATCGTGGAGATGAACTTCCCCACCAGTGAGGACAGCCGCTGAAGCGGAACTGGATCTTGAGACAGGATTGCAGAGACTCTGTGGAGCAATCTGATGAGCCACCTCGCATGGAAGATACACCATGCACGTCTGTGTGTCGAAGAGAAGGCCCAGGAAGACCAGTCGCTGAGACGGAATGAGATCCGACCTGTCCAGGTTGACAATCCACCCATGATGGGATAGAGACTGGATGAAGGTCTGAAGTTATTGCAGGAGTAGATCCGCAGACATGTCCTTCAACAACAAGTCTTCCATATAGGGAGTCACCCTGATGCCGTCCCAGTGAAGGACAGAAATCAGTGCCCACAGAACCCGTTGGAAAACCTGAGGAGCTGTAGTCAGGCCAAAGGAAGAGCTGAGAACTGGAAGAGTTCTCTGTCGCAGGCAAACTGAAGGTACTGCCGACTCTCTGGATGGATGGAGATGTGTAAGTAGGCATCCTGGAGATTCAGAGAAGCAAGAAATTCCCCTGGCGACATGGCAGCGATCAATGTGCACAGGGTCTCCTGGAGACAGTGAGACCGGGTCACAAAATAGGTCGACAGCCACTGTCCTTTTTGGAAACCACAAAGAGGTTCGAGTAAAACCCGGAACCCCTGTCTGGAGTGGGAACTGGCTCCAGGACATCCTTGTCCAAGAGAGCCTGAACACGACAGTTGAACAGACGGCGTCTCTCTTTACTCTGAGGAGTATGTGAAAGAAGAAAGCGAAAAGGAGGAAGAGAGGAGAAAGGGATCCTGTACCCTTCCGACACCACCTGTAAAACCCATGGGTCCGCCACATAATCCTCCCAAACGCTGTGAAAGAGGCGAAGATGACCACCCACAGCGGGATGTGGACCCGGGTTCGGTGAGTCATGCCGAAGTGGTCTTGGAAGCCGTGGGCTTGGAGGAGACCTAGGGCTTCCATTGCTGTTTGGGCTTGGAGGAGGGACGCAGAGCTGAGGGAACCGCCTGGTTCGCCAGACATGTCTCACCCTGAAAGGAACAAAAATACCAGTTACGTTTGAGCGGTACTTTCTTCCTGGCCACCAACGGCAAGTGAGTATTCTTGCCCCCTGTGGCCTCACTGATCAGTTCTTTAAGATCAGGCTCAAACAAGGAAGAACCCTGAAAAGGCAGGGACAACAAGACTTTCTTAGAAGCAGTATCAGCGGACCAGATCGTGAGCCAAAGAGCTCGTCTGGCAACCACAGACAGCATCAGCTAGCAGGCACAATTTCTCTGAAGTAGACACATCCTGAGAGACAGACGTGGTGAGTTGCTTAGTCCAGACTGCAATAGCCTGGTTAACCCACGCAATAGCAAAAGCAGGCCGCATGGCAGTGCCTGTGGACGAGAAAATAGACTTGAATAATCTCAAGCTTCTCGTCAGTCCAGTCTTTCCACGCAGAAGCGCCAGAAACAGGTAAGGTAGTGGACTTAGACAGCCTAGAAACAGGAGCATCCACCTTAGGGGGATGAACCCACTTAGCAACAGCAACCTCAGAAAAGGGGCAAAGCTTAGCAAATGTCCTGGACACCGAAGCAGTCTTGTCTGGTGATTGCCACTCTTCTGAAACCAGCCGGTCAAGAGTGGGATTAGGAGGAAAAAAAGACAGGGGCTTAGGAGGCTCCTGAAAAACACTGAACCAGGGAAATATTAAGTGTGGTTAAGACCGTTCAGATCAGGCCCTCCGCAGAGAGGTCAGGATCAGTCTGAAATGGGTCCCCAATACACTTAGAAGACTCTAGAATAGAACCCTCCACCACATCGTGTCTATGAGCAGCTCCTCTTCCGAGGAGTCTGAGACAACAGGTGCCCCCTGGGGTTTAGGCAGGGAAGAGCTGATACCAGAGGGGGCCTGCCAAGCCTGAAAGACCCCCAGTATCTGGGATGGAAAGAGTTGTAGTGTGGACCTAAGGTCCCTAGTTGCAGCCTTAAACTCTTACATCCAAGCTGGCTCAATAGCATGGCTGGAGGGCCCTGGGTTGTTGTCAGGGACATCAGAACATGCTGGGCAAATATGATCTGAGAACTCTCTAGGTAGCCCTAAGTGACAGGAAGATCAATGTGCAATGGGGGATAGAGAGACCCCAGCCTCCCAAGTCATAGTTCTAACCCCAAGCTCAAGCGGTATAGACATTCACATAGTGTCAATAACCATACTGTACAATAAATCACCCAAGAAACAGTGTTAAAGATTAAAGTTTCACCCCAGAAAACGTTAATTTAAACTTATCTGGCAAGCAAAGGGTTAATCATCAAAGGAGAGAAGGAGATTCCAAGCCCTGTGTAGGATACTGGCTCAAAACTGCCCACAAAATGGCTGCCGCAACAGGAGCCAATCAGAAAATAGGCGCGAAGCAAGAGCTCATGGGAAATGTAGTTTTTTTCCTAAAAAGTATCCTAAACAGTGCCCGAAGCCCCCTGAGCCCCCCAAAATACTTGAACTTTAAACCGGGTGATAGAGCAAGGGTAGACAAGTAAAATGAGCCATCTCTGAAGTTGCTAGCACAAGCGGTTGCAGGGATACGTCCCAAACAGTGCAGTCCCATAGGAATGAATAGAGCAATGGCGTCTATGCGGTAAAGCGCGCCTTAAAGGCGCAGTACACAATTTTGGTACCCCAAGAAATAAAGTATAAAAAACATGTAAAACAGTAAGGGAACATGTCAGGATATAGTAAAAACACCAACCCAATAGAAATAGATGCCATAAAACCCCCAATAAAGTGACATCCAGCAGTGAAAGGGTTAAATTACCACAGAAACGTGCTCCAAACACCCAGACAGACACACATATATACCCAATGAGTGCAGGAGTGCGCAATGAGAACTCCAAATATCCACCCCTGTGCGGAGGGGTATTGTGGGACAAGTGGACCTGCACCACTCAAAGGGTAGCTCACCTTTCCTGCAGTCTTCTGTCTTCAGATTACCATGGAAAAGTACCACCTCAGTGGGTGACTCCTGGGGAAGCACTTGAGTCAAGTTTTTCCCCCCAGGACTAAAGGTCCACATAAATAGTCCTGGAAACTGAGCTAGCCACATTGGAGGGCATTTGTCATTCATGGTAATCCTCCTAATGGTTGGTATTCCATATCTGACAGAAAATAACAAAAAAACTAAAACTATTGTAGAACTGTTCTTCAGCCTTGCTACTGCAACGAGGAACAATTCATTCTGGAGCTCATTGGCTAGTTGAGGCCAAGGAGGGAAGGGGAGGCTCCACCCCCTGCATACACTTTGTGAAATGTTCCTGCCTACCACTAGAGGGCTTCGCCTCCCAGAGTTACCAGTAACCTGTATTGGACGACAGTGAAAACAACATATGTAAACCTCACAGAACACCCAAAATAACACAATATACTATGCAGGATAAAGAGAGATCACACTCGCCTACAGATAGTTATCACACGTATGTGTACAATGGCTGGGAATAAACAAATATCCACAGTAGTGGACCTATTTAGTACTCTAAAACACAACAGTTCATTCGGTGCAGTGCAGAAGACACCAAGTATAATATCCCATCGTCATCACTGGTGCACCAAAAAACACCATAGATATGAGAAATTACACTAATATAGATATGAAATATTCAATTTTCAGGACATAACATTGATCCGCAAAAATCCAATTCAATCTGCACAGGAGTCTTCACTACTAACCACCCTAGAAAGTATAGATTGGCTACCAAAGTATGAGAAAACACTGGAGCAGAATGAGTTACTGCAGAGTACTACCAATTGTAAGAAAAACACATATTCAAAACACAATATACATAAAAAATAAACAACAGTTTATATAAAAATCAATAGCGATTTATTAATTACCCATAAACACAGCACATATATAGGATCTTATATATAGATAAATACAGGATATATGCAAAAAGTTGTACACAATATTTTAAAATTCTATAAATAATTTGAGTATATCGGACCAAAAGTCGTCCCAAATTTATCCTACTAAATGGTTGGAGAAAGTGAGCCAAAAATAGTCCCTTGTATATCCTAATGGGAAACAGTCACTTGTAACCACTCAGAAGACAAAGTTCCAGGTAATAAACAAGTCCATCCATAATAAACTGCTAAGCCAAGACTACCGGGCAAGTGGGGTAAGTAGCAAAAGATGATGGTAAATCACAGATCCCACCAGGGACTGGTCAATGCCTATACGTCCCTGTACTAGAGGGGTTAAATTCACTCACTACTGCCATCTTCACTTAGACTTACAAGCTTGGGCTTGACATGTAAATAAACAGTGACAGCAACCTCTCTCTCAATACACCAAGGCTCTCTCCTATATGGATGTATGGTACAGTTCACAAAATCTTTTTCTTCACATATATAGATTGGGGTGATTGTTGTATATCTCTACTAATGGTCCACACAATAATAAAAACAGATATCAACATGTTTCGGAAGACACTGCTTCCTTTTTCAAGACACCAGTGCTGAAATAAGGGGATACAAATGTTTTCCCCTTTCAAGGGGTGATGATCCTCACCTGCTGAGGGATGCACTTTCTCCTTGTTGCTTCTACACTACATTGCAGCCAAGAAAAAATTGTAACTACAATTTTATTGTAAATTCTCTCTAGATTACAATATAGTTTTAATCTTTATTTTTGGCTGCAAGTCTTCCATGAAGACCACTTCTGATAAGACTTCTTCGGACAGTAGATGGGTGTACCAGGATCCCACTGTTTTCTGCCAATATTGAGCTGATGGCACTGCTAGAATCTTCCAATTGTGAAGGGAAGTAAGCATGATGTGTCTTTCATCTACTGCACTAAGTTTCCTTGGCCGACCACTGTGTGATCTGTCCTCAACAGTGCATGTTTCTTGTGCGTTTTCAAGAAAGCTTGGACAGCACATCTGGAAACATCTGTCTGCTTTGGAATTTCTGCCTTGCTGATGCAGTATAACTGCCTTGTGTCTTCAGCAACCTCAACTTGTTAGCTAATTCTGGCTGTTCCTCACCCAGTTTTATTCCTCCTACACAGTGGTTTCTCTTTCAGCCCACATATTAAACTGATGATCATTAGCACCTTTTTGGTATAATTGTTTATTCATACACCTGAATATATGTCTACAAAATCCCTGACTTTGTGCAAGTGTACCTAGAAGAACTGATGCGGTTTTCAAGGCAAAGGATGGTCACACCAAATATTGATTTAATTTAGATTTTTCTTCTGTTAACTCACTATGCATTCTTACTTTACTGCATTTTTTCACACCTGACTAAGACTTTTGCACAGTACTGCATATACATATATAATAATGTGTTTTAGGCAGGTGCGAAAAAATGCTGTAAAGTAAGAATGCTTTCAAAAACAGATGTGTTAATACGCATCAATTAATATGCATAGTGAGTAGACAGAAGAAAAATTGAAATCAAATTGATGTAGAATCTAGAAAAGAGGATTTTGTGAACTTACCATTGAATCCTTTTCTCTTAGTCCATGTGGACCCAGGAACCTTGGGGAAAAGTCTCCTCCCCATGAGGACAGGGCACTTCTCAAAAATGTTTTCCACTTTACCCCTGCCTGCTAACATCCAGGCTTAATGTATAGCACAGCCAATATAAAGCACACAGAAGAGAATGAAATCACCTGAACAGAGAACTCAAGAGGACCCCTCTGCCCAGGAACTAAACCCAAAGTTATTTTTTTTTTTCTCCAGGATGAAGTCCTGTGTTCCACATGGGAGAAAAGGACTTAAAAGGTAAGTTCACCAATATTCTCTTTTGTCAAAAAGTGGAACACAGGAACCATGGGGATATAACAAAGCTATCCACCAAGATTTACGGATCCCAGATCAGTATTCACCGGACTAAACTGGTACAACAAGGTGTCAACAGATAATGAAATTACAAACCAAATAACTAAAAATCTGAAAATCTAAAAGACTCTTGGGAAAAAAATCCCATAAAAATAAACAAAACTACATGGGGTCCTTCTGAAAAATCGGAAAGGGAGGTTTATAGCACAATGCTTGGAGTTCAGCCCCTCCAAACAGACATAATAGCCATGACAAACATTGTCTTGAGTGTCTGCAGAAGCAAAGATACCAAAGCGAGAGGTTCAAAAGGGAAGGGAGGGATGACTTCTAAAGCACTTCCCAAACAAAGATCAAATCCAGTGGAATGGAATCCTGAAAGACAGGGTAGGTATAAGCCACACCTTCAACAAAAGGTTGTACATCAGGACACTAGTCAATGTGCTGCAGGAAAAGTACAGAGAGGGCTGAAACCTGAACCTTGATGGAACTAAAGCTATGCCCTTTCTGAACGCTATACTGCAGAGAGGCCAAGACAATTAGAACCCAAAGGATGCAGCAGTCACAAACCTTGGTCGGCATACCATTTGTATAAGAAAAGTCAAACACTATGACAGGCCTTGGAAGAAACCTGCTTTCTAGCCTGGATCATATTAGCAACAACCTTATCTGAGAAAAGTTTACTTCAGGATACTGGCCTGAAAAGGCAGGCCATCAACTCTAGCTGCTCCACCCGCAGGTGGCACCACAGACCCTGAGTCAGGTGGTCTGTACATGAGGGAAGGCTAAAGGGTTCCACTAAGGACAAACTGAGTAAATCCGAAAACTACGTCCTATGAGGCCAGAACAGAGTAATCTGGATGATGTGAGCCTGTTCCTTCCTGATTTTCCTCAGCAACCTGGGAATCAGGTGAGTTGGAGGAGACAAATACTCCAGAGAAAAGTCCCAATGTATCATCATCAAATCCACAGACCTGGTGCAGAACTGAAGGACCTAGCAGTTCAGGTGAGATGCCATGAGATCCACAGTTGAAAGCTCCCAATGCAGGACAATTTCACTGAATGATCTGATTACACTAACAATTTCAGGGATCCAGACACTGGTGTCTGAGAAAGACTGCCACTATATTTTCTACCACTGGAATGTGAACCACTGAGAGGGCCAGCATGTCAGCCTCTGCCCACAAATGGATCATCCAGACCTTGACCCTGGTCCCTCCTTGGTGGATGTTGTAAACAATTATGGTTGCATTGTTGGACTGAATCAATACTGGGGGACCCGAGAAGGGGACAAGACCAGTGACATAGTGCAAGGTGGATCACCTGTGATTCCATAGATGGCCAGAAGGCTCTCCTTCCTGGTCCAAGGGCCCTGGGCCATGAGAGGACCCAGAGCAGCACCCCAACCCAGCAGGCTGGCATCCATGGTGACCACAATCCAAACAGGATTGAAAAATAGATGACTCAGCGTCAGATGGGACTGCTAAAGACCAAAGAAGTTTCTCCATTGTACGGAGTGAGAGTGATGTCTAGACCAATTCCTGAAAAAGTCCAGTTGCAATTCCTGATTATGAAATGGCGCAAAGGGAACTGCCTCCAGTGCAAACACAAAGTAACCATGCACCTTCATGCACTCCCGCACCATTGAAAGAAGGCCAGGATATTGCAGGAGACACCTGGAGAGACAAGGACTCAATCTATTCTTCTGTGAGAAATACCCCTAGTAGGGTGTAAAAAATCATGCGTAGAAGATTAATGGCCTGAGAAGGAACCAGAGAAGATATTTGGAATTAAGAACCCAAGAATGGAAACACCACAACCTCCAGAATATGAGTGTGTAGAATTGCATCTGCAGGAGAACTGAGTAAAAGATAATCTAGGTAGGGGTCAAAGATGTACTTTTTTGCAGATGTGACCCGCCAAGGTGGAATTTACCTTTGTGAAGATCCTCTGTGCAGACGTCAAACTGAATGGAAGGCTTATGAACCGAAAAGGACTGCCTTGAAAAGCAAAGCTCAGAAAGTGTTGATGATCTGGATGGATCAAGACATGTAGATAAGAATCCTGCCAATCCAGAGAAGAAAGAAGCTCTCCCGGACACATGAGACAGCAAGGACTCCATTTTGAACCATGGGGGTCAGTATAAATTGGTTGAGACACTAAGTCCAAAATAGGAACGCAAGTGCTGTATTTTTTTGGTAACAACAAAAACACTTTAGTAGAATCCAATGAAGCTTTCTTTAAGTAGAACCAGGATAAGCACCTGCATTTCTAGCAAAGTGGAAATTGCAGGTAGAAATAGATGGCCATGATCTGGATCTAAAGAACCCTGGAAAACAAAAAATCACGGGGGGAAGGGACTTGAAATCTATGTGGTACCCTTCAGAAATCACCCACAAAACCCACAGATCCATCAATGAAATCGTCAATGTTCTTTGGAAGAAATGGAGGTGATTACTTACAGGCAGAGGTAGGCCAGGACCCCGTGGAGTCATGCGGAGGTGGACTCACCAAACTTAGGCTTCTAAGAAACCTTTTTGTCTGTTAAGTCCCGTTTGGGTTATGGTGGAGGATACACCTGTGGGGCCTGAGGAACTGGTGCCCTGGACACGTAACTGAACTGGCAGGGGTAATGAAAAATAACATCTTCTTTGGAAAAAGAATGCTTAGTAGGAACTTGAGGTAGCAAGGTACTCTTGCCCCCTGTTGCATGGCTGATAATCTTCTCCAGTTCAGGCCAAATGATTGTTTGCTCACAAAGGAAAGAAAAACTAGAGATTTCATGGAAGATTGGTCCGCCGACCAAATCTTAAGCTACAGTGTATGATGTGCAGCCACTAAAAATGCTGAAGCTTTCCCTGGCAGCACCAAACGCCATGTCAGTAAAATAGGAATTTGCTTCACCAGCTCATCCTTGGATAACATCCAAAAGTTGATCACTCCACATGGCTATAAGATCTGATGACCCAGGCAGTTTCAAAAATAGGATGCAAATCCGCACCTGTTGCCGCAAAGTTTATCCTCATCAAGGAGTCAAGACGTTTATCTGCCTGGGCCAAATCATCTGCCAGGGAAGCAAGGTGTTCATTGCAAGGCAAGGAATCAGAAGATCAAGAGTAGGAGGAGTAGCCCACTGGGATAAACCCTCAGATGTAAAGTGGTACAGATTTGAAATGCAAGTATTAAGGAAACGTCTCCTGTCTAGCATCTTCCATTCTTCCAAGAGAACATGGTTTAAGGAATGGGGAGGAGGGAAAATATGTAATTGCTATTTGCATCTCTTAAAAATGTAATGAGAAGAGGAATCAGAAGTATCTGAGGCATGAAGCTTCTCCAGTACTGCTGTAATAAATCATTCAGCTTAGTTAGAAGAGTCATCCCCAATTACAGAGATGGGTCAAGTTCATCTCCATCAGTCTCGCCTTTCACAGCTGATGAATCCCCAATAATCTGAGTGTAACCCCCAAATACAGGGCTCACGTACCTAGTGGGGGTATGCAGGGTGTCCCACAAAGAGATTAGGACCCCCTGAATAAATGAGGAGATAGAAGCAACTATAAAGATAAGAGCCTTAACACATATTGATTCCTGTTCAGAAGATATGGGGCCCTTAAGTGGTATAGGGGCCACAAAAGTATAGGCACATAATATATCAATATACTCCCTATGAAGCCCAGTTTTGCAAGAGGAGCAGTGGGTTAAAGGAGTCAGGGGGACCCCCAGAATCTTAAGTCTTGGATTTGCCCATGTGTCTCAGTGTCCTACATGGTCAGAAGACCCCAAAACCCTCAAAACAGTAGAAATATAAAGAAAAATACTTAAAAGAATGCAAAGTACTTATCTGACTGCAAGGGGTTAAATTAGAAATCAGGAGGGAGAGACCAGCCTCTGTGCAGCATGCAGAATTGAAAAAGGGAGAGGAGTACTCGAAGACCACCTTTTACCATGCCTCAAAGCATGGGAAGCAAGGAATTCTGTGAGATTTCGTTTTTCTTTTAAGAAGAGTTGATATGGCTCACAGGTTGTCGCTAGACAATGTGGTTCATCTTAAGCGTTATGAGCCCACCCACAGACTTCTAGGTGAGATATGTTCCACAGAAACTTACTGGCATGCAGTCTTCGGTCAAAAAGGGCCATGTCCACTTTTTTTTTTTTTTAAACCAAAAAGAGGATTTTAATCTTACATGTTTAATCCTTTTCTCTTAGTCCATATAGGTTACTGGTCTTCCACCCTGTCAAGAGACCATGCTTGGTTCTCCTGTGACCAAACGTGGGAGTCCTTTTGGGTTCATGCTCACAGTAGTCTTCTTTTCCTTCTTGCTACCTAGTCATTAGTTAGCGTTTCAAATCTTACTGGAGGGGATTGATTGGGGACCAGCTAGGAGAAGAGGAAGGCTCCACACCCTGCACTTCTTTTCAAGAATTGTTCCTGCCTATTTAAAGGGGAGGTCGCCTTCCCAAGTTATCAGTAACCTATATGGACTAAGAGAAAAGAATTTAACAGGTAAGGCTAAAATCCTCTTCTCGGTCATCCAATATAGGTTACTGGTAACTTAGGGATGTCCAACATTGAGTTTCCCAGAGATGGGCAAAAAGGCAAGGACCAGGCACAGTTCCCTAAAGTCACCAGAGCCCATTTGAGCTAAACAGACCATAAAACAGCCCTATAAGGAACAAAGTGACAACGTACACAGCACACAGAACTAGAGCCAACCGGACTCAACAGCTAAGGAGTAATAAAGGTACTGAAGAAGACCCTAGACAGGCAAGACAGCCTCCAGGATCTTCCTACCGAAGCTGGCATTGGCTGATGCCAGAACATCAACACGGTAGTGTTTAGAAAAGGCGTGCATAGACGACCAGGTAGTCGCCTTGCACTTTATAGGCCCAAGAGGCTCCAAGAGACCTGCTGGAATGAGACGTGACCCGAAATGGCACAGGTTTCTTCCTCAATTCGTAGGCCTTACAAATAGTAGACTTAATCCAGGAAGCTATGGTTACCTTGGACGCCGTTCTACCTGCCCTGGGACACTCAGGAATGACTGAGAGCGCGTCAGACTGACAAATGGACTCAGTAAGGTGCACATAGATATTAAGGCATCGTAGCACATCCAACAAGTGAAGATCCCTTTCTTTGTCAGATGCAGGATCAGGACAGAAAGAGGGCACCACTATTTCCTGATTAATGTGGAAGTCAGAAACCACCATAGGGACAATTTCTTGAGAAGTGCGAAGAACCACCATCTTCCAAATCACCAGACGTAGAGGAATAGTGGCCAAGGACTCAAATGGGGGGCGTTGAAGGACACCCAAAACCAAGTTAAAATCCCACTGAGGAGTGGGGCTCTTAAAGGCAGGACGAGCATGAGCCCTGAAAGAAAACCTTGACATCTGGAAGGGCAAGACGTCTCTGAAAGAAAAAAAAAGAGAGTGCAGAAGTCTGGACGTTCAAGGAACTCAAGCGGAGACCCTTATCAATCCTGTCCTGCAAAAAAGACAGGAACGTAGGAAGGTCAAAGTCATGGGAAAGATCCCTATCAGTGCACTAAGAGAGAAAGGTGGGCAAGACTCAGTGATATGCTTTGGAGGAAACCGGCTTCCGGGCCCTAAGCATAGCGACCACCACACCTGAAGAAAAACCCTTCCTCTTCAATACTGAAGATTCAATTTCCATGCCGTCAAACCCAGACTGTCTACATCATCCTTCCATAGGTATCCCTGCAGAAGAAGATCCGGAAGGCGGGGAAGCAGAAAGGGCTCTGTCACAGAGAGATACAGAAGCTATGGAAACCAGGCCTGACAAGGCCAGTACAGAGTAATCAGAACAACTGGAGAACCCTTCAGACGCAGTTTCTTCAAGACCCTGTGAAGCATGGGAATGGAGGAAAGATGTACGCCAGAGGAAAGCGCCATGGGATTGACATGGCATATACTGCCAGAGCCAGAGGGTCCCTCCAGCTGGAGCAGAACAACTGATCCTTCCTGTTGTGCCTCACACAAGGAAGTCCCCATTTCCGGACAATGAGGTTAAATACGTCCTGATGCAGTTCCCACTCTCCGCTGTCCACTGTGTGTTGACTTAGGAAGTCTGGCAGAATGTTGTCCACGCCGGGAATGTGAATGGCGGATATGGCAGGAACATGTTCTTCCACACAGGCCAAAATAGCTTTGACCTCTAACCAAGCTGTGAGACTTCTTGTTCCGCCTTGCTTGTTAATGTAAGCCACAGCCGTGGCATTGTAGGACAGGAGTTGAACAGGACAGCCCACCAGCTTGAATGTCCTGAGAGCATGAAATATCACTCAAAGCTCCAGTATGTTGATGGGAATGAGAGATTCCTCCATGGTCCACTGACCCTGGGCATTCATGTGACCCAGGACCACTCCCCAGCCTGAGAGGCTGGCATCAGTCGTCACAGTCATCCAGAAGGATACCAGGAAGGCCCTGCCCTTTAAGAGATTCGAGCGGTCGAGCCACCATGACAAACTGAGCCCCACATGAAGAGGTAGAAAAAAAATGACATCTTCAGGAGATCTGTCTTGCCCTTGCAGACCTGGATTATGAACCTCTGAAGTTCCCTCGTGTGAGCGATGGCAAAAGGAACCACCTCTATGGTGGATATGAACTTCCTCACTAGAGAGGTCAACTTTTTGGCCGGGACTGGATCGGAAGCCAGAACAGCAGACACCTTGTGGGTGATTTGGTGAGCAACCTCATCTGTGAGAAACACCATGCCCTTCATGGTGTCGAAGAGAAAACCAGAAAGACCAGTAGTTGGGATGGAATCAAGTCTGACTTGTCCATGTTCAAGATCCACCAGTGATGGGTGAGAGCATGAATGCAGTCTTTGACCTGTTGATGAAGGAGTTCCCGAGAGGGGGCCTTAAGGAGCAAGTTGTCCGTGTATGGAGTGACCCTCATGTTGTCCCCCTGTGTAGGACGGACACTAAATCACCCAGGAAATGACTGAAGACCTGTGGGGCTGTAGTCAGAAAACTGATAATGCCCTTGGTCGCAGGCAAACCTGAGGTACTGGTGGCTCTCCGGATGGATGGCTATACGCTGGTAGGCATCCTGAAGGTCCAGAGATGCGAGAAATTCCCCAGGAGACATGGCTACAATCACCGTCCAAAAGGACTCCTGGTGATAATGAGTTTTGACCATGTAGCACTTGAGATCCTTGAAGTCCAAAATCGGACGACAGCCGCCAAAACAGGTTGGCGTAGAAACCGAACCCATTTCCAGGACCTCCTTGTCTAAAAGGGCGCCTGGATGGCGCCAAAGAAATGATGGCACTTCTCTACTCCCTGAGGAGTGTGAGAAGGAAGGAACCTGAATGGATGGAGAGAGGTGAAAAGGATACTGTACCCCTCTGAAATGACCTGCAAAACCCACAGATCCACCACGGTGTCTGTCCAGACACTGAGGAAATGGCGCAATCGGCCACCCTCTGGTGCGTGAGTCATGCCAAAGAAGGTTTGGAGTCTTGGGCTTGGTGGAGGACTGCTTGGGCCTCCATTGTTGTTTGGGCTTGGAGGAGGAACACAGAGCTTGGGGAACCGCCTAGGTCGTGGTGCATGCCTCAGCCTGAAAGGGACAGAAAAGCCGATTTCTCCTGGCCTGAGGCTTCTTCTTACAGACCAATGGCAAGAGGGTTCTCTTACCACCAGTGGCCTCACTGATAAGGTCCTTAAGCTCTGGCCCAAACAAGGACGTTCCCAAGAAAGGCAATGAAAGTAGAGCTTTCTTAGCGGTAGTGTCTGCAGACCAGATCTTGAGCCAAAGAGAGCCTCTTGCAACTACAGACATAGTAGACACCCTAGCCACCAACCGGATGGCATCAAAGATAGCCGCAGATACATAATGCTGAGCTTCAAAAATATTTGCCAGAAGCCAAAACAAGTCAGAAGCAGGAGCACCCTAATGTACAGCAACAGTCAGCTGATCAGTCCAAACAGCAGTGGCCCTGTTCACCCACGTGGCTGCAAATGAGGGACGAAAGGAGGTGCCTGCAGTAGCAAAGATGGCTTTTATAAAGGACTCAATTTTCCTGACAGTTCAATCCTTAAGGACAGACATGTCCACCACAGGCAGAGCAGTGGATTTAGAGTCTAGAAACTGGGTTGTCTACCTTAGGGGGCTGAGCCCACTGTGCTAGGGCCGCTTCAGAGAAGGGATACAACTTAGCAAACTTTCTAGACACAGTAGAATTCTTATCAGGGTACTTCCACTCATCTAACAGAAGGTAGTCAAGAGTGGGATTAGGTGGAAAGCAGGTATTCTGCTTCTTAGGCTCATGAAACACATCATAAGTGTCCTTGGGAGCCTCAGAAACCAGGGGAATGTTCAAAGTAGTGAGAACAGCCCTGATCAGGCCCTCCACAGAGGGATCAGGGTAGGCTTCTAAGGGGTCCCCAACAAATTGTGAGGACACCACCACAGAACATTCACCCTCATCCGAATCCACCAACAGTTCCTCCTCAGAAAAATCAGGTACAACCTGAGGTTTGGGCAGGGAAGACCTGATAGAAGTAGGGGGCTGCCATGACTGGAAGACACCCTGTAATTGGGATGGAAGTAGCTGTAAGATAGACTTTAAGTCTCTAGTAGTGGCCTTAAACTCTTGCATCCACATTAGCTCTAGTGCATGGCTGAAGGTCCCTGGGGGAGATGCAGGGGCAGCAGCACATGAAGGGCATAAATGACCTGAGTATTCTCTAGGAAGCCCTAATTGACATGAGGAGCAATGCGCAAAGGGGGTCACAGACACCCAGTATGCTAGTCTTAGCCTAGCCCCAAAGTTCCAACGGAGTTGACATCCTCACAGGGTACAAACGTCTGAGAGTATAAGGGAAAATCCTAATACAGTGTGTAATTTCACCCCAGAAATACCGAAAATGCACTTAACTGGCAGGAGAAGAGTTAATCTGCTGAGGAGAGAAGGAGAGTCCAAGCCCTGCGTAGGATACTCGTGAAGGGAAAGAAGAAAATGTTGTCTGCTACAGGAGCCAATCATAAACAAGCGCGCAAAACTGGTGCTCTTGGGAAATGTAGCTTCCCTTCAAGTCCCCCCAAAAGCAGAGTTCGGAGCCTCCTAATCCCCCCCAACACACTCAGAAAATAAACCGGATGATAAAACAACGGCAGACAAACAAAATGAGCCATCTCTGAAGTTGCTACGTTGATACAGAGATATGTCCCAAACTGTAAAGTCCCATAGAGGTGAATGGAGCATGGCGTCTATGCGGTAAAGCACCCCTTAAAGGCACGGAACTCAATTAATGTGAAAATGTGTCTGAACAGTACAAAACATGTCAGAAAACACTAGAATAAAGGAACACTAAACCCAGCAGGAAAATTATATGAAGCCCCACAAATGTGCCCAAAACAGCAGACAAAAGGTAAATTTACCACAGAAACCCAATGGCTACAAACCTCAACAGACATACAGATAAACCCAATGAGTGCAGGAGTATGTAAAAAGAACTCCCAAGAATACCCCTATGCGGAGGGGAAGCGTGGGACATGTGGACCTCAGGACTCAAATGGTTGTTCACCTTTTTAGCAGGTCTTCTGTCTTCAGATTACTATTGTTAAAGAAGCCTCAGTGGGCAACTCCTAGGGAAAAAAACATGCTATACAAGATTTTCCCCTTCAGGGCTGACAAGTCCACAACAGCACCTGGAAACGGAGATATCCAACCAGGGCCGGCCCAAGACATTATGCTGCCTGGGTCAAAGGATGAAATTCTGCCCCTTTTCCCCACACACACACCAAAACACGCCCACATCCATTATGTTTGGGTCAAACTAAATATCAGTTATGCGCTTATACTCAGTTGGTGTCTACACTGGTGTCTATGGACAAAAGACCTCACCATCCTATTTACTGGCTGAAATAATTTCAGCCTGTAAATATGATGGTGCGGTCTTGTGTTCATAAACATAGCTCAAGTCCCCAGGGCTGTAGATATGCACTCTTCTCTCATTTACAATATGTCTGTAGGCACCAAGTGTAAGAGCATAACTGATATTTAGTCTAAATATCAGTTATGCTCTTACACTTGGTTGGTGACGTATTGTAAATCAGAGAAGTGTGCATATTTACAGCCCTTGGGACTTGAGAAATGAGATGAAAGAACGTGGGAAATCGAGGAGGGAAAAAAATAAACCTCAATCTCATACACAAAGAGTGTCCAGACTCCAGATAGTCTACCTACACCCCTGGATGGGTCCACTTGCTCACAGTCTCAACCACATGTGCATCATGCGTGCAGGCTCTGCCCTGTGTCCCCGCAGTCTCACACCACAAGCACCCAGCACCCCAAACAGTCAATGAGGACAGATAACATTGAGCAAATATGCTCCTATTGGCTGGTGGCAGTGCGTGTAGGTAGGCTGAGCCACATTACAGCGCTGGAGCAGATGGCTGTCAGGACTCTTTATTGTCCCAGTGCAGACTGTGGGTTGATGTGGAACACAGACTTGGTGAAGAGGAACAGAAATAACATGCCGTGGTGCAGCAAATTGCAGACCCTGTCAAAGTGCCGCCTGGGTCCTATGGACCCACTGGGGCCCATGTATGGGCCAGCCCTGTATCCAAATTAAGAATGTCAGTAATGGTAATCCGCCTATTGGTTGGTGTTTCATATCTAACAGAAAACAATAAACTATAGCAGAACTGTTCTCGTGCCTTGCTTGATCAAGGAACAAATGTTAATGGAGGGGATTGGCTGCACTTCTTTTCAAAAATTGTTCCTGCCTATTTAAAGGGGCGTTCTCCTTCTCAAAGTTACCAGTATCCAATATTGGACGACAGAGAAAAGGTACACATACATTACCACAGCACTCAAGATGTTAATCTCGCCGTGCTTCAGTCTTCAGACTCCTTTTATAATAAATTAACTTTCAGAGTAGCTGTTTAGCTAGGTAAAGACTGAAAGTCAAGCAGGTGTAAGTTCCTGAAAATGTGAATTGAACAACCTTTGAATGAGGAAGCCAGTAATAAGAGACAACCTAATGGGGGATTACACAGCCCCATATGCTAGGAAATAAAAAAGAAGACTTGGATAACACCCTTCCACTGATGATGTCACTTAAAGTGATAGTAATGTCTAAAAAAAACTTTTTTGCATTTAGAAGAGCTCAAAAAGCTGATCTAAATGCAAAAAACCGTATCTCCCAAACCACTATGGTTTAAGAGATACGGGCGTTTGAAGTTTGATTTCTCCTACTGACAGCTGTAAAGCTGTCAGCAGGAGATTCGTGTCGGTCGACACTGTGGCGCTTGAGAAGTGCCGGGATCTCTTTACTTACACGGAATCCCTTTATTGGAATGGTCTAAAACATGTGCCTGAACACTAGGCACACGTTTTAGACCATTCCATTGAAGGAATTCCGTGTAAGTAAGAAGATCCCGGCACTTCTCAAGCGCCAGTGTCGACCGACACGAATCTCCTGCTGACAGCTTTACAGCTGTCAGTAGGAGAAATCAAACTTTAAACGCCCGTATCTCTTAAACCATAGCGGTTTGAGAGATACGGTTTTTTGCATTTAGATCAGCTTTTTGAGCTCTTCTAAATGCAAAAAAGTTTTTTTTAGATATTACTAACACTTTAAAACTGGATGTTAGCTGGTGGGGGTGAAGTGGAGGAAAGAGGGAGTCTCTGCCTTAGAAATGATTTATGGAAGTGCCTGACCTCTTAGAGAAGACTTTACCACATGGTTCACGTGTTCCAAAATGGAAGAAAGAGAAAATGCTAGAAAAGTGACATAGTATTTTTAACGGTGTAGGAAAATGTGACTGAAGTGAGGCGACCCCACCCCAAAGTAATGAATACCGCTACAGGTTTGCAACACCTCTGACCTTACCCAGATAACCCAGATTTCCAGAGAGCTGAAAACAGTACGGAACCCTTGGCTATGAGATACTGAACTGAGATATTAAAGTTTCTCCAATTAAGAAAAATGTTATTATAGAAATGGAATACAACAAACAGTAACAAAATTAATTAAGGGAATGGGAGTCTTGAAATATGAAGAATGTCTACAATATCTTGCTTTACTCTAGTGCTAGAACAACTCCAACCACATCAATCTCATTTACAACCACATTTTATTTTCACATATATACAAGGAAAGCCGTAAGGAAAATTGTTTGCAGCAGCTTATATAGCAGTGTAAACCTTGAAAAAATTATGAGTGGGCTTGCACAGTGCTCAGAGGTCCCTAGAGCCATAGAGATAAATTTAGAGAGACAGATAGAGAGAGAAAGAAAAAAAGCATGAGGCGCAATGGCCAGTAGGAGAAGTTGAAGGAGTACTGCTTTTGTTGTAGAGGAGAATTCTTCCACATACTCAAACCCAGAGGCTACAGACAGCCAGTCCAGACCAGCAGTGTTGCTACAGGTGGTTGCTGCTAATGATGCCTCACAGGATGTTATCGATAGCAGGACAAGCAGAGAGTTCAGAACTACCAAAATTATGGAGTTAGCTGCAAGTTTAGTTCTTGCTGCTGATTTCATCGCTGATGATGATCATATGCCAGCAGCAGCAGGCAGAGCAGCGTGATCCTCATCAGGCTACTGCCAATGCATATACTTTGCCCATCATGGATTTGATCCAGGGAACTATCGACTGTCATTTGGAGTCCGGAAGGAATTTTCTTACCCACTTGGGGCTAAATTGAAAATTGCCCCAGAGGGCTTTTTTTGCCTTCCCCTGGATCAACAGAGGTATTTTTGGCATGGGCTGGACTTGATGGAAGCATGTCTTTTTTCAGCCTCATCAACTATACTACTATGTTGCTTTTGAGAGTAGTGGGGATAAGATAATGATGGATTTCCAGGCAGTAGTGATCACAAGGGGCAGACAGAGGTGGAAGTTGTTCCACTTCCTGTAGTAGCTGTAATACTGTGAGGCAGCAGCAGGCTCAGCAGACCCAGCAACTACAAAAACAACACTGTACACTTTAGGTGATTAAAGTTGACAGTCCATTCCCTCTCCACGTTCCCTTGCCCTAAATTGTCTGTATAGTATTATTGTACTTTGGGAGAACGGATTGTTCAATACGTAACATCTGTTTTGTGCATAAAGTGCTATGATGACCACACATTACAATATTATGTACAGCAACTTTTTTTTTTTTTTTTAACTTGTGTAGATTCAGTCAATCATCCACCTATCATCAAGTGACTGTCTTATATATAGTATGTTGTGGAATGGACAGGGATCAGTGACTGACAGGATGTAATTTCTTGGGGGATGGTTTAACATAACTAGCAGCATTTTGAGGATTATGCTGGTAATTTGAATGAGCTCTATGAGTGCGGACATCCCATGCCTGACCAGTTTCACTTTTGTTTTCACACTGTGCATGTTGCAGTTGTTGAGAATTGCAAAGTCCCTCCATGACCCATTAAAACTTATTACAACATCCATGATTTTAGGTGAGTTGGAGGATGAAATGGATAATGTTGACTGCACTTGTAGTGGCTTGTTGTGCTCCTGCTGCTACAGAAGCCACTGTGACATATGATACTCAGATGAAAACAGGAAGAAGTAATTTTTCAGCAAAACTATAATATCACAGATGGGTGGAATATATTCCTGGCTGGCACCGGTGACACTGGAATCTACTGGCACACTACCAGGTGGCCTAGCTTGGATTGGCTTCCATCAATTGTTTTTAAAGGTTTAACTTGCTGTGCAAGCCTATTCATCATTAAGTTCAAGGTTTGCAGAGTTATGCAAGCCTGCTCATAATTTTTCTACCTTTCTCTCCCCCTCTTTCTGTCTTTTTAAATTTGCCTATATGGCTCATGGTACTCTATGCACTGTTCAGCAAAGATGGAACTGCTAGCTTTTGATTCTATGAGAGTGGGAAATTCCACTCCATAGAGAAACTTAGGCAGTAAATCTGCTGATTTTTTATTTTTTAAAGAATTTCCCACAGGAACAAAATTAGACTTTTCTCCCATCCCTAAAATTAAAAGAGGAGCCCTAGTAAATTTTTAATTGGTAAGGGGTCATATGAGGAGATGCAAAGTTGAAAGAGGAATCAAGGGTCTTAGTCTCTGAGCCCCATATTAATTTTTAACCCTTTGATTAGCTACAGAAATATGGCAAAACCACCTTCTCAATGGCAAAACCCAAAAAAAGTATGCCATGGAGAGAGTAATCCAAACAGAACATTTAAGGTGAATAAAATATGATTTAGCTCAATTCACCATTTAAAAATCGTTGATGCATTTTTGTTATTACAGAGTTGATTTTCAACTGCACATTACACCTGTAAAATATACAAATGTATAGGGTCAAGGGACATTGGAAGGATGCTTTTAGCTCTGGCTCTTTTTTAAGCATGTTTATAACTCATATAATAACTTAGGATTAGTAATAACCTCAAAATATTTTTACCGGAGTTTCTTTTCCAAAACTGGAGTCTTGACAGATGCTTTATACCCACTGCCTCTAACTGCTCCTATTTTCACTGTTGGATCAACAACTGCACTGGCCTCTGCAAAAAAATAAAATAAATAATAATATAAAAATATATATACATAACAAGTTAAAGAGAACAATAACCACAAACATGTAACACTCTGATACAGACTGTAGACTCTAAAGAACTATCAGGCTCTTGAGGCCTGTAGTTGAGTGAAAATATGGGATGATGACTACAGGCAATTAAAAATATAAACATATATTGGACTGCTGTATGAAGGTCTCCTATTGTAAAACAAATTAAGAATTATTTAGTGCTATTTGTTTAGAAGGCACTATTTCCTTTTAAATCATCAGCGACTGAATAGCTTTCACTTGCTGACAAAGAGACACAACATCTGTAAAGCTAACAACCAAAATGTGCAGAAGGTTGGGATGAAGTTCAATTCAAATGCATTAACATAAGAATGCAAGATGCTCAGATTTGTCTTCTGTTTAAATCTGGCAAAGACCAGCAGGATTGCTCAAGTATAAGCCTATATCTCTGTTAAATTCAGATTTTAAACATTTCAGTAAGATCTTCGCAAATAGGTTGGACTCTCTGCTACCCGCTCTGGTCCACACAGACCAGGAAGTTTTTATTCCAAGCAGACGAGTGACAACACCAGAAAAATCACTGACTTGTTAATTGTGCTGACTGCTCTAAAACTGGGGTCCTCGTCATGAGTTTGGACGCAGAAAAATATTCAAAGTGAATTGGTTTTACTTGAAGGAAGGGCTTATACGTTATAGATTTAGTGGTAATTTCTTAACGGCTATAGAATTTTTATATATGAATCTCACAGCTGTTAAAACGCCTCTCCTTCCACCCTGGCTATTCAGATCAGAAAGGGGGCTAGGCAGGGTAGACTTTGTCTTCCCCTTTTTTTTGCTTTAGTAGCTGACCTTTAGCTATGAAAATGAGGGTTCACTCTGACATTGAAGGCTTGGCAGTAGCCCACAAGGTTTTCAAAGTTTCCCTTTTTGCAGATGACAAAATTTTAACACTATCTCATCCATGTTTCCCTCCCCAGTCTTCCGGCAGTGTTGCAAGATTGCCAAAACAATTTGGGCTATATAATTAATGCCTCTAAATCTGAGGCTCTCAATCTCGATATCGACCCTGAATAATTGGTTAGACTTCGAGTCACTTATCTTACCTGGAGAACCACCACCATTCATTATTTAGGTGTTTGGTCTCCAAAAAGAGTTGGACCTTTTGTGGGTAGCTCTTTACCGACTCATCCCTCCCCCATCTGCCCCATCTCTCCTTACTCCTCTATTCATTAATTCAAACTTTCCACCGGGTATTCCTATAGGCTGTTTCCGCCAGTGGATGGAGAAAGGAATGTTAACGATTCCTATTATGGATAAAGTTCTCTACATGATTTTGCCTCACACAGAAGTTCTTTTTAAATATATCTGCCTTTTTTCTTAAGCTCAGCTACGCCACTTCCTTACCTCCCTTTCTCCTACCATCTCATTCTCACCTCTTGCACCTTTCAAAAAAACAAAGCCCCATTGTGCACAAAAGCTTAATCTGATGTATGTTCTTCTGCTTTCTTCCTCATTACCATTCAAACAAACACATGATTGCCTGGGAGAGGCACCTAGGTCTGGAGACACCTAGTCCTCATTTGGCTTAAAGAGTCTAAAAAAAATCATCACAACACAGGAACACATATAAAAAATCCTCCATAGATTATATTATACCCCCATACAGTCTACATTCAATACACCAAGGGACCTTCGCTCTCTGCTGGCGGGGCCGTGGTCAGGTGGGTGGCATTCCATATTTGGTGGTCTTGTACAATTATCCAACAATTCTGTGAAAAGGTGATTGCTATTGTCAAACAGACCACCAATGTGGAACTCCACATGGACCCCTTGATCTTCATTCTTGGAGCCCCCTTGGACTTTATCTAAACTTACTTCCTCCTTTATTTAAACTTACTTCCCACGTACTCACTGCAGTCAGATGTCTAATAGCCAAATTATGGAAATCCCAACTCAATCCTTTGCTTAATCTGCTTCTGTCACATATTTCACACATTTAATCAATGGACCATCTGACTGCTATTCTCCACGACAATGTCCCTAAGCATAATGAGATCTGGAATATGTGGGAGTTCTCTTGGGATTCCCTGGATATTACAGGATTCTAATTTTTTGTGTGAATGAGGGGTGTATGGGTTATCACAGAATTCTGTTCTTGTCTGTTACATTATTCTGTTCCAATCTTATCTCATGACACTACGTGACTGTATTGCCTGTATCTCATTTGCTTTTTATGATTTTAAAAAAATAATTGAAGAGAAAGGTAATAAAAAATGCCAGGCGTATAAACAAAAATACCTAGAAGTGAAATCTAACACAATTGCCACTGCTGTACTCGTTCTAGTGCCATAAGGTCTTTAGAAAGATTACCAAATTGTACTCCACATTACCAGTGAGATCTCGGTAGTGATTTGTAGGGGGTTGGTTTAATAAGAAGTGGAGAAAGCAGTGTACAAAACATGCTGCTCTGTTGAGGTTTGTCTTCCTCATTGGGTATCAATAAGCAAGTTACTTGCCAGGAGATACAAACAACTATAAGTAATTCTAACTGAGAATACCTATGAGTATACCATTAAAAAACATTTATAAAATGTATTTCTCTTTCCAAACACAGATTTTCCAGTCATGTACTGACTTACTACAATTAGTCAAAATGTATGATGCATTCCTGTACTTGCTTATTTATGGCTACAATCCATTCCAGGCAATAATTTAATCACTGGTTTTGTCTACAAAAGGAATCAGAGAGCTAAAACCAGTGACCGATAAAATACATCACCTGTAACAGTCATATAATCAATGGCTTTGAGGGGATATAAAAAAAAATAGTAATAATAATAATAATCCCATTCTACCATTTCCTTCTTAGTTCTAAAATGACGTCTCCGTTCTCCCCAGACCAACAGCCTACCTGAGCTGAAACAGTAAATCTTTTTCCTGTTCTCACTTAAAAAGGTGTCCAGCTTTTTTTAAACATGCCCAACTAAAAGGAGAACATACAGGCATGAAACAGTTGTCGGCCTAAGCATCACATCCCGTTCTGCCAGCTACTGTATACATTACATATCACAAATGTAAACTTAAGAGGAGTGAATAAAGACACTCTTCTTTGAACATAGTGTGTATCTGCATATATTAATTTAATTGGGATTGTTTGTATCACTATGGCTTGGCTGAGGCAACTGAAATATGGATGCTTAATTTTGTTTAAGCTTAGTTGAACTGTAGTCAACAATTCTCTATATACCGGAAATGATGCTCTGAAAAGGCTGCTGGTGCTGCCCATTTATTTCTTCTCTGCTGCAATTGTTCTTTGTAGATATTTACAGTACATGCTGATAACATGCCGAGACAAAGAATTCCATATCCTTACAGTAAAAAAATATTTGCTTTGCTGTAGTCTACAGCATCTTTCCTTTGATCTTAAAGGATGTCATTTTGAATGAGGTTCTCAAAGATCTATTTGTATTGGCCTTGAATATATTTGCATAAACAGATATACTGAAATTATATTCCCCTAGTCACCTCCTCTCTCAAAATTAATTTAGCTAGTTTCTCTTTAAATTGCTTCATCAGCGTTGTTGTTTGTCTCTGTACTTTTTCCATTTCAGTAATGTACCCAAAACTATACTCCATACTAATCGTGTGGGTCGGCATTGCATGTTTTTTTTCTTTTGTTGTCCTTGTATTCAGCTATGTACAATGGTGTTGGTGAACTGCAGTGGTATTTGTTAAATTATTGATAAAATTAACCATGTAGTTGTAGGTGTAAATGGGGCTGTTCAGACATTTAGTGATAGAGGGATCAGACGCATTGCATCTCTGTAGTATTCAGGAGATTAAAATGGCCATTTAAATAAATTTTATTTTTGTGGGAGGTTCAATTAGTTTGCTTCTGAGTTCTGCAAGTTTTACTTGGTAGAAAAAAGGCAGTATGCACCAGGGGTTTATAATACTATGCAGGTACACATGTGCCACAGTTCATCTGCATTACAGAGGACACGTAAAGTCCCCAAATTCGTATTGCGTTAAACGGGTCTCTATTAACCCTTTGGGTGCCAGAGGGGTACGTAATGCATTGAAAAGCAATATGTTTCACACACCTCTGGCATTCAAAGGGTTAAGCCCTTGACTAATAGAGACATAACCAATTAAAGGAGTTAACCCCCCCCCCCCAATTTAAATCAGTATAGATGTTAATCTGTCCCTTATGGTGTAGGTTGTTTGCTCCAGAATATATCTTACTGAATACAGCCCATAACATTGTACAAATAATTTTTATATTCATATTAAAAATGTGTTGCATTAAACAGTCACAGAGATTAGTGCTGGACTTGGATGTTATGAAATGTTGTACGATAAATATTATCTATTGTGTCCTGCCAGAATCACTCTCTGTGCCAAGTCATATTTAACATAGTCTCATAAGACTGAGATTTTGGTCAAAATGTAGAATGCAATAGTTCAGCAATTCTTAAACACAGCAAGTACAGCATAAATGATACATCAAAATTGCCTTTGATTTTAATGGGCATTTTAACCCCTAAAATACTATAGAAGTTTTCAACGTACTGCATATGTGAAGACCCCTATCCTATTTAATAATTCACTAGGATGTTTGTCACGATGCATTCATGCTCAGTAGAGACTGCCCGCGTTCGACCAGTCTCTATTGTGCATGATTGCATCACGTGAGTGAGGCAACGCAAGACTGCATCGCGTGGAGCAGTGAGGTAGCGGCCTCTTAACATTACCCGGACCTTGGCCTGTGTACACGGGCTTTTACACTAGTTAAAAATAAATGGGAATTTTTATGTTAACTGTGTTGCAGTTGTAGCAGGGACACCAGTGCAAAATATAGCACCCGATGTGCAGATGCAGCAGCCCTGTGTAGGGGGAAAGCCGGCATCAGGAAGCACCCATGGGAAAATACATCCGTGGTAGTAAAGACCTCCTAGCAAAGCAGTTGAACAGTTCCTATAAGGAGGAGGCACAATACCGGAGGAATCGGGCAGCAGGTAAAGAATGTGTGTGTGTAGAGGAGGGGGGTTGTGGTGGGCTAGATTAACCCAGTACACATCCTTACAGACAGACCAGTAATGACAACCATAGTTAGAGGCCAGAGTGTAGGTCAAGGCTGGGGGCTGTTTCTCACCTCCATTCCTTGTTCTCTCTCCCATGTTAGCATATTTTTGCCTTGTCATAGGCAATCCACTGCATTATGATAATTTTTGCCACAGCTTAAGCCTGGGGATCCCTAAGGCACCCCTTGTAGCTGGGTTAAGAGCAATTCTACAAAATAATTGCATTATTGGGGACTACTAATTGGGCAAATGCCACTGATTTAAAGTGAGAATTTATATTCTTAACCGAGTGCCAGAGGAGTGCCCAACACATTGCAAAGTAATGTGCTGTTGACCCCAAAGGCACTCAAAGGGTTAAATGTGATGTTCAATACATTGCAGTGTGTTCCAGAATGGTGTGTAATCTTCTGCCAATGTCTGGTTTTTGCACTGATGTACAAGCAATTTTGAGGATGGACGACTGCAAAAAGGCTTTGATCCCATGGAAACTGCTCCTTTGTCAGCAGTTTAATTATGTGTCTTTAATGGCGTGACAAAGTGAATGTCAAGCTGCTTATATAAGTTGTAGTCTTGCATGAAATAGAGCATAGACAATAAGTTGCATTTGAAAGAGCGTGTCAGTTTGTTTTAGAGGGCATAACTAGTAAAAGTCAGCAAAGTATTGGTGCATGATGTGAAGGAGAAGAGGGAGTTGACACAGGCGTTTGAGAGGGGTGAATTGTTGTTGCGTGCCATGTGTGTCTGACTTGTATTTTTTTGCTTTATCTTTGGAGAAAAATGTTTGGGTAGGTGGTAAGGAGAGTGGTGATTTGCTGATATGTTCCGTGTGCGTGGGCGATTTTCATACTTTTTTTATGTTTGTTGGAGGAAAATTTTAGGGTATTTACTTGGTAGGCAGCAACAACGCGGTGAATGTTTAGCAAGAGTGCACAAAGCGGATGAAAGTACAATGAGGTTTTAGTGGTTGCAAATGAAAAATTGTGTAATCGGAATACAGGGGAGGAGGGTGAAATTACAATGAGGTGTTAGTCGTTGCAGAGATTATGACAGCAACTTAATAGGTGTGGAAGTTACAAGGAGGTGCTACTCCTTGCAGAGATTTTGCCAGGAATGGACAGAGTAACAATGTCAGATCATCTCACAATCACCAACTATTGTTGTTTTATTGTTAATAAAAATGAGGCAAGAGGGTTTGGAGCTCTAAAACAGCTCAGATCTCTGTACCCTTTGGAAAAAAATGGACTACTCATGTTTTACAGAGTGGAGTACCCTCTTTCAAATAAGGGTAGTATCCAACAAGTACATGTCATAGATCACCCATCATAAACACACTCAAATTGAGAGTTGAGGTGCTAGTATAGGGAGTTTTTTTTTTTTTTGTGTATGTTTTGTATCCTCCGCTTTCTCTAAAAAAAATTATGGGTATCCTTTTATGAAAATGAACTCCTTAGCCCTTTGAGTGCCAAAGATGGGTGAGCAAAGCACTGCATCAATACATTTTACTCCTCTTACATGCAAATACCAAACATTCAATATAAGCAGAATGGGGTGTTCGGTTAAAGGGCCATGATTATACAAAGACATGATCACCCATGCACACACATCCGTACACCCATACATGCACACACATTATATCATATATATTATATAATTTAAGTCTATCATCAATTCTTGTCATCTCAGGCCAAAGCCAAAAATATAACCCCCAAATTATTACCAAATTAATACCATTTATTCTCATGAACAATTATTTCATCTTCAACCAGGATACCTACCTACACATAATGGGATGTGCCATGGGCACAAAGATAGCACCACAATATGCAAACATTTTTATGTCTGACCTGGAAAAGAGATTTCTGGATACATACTGCTACAAAGCCTTTTAAATATTTCTGCTATACCGATGATATATGTGAAGGAGGACTCTAAGATTTTCATAAATCCTTCAAAGCACTTCATCCATCCATTAAACTTAAAATAGAAAGCTTACACTTCCTGGACACCACCATAGCTTTCACCAATGGCAAACTACAATGATCTGTGTATACAGAAAACCCACAGACAGGTGTAGTTATCGTCACAACTCCAGTTTCCACCCAGCTCACACTAAACAAGGCATCATTCACAGCCAAGCTATCAGATACCACCGCATTTGCTCTGATACCTAAGACCGCAACTATCATCTAAAAACATTGTCTGAAATAAAACCTGCAACGAGAACACCAAACACCACGTGAATACAGTGAGGGAAAAAATTATTTGATCCCCTGCTGATTTTGTACGTTTGCCCACTGACAGAAATGATCAGTCTATAATTTTAATGGTAGGTTTATTTGAACAGAGAGACAGAATAACCAAAAAATTCCAGAAAAATGCATTTCAAAACAGTTATAAATTGATTTGCATTTTACGGAGTGAAATAAGTATTTGATCCCCTATCAATCAGCAAGATTTCTGGCACCCAGGTGTCTTTTATACAGGTAACAAGATGAGATTAGGAGCACTCTTAAAGGGAGTGCTTCTAATCTCAGCTTGTTACCAGTATAAAAGACACCTATCCATAGAAGTAATCAGATTCCAAACTCTCCACCATGGCCAAGACCAAAGAGCTGTCCATGGAGGTCAGGGAAAAGATTGTAGACCTACACAAGGCTGGAATGGGCTACAAGACCATCACCAATCAGCTTAGTAAGAAGGTGACAACAGTTGGTACGATTATTCGCAAATGGAAGAAACACAAAATGTCACGGTCCCCAGAGAAGTTCAGAACGCAGTACGGTATAGTTAAATGCAATTAAAAGTAGTGGTAGGCAAATATATACTATAGGAAGTAGGCAAATATATACAAAGAAACAAGCAGAGGGTTACAAGCCAGCGAGCACAGTTATCAGAAATAATAGGCTGCCAAGCTTGACCACAATGCTAGAGACTAGGCCTCAGCCACTGGTAGTCTCTACCAGAATCAGGAACAGAACAGGAGCAGGAACTGGGTCAGGAACAGGAACACAGGATCTTGATCCGAAGTAGGAGATGTACCGATGCACGCCTGCCGTTAGTAAGGAGAAAAAACTCTGACTCGGCCTGCAGTCAGTATCAGAGCTGGTCTACCAGAGCCCCAGGTCCGCACTAGGTTGGGTGTCGGCTAGGTAAAGAGAGCAAACGTAAGAGTAATCAGACAGAGCCACAAGTCAGCACCAGAGGGGGTAGTCAGACACAGTTCAGGTAGTCAGCCAGAGCCACAGGTCTGAACCAGGTTGGGTGTCCACTAATAGGAATACGCAAAAGAACAGTCAAACAGAGCCACAGGTCAGCACCAGGTTGGATGGACGACTAGCCAGGTCATACACAGAGCCCAAGGTAAGAGAACTGCTAAGCACAACAACGCAAGGGAAACGGAGTCATGACTCAGTCTGCCTTATAAACCCCTCCACAGGAAGTAGGTAGAAGAAGCATCTCTCTATTTGTTTTGTTCTGGTTCATGCTTGACCCTTCGGGTGCTGGAGGGGGTGCAGTGCATTGCTCTGCAATGCATTAAGTACCACTCATTCAGAGGGTTAATTATCTCTCTCACTATATTTTTCTGCTTGTATATGTGCAGTGTGATTCTGATTCCCCCCCAGTCTCTCGTCCCGATGCACTGGCACACAAAGGGTTATATACAGGCATCACTGTGTGATGTCCTAAACGGGGGGGGGGGGGGGGACACCATGGTGGGAAGGGATAGAGGGACACTTGCTAGGTATGTTAATCCTGTAGTAACTGGTGCAGTGCAAAAGCATCATAGGCAAGGTCCTTGCACAATCCTGTGGACTTGCAGATCATGCCTGGTATTATTCATATATAGATGTGAATGCAAATACAAGTGATGGTAGCAAGGATGGTAGAAGGGGGCTCAAAGGGAGACCTCTGCAAAACACCCAAAACAAAATTGAGGTCCCATGGAGGAGAGGAAGCCTTGAAAGCAAGGAAAGTTGAGTGACCCCTGAAGGAACACCTTGAAATCTGGCATAGTGGCAATAGGTCTCTGAACAAATACAGAAAGTGCCGAAATCTGAACCTTCAAGGAACTCAAGCCGAGTCCTTTGTTCACACTATCTTGGAGAAAAGAAAGCACCACTGGAAGGTCAAAATCCCGTGAAGACAGATCTCTGTAAACACACAAAGAATGAAAAAATGGCCAAACCCTATGGAAGGCCTTAGAGGAAACAGGCTTCCTATCCTAAATCATAGTAAAAATGACCTCCTCGGGGTGTGGGGTTCAACAGCTAAGGTGTCAAAGCCAGCTTTTCTACATCCTCTTTCCTAAGGTAGCCATGGAGAAGGGAGTCTGGCCTGGGAGGAAGTGGGAGTGGATACTAAATGGAAAGACCCCCTAGGTCTGCAAGGCACGCCCTCCAGGTCCAATAAGGAGTGATCAGAATCACGGTCGCTCCCATCCATCCTAATCTTCCTGAGTACCTTGGGAATGACAGGAATTGGAGGAAAACCAGAAACAAGGTGGAAATCCCACGGAATAAACACTGAAGCCGTGGAAAAGGCCAGGACATCCCCTGTTCTAGGTTGAGCTATTGCAACCACCACTGCAGGTCACATATGGATGACGGGTCTCTGAAGCTCCACTGTGTGCACCCGAGAGTAATGCACCACCTCCAGAGTTGACACAAGAGGCCCAGAACTCTCGTGTATTCCCTGACCACAGCTAAGGGCCACTCCAGGGCCTGAGTCACTTCCTACATAAGCTACAAAATCTTGTCCTCTGGCAAAAAGACCTTCCCTAGGCAGGTGTTGAACCTCATGCCTAGGAACACCAACTCCTGGGCTAGTACTGGAGAGGACGTCAGCATGTTCAGGTTCCACCCATGGTGGACCCGGAGTCAAACACATTCTTGGACATGCTGGGCCAAAGGTTCCCCTGAAGGAACCTTGACCAAAAGGTCATCCAGATAAGGAGTCATGGAAATGTTCAGAGTATGAATGAAGGCTGCTAAGGCCGCCCTGACCCTGTTAAACACCAGAGGAGCCGTGGCCAGACCAACTGGCAGAGCGATGAACTGATAATGCTACGAGCCTAAGGCAAAACACAGATATCGTTGACTATCTGGATGAATCAGAATGTGCAGGTACGCATCCTGAAGGTCCACAGATACCAGATACTCCCCTGGCACATTGCTGCAATGACAGAACACAAAGATTTAATCTTGAAGCGTCCAGTCGCCACATTTTTGTATAGACATTTGAGGTCCAAATAGGGAAGGAAGTCGCCATCCTTCTTTGGGACCACAAACATGTTGGAAATTAAACCTGAACCTTGAGCTCCTGGGGAGGGACTGGAACCAGGACATACTTTTCCAGCAGCAAATCCAGTGCCTCCTGGAACAGCCTTAATCTGGTCAGCATTGTTGGAACTCTGGACTAGAAGAAATGAAAAGGAGGAAGGGATCTGAAACATATTCTGTACTCTGAAATTACCCACAAAATCCACTGGTCTGTGATTGAGGATTACAGGCATCCCGAAAAAGGCGAAGATGCCCTCCCACGGGAACCTACGGACAAAGATTATGAAAGTCATGCGGAAGGTAACTTGACAGACTTAGCCCTTGAAGCGGTTTGCTTGGGCTGCCACTGCTGTCTGATGTTTAAAGACCAATGCATTACAATGGATTTGGCTTCTTTACAGAATGAGTCTATTCCGGGTGATTATCAGACAGCTGCAATACCTTTGTCTTCTGCTAAAGGCTAAGTAGTTATTTTTATATGGTAAATGCTCGGAGTTCAGCTTTTGATGTCTTCCAGGAACTTGATCTTGTCTGCTGAAGTGAAAAATAAAGCCTCTGCAATAAACAATATCATGTTAGCTTAACAGAGAGCTATTGAGCCACTGGTCAAGAATCCGTCAGTAACTATCAAGGAGACAGAAATGGGTAACTACATGGTATGCTGGTGAAGAAAATCATCAGTTGTCTGATCAAGACACCAATTCAGTGTTGGGCAAGGATCACACACATATCTATGGGCACCTGCTGGATTCTCTAGTTGAACGTGGTACCTTGGAGGGTTTCTATACTACTAGAGAGGTGACATTTTTGAAAGTTCCTCATCCTGTGGTTTCTATTTTCCAAAATCTTCCAAAAGGTCCACAAATCGTTAGAGAATCCAGTAGGTAAGCCCATTGTTGCTGGCAATGACTCACTTAATGAGAAACTTAGTGTGTATGTTGATGTCTTCAACCATTAGTTCTTAGACAGTACTTATTTGAAGGATCACGTTCCTTGGAAAGAAATTACAGTTGGATTAGTTTCTTTGCTTTATTTGTGTATCCCCCATGACTTGGGTCTTAGGGCTATTCAGTTCTATCTTTTGAAATATAACCAGCCTAAGGATTTCTGTGATTACCTATTGGAAATAATCCACTATTTCCTTACACAGAATTTTTTTTATTCAATGGCTCTTACTATATCCAAAGGTGTGGAACTTCGATGAGGGTCAAATCATATGCCAACCTTTTCATGGGTTGGTGGGAGGAGTTCCATGTCTTTGGAGATAGAAATCCATTAAGGACAGTATTTATTATTTCAAAAGATATATCAAACACATTCTGGTCACTTGGTGTGGCCACCATGGTCAAGTTGCAGGTTTCTTGGATTATCTTAATGATAATGATTGTAACCTTGCCTTTACCATGATACACCACCCAAATCTGATAGTCTTTTTAGATTTAAACAGTGTGGTCCCATTTTGACAAGCATACATAGAAAACTGGAAGCAGGTAATACACTACTACATGCAGAGAGTTGTCATATGAGGGCACAACACAACTGTTCCACTGACACACTGTTTGATGAGGCATGCGTGGAATTACGAGAAAGATTTTCTGAATGTGGTTACTCCTTATGGATGTTAGATAGTAACATAGTTGACGAGGCTGAAAAAAAAAAAAAAAAAAAAACATGTGTCCATCAAGTCTAGCCCATGCCAAAACACCCCTGTTGATCCACAGGAAGGCAAAGAAAAAAAACAAAAAAAACAAACAAACCTGTTTTCAATTTAGCCCCAAGTGGGTAAAAAAAAAATCCTTCCTGATTCCAAATGGCAGTCAGATAGTTCCCAGATAAAGCATCTATAGCTATGAATAAATCTAGGACTGAACTTGTCAGCATGGGATCCCAGAACGATAAGAACTTGGCAGATAAAGTTATTTTTAGCACTTTGTTTAGTAGTGAGTTTGACCAAATCACGAAAATTATTAAACATCTACCAGTTCTAATGGCAGATAGGGGTTTGCACACTATTACAAAATGGATGTAGATTTGTTTCAAAGAAGGCTCCCACACTGGCCAGTCGTTTGTCTCCTAGTATATTTATAGAGGACAGACAAAAAAAAATAAAAAAAAATCTATAACGTGGCTCAATACAGTAGGGATGTACAGATGTGGTAATAATAGATGTAATTAATGTCAGTGGGTTACTGTAAAATCCACTTTGTCATAAAAACCAATTAGATGCCTGTGAGAATGCATTAAGGTTAACATATTGGCAATATCAATTGCAAGGATTAGAAAACAGGAGTGGCTGAGCACTTTTGCAATAAGCATGGCTCTGATCTTGGAGGTTCCTTTGTACAAGGCGTGGAAAGGGTAAATATCCCTATTAGAGGTGATGATATATCTATGAAGCTCTCACACAAAGGGAAGTTTTTTTGCATTTTCACGCTGTGCACCAGAGCACCAAAAGGTCTTAAACGTGAATTTGATGTTACTCATTATGTGTAGATTATTATTGTATCATATACTTTGTGGTTGTGAATGCTGTTTCTTAAAATACTCCTTATGAGCTAGCCACTCTATTGACTGCTTAACTCATGCTCATGTTTTTAATGCATTGTCAGCATGTTTCTTTTAATTGTTTGTCTGAATTTTTGTTCTTTAACCCATATTTTGACTGTCCTTGAAACACAGACACCGACACTACACTTATTTGAATCATTCTGCATTTCAATTGTGATTTTCCTAAATGGGTTAATTTTTGGATCTGGCTTTTGAATGTTGCAATAGTTATGATTGCTTAATTAATGTGGGAGGTGGCTTGTGGAACCTTAAGTAATCTGGTAATTGGGATGTTTGAACTGGATCTATGATTAAGCACTACACGTGCAAACATTTATGACCATTACTGTGTGCACCATTTGTTCCTGCTGAACCAAATAAAGTGGTTTGTTTGTGAATTCCTGCATGAGTGCAGTTTCCTTTGTCTTATTGTTGTAGTTTTTTTTTGTTTGTTTTTTTTAATATAGAGTAATGTTCAAAAGTTTTAGGCAGGTGTGAAAAATGCTGTAAAGTAAGAATGCTTTCAAAAATATACATTTTTATCAGTTAGCAAAATGCATAGTGAGTGAACAGAAGAAAAATCTAAGTCACATTAATATTTGGTGTGACCACCCTTTGCATCAATTCTTCTATGTACACTTGCACAAAGACAGGGATTTTGTAGGCATATAGTCAGGTGAATGATTAAACAATTATACCAAACAGGTGCTAATTATCATCAATTTAATATGTGGGTTGAAACACAATCATTAACTGAAACAGAAACCGCTGTGTAGGAGTAATAAAACTAGGTGAGGTACAGCCAAACTTTCATTAGGAACCATCTTCAGCGTAAAGAAGTGATGGTATGGCCCCCAGGGAGCCCTGATCTCAACATCAAGTCTGTCTAGGATTACATGAAGAGAGAGAGAAGCAACTGAGGCTGCCTAAATTCACAGAAGAACTGTGGTTAGTTCTGGTAAGATGTTTGGAATAACCTATCTGCCATGTTTCTTAACAAACTGTGTGCAAGTGTACCTAGAAGAATTGATGCTGTTTTGGAGGAAAAGGGTGGTCACACCAAATATTGATTTGATTTACATCTTTCTTTTGTTCACTCAATATTATTGTGTTCATTGATAAAAATAATCTATTAACATGTATTTTTTAAAGCATTTTTTCACACCTGCCTAAGACTTTTGCACAGTACTGTACATACATACATACATACATACATACTCTTGGACCTGCCAACTTACTTCAAATTTGCATATTTTAAAAACTTAATTGAAAACTGCCACATTAGCCAAGAAAACACCACATGTACAGTTAAGGAGACATTCTTACTTCATATTGTATGCTAATGTGGGACCCATACAGTGCGTTTCCTATGCTAATTAAGTATTTTCATATGTTAATTTAGAATTGTGCTGCACCAGGATACTTTCACTTTCACCTTTTTCCAGAAAAAGTGTCATTATTTCCTGAACTATACATGTATTGGACTTTTGGTTAACATGACCCCATAAACAATTTTGAATTAAGTTTTCAAATACATAAAAAAAATTCAAGGTCCACTTTATTTTTGCTTTAGCCAAAATCACCGTATCTATAGATGTATAAGTTATTGGCAGCATCAACGACAGCAATATCACAGCTCCTTTTGGGGTCCTTGAGAAATGCAACTTCATTTACTGCAGTAGGGAACTGGATTTGAAAAGTACTCATCGGTGGAGGGACTACAGCCTGCTGAAAGGACGTCACTAAAAGTTTACCTGCAAAGAATAAAACAAGATATTATGTATCTTAATCAGTACGTTTGACAGTAACAAAATATGATCTATATTGTGCATAAACCAATGTGCTCTAGGCACAAAAGTCAACACTGTCTTAAAGAAATAGGTAACTGACTAGAGAGATTAACCAAGTATCACAGTAAAATAGTTGGTTTGGCTGAATAAGCAAATGCAAAAAATAAACAAGATATGCTACAATCAGGTTCAACTTTTGCCATATCACCCTTGATTAAATCCTTGTTCCAGACAAAGACAAAACAAAAAAAAAATAAAAAAAAATAAATAAATAATCAAGTCTTTCCCAAATATGGCTGAAGTTGGCAAAGACAAATCCATCCTTGATCCATTCAAGATCAGCACCTAATCTGTAAGTAAGAGGTTCTAAATTAGGGTACATGAAACCCAGTAAAGAATAGGATAAAGGCAATGGGTCATTCAATCAAATTTTACAAACATATGCTTCTTTCATTTAAATTTAGCCCCTAAAATTCAGTATTTGAGTTTTAGTCTTACCTGTTAAAAAATGTTCTCTTATATAACTCACAGGTACCATGGGAAAGGCAAGAACTCCTCACAGTGGGCTGGAACAACTCTAGAAAGAAGTGTAGGGGTGGAGCCTCCTCCATATGAGACTACCCTAACCACTCCCCGCCACAATAGATTTGAGACAAAACCTACGAACTAGGATAGCAAGGAGTTAGAGAGGAAACTCCTGTGAGCAATGAACCCAAAAGGACTCCCACGTCCAGCCACTGGAGACCCAGCACGGACTAAGAGAAAAGGATATAGCAGGTAAGACTAAAATCCTCTTTTCTCTGTCGTCCAATATACCTCACAGGTACCATGGGGATGTACCAACATGGAGCTCCCAAGGTGGGAAGAAGGAGGAAAGGACCAAGCGCCAGTCCCCCAAGATACCAGAGCTCCCATGGACTATCCAGGACACGGAACAGCCCAAACTAACAGTTTCAACAGATAATGAACAACAGTACACGGCACACAAGTGCAAGAGTAACGGGGCTCAACAGTTAACGAGCTATAAGGCACAGGAATGATAAAGTCTTACACAGGCAAAACTGCCTCCAGGACCTTCCTGCTGAAGCCAGTACATCCACACAGTAGTGTTTGGCAAAGGTGTGCACAAACGACCAAATAGCCACCTTGCACAGCTGTTCAGCAGAGGCCTGAATCTTGGAGGCCTCAAAGCACCTGGTGGAGGGTGCTGTAATGCAGAAGGGTTTCCCTCTGAGCTCATAAGCCTTGCGGATGGTAGACTTAATCCAGGGTGCAAGAGTCACCTTGGACGCAGCCAATCTGGCCCAGGGACCCTAAGAGGTTAAAGACTCAAAAAGAGGCTGCTACAAAACACCCAAGACCAGATTAAGGTCCCACTGGGGAGTGGGAGCCTTAAAGGCAGGGAAAGCATGAGCTATGCCCTGCCCATCCGGCAACATGGCAATGCTTCTCTCGAAAAAGGCAGAGAGAGACGAGGTCTGGACCTTCAAGGAACTAATCCTAAGGCCCTTATTCACACCATCCTGCAAAAAGGACAAGATGGGAGGAAGATCAAATTCTAGTGAGGACAGATTCCTGTCCGCACGCCAAGAATGTAAGGTAAATCAAATCCTGTGGTAGGCCTTAAAAGAGATAGGCTTCCTAGCATGGATAATGGTGGAGACCACCTCAGGAGAAAAGCCTGACAGCATCAAAAAGGACATCAGTAACATAGATCTGAGCCTCTGACAGGTTAGCTAAAAGGACCAAAAGGTCCTCCTTAGGGGCACCTTTGCAGACAGTGTCAGTAAGCTGTTCAGTCCAAAGAGCAATGGCTCTGGTAACCCACACAGAAGACAAGACAGGCCTCAAAAAAGCACCTATAGCAATGAAGGCAAGCTTCAGGATAGCCTCAAGCTTCGCATCAGTTAAAGCCTTATGAACCGTGGCCTCAGCCAAAGGCAAAGCAGTAGATTTAGACAGTCTGGAAATAGTGGGAACAACCTGAGGAGGTGCAGCCCACTGAGCCAAAGCTTCATCAGAAAAGGGATACAGCTTAGAGAATCTCTTAGAGAGAGCAAGAAGCCTGTCTGGAGTCTTCCATTCATCCAGGATAACCTGATCTAGAGTTGGATTAGGTGGAAATGCAGTGTAGAACTTTTTTGCGCCTTTGAAAAACGTCAGAAGTAGAGTGGGACACTACAGGGTTAATAGGAATGTGAAGGGTAGTCAAAACCAACTTAATGAGACCCTATGCAGAAGATTCAGGGTCAGACTCAAAGGGGTCACCATAATTATGGGAAGAAGCCCCTTCTGCACTCTCACCATTCTTTGACTCCTCAAATGAATCCTCCTCAGAGGAATCAGAAAGATCAGGAATGCCAGGGGCCTTAGGCGCCATAAAACATGAGTGAAGTGGGATTTTTTCAAGATTGGAGGACCCCCTGAAGGGAAAGAGGAAACTGTGCCATAGAGGATTTTAAGTCCTTGACCCAAAGTGGCTCTTGTTCAATGCTGGAGGGCCCTGCCAGAGAGGCTGGGCCCACAGCACATAAGGGGCATAAATGTCCTGAATATGCTCTTTGGCATGAGGAACAATAATCAGCAGCCCCAGGTCTAGCCCCATGTCCCATTAGATCAGACATCCTAACAGGAGAAATGTCTCACAGTAATAGGGAGCCTAAGTACTGCTACATCAGAAAAGGGGTATAGCTTAGAGCATCTCTTAGAAAGAGAAAGATGCTTGTTTGGAGTCTGCCACTCAGTGGTTATGCTGAAATGCGTTGTAGAACTTTTTTTCACCTTTGAAAAACATCAGAAGTAGACAAGGACACTGCAGGGTTAATAGGAATGTGTAAAGTAGTCAAAACAGACTTAATGAGACCCTCTGCTGAGGGTTCAGGGTCAGACTCAAAGGGGTCACCATGTGTATGGGAAGAAGCCCCTTCTGCGCACTCCCCATCCTCAGATTCCTCAAATGAATCTTCCACAAAAGAATCAGAGGTGTCAGGAATGAAAGGAGCCTTAGGGGAGAGAAGCTTTAGGGGCTACAACCCTAAATGAAGCGGGGCTTCCGAGATTGGAGGACCCCCTGAAGGGAAAGAGGAAACTGTGCCATAGAGGACTTTAAGTCCTTGACCCAAAGTGGCTCTTGTTCCATGCTGGAGGGCACTGGCAGAGAGGCAGGGGCCACAGCACGAGGGGCATAAATGTCTTGAATACTCTCTTTGGCATGAGGAACAATAATCAATGGGGGTCAAAGATGCCCCAAAATCAGTAGCCCCAGGTCTAGCCCCATGTCCCTTTAGAACCAACATCCTAACAGGAGAAATGTCTCACAGTAATAGGGAACCCAAGTACTGTCGCTCAGATTAATAACATCACCTCAGAAAGCCCAGAAGAGTACCTATTTAGCTGGTGAATAGTTCCTGTGGAGGACAGCAGCGGAATCCAAGCCCTGGGTAGGATACTCAGCCAAAGAGAGAAGAAAATAGCGTCCAAACTCAGAGCCAATCAGAAAAAGCCCGCAATGCAGGTATTAAGAGAAGTGTAGTCCATTCTGAAGTACCCAAAAAGCAGTGCCAGAACCGTCCAGGGACCCCTAAGACACTGAGGATGTGAACCGGAATGCAGGACAAGAGGAGACAAGAAGAATGAGCCCTATCTCAACTCTGTAAGTGGAAAGGTTGCAGAGATATATCTCAAAGCAGTCTGCCCCATAGAAGTCAAAGGAGCGAGTGCGGCCGTGCAGAAAAGCAAGCTCTTAAAGGGGCAAGATTAAAAAAACATGAAAACATCAAAAAAGTGAATAAAAAACCCCCAAAACACAAACAGAACATATAACAAACAATAAAAACTCATGAATCCAAGGGGAAAATGAGATATGAGTCCCAGAACCCAACAGAATGGCAGGGAAGGGGTAAAATGCCACAATACAGCCCCAAAAATGCTCCAACGACTCAGAGATCACATACACAAATGCCCAACATGAGTGCAGGAGTGATAAGGAGCTCCAGAGAGGCCCCTGTGTGGAGAGGAACTGTGGGACATGTGGATCATGGCACGCAAATAGTTGCTCACCTTTTTTTGTAGGTCTTCTTTCTTTAGATTACCATTGAGATGGAAGAAGCCTCAGAGGGACTCCCCTCTGGAGAGAGACATATGGGGTTGTATGATTCTCTCCCAGGCTTGTAAGGTGTCCACAACAGCACATGATAACTGGGCAATTCACCAGGGGAAACCAGTAATGGTAATCCGCCTAATGGGGAATTTGGACATGCCATCTCTAACAAAAATAATAAATGACAAAAACGAAGTAGAACTGTTCTCAGCCATCTAACCAGAACTTGGAATAAATCTGTTCTGGTGGGGAGTGGCTAGGTAGCCTGATATGGAGGAGGGGGAGGCTCCACCCCGACATTTCTTTCTAGAATTGTTCCAGCCCACTGGGAGGAGCTGTCGCCTTCCCCATGGTACCTGTGAGTTATATTGGACAAAAAACATTTTAGGACTTTGGGAAAACATTCTCACCTAGAGTGTACCTAAGACAGGGGTGTCCAAGTTCAATCATCAAGGGCCACCAACAGGCCAGGATTTAAAGATTTGTAGTTCCCAAGAAGGATGGAGGCAGTCGCTTTATCCTGGACCTCAACTCTTTTGTGGTCCATACTCACTACAAGATGGAGTCTTTGTGCTCTGTCAGCGCAGTGATGTGTGCGGGGGAATTTCTGGCTTCTCCGGATCTGCAAGATGCCTACCTGCATGTTCCAATTCATCCGGACAGTCAGAAGTACCTCAGGTTCGCTTGCCCCATGGGGCACTTCCAGTTCACCGCTCTGCCCTTTGGGCTCACCACGGCTCTGCAGGTGTTTGCACGGGTCTTAGGGGGCATTGATTGCCTGCACACCAAGGGGATTCAGGTGACTCCATGTTGAAGGCTCCTTCTAGTCTACATTTTTGCTCTTCTTCCTCTCTTCCCCAGGGTGTTGAGGAAAATTCAGATGGACGGGGCATCGGTCATACTGATTGCTCCTTATTGGACCAGGCAACCTTGGTTTCCAGAACTGTTGGCGTTGTCTACTCAGGATCGGTTTCCTCTGCCATGCAAATCAGATCTCCTTCTCCAGGGTTACCTCTGGAGAGAGGATGTGGACAGTCTGGCTTTAACTGCATGGATGTTCAAGCCTCCATCTTAAGGATGGAGGCCTTTTCTCCTGAGGTGGTCACCATGATCCAGGCCAGGAAGCTAGTTTCTTCTAAGGCCTACCACACGGTTTGGGTTACCTTTCATTCTTTGTGTATAGACAGGGATTTGTCCTCTCAGGAGTTTGATCTCCCGGCAATCCTGTCATTTTTACAGGATGGTGTGAACAAAGCTCTGAGCCTTAATTCCTTGAAGGTCCAGACCTCAGCTCTCTCAGTCTTTTCCCAGAGATGCATTGCCATGTTGCCGGATGTCAGTCATCTTTCAAGGGGTTGTACATGCTTTCCCTGCCTAGCCACTGCCCAGTGGGACCTTAACTTTGTTTTGGGAGTCTTGCAGCAGCCTCCCTTTGAGCCTTTGGCTACAGTTCCACTATGTCTTCTAACCTGGAAGATGGCCTTTCTTTTGGATGTGGTATCTGTCCATTGAGTGGCTGAATTGCAGGCTTTGTCCAAGCCCTGCGTAGGATACTCATTCTAGAAAGATCACAAAATGGCTGCTGCTGTGGGAGCCAATCAGAAATGAGCTTGCGAAGCAAGCGCTCATGGGAAATGTAGTTTTCCCAGAAAAGTACCCCAAACAGTGCCCGAAGCCCCCTGACACCCCCAACACACTAGAAACATGAATCGGATGATAGCGCAAGGGCAGACAAGTAAAATGAGCCATCTCTGAAGTCACTAGGTTAAACAGTTAAAGAGATATGTCCCAAACTGTACAGTCCCATAGAAGTGAAAGGAGCAACGGTGCCTATGCAGTAAAGCACTCCTGGAACTCAAATTTTACAAAATTGAAGTTGTAATATTAAAAGACATGAAACATCACTAAAACATGTTATGATACCCAAAAATACTGAACCAGTAGGAAAAGTGTCAGAACCCCCCCCCAATGAATGCCAAACCAGCAGCTAAAGGGTTAAATACCACATAAACCTGCTCCAAACACCCAACAGACATACAGATAGACCCAATGAGTGCAGAAGTGTGCAATAGGAACTCCAGGAATACACCCCTGTGGGACATGTGGACCTGCAGCACTCAAAGGGTTTCTCACCTTTCCTGTAGATCTTCTGTCTTCAGATTACCATGTTTAAAGAAGAAGCCACGGTGGGCAACTCCTGAGGAAAGAACCTGTAGCCAAGATTTTCCCCCCAGGGCTTAAGGTCCACAAAAAGCACCTGGTTACTGAGCTAGCCACATCTAAGGGCATTGTCAGTTATGGTAATCCACCTAATGGTGGTATTCCATTTCTAACAGAAAAATAAACTTCTAAAGCTATAGCAGAACTGTTCTCTTGCCTGTGTTATCTTCACCAAGGAACAAATCTTTCTGGAGCTGGTTGTCTAGCTGCAGCCAAGGAGGGAAGACATACAATTCTAGAATTGTTCCTGCCTACTTAAAGGGGCAGATCGTCTACCCAGAGTTACCAGTAACCTGTATTTGACGACAGAGAAAATTCTATTTTCTCTTATTTCCAATATGGAACACAGGTACCATGGGGATACCAATGCTAAGATCCCAGAGGTGGGAAAAAAGAAGAAAGGACCCCACAAACATTCCCATGATACCAGAGTTTCAATGGACTAACCAGGACATGGAACAGCCCAAACTAACAAAGTGTCAATGGACACTGAATAACAGTGCACAGCACACAAGAACAAGAGCCAATCGTGCTCAGCAGTTAAAGAGCTAATGAACAGGAATTATATAGTCCTAGACAAGCAAAACTGCCTCCAGGACCTTCCTGCTAAAGCTGGCTTCTGCCAAAGACAGCACGTCCACACGGTAGTGTTTGGCAAATGTGTGCAAGAAGAACAAGTGGCCGTCATGCACAGCTGTTCAGAGGAGGCCTGATTTTTGTAGGCCCCAAAGGCCACAAAAGACCTGGAGGAGTGTGCTATAATGTGAAAGGCAACAGGTTTCCCTCTGAGCTCATAAGTCTTGTGGATGGAAGACTTAATCCAGGACGCAAAAGTGACCGTGGATGCAGCCACACCAGCCCTGGGACCCTCAGGGATGACAAATACGGCATCAGTCTTACGTAGAGACACAGTACGGTGCACATTGAACTTGAGGCAGCGTACCACAGCCAACAACCTCCTGATGTGGAACTCAGACACCACCTTAGGAAGGAATTCCTGAGAGATACGAAGGACAGCCTTATCCTTGTGAAACACTTGGAAAGGCGGTTTGCAGGACAAAGCCTGCAATTCAGCCACTCAACAGACAGATACCACAGCCAAAAGAAAGGCCATCTTCCACGTTAGAAGACGTAGTGGAACTGTAGCCAAAGGCTCAAAGGTAGGCTGCTGCAAGACTCCCAAAACAAAGTTAAGGTCCCACTGGGGAGTGGCTAGGCAGGGAAAGCATGCACAACCCCTTGAAAGATGACTGACATCTGGCAACATGGCAATGCATCTCTGGGAAAAGACAGAGAGCTGTGGTCTGGACCTTCAAGGAATTAAGGCTCAGAGCTTTGTTCACACCATCCTGCAAAAATGACAGGATTGCCGGGAGATCAAACTCCTGAGAGGACAAATCCCTGTCTATACACAAAGAATGAAAGGTAACCCAAACCTTGTGGTAGGCCTTAGAAGAAACTAGCTTCCTGGCCTGGATCATGGTGGAGACCACCTCAGGAGAAAAGGCCTCCATCCTTAAGACCATGCAGTTAAATTCAGACTGTCCACATCCTCTCTCCAGAGGTAACCCTGAAGAAGGAGATCTGATTTGCATGGCAGAGGAAACCGATCCTGAGTAGACAACGCCAGCAGTTCTGGAAACCAAGGTTGCCTGGTCCAATAAGGAGCGATCAGTATGACCAATGCCCCATCCATCTGAATTTTCATCAACACCCTGGGGATGAGAGGAAGAGGAGAAAAAAATGTAGGCTTGATGAAAGCGCCACAGAATGGACAAGGCATCTGCTGCAAACGCCAGAGGATCCCCCCAGTGAGAGCAAAACATTGTAACCTTCCAGTTGTCACTGGTAGCCAATCAGGTCTATCCAAGGATGCCCCATTTTTGGACCAGTAGGTCTAAGAACACCGGACAGAGCTCCCACTCCCCAAGGACCACCATCTGACGACTGAGACAGTTCATTTCTCTATGCCTGGAATGTGTACAGCGGAGATGACAGGAACGTGTTCTGCTGCCCAGGCCAAAATAGCCTTGACCTCTAACCAAGCCGAATCGCTTCTTGTGCCTCCTTGCCTCTTGATGTAAGCCACGGCCGTGGCATTGTCTAACTGGATGAGGACTGGAAAACCTCTCAGTGGAGAGGAGCAGTACCCCAGAGCATGAAGAATAACTCTGAGCTCCAAAATGTTGATGGGTTGGAGGGTCTCCTCCACAGTCCATCAACCCTGAACCCCCAGGTGACCCAGGACAGCTCTCCAGCTGTAAAGGCTGGCGTCCGTCATCACCAAGGTCAAGTACTGGACAACAAAAGGGTTTCCCCTTCCTCAGGTTGGAGCTGTCCAGCCACCAGAGGTGGTCCTGTCTCACTTCCTGGGGAAAAGAGACCAGACGATCAAACAGATCCGGATTCCCCCGGCAAGCCTGGATAATGAATCTCTGGTGTGAGCCATGGGGTACGGAACCGCCTCCATGGTGGATATCATCTTGCCCACCAAAGATGAGAACTTGCACCCCAGGGCTGAGGACCACCCCAGAGCCCGAGACACCTTGCTCATGGTCTGCTGAACAGAGTCAGATGGTCAGATAGACCATGCCCTGACAGGTGTTGAACCGGACACAGAGGAAAACCAGGTCCTGAGAAGGAACTGGAGCAGACTTGTCCATGTTCAGAATCCATCCATGCTGGAGGAGGATCTGAGCACAATCCTGGACCTGACGGGTCAAGGAGATCCCTGGAAGGAGCCTTCAACAGAAGGTCTTTCATGTATGGAGTCACCTGAATCCCCTTGGTGTGCAGGCAATCAATGCCCCCTAAGACCCGTGCAAACATCTGCAGAGCAGTGGTGAGCCCAAAGGGCAGAGCGGTGAACTGGAAGTGCCCCATGGGGCAAGCGGACCTGAGGTACTTCTGACTGTCCGGATGAATTCGAACATGCAGGTTGGCATCCTGCAGATTCAGAGAAGCCAGAAATTCCCCCACACACATCACTGCGATGACAGAGCACAAAGACTACATCTTGTAGTGAGTATGGACCACAAAAGAGTTGAGGTCCTTGAGGTCCAGAATAAGGAGACTGCCTCCATCCTCCTTGGGAACTACAAAGAGGATTGAATAAAAATCTAAACCTCCCTCTTGAGGTGGAACCGGAGCCAAGACACCCTTGTCCTAGACAGCCTGGACCACCCCTTTGAAAAGACTGAGCTTTTTGTGTCTCAGAACAAGAAAGAAGAATCTGAAGGGAATTAGGGATATGAAGGGAATCCTGCAGCCACCTAAAATCACTTGTAATACCCAGTGATGTGCAACAGAGTCTGCCCAAATGCTTGAAAATGCTGTAGGTGACCACCCATAGGGAGATGCGGACCAGGGTTCTTCGAGTCATGCCGAAAAAGGTTTGGTGGATTTGGGTATAGTGGAGGAGTGTTTTGACCTCACAGTCGCATAGTTCTGAGCCTTACACATATTTGTTAAAATAGCCGAAGGGTTCTCCTTAGGGATACCTTTGCGGACAGCGTCGGTAAGCTGTTCAATCCAACAGCAATGACTCTAGTAGCCCACAATGAAGCCAAAGTAGGCCTCAAAGAAGCAACACTGGCAATGAAGACAGCTTCAAGCTTCCTATCAGTTAAATTTGTAAGCATCGTGGCATCCGCCAAGGGCAAAGCAGTGGATTTAGACAGTCTGGAAATAGGGGGATCAGACTGAGGAGGTGTAGCCCACTGAGCCAAAGCTGCATCAGAAAAGGTGTACAGCTTAGAGAATCTCTTGGAGAGAGCAAGATTCCTGTCTGGAGTATTCTACTCATCCAGAATAACTTGATCTAGAGTGGGATTAGGCGGAAACATAGTACAGGACTTCTTGTGCCTTTGAAAGACATTAGAAGCAGACTCTACAGAGTTAAAAGGAATGTGTAAGGTAGTCAAAACCTCCTTAATGAGACCCTCTGCATAGGGTTCAGGGTCAGGCTCTAAGGGGTCAAATGAATCCTCCTCAGAGGAATCAGAAAGATCAGGAAAGCCAGGGGCCTTAGGGGCCACAAACCTGAATGAAGTCGGGGGTTTTCAATATTGGAGGACCCCCTGAAGGCAAAGAGGAAACTGTGCCATATAGGACTTTCAGTCCTTGACCCAAAGTGGCTCTTGTTCATGGCTGGGGCCACAGTGCATGAGGGGCATAAGTCACCTGAGTACTCTCTGGGAAGCCCCACTTGGCATGAGGAAGAGTAAGCAAGTGAGGGTCAAAGACGACCCTGAGTCCTTAGCTTTAGGTATATCCCTATGTCCCTTTGGATCCGACATCCTAACAGGAGAAGTGTCCAACAGTAATAGGAAACCCAAATACTGTCACTCAGATTAATAAAATCACCTCAGAAAGCCCAAAAGAGTATTTATCTGGCACGCGAAGAGTTAACCTGTGGAGGAGAGTAAGGGAATCCAAGTCTCTGAGTAGGATACTCAAAATAAGGGAAAGAAAATGGCGACCGAACTAGCAGCCAATCGGAGAAAAGCCCACTAAATGGGCATTCTGGGCAATGTTGTACTTCTCTTATTTGTAGTTCCCTACAGCGATCGAACACCCCAGGGACCCACAAGACACTGAGGATGTGAACCGGAATGCAGGACAAGGGGAGACAAGATGAATGAGCCCTCTCTCAACTCTGTAAGTGGAATGGTTGCTGAGATATATCCCAAAGCGGTCTGTCCCATAGAAGTCAATGAATAAAATGTGGCCATGCGGTAAAGCGCACTCTTAAAGGAGTGGAATTAAGAAAAAAATGAAAAGTTTAAAAAAGTGAATAAAACCCCCCAAAACACAAATAGAACATTCAATAAACAATAAAAATTCATGAATCCAAGGGAATACAAGTCCCCAAACCCACTAGAAATTGCAGGGAACAGGTTAATACCACAATTCAGCCCAAAAATGCTCCAAAGACCCAGAGTGCAGACAGATAGAAAATCCAACATGAGTGCAGGAGTTATAAAGAACTCAAGAGAGTCCCCTGTGCAGAGGGGAACTGTGGGACATGTGGACCATGGCACTCAAAGGGTTGCTCACCTTTTTGCAGGTCTTCTTTCTTCAGATTACCATTGGGAAGGAAGAAACCACAGTGAGGCTCCTTCTGGAGAGAGAGAGACATGGGTTGCATGATTCTCTCCCAGGGCAGCAAGGGGTCCACAACAGCACCTGATAATTGGGCAATCCTCCAGGGGAAGCCAGTAATGGTAATCCACCTAATGGGGGAATTTGGACAGTCCATAGCTAACAAAAATAATAAAATAACTAAAAACTAAGCAGAATTGTTCTCAGCCATCTAACCAGGACTATCAAATCTATATGGGAGGGGTTAAGTAAGGTAGCCTTATATGGAGGAGGGGGACGCTCCACCCCTGCACTTCTTCTAGAATTGTTCCAGCCTATTGGGAGGAGCTGTCACCTCCCCATGGTACCTGTGAGTTATATTGGATGAGAGAGAATAAAGATTCTAAAAGTGGTATGTGCTATCAACCTATCATTTGGAGTTACAGTGTAGGAAAATGTATATTTTATATGTACAAATCTATCTAATAATGCATGCAAAAGACTTGCACACAGCAACATATTGATTACTCAGATATGAGCAGCCCTATCTGGAGAATGTGTCTTATTTATAAAGCTAAAATGCCAATCAATGTATTAGACTCACCTAGCATTCATGAGGTTAAAAACACAGTTTAAATCATTTGTTCCGTATTGGTGCAGCTAGTTTGGTCTAGAACTGTGCGACTTTAGCTTGATGAATAAGGCCCAATGCATGTGATATTTTGCAGAAATATAAGAGCAAAATTGAAGTTAAAACTGCAGTAAACAATGCAACCAAGGACATTACCACCGTCTATAACAGCAACATCAGCATGACCTTGAGGACCGTCTCCACCACTGCAGTCTGTGCTCCAGGACCAGTCATAACAGATATACTGCCACCCCTTGCAGACAACGTGCAGTCTGTATGAGTTCTCAGGATCCCAAACTAAGGACACAATATGCTTCTTTTCATCGTTTCCAAAATTCAAACTTTGTTTAAGATACCAGTGAAAATTTCCAACTGTCCACAGCTGAACTACAAAGAAAAATTTCAAGAAAGTTATTAAAAGAAAAAAGCAACTGAAAAATGGCATCTAATTGTAGTTTGCACAGTACTTAAATAAAAGTGATCTTTTTAAAAGACTAGTACACTCCAAAAATCTAGCCCAACTAAAGGATTGGCTATGTGTCCCTGACTACCACTTATATACTCTGGTAGCTAATGGCTTACTACCGACCCAGATGCAAGGCCAATCCAGAAATAATCCCATAAAAATAGGGAGAAGGAGCCTCCACTTCCTTACACAATGACACTATGACAGTTGCTACTGATGTTTCAAGCACCCAAAAAGCCAATCCGCATTTACAGGTGCAAAATCCCTGCTCCTTATATCTCAGTTGATAATAGTAGACAGGAAGTGGAGGTTCCTTCTCCCTAGTCTTAAGGGAGCACTGTGGGATCAGCTATGCAGATGGGTATTAACCTCTGAGCTACAGGAGCATGCCAGTAGTGGTCAGGGGCACATGGCTAATCATTTAGTTATATTACAGTTTTGGGCTGCACTCTTCCATTCAGTAGTTTTAGCTTATGAAAACAAATAAAGGTAGAACTGGACTAGCTTGCAAAGCCAGGAATGGTCTGGACAGGCCAATGAAACCTTAACAGGATGAAGGAACCAAGATAGGTCTAGGCAGGAATAGTAAACCAGGAGAGGCCTGGTCAAGACTAAAAAAAACAGGCTTGGCCAGGACTAAGAAACTGAACATGCTTGGACATGTCTACCAAATGAGGATAGGTCTTGGAAAGGACTAGGAAACTAGGACAGGCAAGACAAAGACAGAACAATCAGAGACAAAGAAAACATTTGTAAAGAACATTGTGAGAGGTCAGGGATTATTAAGGGGCAGGTGATTTGTGACAGAAGATGACTGGTGGTGAAACTGCAATCATCCAACCTCAGCCAGGCAGAACAGAGGGAATAGCAGGAAAAGTATTCAAAGGGTACAGTGGATCAGCGCATAATAACAGCAGGCTAAGGTTACAATATTTACCCATTGTTCCTCACACACATTTAAGTTGTGTCTCCCACTGAAATTTTTTTTAAGTGTTGATGTATGCATAAAATTACAGTAATTAATAAAATGGGAATAAGAAATGTTAAATGGCTATTTCCATGAGCTGCAAATTCCCCAGCTTAGTGAATTCCATGCAATAATCACCCATGCGAATGAGCATTTAGACATATGCCAATTACCTTCTCTTTTCTTTTAAACTAGTTTCTACTATGAAGTAATTATAGGATTGTATTTATGTTGGATCTAGGTATTATGTGATTAAAGACAAAAAATGTTAACATTTATGTATTAGTTCACACTTATGACAATAAAAGTATGGAAATTCAGTATTATAGGTTGGAGAACTTCCTGGCACATCAGTGTTGTATTTAAGACATACTAAAGAAGATCACAGTTGAAAAAAAATAGGATTTTTTGTAGTCTCTGTGAAATCCTTTTCTCTTAGTCCACTAGGGAACAGAAGAAACTCCACCTTAACCTCCCTCCTTTCCTGGAGATCAGTTTGCATAAAGAGAAGAAGAGAGTCACCAAGCCAAATGTGCAAAAACAGAGGGCAACCTCAACTCCAGATACAGAAAATGTTTCCTCAGGTGGGAAGCACTATGTTCCTTCATGGACTAAGACAAAAGGATTTAACAGCAAGTACAAAAATATCTTATTTTCTCTGGCATTCAATGGGGGGCACAGACCATGGAAATGTCCAAAGTGGTTCCAAAAATAGAGGGAGCACTCTGAGTGCAGCCATATTCAAAACTTTGCACGTGAAACTAGCATCTTTTGAAGTCAAAACAAATTTGATCTAGAGAGGCCTGGAGGTTAACAACCCATGAAGTACTTATAACTCTGCTTCACTGAGGTGTGATTCAGATATTGATTTCAGAATGTAAGCATGTTTTGGAGTCCATGTGATCCATGAGGCTACAGCAGCCTTTGAAGATAGTGTGTCTTTCCTAGAACCTTCTGGAATAAAGAAAGATGCTCTATGCAATTTTATTACTATACTGATACTGTCAAAATCTGCACTCAGATGATTAAAGCACCAGCTGTAGAATCTGTTCAAACCTCAGGGTTGCAGGTTCTAGTCCCATCTAGGTCAACTCAGTTTCACCCTTATAAGGTAGGTACAACGAGTACTCAGGAAATACCTGAAAATGAGAGACAATCTCAGTGTATCTTTACTGGTAAAATATTTTCATTTATTATATATATAAAAAAAGTTTAAGTCTTTTTTTCCATGTCCTCCTGAAGAAAAGTGAGGAAGAGGGTAACCTGAAGCTTGTAAGATCTGTTTTTGATGATTACAGAAGTTGACATATGTTTTCCAGATTCTACGATTTAAGAAACTGGGTTTAGAAGTCTTTAAGATGGTTTGAATGATATTATCATTGAAGCTTCTGCGTTTTACGATTGCTGCTTCAAATTCTATCCTATTTAAACCAAGCTGAAGAGGTTGGGATGCAAGTTTAAACCTTGATATATAGTAGGTCCTGAGACATGGGTTTTGCTATGGAAAGGTCCAACAGAGTATGATACTATGATTGTAGTGGTCACCCGAATCTATGAGTAAAACATGAATCATTGCATCTGAGAGAAATAGATACCCAACTTGAAGTTCCAGAATATTACCATGCCATCTATTTCTGCCATTTTGGAACCTCTTGTTATTGCACAGCTCTAGAGAAAATAGGGAAGTGCTCTCTGAGTCTGAAAGATGTAGGTAGGCCACAGGCACGCTGACACTGATTCCTGCAGGGAGCTCTTTCCATTCTCCTGCTAACAGGGGGAGGGGTTCTTGCAAATATAACAAGAAGCAAAATTCCACAGTCCTGTTTAATCTTTCCAGGTTCCTGCTACCAGTCTCTGCCAGTAGTGGCATGGCCCTTCTGGCATATCTTCTTTTCCAGTTTCTCAATGATAGCATGTAAAAGTGAGAAATAAATAATGCAAATGTCTTCGGCTACGTTTACAAGAAGTGCGGAGTTTCTAGTCACATTTGTGTGTTATTATATGCTTAAGGAGAGATCACCAGTCCTGATTTTAGGGGGAGATATATATAAAGGAGACATAACACAAGGCCTTAAATGACTGATCAAGATTAAGGTAAGAAGCAAAGGGTAGGGATAATACACAATAGTTTAGTGAAAGTCACCAAACATTACCAAAAGCATACCACAACCACCCTAGAGGTTACTTTCATGGCTTATGGACCTGGGGGTTAAAGTGTTAGTAATGTACAACAAGTTTTTTGCATATAGAAGAGCTTAAAAAGCTGAGCTATATGCAAAAAAACTGTATCTCTCAAACCGCTATGGTTTAAGAGATACAGGCGTTTAAAGTTCGCTGTCTCCTACTGACAGCTGTAAAGCTGTCTGCAGGAGATTCCTGTTGGTCGACACGGAGGTGCTTGAGAAGTGCCGCGATCTCGTTACTTACAAGGAATCCCTTCATTGGAATGGTCTAAAACGAGTGATTAAAAACCAGGCACACATAAGGGTGGCCCCGCCATTCCAGTTTTGATGTGAGACAAGCTCACTAGATATGACAAGAGAAGAAGAGGTAAGCTCCTGTGAGCAAAAGACCCAAGGAGGACTCCCACGTCCAGCTAGGCAAGACCAAGCAAGATCTCCTTTCTCTGGGTGGGAGACCTGTATTCCATCTATACTATAAAGAAAAAGCTGGTCAGGGGACGAGCAATTCTACAGACGTGCCACACACCAGTGGCGGTCAGGAGGAGGAGATATGCCCTCTCAACCATTCACATTACTCCAAAGATTCATAGGGCCCTTCGGCCCCATGCCTACTCCTGTGAAAATCTCTGTATGGAGTCTCACACATTCTAACTTAGTTCTTCCCTCAACTTTCTCCTTTCTTACTCATTCTCTTGTCCCACATTGTATACCTTTTCCCTGTACTTTCTCCCTTCTCACTCATTTTCCTGTCCCCAAATGTAATGTAATTCTGTGGCATTGTACTCACTACCATCCGGGGAGCTACAAGTGTGCAGCACGTTGGTCAAGTGAGGGCCGTCCTTTTCCCCTTCTCCACAGATCCGTGTACCACTGGCCCTTAGCAGCCTACCACTCCAGTTCTGGCCATTCACACCTCTCACACCATAACATAGTGGCCCCTGTCACCTATTAGGTCACTGCCTTCAACCTAGCCTGCATACATATGGGAGGGAGCTCCGGTGAGTCAATAGATCCAAGGACTCTGTGCATGGAAGGGCAGTCCGGTGACTTAGTACATCCTAAGACTTAGTAGTTGCAGATCCAGGGACTCGATGCATGAACATACTCGGTGTTAGTAGATCCAGACACCTGGGCACAGGGGATGTGGCGATCTGAGCAGACCCAGAGGCGCTGTATATGTACAGGAGGTGCACACTTCCCTCCGCTGCCAGGCGACCTTTACTCGGACTTGTTCTCTCTCTCACCCGCCAGCAGCAAGTGGAGATGAAAGTTAGTTGTGCTGACTTGGAATGCAAGGTAGTGGAGTTTATCCCATGGAGTGCCACAGCTGTATGCAATGTATTCTTTTGCAATGCTTTGATTACTTCTCTTCCACTGAGACCGTTCATATCTCAGTAACTTTGCTTCCCCACATTCAATCTCACCACAAATAACTTTCACTTCCACTTGTGATCAGGCTGACACTATTATTGGTCATTTATAGAACCACTCGCGTCTGAATGCACCCTTTTTCTTTCTGTAGGGGTATGAAACCCCTACGTTGATAGGTGGAGCTGTTGTAGTTGACCCCCCACCTTAGCCTCAATGAAATGCAAAGATGATGAGAGTAGGTTGTAATACACATGATTTCATTGTCATATATAGTGAGATCATAAGGAATTAGTTATTTAGCATTGCTTGCACATTGGCGCCGAGGTATACCGATGGCAAACAAGACGTCCACGGCCAGCCTTGTTATTTTATTAATGCACACTAGCTAGCCCCTGCAGCTACTTTATTACTATTCTGTTGTGAACACACTCGTCGCTGTTGGGGACAGGGTACCCTGCCAGTCTGTTAGAGGAGTGGAGGTCTGTGGTCCCGACAGTTGCCCTGTGGCTAAAACTTACATTAGCACCTCATATTATATCAGAGTGCTGCTCCAGACGGGGGATGATGGGAGTTGTAGTCAGCAGTCATTCTGCACGCAGAAAAGGAGAAAGCCCCCATATACGAGAACTGCACCGGGCTCTCTCTCGCTCCACTTCTCTGCATGCAGAATGAGCTCTGACTACAACTTCCATCATCCCCAGTCTGGCGCACTACTCAGATATAATAATATCACAAGACAGATGTAAAACAGTGCAGCGCTATTTAAGGATCACATGGCATGTCATCTATCAATAATGCTTTTTATTTGTGCACTACAGGTTTTTATTAAGACCAGGCATAACTTATAAAGCATAGCCTGGAGTGTATACACATAAATAATGATCTACGAATAAACTACCACATCTCAAAATTCCATTTACTGCACTTGAGGAACAAGTTTTGTTTGCTCGTTACATAAAAACAAAAGCTACCCTTTACTTTCCATTCGGCCTGTAGGTAATCAATATGTAGACCTTTACAATTAGCTTTAACTTCTTAGTTCATATCTCACTGCTTCAGAATAGCACTCAAACTTGAGACAACTTGGACTACAAACTACAGGGATGTATGTCTTTCTCAGCCAAACTTCATTTTCAGGTTTCCTATAATTATGTACCAGGTTGTTAAAACAAGATTGGAATATGAAATATTTGTTCTCAAACCATTTTCTGTGGAATCTGTGTATACATGTGTGTGCCTGTGCCTGTGTATGTGTGTGTCTCAGTGTATCACTGTGCGTGTGTCTCAGTGTATCATTGTGTGTGTGTGTGTCTCACTGTTTGTGTTGTATGTGTGTATCACACTGTATGTTTCTGCATGTTGTACATTGCATTTATGTATGTGTCTCACTCTTTATGTATCTGAGTGCATGTGTGTGCATTTTCGTGTGTGCAAGTATGTGTGTCTCTGTGTGTCTGTCTGTGTGTGTGTGTGTGTGTGTGTGTGTGTGTGTGTGTGTGTGCGTGTGTGCGTGTGTGTGTGTGTGTGTGTGTGTGTGTGTGCGTGCGTGCGTGCGTGCGTGCGTGCATTAATTCCCTACGTAACATGACTGACAATGCTGTCCCACATTACTAGTATTGACTAAGAGAAAAGAATTTAACAAGGTAAGACTTAAATCCTATTTTCTCTTTCCTCCAATATGGAATACAGGTACCATGGGATATACTAACAGTAGGCTCCCAGTGGTGGGAAGTAATAGAAAGGATCTATCACCGGTCCCCATGATAACACATACACACGATGGTGCTTGGCGAAGGTGTGCAAGGAGGACCAAGTTGCAGCCTTGCACAGCAGTTCAGCCAAGGCCTGATTCTTATAGGCCCAAGAGGCCCCAAAAGACCAGGTGGAATGTGCTGTAACACGAAAGGGAAAGGGTTTCTTCTTGAGTTCATATGTCCAGTGAATGGTGGACTTTATCCAAGATGGTGACCTTAGAAGCAGCCTGACCTTCCCTAGGACCCACAAGGATGTCAAACAAAGCATCAGTCTTATGAAAAGAATCTCTATGGCACACACAAAACTTGATACAGAGCACCATATCACGCAAGTGGAGCTCCCTCTCCTTGTTAGATTTAGGGTCAGGACAAAATGAAGGCACAACAATCTCCTGATTGATGTGGAACTTAAAGACCATCTTAGGAAGGAATTCCTGAAAGGGTTGAAGAACAGCTTTGTGAAATACCAGGAAAGGTGGCATGCATAACAAAGCCTGCAGCACAGCAACTTTGCAGACAGAGACCACAGGCAAAAGAAAACCCATCTTCACGTTAAGAGACGTAAGGGAATGGTAGCAAGTGATACAAAGGGAGGCCGCTGCACCCAGAAAAAGATTAAGGTCCCATGGAGGTGTGGGAGCCTTGTAAGCGGGAAAGCATGAGTAACCCCCTGAAAGGAAACCTAGAAAGGTGAAGATTACAATACTTCTCTGGAAAAGCACAGAGAGAGCAGAAGTCTAAACCTTCAAGGAGAAGGTCCTTTATACACCTTCCTCTGGCGCGCTTTACCGGGTGTAATACAGGTTTACAGATTGTCCAAACTTTTCCAAAGTGTCTATATCCGGAATCTACTAGGTGGTGCAGCTTCCCTTTAGATAAGAGTAGTACTATTCCTCACAATTTGAATCTAAAATGCAAACAAACAAGTAAGAGAGCGCAAACCCCCTCTAAGTGTAGTATTGCAAGTAAATGTGATTATCCCACACATGGTTAGGTACTTTCTAGAACTAGAGGCTATCTCCTGCCTCCAAGGGATATTCACAAGCATTGGTTCTGCCCCAGGCTGTCAAGGTGTCTATGTGTGCTCCAGTGTACTTTCTTCAAGTGGATATTCTTAAAAAACAGTTTGTTAGCCATGATGTGAAATCCCAGTTAAGACCTTGAGAGATAACTGCCTTGAGTTTCTCACTTCTCTGTCTCGCTCAAGGCTCCATCAGCTTTAGACCCAAATTAAATAAAAGGGGCCCCTTTTATTTAAGTTGGGTCTAAAGCTGATGGAGCCATGTATCCTGGAATAATAATTCACCCTACAAGTGCCCAGAAAGGTACGTATCTGACAGGCAAAGGGTTAATTTGAGGAGGAGAGAAATGAGATGCAACCTCTGTATAAGCAAGAGAGAAGAAAAGTAATCTCTAAAACCAGGAGCCAAACAGAAAAAATCCCATGCAATGGGCATTCTGGGAAATGTAGTCTTCTCTATTACGGATACCTAGCAATGACTACAATTGCACTTGTGTGGTCCCCAAGGCTCTAGTGATATGAACCGGATACCAGGGCATGAGGAGACAAGATGAATGAGCCCACTCTTAACTCTGTATGACAAATGGCAGAGCTATGTCCCAGAGTAGTCTTTCCCATAGAAGTCAATGGAGCAAGTGCAGTTGTAGATGGAAGCGCGTCTTAAAGGCTCCATGTGCACAAAAATGAAAATTTTTAAAAGTTGCCCAAAACACCCAAAGACCAAAGAGGACATGGGGGGGGGGGGGGTAATAAAAATGCATAACTCTGAAGGGAAAACTCCAAACACAGAGAAACCCGCAGGGAGGGGGTTAATCAGCACTAAAGCAGAAATCCATGGTCCACAAGTCAGGCAAAAGACTAGAAACGAATAACTCAACATGAGTACAAGAGGTCAAGGCTCATAAACTACCCCTGCAGAAAGGGGGCCAAGGGGGAGAACTGGACATGGCAGTCAAATGGTTACTCACCAGTCTTCAATTTCTGTCTTCAGGTTACCATTATGAAGAACACAGAGCCTAAGAGAGACCCTGCTGGGAGTAAAAACTTGGACTTGAAAGATTCTCTCCACAGGGCTGCAAGGGTCCACAAACAGCACCTGCACATTAGGCAATCTTCCAGGGGAAGCCAGGAATGGCAACCCACCTAATGTGGGAATTGTAACAGCTGTAGGCTGATCATACATAACCGTTTTAAACGGGACAGTACAGTTTTTTTTTCATATTTCTAGACCATCCCGTCTTTTTAATATAACATATATAGTTTTACATGTTTTGTAAAAAATTGAACGCGGCTTGTTTATTTCTCATAAGATAAAATAATCAGAACCACACTAGTGGTTTTACTGTGGTTGTAGTGTGCATATTGATTACCATAGAGTCTTATGACTCATAACTGTCTAAGACTCTCGAGTTTATGGTAAATTACCATAGAGTCTCTTAGACAGTGATATGACGAAGAGTCATAAGATTCTAGGGTAATAAATGCATACAGTAAACACAGTAATCCACTAGGGTGAGGGGATGAAGAGACGAAGTTCCGGTTTACTTCAGGGGCAGGCTTTTTGGCCAGAGAGAGAGAACACCGCTAGTAAGAGACAGAACAAACACTTTTTCCCTGCTTGCGGCTTACTATGAGTCCCACTGTATGCCTATCTCACAGCCCGTCCCATTTTTGTTTCAAGGAAATATGGTCTTCCTAAACCTCTCCATATCTAATCTAATAATAATAATAATAATAATAATAATAATAATAAAAAATAAGCTAAAAACTAAGCAGCAACGTTCCACGACTGTTTTCTCTATCAGGAACACCTAAAAATGGGAAGGGTGGGGGCAGGACTACCCTGATGAAGGAGAGGGAAGGCTCCACCTTCAACACCTTGTCTTCTGAAAATGATCCGTCTTCCAAGGAAGGAAGATCACCTCCCATGGCACCTTTATTCCATATCGGAAGAAAGAGAAAATCCAAATGCCCCAAACCTGGGCAGAGCCTGAATGCCAGTACCACCTAGTAAAGACATACATCACGTGGAGGGGGTGCTAAGGCTTAAGTTGGTCGTCTCTAGGTCCCTCCATAACTAAGAAGAATATATCTTCCAGAAGATGTACCTTTCTACTCCTTTCCTAAGAGGACACGTAAAAAAACTGACCTCCAGGGAAGGGAGGGTTAAATAAGACAGATAAAGTGGTGAAATGTTTTTCTGATTGGAAGCTGTTAAGTGCCCTGCCTCTTAGAGGAGGATGCATACATCTCCCACTGTCCCTGTGTCCTAAATGGACACCAGAGGGAAAAAGTAAAGCAGCATAAGCTCAGACGTTTATTTGGGATTTGAGCTGCTGAAATCACCAAAATAGGCAAAACTGACAGCAAGGGCATTGCCTATTGCCACTGCAAAATAAGAAGAACTGTATACTTTTTCAAAATTTGTTTTGTGAACATCTGTTTTATTTTCTTCACTGAACATGTTATAGTGCATATCTCAATATAGAAAACAAGAACGTTTATCTTCAAAGAAGGTGCACACTCACAGTAAGTATACTTTAAAATAATGTTACAACTTGGCAAGTGTGCAAATCTTTATCTACTAACAGAGAACCAAACTATTTGCTTTTTATCTGTGGCGTAGTCAGTCTAGCCCCTTTTCAATCAAACTTTTAAGGCAACACTAAGGGTTAATCAATCAACAATCTTTCATAAGTAACAAGTTTAATGGTTTATAATGAACACCTCTTCTCCACAAGCTCCACAACTGCAGGTACAATTCCTTAGCAGTTAGACTTTCTAAGTCTAACTCTTGCAACTTCTGGATAAGTTATTAACCCTTAGGCACCTACAATAACCCAACAGAGAGGTATTTATATTAAAGCATGGAAGAGCTGTGACCCACACATCTTAATCTTTTAGTACGAAAGTCTAAATTTATCCCACTGAGGATGATTTAGCAAATATTCTATTTATTTGAATACCTCATGTAATGGGCATGCCCTAGAGTAATTTAAGGACTACTATCCCATAGTAAGAACCAAAGAGATTTATTCTAGCTTCACATAAATTAGATATTTATCTCTATTATTAGTTTCCCACTTTCATGGATAGAGGAAATTCCATTTGCTGTTTAGAAATGTTTCTTAAAGAAGAATTTTATTTTAATAAACTCCCTCATTTGTGTTTCTGTCCAAGAATAGGATTCAAGACCAGGGAATAATGTGGGTGTGCAAATGTGGTCACTTCTGTTCCTCCAGTCTATGAGGAGAAACTTTCTTGGGTTTTCTGATGTATTTCTTACAACTGCACTCCGCTGCTATTCTGTACCTGTCACCTCAGGGTGGTGCAATCTAGATTTTCTTTTTTCACATATCTCAATTTTGCCTACCCCTTTAACATATTTCAATTAATATTTGAGGGAGAACAAAGGATTGCATAGTACAAACTTATACTGACATGAATGAAAACTATAATGTAAGCTTTATCAAAAGTAATTTTCCTTTAAATATCCACATTTTTTTAAAGTTATTATATGTCTGACCAAGCATGCTCTGCATGCAAAGATCAACAATTTCTCTATGTTCAATTGAGGGATGCAGGGGTCAATGGGGTTGAGTCCTCCCCTCCTTTTATTCCTACTTTCTGCTTGATATATCCCTCCCAACAGCCAGCTGGTTAATTTTTTTTGAGTGTCCTCAGGAGCATGAAGGTATTTTTTCCTCTGAAAGGAAAATATAATTTTATTTTTAATTTTCGGGCCAGGGGCTTAGCTATTGTCTTGTCTTTCTGCTCACTCAGCTACCTGGTGGCCGATGGGCACAGGACCTGAATACCAAAATATTATAGAGAGAGACTGGCTTTGTTAGAGGATTTTCCAAGACAACATTTTGTTCACTCGGTCCCTTGGGGGCAGGGAGGCAGAGAACCCGACTCTTCAACAAAATACTCTACAGCTGGAATAAGAAGAATGGGAATTATGAGGATGAATGAGGAAGATGAACATAGTAAAGGGTATGACAGTGCTGTTTGTGTCTAAATACTTGGGTGTAGAAGGACACAGTGAACATCTCAGATTACAGTGAAGGTAAACAGTGTCATGCACTGTCAATTCATGGAATAACATTTTATTGTGTGTTTAGGTCTTCAGTCTAGTGACTTCCTTGGGGAGCTTTGACAATGTTTCATATCCTATAATGGGGTAATCAGTAATACATATTTAATATCTTATGCCTTTAAAACCTGGAATGCATGCATTATATGCTTTAAATGGTTAGCCGTTATGCTTCTGTATTTGATTGTTTTCACTTGCTTGTTAAGAGTCAGGTTATAACCCACTCCACAATAACTGAACAAGGTGTATTCATCACCGTGTCCTTGCCTGAGAGCTCCCACCGTATCTTGTGCCTCTCTTTGGCCATATTTTGACAAGGCTCAGGAAGCCGCCCACCCCAATTAAGGTGGGCTTTAATTTGACACTTCAGACAACTTTTTCTTTTATCCTCAGATTTGAGGGCATATGATCTGCTGTCGCTACTCATTTATTTTCCATGTCAGAGCTTAGGGAGGTAGATAAGCCTAAAACAGCAAAGCTTTTACTACTGTTTCTGCTCGTTACTCCTGTGGGGTTAAACTGTCTGGGACCCAATACAGCTCCTGTACTGTGTGTGTGCTACAGCATCTGCTACTGCCTCTGCCTTTATTTCTGGAAATATTGCCCCACCTGTGACAGGACCAGAGTTGGCCAAAGCTCTTCCAGGCTCTACTTCCAACTCTCTTGATAAAGTATTGAGCAAATGGATAGCTGATCCACATGATGTTTCCAGAAAAATGATTACTTCGTAATCCCTCTGTCTTGAGGCCCTGTACACTCTGACCCAGATCATTCAAAGATTGAGGAGGATGCTCACAGTGAGACCAGTGATTCTTCTCTATATATGTCGTACATTTCTTCCAGAACTGAAGAGGGTCTATAGAACATCCCTGCTTATGGACAGACGGCGGACGGACGGACGGACACATACTCTCTTGGCCTCAGCTGGACCTATAGTACAGCCACTGAAGCACTCAAAGGGTTAAGGTACGCCCTCATTGCTCAATTATTTCATGAGTGTCAGCATTTGCCATGCAACACAGAGGACAGGCAGTCATCAAGTACACACTTAACCCACTGACTGCCACAGGGTTATGTATCAACTTGTACACCTCAGGACAGACCAGCAGCATAGGGGCAAGTGTCCTCAAAATGCTCATGCAGTAAACTTCCTTTGCCCCTTTGTAGGCAAGAACAATTCTCAAAGTGTATGCAGGGGGTGAAGCCTCCCTTCCCTCCTTGGCTGCAGCTAGCCAATCAGCTCCAGAAAGATTTGGGGCACTATGACTAGATAGTAGAAGGGAAGAAGAATCCTGTTAGCATAACCCCGAAGGAACCCCACAAACTGCTACAGGAGAGCCAAGCATGGTCCCTTGACAGGGTGGGAGACCACTAACCTGTATGAACTAAGAGAAAAGGATTTAACAGGTAAGACTAAAATCCTCTTTTCTCTGTCGTCCAATACAGGTTACTGGTAACTCTGGGATGTCCAACCATTAAGTTTCCCAGAGGTGGGAGGAAGGCAACGACCAGACGCAAGGCCCCCAAAGTCACCAGAACATATATGGACCATCAGATCAGAGATAGTCCAACAAGAACTGAAGTGTCCACGGACACAAAACAGGGGTAACGGCACCCCAGAAACGTACACAGCATACTGAACTAGAACCAACATAGTTCAACAGAGAAGGAAGCACAAAGAACAAAGGAAAATCCTAGACAGGCAATATTGCCTCCAGGATTTTCCTCCCAAAGCTGGTATCAGCCGATGCCAACACATCCACAAGGTAGTGCCTCGAAAAGGTATGCACAGGTGACCAAGTGGCCGCCTTGCATAACTGATCAGCGGAGGCCTGATTCTTGTAAGCCCAAGAGGCCCCAATAGATACAGTAGAATGAGCCGTGACCCTGAAAGGGACAGGCTTCTTCCTCAACTCATAAGCCTTTCGAATGGTGGACTTGATCCAAGAGGAGATAGTCACCTTGGAAGCAGGTCTCCCTGCCCTAGGACCCTCAGGAATGACAAACAGAGCGTCAGAATGCCTGATAAGTTTTGTGTGCATCGCACTGAGTCTAAGACAATGCACCACGTCTAACAAGTGGAGATCCCTCTCCTTGTCAGAGGTGGGGTCAGTGCCGAAAGAGGGCAACACAATCTCCTGATTGATGTGGAACTCTGAAACCACATTCGGTAGAAACTCCTTGGAAGAGCGAAGCACCGCCTTGTCCTTGTGAAACACCAAATAAGGTGGTTTACAGGACAGAGCATGTAACTCCACAACACGGCAAACTGACAATTGCCAGGAGAAAAGCCATTTTTCACGTCAACAGATGCAGAGGAATAGTAACCAAACACTCAAAGGCAGGCACTGAAGGACACCCAAAACAAAGTTAAGATCCCACTGAGGAGTGGGAGACTTGAAAACAGGATGAGTATGAGCAACGCCCTGGAAGAAAATCTGGACATCAGTGGCAATGTGCCTCTGAAAGAAAACAGAGAGAGCAGAAGTCCGAACCTTAAGGGAACTCAAACTGAGGCCCTTATCCACACCGTCCTGCAAAAAGGCCAGGACCGTAGGTAGATCAAAGTCCTGAGACATGTCCCTGTCAGCACACCAGGACAGAAAAGTCGACCAGACACGATGGTAGATCTTGGAAGAAACAGGCTTGCGGGCACTAATCATAATGGCTACCACACCAGAAGAGAAGCCCTTCTTTTTCAATATTGAGGATTCAATTTCCAAGCTGTCAAAGCAAGCAGATGATCATCCTCCTTCCACAGGTAACCCTGTAGAAGAAGGTCCGGATGGTCGGGGAGCTGAAAGGGCTCTGCCACTGACAGATCCAAGATCTCCGGAAACCAAGACTGGCGAGGCCAGTACGGAGCAATCAGAATGACTGGGCAACGCTCCAGTTGTAATTTTCGTAACACCCTATATAACATGGTAAGGGGAGGAAAGATGTAAGCCAGAGGAAAGGCCCAAGGAATGGACATTGCGTCCACCGCCATAGCCAGAGGGTCTTGCCACCTAGAGCAGAACACTGGAACCTACCTGTTGTGTCTTGTCGCTGTTAGGTCAATGTAAGGAGGACCCCATCGCTGAACAATGAGTTGAAACACCTGTGGGTGCAACTCCCACTCTCCGCTGTCCACTGTGTGTCAACTGAGGAAGTCCGCTATGACATGGTCTACGCCTGGAATGTGAACTGCGGATATAGCTGGCACGTGTTCTTCTGCCCAGGACAAAATAGCCTTGACCTCTAACCAAGCAGCGAGACTTCTTGTTCCGCCTTGCTTGTTGATGTAAGCCACGGCCGTGGGGTTGTCGGACTCCACTCAGACTGGACAGACTTCTGAGATGTCCAATGTCTCAGGGCATGAAATATCGCCTGAGGCTCCAGAATGTTGATCGGAAGGAGAGACTCCTCCGGAGACCACTAACCCTGAGCGCTCAAGCGGCCCAGGACCGCACCCCAGCCGGAGAGGCTGGCATCCGTCGTCATCTTGGTCCAAAAGGTCACCAGAAAGGACTTGCCCTTCAGCAGGTTGGAGAGGTCGAGCCACCAAGCTCAGTTCCACATGAAGAGGCAGGGAAACAAATGCACACAGCATCGCTTCTATGGTGGAAATGAATTTCTCCACCAGAGACAATATCTTCTGGTGGGGATGATCCACCAGTGATGGGTGAGAGCTTGAATGCAGTTCTGAACTTCCTGATGAAGAAGTTCCGCAGAGGGGGCTTTCAGAAGCAAGTCGTCCATGTAAGGAGTAACTCTGATACTGTTCCGGTGGAGGACAGATATCAAGGCACCCAGGACAACTCTGAAGACCTGAGGAGCCGTCGTCAGACCAAATGGAAGGGCTGAGAACCGAAAATGGCCCCCGTTGCAGGAAAACCAGAGGTACTGCTGGCTCTCTGGATGAATGGCAATGTGTAAATACCCGTCCTGAAGATCCCGAGCAGCAAGGAATTCCTCCTGGAACATGGCAGCAATCACTGTGTGTAGAGACTCCTGGCGATAATGAGACCAGGTAACAAAGGAATTGAGGTCCTTCAGGTCCAAAATAGGGCGACAAACGCCGTCCTTTTTGGCAACCACAAAGAGGTTTGAGTAGAAACCAGGACCCCTGTCCTGGAAAGGTACTGGATCTATAACATCCTTGTTCAGAAGAGCCTGAAGAGCGCTGCCGAACAGACAGCGTTTCTCTGTACCCTGAGGAGTATGAGAACGACAAAAACGAAAGGGAGGAAGAGAAATGAAAGGGATCTTGTACCTTTCCGTCACTACCTGTAAAACCCATGGGTCCACCACAGAGGCCTCCCAAACGTTGTGATAGTGATGCAGACGACCACCCACAGCGGGGTGCGGACCCGGGTTTGGCGAGTCATGCCGAAGAAGACTTGGAAGCCTTGGGCTTGGAGGAGACCTTGGGCTTCCATTGTTATTTGGGCTTGGAGGAGGTACGCGGAGCTGAGGGAATCGCCTGGTTCGCCGGATGTGTCTCATTCTGAAAGGAACGAAAACGCCGGTTATGCTTAAGCAGCAATTTCTTCCTAGGAACCAAGGGTAGAAGTGTACTCTTACCCCCTGTGGCCTTACTGATCAGATCCTTAAGATCTGGCCCAAACAAAGAGGTACCCTGAAAAGGCAGGGAAAGTAAGACTTTCTTAGAAGCCATGTCAGCAGACCAAATCTTGAGCCAAAGAGCTCATCTTGCCAACACAGACATGGTGGAAACCCTAGCCATCATACGAATGACATCAAATAAGGCAGCAGAACCATAGTGTTGTGCCTCAGATATGTTGGGGAGGAGACGCAACTTATCCGAAGTAGAGGCATCCTGACGGACAGCCTTGGTGAGCCGCTCAGTCCAGACTGCAATGGCCCGGTTCACCCACGCAGCAGCAAATGCTGGAAGCATACCAGAACCAGCAGTGGCAAAAATGGACTCGAGGGAAACCTCAAGTTTGTCAGTCCACTCCTTCATAGCAGAGGCATCAGAGACTGGTAACGCAGTAGATTTGGATAGCCTGGAAATAGGAGCATCCACTTTGGGAGGATGAACCCACTGAGCAAGCACAGCCCCAGAAAAGGGATAAAGCTTAGCAAATTTTGTGGACACAGAAGCTTTCTTGTCCGGGGATTTCCACTCTTCAGACACAAGGCGGTCAAGAGTGGGGTTAGGTAAAAAGTATGTAAGGGGCTTAGCAGGCTCCTGGAATACATCAGAGTGATCAGAAGGAACCTCTTGAACTAGGGGCATGTTAGGAGTAGTTAATACAGCCCTGATTAGGCCCTCAGCAGAGGGTTCAGGATCAGCCTCAAAGGAGTCCGCAAGAAACTGAGAGGACTGCAACACAAAACATTCCTCAACATCTCAGTCCACCAGCAGTTCCTCTTCAGAAGAATCGGACACGTCAGGTACTCCCTGAGGTTTAGGCAGGGAAGACCTGACTGAGGAGGGGGCCTGCCAAGACTGAAAGGCCCCCTGTAACTGGGATGGAAAGAGTTGCAATGTGGACCTAACGTCCCTAGTCGCAGCCTTGAACTCTTGCACCCAAGCTGGCTCTATGGCATGGCTGGAGGTCCCTGGAATGGTGTCAGGGACATCAGAACATGCTGGGCATAAGTGACCTGAGAATTCTCTAGGTAGCCCTGAGAGGGAGGAAGAGCAATGCGCAATGGGGGATACAGAGACCCCAGCCTCCTTAGTCTTAGGTCTGGCCCCAAGCTCCAGTGGTATAGCCATTCTCACAGTGTCAAATATCCTCACTGTACAATAAATCACCCAATTATAGTGTGTAGGATTAAAGTTTCACCCCAGAAATTGCTAAAACAGACTTATCTGGCAGGCGAAGGGTTAATCTGCAGAGGAGAGAAGGAGAGTCCAAGCCCTGCGTAGGATACTCGCCCAGAAACGGTGACAAAATGGCTGCTGAGGTGGGAGTCAATCAGAAACAGGGATGCGAAGCACGTGCTCATGGGAAATGTAGTTTTTTCCCAAAAAGTACCCCAAACAGTGCCTGAAGCCCCCTGAGCCCCACAACACACTAGAAACATGAACCAGATGATAGAGCAAGAGCAGACAAGTAAAATGAGCCATCTCTGAAGTCGCTAGGTTAAACGGTTGCAGAGATACGTCCCAAACAGTATAGTCCCATAGGAGTGAATGGAGCAATGGCGCATATGTGGTAAAGTGCACCTTTACTCAAGTTTAACAAACTTTAAAGTAAAACAGTAAAATGTGCAAAACATAAATAGAACATGTGAGGATACCCAAAAACACTAAACCAGTAGGAAAAGTGTTAGAAAACCCCCAACAAAGTGCCAAACCAGCAGTTAAAGGGTTAAGTTACCACATAAACCTGCTCCAAACACCCAGACAGACATACAAATATACCCAATGAATGCAGGAGTGTGCAACAGGAACTCCATAAATACACCCCTGTGTGGAGGGACACTGTGGGACAAGTGGACCTGCAGCACTCAAAGGGTAGCTCACCTTTCCTGCAGATCTTCTGTCTTCAGATTACCATGGAGCAAGAATTACCTCAGTAGGTAACTCCTGGGGAAGCACTTGGAATCAAGATTTTCCCCCTCAGGTCTTAAGGTCCACAAAACGCACCTGGATACTGAGCTAGCCACATCTAAGGGCATTTGTCAGTCATGGTAATCCGCCTAATGGTTGTATTCCATATCTAACAGAAAAATAAAAAAAGATTCTAAAACTATAACAGAACTGTTCTCAGCCTGGTGTTGTCTTCACCAAGGAACAAATCTTTCTGGAGCCGATTGGCTACCTGCAGCCAAGGAGGGAAGGGAGGCTCCACCCCCTGCATACACTATGAGAATTGTTCCTGTCTATTAAGGGGCGGATCGCCTCCCAGAGTTACCAGTAACCTGTATTGGACGAAAAAGAAATTCCTTTTATTTTCTGCTTTCCATTTGCACAACCCAAACACACACAGGCATAATACTGCAATTCTGGCCCAAAGTAAAGGAGAAATAAACAATAACATTGCTATAATGGCATACCTCCCAAGTGTCCCTCTTTAGGAGGGATAGGGGGACAATCCCTTTTTGAGATCCAAACCCCTATTTGCCACCCTTTTGTCCCTCTTTTCTGGGGATCAGTGTGTATCACATTGCTCCACAGCAATAAAAGTCACATAAATGTATAGTTAATCTTCAGTATATGTGTTTCTAAATTAGTCTAAATAAAATACTTTAGGCTTGCTGAAAATAATTTATTCAGTTAAACAAAGAGGTGTCAGTAGCTTTAAACCCTTATACACTTTAACTTGATTACACAAAACAAATAACTCTGAAGTTCAGCCATGTACAGAACACTCACTGGCACCTGTTGCCTGGTCCAATCGTGCAAATGAATTCAATTTCATGCCAGTAAATGAAAGCAAAATATATGATCATCTTCTCAACCCAAAAATTAAATCCCAGTCCAGCCCTGACCAGATACCAGCAATGTTATTAAAGCTCAGTGCCATGGTCACGGCCGAACAGATTGCATCTTTAGTTAATGCCTCTTTGGCATCAGGGTATATGCCCAAAGCCTGGAAGGTGGCTAGAGTTGTGCCTATCCACAAAAGTGGGGATAAAAATGTAGTATCAAATTACAGACCAATATCCCTACTCCCCACTTTATCTAAAATCCTAGAGAAATGTGTACACGTGCAACTATTTGAATATTACCGACAGACCAGTTTTTTCACCCCTCTTCAATCAGGCTTTCGGTCAAATTGCTCAACAGTCACAACTCCCCTAAAAGTAACCAATGATATCCAGACTGCCATGGAAAATTGTGAACTCACTGGAGCTATTTTAGATTTTGCCAAGGCCTTTGACACAGTAAACCATAACATTCTTATCCATCTATCCATTGTAACAGGGTCTAATTCTAAATTGGCCCCAGTAGACTCCTACAAATATCTTGGTATGTGGCTTGACCCCAACCTCACTTTTGGTCTTCATATTGACAAATTAACCTCCAAACTTTATCCCAAAATAAGTATTCTTTTGAGAAAACGTATTGTACAACAAATGTTGCTGCCAGTCATAGACAATGGTGACATAGTAGATGCTCCAGCAGTCCATCTGTATAATTCATTATACCGCTTTATCCTTCAATTTAATTACACTACCCATCACTGTGATATGCTTAAAGAACTAAACTGGCTAACACTCAAATCTGGATGTGCCCTTCACCTTTCTTTCTTATTACACAACCACTTCTCTGGAAAACTACCAGACTACCTGAGCAGTATGCTCACTCCTGCTCTCTATACCAACTATAACCTCCACTCCACTGCTAACAACTCTCTACGTATACCACAATACAAGAAAGAAGCAGGAAGATCTGCCTTCTCCTTCAGAGCTCCAAAGACCTGGAACAATCTGCCTGAAATAATCAGATCTGCTCCCAGTCTAAAATCATTAAAAGTAAATGCTTCTTTATATCTAAAAACAGTGTGTAACTGTATATAATGTAAATATTTTATATCTATGTATATTTATGTGTATGTATGTATATATAATGTTTCTAAATTCCTGTAAATATGCAACCCTTTACTGAAAACTATCCAAGACTTTTCTAAATAAAAACTTGCAGGGAGGGAGGGATGTTGGACACCTACGCTACTTAAACGATTAACCCTTGGAGTGTCACAGGGGTATGCAACGCATTGCTTTGCAATGCATTGACAAGCATTTTGCCACTCAATACTTCTATTAAAGTTTAGGTAGGAGTCTTCTATATATATATATATATATATACAGAGAGAGAGAGAGAGAGAGAGAGAGAGAGAGAGAGAGAGAGAGAGAGAGAGAGAGAGAGAGAGAGAGAGAGAGAGAGAGAGAGAGAGAGAGAGAGAGAGAGAGAGAGAGAGAGAGAGAGAGAGAGAGATCTATAGATATATATCTATCTATCTATACACACAGAGAGAGAGAGAGAGAGAGAGAGATCTATAGATAGATTATATATATATATATATCTATCTATAGATCTCTTTCTCTCTCTGTGTATATATATATATATACAGAGAGAGAGAGAGAGAGAGAGAGAGAGAGAGAGAGAGAGAGAGAGAGAGAGAGATCTATAGATAGATATATATATATATATATAGATATTCAGAAGAAATGAAGCACACGCTGGTCTTGTAAATAGAACAAAAGAGTTTACTTGTATATCGACGTTTCGGCCAAACTCAGCTGGCCTTCCTCAAGACAATTAAATCAGTGCATAACAACCCAATATAAACCCTCGTGCAACAGTGGCGCCAAATCGGCGCAAGGGTCACAGTGACGTAGTTTGACCCTAAGGGTCAATATAGTTGACCCACAACATCAATAAATGAATTAGCATGTAAAGATAAGTGTTTCAGTGAATCAAAATTACAAAGCTAGCTAATGCAAATGAACATAGTACCAGTTCAATGAATGTCTGAAAGATGGAAGTACGCTGAGTGAATGTATGCAGCGGGCTCACTCCCGGTCCGCGAGCATACCCTGGGGCAACCTGTGTGGTAAAGACAACTTACCCTCAATCACAACGGCATTAGCGCATGCAGATCAAAATCCATCACACACTTCATCTTGCGCGCGATGTATAAATGCAGAGCCAGCCGAGATCGGGTTTCGGCACCACACTGTGTCCCGGGATGACCCGGAGGATCCTGAGCGCCCCCTATGTCTCATCACTCAACAACCTCGTGTTAACTTGCAAAGTAACTCATTAACCCCTTCAATGCCTGTATGTCCAATGGGGATGCAACATCAATGAAATATACACACATTTATACGACCGCAAGAGCTTTGCAATAATAGAAAACCACGTTTAAAAGTACGTTAAGTGCTGGAAAAAAGTTCAAAGATCAAAGTAGAAATAAAATGCATGGTATCAAGTTAGAGTTAGGACCATAATTGTGAGCATAAACATATATTAAAATATCAGAGCATGTGATGCCTAAATATTGAGGAAACAGACAAAGGTGTTGAGGGAACAAAAAAAGAGTACTTTAGCACCCAATTCGTAAGGGTAATGCAATGTTATAATCAATACTAGAGATAGAAAAACAATTATCCACATATTCTGTCAAGTATTGGATATATAGCATACTGTTAATGGATATAATAAATTTAAACACGGGTATTCTATATCATCCTGTACACATGTCAATACTCGTCACTCGTGGTTAAGTTACTATTTGTGTGGGTGTAATGCGCTCGTGGAACATAGATTAGGTACAACCAACAGGCTTCATTGATATAGCTCATTCATTTTCACCTCTCTAGCATGGAAAAGCTGGACTAGTGTATAACCAGACATAGATTAATCATGGCAAGCAGTCAAATCGAAGTGTCCACATAGTGGGGAGTAGCCTGTACTTAGCAGTGGTATATATACACAAGTGTCATCATAAACACAGGCCTATTAAAGGTGGTAGTGACTTCAGGCATAACCTAATTTATGAGCCGAGGCTGTGTGGCGCCACTGCATCAAAAAAAGGCTGAGTATCCTATGTGTTCATTCAAACCCCTTGGGGCTAAAGTATTGAGCCTATGAATCCACCTGTATATTTCATTGATGTTGCATCCCCATTGGACATACAGGCATTGAAGGGGTTAATGAGTTACTTTGCAAGTTAACACGAGGTTGTTGAGTGATGAGACATAGGGGGCGCTCGGGATCCTCCGGGTCATCCCGGGACACAGTGTGGTGCCGAAACCCGATCTCGGCTGGTTCTGCATTTATACATCGCGCGCAAGATGAAGTGTGTGATGGATTTTGATCTGCATGCGCTAATGCCGTTGTGATTGAGGGTAAGTTGTCTTTACCACACAGGTTGCCCCAGGGTATGCTCGCGGACCGGGAGTGCGCCCGCTGCATACATTCACTCAGAGTACTTCCATCTTTCAGCCATTCATTGAACTGGTACTATGTTCATTTGCATTAGCTAGCTTTGTAATTTTGATTCACTGAAACACTTATCTTTACATGCTAATTCATTTATTGATGTTGTGGGTCAACTGTATTGACCCTTAGGGTCAAACTACGTCACTGTGACCCTTGCGCCGATTTGGCGCCACTGTTGCACGAGGGTTTATATTGGGTTGTTATGCACTGATTTAATTGTCTTGAGGAAGGCCAGCTGAGTTTGGCCGAAACGTCGATATACAAGTAAACTCTTTTGTTCTATTTACAAGACCAGCGTGTGCTTCATTTCTTCTGAATATCTACATATTGCCTTTTGATGGCACCCTGGCGTTTATCAACTTAATTGTGAGTGCTTCCATCCAAACTACGTATATATATATATATATATATATATAGATATATATATATATATATATATATATATATATATAGATATATATATAGATATATATATAGATATATATATATATATATTTATTTTTTATTTTATTTATTTTTTTTAAATGTAGCTCTATATTTAATTACTTACAGTGCTGTACTCAAGCCGAAAGGATCCCACCTGCCCCTTTCCCTGCCTCTCATTCAGGTCTGAATCGATCGCAGCAAGGGACAACCTTCAGTAAGCAAAAGGAAAATCCTGCCCTGCTTCATCAAGGGGTTCATTATAGTTACAGAATGAAGATTTCCCTCGCTGCATCCGTCCGGTCCCACGACTGGGTTCCACATCTAATGGGAGGTGGCCAGAAGGGGCAGGAGGGGGATCCTTTTGGCTGGAATAGACTTTTAACTACAACACTCTAAGTAATTAAATATAGAGGTACATGTTACAAAAATATAAAGAAGACTAAGAGATCAACTTGAATAGAAGTATTACTATCCCTTTAAAACATTATAACTCTTGACGTTTTCCAGTGTGACCATGTTGGGGGGTTTTGGAGCCCCCCCCAGCACGTCTTCTCTATGGCTGATACCCCTACCAACCCCTAGACTCAGGCCTGTTTCCTCAGGATCAACAATGGCTTCTTCCTCCTGCTATGGATTCGGACATTGCAAGGCACATTGTGGGGAGAAGAGTGTCTCCTCTGTACCAGGGCCAGTAATGTAGGGCAATTAATCTACATTATTTATGTAATTGCGACACCTTCTTTATACATTAACTGCACTCTATTTAACCCTTTGAGTGCCAGAGAGGTAACAAATGCATTGGATGCCTTTCCAGCACTCAAAGGGTTAAAGGGATAGTAATGTTTCAAAATAAAAGCAGCTCCAATTAAGCTTCATAGTATTTGGGGCATGGAGAGTGTTATTATAGTACTGTCAGAGTTGTAATTCAAGAGTAATTGAATGATAAAGTATCCCCACTCCTGACCCTTTTACCTAGTGTAAGCCACCTCCCCTCAGATGTGGAATCTGGTCTTAAGACCACAGCTCTCAGCAAGGGACAATATTCTTACTGTCAGAACAATGCAAACCCTACCCCCTTGACAGGTTTTTCCCTTATGCCAATTGAATATTGTCCCTCTCTGCAAGCCATCTGGACACCACCTTTCTGTTCTGAGGTGAGTAGGGTTACATCAGTAAAAGGGGCGGGAGGGGTATACTTTATCATTCAATTACTCTTGAACTGCAACTCTGACAGTATTGAAATAACACTCTCCAGGGGCCCAATTACTATGAAGATTAATTGGGCTTGCTTTTATTTTGAAACATTACTATCCATTTAACTCTGACATGACACACTACTGAATACTGAATGGCACGCTGGCTTAACATGCTGGTATAAGTCTCTCTCACATAATGTTTGAGTTGCTCACAAATACAGTGTGCTCTGGAATAAGTGGACAGTTGGGACATCACAGGATTGGAAAAGTGTTATAATATACTGATTTTGGTTTTACATCCTAACTTGCAGTAAGAAGGTTAAAGGTTGTTTGTTCTGGGAGTGTGTGTAATTAATTAAGGGGGGGGGGGGGGGTTGTGAACAATCACCTGTGTAGGCCTGTATAAATCTAGGTACAGGATATTATAACAGTCTGATATCCCATTGGTTGACTGGAGCCAGCCAATCAGAAGAGGTTAGGATTAAAACTAGTAACCCCACTGAGCACCAGAGAAGCATGCAGCACACCACAAAGCAATGCGTCGTGCATCCCACAGCACCCAAAAGGTCACAAAAAGAAAATTGGAAAAATGACTAACATAAAATAAAAGTAACTTAAATATGAAGTATTAACTGAAATGAATCCAGATTGGGGGACACCGAGCACAGCACACCATTTGAGGCGCACTGGGAGGTAAAAGCTGACATACTCCCAGTGGCATGGGCTTGGGTGAACTCTGCTCAGATACAGGAACAAAACTTCAGGCTTCATTGGAACCTCCCTTGACAGCACCTGCTTCCTGGTGACATAGATGGCCATCTTAGCCTGTGCCAGGAGTAGGTTTATGAGAAGGTCCTCAGCCCTACTGGTCCGAGACACTCTGCACCCAAAAACAAAGAGGTGAGGGGAGAAGTGTCGCCAGAACTGCAGGAGGAGGTCCCTCAGGAATGACAAGAGGGGCTGCAGGTGAAGTATATGCGATAAACTGACTGACCCCTGCCACAGAAAGGATATGTGGCAGGGGAGTCCGTGAAATGGGCTAGTTACTTCCCCATGCTCAGTGCACCATGGAGCACTCTCCAACTCAAATCCCCAATGGGTCTGGGCACCAAGGTGGAATAGAGTGCCCTCCACAGGGGTCTCTCGCCCATGTCAAACACTCGCCTCCAGATGGTGTCTGGGTGGCCAACGAGGGCGAGGAAGTGCACCATGTGGAGCACAAGGGAATACAGCCTCTTCCTTGACATGCCACGGAAACATGCCGAGGGTAACAAGTTGGGGGCTGGAGGAACCAAGGGGGATTGACGAGGCTTTGGTTGTATGCTCACAGCCGGAGGCGAGGGTTCCACAGGTAGATGTGGCTCTCCAGCCTGTAAGGCCTCATCAATGAAGGTGCGCGAGTCGGGGTGGATGGCAAGCTTGATCTCCTGGAATCAAGCTGTGCGGAACTCTGGGCCTTTGGAAACCCATACGGTGCATAAGCACATCGGGCTCCACCCAGTCCGACCGTTCATAGTCCAGGAGATCCCTGACTCGGGTCATCCGTGCTTGGCGGGCTTCCAACATCTGAGCCCCCACAGCTGGATTATATAGCAGGGGCTCCGCTAGAATGTCTGCCCCTGCGCTGTGCCCTGCCTGGACACTGAGACCATGCTCCAGGCCTTGAGGGTTTCCCGGTAGTATGACGGCAGCACTCAGAGGTCGCTCCCAAACTCCTCAGGCTTGATGAGGAATAGTTGCCGGTCATACCCATATTGCACAACTGGCGATGGAAGCTGGAGGCCAGTGCGCACCACTGCGGACAAGGGTCCACGTAAAGGTATCTCTGCAGGTACTGGAGGAGGAAGGTGTGCACCTGAGTGCTTATAGACACCACTCCCTGACCACCCTCTCCCAATGGGAGGCATGCAACACCCGCAGAGACCCAAAGCTTCCCCATCCAGAGAAAGTCCAGCAGCATTCTATGGATCTTGCTGATGAACTCAGGGGTCGGGCTAAGGCAGATCAGCCGGTGCCATAGCTGAGAGGCCACCAGCTGGTCACTAAAGACCTCCCCCTTAGAGAAAGCAATTTTGCAAGACCCCTCCACTGTCCCATCCGAGAGAGGACTTTTTCCTCTAGTTCTCTCCAGTTTGCAGGGACTGTGGGACTCGCAGAGGACAGGTAGACTCCAAGATATTTCAAAGCAGTAGCCTCCCATTTGATGTTACGGATGGTGGGAGGCAGGGAGTCCACCTGTATGGGACCCTCTAAAGGGACTGAGCATTTGGACCAGTTGATCTGAGAAGAAGAGGCAGCTGAATAAACCTCTTGGCATTCTTTAGCCCGCTCCAGATCAACTAGGTCTTGGGCCACGAGGAGTACATCATCAGCATAAGCCTAAAGGACGACCCTCATGTCTGGCTCCTTCAGCACCAGCCCTGTGATCTTCTTCCTCAACAAGCATAGGAAGGGCTCGATGGCTAGTGCATATAGGTGTCCAGACAAGGGGCATCCTTGCCGTTCTCCTCGTCCAAATTCCAGGGGTGCCGTTAGGGACCAATTGATCTTAATTAAACACTCTGCAGAGGCATACAGCATCTTAAGGTAGCCCACAAACTGTGGGCAAAAGCCGTATGCATGCAGAGCAGCAATGAGATATCTGTGATCCACTCTGTCAAACGCCTTCTCCTGGTGTAGTGAGAGAAAGGCGAGTGACAGACCAGTCCTGCAAGCATAGCAGAGCAGATCCCGTACCAGAAAGATTATCAAAGATGGTCCGGCCCGGGACTGTATAGGATTGGTCTAAGTGGATCACCTCTGCCAGCACGGACCTGAGCCTTAAGGAGACAGCATTGGCTACGATCTTATAATCCGTGCTGAACAGCGAGACTGGTCGCCATTTTTCAATAAGGAGGAGATCCCCCTTCTTGGGCAGCAAGGCCATTACTGCCCTTCGACAGGAAAGGGGCATCTCACCAGTCTCGAGGGCCTCCATTAGGATCAGTTGGAAGTCAGGTCCGAGAGTCTCCCAAAAGAACTGGTAGAACTCTACGGTCATTCCGTCCAGCCCCGGAAATTTGCCATGGGGCATTAGACTGAGGGCTTCAGAGAGTTCAGCTAGAGAGATGGGCTGATCCAGCCTCTCTCTTCCACCCTCGCTGACCGCTGGAAGCCCATCCCATAGCACCTTGCAGGCATCTGGAGAGATGGGATCTGGAGAGTACAGGTCTGCACAGAATCCCCGGGCCCTGTCCCAGATTCTTTCCGTATCCAAAAGAGGGGAACCATCCTACGCAAGGAGGCAGGTGATATGTCTACGGTTATCCCCCCCCCCCTTCTCCAGTCCATAGAAGAGGAGCGAGCCATGACCCATCTTCCAAAGGCTTTGCATGAAGGCTCCCTTGGCCTGGTGCCGTTCCAGGTGACAGAGAACCTCCTTCCCCTCTACATATTCGCGCTGCAAGGCTTGGTCCCTGGATTCAGCAGCCAGCCTTTGCTCGAGGCCTAGCACCTCCTCCCAGAGTGCTTCAGTCTCAGCACTGTGCTGACTGCTCACACCACAAGTATACTCCTGACAGAAGAGTCTCAAGTGCACCATGCCAACGTCCCACCACTGACTCAACATGGCAAAGTCACCCTTGAAACCCCTCCAGTCCGCCCACCTCTCCTGGATCAATGCTGCAAACCCCTCGTCCTCGAACAACATATTGCTGAAGTTCCAATAGGCGGCTTTTGTCACTGATGACATGAGCGACAGCTTCACAGATGCACAGTTGTGGTCCGTGAACTGGACCAACCCAATGGCACTGGACTGGGCACGCGACATGTAGTGGCTAGATATATACAGCCTATCGATCCGGGAATGGGACACCCTACCATCTCTCACCCTGACATAGGTGAAAGTGTCCGATTCCCCAGGGTGCTGTTCCTGCCAGATGTCGACCAGGGAGTAGCGGGTGATGATCTCCCTCAAGGCTGACGCAGATGGTGGACAGTGCTCTGTCCCGACACATTCCAGAGCTTCAAGGGTGCAGTTGAAATCACCCCTGATTACTAAACACTCATCCGCATTGACCGTCTCCAGATAGGTCGACAAACTAGCAAAGAACCTCACCCTCTCCGGTCCTGCAGAGGGGGCATACACGTTCAGCAGATTAAACGTGCAGCCCAGCTCTCGGACCCGGAGATGCAGCAGACGGCCTGGGATAACAGCCTTCACACTCAGCACTTCAGGCTGAAAGGACTCTGAGAACAGGGTCACCACTCCACTGGATGCCGAAGTGAAGCGGCTAAAAAAAATCCTGCCTCGCCACTCCAAATGCCAGTTGGCTTCAGCCTCCGGAGTGGTATGGGTCTCTTGCAGGAAGCTCACAGAGTGCCCCCCTTGCTGTAGATAGGAGAGTACCTGGAACCTGCGAAACCCATCCCTACAGCCATTGGTGTTAAGAGTGCTGATGCTTAGAGCCATTACTGTGTGTCAGGAAGTGCTTTCGTCCCATCTCCTAGTGAGGCCTGATGGGACAGGCACAAATTTAAGAACTTACGGGCGCGGATATGTTTGGCAGACCGGAAGATGTTGGCCTGATTGCTGGCCCTAAGATATTCTCTGAGAGAGTGGATGATTAAGGGCAAATCATTCCATCTCTCAAAGGCAAGGCGGAACTTCTTTTTATTTTGTCCGTGAAGGGTGCTCTCAAGGAAAGCTGTTACTTCCTTGGCAGGGATGACAGCGCTAGGTGTAGATTCTGAGAGTGTGGCAGCTTCACTGCCATCCCTGGGCTCCTCATCACTGAGTATTTTATAGACCCCCTTCTCCTCTAAGGTGGTAAGCCTTCTCAGCTTGATCTTAATGTCCCCACTTCTTAGTGTCATTGAAGTGGGGTCTAATACACCTTTCACGACTGAACCCCGAGAAGAATATTGTGCCCCCTTGCTAGTACTAGGGGCACACTCAGGGGTAGCTGGCTGAATGGAAGCAGATGGCTTGGTGACATGGGGAGCTTTGGAGGCTTTATATGCCTCCTCAGCCTTATCCACCGCCGCCTGCGCAGCTTGGATGACGCTTAGGTTTGGGTCAGTGGATTAAGTAGAAGGCGGGATCTCCGAGGTTGGAGCAGTCCCCTCCACGGTATTAATAGGAGGGACTGCTTGGTCACCCTCCTCCATTACCACTTCCCCTATTGCATCACCCTCCCCTGGATTTTCCTCTACAGGGTCCTGATTGAGCGTTATACTTAAGTCAATCACCTCCAGGAGTGGCATATCCTGGGGAGTTGGTATTACCCCAGTGTCGCCACTGGAGAGTGACCCTGGAGGGAGAGGCTGACTGTGGTCCCCAAAGCTCAGGACCTTAGGGACACTAACTGCCCATTCTGCAGGGGCTTTATTGGGCTTCCCTTCATACATCAGGGGCAAGACAAGCTGCATAGCTATAGGCTGGCTGTCTGCCCCTGTCTACTCAGGGAGACCCTTATTCCCCTGCACATTCCCCAGACCCTTGGTCACATTATCCCCCGCCAGGTCTAGAGGGAGAGGTGTGTGGTCTGTCCCTGGCTGGTTGAGATCAACAGCCAGGTCAGACAATGTCACCACTTGAGGAGGCGATGGATGGCTCCTCTTATTAACTTTGAAGGGATGGGAGATAAGCTCCTCCCATTCCTCCAGTGTCCCCCTATTTGTTTTACATTTCCTCTTCCTTGGGGCGTCATCCTTAGAAGAGGAGGTGCTGCCACTACCAGTGCCCACTTTAGAGGGCTGAGATATTTCCTGCTTCCCCCCATCCCCTACACTTGCTGAAGTGTTTATTCTTGGGGTGGGGGGGATAGTACTGGGGCAGAGGCAGTACATCAACACGATAGTGCTTCGAGAATGTGTGCACAGAGGACCAAGTGGCCGCTCTGCACAGTTGATCAGCAGACGCCTGATTCTTGTAGGCCCAAGAGGCCCCAATTGATCTGGTGGAATGAGCAGTAACCCTAAAGGGAACATGCTTATTCCGCAGTTTGTAGGCTTCACGAATGGTAGATTTTATCCAAGAGGCAAGTCACCTTGGATGCCGGTCTCCCTGCCCTAGGCCCTTCAGGAATGACGAACAGGGCGTCAGACTTCCTGATAGACTCAGTGTGATGAACATAAAATTTAAGACAACGCACAACATCCAACAAATGGAGATCTCTTTCCTTGTCAGAGGAAGGGTTAGGGCAGAAAGAGGGAACCACAATCTCCTGATTGATGTGAAATTCGGAGACAACCTTGGGTAAAAACTCCTTGGAAGTGCGAAGCACTGCCTTATCCTTGTGAAACACCAAGTAAGGAGGTTTACAAGACAGAGCTTGTAACTCTGCTAACCGGCGAACTGAGACAATAGCCAAAAGAAAGGCCATTTTCCAGGTCAAGAGACGCAAAGGAATAGAAGCCAAGGATTCAAACGGGGGTCTCTGGAGAACCCCCAGCACCAAATTGAGATCCCATTGGGGAGTAGGACTCTTGAAGGCAGGCCGAACATGAGCCACACCCTGGAAGAAAGCCTTAACATCAGGAACTATCGCAATCCGTTCCTGGAAAAACACAGACAAAGCAGAAGTCTGAACCATGAGAGAACTCAGGCTGAGTCCCTTCTCAACCCCATCCTGCAAAAAGGCCAGGACCATGGGAAGATGGAAATCTAGAGATAGATCCTTTTCAGTACACCATGCTACAAAAGGTGGACCATATGCGATGGTAGATCTTGGAAGACACAGGCTTGCGAGCTCTAAGCATCGTGGACACCACTGAAGAGGAAAACCCTTTCTTCTTTAGAATTGAGGATTCAACCTCCAAGCCATCAAATGGAGATGCTGAACATCCTCCTTCCACAGATATCCCTGAAGAAATAGATCTGGACGGGCAGGAAGCGGAAACGGATCCGCCACAGACATGGCTAGCAGCTCCGGATACCAGGACTGGCGAGGCCAATTTGTAGTGATTAGAATGACAGGACAAGGCTCCAACTTCAGCTTCTGGATGACTCTGATCAACAGAGGAAGAGGAGGGAAGATGTAAGCCAGAGGGAACTTCCAAGGGATCGACAAAGCATGCACTGCCAGAGCAAGAGGGTCCCTCCACCGAAAGCAAAACACTGGCACCTTCCTGTTGTGTCTGGTAGCCATCAGATCCACTACAGGCACCCCCCACATCTGGGTGAGAAGGTGAAACACCTCTGGATGAAGCGACCACTCTCCGCTGTCGACTGTGTGACGACTGAGAAAGTCTGCCATGACGTTGTCTACGCCTGGAATGTGAACCGCTGAAATGACGGGCACATGCGCTTCTGCCCAAGATAAGATGGCCTTGACCTCTAACCAAGCGGTGAGACTTTTTGTGCCGCCTTGTCTGTTGATGTAGGCCACTGCGGTGGCGTTGTCGGACTCCACTCTGACTGGACAACCTTCCAGCTGAGATTCCCAGTGCCTCAGGGCAAGAAAGATGGCACGAAGTTCCAGAACATTGATGGAGAGAAGAGATTCCTCCAGTCCCCATTTCCCCTGAGCACTGAAACGACCCAGCACTGCCCCCCATCCCCGGAGGCTGGCATTCGTCGTGATTGTGGTCCAATAGGGAATCCAAAAGGACCTCCCTTTCAAGAGATGAGACAGGTCCAACCACCATTCCAGGCTCAACTCGACATGAGGGGGCAGAGATACTGATAGATGCTGATGATCTGGATGGTTCTTGCACGTCTGGATCACAAACCTCTGAAGTTCCCTGGTGTGTGCCATGGCAAATGGCACTGCCTTTATCGTGGAAATAAACTTCCCCACTAGAGAGGTCAACTTCGGTACTGGAACCCTGTCCAGTTCTAGGATCTTGGACACCCGGATAGCAATCTGATGAGCCACTTCCTCCGGTAAAAACACCATGCACTGCTGAGTGTCGAACAGGAGACCCAAGAAGAGGAGCTGTTGAGATGGAACCAAGTCTGACTTGTCCAGATTCACAATCCAGCCGTGGCGATTGAGTGTCTGTATACACAACTGCAGCTGCTGGTGGAGAATCTCCACAGATTAAGCTTTCAGGAGCAGATCGTCCATGTAGGGAGTCACCCTGACACCATCTCGATGAAGCACAGCTATCAAACCTCCCAATACCCTCTGAAAGACCTGATGAGCTGAAGTCAGACCAAAGGGAAGAGCTGAAAACTGAAAGTGGCCTTTGTGACAGGCAAATCTGAGATATCGTCTGCTCTCTGGATGAATAGGGATGTGAAGGTATGCATCCTGAAGGTCCAGGGAGGCAAGGAACTCCCCTGGAGACATTGCTGCTATCACAGAACGCAGAGATTCCTGACGAAAGTGGGAACTCACAACAAAGGAATTGAGATCCTTGAGATCCAAAATAGGACGAGCACCTCCGTCCTTTTTGGCCACAACGAACAGGTTGGAATAGAATCCTGAACCTGTGTCTTCTGGTGGAACCAATTCCAGGACCTCTTTTGTCCAAAAGATCCTGAATAGCGTAGTCGAACAGACGTCTTTTTGTAGGTTCCTGAGAAGGACGAGTAAAATGGAACCGAAAAGGAGGAAGGGAAGAGAAAGGGATCCTGTATCCCTCTGATACCACCTGAACAACCCAAGGGTCCGCCACTGACTCCTCCCAAACCCGGCGAAAGATGTGGAGACGTCCACCTACAGCCGGATGCGGACCCAGGTTCGGCGAGTTATGCCGAAGCAGTCTTGGAGCTCTTGGCCTTGGGGGCAACTTTGGGCTTCCTGGACTGTTTGGGCTTGGAGGAGGAGCGCGTGGATGACGGACCTGTCTGGGACGTGGAGCGTGTCTCTGTCTGGAAGGAACGAAAGGACCGATTGCGTTTGGCTGGAAACTTCTTCTTGAAGACTGATGGTAGAAGAGTACTTTTACCACCAGTAGCCTCACTAATCATCTCCTTAAGTTCAGAACCAAACAGTAAGGTCCCCTGAAAAGGCAAAAAAAGTAAAGCTTTCTTAGAGGCAGTGTCAGCAGACCAAATTTTCAGCCAAAGAGCACGTCTAGCCACCACAGAGGAAGTAGAGGCCCTTGCCATCATGCGCACAGCATCAAAAGCAGTGTCAAAAACATAATTTTGAGCTTCTGATATATTAGCAAGAAGCTGCAACTGCTCAGACACTGGTGCATCCTGGCGAACCGCCTCAGTCAGTTGTTCAGTCCAGGCCGCAATAGCCCTATTAACCCACGCCACTGCAAAGGTTGGACGCATGGCAGTGCCAATAGAGGCAAAAATGGATTTAAGACAAATCTCTAACTTTTTGTCCGTCCAATCCTGCAGGGCAGAGGCATCTGATACAGCTAAGGCAGTAGATTTGGATAACCTAAAAATAGGAGCATCCACTTTAGGAGGATGAACCCACTTTGCCAGTTCAGCCTCAGGAAAAGGATAAAGCTTAGCAAACTTTTTGGACACAGAAGAGGATCTTTCAGGATTCCTCCATGCATCAGAGACTAAACGAGCAAGAGTAGGATTATTAGGAAATAAAACCACAGCCTTAGACTGTTTTTGGAAAACGTCAGTTGGATCATGAGTAGATTCCTGAGTCAGAGGAAGGTTGAGCGTAGTTAGCACAGCTCTGATCAAACCCTCAGCAGAAACTTCAGGGTCACATTCATAAGGGTCACCAATGGACCTATTAGATTCTATAACAGTGCCTTCCTCAGCATCAGAATCCTGCAAAAGTTCTTCCTCAGAAGAATCAGACACATCAGGAGCCCCCTGTGGCTTAGGCAGGGAGGTCCTGATTGTGGAGGGGGTCTGCCAGACTTGCAGAGCCCCCTGAACCTGAGAGGGAAAGAGTTGGAGAGTGGATCTGAGATCCCTAGTGGCAGCTTTAAACTCTTTTACCCAAGTTGGCTCAATAGCGTGGCTGGGAAGCCCAGGGTTGCTATCATGACTTGCTGCACATTTTGGGCATAAATGACCTGAAAATTCTCTAGGCAGCCCAGAGTGACAAGAGGAGCAAAATGCAATGGGGGAAATAGACACCCCAGCCTCTTTAGTCTTAGCCCCTGACTCCAGTGGAGTAGACATGCTCACAGCGTCAGATATACTCCACTAAGAAAAATCACCCAGTAGAAGTGTGAAAGATTAAAGTTTCACCCCAGAAATGTCAAAAATCGAACTTATCTGGCCAGCGAAGGGTTAATCTGCTGAGAGGAGAGAAGGCTCGGTCCCTGTGTAGTATACTCGCTGAGAATAACACCACAAAATGGCTGCCGCGACGGTAGCCAATCAGAAAACAAGCGCGAAACGGGCGCTTATGGGAAACGTAGTTTTTCTCAGAAGTACCCCAAAACAGAGCCTGAAGCCCCCCCAGACTCCCAACACACCGAATCTAGCTACCAGATGAGAGAGCAGGGGAAGACCAACAAAATGAGCCCTCTCTGAAGTCGCTGTGACAAGCGGTTCCAGAGATACATCCCACACTGTGTAAACCCATAGAGAGTAAAGGAGCAATGGCGTCTATGCGAGTAAAAGCGCGCTTAAAGGCGCGGAACATGAAATATTAATAAGTTATTTCTGAGAGAAAAAGTTCACCAAACATACTTCTAACACATGTAAAACATGAGAAAATAACAACCCAAAGCTCCAAAACCCAGGGAATACCACAGATAATTGCATAAATACAAGCAATAGAAATAAAAACACCGTATGAGTGCTGGAGTGCAAAATGAGAACTCCCAAATACAATCCCAAAGAAGGGACACTGTGGGACAAGTGGACCTTCAGCACTCAAAGGGTGGCTCACCTTTCTGCAGGACTTCTGTCTTCAGGTAACCATGTTGAAAGGGAATTAACCAGAGGAAAATTCCCCCAGCAGGGAAGCTACTTGACTCAAGTTGTTCCCTCTTCAGGGCATAAGGTCCACCAGAAAATCCCTGGAAGCTGCACTAGCCACTTTGGAGAGGGCAATTCACAGCCATGGTCACCCGCCTAATGGTGGTATTCCATATTTGAAGAAAAACAATAAAAAACTAAAGGTGAATGAGAGATGTTCTCCACCTGGTGTGCACAGCACACAGGAACAAATCAATCTGGCTTGGCTCTGGCCTGAAGGCAGCTTAAGAAGGAGGGGAGGCTCCACCCCCTGCATACATTTGAATGAATGTTCCTGCCTATTTAAAGGGGCGGATCGCCTCCCATTGTACCAGTGACCTGTATTGGACGACAGTGAAAAAGGTTTTTAAATCTCTGTCCCTTCCTTTAATCCTGCTTTAATCTCTCTCTCAGAATCAATTAAATCAAAAAGAAACTTAAACATAAAATAATTTTCCCCACCACCCACCAAACCAAAAAGTGTTCAAAGAAAAGAAACTAAACAAATGAAATCAATTAATTAATTAAAACCACCAGGAGTGGGGGATGGGTCAGGGGAGTGCTGCTGGTTTGGAAGCCCACAGGAAGTGAGCCCTTTCTGGGGAAGAAACCCAAGCTTCCTGGGGATTAAAACTAAAAAGAAACAAATCAAAAAAACAAACTAAACCAACATTTTTTTTATTAAACAAAAAGACAGAGAAAGAGGGAGAGCTTTAGTGCTATGCACTGGCACTGGGAGGGTTAACAGTAAAAAAGATGTTTTACATTCTTTCCATACCTGGGAGTTCTCAGGGTTTGACCCCGAGACTCAGGATTTGGTCTCAGGGTGACGGGCCACATTCTCAGGGTGAGCAAATCCAGTGTGTCCTCCTATATGATTTAAACCAATTTACTGCTTATTTATTGTCCAAATCCATGACATTTCTACCAGAAAGGCAGGAGGACAAGTCCTGCTTGCCTTATGCGTGTATAAGAAGTTATATCTCAGAACTGTAGCATGTGAAAGGTTCCTTAAAAATTAATTGGATTAGCTCTGGTTTAGAGCAAACATTGACATAACACATAGAATCTGCTTTCTTGTGGGCGTTAAGGGTTAATATTTCAAATATTTCAAGGTGAGCTCATTTCAAAAGTTCCCAGGTATGATTCTTTCCCACCCAGCTGCTTGCCTCTCTCCCTCAAATAAAAAATTTCAAAGAAATAAAAATATTCAACTTAAAATTAAAGCAGAAAAAAGACTCAGCAGTGGGGGATGGGTCAGGGGTGTGAGCTGGAGAAAGGAGCCCACCGGAAGTGAGCCCTCTTAGGCAAGAAGCTGCAGCTTCCTGGGGCTCAACTTAAAAAGTGAAAAAATAAACTAAAAATTTCCCCAAATAAGAAATATAACATAAACTAAAGTTTCTTAAACTAAAATAACTCAAAAGAAAAGAAAAACTCCCCTACAAGAGGCCTTTTTCAGAGAGCTTTCTAACACACAACCTCTCTCCTACACCCTCAGTCAGTATCCAGGTAGAGGACTCACAGAGCTTGCTCACAAATACAGTGTGCTCTTTACTAAGTGCTCTAGAAAATAAGTGTACAGTTTTTCACAAACTGAAAAGGTTATGGTGGGGAAAAAAGTGAATGAAAACCCCTTCAACCTGAATTTGGTGGGTGGTGATTCCTTATTAAACTTATTTGCATATGCCTACCCAGAATCCCTTGCAGTAGTTACAACACTGCAAAAGTGTGATTTCTGTGGGAAAAGCAAGTCTTATGGCTTGACTTGTATGTCAAATTTTGCACCATGTACAGTTTTTGAAACCCAGCAGTTAATGCAACACAGGAGTTAGAGGAACAAAGGTAAATTAATTGTTTACATTATTAAGAACTCACATTTGCACCATACATGATGAGCAAGCTTGGAGATCTCTCAGTGCACATCTTGCCATATGTATGCATGCTTGGAACAGCAGTTCCAGGGTCCATACTGCTGTGGCAAGTGTGAGCAAGTGGCTCAGATTGGAGCTCTAGAGAGTCATATTGCAACACTGAGAGATAGACAACCTTGAGAGGAGTCTCTTGCTAACTGAGTAGAGTCTATCTGGGTCACCTAGCAAAGAGGGAGGAGATCAGGTAGAAGGGACCTAGGCACATAGTTGGGTGACAGTTAGAAGTGGTTGCAGTGGGGGAGGGAAGAGGAAGAGGGCAGCCAGTCCTGAGTTTTTCCATCCCAACAAATTTGCTCATTTAAGTGAAGATGTTGGGGAGGCAAACCCAGAAGTGGAATTGCTGGAGAAGACTGTTCTCCCTAACAGCCGGGATAACAGCTCCTCTAGCACAGAGGGGATCCAGAGGAAAGTGAAGCCTAGGCAGGTCTTGGTGGTAGGGGACTTTATTATTAGAAGAACAGATAGGGTAATCTGTGGCTCTGATCACAGCAATCGAATGGTTTGCTGTCTCCCGGGTGCCCGGGTTCGGCATGTTGCAGACAGGGTGTACAGATTATTGGGAGAGGCTGGAGAGGATCCAGCTCTCTTGGTGCATGTTGGGACCAATGACAAAGTAAGAGGAAGATGGAGAGTCCTAAAAGGTAATTTTAGGGATTTAGGGAGAAAGATTAGGATCTGGACCTCCAAAGTAGTATTCTCAGAGATACTACCTGTGCCATGCGGTACGCCATAGAGACAGCAGGAGATTAGGGAGCTCAATGCATGGCTGAAGTCTTGGTGTAAGAAGGAGGGCTTTGGGTTTTTAGAGCACTGGGCTGATTTTGCTTTGGGGTACAATCTCTATAGCAGGGATGGATTGCACCTGAATGCAAGAGGGTCTCAAGTGCTTGGGGAGAGGATGACTAGACAGTTGGAGGAGGTTTTAAGGGGGGGAGGGGCCAATAAATACTGGGCTAGATAGTATAGAAAGGGAAGGCGATGTAGTTAATAACCAAGTGGGTGGATCTGGGGGCGGGGTTAGTACAGATGATAGGGAGAAGCTTATAAACCACATCAAAATTAAGTCACAAATGGAACATAGCAGTCGCATAAATTGTATGCTTGCAAATGCCAGAAGTTTAACTGGTAAATTAGGGGAACTGGCGCTGGTAGCTGGAATGACTTGATAGGCATAACAGAAACATGGTGGGATGACACACAAGATTGGTCAATCAGTTTGGAGGGCTACATGTTATTTAGAAAGGAAAGTCAAACAAAAGAGGTGGTGGGGTTTGTCTGTATGTAAAACCAGCATTATTGCCTCATTTGCAGGAAGATATATGTGATGACAGTAATGAACATGTGGAATCCCTGTGGGTTGAAATAGTCACTGGGGGTAAAACTGCCCAGAAAATATTAGTGGGTATTTGTTATAAACCACCAAACATTGGTGACCTTGAAGAATCACAGCTATTAATGCAAATAGAAAAGGCTTCTCAAATACGGAGAACTTTAATTATGGGGGATTTTAATTATCCAGAAATAGACTGGAAAAATGGAACAGCTAATTCTGCTAAAAGCAGTAAGTTTCTGAACTTGTTGAATGACAATTTTTGTCTCAACCAGTGCAGTCCTCAACCAGAGGGAATGCATGTCTGGATCTGGTAATAACTGACAATGAAGAACTTATCTCCAACATCCAAGTAAGGGAGCACTTGGGGAATAGTGACCATAACATGGTATCGTTTAAGATTAATTCAAAAAAGCAATTTGGTATGAGTTCCACCAAAACACTGAATTTTAAAAAGGCCACCTTTAGCAGGTTTAATTCATCCCTTGGTCTTGTTGACTGAGATAGAATATTCTCAGGAAAAAACACAGAAGGTAAGTGGAACGCCTTCAAAATAACATTGCAAAAATATACATATAAATGTATCCCTTTTGGAAACAAATACAAATGAAGCAAATTAAAACCAATGTGGCTAACCCAGTGGTTCTCAACCTTTTTAGTTAGTGCTTGTTGACCCAAGGAGAAATCTGATTGCTATTTGGAAGCAAGAAGGATTCCCCCCCCCCCCATTCAATGCAGAATATGAAATTAGTGTATTGAGGGGTTTTGTTGCCTTCTTTTGGATCAGTGACGGTAAATAGGAATAGGAAAAAGGTTGAACTAGATGGACACACGTCTTTTTTCAACCTAAATTACCATGTTACTATGTTACCAGCACTCTGGCTTAACATGCTGGTATAAGTCTCTCTCTCTCACATAATGTTTTATTTTCTGCTTTCCTTTTCCACATGCCAAACACACACACAGCCATAATACTGTGATTCTGCCCCTATGTAAAGGAAATAACAAATACCATTGATTTCACGGTTTTAGGCCCACACAGGGGATGGCAACACGTTGTGAAGCGATGTCCTCTGGTCCTTTGAGGGCCACTTTTGGCTTCTAACTCGCTAAATACTGCAGATATTCACTTCAATATAACACTGTTACCTACACAGCACTGTAAATCTCCTATACTAATCCCAGGCTGGACACAGCCCACAGTGTGTATGCGCATGTCTGTTGCATGCGTGTGTGTGTATGTCTGTTACCTGTGTATGAGCATGTCTGTTGAACGCATGTGTGTCTGCGCATGTCTGTTGTGTGTGTGTGTACATGTGTGCATCTCCAGTGTGTCTGTGTGTATGCATGTCTTTTGCATGTTTCTGATGATCACTCTGTATCTGTCTGCCTGTGTGTTGCATAGGTCTGTGTTTATCAGTGTCTACATTTCAGACACGTATGGCCAACAGTCATAACATGACGAGCAACGCCGCCCCACATTTCTGGTTTCTATCCATATCCATTTCCTCAGGATAGGGTTGACTTGTGATCAGCATCCGCAACTGTAGATCCATCACTATCCTATCAAAACATACAAATATTACCGTGCAGAGTGTAGCAGCACTCAAATACCCTGAATCTAAAAACACTGGATACAATACTAAAACATTTTGTTTTCTAAGATAGGTTCAATTATACATCTGGTATTTGCTTTGGCATGGGGTTGCTGAGCTATGAAAGAATGGCAGGAACAGCCTTTCGGAGCCATTCAGGAAGGTGCCCCTAAAGATCATCTTATCTCCTTATTAGGATGTTTACAGGATGCCACATTCTACAATGGGGAAGAAACCCTAGAAATTTGCTGAATGGCAGCCAAACGTTTTGAGGCATCCATAGCAGCCCAAAGTACATCGTTGCTGAAAATTTGAAATGCAGATGCCACATCTACAAAACCCTTAGTGCCAATTCTATTTTTAGGTAAACAACTTTTTGTACCAGAACCTGACAAGATTGTCAGCCAGGCTACAAATGGGAAGAGTACATAGCATCATCAAAATAAGCAAAGGCATTCAGATTCTTCCTGCAAAAGCAAGACATTTTGTTTTTCAAGAGACTATAAATACTTCTGTTCAAGATAGCCCAAACTACCTTCCTGTAGTTTATTAATGAAATGCTGCAATCAAAGTTGCCCGCATCAAAAGGGCGAAATTCTGATTTAGCACTCTTAAGGGTCGCAAAATGATTAAAAAACCATAAAACAATAGGCTTTTATTCTTACCTTGTTAAATCCTTTCCTCTTAGACAATATTGAATACAGGTACCATGGGAGGTGAAGACCTGTATTCCATATGTACTAAAAGAAAAGGATTTAAAGGGTAAGACTAAAATCCTATTTCCTATTGAAATACAGTAATAAGTAATAGACAGGGTCTAGCTCCGGTCCCCGCGATACCAGAGTTCCCTGCGACTTGGCGAATGTGTGCACTGAGGACCAAGTTGCAGCCTTACACAGCTGTTCGGCTGAGGTCTGATTCTTGTAGGCCCAAGAGTTCCCAACAGTACTAGTGGAATGTGATTTGACATGGAAGGGAAAAATTTTCTTCCTGAGTTTGTACGATCTATGGGTGTAGACTTGATCCAAGAGGCAACTGTGACCTTGGAAGCAGCCTCACCTGCCCTAGGACCATCAGGGATGACAAACACGGCATCAGTCTTCCACAAAGTCTCTGTACAGTGCACACAGAACTTGAGACAGAGCACCACATCAAACAAGTAGAGATCCCACTCCTTATCAGACTTAGGGTCAGGACAAAATGAAGGCACAACAATCTCCTGATTGATGTGGAACTCAGAGACCACCTTAGAAAGGAATTCCTGGAAGGTTCGAAGAACAGCCTTATCCTTGTGTAACACCAGGAAAGGTGGCCTGCAAGACAAAGCCTGCAGCAACTCTGCAGACAGAGACCACAGCAGCCAAAAGAAAGGCCATCTTCCACGCAGAGATGTAAGGGAATGGGAGCAACTGACTCAAAGGGAAGCCGCTGCAAGACTCCCAGAACCAGATTAAAGGTCCCACGGAGGTGTGGGAACCTTGTAGGCAGGAAAAGCATGGGTGACCACCTGAAAGAACACACAGACTTCTGCAAAAATAGGGATAAGTCTCTAGAAAAACGCAGCGAGCTCTGAAGTCTGAACCTCCAAGGAACCCAGATTGAGTGCTTTGTTTACGACATCCAGCAAAAAGGATAGGACCACTGGGAGGTCAAGCTTCTGTGAAGACAGATCCCTGCCTACACACCAAGAAAGAAAAACGGACCAAACCCTGTGGCAGGCCGTAGAGGAGACAGGATTTCATAGTGGAAACATCATCAGGGGAGAATCCCTTTTTCCTCAGGATGGTGGCTTCAACAGCCATGCCATAAAAGCCAGCTTGACCACAACAGCCGTGCCATCAAAGCCAGCTTCTCCACATCTTCCCCTTTCAGAGGTACCCCTGAAGGAGGATGCCTAGTCTGGGTATCAGTGGAAAAGGCTCCTGAATAGAAAGCTATACCAACTACGCAAACCACGCCCTCTTGGTCCAATAAGGAACAATAAGGATTACAGTTGAACCGTCCATCCTTATCTACCAGAGTACTCCGGGGTGAGAGGAATTGGAGGAGAGATGTAAGCGAGGTGAAAGCACCACTGAATTACCATCACGTCTGTGGCAAAAGCCAGTGGGTCCCCCCAATGGGAAAAATAAACCACTGGAACCTTCCTGTTGTTCCTTGTAGCCATCAGGTCTATCTGAGGAAGACCCCACTTCTGCATAATCAGGATGAACAATTCCGGATCGAGTTCCCACTCTCCTGGATCCATGTCTTGGCAACTTAGAAAGTCCACCAGGACGTTTTCTACCCCTGGAATGTGAACAGCAGAGATGGCCGGAACGTGGGCCTTCTGCCCAACTCAGAATTTACTTGACCTCGAACTAAGTGGGAGAGCTTTGTGTGCCCCCTTGCTTGTTTATGTAAGCCACAGCCGTGGAGTTGTCCAGGGTCCAGTAGACCAGATAGAGCCAGATCTCCCTGAGCTCCAGAAGGTTGATGGAGGTTCCTCGACAGTCTATCTGCCATGGATACCCAGGTGATCCAGAATCACACCCCAGCCCTGCAGGCTGGCATCTGTTGTACCATGATGCCCTCTGGGATCATAAACAGCTTCATCTGTTCCACGTTGTGCCTGTGTTACCATCACTGCAGATCCTGTCTGATACAGATAAGACTCTGGAGTTCCCTGGTGTGAACCACAGAGTAGGGCACCACTTATAGGATTGACCCCACACGGGCCTGAATCCTCATGTATTCCTCGACCCAGCTGAGGGCAATTCCAACACTTGGGACACATACTTCTGGACCTGACGCCCAGAGGCTTGCAGCCTTTGCATCTCTGTTTGTCCATAAGTTGCCCCACCGCCAGATATCAATAGCTCTGTTAACCCAGGCAGAAGTAAAAATAGGCCTCAACGCAGCCCCAATGGCAGCGAAGCTGGACTGGAGGATAACATCCTTAAGACCAACTGCATCTGCCTACGGCAGAGCAGTAGGTTTAGGAAGCCTGGAAATCAACAGAAGGAGGAGAAGCCCACTGTGCCAACGCTGACTCTGAAAAGGGGTACAGCTTATATAATCTCTTAGAGATAGAAAACCTCTTATCAGGGGTCTTTCACTCATACAGAATGATCTGATCAAGAGTGGCATGGGGGGAAACACAGTAGAATACTTTTTACATCTCTGAAATACATCAGTAGAAGAATGACCCTCATCTGAAAGGTCTGTAAAACAACCATAATGAGCCCCTCAGCAGAGGGAGCAGGGACAGCTTTGTAGGGGTCCCCAAAAGAGTAGGAAGAATGCCCTTCTTCCTCTTTGTCATCCTCAGAAGTGTTCTCCTCAGAGAAGTCCATAAGTGGAGACAAACTTGGGGCCATAGGGGCCATGAACCTGAACGTGGCAGGGGGTTTCCAAGAATGCAGAACCGCTTGTAGAGAATGGAAAAATTGTGCTTTAGTGGACTTCAAGTCTTTCAAGGCTGGAGGGCCCTGGTGGGGTAGTAGGGGCCATAGAGCATGAGGAGCAGAGAGATCCTGAATACTCTTTAGGAAGCCAAATTTGGCATGAGGAGCAGTAAAAGGGGAAATTTACTCACCAATATTTTTGTTTCTTCTGTGTCCCTCCATGGCAGTGGGCTTTAGTCTCCGCCTCCCAGCTGGTAGGACCAATTATTTTCCCTTAAATATCCCTGTTCACCTCCGTTAATCATTTATTTTCTTATCAGAGCTATAAAACAAATCATAGCAGGTTAATCAAGGGTTTGGGTGTTCCGTGGAGGGACAAAGAAGAAACAGAAATATCGGTGAGTAAATTTCCCCTTTTCTTCTGTGTCCACTCCATGGCAGTAGAGTGGGATATACACAAGCAGTGTACCAGAAGGGAGGGGAAGTTACAAAGTCATAGAAAGACCATAATCCCCAAAGTTAGGAAAACGTGCATTCAGGGCAGGCTGAACAATTATTTAAAACATACTACCGTTACACAGGTACAACCGCTTCTAGGACTTTCCACCCGAACCTGGCATCTGCAGATGCCTGGACGTTAAGCTTATAATGTTTAATAAACGTGGATATGGAGGACCATGTGGCTGCTTTGCAAATTCCCTCTAAGGATGCTTCTGCTTTGCTGGCCCATGAAGTGGAAATGGAGTGTGTAGAATGGTCCTTGATTTTAATTGGTGTCTGAATTCCGGCATTACTATAGGCAATTCCAAAGCAATACCTAATCCACCTGGAAACTGAGGCTTTGGAGGCTGTGCTTCCATCAAATTTACCAAAGAAGTGGATAAACAATGATTCTGATTTTCGGAATTCTTTAGTTCTGTCTAGATAATATGACAAACATCTGGCAGATCCAAGTTATGGAATTTCCTCTACTTTTCAGGTGAAGCATTCTGACAAAAAGAAGGAAGCACAATTTCCTGATTGATGTGAAAATCAGAAACCACCTTAGATCTAAATAAAGGACGAGTTCTTAATACAACCTTGTCTTGATGTAAGGTGATGTATGAAGATTTGCAGGAAAGAGCTTGTAATTCCACCACCCTTCTGGCTGAGGTAATTGCAGTCCGAAAGGCAGTTTTAAATGACAAATTCTTTATGGCGATCTTGTCCATAGGTCCGAATGATGAAGAACTTGCTAGCTGATCAAGTACTAGACTCAGATCCCATTATGGGATAACCTCTCTGATTGTTGGCCTAACCTTAGTCAGGGCCTTAACAAATTTGTTTACCAACGGATTCTCAATAAAAGGTTCTGCCAAAATGGAAGATAGTGACAACAATTGAACCTTGATAGATGAAGGTTTCAGTCCTAGTGAAAAACCCCTCTGGAGAAAACTGCATACGGATGCTGGAGAAATGTCGTTTCTCTTAATGTCATTATTCAAACACCATGACCTGAAAACCCTCCATACTCTACAATAGATCTTATTAGTTGAGCTCTTCCTTCCAGCCAAGATGGTATTTATTACCTCCTCTGAGAGTCCCTTACTAGTCAGAGAACACAGCTCAGCTTCCAAGCCGTCAGCTTCCAAAAGGATGGGTTGGGGTGGCAAATAGGACCCGAAGTTAGAAGGTCTTGAGATACTGGAAGAGCCCAAGCTGGAGCGATTGACATTTGCACTAGTTGAGGGTACCAAGACCTTCTTGGTCAGGTTGGAGCGACAAGAATCACTCTGACCTGATCTTCTCTTATTTTTCTCAGGACATCTGGTATCAGAGGAATGGGAGGGAAGATGTATGAAATCTTGAACTGCCATTTCTCCCTTAGAGCATCCTGGTTTAGGGCTCCTGAATCTTTCCACCTGGAAAAGTACTTCCTGCATTTCCGATTTAGACTTGATGCCATGAGGTCCACCTCCGGTTGACCCCACATTTCTACAATCTGGTGAAAAACAGACTCCTTCAGGGACCACTCTCCCTGGTCCAACTTTCTCCTGCTGAGATAATCCACCTGAAGATTCATTCTGCCGGATATGTGGGATGTGGTGATCTTCATCAGGCTTTTTTCAGCCCAAAGAAGCATCTTGGATGTTTCTTCCATGAGACTTCTGCTCCATGTGCCCCCTTGGTTTTTCAGATACATAACTGTGGCTTGGTTGTCTGATCTTATCCACACTGCTTTGTTCTGAATATGCTGTTTTAACTCTATCAGGGCTCTTCGAACCGCCCTCATCTCTAGGACATTTATGTGTTGCTGCCTCTTGGTCGCTGACCATGTTCCCTGGAGGGACAAAGATTTCCATACAGCTCCCCATTTGCTGAGGCTTGCATCTGTCGTTATTGCCTCCCATTCCGGATCCAGAAAGGAATGGCCTTTTTCTAGATTCCACTGCTTTGCCACCAAAGCAACTGCCTCTTTGCTGATGGAAGAAGAGGAATTGCCTGACTGACGTAGAATGGATTCTTATCCCAGAATCTGAGATAGTTGCTCTGGATGGCTCTCATGTGAAAACATGCCCAAGGTACAATCTGGATAGTTGACGTGAACTCCTAGAAGTACTGAAAAGTCTTGAGCCATTTGTTTCATCAGATGACTGAAATGACAAACTGATTCCATCACTCTCACCCTTCTGTCTCTTGACAGGAATGCCATCATGCTCTGAGTATACAACTGTGTCCCTAGAAAGATAATTTTCTGAGATTGACTCATTTGACTTTTGAGATGATTTATTATCCAGCCTGAATCTGTCAGATGCTTCCTGGTCTGTTCTGTAAACAGGATTGACTGTTGTCTGGATGATGCCAGGATTAAAATAAGGGTCTGTTCTGGGAATAGGATTGACTGTTGTCTGGATGATGCCTCATCTGAATAAGGGACTGTCAAGATACCTTTCTCCCTCAAAGGCTGCAAACAGGCTGCTAAGATTTTTGTGAACACGCTCGGTGCTGATGAGAGGCCGAAGGGCATGGCTCTGAACTAATAATGATGGGTTCCTATGGCAAAATGCAGGAACTTCTGATGAAAGCGCCTGACTAAAACATGATGATACGCATCCTGTAGGTCTATTGAGGATAAAAACCCCTGATGGGGAATCAACTTCATGACTTATGATAGGGTTTCCATGAGGAAAGAAGTGGTTTTCAGAAAGGAGTTGACAAACATCAGGTCCAAAATAGTTCTGTATCCCCCTGATTGTTTTGGGACCAGAAATAGTATAGAATTGTAAGGGCTGGTTTTTTGGTGTTCTCCTCACGGTCAGTTGGGGGTTAATGCTCTGCATTAGTTTAGCAACAGCAGAGGGGCAGGCAATGTAAGCCACGTAGTGTTTATGAGAGGCAGTTGGAGATATCTCCTATATGCAGTGTTATATAACCAAGCACATACGCATGCGTAGTTTTAGACATCTTAGGGTGTAGCCTGTATTTTAACCTGTAATCAACACAATAATATTAGAGTGGTACTTGGGCTGAACGAGTGTGTACCTGATTTGCACCTCTGGCCGTGCACCTGTGTCTTACGACGGGGTTCTCTTGGAACCAGGCTCTCCCGTTGGTTGATGAGTATCCTTCATTATAATTATCTAATCTCTTGTGATAATTATAATTGTCTAATCTTTACTGTCTTGCGTATTGCAGAGTTTGCTCTGGCAATAGTTCCCTTTACTGTCTTGCGTATTGCAGAGCAAAGTCTGTTACTAAGCCCTGGCAATAGTTCTGTATGTCACCATTGCATGTTTAAATAAACTGCATTTCACTTCAGTGTTTGTCTTTATTCTGAAATTCCAGACTTCCATTGTAACACTTGGCGCTGCGAGCAGGGTTTGGAATTTCACTAAAGATATGGAGTGTGCAGTGAGGAATGTTTAGCAAACTGAAGAAATTAACCCGTACGGGGTGTGGGTGCGAGAGGGCACCATTGTTAATATGGGCAGAGAGGGGACCGTGGTTCCCAAGTGCCCAAGAATTATATAAAAATGTTGATGGGCACCAGCTGTTGAATTTATCTAGACATGCTGCAGCTGAGCAGACAGCTGCCTTACATGTATTACAGAAGGAATTTGAAACTGTACAGGATCAATGTATTATGATGCAACAAAAGAGACTAGATCAAATGGGGGACAGTGTCGCTTCATGTGTGGTAAGTGCTGGAAAGGAGAGAAGGAGGCTAAGAGGAGGAAAAAGGGTGATGTCTCCCCACAGCACTGTCCACATACGAACATTGGTAGCAGAGGATGATTGGGATGCAATTGATCAATGGGATGGGCTGTCTGATGAGGAAAGTGAATCAGACTGTCACACAGATGCCCCAATATATGGGGCACAACCTATTGTTGCTGAGCGGCAGCAGAACTATGTGACTAATTGCATGCAAACCCCTCAGGCACCAGTGGCTGAAGGGGCTGAGGTTGCTATTGCAATGCATAAAAAACTGTTGGCATGGGTTTTGTGTGCCTGGGATGCTGGTGGTGAATGTGTTACTCTGACCTGGTTGAAATGCTGGAAGAGACTGAAGCAGAAAGGGAAGTTACAAACAGCCAGACTCCAAAGGGTGGCGACTAGTGATGTAGGAATAGGGGGGGGAGGGTGACGTAGAACCAACTGACATACTCTTTGTGATACTCACAGCTCCACCCCCACCAATGACTAATCCATACACGGAAGAATTTGATGCATTACATGAACACACACAGACGTGGATGTTTCCTGAAAATGAATGACATGTAGGCCGGTCCCCGTCCCCAAACACTACTGTTTTGTATATAGCAGTACTGAAATCAGGGGACCGCTGCCCATATGTTTGTGACTGGGGACACTGTAGGCGACTACAAGATGTGACAGCCTTGCTGGATACTGGGGCAGAAGTGTCACTGTGTCACAGCAATGTGAATCAGACAAAGTACACTAAAGGTTGTGATATGGGTGAGAGAGTGGGAGAACAGAAGATACTTGCGTACCGGGTGCAGTGCTGCATACAAATTGGGAATAGTTCCATATTCTCAGCAGAGATTATTCTGGGAATGGGTATTGTACTGGGACAGATCCTTTACACTGAGACAGGGAGTTACACTTTTGGAGCTGTAGTCCGTACTTTGTCTCTTTCAGCGCTTCAGCCAATAGTTTGGGGACATACTGAATGGACCCCAGTGTACATCCCACTGCCAGGAGAACTGAGCAAGTACCAGCAGTACAACAGTCCTGGAGAACATACAGAAACAACAGAGACTATTCAAGGCCTTGGTGTGTTGAGGCCTGCTGCCCGCTCCTACAAGGGCCAGGTCTGGCCTGTGGATATGCCAGATGGGAGTGGGCATATAATTATGGACTATAAAGAACTGAACAAAGTGACATCCCCACTAGCAGCCGCTGCCTCAGACCTGATATTGGTGAAAAAGACTGCACCGACTACTGTGCAATTGCATGCTGTCAGAGGTGTACAGGCTATGGGATACCTCCAGTGTCAAGTATACCAGGACGCCGCTGATGATATGGAGAAGCAAGTGGTCAAAGACATGGATGCAGTACAAGTCCTGCTGGGCTTTTCTGTTTTCTGGAGGTGCCTCGTGCCCTACCTGGGATTGTTACTGCATCCCATCTGTGACGTAACCTGGAAAAAGACTGTGTATTGGAATGAAGCACTGACGCCAATTAAAGAGGCTGTACGTGTCAACAACAATTTGGACCGCATCCCACTAGTGAAATCCGATATCTCTATACGTAATTGGGTGCGTCAAGACGGCCTTGTGGCTCGCACAGCAGTTGCGCAGAATCAGACCCTACAGACATGGAAGTGGTGTCTGGTAGAGAGAGGCAACCCGAGTGAACAAGACACTGTTGTTATCAGGAAATGCTTGGCGGGTTGTGTGAATCATAAAACCACATGTGATGGGACATACCATGAGACAGAAGTTCCGGCACAGCCAAATGAAGAAGTGACTGTCAGGCTGGCAACCGAGCAGCAAGACCAATGGACAATCAAAGAAAACTCCCCATGGGGTGGTACTGGATTATGGCAGATCTTGTGGGCACAAAGCAACAAGTGGCCCATTGCTGATGGACATACTGGTCTCTTGGAAAATGAGATGGCTGACAGTGTGGCACAGATTCCCGTACAGACTATGAATGGACTGTTGAAGCTGGGGGACTGGGCTCAAGCCAAGGGTGGACACAGAGAAGCATTAACATTCTACCAGTGGACTGATTTGGAGTGAATCTCTCTGACTATGGATCAAGTGAAAGAGATTGTGATCAAGTGTCTCATTGGTCAGGCTTTACAGAAGCAAAAACCAAAGACCACCTCTGAACAAAGAGATCAAGGCATGACAGGTGGGGAGGTTGGGCAAATCAGTTTCCTTGGGCCCCTACCACAGGAAGATCAAAAGCTGAAACTAGTATCGCTGAGCACCAAGTTTTATGGAACCCTACAAACTGACATGTTGCTGAAGATGTGTGCTCCAACACGGGATGTGCATTGGGTGTACCATATCCCTTTTAACCCGCAGGAAGCGGGTATGTTTGAAAGAATGCATGGCTTGCTGAAGGAACAAATACACAAGATGGTTCCCACACACGCTCTGGGGAAGGGTGTCTTGTTCAGGATGTTACTCCCTTGGAGCGAATGTTGGTTCATGACCCATGAGAACAGAGGAGGGTGATTATGGTTCAGAAAAGACAATTGAGGAAGGGGTGTAGTGTGGCATTGTGAGTGTTTCCAGTTTGTGTTTCATATCCCACCCCACAATCAGGGAGGTATGTGCGTGGAATGAGATAATGCAAGTGGAATCAGGGACATATGTACGTGAAATGGGATAATGTGAGTGGAAGGGATGAGGAGGAGGTGTGTACTTGGAATGAGATAATGCAAGTGGCAGATTGGGAGCTAAGTGGAAGTTTTGTAACTAAAACTCATGTATGTTTATCCCATAGGTTATCCCTATTACCATGACTGGGAATGCATGTGGGAAACCTGCATTACAAAGGACAAGGGACATCTGATATAATAAAAACATTATGCTTTGCTTGCTACGGCGTCTACCGCTTTGGTGTATGAAACTTGTGGTTTTCCATTTTTGGTGGGACTGAATATTATGGATGCCACGGGACTATGAACTGCTTATACATCCAAGATCTAGTTCAGTTAATCAAGGATATCACTGAACTGCATGTTGATGCTTTTCGCTTAATCGCAGAAGATTTGAGAATGATTCATAGACAATTAGCGCAAATGACTTTTGTTTTAGATTATCTTACTGCTAGCGAAGGGGGCATGTGTACTATTGTAGGCCAATCCTGTTGTCATTATTTTAATCAAACTTATGATGTATCTAATGCCACTGAAGCGCACATCCAACAGGTGCAACGGTTGAAGGACCGCTTCGCAGCTGAATGACACGCTGAAGTGCCAGGCTGGCTAGATTGGTTAATCTTAATCCTGTCAACTGGTTCAGGGGTGTGGGGGGTTGGCTTGCAGGCATCCTTCAGACCCTGTTGCATGTCTCTCGCATAGTTCTTATTGTGTATATCATATGGAAATGTATTTGGTGTCTGTTTTCTCATTGTTGTACCACTTCTGCAGAGGTGCATACCTTATCTATCCGACGTGAGGAGACCAAGGGTGGAGTGTAAGGGATGGATTTTTGGTGTTCTCCTCACGGTTAGTTGGGGGTTAATGCTCTGCATTAGTTTAGCAACAGCAGAGGGGATGGCACTGTAAGCCACGTAGTATTTATGAGAGGCAGTTGGAGATATCTCCTATATGCAGTGTTATATAACCAAGCACATACGCATGCGTAGTTTTAGACATCTTAGGGTGTAGCCTGTATTTTAACCTGTAATCAACACAATAATATTAGAGTGGTACTTGGGCTGAACGAGTGTGTACCTGATTTGCACCTCTGGCCGTGCACCTGTGTCTTATGACGGGGTTCTCTTGGAACCAGGCTCTCCCGTTGGTTGATGAGTATCCTTCATTATAATTATCTAATCTCTTGTGATAAAATTATAATTGTCTAATCTTTACTGTCTTGCGTATTGCAGAGTTTGCTCTGGCAATAGTTCCCTTTACTGTCTTGCGTATTGCAGAGCAAAGTCTGTTACTAAGTCCTGGCAATAGTTCTGTATGTCACCATTGCATGTTTAAATAAACTGCATTTCACTTCAGTGTTTGTCTTTATTCTGAAATTCCAGACCTCCATAGTAACAAGAATAGATGCCTCTCTTCCTCTGATTTCGGGAGACCGGATTTCTGGAAAAAAAATCCTTGTTTGGGATAGACAAATTATAGAGGATACCCCTTTCCCACTGTCTGACATACCCATTGGTTTGAACACCATTGATTCCAAACCTCTGAGAACTGGGTCAGTCTGCCTCCTGGTGACTCTGGAAAAGGAGCCCCCTGACCTTCAGGTGAATCCTTCCTGAAATGTTTTTTCCGAAAAAAATCTCTTCTGAAACTTCCTCTCTGACCAACCTTAGACTTGGATTGATCAAAGGTGCGCCGAGACTGATATTTTTTATTATCTCGAAATGATCCCCTCTTAGTGCGGAAACTGAGATCCCGAAAGGTTTTAGGGGATTTCCTGTCCTGGAGAGGAAGGAACTTTTTCCACCAGATGATTTCTTAATCAGTTCTTCTAACTGAGGCTCAAACAGGAATTCCCCTGTAAATGGGTAAGACACAAGAATCTGCACCCCAGGAATAAATCCACAAAGATCTTCTAGTCACAAAAGACATGGCTGAAGATTTTGCCAATATTTTAAGGACATCCAGGGATGCGGCACATGCAAAAATGTTTGCTTCTTTTATAGTTGTCACCTCTTTCAGAAGCTTAGCTCTAGATGTGGAGGATTCAATTTTTTCTTCTAGGTCCTTCAGACACATTCTCATGGCCCTAGACAAACATGCCATAGCTGTAACTGCTTTCATATTTTGACCCAACAAGGAAAATTGGTTCATAAGCAGGCTTTCCATCTTCCTGTCCATTGGGTCTCTCAATGACGAACCGTCTTCCATAAGCAGAGTATGTTTTCTTGCTGAGAGACAGCAATATCTACCTTTAGCGGGTCAACACAGGCTTGCACATCTGTTTGTTCAAAAGGATACAGCTTCATAAAGAGTTTGGATACCAAGAAACGTCTATCTACTTTGGACCACTCATTTTTGATCAACTCTTGAACAGAATCATGAACTGGGAACGAAGATGAGGATTTCTTTTTTTACCAATAAAAGCCGTGTCCATAACATTCAACTCCTTGTGAACTTTGGTGATTTCTAATGTCTTCCTAATAAACTTTATTAATGAAGTATTTTCTTCCAGGATTTCCCCCTCTTCCTCAGAAGAATACAAGGAGTACAAATCTTGTACGCTTAAGATATCATCTCGTACATTAGTCTACACGGATGGGCCTTCATCAGGGTCATCAGAGTGAGCCCTTTTCTTGGGAGCCACGGGTTGTTGCATGGATGAGAGTGTATCCTGTCTGGATGCTTTCATCCAAGCCAGTAAATTCTGGAAGTGAGATGGCATATCTTGTCCAGCCGTCTTCCTTAAGCATTCTGCACACAGCTTAGTAGTGTCAGTGGGAGCCAGTTTAGCATCGCATGCTGGACAAATATTTGTACTGGAAGCCTTATCTTCCTCCTTCCCCCCAGGCTTAGAAGAACTGGAAGTGGCATTAAAATCTTATAGACAAAGTTAAAAGCTATAAAATATCCTTACTAACCTGTTTGCATTCCGTTGTGTGATATATATATATATATATATATATATATATATATATATATATAACTGCCAGCTGATTACAGCGTGCGTTCAACCCTGGAACGCTTGTGTGATGTCATCCGCGTGCACCTGTCATGCGAGGTAATAAAGTATGGGAGAATGTGACGTGCAACGCTGGCCTGCACAATGAGACAGATCCTTACGAAGGAAGACAAGGTGCTGCGTGTAGTATCCCGCCAAATGCTTAGACCGCATTAGATGTGGTCAGGACAAAAGCACACAACGGAGAAAATCCCTTAACCAAGGACAGAATTAAAATGTGGCCGGGGAAGGGAAAACTCAAGAAAAGAAAAAAACAGGTGAGCAAAAGATCAAATAAACTTTAAGATGGGAGGAAGCCGTCTTCAGTCTACCAGCTTGGTAGGACCAACATAACTGATTAACGAGATCGTGATCTCGGCACTGCTAAAGAGCTGCCAGCTGATCGATGGACCGGATTCCAAATCTGTCCACTAGATGGCAGACTTAGCTAAAACAGCCAGGAAAAAGAGGATTTTAGTCTTACCTGTTAAATCCTTTTCTCTTAGTCCATAAAGGTTACTGGTAACTCTGGAAGTCGATCCGCCCCTTTAAGTAGACAGGAACATAACTCTAAATGTATGCAGGGGGTGGAGCCTCCCTTCCCTCCTAGGCTTCAGCCAGCCAACCAGCTCCAGAATGATTTGAGACACTAACTATTGACTATATAGTAGAAGAGATGAAGACTCCTGTGAGCATGACCCCGAAGGACTCCCACAGATTGCCACAGGAGAGCCAAGCATGGTCCCTTGACAGGGTGGGAGACCAGTAACCTGTATGGTCTAAGAGAAAAGGACAGCTCCCCAGCCCGAGACGCTGCCATCCATTGCAACCGTGGTCCAGTATGGAATTAGAAAGGATCTCCCCTTCAGCAGATTGGAAAGGTCCAGCCACCACTCCAAGCTCAGCTCTACATGAGGAGGAAGTAACACCGACCTCCTCTGATGATCTGGTCGAATGAACTTCCCCTTCAGAGAAGACAACCTCTGCACTGGGATCAGATCCCGAGACAGAATCACTGAAACCCTGTGGGCAATTTGATGGGCTACATCGTCCAGTAGAAACATCATGCTCCTCTGAGTATCGAACAGAAGACCCAGGAAGATCAATCGCTGGGATGGGACAAGATCTGACGATAGTGAGTCTTGCTCACGAAGGAATTTAAATCTTTCAAATCCAAAATAGGGCGACATCCGCCATCCTTTTTGGCTACCACAAAAAGGTTCAAATAAAACCTCGAACTCCTGTCTGAAGGAGGCACCGGCTCCAGGACATTCTTGTCCAGAAGAGCCTGAACAGCGCCGTTGAACACTATCCTTCTTCTGTATATCAATCTGTAAAATACAGCTGTGTATAATACTTGGTGGGTCACAGTTAAAGAGATAGTAATGTTTCACAATAAAAGCAGCTCCAATTACTCTTCATTGTATTTGGGTCATGGAGAGTGTTATTTCAATACTGTCAGAGTTGTGGTTCAAAAGTAACTGAATGATAAAGTATCCCCCCTCCCACCCCTTTTACTGATGTAACACCACTGCTCACCTCAGAGCAGCACAAATGTCCTGACAGATTGCAGAGAGAGAGAGACAATCTTCAGTGAGCATAAGGAAAAACCTAGCAAGGGGAGCAGGGTTTTCTTTATGCTAACAGTAAGAATAATGTCCCTTGCTGTGATCTGTCTAGTCACATCTGAGCGGAGGTGGCTTACACTAGGTAAAAGGGGTGGGAGGGAAATACTCGAACTACAGTATTGAAATAACACTCTCCATGGCCCAAATACTATGAAGATTAATTGGAGCTGTTTTTTGTGTGAATCTTTACTATGCCTTAACTTCTGTTCCTCAATGAAGGCTTAAATCCTTATTGTCACACACTCCTCCTATGTACCAACGCTCACTATTCAAATGCTAATACACCCAAATATCAGTCGCTGGTATTCGACTTCCAATACATGTAGACAAAAAACAAAGAAAAAGAGAAGTGCACACGATCTAAGTGTAGACTGTAATGACAATATATGGAATCCTCCACCAAGAAGTAATCACCTGTGAGCTAGCAGAATGTTGTTTTTAGGGTTTAGATTTTTCTACAGATCATGTTTTGATTTAATTAACCCCTTCACAACTGAGGTCCTGGGAAGTAACCTTCCCTTAAGGACTGCTTTGAAGATTCCGACGTGCCGCTACACGTGACCTGTGATGCGTACTGGCACGCAGCAATGGGGACTGAGAGTGACCGCTCCAGTCTTGGAGAGGTCAATTTCACTCCCCGTTTTTACTTACAGGGCTCCTGGAGGAGCGCTGTAAGTAAAATGTATGTGACATGCTATGACCGTCACCGGTCTTTAACGCAAAAACTGCGTGACGGTCATAACACGGCACACGGTCGTTAAGGGGTTAAACAGCAGGAGAAGGTAAGTAGGTATTTATGTCTGGAATATCTGTGAGATATTTTTGTGATCAAAACTATAGTCCAAAATTAATGGGGCTCAGTAGGACTTTATAAGGGGAAAATATATATGAACACATACATAAAGACATGAAAATATATAACTGTGTGTTATTAGTTGAAGCAGACTGTCTATTGTTGTGATTCAGTTGAAGATCAGATAAAATTTAATGACCAAGTTATACAAAAATCCAACTAATTGTAAATGGTTCACGTACTTTTACATGCAAGCGTTTATATTTATTTTTCCTGTTTAATTAATGATCCAATAAAAAGGTATAAAGGTATCATGATCCATAAGAGAACATTTTAAAGCGACAAAAAATGTATTCTTTACACAGAAACAACGTAATATATAGTTGATTGCAATATTTGAACCTTTTGAAAGTCAGAAAGGTATCCAAATTGAAACAATTCTCTGACTCTATGGCCCTTGAAGAGTTAATTTCCAATATGTTCCTCAAGAAAATTTCAGACCTAAACACAATTGCATCTTGAAAAAGAGACTTATTTACCATAGGTATTAGACTTTGACTCCTTTTTCTCAATATCTTGAAGCCAAATTGCCAACACAGTGGAGTCTGAGTTCCAAAGAAGCTCTTTAACCTGTCATAGATAAATATAAACAATGAAAATGTTTTACATCTCAGAGTACAAGATTTTTGAGAATACATCTGTCTTCAAGACCATTTGAAAAAAATTCAGAATGGCTAAGCTCTTAAAGGGGAACTCTCACCTTACTGAACCTTGACTTCCTATTGTACCTTAATGTCCGTGAAGCTTTAATTTGTGGGTTTCTTTTTTTTATTTTTACTGCAGTAGTTGTAGAGATATTAGTTGTTTAAGTTGTGCTGGTGACATCAGTTTTTCTCAGGTTGCGCGTACAGCTCCGGTCCGCAGCCTGTCAATCTTGCTCAAATCCCCTCCCCACATAGTGCCTCCTCTCCTTCTCTTCCAGTGACCGAGGAGGATTGCATATGATCTGGACACGCTAATGCCAGAAAAAGCGGCAGCTCATATGTAGTCATCCTCCGTCATTGGAGGAGGAGGAGAGGAGGCACAACGTGGGGAGAGAATCTGAGCAAGACTGACAGGCTGCGGGCCAGAGCTGTACCCGCAGCCTGAGAAAAACTGGCATCACCAGCACAACTTAAACAACTAATATCTCTACAACTACTGGAGTAAAACTGAAATAAAACTGATTAAAGCTTCACAGATATTGTGCTACAATAGGAAGTCACGGTTCAGTAAGGTGAGAGCTCCCCTTTAAAAAAGATGCCTGGGGAACACTCACATACTTACTGGACTTCAGTACAAGAGTGTTGCCAATGTGGCTGATAACCATTAGTAACATGGCCATATTATGTCAAGCTTGCCACCACACAAGGTATGCCAATATAGACAAGTCTGAATCTTAATCTGCTTTGATTTCCAGTTTTACTTTATTTATTTTAGCTGGCAGGGCAAAACAGTATCTTGTCATGGTGACTAAAACCTACATTTCAATACAGTGATTATATGCAGACAGTATAATGCAGTATACATTGTTATATTAAGTAAATATGGATAAAAATCAATAATCTGTGTTTTTGCTGTTTAGATTTTTTGATCAAAAATGGATGCACGCTTGCTTTTTAAAGGTACTTTTTTATTTGGCTGTACTTACCAAAGTCTGCACTGAAACTGAAAATAGCATAGCAGCACAGATCTTGAGGAAGACCATCAGGTTGAAGTTTAAGATCAACATTTGGTTACAAAAGCATGACAATCCACAGAACATGACAGGTAAACTCTGCCACACTGGTACAAAGCACAAACTACATTAACTCCACAATATCCATCTAAGCATAGTAACTAAAAGAAGTCTAATTGTAACTTGGCTCCGTTGGACAAATACAAATATCTTGGTATGTGGCTTGACCCCCAACCTCAATTTTGGTCTTCATATTGGTAAATTAACATCCAAACGTTATCCTGAAATTGGTACTCTGTTTAGAAACAAATCCTGCTTAAGACCACTGATGAGAATGTCAGTCAGACTATGGGGAAGTAATATATACTTCTGCACCTCAAATCCATCATGAAAAGCTTGACACACTGTACAACTTAGTATGCCACTTTGTTCTCCAGTGTAAATTAAGCTACCCATCACTCTGATATGTCTAAAGAACTAAATTGGCTAACACTTGAGTCTAGAGGTGCCCTTCACCTTTCTTGCTTAGTTTATAAACACTTTTCCTGAAAGCTACCAGACTACCTGAGCAGCATGCTCACTCCAGCTCTCCATAACTAATTATAACCTCTACTCCCCAGCTAACAACTCGCTGAGTATTAAAATGTGAGAAATGACAATGCATTCCTTCTGGAAAAAAATTCTAAATAAATAAAATCAATAAATAGATGTCCCTTTAAAATCCCTAAGGGAAATGCCCTCAGCTATCAAAAAAAAAGAATAAAGCAGATTTGTATCAACTGATTCATGGAAGCAAACAACGTGTTGAATAAAGCATGTGTGGCCACACTTTTTTTTCCTTCCAGCAGCCAAGGGATAAGATAGAGACAATACAGAGAACAACAACATAAGTTCTAATAATGTTTTGATATAAAAACAGCATATTAACATGCCAGATGCTGGAACTCTTTTATGGGCCTTATATTCAAAAGAAAACTTAAGTAATTATGGGTCAAACCAACTGTGCTGCACAACAGGTTGGCCTATAAAATAAGGAACTTTTTTTTTTTTTTACAGGATAGAAAATTGTTGATAGATAGGAGGAAGTATGTTGTTGTAAACTAAATATTCTCAGATATAATTACAGTTGAATGTGTAGTACAGCTGCAAAAAAACCCACTATACTGCATAAAAGGGGTACTGATGCGAAAGTAGATGGCATCATTTTGCCACAGCAGAAGGGAAGTAGCATGTTGTGGGAGGTTTTAGGAAATGGGATGTATAGAGAAATGGTCGAAGGGTACAGGAGTTAGAGGCCACTAGACTAGAAAGTCAGTAGTTTTAAGTCACAGTCAGGTATGCATTTTGGGTGCTAAATTTGCTCCCACTGAAGCAAGGAAAAAGTAGTTGAATTTGTGATTCAATTACCTGTGGTAGCTTGTAACGCGTTAAGGGACTCACTTTTACTGACAAATATTACAGGCTAAAAAATTTGTTGATGAGTCCCCTAACGTGTGTGCCAAACCACAACATGTAAGTGAAGTGTCAAAAAAGATAAGAAAAAATGCTAAAGTAGGGATCCATACACAAGTGACCCTTGGATGTATTGAAATGGTCCATAAGCCCCATATCAGATACAAAGTATCAAAAAAGTGTGTAAAGGAAGAATAATTAACCCTTTGAGTGCCAGTGGGGTATGCAACACATTGTTCTGGCACTCAAAGGGTTAAAAAAAACCAAAAACAAACAAACAGACAGACACCATACAATTTAAATTGACACTTACCTGTAATCCACATGTCCAGCGGGGTCTTCTGCACCCTGGTCTTCTTCTGTAGGCTTCTATCTTCTTCATCTGTCATCACTTCCTATCTTTTCTTCATATGTGTTCTTCTTTAGTCTTCTTCTTTCAACTTAGTGCTTCACACGTAAAGAAAAAATATATTTAACAAAATCAATCTATCCTTAAAGTTACACTGCTAGTGGCGGCAGGAAAAACAGAGCAAGACGAACAAAAGAGCAATACACCCCCCTCAGCTTCTACCATGCCGAGTCATCCCTCCACCTAGAAGCTGATTGGCTGTGAGGTGTGACCTGTGTAACCCCACATCCCAGTCAATGGGAGCGTGGGAAAAAGTTTAAACAGGGACTGGCCATATAAAAGGCAGTCCCTGTTTAAATTTCCCTCAGTAGGCATTGGGCAATGGCCCAAAAGGTACAATGTTTTGCTCTTTTTTTCTGCCGCAGTGGCAATAGCATCACTTTAAGGATAGATTGATTTTAATAACTATATTTTTTCATTACAAGTTAAACACTATGTTTACAGAAGAAGACTGAAGAAGAGAACAGGTGAAGAAAAAAAAGAAGATGACACATGAAGAAGAAGAAAGAACAGGATGACAGATGAGGAAGATAGAAGCTTAAAAAAGAAGAGGAATTAAAGAGGAAGACCAGGGTGCAGAAGACCTCGTTGGAGGTTAGGATTATAGGTAAGTGACCCAGCTATGGGAGATAGGATAGTGTTAGGGCTAGTATGGGTCCACTTTATTGTTCATGTCAGAGGCAGTGTAGGTCCAATGGGAGGGTTAATGTTTAGAAGGGTGACTGTGTTTGCAGCTTATGCTCGGTGTTTGACAGCGTGTCAAACACCGAGTGTTAGCTAGTTTCCTTTGATGTTCCAGTTTCTCACTCTATTTAGTGTTTGTTATGGGAATGAAAACACCAAAACAAAGCTGGGCCAAAAGTCAGGCTCTGTGTCCAAATGCTCATCATGGTTCATGTTGACAGGGCAATTGAATTCTGACAGCACCACTGTGTGTGTGTACCGTTCAGTGTTCATTTTTGCCCCAACGCTGGTTTTACCGGTGGTAATTGGATAATTGTTGAAGTTGGTGAACAACGTAATAGTTCTTCAAAATGTACAGAGGCTTCTAAACCACACAACGAAATGACTGTTCTTAAAAGCTCTATACATTATGATCAAGCTGGTCCATTAAAAGGTATCACCAAGTACAAAAAAGTACTCTTTTCTGAAGAAGTACATCTATCAACAATTTAACTTACATCAACTAAATCTTGCAAAGCTCAGAATCTTTTTCAGTCCATGAGGGGTACACTCCATACACAGCATTTTGCACTCTCTACTGCAACACCTTTATGAAAGGTGTAACATGATCAGTCATGTTTTTTTAAAGGAGTAGCAAACTTTCATTATAAAAGAATATGTTATAGGGCTTTACCTGTTGAGTCAATAATTGGCATTCCCACTGCTGGGAAATTTTTCATTCAAAAGTTAATACAAAGCACGATTTTCTTAACCCTTTGCATGTAGGGAATGTCTGCAACCTGGTGTGAGCACCCAGGTGGAGGACATAACATGTACGTACTTTGGCCAACTCCCTCCATTGCCTTATAAATAAAAATCCAACATTATTTTTAAGGTGTCTCCGCCCTCCCGATACCACCACCCCCCTTGCTGAAGGCTGCCCAACCAAAAACCTGAGTGGTGAGTAGTAGTAACCCAGTAAGAAGCATTGTACACCTTACTCTCTACCTAACCAAAACATTTTGGGTTATATGGGTGTGTCTGTGGAAGATGGCCACCTCATCACTGACATCAGAGATAATGCCACGGTTTCCACAAACCCCCCCACATAAGCCCAATGTTTGGGTTATGCAAAGGGTAAGATTCATAATGCATACTCGAGCAGCTGCCTCTATTGACCATACATCAATATTAGATTAGCTAGCAGATCAATAGCAAGGGGGTTTAGAAGGGCCATGATGCTCTACCATCAAGGTCTAAATCACGATCAGACTTCATGAGTTCCTTACCATGGCTCCAAGTGGAGATCAGCTCTCTGTCTGTCAGGCTTACAGGCAAACAGTGATCAGTTATTACTGGAAAAGCAGAACACAAAAATGAATGGCAAGCAATGATCAGGGTCTCAGTTCACCCATTATTTCTCCCTATGAATGGAGGAACCACCAGGGACATATGGATGCTCATTGGTAGGCAGAAAAACCCAAAGGGAGCAAGTTCCAATTAAATCCCAAGTAGGTAAAATAGGATTTTAGTCTTACCTGTTAAATCCTTTTCACTTAGTCCATACAGGTCACTGGTACTCTGGGAGGCGATCTGCCCCTTTAATAGGCAGGAACAATTATGCAAATGACTGCAGGGGGCGGAGCCTCCCCTCCTACTTAAGCTGCCTTCAGGCCAGAGCCACTAGATTGATTTGAGACACTAAAACTGACCATAGGTAAGCAAGAAGGAAGACTCCTGTGAGCATGCCCCGAAGGTCTCCCACTGAATGCCACAGGAGAGCCAAGCATGGTCCCTTGACAGGGTGGGAGACCAGTGACCTGTATGTACTAAGTGAAAAGGATTTAACAGGTAAGACTAAAATCCTATTTTCACTGTCGTCCAATACAGGTCACTGGTACTCTGGGATGTACAAACATTGAGCTGACCCAGAGGCGGGAAGTAAGGCAAGGACCAGGCGCAAGGCCCAAGTCACTAGAGCTGCTATGAACCAGTTAATTACATAGCCCAAAATGTAAGTGTCAACGGACACCAACCAGGGGAAAACAACCCCTGAACTAACACAGCACACGGAACCAGAGCCAACCGGGCTCAACAGTAAAGAAGCACTAAGAACCACAGAGTAGAAGGCCTAGACAGGCAAAACTGCCTCCAGGACCTTCCTCCCAAAACTGGCATCAGCCGAGGCCAGTACATCAACTCGGTAGTGCTTTGAAAATGTGTGCACAGAGGACCAAGTGGCCGCTCTGCACAGTTGATCAGCAGATGCCTGATTCTTGTAGGCCCAAGAGGCCCCAATAGATCTGGTGGAATGGGCAGTCACCCGGAAGGGAACATGCTTATTCCGCAACTTATAGGCTTCACGAATAGTAGCCTTAATCCAAGAGGCAATGGTAACTTTGGAAGCCGGTCTCCCTGCCCTAGGCCCCTCAGGAATGACAAATAGAGCGTCAGACTTCCTGATAGACTCGGTGCGATGAACATAAAACTTGAGGCAACGCACCACATCCAACAAATGGAGATCTCGTTCCTTGTCAGATGACGGATTAGGGCAGAAAGAGGGAACCACAATCTCCTGATTGATGTGAAACTCAGACACAACCTTGGGTAAGAATTCCTTGGTAGTGCGAAGCACAGCCTTATCCTTGTGGAACACCAGGTAAGGAGGTTTACAAGACAGAGCTTGTAACTCTGCTACCCGGCGAACTGAAACAATAGCCAAGAGAAAGGCCATTTTCCAAGTCAAGAGACGTAATGGGATGGAAGCCAAGGATTCAAACGGGGGTCGTTGGAGAACTCCCAGCACCAAATTGAGGTCCCACTGGGGAGTAGGACTCTTGAAGGCAGGCCGAACATGAGTCACGCCCTGGAAGAAAACTTTATCAGGAAGGATAGCGATCCTTTCCTGGAAAAACACAGACAAAGCAGAAGTCTGGACTTTGAGGGAACTCAGACTGAGCCCTTTCTCAACACCGTCCTGCAAAAAGGCCAGGACAGTGGGAAGATGAAATTCTAGAGACATCTTCCGATCAGTACACCAAGCCACAAAGGTGGCCCAGATACGATGATAGATCTTGGAGGACACAGGCTTACGAGCACTAAGCATTGTCGACACCACTGAAGGAGAAAATCCTTTCCTCTCTAGAATCGAGGATTCAACCGCCATGCCATCAAATGGAGATGCTGAACATCCTCCTTCCACAGGTATCCTTGAAGAAGTAGATCCGGACGGGCAGGAAGTGGAAACGGTTCCGCCACCGACATGGCCATTAACTCCGGATACCAGGACTGGCGAGGCCAGTTTGGAGCGATCAGGATGACAGGACAGCGCTCCAGCTTCAGCTTCTGGATGACTCTGATCAATAGAGGAAGAGGAGGGAAGATGTAGGCCAGAGGAAAATCCCAAGGGAGTGACAAGGCATCCACTGCTAGAGAAAGAGGGTCCCTCCACCGGGAGCAAAATGCCGGCACCTTCCTGTTGTGTCTGGTAGCCATCAGGTCCACTGCAGGTACCCCCCACCTCTGGGTGAGAAGGTGAAACACCTCTGGATGAAGAGCCCATTCTCCGCTGTCGACTGTGTGACGACTGAGAAAGTCTGCCATGACGTTGTCTATGCCTGGAATGTGAACTGCTGAAATGACAGGCACGTGATCTTCTGCCCAAGATAAAATATCCTTGACCTCCAACCAGGCGGTGCAACTTCTTGTGCCGCCTTGCCTGTTGATGTAGGCCACTGCGGTGGCGTTGTCGGACTCCACTCTGACTGGGCAACCTTCCAGTTGAGATTCCCAGTGCCTCAGGGCAAGCCGGATGGCACACAGTTCCAGAACATTGATGGAGAGAAGAGATTCCTCCAGTCCCCATTTCCCCTGAGCACTGAAACGACCCAACACAGCACCCCATCCCCGGATGCTGGCATTCGTTGTAACCGTGGTCCAATAGGGAACTTGAAAGGATCTCCCTTTCAGGAGATGAGAGAGATCCAACCACCAGTGCAGACTCGATTCGACATGAGGAGGTAGAGAGACTGACAGATGCTGATGATCTGGATGATTCTTGCACGTCTGGATCACAAACCTCTGGAGTTCCCTGGAGTTGGCCATGGCAAATGGTACCGCTTCGATCGTGGAAATGAACTTCCCCACCAGAGACGTCAACTTCGGTACTGGAACTCTGTCCAGCTCCAGGATCCCAGCTACTCAGATGGCTATCTGATGAGCCACTTCCTCTGGAAGAAACACCATGCATTGGCAAGTGTCGAACAGGAGACCCAGGAAAATGAGCCTCTGAGATGGGACCAAGTCTGACTTGTCCAGATTCAGGATCCAGCCGTGACGGTTCAGAGTGTGAATACACAGCTGCAGTTGTTGTTGGAGAAGCTCCGCTGAGGAGGCTTTCAGGAGGAGATCGTCCATGTAGGGGGTCACCCTGACACCTTCTTGGTGAAGTACAGCTATCAAGGAACCCAACACCCTCTGAAAGACCTGAGGGGCCGAAGTCAGCCCAAAGGGAAGAGCTGAAAACTGAAAGTGTCCCCTGTGGCAGGCAATCCTGAGATACCGCCTGCTCTCTGGATGAATAGGGATGTGAAGATAAGCATCCTGAAGGTCCAGGGAGGCAAGGAACTCCCCTGGAGACATTGCTGCAATCACAAAGCGCAGGGACTCCTGGCGAAAGTGGGAACTCACAACATAGGAATTGAGATCTTTGAGATCCAAAATGGGACGAGCACCTCCGTCCTTTTTGGCCACCACGAACAGGTTGGAATAGAATCCTGAACCTGTGTCCTCTGGAGGAACCAACTCCAGAACCTCCTTGTCCAAGAGATCCTGAATAGCGTCGTCGAACAGACGTCTTTTTGTAGGTTCCTGAGAAGGACGAGTAAAATGGAACCGAAAAGGAGGAAGGGAAGAGAAAGGGATCCTGTATCCCTCTGATACTACCTGAATGACCCATGGGTCCGCCACTGACTCCTCCCAAGTCCGGCGAAAGATGCGGAGACGTCCACCTACTGTCGGATGCGGACCCAGGTTCGGTGAGACTTAAGAGAAAGTTCTAGCTTTTTGTCCGTCCAATCCTGCGGGGCAGAGGCATCAGAGACAGCTAAAGCAGTAGATTTGGATAGCCTGGAAACAGGAGCATCCACCTTGGGAGGATGAACCCATTTTGCCATTTCAGTCTCAGGAAAAGGGTAAAGTTTAGCAAACTTTTTGGACACTGAGGAGGATTTGTCAGGATTCCTCCACGCCTCAGAGACTAGACGGGCAAGGGTAGGGTTAGTTGGAAAACATACAACCGCCTTAGATGGTTTTTGGAAAACGTCAGTTGGATCATGAGTAGATTCCTGAGTCAGAGGAAGGTTGAGCGTAGTTAACACAGCTCTAATCAAACCCTCAGCAGAAATCTCGGGGTCACATTCATAAGGGTCCCCAATGGACCTGTTAGACTCAATAACAGTGCCTTCCTCAGCATCAGAATCCTGCAATAGTTCTTCTTCAGAAGAATCAGACACATCAGGAGCTCCCTGTGGCTTAGGCAGGGAAGTCCTGATTGTAGAGGGGGTCTGCCAAACTTGGAGAGCCCCCTGTACCTGAGAGGGAAAGAGTTGGAGTGTGGATCTGAGATCCCTAGTGGCAGCTTTAAACTCTTTCACCCAAGTTGGCTCAATAGCATGGCTGGGAAGCCCAGGGTTGCTATCACGACAATCAGTGCATTTAGGGTATAAATCACCAGAACAATCTCTAGGCAGCCCAGAGTGACAAGAGGAGCAAAGCGCAATGGGGGGAACAGACACCCCAGCCTCTTTAGTCTTGGGTCTAGCCCCTGGCTCCAGTGGAGTAGACATGCTCAAAGCGTCAATATACACCACTTAACAATATCACCCAGTAAAAGTGTGAAAGATTAAAGTTTCACCCCAGAAATGCCTAAAAACGGACTTATCTGGCCAGCGAAGGGTTAATCTGCTGAGAGGAGAGAAGGCTCGGTCCCTGCGTAGTATACTCGCTGAGAAATAACACCACAAAATGGCGGCCGTCAGGTCAGCCAATCAGAAACTAGCGCGAACCGGGCGCTCATGGGAAATGTAGTTTTCTCTCAGAAGTACCCGAAACAGTGCCCGAAGCCCCCTGAACTCCCCACACCCTGTAAACATACACCGGATGATAGAGCAGGAGCATAGAAGTAAAATGAGCCATCTCTGAAGTTGCTGTGACAAGCGGTTGCAGAGATATGTCCCACACTGTGAAATCCCATAGAGAGTAAAGAAGCAATGGCGTCTAAGCGGGAAATGGCGCGCTTAAAGGCGCGGAACACTAAATTTTAATAAAGTCCCACTAAACTTTAAAAAGTGCTAAACAGTAACCCAATACATGAGAAACATAAATAAAATTATACCCAAAGCTCCAGAACCCAGGGAATACCACAGAAATTGCATAAACATGATAAATGCAAATAAAAACACCCTATGAGTGCTGGAGTGCAATGCAACTCCCAAATACAAGCCCATCCAAGGGACACTGTGGGGACAAGTGGACCTTCAGCACTCAAGGGGTGGCTCACCTTTCTGCAGGACTTCTGTCTTCAGGTGACCCTGATAAAGTGGGAATAGACCAGAGGTAAATTCCTCAGCAGGGAAGCTGCTTGACTCAAGCTGTTCCCTCTTCAGGGCATAAGGTCCACAGAAAATCCCTGGAAGCTGCACTAGCCACTTTAAAGAGGGAAATTCACAGCCACGGTCACCCTCCTAATGGTGGTATTCCATATTTGAATAAAAATAACAAAACACAAAGATGAATGCAAAGATGTTCTCCACCTGGTGTGCACAGCACACAGGAACAAATCAATCTGGTGGCTCTGGCCTGAAGGCAGCTTAAGTAGGAGGGGAGGCTCCGACCCCTGCAGTCATTTGCATAATTGTTCCTGCCTATTAAAGGGGCGGATCGCCTCCCAGAGTACCAGTGACCTGTATTGGACGACAGTGAAAAAATGTTAACAGAGTGTGAGAATCAGGGAAACTTGGTCAAGTCATCCCAGATTTCAGAAATAATGCAATCGGCTAACCCAGACCTGCCAACATAACCTGGAAGTTCAAGTAGTGCAGAGTCATATGCCTCACCTCAGCCACTGCTAGTGATCACATGGAAGTCTGCAGGGTGGGGCAAGTTGAGGACATTTGCCACCTGCTGCCAGCTTCGCATTACCATAGGGCCTGGGAGCACATTTTAGTTTTGCCCCTACTCCAAAAACATTTCTGCAGATGCCCATGACTGATCACCCAATGATAAATAAGAAAGGCAGGTGCAGTGCAACCCCCTCCCCTGATCAAGGGTAGTTTAGTGAGCCTGCCACACCCCTACCGTATGTAAATCCATATCAGTGGTGTTTAATTTTTTCAGGCTGGCACTAGGAACTGAAAAAAGGTGGAAATTACAAAGTTTTCAAAGATTTTACTGTTTTTGAAGAAGTAAAAATGAAAAAAGTATATTTTTTCCTACAGCTTCAACTTATACAACCTTATCCCTGCTCCCAAGTGTGAAACGTAACATACTCAGGATTCAGGGTTGTTGAACTGCTGCCAAGGAAATCCCTTACATATCTCCAGCATTTCGACAACCCTGCATGTAAATGAATTAATTTCCCCTATCATCACTTATTTTAGTATATATGGAAATGTGTGTCTCCATCACCAAGGATGATGTGTGTCTCCATCACCATAGCATCGCCTCTTAGAGCATCTCACCCATGCTTTAGAAACAAAGAAGTCCTAAAAATTGTACATACAGTTACATAGTAAATTAGGATAAAAAATATATGAGCCCTTGAAATTCAAACTTTGCTTCATTATAACTCACATGAAAAAAATTTTTGGGATACAAGTATGTTTGTATATTGCACTGCAAGCCTAAAGCAAATTGAATATCAGAGAGAGGGGAGTTTGGCTGCAGCACAGAATGTTTAACCAATAATTAAACCAATGAGCTGCCTCCTAATCAGGCCAGTTCAGTGCCAGAGCATGATCCCCAAAATACTGATTGATAAAAAATAACCTTTAATAATTATACTTAAAAAGTTTGGTTAGTACAGTGTTATTTTTTTAAAAAAAGTAAAAAACAATATGGGCTATATAACTGCTCACTCTTTCTATTAAATCCACATCATTGAATCTCTACCTGAATTCTCTCTGTCTCAATTAATAACCTCACTTTCAGTGTTTTGTAAATTAAAGCACACAAGTAACACGCTATTTTGCTACTTAAAATATGGGAATGGACCCTGATTAACTGAGTAATTGATAGACAGAGATAGGAGAGAAAGAATCCTATAGTCTGTGCTTTAAGACAGACTCTACACAACTACAAAATTGACAGGCAAAGGGGCGTGGCTAGACTATTCTCTAGTGTCATATAGAGCAAAAGAAAATTTGTCATAACTAACGACAAAAAAATGTCTTTCAAAAGACAAAATTTGTACGTTAAGAAAAAAGTGGAGGGAATGTGTTCTGAATGTGAGAATTTTTGTCTTTAGTTAAGACATTTTTGTCATTGGTTAAGACATTTTTGTCGTTAGTTAAGATATTTTTTGTCATTAGTTAAGACATGTTTAAGACATTTTTGTCGTTAGTTAAGACATTTTTTGTCGTTCCATATGACAATTTCAGTCAGGACAAACGACATATTTCCAATCACAACCAACACTCTCTGAAAATATTAATGATCCCAACGACGCTGTACTTTGAAAAGTCGTTACAAACGACAAAAGCTATTTTGCTAGTTCTTTGAACATATGGCCCTTAGTCATTAATAAAGGGTGAAAAAGTGAACTCCTCATTTAAGCCCCTTGGGGTTTTTGTATTCAAATAATAAATCCATCTCGCCTCACTTTTCAAAAGGATTTTATCCAAATCACCCCCCCTCTCATTGAGGGTATGTTTACGTATTCAATGAACAAATCAATTAACTTATTTATGAATGAATCCAGTGCAAATATGATAAGTAAACGTACTGGAGCCTGCTTATTTCTATCAGCGAGCCCCTATAGGGCAACCAATCACATTTGAGTATAGGCGTGGTTCCCATGACGTTGAAGGGATGTCCTAAATACTGAGGCCTATATAAATCAAGCCAAACGGGACTCCCGTAACTTGCAACCCCTGACGAAGCCACATATGCAGCGAAACATGTTGGGCTTTTGATGGGCTTACATTTGACCGCTTTTTTACTCTAGAGACATTCATGTGATACTTGCTTTAGGTCTTGTGCTTTGGAAATTCAATCTCTACTCTGTTACTCTGTCTCGGCCTCTGACTAGTGTTAGGGAATGGTATGTACCGGTGAGGTGTCGACTGAGCTGGGAGGTTAACAATAGAGTCTGTCTTAAAGCACAGACTATAGGATTCTCTCTCTCCTATCACTGTCTATCAATTACTCAGTTAAACAGGGTCCATTCCCATACTTTAAGTAGCAAAATAGCGTGTTACTTGTGTGCTTTAATTTACAAAACGCTGAAAGGGAGGTTATTAATTGAGACCGAGAGAATTCAGGTGGGGATTCAATGATGCGGATCTAATAGAAAGAGTGAGCGGTTATATAGCCCATATTGTTTTTTATTTATTTTAAATAACACTGTACTAACCAAACTTTTTAAGTATAATTATTAAAGGTTATTTTTCATCAATCAGTATTTTGGGGATCATGCTCTGGCACTGAACTGGCCTGATTAGTCAGCAGCGCATTGGTTTAATTATTGGTTAAACATTCTGTGTTGCACTGAAAATGAGACTCTTATAACCTTTCCAAATTGTCTGCTTAGCATAACTCCCTGCTTTACCTACTAATACACATTATAACCCTGTATGTGCCCTTCTGCTAGAAATGCAGCTAATCTTCTCTTAAATGTATCCATTCTATCTGCTTTACCATATCCTTGGGAAAAAAAATTCCACAATGTAACAATTTTTATTATGGAAAAAATCCTTCATCTGCTGAGACGACCTTTCTTATAACCGTAAAGGATTGCCCTTAGTTATTTGATCGGGCCTTGAAATGAAAGGTTTGCCAGAGATATCATTGTATTGAACCTGCATATATACTTATAAAATGTTAGGAGTCTTATCTGTAGGCTAAATAAATCAAGTTTGGTTAGATGTTCTTCATGCTTCAAATCCTCCATTTATTCAATTAATTGTGTTGTTCTAAAACTTTTACAATCACAAAATTATGTTATCTGCTCTTTAATACCACTTTTTATGCAAGATAGTACTTTGCTTTTGATATTACTGTTTGACACTAATCACTATTTCCAAATTTACAGTTCACAAGGACTGCCAGAATTTTCTGTAACAAGTCTCCCCAAATGTAATTAAGTTCATTACAAATTGTTCATCCCAAATGCATAACTTTACACTTTTCTACATTAAATTGTGTATTGAATTTGTTTGCCCAATTTGCCATATTGTATTTGTTTGGCCAATCTGCCATTTCATTTAGAGAACAAACATCTACTTTGAATTTATTAAACTGCATAATTTAGTCATCTGCAAATTGAAATTTTGCTTTCTATACTGATTTCATGGTCATTTATAAAACATTAAAAACATGTTAGAAAGCAGTGGACCAAGTACTGAACCCAGACGTACTCCACTCTCAACTTTAAATGTATTGGTGAATTTTCCATTTACAACACCACACTCTTCCCTATCCTTCAACCAATTTTCTATTCAGTTTCTTTCCCCTAGACCCACTTTCCTTATTTTATATGCCAACCTCCTGTGTGGCACTGTATCAAATGTCTTTGCATCTAGCTAAACTACATCTACTGCATTACAATTATCTGGTTGCTACTTACTTCTTCATATAAGCTTAAAAGATTTGTTTGGTAAGATCTATTCCTCATAAAACTGTTGATTCCTGCTAATAATTGTCATTTTTCTCAGTGCAATCCTGAATAAAATCCCTTACTATCCATTCAAGCAGTTTTTGCTCTATCAAGGTCAAACTCAATAGTCTACAATTACCAGGGCCGGTTTTAGTCCCCTTCTTAAATAAAGACACCACAATGGCTATATACCGCACTGAGCCAATGGTCAGAGAGTCTCTCAAGATTAAAAAGAGTGATCTTGCTAATACTGTAATGTGTTTCAGAGGAACCCTTAGGTGTGCACCATCGGTTGTCTTAATTTGGTCTCCCCTTGACGTCTTGTGTTAAATCTATATCAGATAATGTTATGGTTTTACTTGATATTTGTTAAGGCTCTTTCAACCATTGGTTGTTTCCTGGTATTTAGCTATGAAAAGAAATTGTTTAGATCATCAGCCTTTTCCTTATACTCAATAATTAACTTGACCATCTCATTTTTAAAGGTCCAGTGTACTCCCTTTTAAGTATTAAAAAAAATATTAGTCTTGTTCTCTGTTGCAATCAGAGTTTTAATTTCTATTTTTGTAGTCTTTGTGGCACTCTCACTATTTTAAGAAAAAAAAACTGTTCCTGTAAAAGCTTAAATGTCGTTTAATCTTTGCCATTTCCTTCTTTACATTAGCATTTAAATACACTGGTTGTGACCTCCTTGGCAAGTGATATAGACCACCAATGCTGTATTGTCAGACTGAATCCTCACAAACCCTGGAGGTACTCCGAATAAGCAGTCTGAGATGAATCACCTGATTCCCACTGATGGGCAGAAGACACCCACTCTCAGACCAAAGACCGTGAGCAATTGGAAAGTGTCATTCCAGCTGGCATGTGTCATGACTAGCCTCTCAATTTAAGAATGACCATCGGGCAGCTGACTCTGCTAACAACAGTCAGTCCCCTGATGCTCTCACCATGTCCCAACAAATGGCAGCTTCAGTGGCTCTGGACCTTCCTTCAGTCCCTTTAGCTGCCCTAACTGGCACTGCTCCCTGTTTTTTCCTTCTGGATTACCCTTTATAACCTTGTTCCCCATTACATATTGCTACTCTGGGCATATGAACGCTGTCAACAGCCCCTGCTACTCTTCCTGTGCCAGTTCGGTGCTCACTCCTGTCCTCACTTGGAGGTCAGTCTTTCTGACCTTCGTTATATGGTCTTTTGGCCCCTTCCAGATATGTGGAGGGATCCAGACCACCATATTGTGACTTGGGGTCTCGTCCTTCCACATCTCACTTTATCCTTTTCTTCCCTTTCTTTTCTCACTCCTTTGTCTCTCCCCATCCCTTCTCCCCCTCCACATTTCAACCCCTTTTTTGGGGCCTGTGGGATTTTACCCAGGTTTGCATGTGGTTTTCTGATTATGGCTAAGTCAGTCATTAAGCTGGTTTCCTATAATGTAAGGGTCCTCAGCTGTGCTGACAAAAGAGCAATTATTTCAAGGGAACTGGCATTGTTCTTTGCGGACATTATATATTTGCAGGAAACTCATTTCAATCTCCATTCTCAACCAAAATGGTCACTTCGTCATTACTCCCGCATCTGGACTACCTCTGTCTCAGAAAAGAAGAGGGGGGTAGCCAATTTAGTCAAAGATAGCCTAGCCTGGACTCTTATTGACCAATGCATTGACCCACAGGGTCGTTTTCTTTTTTTGAAGGGATCCATGAATGGCACCATAGTTGCATTAACTAATCTCTATGGCCCAAATTTGGCCCATCTCCAATTTATTCGTTCTACTGTTGCCTCTCTAGAGAGACATTCCAGGAAGGCCTGGTTTTATTGGGAGGTGATTTAAATATTGCCCTCAACCCTGACTTGGACCTCTCCTCCCCACGCTCTCAACACCCTCACACCCCCTGCCAGGAAGGTCTTGACTTTATTTACTGACTTGACCCTCACTGATGTCTGGAGAGCTTTCACCCCACATCTAAGGGCAATACCTTTTTCTCAAATCCTCATCGGTCTTACTCTCGGCTTGATTATCTCTATTAGTCACCAACTTTTGGAACATGTCTGCCACTCTGACATTCTTCCAATGACTCTCTCTGATCGCTCACCAATTTCTATTTCTTTCCTTATATATATCGCTCTCAACACGCTCCCGGAGATGTCTGCACCCACTGTATGGGAGGCTCAGAAGTGTGTGATGCAAGGCTTATTTATCTTCCAGAGTGCGTGGTAACATGAACTGACCCGCACTAAACTTCAATAACTGTTGGAGTCCATCCATTCTCTTGAATCCTTGCATAAAAGCTCTCTGGATGAGCAGAACTTTTTACTCCTTCATGATACTCGAGCCCAGCTCTCTGCTCTTCTTCAGAGCCAAACGGTAAAACCTTACATGTGGTATAAGTATCAACAGTACCTTAATTGTACAAAATGTGGTAAGACTCTGGCCTCCCTAGTGAGGAGCTCTAGAACTAGATCGCGTGTTCACCAGATAAAAGATTGCTCAGGCAAACCAGTCTTTACTTGTGTTGAGATTGATGAGTCATTTCGCAAATACTACAAGGGTCTTTATAACCTTAACTGCCACTGAGTCCTCTTCTCCTCCTCCCTCTACTGCTCTTCTGGATTTTTTGAACAAGGCCTGTCTCCCTACCTCCCCCCGGATCTTGCTGCCATATTAGTGCACTGCTTTTCTGAGGAGGAGATGGAAACCGCTCTACGCTTTCTACCCAAAGGGAAATGTCCAGGCCCGGACGGACTCCCAGCCTCATACTATCAATGTTTTTCAAAAACTCTTGTCCTTCATCTGTCCTCTAATTTGAACACTATTTGATCAGGCCAGAACTGGTCCTCACAATCTCTGCCCATATTTCGCTTATCCCAAAAAAAGGAAAAGATGGTCCTTTATGCAGCAACTATAGGCCCATCTCTCTACTAAATATGGACCTAAAACTTTTTGCAAAACTCCTTGGTGATTGGGTAAAACCATTCCTTTGTTTCTTAATTGGTACTGATCAGGCGGGTTTTGTCTCTGGAAGAGAAACCAGGGATAATATTATCAAATTTCTCTCTTATACAAGCTTCTGCCACTTCGCCTCACCCTACTCTACTTCTTTCATTGGATGCAGAAAAACCATTCGACCAGGTTGATTGGTCCTTTGTGTTTGCTGCTCTTCAGAAATTCGGTCTCCTCTTTATACTCTTCATCCCCCTGGTCCAGATAAGAGTTAATGGTCTCCTCTAAAACCCCTTTCTTATCTCCACTGGTACCAGACAGGGCTGCCCCCTTTTGCCTCTCCTGTTTACCCTGGTATTGGAGCCCCTTGTCTTGGGAATCCGATTAAAAGGCTCCATTGAAGGTATCCACATTTCCTCGAGGGAATTTAAGCTGGCCAGATAGATGGACAATGTCCTCCTTTTTGTCATCCATTCTGAATCCTCCTTTCGTCCATTGCTCTCTTTGATTTCAGAATACCGCTCCCTTTCTTCATATAAACTTAACTGTAACAAATCTGAAATTCTGAAAATCACTAATCCCCCTCTTTGGTAGTCATCTTACGGGCCTCATATTCCTTTCACTGGAGAGATCACGCCATTAATTATCTAGGAGTCTCGCTTACAAAAACGATAGGGTAAATCATTGGGTTGAACTTTTCTGATCTGGTTACTTCTATATGGTCTTATCTCTGAGACTGGCCCCCTCTCTTTATTTCATGGTTCGGTAGGGCAAACATAATGAAAATGAATAGTCTTCCAACAATAATTTACTTAAGTGTTTACTGCTTAAAGGGATAGTAATGTCAGAAAAAATAGGATTTTAGTCTTACCTGTTAAATCCTTTTCACTTAGTCCATACAGTTCACTGGTACTCTGGGAGGCGTAAGTCCCCTTTAATAGGCAGGAACAACTATGCAAATGATTTGCAAGGGGCGGAGCCTCCCCTCTTACTTAAGCAACCTTCTGGCCAGAGCCACTTAGATTGATTTGAGACCCGAAAACTGACCTAAGGTAAGCAAAAAGAAAGACTCCTGTGAGCATGCCCCAACGGTCTCCCACTGAATGCCACAGGAGAGCCAAGACTGGTCCCTTGACAGGGTGGGAGACCAGTGACCTGTATGGACTAAGTGAAAAGGATTTAACAGGTAAGACTAAAATCCTATTTTCACTGTCGTCCAATACAGGTCACTGGTACTCTGGGATGTACAAACATTGAGCTGACCCAGAGGCGGGAAGTAAGGCAAGGACCAGGCGCAAGGCCCAAGTAACTAGAACTGCTATGAACCAGTTAATTACATAGCCCAAACTGTAAGTGTCAACGGACACCAACCAAGGGAACAATCCCTGAACTAACACCGCACACGGAACTAGAGCCAACCGGGCTCAACAGCAAGGAAGCACTAAGGATCACAGAGCGGAAGACCTAAACAGGCAAAACTGCCTCCAGGACCTTCCTACCAAAACTGGCATCAGCCGAAGCCAGTACATCAACTCGATAGTGCTTTGAAAATGTGTGCACAGAGGACCAAGTGGCCGCTCTGCACAGCTGATCCGCAGATGCCCGATTCTTGTAGGCCCAGGAGGCCCCAATAGATCTGGTGGAATGGGCAGTCACCCGGAAAGGAACATGCTTATTCCTCAACTTATAGGCTTCACGGATGGTAGCTTTAATCAAAGATGCAATAGTAACTTTGGCAGCCGGTCTCCCCGCCCTAGGTCCCTCAGGAATGACGAATAGAGCGTCAGACTTCCTGATAGACTCGGTGCGATGAACATAAAACTTGAGGCAACGCACCACATCCAACAAATGGAGATCTCGTTCCTTGTCAGATGAAGGATTAGGGCAGAAAGAGGGAACCACAATCTCCTGATTGATGTGAAACTCGGACACAACCTTGGGTAAGAATTCCTTGGTAGTGCGAAGCACAGCCTTATCCTTGTGGAACACCAGGTAAGGAGGTTTACAAGACAGAGCTTGTAACTCTGCTACCCGGCGAACTGAAACAATAGCCAAAAGGAAGGCCATGTTCCAAGTCAAGAGACGTAATGGAATGGAAGCCAAGGATTCAAACGGTGGTCGCTGGAGAACTCCCAGCACCAAATTGAAGGCAGGTCGAACATGAGTCACACCTTGGAAGAAAACTTTCACATCAGGAAGGATAGCAATCCTTTCCTGGAAAAACACAGACAAGGCAGAAGTCTGAACTTTGAGGGAACTCAGACTGAGCCCCTTATCCACACCGTCCTGCAAGAAGGCCAGGACAGTGGGAAGATGAAACTCAAGGGATAACTTCTTATCAGTGCACCATGCAACGAAGGTTGACCATATGCGATGATAGATCTTGGAGGACACAGGCTTACGAGCACTAAGCATAGTCGACACCACAGAAGGAGAAAATCCTTTCTTTGCTAGAATCGAGGATTCAACCGAGTGAACATTCTCCTTCCACAGATAACCCTGGAGAAGTAGGTCCGGACGGGCAAGGAGCGGGATCGGATCCGACACTGACATGGCCATCAACTCTGGATACCAGGACTGGCGAGGCCAGTTTGGAGCGATCAGGATGACAGGACAACGCTCCTGCTTCAACTTCTGGATAACTCTGATCAATAGAGGAAGAGAAGGGAAGCTGTAAGCCAGGGAGAAATCCCAAGGGATCGACAAGGCATCCACTGCTAGAGCAAGGGAGTCCCTCAACCGGGAGCAAAACACCGGAACCTTCCTGTTGTGCCTGGTAGCCATCAGGTCCACCACAGGCATCCCCCACCGCTGGGTGAGCATGTGAAACACCTCTGGATGAAGAGCCCATTCTCCGCTGTCGACGGTGTGACGACTGAGGAAGTCTGCCATGACGTTGTCCACGCCTGGAATATGAACTGCAGAGATGACAGGCACGTGATCTTCTGCCCAAGACAAAATATCCTTGACCTCCCACCAGGCGGAACCGCTTCTTGTGCCGCCTTGCCTGTTGATGTAAGCCACCGCCGTGGCGTTGTCGGACTCCACTCTGATCGGAAGACCGGTCAGTTGAGACTCCCAGTGCCTCAGGGCAAGCCGGACAACTCGAAGTTCCAGAACATTGATGGAGAGAAGGGATTCCTCCAGACCCCATTTCCCCTGAGCACTGAAGTGACCCCAGACTGCACCCCAGCCCCGAAGGCTGGCATCCGTTGTGACTGTGGTCCAACGAGGAACTAGAAAGGATCTCCCTTTCAGGAGATGAGAGAGATCTAACCACCAGTGCAGACTCGACTCGACATGAGGAGGAAGAGAAACAGACAGATGTTGATGATCTGGATGATTCCTGCACGTCTGGATCACAAATCTCTGAAGTTCCATGGAGTGGGCCATGGCAAATGGTACTGCTTCGATCGTGGAAATGAACTTCCCCACTAAAGACGACAACTTCGGTACCGGAATTTCGTCCATGTCCAGAATCCCAGCCACTCTGATGGCTATCTGGTGAGCCACATCCTCTGGAAGAAACACCATGCATTGGCGAGTGTCGAACAGGAGACCCAGGAACAGAAGCCTCTGAGATGGAACCAAGTCCGACTTGTCCAGATTCAGGATCCAGCCATGACGGTTCAGAGTGTGCATGCACGTCTGTAATTGCTGACGGAGAAGCTCAGCTGAGGAGGCTTTCAGTAGGAGATCGTCCATGTATGGGGTCACTCTGATCCCAGCCTGATGAAGCACCGCTATCAAGGAGCCTAACACCCTCTGGAAGACCTGAGGGGCTGAAGTCAGCCCAAAGGGGAGCGCTGCAAACTGAAAGTGTCCCCTGTGGCAGGCAATCCTGAGATACCGCCTGCTCTCTGGATGAATAGGGATGTGAAGATAAGCATCCTGAAGGTCCAGGGAGGCAAGGAACTCCCCTGGAGACATTGCTGCAATCACAGAGCGCAGGGACTCCTGGCGGAAGTGGGAAGTCACCACATAGGCATTGAGATCTTTGAGATCCAAAATGGGACGAGCTCCTCCGTCCTTTTTGGCTACCACAAACAGGTTGGAATAAAATCCTGAACCTGTGTCCCCTTGAGGAACCGCCTCCAGGACCTCTTTGTCCAAGAGATCCTGAATAGCGTCGTCGAACAGACGCCTTTTTGTGGGTTCCTGAGAAGGACGAGTAAAATGGAACCGAAAAGGAGGAAGGGAAGAGACAGGGATCCTGTATCCCTCTGACACCACCTGAAGGACCCATGGGTCCGCCACTGACTCCTCCCAAGTCCGGCGAAAGATGCGGAGACGACCACCTACTGCCGGATGCGGACCCGGGTTCGGCGAGTCATGCCGAAGCAGTCTTGGAGGTCTTGGCCTTGGGGGCAACTTTGGGCTTCCAGGACTGTTTGGGCTTGGAGGAGGAGCGCGTAGTGGGAGGACCCGTTTGGGCCGAGGAGCGTGTCTCAGTCTGAAAGGAACGAAAGGACCGATTGAGTTTGGCTGGAAACTTTTTCTTAAAGACTGAGGGTAGAAGAGTACTTTTACCGCCAGTAGCCTCACTGATCATTTCTTTGAGTTCAGACCCAAAAAGCAAATTCCCCTGAAAGGGCAAGGAAAGCAAGGCTTTCTTAGAGGCTGTATCAGCAGACCAAATTTTCAGCCAAAGGGCGCGTCTAGCCACCACAGAAGAAGTGGAGGCCCTCGCCATCATGCGCACAGCATCAAAAGCAGCGTCAGCAACATAGTTCTGAGCTTCAGTGATATTAGCAAGAAGCTGCAACTGTTCAGATACTGGTGCATCCTGGCGAACTGCTTCAGTCAGTCGTTCAGTCCAGGCCGCAATGGCTCTATTAACCCATGCCACAGCAAAGGTTGGACGCATGGCAGTGCCAATGGAGGCAAAAATAGATTTAAGAGAAAGCTCTAGCTTTTTATCCGTCCAATCCTGCAGGGCAGAGGCATCAGAGACAGCCAAAGCGGTAGACTTGGATAGTCTAGAAACAGGAGCATCCACCTTGGGAGGATGAACCCATTTTGCCAGCTCAGCCTCAGGAAAAGGGTATAGTTTAGCAAACTTTTTAGAGACAGAGGAAGATCTATCAGGATTCTTCCATGCCTCAGAGACCAGACGGGCAAGAGTAGGGTTAGTTGGAAGACAAACAACTGGCTTAGATGGCTTTTTCTGAAAAACATCAGTAGGATCATAAGTGGATTCCTGAGTCAGAGGAAGGTTGAGCGTATTCAGAACCGCTCTGATCAGACCCTCAGCCGAGACTTCAGGGTCACACTCATAGGGGTCCCCAATGGACCTGTTAGATTCAATAACAGTACGTTCCTCAGCATCAGAATCCTGTAAGAGTTCTTCTTCAGAAGAATCAGTTACATCAGGAGTCCCCTGTGGCTTAGGCAGGGAGGTCCTGATGGTAGAGGGGGTCTGCCAGACCTGGAGAGCCCCCTGTATCTGAGAGGGAAAGAGTTGAAGCGTGGATCTGAGATCCCTAGTGGCAGCTTTAAACTCCCTCACCCAAGATGGCTCAATAGCGTGGCTGGAAAGCCCAGGGATGCTATCTTGACCAGTACAATTAGGGCATAGATCCCCCACATTATCGCTAGACAGCCCAATGTGGCAAGAGGAGCAAAACGCCATGGGGGTAGCAGACCCCCCATCCTCCTTAGACTTGGGTCTAGCCCCTAGCTCCAGTGAAGTAGACATGCTCACAGCGTCAATATACCCCACAAATAACACTATCACCCAGAAAAAGTGTAAAGGATTAAAGTTTCACCCCAGAAATGTCTAAATTCGGACTTATCTGGCCAGCGAAGGGTTAATCTGTAGAGGAGAGAGAAGGCTCGGTCCCTGCGTAGTGTACTCGCATAGGAAAAGTACCACAAAATGGCGGCCGTCATGACAGCCAATCAGAAACGAGCGCGAACCAGGCGCTCATGGGAAATGTAGTTTTCCCCATAGAAGTACCCTAAACAGTGCCCGAAGCCCCCCTGAACACCCCACATAAATAAAACACAATCCAGATGATAGAGCAGGAGCCTAGCAGTAAAATGAGCCCTCTCTGGAGTTGCTGTGACAAGCGGTTCCAAAGATATGTCCCACGCTGTGAATTCCCATAGAGAGTAAAGGAGCCATTGCGTCTGAGCGGGAAAAGCCGCGCTTAAAGGCGCGGAACTCAATTTTTAATAAAGTTTAAGAAAACATTAAAAAGTGCTCAAACAAGAATAAAACACATAAGAAACATAAGTAAATGAATATCCCAAGCTCCAAAACCCAGAGAATATCACAGAAATTGCATAAACATTAAAAATGCAATAAAAACACCCTATGAGTGCTGGAGTGTATTGAAAACTCCTAAATACAAGCCCATCAAAGGGACACTGTGGGGACAAGTGGACCTTCAGCACTCAATGGGTGACTCACCTTTCTTGCAGGACTTCTGTCTTCAGGTGACCATGATGAATAAGGAATAACCCAGAGGTAAATTCCTCAGTAGGGAAGCTGCTCAACACAAGCTGTTCCCTCTTCAGGGCATAAGGTTCACAGGAATCCCTGGAAGCTGCACCAGCCACTTTAGAGAGGGCAATTCACAGCCATGGTCACCCTCCTAATGGTGGTATTCCATATTTGAAAAAAAAATAATAAAACACTGAGATGCATAGATGTTCTTCTACCTGGTGTGCAAGGCACTCCAGGAACAAATCAATCTAAGTGGCTCTGGCCAGAAGGTGGCTTAAGTAAGAGGGGAGGCTCCGCCCCTTGCAAATCATTTGCATAGTTGTTCCTGCCTATTAAAGGGGACTTACGCCTCCCAGAGTACCAGTGACCTGTATTGGACGACAGTGAAAAAGTATTAACTATATGGTAGATACAATTAAAAGAGAGTACTTGCACTTATTCGTACCTCTTAAACCGTTATGGTTTGAAAGATATAGGAAAAGAAAGTTCTCTGGTCCCTCCTATGTCTGTTTGATGAGCTGTAAAGCTGTCAGAAGCAGATTCTGGTCGCACAAACAGATGCGGCTCTTCAGCAGCGCCGATATAAAGATATCTAAAGACAAATACTTAATTTAGAACGGTCTACAGAGTGTGCCTGGTTTGCAAGCACAATTTGTAGACCGTTCCAATGAATTATTTATTTCTAAATAGGGCGATTGAGCCTCTGTCTGGTCAAATGACCGGAATCTGCTGCTATCAACTAGATGGCAGACTTGAGTAAAACAGCCAGGAAAAGGTAACTTTAGGAAGTTATATCTTTCAAGCCATAAAGGTTTGAGAGATAAGACTTACATCAATCTAAACCTTTTAATAATGTCTACAATATTAAATCAACTTAAAATTAACCATTACTATCCTTTTAAGTAAATAAAGTATTTTAGGAAGAATATTCATTATAATTATGTTTGAATAAAGTGATCACTGATTTCATATGGGTGGGTAAGGCCCCAGAATTAATGCTTCTATTCTAGCTCTCCCTGTTCTTCAGGGCAGGCTTGGCCTCTCTCATCTGCCAACCTATCACAAAGGCACTTGCTCTTTCTATGATCCGGTACATGTGTGCTTTGAGTACCCCTCTGGACTGGCCATCGATCGTCCCCTTGTTACTGGGTCATGTTGTCCCATTACAGACTTTATGATCTGACCCCTCCCATATCACTTGGACCCTTCGCCGTAACAAGTATTTTTTCACATATTTTGTCTGTGTGGAGATCCTGCAATGCTTCTCTTTATCCTCTCATCCTTCCCTGCTCTCTGCTGTAGCTTGTAACCCTGAATTTCTTCCTGGGCTCCTCCTCCGGGCTTTTCGTGCTTGGCCTATATGCAGTTTGATTGACCTTGACCATCTGCTGCCGACCGGCTCCTTCCCGGAACTCCCCTATCTATGTTCTTCGCATAGCCTCACACAAGCGGAATTTCTGAGGTATAGACAGGTCAAACATTTTAGATCTACTCTTAATCCTCCATTTTCCCCCCATCCCCATCTCCCTTTAAGACTCATTTAATTTCTCCCTCTCCTGTCAAAAGCAAACTTTCGGTTTACGTCAAAGTTTTGACCTCTTCCCGTGTTGTTCCTCATCATTCTCAAAAACTAGCTTGGGAACGAGATCTCCAGGTGACCATCACAGTAGATGACTGAACAAGGACTTGTAGAATGCACTCTATATTCCTGATGAACATTCTATTGCGAGAGACGAACTATAAACTTATGATGCGTTGGTACTGCACTCCATCCAAATTAGAACGGATTTTCCCTGGTGTATCTCCTCTTTGCTGGAGTTGGTTGAAGGCTCTCTTCTGCATTTTTGAAGGTCATTTCCAGTTATACAGCCTTCCACGTCAGCTGTCTCCACACATCTACAGGCCCTTTCTGGTTTGTATTTTCCTGGCACCCCCATACACTTTTACTTTCCCTTCTGCCATAGCCCACTACCCATCCTCCAAATTGCCAGGTTAACTTATGGATACTGTCTGTAGTCCTTCCTATCGTTGTATGCAGCTTGGTTGACTTTCACCTATACCTATGGCTCATAGTGTGCACCCTGTGCCTACGGCTTCCCGTGGGTCTCCCCACCTCTCCCTCCCTGACTACCCATTGTCTCCCTTATTACCCTTCCTACCTGTTCTTTTTCTCTTAGTCATCATTCTCTCTTCTTTTGTTTCCCACGTCTTTATTTTCTCTTCTCCTTGAAATATCTTCCTTCCTCTCCGATTGAGGAGTTTCTATACTATTTTCTCCATCTGCCGACACAACCCTTCTAGTACCAGGCCTTAGTCTGACTGATATATAAAGGTACAACTGTCTGGACCAATCCCTGCTGCAGAAATTGGACTAGCTGCAGTTTCCAAGTATGGAACTGGACAAAGATGATTGCCTCCAAGGCAGAGACCAGGAATCCTATCAATGTCATGCACACCATTCCAGACTAGCAAAGAAAAACCTCAGACGGGACAAAAAAAAAAAAAAATCTCAACCTCCAGCAAAAAGACCTGTCATTGAAAAGTGAGAAAAAGAAGGACTTGGGATTGAATCGGAGAGAATTTTTAGCAAATGAGAATCTAATCGTGTTGTTCCAATATGGATGCATAAGTCTGAATCTGAAGCTGCAAAGCTCCACTAAAGGGACCTTTAATAAAAGGTCACACAGACAGAGAGAGAATGAATGTGATTTAAAAATCCCAAGCAGCATATGCCAGTCCAAAAGGAAGGCAGAGAACTGCACAAGATGATCTAGAAGTTAAAGGGATACTAATTCCCATCTTGTAGAACTTAAAAAAAGATTTTTAATGCCCCCATATGAGAGAATATCGATTTCAAAGTGCCCCCCTCCCCTTTCTCTGAGATCAGTGTTCTAGCTGACTCCAGGAGTATTCTGTCGTACGACCATCCAGGGCTCTGCAGCAGAGCCAAGATCGCATTAATAAAAAATCCTTCACTGAAACGGTCTTCTATGTGTGCTTGGTTTCCAAGCACACGTAAAAGACCATTTCAGTGAAGCATTTTTTCTTCATTATCGCAATCTCGGCTTTGCTGCAGAGCCGCCGGATGGCCACAGGACCGACTTCTCCTGCATACAGCTAGACATTGATGTCAGGGAAAGGGGAGGGACGAGGGGGACTTTGAAATCGATTTTCTCTTAAACCATAAAGGTTTAACCCCTAGAGTGCCAAGTGGGTACAATGTACGAGTGAACACAGCTGTACCTGCTGTGCCACGCTTGTACATTGTACAGCTAAAATGCGGTCACTGCATAAGCTGGTATAACCGGCTTGCAGTGGCCGCATTTCAGCTGAAATGCAGCCTGGCACTCTTGGGAGGACATGAGGATTACTCCTCATGTCCTCCCAGGTATCGATCTCCCAGTACAATCGGCAGAACTTCTCCTTCCTCCACTCTCCTACCCGAACTTCCGGGTAGGAGTGGGCGGGACCGGGGGAAGCCTCCTAATGTCATCGGTGACATGATTCACTCCTACTGGTGGGAGATCAATAACTGGGGGGACATCAGAAGGTATCCTGATGTCCCCCTACAAGGACTGCAACTGAACAAAAAAAAAAAAAAAAATTAACCCTATGAGTGCCGCGGGGACGTCCAGTGCATTGCTTTGCAATGCGCTGGAGACCCCTTTGGCACTCACAGGGTCAATTGTGCTGTAGGTCATTTTTTTTTTTTAACCGAGACCTCATGGGGGGGGGGGGGGTCAGGAGAGGTCCTGATGACCCCCAATGAGGTCTATATAAAAAAAAACAAAAAACCCTGTGTGTGCCCGGGGGGGGGGGGGGGGGGGGAGGTCCAATACAGACCCCCCTTCCTGTGGCACACACAGGACTTTGGTTTGAGTTTCATTTTTTTTCAAAGCTTTTTGGGGGGCTTGATGTCCCCCAACAAGCTATGAATAAAAAAAATCAACCCTCTGAGTGCCCTGTAGAAGACAAAGTGTTTTGGGTTTTTTTTCCTTAATTTTTACTTTATTTAGACCTCACTAGGTGAAAAAAAAGAAAAAAGAAAAAAAAAAGGAAAACAATGCGTGCCCCACAGAGGGCAATTTTTTATTCTGCCCTTGTTGGGGGGTCATCAGAAGTAGACCTGATCCCCCAACAAGGTATGAATAACAAATAATAAAAGGAAAAAAAAAATTAACCCTCTGTGTGCCACAGGGGGTCCAATGCATTGCTTTGGAATGCATTGTACACACCTGTGGCGGACAAAGTGTTTTTCTTTTTTTTTCCCCTCATTTTTTATTCAGATCTCATTGTGGGGCATCAGTTCTAATGCCCTCCAATGAGGTCGATACATATATATATTTTTTTGGGAAAAAACACCAAAAAACCTGAATGTGTTACAGGTGGGTCCAACACAAGTGGTTTGCAATGCGCTGGACCCCCCTGTGGCACACACATTTTTTCCCATTATTTTTTATTCAGACATCGTTGGGGAGCATGAGAAGTGGTACTGATGCACCCCCCCAATGAGGTATGAATAAAAAAATAATAGCTAAAAAAAATTAACTCTGTGTGCAACAGGGTGTCCAGTGCATTGCTTTTCAGTGCATAGGACACCCCTGTGGCATGCACACAAAATGCCTCCAATCCCCCCCCACCACATACCCTACCCACCAGCCTAGTTCCACAGCCTACTGGCAGTCCCATTCCCCCAGTCTGACCCCCCAGCCTGATTCCAGTGCCTACTGGTAGACCCAAGTGCCAGTACACACTGGATTCAGGCTGGGAATCAAACAGTGTATGAGGGGACTTACATTGCACACTGGTAACCACAAATCCCCCATATGCACTTACCTCCCCACCATCACCAACCCCACAATTGCTCACTGCCCACTAGTAGATATACCCACTTACATAGCCTGACCCCTCGTCCCATCCCCAACCTGGTTTCTCTGGCAGACACAAGTCCTCACTTACGCTGACTAACCACTGGCAGCAATTGAATCACACATACACTGTTTGCTTCCCCATCCTTGTTCCACTGGTAGCCATGCTCCTGGCACCCAATATGGTATGTCAACCCACAGCAGTGGGGCACCATTTTTTGTAGGCTGGCAGGAGGTCCTCCTAGGAAATCCCATGGTGTTGAACCATTTCCGTATCTTTGAAGTGACTGATTTGTAAGAAAAACAGGGTTTTTTTTCGGTAGCACCACATTCTGGAAATAGTTGTGCACTGTAAGTTAGGGGTAGAAAAGCAAGTCACGGCTCATGTTATCTTCTTTCCAAAATGTAATAGTTTCTGTACCCTTTCTTCACTTCTGTAGTTGATATAACCATTTTTGTACAGGCAAGTATTATTTGAGAAAATATTAGAAAAATCAGAGGTTGTGGTAGGTGTTGTTTTGCACTTCTAGCACCCCCTACGGTAGGTCAACTCATACCAATGGGGTGTCATTTGACTCCTAAGAGCACTAGCTAGTGAATGCAGTTGAAAATTGCATGGTTTTCAGAGCTCCATACATTTGAAGGGGCAGAAATGTAAAAAATGCAATTTTTTTCCTATAGTGCCAGCTTCTGGAAGCATTTGGGCACAAAAGGCTTGGGGTAAGAAGGCAAGTGACCCCTCATTAGATGCGGCAGGTTGTCTTCTTTCCAAAATGGTATGGTTTATCTACCTTTTCATCACATCTGAATGTGTTATAGCCATTTTCGTACAGGCAAGTCAGGTTTGAGAAAATGTTAGCAACATCAGAGGTTGTAGTAGGTGTAGTTTTCTACTTTTAGCACCCCCTAAGGTAGGTCAGCTCATATGAATGGGGTGTCATTTGACTCCTAAGAGCACTAGCTAATGGATGCAGTTGAAAATTCCATGATTTTCACAGAGCTCCATACATTTGAAGGGGCAGAAATGTAAAAAAAAAAGCTATTTTTTTCCTATATCGTCCCCTTCTGGAAACATTTATGCACAACAATATTGGGTAAGAAGGCAAGTTACCCCTCATTAGATGCAGCAGGTTATCCTCTTTACAAAATGGTATGATTTCTCTACCTTTCCTGCATATCTATAACGGTTATGACACTTTTCGTGCAGGCAAATAATTAAAAAAACAAAAGTGTCAGGTTTAGGTAAGTGTTCCTACCACCCACATATTGCATGTTATCCCACACAAATGGGGTAACATTTTTCTCCTGTTGGTAGAAGGTACTGAATACAGTAGGAAATGTTATGGTTTTCAAAGATTTTAGTATCTTTGAAGTGGTGGAAATGTAAAAAAAACATGTATTTATTCCTATAGTGCCAACTTTTGGAAATAATTGAGCACTTCAGCCATGGGGTAGAAAGGCAAGTGATCACTCATTTGATGTGGGAGAATGTCTACTTTCCAAAATGGTATACCTTTTATACCTTTCCTTCATGTCGCTAACAATTATGAACATTTTAGTACAAGCAGCCATTTTCAAGGAAGCAAACAGGTAGGTGAATTTATGTGCTTCTTGCACCCCTAAGGTAGGTCGACTCATACCAATGAGGTGTCAGTTTTCTCCAAAGAGCACTAGCTAATGAATACATTTGGAAATTCCATGGTTTTCACAGACTTCAGTACATTTGAAGGGGCAGAAATGTAAGAAAAGGTGAAATTTACTCACCGATATTTTGTTTTCCTCTGTGTCCTTCCACGGCTATGGTGAGATCTGGCTCCGCTCTCCAGTTGGTAGGACAAATAATTTCTTTCATTACTTAAGGTTCTGCTTGCTGCTATCTCCCCAGTTATACGTTTGTCGTAGCTGGAATGAGAAATAGGTTAGTAAGAGCAAAAAATGAGTCCTACATGTAAATGTATCTAAAGGAACGATACAATACCATACCCATTATACTCTAGGGAGGGTTGCCGTGGAAGGACACAGAGGAAAACAAAATATCGGTGAGTAAATTTCACCTTTTCCTCTGTGTCCAATCCACGGCTATGGTGAGAGACTTACCAAAGCAGTACCTCCAGGGTGGGATAAGTTATTGAGCAGGACTGGCTGCAAGAAGCACCTTCCTGCCAAAATTAGCATCCTTTGATGCCTGAATGTCCAATCTGTAATGCTTTATGAAAGTGGACACTGAGAACCAAGTGGCTGCTCTGCATATTTCTTCAGGTGAAGCCACGGCCTTCAAAGCCCAAGAAGAGGCTACTGTCCTGGTAGAGTGAGCCTTAATTCTTGGGGGAGGCTCCAAATCTGCTGACGGGTAGGCTAAGGCAATGCAGTCTCTAATCCACCTGGCAATAGATGCCTTGGAGGCAGCCGTGCCCTTAAACTTCTCCGCAAAATGAACAAATAATGAATCAGTCTGACGTAGTTCCTTAGTTCTGAGCAGATATATCTGCAGACATCTGCATAAATCCCGATTTTTCAGTCTCGTATCCGTACCTGTTACTGAATCAGGAGGGAAAGAAGGTAGAATAATCTCCTGACTGAGATGAAAACTGGATACCACCTTGGATCTAAAGGAGGCTCTAGGTCTCAGGACCACCTTGCCCTGATGAAAAACCAAAAATGGAGAGTTACAAAGTAGGGCCTGTAATTCTCCTACCCTTCTAGCTGAAGTAATTGCTGTAAGGAACACAGTCTTGAGAGTAAGATGTTTTAAAGATACAGAATCCAGAGGTTCAAAAAATGGATGGGAACAAATTTGTTGTAGGACAATATTGAGGTCCCATGGGGGAATAATCTCCCTGATAGTAGGCTTGATTTTTGATATTGCTGACATATATCTTTTGATGAGGTACATATCAGCAAAAGGACAGGCCAAAACAGCTGAAAGTGCCGATAGTTGTACCTTAAGGGATGCAGGCTTCAGGCCTTTGTTGAAGCCCTGCTGTAAGAAATCCAGGATAGTATGAGGTAGAATACTACTTCTGTCCAATTTTCTGGCTCTGCACCAGTTGTAAAACATAGTCTAGACCCTGTAATAAATCCGGGAAGAAGGCAGCTTTCTACCAAGTAACATGGTATCGATGACTTCTTCAGATAGGCCCTTATTTCTTAACGAGCTCCGTTCAGCTTCCAGGCCGCCAACTTCAAGAAGGCTGGATCCGGATGCCATATCGGTCCCTGTAACAACAGGTCTGGAATGTCTGGAAGTCTTAGTGGTGGTTGGACTGATAACTGTATCAGATCTGCATACCAGAGTTTCCTTGGCCAATCTGGAGCGATTAGAATGACCCTTGCCTGATCCTCTCTGACTTTTCAAATGACCTCTGCAATGAGTGGAGTGGGAGGGAAGACATAAGCCAGAGGGTATGTCCATTTTTGTTGGAAGGCATCCTGAGCTAAAGCCTGATGATCCTTCCAACGGGAGAGGAATAATCTGCACTGAGTGTTGCTTGCAGTAGCCATGAGGTCTATCACTGGGGTTCCCAGAACTGTGTTAATCTCCCTAAAGACTTTCTTCTTTAGTGACCATTCTCCTGGAAGAATCTGCTGTCTGCTGAGGAAATCTGCCTGAAGATTTCTTGTGCCCGATAGGTATGTTGCCTTGAGAGCCTTCAGATGTCTCTCTGCCCAAGAGATGATCTGCAGGGCTAGATGGTTGAGAACTACGTTCCTTGTGCCTCCCTGATTCCGGACGTAACTTACAGCTGTAGTGTTGTCCGATCTGACTAGAACCGCTGTATGTCTTAGATGGTCCTGGAAACTCCTCAAATGTTTCCCAGACTGCCAGGAGCTCCAAGTTGTTTATGTGGAGTTTGGATTCTTTTGCAGACCAGATCCCCTGGGCTGATCTTTGGTTGCACACTCCTCCCCAGCCTGATGTGCTGGCGTTCGTTGTGACTATCTCCCAAGTTTGTTCCTTGAGAGATCTTCCCTTCTGTAGGTGACTTGGGTTGCTCCACCACAGTAACTCCCTTCTGGTGGAGGGAAGGACAGGTATCTTCATTTGGAAGTCTGATGGATCCTTCTTCTGGAATTTCAGGTAACTGAATTGAGTTTGCCTCCCATGAGCCATTGCCCAAGGCACTGTGTGTTGTGCTGAGGTGAAATTTTCTATCAGGTGCGAAAATTCCTTTGCTGTCCTGAATCCTGATCTCTGAAATGTTCTTACTGCTAGATGAATCCTCTGTTGTCTTTCTTCTGATAACGTCACTAGAGATTCCTTTGTATCGATGATAACTCCCAGGAACATTAGAGACTGGGTAGGTTCCAGATGGCTTTTGTATAGGTTTATGATCCAACCTAGTTCCCTCAATAACTTTATACAGGTCTCTGTGCTTGCTGCTGACTGTTGCCTGCTGTCTGCTATTAGCAAAAGATTGTTTAGATATGGGATTACTCGGACACTGTTGTCTTAATGCTGCTACGGCTACAGACAGTATCTTTGTGAAGACTCTCGGAGCTGTTGCTAGCCCAAACGGAAGAACTCTGTATTGAGGTCTATCCGAGTCAGAAAGGAGAATGGTCGGATCAACTTTAGAGCTGATTGGATTGTTTCCATCTTGAAAGTCCTGGTTCTGAGGAAGGCATTTACTTCCTTCAGATTTAGAATCAATCGCAGATCCCCAAAGGTCTTGGACACATAAAAAAGATTGGAATAGATTCCTCTGAAGTGTTGATTCTGAGGGACCTTCTCTATGACTCTGTCCTGTAGAAGGCCCTGAATAGCTATCTTCATCTTTGAAAGCATAGCTTTGTTCCTTATTATGGATGTCTGGAACCGAGCAAATAGAGGGAAAGTCTGAAATTCCAGCGCATTCTCTATCTCCAGAGACTGCTTCACCCATCTGTCTGGGTTGATCTTTTCCCAGCTGTCTAAAAAGAACGCCAGTCTGCCCCCTACTGGAACTGGAGACAGGGCTCTGCTGGCTTCCTTGTGAATTTTGCTGGAAGGAAGACTTGCGTTGGAAGTCCTTGTGGGCTCCAATGCGTTGATTCTGTCCTGATCTCTTCTTTTGCTCGTATGAGGATCCAGGCCGATATCTGCGGGCTTCTCGAAAGGACTGACGCCTAAACTTGGTAGATCTTGGTGGAGATGAACGGTGACGCCTTTCCTGAGGAAGAAATGGACTCTTGCCTCCGGAAGATTTCTTAATGATTTCCTCCAATTGATCACCAAATAGTTTACAGCCTGTAAAGGGAAGAGAGACTAATCTATTTTTCGATGATGCGTCTGCCTCCCAGGCCTTGATCCAAAGGGCTCTCCTAGCAGTAATGGATAAAGCTGATGACTTTGCCATAAGTCTGATGTTGTCCAAGGAGGCATCACACGAATAATTAACTGCATCCTTGATGGTAGCAATTTCTTTCAATAGGCGAGATCTAGAAACAGAAGAATCAATCTTCTCTTCAAAATCTGTTACCCATAGGCGTAATACTCTAAATACACAAGCCATGGCAGTAGCAGACTTCAGGTTATGACCAACTGTAGAAAACTGTTTCTTCAAGGCATTATCTGCCCTTTTCTCCATAGGGTCTCTCAATGTAGTGCCGTCTTCCAAGAGAATAGTCGTTCTTCGCGAAATCTGGGCTACTGCTGCATCGACCTTAGGGGGATTGATCCATGTGGAAATATCTTCTTCCGCAAAGGGGTACATCCGCTGAAAGCGTCTAGACATTGCTGATCTCTTGTCCCCTTGCTTCCATTCATTCTTGATGATATCCTTAATGGAGCTGTGAACAGGAATCTGTGGGGCAGGCTTCTTATATCCTATAAATGCAGCATCCATAACATTCAAGTCTTTCTGAGTTTCAGAGAGACCTAGAGTCTTTCTCATGGACTTGATGAGCCCGTCAATCATATCCACACTGGAATTATCGGTGTCTTCAGTAATCTCTCCTTCCTCGGCAGAAGACATAGCTGATTCCAATTCAATCAAACTGTCTTCTTCTTCTTCCTCTAAATGACGTCTGGAAGGACCCTCGTCAGCATCAGAAGTACGCTGGTGCTTTCTCGCCGACTCCTGCATAGAGGAGAAAGTCTCCTGCATGGATGTGCGCATCCATCCAAGAAATTCCTGAAATTGAGGTGGAACTGCCTCTCCAGCTGCTTTCTTAAGACATTCCTGACACAGTTTAGCTGGGTCTGAGGAGGAAAGTTTAGCATCACATCCCATACAGACTTTAGTCTTAGGGACAGACTTATCTTCCTTAGCAGGCTCACCAGGATTCTTAGGTTTCTCTGTTTTTGTATCTTTAGCAGACATTATGCAATAAACAGATAACTATATGCTCAAAAAGTAATAATATATCTATAAAATATGTACTTACATAGCCTCCAGTTACTGGCTTATATCCCCTCTGTGCTCTCAGCCGGTCAGCGCAGGATCTCGGCGTGCATTCCATTGCTGGAACGCATCCAGCCGAACTTCCGGTTTAGCGCTGTTTAGATGCCGCCGCCATCCGGGCTTGCCTTCCCCAGGGCGTGCGGCTTGATCGGAGCGTTGAGAGCAGTGTGAACGCGGCAGGGGAACCCAGCTCAGGACCCAATGCGACCAGGGTATGAGATCTCACGAGGTAAAGGTAATGTGGTTAGCGTTTAAGGCTAACCACATGGGGGGAGAAAATAAGAAAAATGTGCCATCGCAGGAGGCTCCAGCCTCCGTCCTCCAGCTGTGGTAGGACCAAAAACACTGGGGAGATAGCAGCAAGCAGAACCTTAAGTAATGAAAGAAATTATTGGTCCTACCAGCTGGAGGGCGGAGCCAGATCTCACCATAGCCGTGGATTGGACACAGAGGAAAATGCCTTTTTTTTCTCATCAGAGTCACCTTCTGGAGGCATTTGTGCACACCAGGCGTGGGGTAACAAGGAAAGTCACCCCTCATTAGATGCAGCAGGATGTCTTCTTTCCAAAATAGTAGAATGTTAGAAAAATTTGAGGTTGTAGTAGGTGTCGTTTTGCACTTCTAGCGCCCCCTGAGGTAGTTAAACTCATACCAATGGGGTGTCATTTTTCTCCTAAGAGCACTAGCTAATGAATACAGTTGGAAATGCCATGGTTTTCATAAATTTCAGTACATTTGAAGGGGCAGCAATGTAAGAAAATGCCTTTTTTTCATTAGTGCCACCTTCTGGAGGCATTTGTGCACTCCAGGCTTGGGGTAACAAGGCAAATCACCCATCAATAGATGCGACAGGGTGTCTTCTTTTCAAAATGGTATGGTTTGTGTACCCTTTCTTCTCGTCTGTAATTGTTATAACCATTTGTGTACAGACAAGTAATGTTTGAGAAAATGTTAGAAAAATTTGAGGTTGTAGTAGGTGTCGTTTTGCACCTCTAGCACCCTGTCAGAGACTTTGTCCTGGGGGAGCATAGAGGGTTAACTCTAATAGTAGAAACTAACTGGAAATTCTGTTTAAAATGTGTTCAGATTCTCTCATCATTAAGACAAAGGAATATTCAGGGGCCTCTATGGAGGGAAAAATAACTGACAGTAATGGTGATAAATAGAGTATGTCAGACAGCCATGGGGTCAAGCAGTAAGATTATGTTATGAGAAAGATCCTCCCCTATGAGAACGTCTCCCCTATGATGTTTAAGGCCCTCTTACATACATCATTGATGACATAAAAATTGATTATATGTAAGATGTTAAGTAGAGTAAGAGTGCCCTCTAGAGTCTTGAGAGCGTCATGACTGGGGTATCCACATTCTGTGAATAATTAGGGATATATTAATATCCAATCAGGGCATACTGGTGATGTCACGGTATAATGAGATGGATCTTGGTCCAATCATTAGAAAGAGGTGGGGATTACTGATAAGACAAAAATTGCCAATATAATGCCAAAATACTCTTAGTTCAGGCCCCTTCAATTCCTGAAAAAGAAAACTCCTGGGGGCTTCTTGACTCCGGAGGAAAACTCATAACAGCTTTTAGATTCCTGACAAAAGAAGGCTCTGCTGATTAAATTCTTGACGACACCTGATCCTGCCATCTCACAGAGAAATACAAAGAAACTTTGATTGGTAACTATATCATTTATACATTTAGAATCATTTAATCCAGAATTTCATAATTTTTCTTCTGTTGAAGAAACTTATAGTTTTATAATTGTCTTAAGTGGACTGGCCAACCATTTGGGATAATTTATAATAAGCTATATTTAGCTCTTAAATCCTGGAAGTAATAGAATATATATATATATATATATATATATATATATATATATATATATATATATATATATATAAATAGAAAAATCAAAGACGACTTCTTTTCAGTGAATAACGGTGAAGTTTATTCCATCAACGTTTCGGCTCTATCCAGAGCCTTTATCAAGATGCTTAACATCTTGATAAAGGCTCTGGATAGAGCCGAAACGTTGATGGAATAAACTTCACCGTTATTCACTGAAAAGAAGAAGTCCTGTGAGTGCATTCTTTGATTTTTCTATTTGGATACAAATTAATTCTTTGGAATTGGCACCCAGGCATTTGAACTGTTAAAAGGAGAGTGTACAAACTTGGAAGTTTTCATCCTATATATATATATATATATATATATTTATTTATTGGGAAATTGTTATATTTTGCCAATCAATGTAATACAGTATATAGCGTGGGTTATCTATATTAGCTAATCTAAATCTTGGTATTCCTAGAGTAATATTTTGTGGTTCTGGGAAGATTATAATATAGTTAATATTTGACATAGGAAATTCTTTGAATCCAGTTATTAACCCTTTAACCGCTGTCTGTTAGTGGTGTTTTCTTTGGAGTTCTCTGTATATGTGCTAGGCTTATATTTTGTAAATTGGAGGTATTCATTTCTAATAGACAAAATAACTTCTGGGTGTGGCACCTATTTTAAACGAGTGGATTAACCCTTAGAGTTCCTATAGGTTTTATATATGTTGCTATAGTCATAATCTTCTATATATATATATATATATATATATATATATATATATATATATATATAAAAGAATAAGCCTCATTGCCTAATTTATGGTACCTCACACACAGAACATAATTTATGTCTCCTCAGAAAACAAACACACAATGAACAGAATTATGTAATTATAATTACATAATTTATGTCTCATTAGGAGACACAACTCCCATTGGGTGATTCAATGGGGGTGTGTTTATCATACAGGGAATTGGCCCGTCCCCTCCAGCCCTCCCACCACTATCCAACTGACAAAAAAAAAAATACAGCTGCCACTCGCTCCTGAAGTAGGGGATATCAGTAACTTCTCCTGGTCCACACACATTCTCACTCAGGATCATGACCCCACAAACACACTGTTTCACCCCCCACAGGTAACCGTAACCCTCCATACACTCTGTTTCAGTACGAGGGTGTAATGTTTCCATAAAATACAAACTCAGGGATAAACTTAATAGCAACTATTTTATTTAACTCTTTGAGTGCCAGAGGGGTATGCAACACATTGCTTTGCAATGCGTTGCTCACCCCTCTGGCACTCAAAGGGTTAACTCTTCATCTCTTCAGTCACCTCACTGTCTGTTTTCAACTGTCACTCCTCCACTTCCTGTTTCCTGATTCCCACCCTTTCTCCTTAAAGGGAGAGAAATTATTTGTTGTACGTTACAGAGAGCAAGCCTCAAACACCACTTTCTATTTGATCCCTCAGCATATTGCTACGCTGACTCAACTGAAGAGCCACTGTGTGTTATATTGCTATGTTACCTCAGCTTAAGTAAGGAGTTACTGTTCCCATTGGGTGATTCATTGGAGGAGTGATTTAAATCATTCAGGGAGTTGGCCTGCCCCACTATCCAGCCCGCCCCCCACCACTCTCCAAGTAACTGAAAAAACAAAATGTCTGCCACTCCCTCCTACAACACAAACTCACACACAAGCCACACACACACACACACACACACACACACACACACAGTCCCCAGGGGTCCCTCCACCAACCTGAGGCACACAATGAGCTGATCCAACAAAGAGAGGGCGGGATCGGCTCCAGTGTACCTTCATTTCTGGTATCCACAACACAACAATGCTTTCGGCTCCTGGTGCACAATGTGCTTCTGCTGCAGGAAGCCCAGCTGCTTCATGTAGCTCGGAAGCAGACAGGCCCAGTACCAAATCCTTCATGTTCCCCCTTCATGAAGCACAACACTCCACACCGCAACAGCCCGGTCATGCGATCCTTCAAGGAGCTCTCTACAAGCAGCGGCTGGATGCGGCTATTACCCGTGGCTGAGGGGCTGGAGACAGACCATGCTGGGGCCACTCTGTAGTACACACTCTTACACACAAGCTTCTTCACCGCCGCTCTCTGCCCGCTGTCACACACCTGCATTGTGTAAGTAGCCTGCCACAAAAAATATACATGCCGCACTATAGCTGCTCCAACAACAACACACACCATCCCTGCTCCAACCACACACACCATCCCTCCTCAGTTCCCGCTCTCGGTGCCCGCGCTGCGTCCCTAGTAGCACTCTTGGCCGAGGCCTGGGGCAGGAGGTGTCTTCCTGGCCAGGGAGCCGGGCCGGCAGTTGTCTGGCAGCCTTTGAGTGTGCATGTACAGAGTCCACTTCAGGGACTGTGGACTCCATGAATCTTACTACATACTGGGACAGCTGGTTAACCCTTTCAGTGTCAGAGGATTAAGCAACACAATGAGCAATGCCTTGCTTATACCTCTGGCACTTACAGGACCGTAATAATATGTGTGTGTGTGTGTGTGTGTGTGTGTGTGTGTGTGTGTGTGTGTACGCATGTATGTACGTGTGTATGTATGATCAATGTCTGTATATGTCACTGTATCTGTGTGTGTTTATGTATGTGTGCAATATGATTCTGCTTCACACAGTATACAAGAAAACATCATCAGTCAATACAGCAAAATGAAATGTGCAATACAAACAAACACAAAAAAATTCTTACAAAATACCTTCAACATGCCACCTACAGCATTTCAAACAAAAAATGCTACATAACATATACCCTACTACAATGACAGGCAACACCGTCACATATTGCTAGTTATGATATATGTTGCATGAAGTTGGTTACTTTATAGATATATGTTATGGGATTAATTTTAGGTAGATTATTTGTATAATCTTTGATTGACTATATTAACTGAAATTTATATATTTTATTCAGAGGTATTCAATATTGAATTCAGTAGATAATTAAATTATAGTGATTTAAATCTGGGATTCTATTCCATTTATTCCCTAAATTTGATTATTATTGAAATATGATACAAGGAATTGTTAGAGGATTTAATTCATCTCACAATACCCCTTACATCATAATTAGCATAGTCTATACAGTTTCTGGGGCTGAGGTATTCATAGACACTGCGGCCAACTGTATTATATTAATTGTAACAATCAATTAACCTGTTCTATGCTACTGAATGCAATTATTGTTATTATACCTCTGAATATACCTATGTGTGGTTAACCCTTGCATCACTGGTAATCCTCATGGTAATAAGTGTGGTTTGGTTTTCTATGTACCTATTATAATTGCTAATCACTTATATATTTCATTGTTACTGATACTTGTTATAGATATATATAGTATATTGTATTTTAATAATATATGTATTTTTGCACAAATATGAAGGATTGATTCTTCTGATCAATTCGTTACTGTGAAGTAGCGTGTCAATACATAATAAAGATAAAGTTCTCAAATTATTTTATATTGTCATTTGCCTATTTAAGAGAAGAAATCCAACCTGAGTGGTTCTCCGTTTTAACCCTTTGGATACCTTCATATAAATAGTCTGACAACCCCCTGAGGTAGTTAAACTCATACCATTGGGCTGTCATTTTTCTCCTAAGAGCACTAGCTAATGCATACCGTTGGAAATGCCATGGTTTTCACAAATTTCAGTACATTTGAAGGGGCAGAAATGTAAGAAAATGCCTTTTTTTTTTTTCATTATCGCCATATTCTGGAGGCATTTGTGCACACCAGGCTTGGGGTAACAAGGCAAGTCAACCCTCATTAGATGTAGAAGGTTGTCTACTTTCCAGAAATATATAGTTTTATTCCACTGTTTTAGGGTAGCTTTACCACAAAAACCCTAGAATGCGCATATTTTATAAAGCTGAAAATGTAATTTTGCACTGCTGGTGATTAGGGCTCTACGCTAGCCATGGACGTAGGTAAAACTATACAAATTTTTTTTTTACTCTGGGACTCGGGTCTTTTTCAAATAATTTCAACTTTTTCAATCAAGGTAAATATTTTTGATACATAGTATGTTATTTTAGCAAAATGAGTACATTTTCACTTTTTTTGTCATTATGACATCATAGCTTTTTGCACAATGTAAAATTCTTTTCATGTAAGGTACCACGAGAAAGCTTAATTCGTTCTGAGAAAAACAATATATAGTTTTCCATATTTAACTAAAAATCCACAGATGAAATCAAGCATAAACAGAAGGATAGCAAAAATGCTGAAAAAGTGTCTGGCCTGCAGGGTATAGGAAATGGCCCAAGCCTCCGGCACTGAAGGGGTTTAAGAGATGTGATTGGGGCATTAAAAATCTTTTTTTAAGTTCTACAAGATGGGGATTAGTAAAATTAAAGTATTACTATCCCTTTATATTAAACAAAGCTCTGAACTCATGAACTGCATAGGTCAAAATATGCAGATACTCATCCTTTAGATCTAGGGAGGAATCTAGAAACAAAGCAGACGGAAGAGCACACAGATTCTCTCTTGAATTGGGGAATAAGAATAAATGGTTTATGCTTCAACTCCAAATTAGGATGGAGAGCTTAGATTGTGTCCTTACCTGTTAAATCCTTTTCTCTTTAGTCCATATGAAACACAGTTATCATGGGGGTTGAATCCCTCCTCATGGAGGGCCGGTCACATCTAAAAAAGACAAGAGTCTTATGGGTGGAGACTCCCTCCTCCTACAGCTCAATCCCACCCACCCCCAGCCACTCACTAACTCCCAGTATACAGGCGACTGATGCCACACAAGCAAAACTAAGCAGGGAAGAGAAGAAGAAATCCTCCTGAAAGAAAGACTCTAAGAGGACTCCTCTGCCCAGGAATGCAATACCACAAAGGTCCTTTTCTCTGGGTGGGAGACATGTTCCATATGAACTAAAGAGAAAAAGATTTAAGAGGCATGAACACTAAAATCCTATTTTCTCTTAGGTCCAATATGGAACACAGGTACAATGGGGATATACCAATGCTAATAAAACAAGGAGAAAAGACCTCAAGCAATACTGGAGATCCACAGTATTATCCAGTATCTGAATAACCCTAGCGACAAGTGTCAATGGACACTAGAAAAAGAGCCAATAGGGCTCTAAAACTACTCTTTATCCATGATGCAATGGTCACCTTGGAAGCTGCCAGATCCTCTCTAGGACCCTTTGGGATGACGATCAGACAGTCAGCCTTGCGAAAAGAGGATTTTAGTCTTACCTGTTAAATCCTTTTCTCTTAGTCCATATAGATTACAGATAAACCCAGGGAAGGTGACAGCCCCTTTAAATAGGCAGGAACAATTCTTGGAAAGAATGCAGGGGTGGAGCCTTCCTCTCCTCTTTATCTGGTGCGTAGCTAGTCCCCTCCAAGTTAGAGTTGAGACACTAAACCTATCTAGCTAGATAGCAAGAAGGAAAACGAGGAAAACTCCTGTGAGCATGAACCCAAAAGGACTCCCATGTCCAGCCACAGGAGAACCAAGCATGGTCTCTTGACAGGGTGGGAGACCTGTAAGCTATATGGACTAATAGAAAAGAATTTAACAGGTAAGACTAAAATCCTCTTCTCTCTGTCATCCAATATAGCTTTACAGGTCACTCTGGGATGTACCAACTTTAAAGGGATAGTAATACTTCGTTTCATCTTTATTTTATTTTGTAGGCATTAAAAAAAACATGAAGAACGATATAAGTCTTATCTCTCAAACCTTTATGGTTTAAGAGATATTTACAAGCAAAGTTTCCCCCTCCCGCCCCTTTTTCCTAGTGTAAGCCATCTCTTCTCAGATGTGAATCTGGTTGTAAGACCAGACAGATAACAGCAGGGGACAATCTTCTTACAATGAAAACAATGAAAGCCCTTCCCCCCTTGACAAGTTTTTCAGCTCTTCCTGAGTTCATAAGACTTGTGACTGGTAGCCTTGATCCAAGATGCAATAGTCACCTTGGACGCAGCTTTACCAGCCCTAGGACATTCAGGAACTACAAAAAGTGCCTCAGTCTACCGGCCAGACTCAGTGAGGTGCACACAGAATTTAAGGCAGCGCACCACATCCAAGAAATGGAAATACCTCTCCTTGTCAGATTTAGGGTCAGGACAAAAGGAAGGCACAACAATCTCCTGATTGATGTGGAAATCAGAGACCACCATAGGTAGAAATTTTTGGGAGGTACGAAGAACAGCCTTATCCCTGTGAAATACTAGAAAAAGAGGATTTTAGTCTTACCTGTTAAATCCTTTTCTCTGGCGTACAATACAGGTTACTGGTGACTCTGGGAGGTGATCCACCCCTTAGTAGGCAGGAACAATTCTCAAAGTGTATGCAGGGGGTGGAGCCTCCCTTCCCTCCTTGGCTGCAACTAGCCAATCAGCTGCAGAAAGATTTGTTCCTTGGTGAAGGCAACACCAGGCTGAGAACAGTTCTGCTATAGTTTTTAGAATCTTTTTTATTTTTCTGTTAGATATGGAATACCATCATTAGGCGGACTACCATGACTGTCAATGCCATTAGATGGGGATAAGCTCAGTATCCAGGTGCTTTTTCTTGACCTAAAGCCCTGAGGGGAAAAATCTTGATCCCAGGATCTCAGTTCCTTTGTGGTCAAGATCCATTACCACCAGGAGTCCTTACGGTCAGTCATTGTGGCAATGTGTCCAGGGGAATTTCTGGCTTCCTTGGATCTGCAGGATGCCTAAATATACATCGCTATTCATCCGGAGAGCCGGCAGTACCTCAGGGTCGCTTGCGACAAGGGGCACTTCCAGTTCTCAGCTCTCCCCTTTGGTCTGACCACCACTCTGCAGGTATTTATCCACGTCTTGGGTGCCTTGATTTCGGTTATGCACACAAGGGGAATTTGGGTAACTCCGTACTTGGATGACATGCTTGGTGAAGACAACACCAGGCTGAGAACAGTTCTGCTATACTTTTAAAATCTTTTTTATTTTTGTTAGATATGGAATACCACCATTAGGCAGATTACCATGACTGACAATGCCCTTAGATGTGGCTAGCTCAGTATCCAGGTGCTTTTTGTGGACCTTAAATCCTGAGGGGAAGAATCTTGATTCCAAGGGCTTCCCCAGGAGTTACTCACTGAGGTACTTCTTGCTAATTGGTAACCTGAAGTCAGAAGATCTGCAGGAAAGGTGAGCTACCCTTTGAGTGCTGCAGGTCCACTTGTCCCACGGTGCCCCTCCGCACAGGGGTGTATTCCTGGAGTTCCTATTGCACACTTCTGCACTCATTGGGTATATTTGTATGTCTGTCTGGGTGTTTGGAGCAGGTTTATGTGGGTATCCTCACATGTTCTATTGATGACTTACACATTTTAATATTTTACTTTAAAATTTGTAAAAATTGTGTACTGCGCCTTTAAGGCGCGCTTTACCGCATAGATGCCATTGCTCAATTCACTCCTATGGGACTGTACTGTTTGGGACGTATCTCTGTAACCATTTAACCTAGCGGCTTCAGAGATGGCTCATTTTACTTGTCTCCCCCTGCTCTATCATCCGGTTCATGTTTCTAGTGTTTTGGGGGGCTCAGGGGTCTGCGGACACTGTTTGGGGTACTTTTTCGGAAAAACTACATGTCCCATGAGCACTTGCTTCTGATTGGCTCCTGCCGCGGCAGCCATTTTGTGACCGTTTCTGGGCAAGTATCCTACGCAGGGCTTAGACTCTCCTTCTCTCCTCTGCAGATTAACCCTTCACCTGCCAGATAAGTTTATTTTAGCGATTTCTGGGGTGAAACTTTAATCCTACACACTATAATTGGGTGATTTATTGTACAGTAGGTTATTTGATACTGTGAGAATATACCTCTGGAACTTGGGGCTAGACCTAAGACTAAGGAGGCTGGGGTCTCTGTATCCCCCATTGCGCTTACTGTCACTCAGGGCTACCTAGAGAATTCACAGGTCACTTATGACCAGCATGTTCTGATGTCTATGACAGCATTCCAGGGACCTCCAGCCATACCACAGAGACAGCTTGGGTGCAAGAGTTCAAGGTTGCAACTAGGTACCTTAGGTCCACACTGCAACTCTTTCCATCCCAGTTACAGGGGGCCTTTCAGTCTTGGCAGGCCCCCTCCTCAGTCAGGTCTTCCCTACCCAAACCTCAGGGAGTACCTGACGTGTCAGATTCCTCGGAGGAAGAACTGCTGCTGGATTCGGATGTTGAGGAGTGTTCTGTGTTGGGGTCCTCTCAGTTTTTTGGGTACCCTTTTGAAGCTGATCCTGAAGCCTGCGCTGAGGGCCTGATAAGGGCCGTCTTAACTACTCTTAACATTCCCCTAGTTCAGGAGGTCCCATCTAATCCCTCTGATGTATTCCAGGAGCCTGCTAAGCCCCTTACTTACTTTCCCCTAACCCCACTCTTGACCGCCTTGTGTCTGAGGAGTGGAAATCCCCGGACAAGAAAGCTTCTGTGTCCAAGAAATTTGCCAAGCTTTATCCCTTCTCTGAGGCTGCACTTGCTCAATGGGTTCATCCCCCCAAAGTGGATGCCCCTGTATCCAGGCTATCTGAATCTACTACCTTTCCAGTCTCTGATGCCTCTGCTCTGAAGGACTAGACTGACAAGAAACTTGAGGCTTCCCTCAAGTCCATTTTTGGCACTGCTGGTTCTGCTATGCGTCCAGCGTTTGCCACTGCGTGGGTGAACAGGACCATTGCGGTCTGGACTGAACAGCTCACCAAGGTTATCTTTCAGGATGCACCTACTTCTGATAAGTTTTGCCTTCTTGCCAACATATCTGAGGCACAGCGCTATGTTTCTGCTGCCTTATTTGATGCCATGCAGTTGGTGGCTAGGGTTTCCACCATGTCTGTGGTGGCCATACGGGCTTTTTGGCTCAAGATCTGGTCTGTTGACACTGCTTCTAAGAAAGCCTTACTTTCTCTACCTTTTCAGGGTATTTCTTTGTTTGGGCCAGATCTTAAGGATCTGATCAGTGAGGCCACAGGGGGTAAGAGTACTCTTCTACCCTTGGTTCCCAGGAAGAAATTGCCACTTAAGCATAACCGGTATTTTCGTTACTTTCAGAATGAGACACGTCCAGCGAACCAGACTGATCCCTCAGCTCCGGGTAGCTCCTCAAAGTCCAAACAACAATGAAAGCCCAAGGTCTCCTCCAAGCCCAAGGCTTCCAAGACTTCTTCAGCATGACTAACTGAACCCGGGGCCGCACGCTGCTGTGGGTGGTCTTCTACGACACTATCACAGTAATTTGGGAGGACTCAGTGACAGACCCATGGGTTTTACAGGTAGTGACGGAAGAATACAAGAGCCCTTTCATTTCTCTTCCTCCCTTTCGCTTTTGTCCTTCTCATACGCCTCAGGGTGCAGAGAAATGCTGTCTGTTCGACAGAGCTGTTCAGGCTCTTCTGGACAAGGATGTTCTAGAGCCGGTACCTATCCATGACAGGGGTTCGGGTTTCTACTCCAACCTCTTTGTGGTCACCAAAAAGGACGGTGGTTGTCGCCCTATTTTGAACTTGAAGGATCTCAATTCCTTTGTGACCCGGACTCATTATCACCAGGAGTCTCTGCGCACAGTGATTACTGACATGTCCACGGGGGAATTCCTTGCTTTTCTGGATCTTCAGGACGAGTACTTACACATTGCCATTCACCCAGAGAGCCAGCAGTACATCCGGTTTGCCTGTGACAGGGGACATTTTCAGTTCTCAGCCCTTCCATTTGGTCTGACGACAGCTCCTCAGGTCTTCAACCGTGTCCTGGGTGCCTTGATGTCTGTGCTCCACCAGAACAGCATCAGAGTTACTCTGTACATGGACAACTTGCTTCTGAAAGCCTCCTCTGCGGACCTTCTTCATCAGCAAGTTCAGCACTGCATTCAGGCTCTCACCCATCATGGGTGGATCATAAACTTGGACAAGTCAGATCTTGTCCCATCCCAGCATCTGGTCTTCCTGGGCCTTCTCTTTGACACTCAGAAGAGCATGGTGTTCCTCACGGACGAGATGGCTCACCAGATCGCCCACAGGGTTACAGCGATTCTGTCTTAGGATCCAGTTCAAGTCCAGAAGCTATCATCTCTGGTGGGGAAATTCATATCCACCATAGAAGCAGTTCCGTTTGCCATCGCGCACCAGGGAGCTCCAGTGGTTCATGATCCAGGTGTGCAAGTGTCAATTGGATCTTCTGAAGACGTTTGTTTCTCTTTATCACGGTGCCCGTGCTTTTCCTGTCAGTCTCTGTGTGTTGCGCTCCTATTGGCTGAGCTTGATTTGGCCCACCCAGTATGGCCTTTTTATACTGGCACCTGTCTGGTGCCCTTTCGTGGTGTTCCTGTACCAGTGCTTACTTGAGTTGCTGTGTTCCCGTGTACTGACTTGGTCTGTTTGACTACTCCGCTTCTGGTTCCTGCTCTGTGATCCGACCCGGCCTAGCTGACGTTCCTGCTCCGTAATCTGAGCCGGCTTGTCTGATGTTCCTGCTCCGTGATCTAACCAGGCCTGGCTGACGTTCCTGCTCCCTGACCTGACCCGGCTTGTCTGACGTTCTTGCTCCGTGATTCGGCCCAGCTCTCCAGTTCCTGCTCGTGTCGCTGGGCGACATTATTACTTCCGCCTAGTCTGGGCCTACCAGTCAGTGTGTCACCGTTGCCTCTGTTACTGCTCCAGCAGTATACATTCCGCTGAGCATCCCGTTAGCCCTTGCAGAGTTACTGTTGCCTCCTTTGCTGATGAACCTTCCATTAACTCTTGCAGAGCTACTGTTGCCTCCGTTATTGCTGAGCCTTCCGTTAACTCTCGCAGAGCTACTGTTGCCTCCGTTACTGCTCCGGCAGTGTGACCGTGGTTGCGTTTCCATTCAGCTCTTGCCCAGTACTTTGCCTCCGTTACTACACCAACCGGGTGCCATTGGCTCTTTTCTGTTCAGTTCTTGCAGAGTACTGTTGCCTCCGTGACGGCGCCGGCTGGGTGCCATTGGCTCATTCCTATTCAGCTCTTACAGAGAATCGTGGCCTCCGTGACTGTACCGGCAGGGTGCTTGTGGCTCTATTTCATACAGCTCTTGCAGAGTATTGTGTGGCCTTCATTACTGCTACGGCAGTGGGTATAAGTCTCAGCTCTGCTCCAGCAGATCTAAAGTGCTTGTCTCCACTCTTGCACTTCAGTCTCCTGATCACTGTTATTCCATCATACTGGACGTTACTGAACACACCACATCAGAGACTGATTATATAACTTGGACTTTAACCCATGCTGTGCTGAGTTCTCCTTGTTATGCCTGACCTGTGACAGTATATGTATTATCTCGCTTATTATTCTACTGGGCCTGTGTAGGCAGATGTCAAGTCCTATATTATACCCGTCTATTCTGCTGTGATACGCTAAAGCCCACCAAGGGTATTTTCATTGTGTCTTTTAATAAAACTGTGTTTTATTCTAACCTACTGTGTCTGAGTGTCTACAAACCGTTACACTCTTCCTCTTCATGTGGAACTGAGCTTGTCGTGGTAGCTTGACCCTTCCCAACCTGCTGATGGGCAAGTCCATCCTGGTACCCTTTTAGACTAAGGTGACGACTGATGTCAGCCTCTCCAGCTGGGGTGCGGTCCTAGGTCACTTGAGAGCTCAGGGTCGGTGGTCTCTGGAGGAGTCCCTCCTTCCGATCAACATATTGGAGCTTCGGGCGATATTTCATGCCCTGCAACATTGGACATCTCAATTGGAAGACTGTCCGGTCCGAGTGGAGTCCGACAAGCAGGTGGAACAAGAAGTCTTGCTGCTTGGTTAGAGGTCAAGGCTATTTTGTCCTGGGCATAAGAACACGTGCATGCCATATCCACGGTGCACATTCCAGGCATAGACAACGTCATGGCGGACTTCCTCAGTCGACACACAGTGGACAGCGGAGAGTGGGAGTTGCACCCAGAGGTGTTCCAACTCATTGTTCAGAAATGGGGTCCTCCTTACATCGACCTTATGGCAAGACACAACAGGAAGGTTCCAGTGTTCTGCTCTCGGTGGCGAAGCCCTCTGGCTCTAGCAGTAGATGTGGTGTCCATTCCTTGGTTATTTCCTCTGGCTTACATCTTTCCTCCCCTTCCCATGTTGCATAGGGTGTTATGGAAATTACGACTGGAGCATTGCCCAATTATTCTAATTGCTCTGTACTGGCCTCCCCAGTCTTTGTTTCCGGAGCTCTTGGATCTGTCAGTGGCGGAGCCCTTTCGGCTCCCCTACCATCCAGATCTTCCTCTACAGGGTTACATGTGGAAGGAGGATGTTCATCGGTTAGCTTTGATGGCTTGGAAATTGAATCCTCAATATTGAAGAAGAAGGGCTTCTCTTCTGGTGTGGTGGCTACTATGCTCAGTGCCCTCAAGCCTGTTTCTTCCAAGATCTACCATCGTGACTGGTCGACTTTTCTGTCCTGGTGTGCTGACAGGGACCTGTCTCAGGAATCTGATCTACCTGGCCTTTTTGCGGGACGATGTGGATAAGGGCCTCAGTCTGAGTTCCCTTAAGGTTCAGACTTCTGCTCTCTCTGTTTTCTTTCAGGGGTGCATTGCCATCCTTACTGATGTCAAGGTTTTCTTCCAAGGCGTTGCTCATACTCGTCCTGTTTTCAAGACTCCCACTCCTCAGTGGGATCTTAATTTAGTTTTGGGCATCCTTCAGCGCCCTCCCTTTGAGTCTTTGGCTACTATTCCCCTACGCCTGTTGACGTGGCAAATGGCTTTTCTCCTGGCGATTGTGTCAGTTCGTCGTTTCGCAGAGTTACATGCTCTGTCCTCTAAACCACCCTATTTGGTGTTTCACAAGGACAAGGAGGTGCTTCGCACTTCTAAGGAGTTTCTGCCGAAGGTGGTTACTGAGTTCCACATCAATAAGGAGATTGCGGTGCCCTCTTTCTGCCCTGACCCCACCTCTGAAAAGAAGAGGGATCTCCACTTGTTAGACGTGGTGCATTGTTTCAAGTTTTATGTACATCGCACTTACTCTATCAGGCAATCAGACGTGTTGTTCGTCATTCCTGAGGGTCCTAGGGCAGGAAGACCTGCATCCAAGTTTACCATTGCTTCTTGGATCAAGTCCATTATTCGCAAGGCTTATGAGCTGAGGAAGAAGCCTGTCCCCTTCAGGGTCATGGCTCATTCTACTCGATCTATTGGGGCCTCTTGGGCTTACAAGAATCAGGCCTCCACTGATCATCTATGCAAGGCGGCCACTTGGTCATCTGTGCACACCTTTTCGAAACACTACCGTGTTGATGTGTTGGCATCGATTGATGCCAGCTTTGGGAGGAAAATCCTGGAGGCAGTATTGCCTGTCTAGGATTTTCCTTGGATCTTGGTGCTTCCCTCACTTTTGAGCCCTGTTGGTTCTAGATCAGTGTGCTTTGTAACGTTCCTGGGGTGCTGTTACCCCTGTTCAGTGTCCATTGACAATTCAGTTGTTGTTGGGCTATCTCTGATCTGATGGTTCATATCTGCTCTGGTGGCCTTGCGCCTGGTCCTTGCCTTCTTCCCACCTCTGGGAAACTTAATGGTTGGACATTGAAGAGTTACCCGTAACCTGTATTGGACGACAGATTAAAGAGGATTTTAGTCTTACCTGTTAAATCCTTTTCTCTTAGTCCATACAGGTTACTGGTCTTCCACCCTGTCAAGAGACTATGCTTGGTGCTCCTGTGGCAGACTGTGGGGGTCCTTCGGGGTCATGCTCACAGGAGTCTTCATCCCATCTACTATCTAGTCATAGTTAGTGTCTCAAATGTTTCTGGAGCTGATTGGCTAGCTGCAGCCAAAGAGGGAAGAGAATTGTTCCTGCCTACTAAGGGGCAGATCACCTCCCAGAGTTACCAGTAACCTGTAAGGACTAAGAGAAAAGGATTTAACAGGTAAGACTAAAAGCCTCTTTTCTCTTAGTCCATACAGGTTACTGGTAACTCTGGGAGGCGATCCGCCCCTTTAATAGGCAGGAACAATTCTAGAAGTGTATGCAGGGGGTGGAGCCTACCTTCCCTCCTCGGCTGCAGCTAGCCAACCAGCTTCAGAAAGATTTGAGACACTATGACTAGATAGTAGAAGGGAAGGAAGACTCCTGTGAGCATGACCCCGAATGACCCCCACAATCTGCCACAGGAGAGCCAAGCATGGCCCCTTGACAGGGTGGGAGACCAGTAACCTGTATGGACTAAGAGAAAAGGATTTAACAGGTAAGACTAAAATTATCTTTTCTCTGTCATCCAATACAGGTTACTGGTAACTCTGGGATGTCCAACCATTGAGTTCCCCAGAGGTAGGAAGAAGGCAAGGCCCCCAGAGTCACCTGCGCAGATATGAACCATCAGATCAGAGATAGAACAAAACAACTGAAGTGTCAACGGACACTGAACAGGGAAAACAACACCCCAGGAACTGTTACACAGCACACTGAACCAGAGCCAACAGGGCTCAAAAGTGAAGGAAGCACCATGAACCAAGGAAAATCCTAGACAGGCAATACTGCCTCCAGGATTTTCCTCCCAAAGCTGGCATCAGCCGATGCCAACACATCAGCATGGTAGTGCTTCGAAAAGCTGTGCACAGACAACAAAGCGGCCGCCTTGCATAACTGATCAGCGGAGGCCTGATTCTTGTAAGCCCAAGAGGCCCCAATGGATCAAGTAAAATGAGCCGTGACCTTGAAAGTGACAGGCTTCTTCCTCAGATCATAAGCCTTACGAATAGTGGACTTGATACAAGAACCAATAGTCACCTTGGATGCAGATCTTCCTGCCCTAGGACCCACAGGAATGACGAACACCACAAATCGCCTGATAGGCTCAGTGCATTGTACATAAAACTTGAGACAACGCACCATGTCTAACAAGTGGAGATCCCTCTCCTTCTCAGAGGTGGGGTCAGGGCAGAAAGAGGGCACCGCAACCTCCTGATTGATGTGGAACTCAGAGACCACCTTCGGCAGAAACTCCTTAAAAGTGCGAAGCACCTCCTTGTCCTTGTGAAACACCAAATAGGGTGGTTTAGAGGACAGATCATGTAACTCTGCGACACGGCGAACTGACACAATCGCCAGGAGAAATGCCATTTGCCACGTCAACAGGCATGGGGGAATAGTAGCCAAAGACTCAAAGGGAGGGCGCTGAAGGATGCCCAAAACTAAATTAAGATCCCACTGAGGAGTGGGAGTCTTGAAAACAGGACGAGTATGAGCAACGCCTTGGAAGAAAACCTTGAAATAAGTAAGGAAGGCAATGCACCTCTGAAAGAAAACAGAGAGAGCAGAAGTCTGAACCATAAGGGAACTCAAACTGAGGCCCTTATCCACACCATCCTGCAAAAAAGACAGGACCGTATGCAGATCAAATTCCTGAGACAGGTCCCTGTCAGCACACCAAGACGGAAAGGTCAACCAGACACAGTGGTAGATCTTGGAAGAAACAGGCTTGCGGGGACTGAGCATAGTAGCCACCACACCAGAAGAGAAGCCCTTCTTCAATATTGAGGATTCGATTTCCAAGCCATCAAAGCTAGACGATGGAACATCTTCCTTCCACAGGTAACCCTGTACAAGAAGATCTGGACGGTAGGGGAGCTAAAAGGGCTCTGCCACTGACAGATCCAAGAGCTCCGGAAACCAAGACTGACCAGGCCAGTACGGAGCAATTAGAATAATAGGATTTTAGTCTTACCTGTTAAATCCTTTTCACTTAGTCCATACAGGTTACTGGTAACTCTGGGGAGGCGTCAGTCCCCTTTAAGTAGGCAGGAACATTCATTCAAATATATGCAGGGGGTGGAGCCTCCCCTCCCTCTTAAGCTGCCTTCAGGCCAGAGCCAAGCTAGATTGATTTGAGACACTTAAACTGACCAGAGGTAAGAAAGAAAAGGAAGACTCCTGTGAGCATGCCCCGAAGGACTCCCACATAATGCCACAGGACAGCCAAGCATGGTCTCTTGACAGGGTGGGAGACCAGTAACCTGTATGGACTAAGTGAAAAGGATTTAACAGGTAAGACTAAAATCCTATTTTCACTGTCGTCCAATACAGGTTACTGGTAACTCTGGGATGTCCAACCATTGAGTTACCCTGAGGTGGGAAGAAGGCAAGGACCAGGCGCAAGGCCCCCAAACTCACCAGGACCTCCATGAACCAACCGGTCAGAGATCCCAACTAACCAGAGGTGTTAACGGACACCAACTAGAGGTAAAAACAGACCCCAAGAACTGTTACACAGCACACTGAACCAGAGCCAATAGGGCTCCAGTAAGGAAGCACTGAAAACCTCAGAAAAGAAAGATCCTAGACAGACAAAACTGCCTCCAGGACCTTCCTCCCAAAGCTGGCATCAGCCGAGGCCAGCACATCCACACGGTAGCACTTCAAGAAGGGGTGCATAGAAGACCAAGTGGCCACCCGGCACAATTGAGCGGCAGACTCTTGATTCTTGTAGACCCAAGAGGCCCCAACTGACCCGGTAGAATGGGCTGTAAACCAAAAGGGAACATGCTTCTCCTTCATTTTTTAAGCTTCACAATTAGAAGACTTAATCTAAGATGCAAAAGGTACCCCGGATGCCGATCTCCCTGCCCTAGGACCCTCAGGAATGACGAACAGGGCATCAGACTATCTGATAGACTCTGTGCGATGAACATAAAACTGCAGACAACGCACAGCATCCAACAAGTGGAGATCCCTCTCCTTGACAGAGGAAGGGTTAAGCAGAAAGAGGGCACCACAATCACCTGATTGATGTAGAACTCGGAGACCACTTTAGGCAAGGACTCATTAGAAGTGCGAAGCACAGTCTTATCCTAGAGAAACACCAGATAAGGTGGTTACAGGACAGAGCTTGCATGTCCGCCACCCGGCGAACTGACACAAGAGCCGGAAGAAAGGCCATCTTCCACGACAAAAGGCACAAAAGGAATAGAAGCCAAGGACTCAAAGGGGGAACGCTGGAGAACCCCCAAACCAGATTAAGGTCCCATTGAGGAGCCGGACTCCGAAAGGCAGGGCGCACAGAGCAACACCCTGGAAGAAACCTCTGACGTCAGGAAGAGAGCAATGCGTTTCTGGAAAACGACAGAAAGCTCTGAAGTAAGAACCGTAAGAGAACTCAGACTGAGTCCCTTGCCAACACCGTCCAACCAAAAGGACAGGACAGTGGGACAATCAAAGTCATGAGACAGATCTCTGTCAACACACCAAGACACAAATATCGACCAGACAAGGTGATAGATAGTGGAAGAAACAGGCTTATGGCACTAAACATAGTAGAAACCACAGCAGAAGAAAACCCTTTCTTCCATAAAATCGACGATTTAACATACAGGCCGTCAAATTGAGCCGAAGAACATAGTCTTCCACAGATAACCCTGTAGAAGAAGAACTGGACGAGAGGGGAGCCGAAATGGCTCCACCACAGATAGGGCCATAAACTCTGGATACCAAGGTTGACGATGTCAATCCCGAACAATCAAAATTACCGGACAACGTACCAATTACAATGTCCGTAACACCCATATAAACATAGGGAGAGAGAGAGGAAAAATGGGCATAGATAATGTCCAGGAATGGATAGTGTATCAACAGCAGAGTTAGAGTGTCGCTCCACAGAGAGCAAAACGGCAGAACCTTCCTGTTGTGTCCCATTGCCATCAGATCCACTGGGGCATTCCTCATCTCAGAACCAGGAGTTGAAACACCTCCGGATGTAATTCCCACTCTCCGCTGTCGACTTTGTGACGATTGAGGAAGACTGCCATGACGTTGTCTACGCCTGGAATGAGCACTGAGGAAATGACCGGAACATGAACCTCTACCCAGGACAGAATGGCCTTGACATTTTACCAAGCGGCGACTTCTTGTACCTCCCTGTCTGTCGATGTAAGCCACTGCCGTGGCGAAGTCGGACTCCACACAGACTGGCCCGTCCTCCAGTTGACACTCCCAATGATGGAAAGAAGGGACTCCTCCATGGACCACTTCCCCAGAGCGCTAAAGCGACCCAGAACAGCTCCCCAGCCCAGGAGGCTGGCGTCCGTCGTGACCTCGGCCCAGTAGGGAATCCAGACGGATTTTACTTGTAGGAGACTGGAAGGCTCAACTACCACTCCAAGCTCAACTCAACATGGGGGGGGGGTGACTGCATGTCCGTATCACAAATCCCTGAAGTCCCCTGGTGTGTACCATGGCAAATGGAACCGCCTCTATCGTGGAAATCAACTACCCCACCAGAGAAGACAACTTCGGAACCAGTATCCAATAGCGGGATAGGATCATGAAGACCCTTTGAGCAAATTGATGGTTACCTCGTCCGGTAGAAAAATCATGCACCTCTGAGTATCGAACAGAAGACCCAGGTGCCAAGACGGAACAAGGTCAAACTTGACCAGGTGCCAAGACGGAACAAGGTCAGACTTGACCAAGTTCGCAATCCAACCATGATGTGTAAGGAATTGAATGCAGGTCTGGACCTGCTGATGAAGAAGGTCCGCAGATAATGGTTGCAAAATGCAAGTCATCCATGTACGAAGGCACTCTGATGCTGTCCCGATGGAGGACGGATATCAAGGCCCCCCCAACACCCATTGGAAAACCTGGGGGGCTATTGTCAGACCAATGGTAGAGCTCTGAAGGTCCAGAGAAGCAAGAAACACCCCCGGAGACATGTCAGCGAATACTGTGAGCAGAGACTCCTGACGATAGTGAGACTTCACAACAAAGGAATTAAGATCTCACAGACCCAAAATAGGGCGGCAACCGCCGTCCCCCTTTTTTTTTTTTTTTCTTTTTTTTGTGGTTACCACAAAAAGGCTTGAATAGGATCCTGAACCCCTGTCCGCAGGGGGTACCTGTTCCAGGACAACCTTGTCCAGAAGAGCCTGAATAGCGTCTTCGAACAGACGGCTTCACTCGACTTCTTGAGGCGAACGAGAGAGATAAAGACAAAAAGGTGGGAGAGAAAAGAAAGGGATCTTATATCCCACAGACACCACCAGAAAAGCCCATGGGTCCGACACTGAATCATCCCACGGTGTAGGTGAGTTATGCTGAAGCAGTCACGAAGTAATGGGCTTGAATTCGACCTTGGGCTGCAATTACTGCATAGGCTTGAAGGAGGAACACGGAGCGGATGGCACCGCCTGGTTCGTCGTACGTGTCTCAGAGTGAAAGGAACGAAAGGACCGGTGACGCGTAAAAGGCCGTTTTTCTTTTTTTTAAAGACCAAGGGTAGAAGAGAACTCTAACCCCCGAGGCCTCGCTAATTAGTTCCTTAAGTTCGGATCCAAACAAGGAAGTACCTTCAAAAGGCAAAGAAAGAAAAAACTTTCATGGAAGCAGAGACAGCAGACCAAATTTTAAGCCAAAGTGCACGACCAACCACTACAGAAGTAGTGGAGGCCCTTGTCATCATACGGATGGCATCAAAGGCAGCAGCAGAAACATAGTGTTGATCCACAGAGACAATAGCAAGGAGACGCGATCTCTCCGAAGTAGGCGCATCCTGACGGACCGCCATAGTAAGTTGCTCAGTCCAGACTGCAACTGCCCGGATAACCCATGCAACAGCAAAGGCTGGACACGCAGCAGAGCCAACAGAAGTGAAAATGGACTTAAGGAGAACCACAAGTTACTTATCAGTCCAATCTTGCAGCGCAGAAGCATCAGAAACATGTAAGACAGTAGATTTAGGCAGTCTAGATATGGGTGTGTCCACCTTAGGGGGATGAACCCATTCAGTCATTTCTGTTTTAGAAAAGGGCAAAAGTTTAGCAAACTTTCTAGACACTGAAGAGGACGTGACCGGAGCAGTCCATCAAGAGTTGGGTTAGGAGGAAAATGAGTAAGGGGCTTTGCAGGAACCTGAAAAACATCAGAGAGATCAGAGGGAACCCCCTGAACTGATGGAATGTTGAGAGAGGACAATACAGCCCTGATCAGGCCCTCAGTAGAGGTTTCAGGATCAGCTTCAAATAGGTCCCCTAAGAGACCTGAAAGATTCCAAAAGAGCACCAACCTCAACATTCGAATCTAGCAACAATTCTTCCTCAGAAGAATCTGACACATCAGGTGCTCCCTGCGGTTGAGGCAGGGAGGATCTGATAATAGAGGGGGTCTGCCATAATTAAAGTACCCCCTGTATCTGGGATGTAAAGAGCTGTAAAGTGGACCTGAGGTCTTTAGTTGCAGCCTTAAACTCTTGCACCCAAGCCGGCTCAATAGCATGGCTGGAAGGCCCTGAGTTGCTGCCAGGAACTTCAGAACCTGCTGGGCAGAAATGACCAGAGAATACTCTAGGTAGCCCTGTGTGATAGGAAGAGCAATGCATAATGGGGGATACGGATACCCCCATCTTCCTTAGTCTTAACTCTAGCCCCTAGCACCAGCAGTACAGACATTCTCACATTGTCAAAATAACCAACTGTACAATGAATCACCCAATTGTAGTGTATAAGATTGATATTTCACCCCAGAAACGCTAAATATAGACTGTTCTGGCAGGCGAAGGGTCAATCTCCAGAGGAGAAAAGGATTGTCCAAGCGCTGTGTAGGATACTCATTGAGAAGAGTGGCCAAAATGGCTGCCGCGACGGGAGCCAATCAGAAATTAGGCGCGAATTAAACGCTCATGGGAAATGTAGTTTTTCCCAAAAAGTACCCCAAAACAGCGCCCGAAGCCCCCCAAGCCCCCCAACACACTTGAACTATAAACCGGATGATAGAGCAAGGGTAGACAATTAAAATGAGCCCTCTCTGAATTCGCTGTGTGAAGCGGTTACAGAGATACGTCCTAAACAGTGTTAACCCATAGAAAGTAAATGGAGCAATGGCGTCTATGCGGTAAAGCGCGCCTTAAAGGCGCAGTACACAATTTTAATAAAAGTTAAACTACAAGTTAAAAACATGAAACACATGCAGTGAACATGTATGCATATAGAGAAAACACTGATCCAGTAAGAAAAGTGCCAGAAAACCCCATTAAACCTGTCAAACCAGCAGAGGAAGGGTTAAGTTACCACAGAAACCTGCTCCAAATACCCACAGACATACACATATACACCCAATGAGTGCCGGAGTGCGCAATGAGAACTCCCAAATACAAGCCCAATTAAGGGACACTGTGGGACAAGTGGACCTTCAGCCCTCAAAGGGTGGCTCACCTTTCTGCAGATCTTCTGTCTTCAGGTTACCCTGTAGTAAGAATTACCTCAGAAAGGTAATCCATGAGGAAGCACTTGTAACCAAGATATTCCCCCTTCAGGGCTTAAGGTCCACCAAAAGGCCCTGGACACTGAGCTAGCCACTTTGGAGAGGGCATTTGTCAGGAAAGGTAACCCGTCTAATGGTGGTATTCCATATTTGACAGAAAAATAAAAAAGAAACTAAAAACTGATGAGATGTTCTCCACCTGGTGTGTTCACACACAGGAACAAACAATTCTGGGCACACTAGGTAAACTGCAGCCTGAGAGGGAAGGGAGGCTCCAACCCCTGCATACATTTAGACAATGTTCCTGCCTACTTAAAGGGGACTGACGCCTCCCTAGAGTTACCAGTAACCTGTATTGGACGACAGTGAAAACTGGATAACGCTCCAGCCGCAATTTCCTTAACACCCTGTGCAACATGGGGAGGGGAGGAAAGATGTAAGCCAGAGGAAATAACCAAGGAATGGACATCGAATCTACTGCTAGAGCCAGAGGGTCTCACCACCGAGAGCAGAACCTCGGAACCTTCCTGTTGTGTCTTGTCGCCATCAAGTCGATGTAAGGAGGACCCCCATCTCTGAACAATGAGTTGGAACATCTCTGGGTGCAACTCCCACTCTCCGTTGTCCACTGTGTCGACTGAGGAAGTCCACCATGACGTTGTCTATGCCTGGAATGTGCACGGCGTATATGGCAGGAATGTGTTCTTCTGCCCAGTACAAAATAACCTTGACCTCTAACCAAGCAGCAAGACTTCTTGTTCCACCTTGCTTGTTGATGTAAGCCACGGCTGTGGCGTTGTCGGATTCCACTCGGACCGGACAGTCTTCCAACTGAGATGTCCAATGTCGAAGGGCATGAAATATCGCCCGAAGCACCAATATGTTGATGGGAAGGAGAGACTCCTCCAGAGACCACCGGCCCTGAGCGCTCAAGTGACCTAGGAACGCTGCCCAGCCGGAAAGGTTGGCATCCGTCTTCACCTTGGTCCAGAAGGATACCAGGAAGAACTTGCCCTTCAGCAGGTTGGAAAGGTCAAGCCACCATGACAAGCTCAGTTCCACATGAAGAGGAAGAGAAACAGACATCTTTAGAAGATCTGGTTGACCCCTGCACACCTGGATCGCAAACCTCTGGAGCTCCCTGGTGTATGCCATGGCAAACGGAACTGCTGCTGTGGTGGATATGAATTTCCCCACCAGAGAGGGCAGCTTCTGGACTGGGACTGGATCCTGAGAGAGAATCGTGGAAACCCTGTGGGCGATCTGGTGAGCCACCTCATCCTTGAGGAACCCCATGCTCTTCTGAGTGTCGAAGAGAAGGCACAGGAAGATCAGACGCTGGGATGGGACAAGATCTGACTTGTCCAAGTTGATGATCCACCCGTGATGGGTGAGAGCCTGAATGCAGTGCTGAACTTGCTGATGAAGAAGGTCCGCAGAGGGGGCTTTAAGAATCAAGTCGTCCATGTACGGAGTAACTCTGATGCCGTTCCAGTGGAGGACAGATATTAAGGCACCCAGGACACGGTTGAAGACCTGAGGAGCCGTCGTCAGACCAAATGGAAGGGCTGAGAACTGAAAATGTTCCCTGTCGCAGGCAAACCGGATGTACTGCTGGCTCTCTGGATGAAAGGCAATGTGAAAGTACGCGTCCTGAAGATCCAGAGAAGCAAGGAATTCCCCCGGGGACATGGTAGCAATCACTGTGCGTAGAGACTCCTTGTGATAATGAGTCCGGGTCACAAAGGAATTGAGATCTTTCAAGTCCAAAATAGGGTGACAACCGCCGTCCTTTTTGGCGACCACAAAGACGCTGGAGTAGAAACCCAAACCCCTGTTCTGGATAGGCACCGGCTCTAGAACATCCTTGTCCAGAAGAGCCTGAACAGCGCTGTTCAACAGACAGGGTTTCTCTGCACCCTGAGGCGTGTCAGAAAGATGAAAACAAAAGGGAGGAAGAGAAACGAACCCGGGTTCTTGGAAGCCTTGGGCTTGGAGGAGACCTTGGGCTTCTATTGTTGTTTGGGCTTGGAGGAGGTACGGGGAGCTGAGAGAACCATCTGCTTCGCCGTACGTGTCTAATTCTGAAACGAACAATAATACCAGTTACGCTTAAGTGTCTTCCTGGGAACCAAGGGTAGAAGAGTACTCTTACTCCCTGTGGCCTCACTGATCAGATCCTTAAGATCTGGCCCAAACAAAGAGGTACCCAGAAAGGGCAGGGAAAGTAAGGCATTCTTGGAAGCAGTGTCAGCAGACCAGATCTTGAGCCAAAGAGCCCGTCTGGCCACCACAGACATGGTGGAAACCCTAGCCACCAACTGCATGGCATCAAATAAGGCAGCAGAAACATAGTGCTGTGCCTCAGAAATGTTGGCAAGAAGGAGCAACTTATCTGAAGTAGGTGCATCCTGACAGACACAGCCCGGGTGAGCTGTTCAGTCCAGACCACAATGGCCCGGTTCACCCACGCTGCGGCAAAAGTTGGACGCATAACAGAACCAGTAGTGGCAAAAATGGACTTGAGGGAAACCTCAAGTTTCTGGTCCATCCAGTCATTCAGAGCGGAGGCATCTGAGACTGGTAAGGCAGTAGATTTAGATAGCCTGGATACATCCACTTTGGGGGGGGATGAACCCACTGCACAAGCGTTGCCTCAGAGAAGGGATAAAGCTTGGCACATTTCTTGGACACAGAAGCTTTCTTGTCCAGGGATTTCCACTCCTCAGACACAAGGCGGTAAAGAGTGGGATTAGGTGGAAAGTAAGGGGCTTTGCAAGCTCCTGGAACACATTAGAGGGATCAGAAGGGACCTCCTGAACAAGGAGAATGTTAAGATGTCCCTGATCAGGACCTCAGGGGAGGGCTCAGGATCAGCCTCAAAGGGGTCCCCAAAAAACTGAAAGGACCACAACACAGAACACTCCTCAACATCCAAATTCACCAGCAGTTCCTCCTCAGAGGAATCTGATACGTCAGGTACTCCCTGAGGTTTGGACAGGGAAGACCTGACAGAGGAGGGGGCTTGCCAAGACTGAAAGGCCCCCTTTAACTGGGATAGAAAGAGCTGCAATGTGGACCTTAAGTGCCTAGTCGCAGCCTTCAACTCTTGCACCCAAGCTGGCTCTATAGCATGGCTGGAGGTCCATTGAATGCTGTCAGGGACATCAGAACATGCTGGGCATAAATGACCTGAGAATTCTCTAGGTAGCCCTGAGTGACCGAAAGAGCAATGCGCAATGGGGGATACAGAGACCCCAGCCTCCTTAGTCTTGGGTCTGGCCCCAAGCTCCATCGGTATAGGCATTCACCCCAGAAATTGCTAAAACAGACTTATCTGGCAGGCAAAGGGTTAATCTGCAGAGGAGAGAAGGAGAGTCCAAGCCCTGCATAGGGTACTCGCCCAGAAATGCTCACAAAATGGCTGCCGCAGCGGAAGCCAATTAGAAACAAGGGCGCGAAGCAAGTGCTCATGGGAAATGTAGTTTTTCCCAAAAAGTACCCCAAACAGTGCCTGAAGCCCCCTGAGCCCCCCAACACACTAGAAACATGAACCGGATGATAGAGTAAGAGCAGACAAGTAAAATGAGCCATCTCTGAAGTCGCTAGGTTAAACGGTTGCAGAGATACATCCCAAACAGTATAGTCCCATAGGAGTGAATGGAGCAATGGCGCCTATGTGGTAAAGTGCACCTTTACTCAAGTTTTACAAACTTTAAAGTAAAACAGTAAAATGTGCAAAACATAAATAGAACATGTGAGGATACCCAAAAACACTAAACCAGTAGGAAAAGTGTTAGAAAACCCCCAACAAAGTGCCAAACCAGCAGTTAAAGGGTTAAGTTACCACATAAACCTGCTCAAAACACCCAACAGACATACAGATACACCCAATGAGTGCTGGAGTGTGCAATAGGAACTCCAGGAATACACCCCTGTGCGGAGGGGCACTGTGTGACATGTGGACCTGCAGCACTCAAAGGGTAGCTCACCTTTCCTGCAGATCTTCTGTCTTCAGATTACCATTTAGCAAGAAGTACCTCAGTGGGTAACTCCTGGGGAAGCACTTGGAATCAAGATTTTTCCCCTCAGGGCTTAAGGTCCACAAAAAGCACCTGGACACTGAGCTAGCCACATCTAAAGGCACTGTCAGTCATGGTAATCCGCCTAATAGTGGTATTCCATATCTAACAGAAAAATAAAAAAAGATTCTAAAACTATAGCAGAACTGTTCTCAGCCTGGTGTTGTCTTCACCAAGCAAGTCATCCAAGTACGGAGTTACCCGAATTCCCCTTGTGTGCATGACCGAAATCAAGGCACCCAAGATGTGGATAAACACCTGCGGAGTAGTGGTCAGACCAAAGGGGAGAACTGAGAACTGGAAGTGCCCCTTGTCGCAAGCGACCCTGAAGTACTGCCGGCTCTCCGGATGAATAGCGATGTATATGTAGGCATCCTGCAGATCCAAGGAAGCCAGAAATTCCCCTGGACACACTGCCACAATGACTGACCGTAAGGACTCCTGGTGGTAATGGATCTTGACCACAAAGGAATGGAGATCCTTGAGATCCAGAATAGTCAGCCTCCATCCTTCTTGGAAACAAAGAACAGGTTGATATAGAAGCCCAATCCTATTTCTGGATCGGGAACCAGTTCTAGAACTCGTTTGTCCAAGAGAGTCTGGACGGCCCTGTTGAAAAGACAAAACTTTTCCAGTCCCTGAGGGGAGTGAGAAGGGAAGAACCTGAAGGGAGGAAGAGATTTGAAGGGAATTCTGTACCCTTCAGAACCACCTGTAAAACCCATGGATCCACAACGGTGTCTGTCCAAACACTGAAAGTGCCACAGACTACCACCCACTGGTGCATGCAGACCATGGTTCAGAGAGTCATGCCGAAGTAGGTTTGGTGGATTTGGCCTTGGAGGAGGACTGCTTGGTCTTCCACTGTTTGGGCTTGGAGGAGGAACACGTAGCCTGAGGAACCGCCAGGTTTGTCTTGCACGAAAAAGACCCCCCCAAGACACTGAGGATGTGCACCAGAGTGTAGGGCAAGGACAGACAAGAAGAATGAGCCATCTCTGAACAAGGTACGTGGAGCGGTTTCAGAGATATGTCCCAAGTGAAACTGTCCCTTAGAGATTAATGGAGCTATGCAGTAAAGCGCATCTTAAAGGAGCGAAATTCAAACAAAATTTTCCAAAAGTATTCCAAAAGTAGTAAAACACAGAGAACAACTAAACAATACAGGAAAACATTAAGCCCAAAGGGAAAGGTCAGAAAAACAACCCCTAAACATCTTAAAGGGATAGTAATACTTTGTTTTATCTTTATTTTATTTTGCAGGCATTAAAAAAATGAAGAACGATATAAGTTATCTCTCAAACCTTTATGGTTTGAGAGATTTTCACAAGCAAAGTTTCCCCCTCCTGCCCCTTTTACCTAGTGTAAGCAATCTCTTCTCAGATGTGGAATGCAGTCCATAGACCAGACAGATAACAGCAAGGGACAATATTCTTCCTGTCACAACAATGAAAGCCATGCCCCCTTGACAAGCTTTTCAGCTTTTTCCCTTATCTTAACTGAAGATTGTCCCTCTCTGCAGTCTACCTGGGCACCTCCCTTCTGCTCTGGCTGAGCAGTGTTATATCAGTAAAAGGGGCGGGAGGGGGACACTGTCATTGAATTACTCTTGAACTATAACTCTGTCAGTATTGAAATAACACTCTCCAAAGTCCAAATACTATGATGATTAATTAGAGCTGCTTTTATTATGAAACATTACTATCCCTTTAACATGGCAAGGAAAGGGTTAATATACCACAAAAAAAACCCCAAATGCTTCAAAGACTCTAAAACAGTATAAAGATAAACCCAAATGAGTGCAGGAGTATGTATGGGAACGTCAAAAGGAGACCCCTGTGCGGAGGGGAAACAGTGGGACAAGTAGACCATGGCACTCATGCAGGTCAATCTTCAGATTACCATTGAAAGAGAGAAAACCTCGGTGGGAATTCTTCAGGGGAAAAGACATAGCATGCAAGGTTTTCCTCCAGGACTGGAAGGTCCACAAACAGCACCTGTAAACTGAGCAATTCACTACTGGGAAGTCAGTAATGGTAATCCACCTAATGAGGGATTTCTAAACTCTGTATCTACAAGAATATAACTAAAGAAACTAAAAAACAAAGCAGAAATGTTCACTGTAGACTCTCTTTACAAGAAACAAATCTAACTGGGAGGGGACTAGCTAGTACCCAGTTAAGGAGGAGAGTAAGGCTCCACCCCTGAATTCTTTCAAAGAATTGTTCCTGCTTACTTAAAGGGGCTGTCGCCTTCCCCCGAGTTTACCTGTAAGCTATATTGGACGACAGAGAAAAGGCTTAGTACGATGTACATAAAACTTAAGGCAATGCTCCAGGTCCAACAAATGGAGAACTCTCTCCTTATCAGACTTTATGTCAAGACAGAAGGAAGGCACCACAATCTTCTGATTTTTGTGCAATTCAGAGACCACTTTAGGAAGAAACTCCTGAGCGGTATGAAGTACCACCTTATCCTGATGAAACACCAGAAAGGGAGGCTTACAAGAAAGTTCTTGTAACTCAGCCGCACTGAGACCACTGCCAAAAGAAACACAATCATGGATGTCAATTGACTTAGAGAGATGGAAGCAAGAGGCTTGAAAGGAGGCCTCTGCAAAACACAAACACTCAGAACCAGGTTAAGAAACCCCAGGGGAGTGGGAGGCTTAGGAAGGAAGGGAAGGTACGAGCCAACCCTTGAAGAAAAAGCTTGACATCTGGAATAGTGGAAATGCGTCTCTGAAAATGTACGGAAAGTGCAGAGATCTGAACCTTAATGGAGCTCAAAATATGACCACCTTTCACCCAGGAGTAGACGAGTCATTATCCACTTCTCCTATATGTATTTCACCCCGACAGTTAAGCGCTGTCCAGTGAGAGAGTAGGAAATGGTGAGGATGAGATTTCCCAGGCCCTTCTGTAAGGCGTAAAAAGGGGGGCCAAGAGAGGTGATTAGGGTGACCATTTTGGAGTAAGGAAATCCTGCAAAAGAAAAGCTATATGGCCAGTCCATGTCTTGAATTCTGTTCTTCTCAGCTTTAACTCTTCCTTATATCTACTATTCTTGTGTCACTGAACCACCACCACCACCACCACACATTTCAGGTCACTTTTCTCATCTTCCTTTCTCTCCTATTTCTCTTTTCTCCAGACACTGGTTCCAGAATATTTTCAATCCACTGAGACTTTATACTTACAAATGAAAAATGCCATTTTTTGCTCTCTCTTCTGCTCATGCTATATCTCCGAAACCAGGCCCATTCCTCTCTGCTCATAACTTCACTCGCTAACCGTCCTAACCAATAGCACAAATACTAATCTACTCAGACCTCATCATATTCATCTTCTCCATTTCTTCCCCTTTTTAAATCATAAGTCATATGACCTGTCCAACTGGCAAATAGCTATGACACAGTCCTTTGTAACTGCCTTGACCCCCCCATCAGCTCTGATACTGTTGCTGTGCTAACTCCCCCAGTCTTGGCTCAAAGCTCATACACTTTCTCTTCATTCCTGCACTTGATGTGCTGAGTGACTGTGGCAGAAATCACACACTTGCCTATTTTCTTCATTACTCATTTCCTCTTTCCTACAACAGTTCTGCACCTTCACCAAAAATGCATATTTCAATAACCTTATCAACATTCATTGCTCCAAGCCACAATTACTTTTCCCTATTTTTAAAGCTCTTCTGAAACCTCCAACTAATATTCTTGCACCTACAATCTCCTCTCAGACTTTTGAAGACTACTTTAAAAAAAAAAGTTGACTTAATATTTCCTCTATACACTTTTATATTACTGCTCCCTTAAACCAGCTAACATCCATTCTTAATAGGGATGAAGTGTCTCACTCTTCTTTCCTCACTGAGCTACTCATTTGTTTACCAAATTCCCTCTCATCTCCTCTGACCACTCTTTCCCACATGGATCCCTGTACTAAGCACATGTTCAACTCCTTTTTTAAACACGTGTTCTTCTATAGCTGGTTGCCTTCTTGCGAGTTCCCGACTTGCAGTCTAGAAGCATTTTTAAAATTTGTATTCAGTCATCAGAACATCCACCTTCAATAGGACTTTGAGAAGTAAGAGTTTTGTATTTCCATTCCTTATCATTCATCACCATCCAGAAGCTGTTTTTTTGCATTACATCTCTACACTGGATAGAAAAAGTCTACACACCCCTATTAAAATGCCAGGTTCTTGTGATGTTAAACAATGAGACAAAGATAAATCATGTCAGAACTTTTTCCACCTTTAATGTGACCTATAATGTGAACAATTCAATTGCAAAACAAACTGAAATCATTGAGGAGGAAAATAAAAAAATAAAAAATCACAATAATTTTAACAGGGGTGTGTAGACTTTTTATATCCATCGTATATACTTTTAATTTTTCTCCAAGTCCTTTAGATTCCTACCCAGCTCGCAATGCTACACACCTGATCCAGATACTGTCTCAACTCATGAATGTTATGTTGCCAATTTTACTTGTGATAGAAGTCACAGCAAGGTAGCTGTAAGCTTCAACTATACACCCAAGTAACCAGCTTTTAGTAGTACTAAAAAGCATCACAATTGCTTTTATACAGGCAGATGTAAGAGAGAAGCTGTTCTAGTTCAGCACTCTTCTCAAATTCAAAGTTTATCAGAACTTTCTGGTGCCATGCAAAGTTCTAAAATAAAGATTGGAGTCCACGTGTCCTATAACAATAACTCCCACTACAAACACGTCTTCCAGTCGGTTACAACTGTTGCAGCATTATAATGGTAACCTCAGAAAATTGAGAGAATTTCTGAATAAATTTGCTTTACATTTCAGGAATCTACCCTAATACTTTTGCTACCCATCAACCAAGAATCACTTTTACGATATCCTTACTCTGCGGTTAAGTCCTAGCATTGGTTTCTACTTTTCTCCTCTACTTTTTCATTTGGATTCTTTTGTGGCATCCCTCTGTGTTTTATATGTTCCTGGGTGGCAGAATTGCTGAGGCAGCTCTTCTTCACCTATAGCAGAGTGAAAGCATCCTTTCCCAATACACAATTGAATTGTGCATTCTTACAAAGGATTTGGACTACGGTGAGAGTGCTCTCAATGCCACATTTAGGAAAGGCCTATGCAAGTCAATAGTGATGAATCTTTGAAACCCATGGAATTTCCTACTGTATTCAGTACCTGTTTCCAGCATGAGAAAAATGGTACCCCACTAGTATGGGGTGACATACTGTAGTGAGTGGGTGCCAGGATCATGGCTACAAGTGAAACAAGGATGGGGGAGGAAAAAAGTGTATTAGTGATTTTACAGCTACAAGATGAAGGACTCATGGGGGTCAGACAGTGGTTATGGGAATCTGTGATTACCAGTGGGCAGTGGAATCAGACTATAGGGGTCAGACAATGTTATTTGGTGAGCTGTGACTACCAGGGAGGCAGTGCAGGCTTGGGGGTCAGGAAGTGTATGTGGGAATCTTTAACCACAAATGGACAGTGGAAACAGGTCAGCCAATGTTTGACTGCAAGTGCAACCAGGCTGGGAGCGGTTTCAAGCAGTATATGAGGGGATCCCTGACTAACAGTGGAACAGACAATGTATATGGGGGGGGATCTGTAACTACCACTGTAGAGTAGAATCATGTTGGCGATCAAACAGTGAATGTGGAGGGCGTCAGTGACTCCCAGTGGGCAGTGGAGCTGGGGGGAGGGGGACAGACAGCACATGAGGTGTGAATACCAGTTGGCTATTGAACCAGGCTCTGAGGGACAGGATACGTGGGCATCTCTGTTAAAATAAAAAATAGAAAAGTCAGCTGCTCAGAGGGTTAAATCACCTAAAGCAATGTTAGTGATACTGGAATATCTTTCAAGATCATTTGCATCTTGTATTAGCCATATATTTATATATAGGATTAATATTTTTAGAGATTTAACTTTACAGATTTTGTTATTAAGGCATGAAATGCAGGCATTTTCTGTCTTTTACCCTACATTACACTCACACTGCTCAGCATTGCATTTCCCAGCTCCCCTAGCACTGAAAGTGTTAAGGGAAAGTAGGGCTAAGACAGAAAGTAGCTACACTGTACGCCTTCATTAGTATAATGTATAAATCTAAGTATCTTAATTATGAATTTGCATAAAAAATAGCTAATAAGTGATCTAGATTTAACCCTTACCAGACTTTAATAAGCACATACTTTTCCATAAACACAACGGAAGAAGACTGCTGCAATATCTCACTGCACATTGTAATCCCACATAAATAAAATGTTCACTGGCAGTTCACTGACATTTTAAAGACAAATTTTGTTTTCAAAACATGACTATTTCAGCTTTTGGCAAGTATACTGATGATGACCACAGCAAGTTATACTGATAATGTTGTTTGCTTATTTAGTTGCAGTGCTGAACTAGCTAGCAAGATGGGGCCTACCTTCACTTCACCCTTTGCAAATGGTAAAGTAAACTCTCCGTGTAGAAGTCCATTTTTCTCAAAGAAAACAACATCATGTTTGTTGGGTTTGCTCTGAGATGATGCAATGAGACTTCCAGAAGGCCTTAAAATGTTAATAAAAAAAAAAAAAAAAAACAGATAAAAATCCTTCCATATGGGAAACCACAAAAAAAAAAAAAAAAAAAGCAATATTGATAATTCAAAAACACAATTAGAAATAACCACAGAGCAGTATTTTTATGATGGCATACCACAAGTGGCTCACAATTTTTCACAGATTAAAATATCACAAAGAACATTTAATAATGGACACAATGTAGTCTACTAAACAATCAGGTGGAACAAATAAATTAACTTTCCCCCTGCTTTAAAGATGACAATGCAAAGACTGAAAAACTGAAATTTCTCCCAACTTCATTTTCTCAAAAGTTTGATTTTCTATGTCCTGAAGTATTGTTAATTTATCCATTTGGTTTACCTTGGAATTTTTAGGCCGTTGTCTCTTTCATATAGAGGGCATCAAACTCCTAGTTGAAACAGGGCATCTAACAGTAACCAAGTGACATAAACTCTTGCTGGTCTGTCTATATTCTACTATTTGTGCATTTGATCCACGTGTTTAGTTCAGTAACCAATTAAACCTTTATGCATGTAACCCTGGTACCACTTCATATCTACAAAGAGTAGATATATTTTCAACAATACCCATGGCATACAGCATTAACTGGAGTACACTTTCTTACTTGTTTTTCTTTTGCCATCAACTTATTTCACTAAAAAAGAGCAGTAATATATATAATATATGTGGGTACATTAAATGAGTAAGAGGAAAATTACAGCTAAACACAAACACAGTAGAAGTGTTAAAACAGCCATGGTCTTTCTGGACCGGCCGTCACTTAAAGACCACTGAGCTTTTTTTTTTTTTTTTTTTTTTTTTTTTGTGCTGATTCAATTCCAGACTCCCAGAATGGGAGCCCCGAATTCCATGACATACATATACGTCATGGGTCGTTAAGGGTTAACACTTCTGGGCCATGGCTGTTTTAACACTTCTACTGTGTTTGTGTTTAGCTGTAATTTTCCTCTTATTCATTTAATGTACCCACATATTATATACTGTTTTTCTTGCCATAAGATGGGCTTTCTAAAGATACCATTATTTTCATCAAATTTCCTGTAGAACAATTTATAAAATACGATGAAACAAATGTAACAAATGCACTTTTTTTTATACTTTGGCACTAAAATATTTTACACATCTACAAACGCTAAAAAAAACAAAAACTGCTAAATAGATTATAATATTTGCCTTGATTTTAGAAATACCCAATGTTTATATGTTTTTCAAATGTTTTTAACAAGTTATTTGGCAATAACTAAAAGAAGCAAAAATTGAGTTGCTTAGACCAGGAACTGTGTAGGAATTACAGCACTTTTTATACATACTGCCTCCATTACAGGGGTCCAAAAACAATTGTACAAATACCATAATCTTAACCACCTAATGACCCTTGAAGAGCCAATACCCTCACATCTCATGGAATTCCGGGGTCACCACGCGGCTGCACGCCAATCAGGGACCTCGGAATCGACTGGCGCAAAAAAAAAAAAAAAAAAAACTGCCAGCCCCGCACTGTTGTCATATTTAGTACTTTGTTGCAAATCCACTGCATTCAATGACTGTCAGAAGTCTGCAATCCAAAGACTTCACCAGACACTGGCCTGTGTTGGAGTAGAATTCCAACAGAATTCCAGCCTTATTTGTCCATAAGACTTTGTTCCAGAACTCTAGAGGTGTTTTTTTTTAAAGTAGTTTTTAGCAAAATGTAACCTGGCCTTTCCATTCTTGAGGGTTACTAGTAGTTTGCATCTTCTGGTAAATGCTGTGGTTGTATGCTGGTGTAGTTCTTCATTTTCTGGTATTCTATGATACTTCTATGCCTACATCTTCAACAGCTGAAAAGTAGTGTTTCTTCACAACTGCAAGTCAGAGTTGGCCATTGCGTTTTTGCTTCTTAATGTACCACACAGTTGATTCTGACACATTTAATATGTTTTGGCCAAGTCTTTGATCTATTTATTCAGATTTTTCAGCCTCATGGTGGCCTGCTTTACATGTATTGACACGTCTGTGCTCCTCTGTTGAGACACAGCTCCCAGCGTTGCCAGACAAGGACAAGCTTGAGCGACTGGCCTACAGCTCTGTGAACTGTGCGGTTTGTGTATCAGTACCATACAGATTTATTTATATCCTAAATCCACAGGTTTCCAAGAATATATTTTTATAAACTACAGTTCATATATCTGATACAAAGAATATTACAGCCAGATCCCTACTATAAACATCTGGGAAAATAGCATTCATCTTACACTGGGGAAGCAAGTGGAAGTAGGGCACAGCTCATTTGACTACTTAGGGGAAGGGACTCCGGATATGCATAAAGCTCAAGAAGGGCAACATCTGGGGCCCTAGTTTGAACACCTGGGAAGCTTACATATATTTTACTCAGAAGAAGCAGACGTCGGGTATAGCTTATTTGGACATTTAGGGGAACGGATGCCCCCTGATGTACCTTAAAGCCCAAGAAGGGCAACATGTGAGTGCAACAACTATAGTTAAACTTTTGATTATTTAATGAACTATTGGTTTTACTAGACTTAAATTCAGTTTTAATTTTTTTATGTTTCTGTCTGTTTTTGCTCTACAAGTTAGTAGGTTTTACAAATATATTCTAGGTAAGTACAAAGAATTCTCGTCAGAACAATTTACTCATAGAGCTAAGCAAAATTCATTAGGCCAGTCACTATGACTAGAGCAATGATTCTTAACCAGGGTGCCGTGGCACTTTGGTGTGCCACGGACATCAACTTAGGGTGCCCCATGTTTTGTTATTATGATTGTAAGACCTAATAATAACTGTATATTTATGTATGGTACCTTCATTATGCCCTGTACATTAAATATGTTAGGGGTGCCTGAATGTTGTAGATTACATGTTAGGGGTGCCACGAACAAAAAAAAGATTGAGAACCACTGGACTAGAGGAAAAGAGCTTTTGACTAAAACAAAGACAAGGGCTTTTTATGGCAAGGGGAATTCTTTAACTTGGCATGCTGTGGTTGCTTTAAAAAATGCAATGGATAAGTTTCTAGCAGTATTAAGAATATTCAGAATTATGCCAGTTGATTTCAAAGCAAATAGGATATTGATCAAGGGAAATATCTCTCTGACTTTTACAGTCAGAAAGGGCATAGTGCCCTGTGGTTGGAGGAAAGCTGATGTAGTTATACTGTTCAAAAAGAAGGCAAGATCCAAACCAGGAAATTATAGACCTGTAAGCTTGACTTTCCTAGTAGGTAAGATAATAGAGGGGTTACTAACTGAAAGTATTCAATAACTATGTGAAGACAAACAATATTAGTAGGAGTCAGCATGGTTGTATGAAGAACAGATCAAGTCAGACAAATTTATTTGCATTTTACGAAAGAGTAAATGTAATTTGGACAAGGGAATTGCTGTTGATGTAGCATACTTGGATTTTGCAAAAGCCTTTGATACAGTGCCTCACAAAAGGTTACTGCATAAATTAAAAGGCTTCAGTTTGGGTGGTGTTATCTGTCTATGGATTGAGAAATGGTTAAATGATAGATGGCAGAGAGTTGTTGAAAACCGAACATTTTCAACTTGCTATAAAGTTATAAGTGGGGTGCCACATGGTTCAGTCCTGGGCCCAGTGCTTTTTAATTTGTTCATTAATGATCTAGAAGTAGGAATTGAAAGTAGCTTCTCAATCTTTGCTGATGACACTAAGCTGTGTAAGGAAATACATACATGCTGGATGGTTTTTCTCTGCAGAAGGATTTAGATAAACTGAGCGAATTGGCAGAAAAGTGGCAGATGACCTTTAATCTAGATAAATGTACGGTTATGCATTTGGGCTGTAGAAACAAACATGTAACATATATACTCTAAATGTGAAACAACTTGGGTGAATCCTCATTAGAGAAAGATTTAGGAGTACTGATAGAAGATAGACTTTACAGCAGTGTGAAGAGTCACTCATTTGCTGCTAGGGCAAAAAGGGTACTAGCCTGCATACAAAGAGGTGTAGATGCAAGCGATGCTAATATTATCCTACCGCTATATAAATCCTTGGTTAGGCCTCATCTAGAATATGCGGTACAATTTTGGGCACCAGTTCTTAACAAATACATTGTTGAACTGGAAGAAGTGCAGAGACATGCAACAAAAGTGATAAAGGGATTGGAGGCTCTGAGTTATAGAGCGACACTAGCCAAACTGGGTTTGTTTACATTAGAGAAGAGACATCTATATGATTACCATTTACAAATACATTCAAGGTCAATACAGAGAACTATCAAATGAATTATTTATGTAAAGACCTGAGCTAAGAACGAGAGGTCCTACATTAAGACTAGAGAAAAGGTGTTTTTGACTAAAACAAAGGCAGGCATTTTTTACAGTAAAGGCAGTAAAGCTATTTGCCTCAAGATGTACTTGCAGATAACATAACTGCTTAAAAAAAAAAAGCATTGGATGCCAATATAGCACAGAACAATATTGAAAATTATGACAGATGGCTTCAATGCATATAGGAGTCAAATATTCTCTGATTGAGCCCCAAATTGCTGGAATTCAGATGCTAGATAGCTGGAACATGAGCCTCCACCCACATAAGAATCAGCAAAATCTCTCCCCATGCAGCCAAATGCCTGGCCCTCCCCAGTGGTTCATGCAAGTGACTTCTTCATTGTCCAACTGTATCCGCACTGGGGATCCCTGGAGGGACTGAAAACAATCCCAGTGAGCCAGGCAAATCACCCAAAGCTCCAGAACATTTATGGACAGATCATTCTCCTCTCTGATCCAAAGACCATGCACCCTCTGGTAACCCAGAATGGCACCCCATCCTAATCAGGCTAGCATCAGTCGTGACTATGAATGAAATTTGGGATAACCAAAGGCCATTCCAAGGACAGATGAGGCCTCTGAAGCCACCAGTGACAGCCCGCTTTCACCCTCTCGGACAAACATATGACATGGGAAATGTGGAACTGTTGTTTGGACCAGATCTTTATAATTTTTAGCTGCAGCTTCAGTATGTGAAGCTTCGCAAATGGGAATGTTCCCAGATCAGAGACTAGGTAGCCTAGTACCTTCATGTACTTCCACATCATTGCAAACGGCTAGGATACTGCCCGAGTCACCTGAAGGGACAACTACCAAACACCTTGCAGTCTAGTAGAAAAATCTTCCCCTGAAGAGTTTTGAATCTCATACCGAGAAAGCAGAGGAAACAAGAAGGAATCAGATATGATTTCTTGAGACCAATAACCTAACTGTGTTGCTCCAGAATGGATAAGCAAGACTGAATATGAATGTGCAAAATTAACACCTGTGCATTTAACAGAGAAGCAACTGAATCCACAAATAGACTTTGGGATTGCAAGGAACTCTGGATATGAAGAAATTACATGGAGAAAGGGACTTGAAATCTATGCATTACTTATCCGAAATTACCCATAAAACCCATTGGTCCACCACTGAAATGGCTTATGAACTGTGGAAAAAACAAAGCTGACCTACTTAAGTATGTTGCTGACCAGACCACCATGAGTTATACGGATTTAGCTCTGTCAGTTTGGGGCTTCTTCAAGGTCTATCTGGCCATCCAAGCCTGCTTGGTTTTTGAAGTGGAACACTCCTGGGTTACGAATGGAAGCAGTGGCCTAGGTAAGTACACATATGGTTGGGGGTAACGAGAACAATGTGTTTTCCATAAAAAATATAATGAAGGTTTAGTAATGAATTGGGGCAACATGGTACTCTTCGTCCACTGACTGATGACACTGCTCAAATTCCAGGCCAAACAGCCGTTTTCCCACAAAAGTGAGAGATATCAAAGATCTCTTGAAGGACTGATCAGCCAAACAAATATTATGCCACAAAGTTAAAAGTTCTGCCATAGAGAAAGCAGAGGACTTTCCAGCTTGGCAACGTCAAAGGCCACTTCGGTACAGCAAAGGTGTGAGATGTATGGACCAATAGACCTCTACTTGGGTTCGTCTGCTTGGAAAGTATCCACAAACTGCCCCCCAAGACAGCCACAGTCCTAGTGACCTCACTAGGTGACACACAAGGTGGCACTTGAGGCCACAAAAGTTGCCTTTAAAAAGGAACTCATGCACTTTTCCACCTTATCTTTGATAGCCACAATATCCGCTCGCAAGAAAGTAGTATTCTTGGAAAGGTGAGAAATTATGTGCTGAACCTCAAAAATGGCCCACTGTGCCAAAGCATCAGCAGAAAAAGTGGTATAAAAGATATATATGCCAGTTAAGGATGAACCTCATTGTCAGGCGTTTTCTATTCCTCCAGAAGCAATTAGTCTATTGAATGGTAAGAAGGAAAGAGTACAACCTCCTCCTTGCTTCTTTTAAAAATATCTAGGAAAAAGGAGCTTGAATCAGAGGCCTCCGACAGCATAAAAGTCTCTAGGATAATACAAGTAAGACCCTCAGTGCAAGGGCAGGGGGTCTTCCGCACAAGAATGCCCAACAAAGAAGGACAAATCTATGTTTTTTGCATCACTTTCCCTTCCCCAGCGGTAGAATCCACAATAATGGGGTTATCCCCCCTTACACAACATCACTGAAATGTCTTTTGGGGGGTGCCGGCTGTCCCAAGAATAAAAAAAAAAACAAAAAAAAAAAAACACTGATAGAGAAGGGGATAAAACTAACTGATAACCCATGCAGGTTCTTCTTCATCAGGTGAGAGCCCCAAAGACTGAACAGAGGTTAAAGAGCAAGAGTGGCAGTGTGTGCCACAAAATCTATATGAAGCTCAATGTAGCAGGAGAAGCAATGGATTAAAGCACTTAGAGGGACCCCTGAATCTTTAGTACGCTTGTACTTTATGTCGGTCCGCAGGGGCAGCCATTGGAATCAGGGGATCCCCCTCCCCCCCAAAGTAAAGGATAAAATTAGGAAAAGTACTATGAAAGTGGAATAAAAGTTGTCAAAAAAACCTTAAAGGTAGTAATCTTAAACTTTTCAGTCAAGCCCAAACAATAACCTTCAAGCAAAAACATGAGTTACAACTCCCTAGGCTCACCTCATCTAAAAAAGAACAAAATTCCACCATCACGGAACATGAAATACACCTCTCCATCAGGGAACTTAAAGCCCCAGGCCCAGACGGCCTACTCCATGAATACTACAAAACCCTGGAAGACTCTATGAACCCACTCCTCTTAAGTTTATATAACTAAATAATTTAAAGGGATAGTAATACTTCCTTTTAACTTTATTTTATTTTGTAGGCATTAAAAAAACAAAGAATGATATAAGTCTTATCTCTCAAACCTTTATGGTTTAAGTGATATTCACAAGCAAAGTTTCCCCCTCCCGCCCATTTTACCTAGTGTAAGCCATCTCTTCTCAGGTGTGGAATGCAGTCCATAGACCAGACAGATAACAGCAGGGGATGCTCTTATTCCTATGAAAACAATGAAATCCCTGCCTCCCTTGACAAGCTTTTCAGGTTTTTCCCTTATCTTAATTGAAGAATGTACCTCCCTCTCTGCAATCTACCTGGGCACCTCCCTTCTGCTCTGGCTGAGCAGTGTTACATCAGTAAAAGGGGCGGGAGGGGGACACTGTTATTGAATTACTCTTGAACTACAACTCTGACAGAAATGAAATAACACTTTCCAAAGTCCAAATACTATGATGATTAATTAGAGCTGCTTTTATTATGAAACATTACTATCCCTTTAATCTAATAACACCCCTACGAATTTCACTGTAGCTAGAACAATTCTTCACCCTAAACCAGGAAGAGATTAATAGATGGTTGGATGGTATTGGCCTATCTCTTTACTGACTCATGATTTCAAAATGTTGTCCAAGGTTATGGCCAAATGCTGAAAACTATTCTCCCAACTCTCATATACTTGGAACAAACAGGTTTCTTACACAAAACACACTTTATATTAAGTATTAGAACCATAGTTGCAGCCCTACTGTGATCTTCCAGTTACCCCAAAACTGACCCTATCAAAGTGAACCTTGATGTTGAAAAGGTCTTTGACAAAATTGAATAGTCCCACTTGTTTCACACTTTAGAAGTGCAAGACTTTGGCAAGACATTTCAGAACTTTTTGCCCACCATTTATCATAAGCCCACCACATACTTAATCAGTGGCCTGAATACAGAACATTTTACCCTGGAAATGGGAACCAAACATGGCTATCCATTATCCCCCTTACCTTTCAACCTCTATTGAGAAATTTAAACTCTCTATCCCAGTTTCTATGAATAGCTCATAAATCCCCCCTCAAACTGCTTTATCGGATATCTTACTCTTTATAGGGAACCCAACACAAGCTATCCCACGTATCCTACACACACAATAGACCTGTTTCTTTCATGCTCAGAGTTTACAATCAACCTCGAAAAGTGCCAGGCCCTATATCTGGGCAGCTCTTTCCTTTGAATCTTACACATACAGTTTGGGAAAAAAAATATTTGATCCCCTGCTGATTTTGAACATTTGCCCACTGACAAAGAAATGATCAGTCTATATTAGTCTATTTTAATGGTAGGTTTATTTGAATGGAGAGACAGAATAACAACAAAAAAAACCTAAAAATGCATTTCAAAACAGTTATACATTTATTTGTATTTTACTGAGTGAAAAAAGTATTTGACCCAGTTGCAAAACATGACTTAGTACTTGGTGACAAAACCCTTGTTGGCAATGTATGTATCTTTATTTATATAGCGCCATACATGTACACAGCGCTTAACAGAGTTTGAAATAATCCAATACAAAAATACAGAACAGGGTTAAGAACATTAAGCTAAAGTGCGATCCTTGCATTCGTTTTTGGGGAAAGTGCAGCAAGGAAAACATACACTGGGAAAGGGACCCTGCCCCAAGGAGCTTACAATCTAATTAGAGTTCTTAATTCCATACAGAGACAGTAGGGGAGGATTTAAGTGCAACTACAAGATGTGGTGAAGGAAGTGCAGAAAGATTCTGATGTCACTATCGTTGTGCAGGGATGAGGGTATTGCTATTGAGATGCCTCCTTGAGCAGGTGGGTTTTGAGGAGATGCTTGAAGGTGATGATTGTGGATGATTGGCGAATGGTGATAGGGAGGGCATTCCAAAGTCGAGGGGCAGCCAGTGAAAAAGCTTGTAAACGAGAGATGGCTCGAGTTGTGTAGGGAGAGGACAGGAAGAACCCTTGGGAAGATCGCAGGGTACGGGAAGGGGTGTAGCGGGAGATAAGAGCAGAAATAGTAACATAGTAAATTAGGTGGAAAAAAAGACACAAGTCCATCACGTTCAACCTTCACCTCATATATCAGTAACTGAGAATTTTATAGCTTTCCTGCTACCAATTAAATTAGTCTTTATCAGACCTTCCTGATCAGCCTACTGATTAACAGTAGAACTCTGTATGTTCCCTTTTGAAAGAAATGTATCTAATATTCTCTTAAATGTATCCATTGTATCTGCCATAACTACCTCCCTGGGCAATGAATTCCACAATCTGACAGACCTTATCGTAAAAAAACCCTTCCTCTGCTGAAGTTTAAACCTCCTTTCCTCTAATCTCAAGGGGTGTCCCCTGGTCACCTGATCAGGCCTTGAAAGAAAAAAGCTCACCGCAGAGATCCTTGTATTGACCTCTACTTGTACAATGTGATAAGGTCTCCTCTTAGTCGTCTTTTCAATCCCTTAATTAATTTTGTTGCTCTCCGCTGTACCCTCTCTAGTTCTAGTATATCCTTTTTCAGAACCGGTGCCCTAAATTGCACTGCATACTCAAGGTGAGGTCTTACCAATGATTTGTATAATGGCAAAATAATGTTATCCACTCTTGCTTCAATACCTCTTTTTATGCATGACAGGACTTTGTTTGCCTTTGCTACTGCTGTTTGACACTGGTCACTGTTTCCAAGTTTGTAGTTGACAATGATACCCAGGTCTTTTTCTAGCAATGAGTCACCTAAAATTATTCCATTAAATTTATAAGTAGCCTTGGAATTGTTTCCTCCCAAATGCATGACTTTACACTTCCCCACATTAAACATATTCCACATGTTTGCCCAATCTGACATTGTATGTAAGTCCCTCTGTAGAGAGAAAATATCCTGTTCTGAATTAATGACCTTGCATAATTTAGTATCATCTACAAATATTGATATTTTGCTTTCTATATCTATTTCCAGGTCATTTATAAACATGTTAAAAAGCAGCGGACCCAATACTGAACCCTGAGGTACTCCACTCTCCACTTTAACTGTATTTGAGAGTTTTCCATTTACAACCACGCACTGTTCCCTATCCGTCAACCAGTTTTGTATCCAATTGCAACGGGCATCTCCTAGCCCCAATTTCCTTATTTTATACACCAGCCTTCTGTGTGGCACTGTATGAAAAGCCTTTGCAAAGTATTGATATACTACATCTACTGCCTTGCCATTGTCAAGGTTGCTGCTTACCTCCTCATAGAAGCTGAAAAGATTAGTTTGGCATGATCTATTCTTCATAAAACCATGTTGATTCGTGCTAATCTTATTTTTTGTGTTGTAATCCTGAATATAGTCCCTTATTATCCCTTCTAACAGTTTTCCAACTACAGAGGTCAAACTCACTGGTCTATAATTCCCAGGTTCTGTTTTAGTTCCCTTCTTAAATAGAGGCACTATGTTAGCTCTTCGCCAATCCTGTGGCACTGAGCCTGTGGTAATAGAATCTTTAAAGAGTAAATAATAGGATTTTAGTCTTACCTGTTAAAACCTTTTCACTTAGTCCATACAGGTCACTGGTTCAATGGGAGGCGATCCGCCACTTTAATAGGCAGGCACATTCATTCAAATGTATGCAGGGATTGGAGCCTCCCCTCCTTCTTAAGCTGCTTTCAGGCCAGAGCCAAGCTAGATTGATTTGAGACACTAAACTGACCAGAGGTAAGAAAGAAAAGTAAGACTCCTGTGAGCATGCCCCGAAGGTCCCCCACTGAATGCCACAGGAGAGCCAAGCATGGTCCCTTGACAGGGTGGGAGACCAGTGACCTGTATGGACTAAGTGAAAAGGATTTAACAGGTAAGACTAAAATCCTATTTTCACTGTCGTCCAATACAGGTCACTGGTACAATGGGATGTACAAACATTGAGCTGTCCCTGAGGCGGGAAGTAAGGCAAGGACCAGGAGCAAGGCCCAAGTCACTTAGAACTGCTATGAACCAATTAATCATAGAGCCCAACAACAGAAGTGTCAACTGACACCAACCAGGGGTAAAAACAAACCTCCGAACTAACACAGCACACTGAACTAGAGCCAACAGGGCTCAACAGTAAAGAAGCACTAAGAATCACAGAGTAGAAGTCCTAAACAGGCAAGACTGCCTCCAGGACCTTCCTACCAAAACTGGCATCAGCCGAGGCCAGTACATCAACACGATAGTGCTTCGAGAATGTGTGCACAGAGGACCAAGTGGCCGCTCTGCACAGTTGATCAGCAGACGCCTGATTCTTGTAGGCCCAAGAGGCCCCAATTGATCTGGTGGAATGAGCAGTAACCCTAAAGGGAACATGCTTATTCCGCAGTTTGTAGGCTTCACGAATGGTAGATTTTATCCAAGAGGCAATAGTCACCTTGGATGCCGGTCTCCCTGCCCTAGGCCCTTCAGGAATGACGAACAGGGCGTCAGACTTCCTGATAAATTTTATGTTCATCACACTGAGTCTAAGACAACGCACAACATCCAACAAATGGAGATCTCTTTCCTTGTCAGAGGAAGGGTTAGGGCAGAAAGAGGGAACCACAATCTCCTGATTGATGTGAAATTCGGAGACAACCTTGGGTAAAAACCCCTTGGAAGTGCGAAGCACTGCCTTATCCTTGTGAAACACCAACAAAGGAGGTTTACAAGATAGAGCTTGTAACTCTGCTACCCGGCGAACTGAGACAATAGCCAAAAGAAAGGCCATTTTCCAGGTCAAGAGACGCAAAGGAATAGAAGCCAAGGATTCAAACGGGGGTCTCTGGAGAACCCCCAGCACCAAATTGAGGTCCCACTGGGGAGTAGGACTCTTGAAGGCAGGCCAAACATGAGCCACACCCTGGAAGAAAACCTTAACATCAGGAAGGATAGCAATCCGTTCCTGGAAAAATACAGACAGAGCAGAAGTCTGAACCTTGAGAGTCCCTTCTCAACCCCAACCTGTAAAGAGGCCAGGACCGTGGGGAGATGGAAATCTAGAGACAGATCCTTATCAGTACACCATGCTACAAAGGTGGACCATATGCGATGGTAGATCTTGGAAGACAAAGGCTTCTGAGCTCTAAGCATCGTGGACACCACTGAAGAGGAAAACCCTTTCTTCTTTAGAATTGAGGATTCAACCTCCAAGCCATCAAATGGAGATGCTGAACATCCTCCTTCCACAGATATCCCTGAAAAAGTAGATCTGGACGGGCAGGAAGCGGAACAGGATCCGTCACAGACATGGCTAGCAGCTCCAGATACCAGGACTGACGAGGCCAATTTGGAGTGATTAGGATGACAGGACAACGCTCCAACTTCAGCTTCTGGATGACTCGGATCAACAGAGGAAGAGGAGGGAAGATGTAAGCCAGAGGGAACTTCCAAGGGAATGACAAAGCATCCACTGCCAGAGCAAGAGGGTGCCTCCACCGAGAGCAAAACACTGGCACTTTCCTGTTGTGTCTGGTAGCCATCAGATCCACTACGGGCACCCCCCACATCTGGCTGAGAAGGTGAAACACCTCTGGATGAAGCGCCCATTCTCCGCTGTCGACTGTGTGACGACTGAGAAAGTCTGCCATGACATTGTCTACGCCTGGAATGTGTACTGCTGAGATGACTGGCACATGTGCTTCTGCCCAGGATAAAATGGCTTTGACCTCTAACCAAGCGGTGAGACTTTTTGTGCCGCCTTGTCTTTTGATGTAGGCCACTGCGGTGGCGTTGTCGGACTCCACTCTGACTGGACAACCTTCCAGCTGAGATTCCCAGTGCCTCAGGGCAAGAAAGATGGCACGAAGTTCCAGAACATTGATGGAGAGAAGAGATTCTTCCAGACCCCATTTCCCCTGAGCACTGAAACGAACCAGCACTGCCCCCCATCCCCGGAGGCTGGCATCCGTCAGGACTGTGGTCCAAAAGGGAACCCGAAAGGACCTCCCTTTCAGGAGATGAGACAGGTCTAACCACCATTCTAGGCTCAGCTCGACATGAGGGGGCAGAGATACAGATAGATGCTGATGATTTGGATGAGTTCTGCACGTCTGGATCACAAACCTCTGAAGTTCCCTGGTGTGTGCCATGGCAAATGGCACTGCCTCTATCGTGGAAATAAACTTCCTCACTAGAGAGGTCAACTTCGGTACCGGAACCCTGTCCAGTTCTAGGATCTTGGACACCCGGATAGCAATCTGATGAGCCACTTCCTCCGGTAGAAACACCATGCACTGCTGAGTGTCGAACGTGGCGATTGAGTGTCTGTATACACAACTGCAGCTGCTGGATCTCCGCAGATGAGGCTTTCAGGAGCAGATAGTCATTGTAAGGAGTCACCCTGACTCCATCTCGATGAAGCATAGCTATCAAAGTTCCCAATACCCTCTGAAAGACCTGAGGAGCTGAAGTCAGACCAAAGGGAAGAGCTGAAAACTGAAAGTGGCCTTTGTGACAGGCAAATCTGAGATACCGTCTGCTCTCTGGATGAATAGGGAAGTGAAGGTATGCATCCTGAAGGTCCAGGGAGGCAAGGAACTCCCCTGGAGACATTCCTGCTATCACAGAACACAGAGACTCCTGACGAAAGTGGGAACTCACAACAAAGGAATTGAGATCCTTGAGATCCAAATTAGGACGAGCCCCTCCGTCCTTTTTGGCCACAACGAACAGGTTGGAATAGAATCCTGAACCTGTGTCTTCTGATGGAACCAATTCCAGGACCTCTTTGTCCAAAAGATCCTGAATAGCGTCGTCGAACAGACGTCTTCTTGTAGGCTCCTGAGAAGGACGAGTAAAATGGAACCGAAAAGGAGGAAGGGAAGAGAAAGGGATCCTGTATCCCTCTGATACCACCTAAATAACCCAAGGGTCCGCCACTGACTCCTCCCAAACCCGGCGAAAGATGTGGAGACGTCCACCTACAGCCGGATGCGGACCCGGGTTCGGTGAGTCATGCCGAAGGAGTCTTGGAGGACTTGGCCTTAGGGGCAACTTTGGGCTTCCAGGACTGTTTGGGCTTGGAGGAGGAGCGCGTGGAGGACGGACCTGTCTGGGACGTGGAGCGTGTCTCAGTTTGGAAGGAACGAAAGGACCGATTGCGTTTGGCTGGAAACTTCTTCTTGAAGACTGATGGTAGAAGAGTACTTTTGCCACCAGTAGCCTCACTAATCATCTCCTTCAGTTCAGATCCAAACAGTAAGGACCCCTGAAAAGGTAAAGAAAGCAAAGCTTTCTTAGAGGCAGTGTCAGCAGACCAAATTTTCAGAGCACGTCTAGCCACCATGGAGGAAGTAGAGGGCCTTGCCATCATGCACACAGCATCAAAAGCAGCGTCAGAAACATAATTTTGAGCTTCTAATATATTAGCAAGAAGCTGCAACTGCTCAGACACTGGTGCATCCTGGCGAACTGCCTCAGTCAGTTGTTCAGTCCAGGCCGCAATAGCCCTGTTAACCCACGCCACTGCAAAGGTTGGACTCATGGCAGTGCCAATGGATGCAAAAATGGATTTAAGACAAATCTCTAACTTTTTGTCCGTCCAATCCTGCAGGGCCGAGGCATCTGACACAGCTAAGACAGTAGATTTGGATAACCTAGAAATAGTAGCATCCACTTTAGGAGGATGAACCCATTTTGCTAGTTCAGCCTCAGGAAAAGAATAAAGTTTAGTAAACTTTTTGGACACAGAAGAGGATTTTTCAGGATTCCTCCACGCATCAGAGACTAAACGAGCAAGAGTAGGGTTATTAGGAAAACAAACCACAGCCTTAGACGGTTTTTGGAAAACGTCAGTTGGATCATGAGTAGATTCCTGAGTCAGAGGAAGGTTGAGCGTAGTTAGCACAGCTCTGATCAAACCCTCAGCAGAAACTTCAGGGTCACATTCATAAGGGTCACCAATGGACCTATTAGATTCTATAACAGTGGCTTCCTCAGCATCAGAATCCTGCAAAAGTTCTTCCTCAGAAGAATCAGACACATCAGGAGCCCCCTGTGGCTTGGGCAGGGAGGTCCTGATTGTGGAGGGGGTCTGCCAGACTTGCAGAGCCCCCTGAACCTGAGAGGGAAAGAGTTGGAGAGTGGATCTGAGATCCCTAGTGGCAGCTTTGAACTCTTTCACCCAAGTTGGCTCAATAGCGTGGCTGGGAAGCCCAGGGTTGCTATCATGACTTGCTGCACATTTTGGGCATAAATGACCTGAAAATTCTCTAGGCAGCCCAGAGTGACAAGAGGAGCAAAACGCAATGGGGGAAATAGACACCCCAGCCTCTTTAGTCTTGGGTCTAGCCCCTGACTCCAGTGGAGTAGACATGCTCACAGCATCAGATATACTCCACTAAGAAAAATCACCCAGTAGAAGTGTGAAAGATTAAAGTTTCACCCCAGAAATGTCAAAAATCGAACTTATCTGGCCAGCGAAGGGTTAATCTGCTGAGAGGAGAGAAGGCTCGGTCCCTGCGTAGTATACTCGCTGAGAATAACACCACAAAATGGCTGCCGCGATGGTAGCCAATCAGAAAATCGCAAAACGGGCGCTTATGGGAAACGTAGTTTTTCTCAGAAGTACCCCAAAACAGCGCCCTAAGCCCCCCCAGACTCCCAACACACCGAATCTAGCTACCGGATGATAGAGCAGGGGAAAACCAACAAAATGAGCCATCTCTGAAGTTGCTGTGACAAGCGGTTCCAGAGATACGTCCCACACTGTGTAAACCCATAGAGAGTAAAGGAGCAATGGCGTCTATGCGGGTAAAAGCGCGCTTAAAGGCGCGGAACATTAAATATTAATAAAACATAATAAAATAACAACCCAAAGCTCCAAAACCCAGGGAATACCACAGACATTGCATAAATAAAAGCAATAGAAATAAAAAACACCCTATGAGTGCTGGAGTGCGAAATGAGAACTCCCAAATACATGCCCAAAGAAGGGACACTGTGGGACAAGTGGACCTTCAGCACTCAAAGGGTGGCTCACCTTTCTGCAGGACTTCTGTCTTCAGGTAACCATGTTAAAAGGGAATAAACCAGAGGAAAATTCCCCAGCAGGGAAGCTACTTGACTCAAGTTGTTCCCTCTTCAGGGCATAAGGTCCACCAGAAAATCCCTGGAAGCTGCACTAGCCACTTTGGAGAGGGCAATTCCAGCCATGGTCACCCGCCTAATGGTGGTATTCCATATTTGAAGAAAAACAATAAAAAACTAAAGTTGAATGAGAGATGTTCTCCACCTGGTGTGCACAGCACACAGGAACAAATCAATCTAGCTTGGCTCTGGCCTGAAGGCTGCTTAAGAAGGAGGGGAGGCTCCACCCCCTGCATACATTTGAATGAATGTTCCTGCCTATTAAAGGGGCGGATCGCCTCCCATTGTACCAGTGACCTGTATTGGACGACAGTGAAACAGGGTTTTCCTAACACTGCACTAAGTTCCTGAAGAACCCTTGGATGTATACCATCAGGACCCGGTGCTTTGTCGGTCTTAATTTTGTTCAATCTTCCCATTACATCAACTTGAGTTAACCCAATATCTATTAATTGTATTGTTTTATTTGTTACTTGCGGAGGCTCTTCTACCATTACTTGCTCCCTTGTATATACTGATGCAAAGAAAGTGTTTAAAACATCTGCCTTTTCCCTATCCTCACTAACCAACTCACCCATCTCATTTTTGAATGGTCCAATGCACTCCCTCTTAAGTTTTTTGCTATTTATATATTTGAAAAACTTTTTTGGATTAGTTTTGCTTTCCCTTGCAATTCGAGTTTCATTATCTATTTTTGCTACCCTAATTGCCTTTTTGCAAGCTTTGTTGCACTCCCTGTATTTTAAGAAAGATTGTTCAGTTCCTTCAGACTTAAATAATTTGAATGCTTTTTTTTTTTGTATTGTATATTTGTATATTTTTATTTATATAGCGCCAACCGGTGTACTTGGCACTTTGCAGATTATATTTAATACAGCAGGGGTACAATAAGTGCGGTGATTAAGTGCTTATATAGGCAGTCATAAGGGGAACGACAGGTGAGTATACATTAGGATAAGAGGTCCCTGCCCCGTAGAGCTTACAATCTAAGTATAGGATGGGTGACATACAGATACAAACTGGTAGAGGAGAAAGTGCAATGTTTGGCTTATGATAATAATGATAATGTTTCCATATTATGCTATTGCTAGAGATAAAAGGTAACATAGTAGATAAGGCTAAAAAAAGACATGCGTCCATGAAGTCCAGCCCATGCCAATAACACCCCTGTTGATCCAGAGGAAGGCAACAAAAAAAGCCCTCGTGTGTGTGTGTGTGTGTGTGTGTGTGTGTGTGTGTGTGTGTGTGTGTGTGTGTGTGTGTGTGTGTGTGTGTGTGTGTGTGTGTGTCTTAGTTCCCCGGCTCAATATCCTATTTGCTTTGAAGCCATCTGTCATAACTGTCAATATTGTTCTGTGCTAGATAGGCATCCATTGCTTTTTTGAATGCAGTTACATGATCTGCAAGCACAACATCCCAAGGCAAAGAATTCCACAGCCTTACTGCCCTTACTGTAAAGAATCCCTGCCTGTGTTTTAGTCGAAAGCGCCTTTCCTCAAGTCTTAATGGATGACCTCTTGTTCTTAGCTCAGCTCTTTGCATAAATATTTCATTGGATAGTTCTTTGTATTGACCTTGAATGTATTTGTAAATGGTAATCATATCACCCCTTAGACGTCTCTTTTCTAATGTAAACAAACCCAGTTTGGCTAGTCTCTCTTTGTAACTCAGATCCTCCAATCCCTTTATCAGTTTTGTTGCACGTCTCTGCACCTTTTCAAGTTCAGTAATGTCTTTTTTTAGAACAGGCGCCCAAAATTGTACTCCATATTCTAGATGAGGCCTAACCAAGGATTTATACAGAGGTAGGATAATATTAGCATCCCTTGCTTCTACACCTCTTTTTATGCAGGCTAGTACTCTATTTGCTCTTGCAGCAGCTGAGTGACTCTGCACACTGCTGTGAAGACTATTGTCTATCAGTACACCTAAATCTTTCTCTAATGAGGATTTCCCAAGTTGTTTCCCATTTAGAGTATATGTAGCAAGTTTGTTTCTACAACCCAAATGCATAACCTTACATTTATCTACATTAAATGACATCTGCCACTTTTCTGCCCATTCACTTAGTTTATCTAAATCCTTCTGTAGGGAAAAAACATCGAGCTCTGTATGTATTTCCTTACATAGCTTCGTGTCATCAGCAAAGATTGAGATGCTACTTTCAATTCCCACTTCTAGATCATTAATAAACAAATTAAAAAGCATTGGGCCCAGGACTGAACCCTGCGGCACCCCACTTATAACCCTAGACCAATTTGAAAAAGTTCCATTTAGAACAACTCTCTGCCATCTATCATTTAACCAGTTCTCAACCCATGTACAGATATAACACCACCAAAACCGAAGCCTTTTAATTTATGCAGTAACCTGTTGTGAGGCACTGTGTCAAAGGCTTTTGCAAAATCCAAGTATACTACATCAACAGCAATTCCCCTGTCCAAATTACTACTCACTCTTTCATAACATGCAAGTAAATTAGTCTGACATGATCTGTTCTTCATGAAACCATGCTGATTCCTACTAATGATATTGTTTGTCTTCACATAGTTCTGAATACTGTCAATTAATAACCCTTCTAGTATCTTACCCACTATGGAAGTCAAGCTCACAGGTCTATAATTTCCTGGTTTGGATCTTGCTCCCTTTTTAAACAATGGAACTACATCAGCTTTCCTCCAATCACAGGGCACTATGCCTGATGAAAGCGAATCAATAAATATTAAGTATAATGGTTTTGCTATTACTGAACTAAGTTCCTTAAGTACCCTTGGGTGTATACCGTCCGGTCCAGGCGCTTTATTCACTATAACCCTTTCCAGTCTCTTTTGGACCTTGTCTTCAGTAAGCCATGTAGATGTTGGAGGAAATTCCATGGTTTTGTCTGTTTGACCACAGCTTGTCATTTCTGCTTCCTTTGTATATACTGAAGCAAAGAACGTATTTAGGGTGTCAGCCATAGCTTTATCCTCACTAATCAATTCACCTGTTTCAGTCCTAAGAGGACCAATATCAACCTTAACTTTTTTGTTGTTAATATACTTGTAGGTGATCTTTTAGTTTAGATTTAAAATTGTTGAGGGTTGAGGCTTGGCGAATGCTGGGTGGTAGGGAGTTCCAGAGGTAGGGGGCAGCATGTGAGAAAGCTTTCAATCGTGAAACAGCAATAGTGGTTAAAGGGGCAGTGAGTCGTCCAGCATGTGTGCTGCGTAGTGGACGTGCTGGGATATGGTGGGATATCAAAGATGAGATATAAGGCGGGGACAAGTGATGGAGAGCCTTGAAGGTGATGAGGAGGATTTTGAATGTGATACGCTGCTTTATGGGAAGCCATAATTTAAGGAGTGGTGGGGTGAGTACTGTTCTGGAGGAGAGGAAGAGTATTCTGGTGGCTGAATTAAGAACTGATTGAAGAGGAGCGATATGGTTAGTAGGAAGACCAGTAAGTAAAGAGTTGCAGTAGTCCAGGCGAGAAAGGATAAGAGCATGCATGAGGGTTTCTGTTGTAGAGTGAGAGAGGAATGGCCGGATTTTTGCTATATTCCGAAGAAAGAAGAGACAGGTTTTGGTAACGATGTTAATGTGGGTGGAGAAGGAAAGGGAAGAGTCCAAAGTTACCCCGAGGCAGTGGGCCTTGTCTACAGGGTAAATTGTGGAGACTTCGACAGTTATAGAGAATGGAGGTGTTGTGCAGGATTTAGGAGGAAAGATAAGGAGCTCGGTCTTGGATAAGTTAAGTTTTAAGCGATGATGAGCCATCCAGGAAGAGACAGCGTTAAGGCAATCTGAGACCCGCCGCTGTATTTCTGGTGATATTGAGGGTGTTGAGAGATATATTTGTGTATCGTCTGCATAGAGATGGTAGTTAAAGCCAAAGGATTTTATCAGTTGCCCCAGGGATAGTGTATACAGAGAAAAGAGAAGAGGTCCCAGAACAGAGCCTTGGGGTAAGCCTACTGAGAGGGGGGTCGGAGGTGAGGAGGTGTTGGCGTATGTCACAGAGAAAGACCGTTGAGAGAGATAGGATAGAAGCCAGGAATGTGCCAGGCCGCAGATACTAAGTGATTTGAGAATCTGGGATAGAAGGGTATGGTCGACTGTGCCGAATGCTGCCGAAAGGTCTAGGAGGATAAGAAGAGAGAAATGGCCTTTGGTTTTTGCAATGTGGAGATCATTTGCTACTTTGAGAAGGGTGGTTTCTGTAGAGAAAGTGGGCCGAAAGCCAGACTGCAGGGGGTCCAGGGTGTTATGGGAGTTGAGGAAGGTAAGTAGACGAGGGTAGGCTAGGCACTCAAGGAGCTAGAGGCAAAGGGCAAGAGGGATATGGGGCGGTAGTTGGATGGGGAGGTGGGGTCTAATGAACTTTTCTTGAGGATTGGAGATACTATTGAATGTTTGAATGCGGAGGGGAAGATGCCAGAGGATAGGGAGGAGTTGAATACCCGAGTTAACATGGGTACTAATGAGTGTTGCAGAGGAATGAGGAGGTGGAATGGTATGGGATCAAGGGAGCAGGTGGTGGGTGGTGATGTGGACAGCAGGAGGGAGACCTCTGCTTCTGTGACTGAAGTAAAGGAATCAAATAAGTAGGATGGAGGATCAGGAAAATACAGTTGTGAAGGCTGGGAAGGTGGGATTGTTTGATGCATTGTGTTAATCTTTTGTGTGACAGATTCTGCAAAGGCTAGTTGGGTTAGGGAGGGGAGGGGGAATGATGGAGGGGAGGGGTGAAGGAGGGAATTGGAGATACAGAAAAGGTGCCGTGGGTTCGATTTGTGAGTATTGATTAGTGAGGAGTAGTAGTGTTGTTTGGCAGAGGATAAAGCAGTGTTGAAGCAGGACAGGAGGAATTTGTAGTGAATAAAGTCTGCGTGAGAGCGGGACTTCCTCCACAGGCGTTCAGAGGTGCGGGTACAGGAGCGGAGAAATCGTGTTTGTGAGTTGAGCCAGAGGCGTGGGTTTGAGGGGCGTTTGTTACGGGCCTGGATGGGGGCATACAGATTAAGTGATGAGGAGAGGAGGTTGTTGTAGTATTCTACAAGTCTGTCTGATTCAGAAAGAGTGTTGAAGGTGGAGGGGTTTGAGTGCAATGCAGAAGATAAGGCAGAGATGTCTAGTGAGCGAAGGTTGCGAGTGTAATGCGGGGCCGTAGTTAGTTGGGGGATGAGGGAAAGGGTTGTAGAGAAGGTTATGAGATGGTGGTCGGAGAGTGGAAAAGGAGATATGGAGAAATCTAGTAAGGAGCAGTTCTTTGAGAAGACCAACTCGAGGGTGTGACCGTCTTTGTGTGTGCTGGAGTCAGTCCATTGTTGAAGAGTGAAAGATGAGGTTAGTTGAAGGAGGCGTGAGGCCCAAACAGAGGGAAGGATCATCAATGTGACAGTTGAAGTCCCCAGGTATAAGAGCAGGAGCATCAGAGGAAAGAAAGAATGCAAGCCAGCTCTCAAAGTCTGAAAGGAAGGCAGAGGGTGTGGTTGTGGGAGGTCTGTATACTACTGCAACACGCGTTGCTACAGGGTGGAATAATTGGATACCATGTACCTCAAAGGAGTTAGTGGAAAAAGATGGGGGAACAGGTATCAGCTGAAAGCGACACGAGAAGGCAAGCAGTACACCTGTGCCACCACCTCTACCCACTGTGAGTGGTGTGTGTGTGTGAAGTACAGGCCAACATGTGAGACTGCAGCCTCCAAGGCTGAATCATGTTGGGAGAGCCAGGTCTCAGTAAGAGCGAGAAGCTGGAGTGCTTGTAAGCAGAAAAGGTCATGTATGAGAGTAGATTTGTTAGAGAGAGAACGGACATTCAGAAGGCCACAGGAGAAGGGCTGGGCAGAAAGTGGGAGGGTTGGGATGGGGATGAGATTAGAAAAAATAGAGCCTCTGTGGGATGGGGAGGAGAGTGGGCGTGGGCGGTGGAATATGGGGATATAATTGGGGCCTGGGTTTGGGGAGATGTCTCCAGCCACAAGGAGGAGAATAAGATGTACGGCCAGTAGGTGGGAATGTGATTTGTGACTGCTGTGGGTTGGAGTGGAAGGATGGGTCGGTCTGAGCAATATATACAGGGTGTCATTTTCCTTGCCATTTCCTTCTTTACATGTGCAGTTAACCACATTGGCTGTGACTTACTTATTTTGCATTTGATCCCCATTGGTATATACTGTTGGGTACATTTCTACAACCTAAATTTGAATTCTGACCATTTTTTGCCTTTAAAGGGGAACTTTCACCCCTTAATAACTAAATCTCCCCTTACTGCTGACTTGGCGACTAGCTGCTTAGTAGCGCTAGCCGCCAGAAATCTTACCCCGTTCTCAAGAGATCGCCGTTTGAAAGGATCAGGAAGCACGGACGTACGGTGCACAAGGGACTGACAAGGGACTGACAGCGCAGGCGCACGGACGTCACTGTGAAGAGACGTCCGTGCTTCCTGATCCTTTCAAACGGCGAAATCTTGAGAACGGGGTAAGATTTCTGGCGACTAGCGCTACTAAGCAGCTAGTCGCCAGGTCAGCAGTAAGGGGAGATTTAGTTATTAAGGGGTGAAAGTTCCCCTTTAAATAAAATATTCCAGTCTATGTGTTGCAATGAAACCCTTAACAATTTGAAGTTAGCTTTTTTAAAATTAAGAGTTTTGGTTGAACCTATACATTTTTGCTTTGCCAGACAGATCTCAAATGTAACCATGTTGTGATCACTGTTTCCCAAATGTTCTCTTACCTTAATATTGGATACCATTTCTGTGTTATTAGTGATCACTAGGACCAATACATTGTTATTTCTGGTCGGCGCTTCCACCATTTGTGACATGTAGGTTTCACGAAGTGTGTTCAAAAACCTGCTACCCTTAGCACTCTGACAGGTCTCATTTTTCCAGTTGATATCTGGATAATTAAAATCTCCCATAATTATAGTATGCCCAAACTGGGCAGCTTTCCTCATTTGCAATAGCAGTTGGGCCTCATCATTGTCATCGATATTTGGTGGTTTGTAGCATATGCCCACCAACAACTTTTTTTACCTTTCACACCACATTTAGTCTCGATTTCTACCCACATGGACTCCACAATTTGGCCAGTTTCCTCATTAATATCACCTTGTAAAACTGGATTTAGCTCTGTTTTAAAATATAAGCACACACCTCCACCTTTTCTATTAATTCTGTCTCTTCTAAACAGGGAATAGCCCTCTATATTTACAGTCCAGTCATATGCATCGTTCCACCATGTTTCTGTTATTCCAATTATGTCCAATTGCTCATTAACCGCCAGCAATTCTAGTTCTCCTATTTTATCTACCATACTTCTTGCATTTGCTAGCATACAATTTATTATTTTTTTTTTACATATATTAATCCCAACATGCTTTTTTTCTACACCTTCATTTACTAGTTCCTCCCTATTGATTAAATTTACCCTCAACCTTTCTCCACCCCCCTGGTCATTTACTTGGACCCGGTTCCTATCTGCTCTATCTACCCCATTTTTGCTATCTATACCCACCCACCCCTTTCCTAGTTTAAAAGCTCCTCCAAGCTTCCTAGCATTCTCTCCCCTAACACAGAGGTTCCTCTACCATTTAGGTGAAATCCATCTCTTCCATATAGATTGTACCCAAGAGCAAAGTCTGCCCAGTGTTCTAAAAACCCAAAACCCTCCTTCCTACACCATTGCTTGAGCCATGCATTAAGCTCCCTGAGCTCCCTCTGCCTACCTGCACTGGCGCACGGCACAGAAATTATTTTAAAAAATACTACCTTAGAGGTCCTTGCCTTAAGCTTGCACCCTAAATCCCTGAAATCATTCTTTAGGGACCTCCATCTTCCTCCTATTTTGTCATTGGTTCTAATATGTATCAAGACAGCTGGATCACTTCCATCCCCTCCCAATAATCTGTCAGCCCTGTCCGCAACATGCCGAACCAGAGCACCCGGGACACAGCATACTGTTCGGCATTCACGCTCCTGGCGGCAGATTACCCTATCTACCCTCCTAATAATAGAGTCCCCTATTACCACCACCTGCCTGCTCTGCATTCCATCTAGCCTGGAAGGAGGACTGTTCCCCTGGCTGCTAGAGGAATCAGCCCTCTCCAGTGTTGCCAATTCTGAGCAATTCTCATCAACATCTTCACACAATCTTGCAAATCTGTTGGACTGATTGAACTCAGAACTGGCCTTCCTCTTCCTCTGCCCACTACCTCCCCTCCTTACTGTTACCCAGCTGCCTACCTGTCCCTCCTCATCTACAACTCCACCCTCTTCACCACTAACCCCACATACTATCTGCTCTGTGAGTTCTAAACTCCTTTCCTGGATTCCAATGTCTCGCAATGTTGCAATATTTCTCTCCAAATCCAATATCTTAGACTCTAAAGAGAAAATATGCTCACATTTGGCACAGCGCTATGACCTCTGGAACGATTGCTCCAAGTGTTCAAACATGTGACAAGATGTGCACTGCGTGAGATTGGCTAACCTGCTATCACTCATGCTTGGTTTTACAATTCAAATAGCTTTATATTATCCTCTAATGCTCACTATATGGTTGGTAACCAACCTTAAATGTGAATGCAATAAATCCTTTGAAATGATAGTCACCTCAGAGCTCTGCTGATTTCCAACTCCTGCTTCTATTCTAACTCCAGTAAGAGGGTGCTGAAGAACACAGAGACTTACAGGAGAGGAGGAGAATTTTGTAAGAAATACGATACTTTATAGGTAGCCAATTGAGGGATTTCAGGAGGAGATGAGAGGGCAGGTATCTGGGAGAAAATGTGGTGATTCTTGCAGCTGAATTGACAATAGATTGAAGTGGAGAGAGATGAGAAGTAGGAAGACCAGAGCACAGAATGTTACAGTAGTCAAGTCTGGATAGAATGAGTGCCTGAGATAGAGTTTTTGCAGTTGACATGCAAAGGAAAGGGCATATTTTGGCAATATTTTTTTAGGAAGAAGAGACATGTTCTAGAGACAGCTTGGATACGTGGGGAGAACGTTAATTTCGAATCAAGTATGACTCCAAGACAGCGTGCTTTGGGTACTGAGTGTATGGCATAGTTTTTTATTGTGATGGAGAAGGGGGATGGTGGATGGGTTTTTGGAGGGAACACCACCAGCTCTGTCTTAGGCATACTGAGTTTAAGATGGCGGTGGGCCATCCATGATGAAATAGCTGACAGACATTGAGTGACTCGAGACTGCACAGATGGAGTGAGGTCAGGAATAGAGAGATAGATTAGAGTGTCATCTGCATACAGATGGTAATTAAACCCAAGAGATGAGATGAAGTCCCCAAGTGAGAGGGTGTAGAGGGAAAAAAGAAGTGGTCCCAGGACTGATCCCTGAGGAACACCTACTGTGAGGTTGTGGGGAGATGAGAAAGCATTAGCAAAAGAAACACTGAAGGTGCGTTTAGACAGATAGGAGGAAAGCCATTTTAGAGGTGTGTCACGGATGCCAAGGGTGTGCAGTGCGTCCAGTAGGAGTGCATGGTTAACAGTGTCAAAAGCAGCAGATAGATCTAATAGGATTAGTATACTAAATTGTCCTTTGTCCCTTGCTGTGTATAGGTCATTATTAAAATTTGTTATGGCTGTCTCAGTGGAATAGTTAGAACGGAAACCTGACTGTAAAGGGCCAAGAAGAGAGTTTGAATTCAGAAAAGAGATTAAGCGAGAGAATACAAGGCGCTCCAAGATCTTAGATGCAAAGGGGAGAAGTGAGACTGGACGGTAATTTGAAAGACAGGTGGGGTCGAGTGAGGGATTTTTGAGTATCGGTCTGACTATTGCACGCTTGAATGAGGATGGGAAAGTTCTTGTAGAAAGAGATGAGTTAAAGATTATTGTAAGGCTGGGAGCAAGAGTAGTTCCCAGAGCCTAAGTTGAGAGGGCATGGGATCAGAGGGGCAGGTAGTGGGTGGAGAGGAGGATAGTAAACGAGATACCTCCTCCATTGTTATAGGGGAGAATGAGCTGAGGGTTGCTTGAGGTGGACTAGGAATCAGGGGGATAGGAGGAGAGGATGTAGAGGGTATGGTTTGTTGGATGGACTGTATTTTATTTTTGAAAAGGTCAGCAAAGTCCTGTGGCAATCACAGAGGTCAGAAGTTTCTTGTAGTTGGCCACCAGGTTTGCACACAACTCAGGAGGGATTCTGTCCCACTCCTCTTTGCAGATCCTCTCCAAGTCATTAAGGTGTCAAGGCCGACATTTGGCAACTTGAACCTTCAGCTCCCTCCACAGATTTTCTATGGGATTAAGGTCTGGAGGCTGGCTATGTCACTCCACAACCTTAATGTGCTTCTTCTTGAGACACTCCTTTGTTGCCTGGCCTTGTGTTTTGGGTCGTCATGCTGGAATACCCATCCACGACCCATTGTCAATGCCCTGGCTGAGGGACGGAGGTTCTCACCCAAGGTTTGACGGTACATGGCCCCGTCAATCGTCCCTTTGATGAGGTGAAGTTGTCCTGTCCCCTTAGCAGAAAAACACCCCCAAAGCATAATGTTTCCACCTCCATGTTTGACGGTGGGGATGGTGTTCTTGGGGTCATAAGCAGCATTCCTCCTCCTCCAAACACGGCAAGTTGAGTTGATGCCAAAGAGCTCGATTTTGGTCTCATCTGACCACAACAGTTTCACCCAGTTCTCTTCTGAATCATTCAGTTATTCACTGGCAAACTTCAGACGGGCCTGTACATGTGCTTTCTTGAGCAGGGGGACCTTGCAGGTGCTGCAGGATTTCAGTCCTTCACGGCGTAGTGTGTTACCAATTGTTTTCTTGGTAACTATGGCCCCAGCTACCTTGAGAGCATTGACAAGATCCTCCCGTGTAGTTCTGGGCTGATTCCTCACCATTCTCATGATCACTGAATCTCCATGAGGTGAGATCTTGCATGGAGCCCCAGACCGATGGATATTGACAGCTATTTTGTGTTTCTTCCATTTGCGAATAATCACACCAACTGTTCTCACCAAGATGATTGGCAGTGGTCTTGTAGCGCATTCCAGCCTTGAGTAGGTCTACAATCTTGTCCCTGACATCCTTGGACAGCTCTTTGGTCTTGGCCATGGTGGAAAGTTTGGAATCGGATTGATTGATTGATTGCTTCTGTGGACAGGTGTCTTTTATACAGGTAACAAGCTGACATTAAAAGCACTCCCTTTAAGAGAGTGATCCTAATCTCAGCTTGTTACCTATAAAAGATACCTGGGAGCCAGAAATGTTGCTGATTGATAGGGGGTCAAATACTTATTTCACTCAGTAAAATGTAAATCCATTTATAACTTTTTTGAAATGCATTTTTCAGGATTTTTTTTGTTGTTATTCTGTCTCTCACTGTTCAAATAAACCTACCATTAAAATTATAGGCTGACCATTTCTTTGTCAGTGGGCAAACGTACAAAATCAGCAGGAGATCAAATATTTTTTTTCCCTCACTGTATCATCTATTTTCATTCCTTTAATGACCAACTCAAAGTCCTGGGTATATATCTGCTTAGAAACCCCAAGCTTCTCTACACCGGCAACTATACAGTCTCTTTTTCCAAAATTCTTTCAGACCTAAATTCCTGGTCACATCTCTCGCTATCCTTTATAGGGTGTCAGAACCTCATCAAAATGATCAGTTTTTCTCATCTGCTATACCTAATCCAAGCACTACCCCTACTTATTCCTAAGAGAGATCTGCCCAGATTAGATTCTGACTATTCCAAATATATATTGGGAAAAAAAACCTCCAATGGAATCAACTTCCCAAACATCCATCTTTACAATCTTGCCAGCCTCCTCCGCTTGGTCATAGATTGTATACATGACAAACTTTCACCAAAGTTCTTAGGGATCAATTTATGGTCAGTCATATCCATTTAAGACCTATACTAAATGCTAAACATTTGTGTCTACCTCGCAATCTGTGCAATAAGCTACTTATTGCACCGTTTTGCAAAGTCTGGCAATCCTTCCAAAATCGTAGAACATGCCTTTATTTACCTTTCCTGGGCAATCCTGACTTCCAAAGTGGGACTCCTAACGATAGATTCAAATTGTGGGCGACTAAACGTATAACAATATGGGGTGATCTGATGGATCCTGACACCAGTTCAATCATTGCCTTCCAAGACCTCAAAACCAAATTTGACCTCCCCAACTCATCTTTTTTCGTATCTACTATCCAGACATTACTCTATTATCCAACACCTTTACCTGACAACTCTCCTACAGCCTTGGACCTTTATATTAGCTCCACAAACTAACTCAAATGCAAATCCTCTCACCTTTATAAACTAACTTTATCTGAACTCCAGACCCTCAAGCATGAGCAAAAGCCAAATGGACTTGGATGCTGGCTGGAGTTGTTCCCAGGCACCACACTGGAGTCCCTCATGGGGGATTTTACCACAGGCTCAGGGCAACTACCTCTGTTTAGTTTCATGACACTTTATATAAATGGTTTCATTCTTCTTATACAGTGGGGCAAAAAAGTATTTAGTCAGCCACCAATTGTGCAAGTTCTCCCACTTAAAAAGATGAGAGAGGCCTGTAATTTTCATCATAGGAACACTTCAACTATGAGAGACAGAATGGGGGGAAAGAATACAGGAAATCAGGAGTTCTAATGAATTCATTGGTAAATTCCTCGGTAAAATAAGCATTTGGTCACCTACAAACAAGCAAGATTTCTGGCTCTCACAGACCTGTAACTTCTTCTTTAAGAGTCTCCTCTGTCCTCCACTCGTTACCTGTATTAATGGCACCTGTTTGAACTTGTTATCAGTATAAAAGACACCTGTCCACAACCTCAAACAGTCACACTCCAAACTCCACTATGGCCAAGACCAAAGAGCTGTCGTAGGACACCAGAAACAAAATTGTAGACCTGCACCAGGCTGGGAAGACTGAATCTGCAATAGGCAAGCAGCTTGGTGTGAGGAAATCAACTGTGGGAGCAATTATTCGAAAATGGAAGACATACAAGGCCACTGATAATCTCCCTCGATCTGGGGCTCCACGCAAGATCTCACCCCGTGGTGTCAAAATGATCACAAGAACGGTGAGCAAAAATCCCAGAACCACACGGGGGGACCTAGTGAATGACCTGCAGAGAGCTGGGACCAGAGTAACAAAGGCTACCATCAGTAACACACTACGCCGCCAGGGACTCAAATCATGCAGTGCCAGACGTGTCCCCCTGCTTAAGCCAGTACATGTCCGGGCCCGTCTGAAGTTTGCTAGAGAGCATTTGGATGATCCAGAAGAGGATTGGGCGAATGTCATATGGTCAGATGAAACCAAAGTAGAACTTTTTGGTAAAAACTCAGCTCGTCGTGTTTGGAGGAGAAAGAATGCTGAGTTGCATCCAAAGAACACCATACCTACGGTGAAGCATGGGGGTGGAAACATCATGCTTTGGAGCTGTTTTTCTGCAAAGGGACCAGGACGACTGATCCGTGTAAAGGAAAGAATGAATGGGGCCATGTATCGTGAGATTTTGAGTGAAAACTTCCTTCCATCAGCAAGGGCATTGAAGATGAAACGTGGCTGGGTCTTTCAGCATGACAATGATCCCAAACACACCGCCCGGGCAACGAAGGAGTGGCTTCGTAAGAAGCACTTCAAGGTCCAGGAGTGGCCTAGCCAGTCTCCAGATCTCAACCCCATAGAAAACCTTTGGAGGGAGTTGAAAGTCCATGTTGCCCAGCAACAGCCCCAAAACATCACTGCTCTAGAGGAGATCTGCATGGAGGAATGGTCCAAAATACCAGCAACAGTGTGTGAAAACCTTGTGAAGACTTACAGAAAACGTCTGACCTCTGTCATTGCCAACAAAGGGTATATAACAAAGTATTGATATGAACTTTTATTATTGACCAAATACTTATTTTCAACCATAATTTGCAAATAAATTCTTTAAAAATCAGACAATGTGATTTTATGGATTTTTTAGTCTCATTCTGTCTCTCATAGTTGAAGTGTACCTATGATGAAAATTACAGGCCTCTCTCATCTTTTTAAGTGGGAGAACTTGCACAATTGGTGGCTGACTAAATACTTTTTTGCCCCACTGTATTTCATCCATGAAAGCCAAACAGATGGGCCTTACAGCACTGGACAACTGCATCAAATGCACTGCCCCTAAAGAAGATTTATACCGTAACTTCTGGAAATACCCTTTCATAGACACATTTTGGAATACCATTGCTACTTGTGTAACGGATATGTTTCGCCTGTCATGTTCCTTCTAACTTTCCGGGTTTTTCTGGAATCTGTTGCCAGTTATTTGGTTTTGCTCTTGGTTCTCTTGCCCCGTCTTGTCTCTCTGACCCTTTATCTAGAGCTGGTGCCTTGTTCCTGCGTGCAATCTAAGCGTTCCTGCTGTGAGTCTTGTTCAAGTGTATCCAGTGTTCCTGACCAGACTATTCTTTATTTTCCCTTCATTATAGGTCTTTGGTTCTCATTTGGGGTTTACCGGTATCTACCCTTGGCTCTACTCTCCCGACTACTCTTCTGCCTGTTCCTTGAGTACTTTGTTGTCTGACTGGTTCTCTGACCCCGACTTGCTAGACTTTTCTGCTCCTCATCATTGATACGGTCTTGCCTGCTAGTTACCATCCTGGCCTGTCAACCATTCTTTGCCCACGCCCTTGTATCCTCGACTATCCTGCACCCGGTAGAGTTCAACATTTCCTTCTAATTGCTCTGACCTTCTGACAACCGGTCGAGCCCTACACACTCGACTCCTAGTCCAGTCAGTCTAGTTGTACACTTCCGTGTCGGATTCTTGTTTTGTTGGTTCCAGTTCTATCGGCGACCGCCGATGGTCACTCTGTCCCATAGCGTTTGACCCCTTGTTCTGTATGTTTTATTCCTATTACTATGTGATAGAGATAAAACTAATTGCAGGTAGGTTCTACTCTCTGTTCCAGTCTCAGTGAGTAGCTGTCAGTTTCTAGAGGTGTCATCCTGCTATCAGACTTTGCGGCCTGCACCTTTAATCTTGCATTGGCAGCAGCAAGGCATCTCTAGAGCAGCGACCCACAGCTGCCTGTCTTCTCTTCATGAAGTTCCTCCTCTACCAAGTTCTCACTAGCAGCTTACAAGGGCGCTTCCTGATCTGAGTGTTACATCATCATCCAGATAGAAAAATCCACTTTTAAGGGACTGTAATACTTAAAAATTAAATACTTAAAAATTACTATTCCCTATATTGTATGCATTGAAAAATGAAATGCATTGCCCGCAGTGCTCTCTCTCAATCCTTTATGGTTTGCGAGATAATCATTGGCAATGTTCCCCTCTCCCTCCCCTTTCCCTGAAGTCAGCGTTCTAGCTGACTAAAAGGGAATCCGGGCTTACATGCATCAGGCGGCTCTGCAGCAAAGCAGAGATCGCGTTAATCAAAAAGAAATCCTTCACTTAAAAGGTCTTCTACGTGTGCTTGCAAACCAAGTGTCCAGGGTTCAATCCCTTTTAGCTCACCAGTGCCATAAACAGAGAGGAAATCTTCTGAAGCACATCATACCTGTACTGCCAAATGACAATCCAGCCATAAAATGCTAGACAATTCCTCTCTGAACAAGGTAAACCGCTAACCCCAGAGGAATGTTTCGGCCTTTCTAGGCCTCATCCGTGAGGTACAGCTGATCCCTCTAGGCACTGTGAGCAAGCGGTCCATGTCTGGATTCCCCCTATTACTTTTAGGGTGACAAACCCCAAGAGCAATTTGCATATGTAGAAAGAAAGGTCAGAGATGCTCAACTAGGCTCATGAGCTAGCAAATACATGCAAGAAGCTCACTAGGACTGTGTCCAGCACCCAGGGTGCAATCTCTTTTAGCTCACCAGTGCCATACACAGAGAGGAAATCTTCTGAAGCATATCATACTGGTCCTGTCAAATGACAGTCCAACTATGAAATGCCAGACATTTCATCTCTAAACAAAGAAAACCACTAACCCCAGACGTACGTTTTGGCCTTTTTGGGCTTCGTCGTGAGGTGCAGCTGATCCCTCCAGGCACTGTGAGATTGCACCCTGGGTGCAGGACATAGTCCTAGTGAGCTCTTTGCATACCCTTGCAAGCTCATGAGCTTAGATGAGCACCTCTGACATCTTCTCTGTATACCCACTTCTAAGTACCAGAAAAAAAGAAGATAGAAAAATAAATTTTGAGCCTAAGTTCTGCTAAATGTTGTAGTGTTCATTATCTACAGTTAACCCTAGAACCAAAATAATGGAAGCTCGTTCAGTGCTTTATCCGTAAGAGGCATATACACTTTCCCTAAAAAAAAAAATATTCTTCATTAATGACAATATAAAAACAAACATTGAAAATCAAACATAATTTCATACTGAATCATGCAATTTAATGTCTGTCCTTCCACTACATGATCGGCAAAAGTCAAGAAAATAGAATCAATGCCGGTATGCTTATAGATAAACCCCTTAATACCGAATGCCCACAGGAATCACAGAACAATCTGGAGTGGAAGACCAGACATTAATCTGCATGGCTCAATATGACATTTTGTGTGATTTTAGATATGACTGATCAGTAAAGAAGATTTTTTTGGGGAAAGCATATATACCCCTTATGGCTAAAGCACTGATAAGCTTCTATTACTGGGTTCCAGGGTTAACTGTAAATAAGAATTAACAGTACAGCATTTAGACAAATTTAGGCCCAATATTTCTTATTTCTATCTTGTTTTTTTTTCTGGTATTTTTGGATTAATGATATTGAAGCTTGTGGTGCACATAACAAATTCATTGGGTACATCCTATGCAGATATTATTCCTGCCCACCCTACCCAGAGGTTCAGGCAGGTGTGAAGTTGGAGAGCATATTGCTCTCCTGGATCGTCAATATTGGTCTCCCATCGTGATTATCTGGAATATGAATAACTGGGGGGGGGGGGAGGTTGTGATGTAACACACACACACACACACACACACACACACACACACACACACACACACACACACACACACAGGTCTGATAAGATTATACTTGAAAATGAATACATTTTAAAAATAGGGGGGGGGGGGGGAGGAGTTGAATTTAGTTACATGCCAGACACAGGCTGGCTGTGTAGAAAGACACGGCCAGCTCTAAAGGGCCAAAGTGCCAAATATTGCAGCAAACCACAGCCCTCAGATCATGCCAGACAGCTCAATTAAAAAGAGAAAGCTATATCTTTACAATTTTCAATTTTCCTAGTAGAAAACCCTAAGCTACTTTGAAAGAAAAGGTGGTCATTTTCAAAACTTACTTCCAAGATAGTGCTTGCTCCAAACCTTCCACAGATTCACTTGTTGACTGCAGTGCAAGTTCTCTGTTCCACACTCTAACCTTGCGAGCCCCTGTATTTGTAGACAAAAAAAAAAAACAAAACAAAACAATCCTTTACTTATGGTAAGATATCTGTGGAAAAAGCTTTATTGGAAAGGAAAATCAGTACAAAGAGGTATATCCAACGGCATCCAATAACAATATAAGAAAGGTTACAGACATGGAATGTAATGAGAAGATCGGTCATGAATAGCAATTCCAGATAATAATTGACATAAGCAAAGCATAATACATGTAATCGTAAATGGCATGGGGAAGTTAAAAATACACTTGTTAAAATATCATAAGCAATACTTCCTTACATTTTAGGCAGCAGATCCAGGGTTCACTGAAACCTGGACCATAGAGATATAAAAGAGTAAAAGGAGAAAGGATATAAAAGAAAAGAAGTGGCTCATAGAAAATAAGTGAATTAACAGAGAAAGATGAAAAGGCCTTTCAAAATGCTACGGCAGTTAGAAAGTAATCAATATTCGAAGATGAAGAATCACTGAAAGCCGCTATACAAAATAATACAGATAAAACTCGTTAAACAGGTAAAGGTAGAGAGATTAAAGAACATACAAGAAAGGCAGCTGAAAGCCATTAAGAGTAGCATAGTATGAAAACAGAGAAAGAAAAAAAGAATAGAGGAAGAAAAAGGAATATAAAACGTGGACAGAGAGCACAGGGCAATAGAACCCAAACCTCTGTATAACAAGCACGTAATGGCCAATGGCCTGGGGGGGGGGGGAAATCTGGGATATCAATATAAGCATAAATGGAAAGAGTACCTAATCTGTAGCCCCTGACCTAAGCTCTAAAAGAAGTTGAAATAAAACAGGTATCGAGCTGAAGACTAGGTGGGAGCTACTGTTATATGAAAGTCTGCAGCAGTTGGTGAGTGCAGAGAAGCTGCAAGGCAGGGGCCAGAGACATACAGCAAAAGGAACGAGCTAATGAATAAAGTCATTAGTATGTCAGGCAAGTAATTGGAATCAGTACGAAAAGAGTTATATGCCTCAGAAAAATAAAGTAAATAGATTAAATGGAGCATACATGGGAGGAGAGGGTCAAAATATAAGACTCTAAAAACATAGAAAAGGGGTGCTTACAGAGTGTGTGGCCAAGTTTACAAGGCAAGCTAAGTATGGGCATATGGACCACAGAGGAAGCCATAAGGGACAGAAGAAATAATACACATTGCGAACAGCAACAGGAAAACAAAAACAAACAAAACCTGGGATCTTGTAAGAACGTAGCATAAGCTCATCAGCCCCTAAAGTCTGAGAAAACAAAGCATAAACTCAACATCCCATAAAATTTAAGAGTCATCAGAGTCGATCCCGACCCGCGCGCTGGATCGGAAGCGGCCCCGGCGAGTCCACATATATCCAATACTAACAGTATTAATATTTCAGCGTATGCATGAGAAACAGTTAGGAGTCTAAACGCAGGCACACCCCACATCCCCCACATACAAAGTAAACATGGGTAACATTGAAGATTCCAAAATGCATAAACATAACATATCAAAGGAAAACCTAAAGCATCCTCCTGAGATAAAGAAAAACTCTGCTTAGGGTAATCGGGCTCAGAACAGAATCTTAGACATTTTAAGGAAGTCCCAACTAGCTGGGTAATTTAACATGTATGCCCTACAGTGGTAGTTCAAAAGTAGCTAGAGATTCCCCAGGACAAACAGCCCTCCTCCCCCAGCACAGTCCAGTGGGAAAGTGTGCTGGAGGAGAACACCGAGGGATGTAACAAACAACATAGGCCATCCCCCCTGGGCCCAAGGGGAGACTGCCATCAAACAGGTAGTCCCAGATCAGCAATATTACACAAGTCCTATTATATGAAGATTAAAGGGACCTTCAAAAACAAATAGAATGGTCCAGACTGGAATAGCAAACAGGTAAGTCCAGCTGAAGGAAGAGTATGAGTCCTGGATCTAACGGGCAGGTAACCCATTTAAATGCAGTACTTCACGAGCCGAAGAAAAATCCCTGGGTCCCAGGGTAAAACAGCACAAACAGAAAACCTCATTGCGGAGCGACACGCAGGAGGATATTTCTCCCAATGATCCCCGACCACCACCGTACAGTCCTCCAGCGTAGTGCAAGAACTCCAGTGCCCAATAGCAGCGCGTAGGTCAGCAAACTCCCTCCGCACAGCTTCACAGATGTCCCCCAGATAGGCTTGAAACTCCTTCCATAACGATAAGAGTGGTAAATCTGGAGCCTTGAGGTACAGAGGAGAGGGAACAGGAGTCGGTGAGCATAGAGGCAGCACAGGAGTCGCAATTTCAGAGACATCAGCAGAATGTAGTAGACATGAGGGATCCTCTCCCTGCCGAGAGATCAAGCCACCTTCCAACATGGCGGCCAGTAGTGCCCTCCGATCGCAAAGGCGGGAGAAGAAATAGCCCAGGACCACCGGCTTAGCAAGTTTAATGTTGTGCATCATGCGGTATGAAAAGATTCCCCTTCGAATAGAAAATACGTCTGCCAGGGTAATTAGAAAATTGAGTGCAGGTAAAGCTAGCAAAAACAGATTTAGAGTTCAGCTGCATTAAGAGCTTGAGGGAAACACATCCATCTTGGTCCCGAAGAATATTATTTAATAGCTACTATTTCTTTGACTCACCTGTGCACATGTAGGAGAAATCCTAAAGACATGGCTTGTTAGGCCACCCTTAACCCTCTGTGTACCAGCTGTTCCTGCTATGCTAAACCTGTATGCTGTTGCGGTTGTCACATAAGCTGGTAATAAAGGTATGGGGCAGCCACAGTTTTAAAATAATATAACTCAGACCTTGTGGGGGGCATCAGGAACCCACCAGCTAAAGATCTCCCAGCTATAACTCCCTTGCTTCCACTACTAGCTGAACTTTCAGGTGGAAGAGGGCCGAAATCGAAGAAAGACTCTGTTTCACCAATGACATGAATGATGTTCGTGGAGATGTGAAATTTCAGTAGGAGTGGAAGAAAAGGAGCTTTGCTGCTACCCTGCATCATCTCTATTGATCTCCCAGCACTATCGGCTGGGAGATCAATAGAGGAGAGCTCCCCCACAGGGTGGCTCCCGGTCTCATTAGGCTAGTGTCTGTGGTGACTACCACCCATTCAGGTAGTAAAAAGGGATGTCCCAGAGTTAGGTGAGGATGAAGAAGACACCAGCAAAGATCCTCCTTTGCTCACTGAGACAGGACATGGCAGGAGACAGATGAGAGCACTGTCTTGACCATCTCATGAGAAGGGCCAGCTGTAACTCCCTCTTGTGGAACGGAGAATAAGGAATGGCTTCCAGGGCATACAAAAGATGACCTAAGACTCTCATATAATCCCTTATTGTTGCTGAAGGCCAAGATATTGCTTGAGAAACATGAAGAGACAGAGACTGGCTCTTATCCTCTGGTAGAAATACTCTCCCTTGGAGAGTATTGAATCACATGCCAAAAAACTGCAGAACCTGAGAAGGTACCAGAGAAGACTTCTTGAGGATGAGTACCCAATCATGTTGCTCCAGGATGAGGACACAGTCCTCAAGGTAAGCAAGATAGATAATTCCCAGTAGAATTAGGCCAAAACCTAAAGTGCAAATACAAAACAAATAACAGACCTGAGCTCCACCATACAAATAGTGCAAATGTGCGCCCTGTATTGGGCATATATATTATACCACTGTGTTAATAAATATGGGGATTATGTTCCATATTTTGGTCAAAAAATGTTTACGCTTGCAAATCCCATCAAGGTACCCCAATGAGGATATACCAACACTAAGATCCCAGGGATAGGAAAAAAGAGAAAGGACCTCACACCCCTCTACCCAGGATACAGGTGTTTCCTAGAACTATCAAGTACCTGAATAACCCACACAGTATGTGTCAACAGACAATGAAGCACACAAGAGTCAACAAGGCTCTAACAATTGAACAACAGTATGCAACCGAGTGTGCAGGACCCTCCTCCCAAAGCTGGCTTCAGCAGAGGCCAGAGTATCGACATGGTAGTGCTAAGCAAAAGCACGCAAGGAGGACCAAGTAGCTACCATGGACAACTGCTCAGCCGAGGCCTAGTGGAATGCGATGTGATCTTAAAGGAACAGTCCTAGGACCTTCAGGAATGACAGAAAGAATTAGCTTGTGAAAAGACTCTGTATGATGTATATATGATTTAAGGCAACGCATAGCATAAAACAAATGGAGATCCTTCTCCATTGGGTCAGGACAAAAAGGCACATCAATATGATTGATGAGGAATGCAGAGACCACCTTAGGAAGAAACTTCAGAGAGGTTGAAAACACCTCCTTATCCTATGAAACACCATGAAAGGTGATTTGCAAGACAAAAGCCTGCAATTCAGCCATCTGAACAGAGTACTGCCAAAAGAAAAGCCATCTTGAGCGTCATATGAAGCAGTGGAATAGAAGCAAGGGGCTGAAAGGGAGGCCTATGCAATCCTCCCAAAACCAAGTTAAGGTCCCGGGGAGGAGTGGGAGCCTTAAAGGCAGGGATAGCATGAGCCACCCCATGAAGGAAAACCTCGATGTCCGGTGGCAAAACATCTCTATAAAAACACAGAAAGCAACGAAATCTGAACCTTGAGTGAGCTCAAATGAAGTACATTGCTCACTCCATCTAGTAGAAAACACATACAGTAAAACACAGTCTTGTCCGCGCACAATTCCTGAAAAATAGACCATACTCTATGGCATTCTTTAGAGGAGACAGGTTTTCTAGCCTGAATCATAGTGGAAATTACCTCTGCGGAGAAACCTTTCTGATTCAGTATGTTGGTTTTAAGAGCCATGCTGTCAAAGCCATTTTCTCCACATCCGCGTGCCATAACATTGCAGCGAGAGATCTGGCCTCGGAGGAAGGTGAAGTGGATCCTGAATGTTAAGACTGACCAGGTCTGCAATCAATGCCCTCCTGGTCCAGTAAGGGGAAACCAGATTAAAGGCTGCACCATCCGGAGTACCCTGGGAATGAGAGGAAATGGAGGAAACACATAACAGAGGTGGAACTTGCACTGAATCGACACTGTGATTGTGGCAAAGCCCAGAGGATCTCCAGTCCAGGAGAAGAAGGTCAGAACCTTCCTGTTTCCCTGGTGGCCATGAGATCTATTGCTGGCACACCCCACTGTTGCACAATCAGGTAGAATGCTTAAATATTGCATTCCCACTCACTTGGATCTATGACTGAGAATGTTTTCTACCCCTGGAATGTGAATGGCTGAGAAGGCTGGAACATGGGCCCCCACCCAACTGAGACTATATCTCTCGCCAAGCAGCTGCACTGCGAATGCCCCCCTTGGTGACTGATGTGTGCCACAGCATTGTCTGACTGCACCCTCACTGGTTTCCACAAAAGAAGTGAGGTACCATACACAAGGGTCAGCCAGATCTCCCGGAGTTCCAAGTTCCTGGGAAGGCATCAGAGAGGACTTCAGCATCTTCAAGATTCACCCATAGAGGACAAGAAGACGGGCACATTCCTGAATGTGACGAGCCAAGAGCTCCTCTGAGGGAGGCTTGAGCAAAAAGATTGTCCAGGTATGGAGGCCGCTAAAGCCCCCATGTCCCTGGTGTACACCCAAGGTGCCGAAGCTAGGATAAATAGTAGAGCAGTGAACCACAGCAAAAAGCAAGTAGCATTGGCTGTCCGGGTGAATAGTAATATGTAGACATGCATCCTGAAGATCCAGAGATGCCAGTTATTCTCTCGGGCACATGTCCACAATGACAGAATGCAAATATTAAGTCTTGAAGCATGTAGTCACCACATCCTTGCTGAGACATTTGAGGTGCAGGATAGGTCGACTGCATTGTCCTTCGAAAACACAAATAGGTTTGAATAAAAACCTTAATTGCGCTCTGGGAGAGGTACTGGAACCAGAACCTGTTTTTCAAGCAGGGAATACACTGTCTCTTGGAACAGCTGTGCCTTTCAGGCTCTTTCAGCACTCTTGACAAAAATTAATGAAAAGGGACCTGAAATCTATTCGGTACCGTTCCGAGATTACCTGTAAAACCCAGTGATCTGTGACCATGGACTCCCAGGCGTCTCGAAAAAGGTGGTGATAACTTGTTACAGGCAACAACGGACCAGGATTCCGTGAGTCATGTGGAAGAGTGCTTGACAAGCTTAGCCCTTGTAGCTGCTCACTTGGGCTGCAAAGCCTGTCTTGGCTTTGTGGCAGAGCGCACTTGAATGGCTTGTGGCCTCTGCATCTCTGCTTGGTGCGGGAACGAAAAAGATGCAGTTTCCTCACCATGGTTGGACATTTGATTCAACAAGGTGCTCTTACCACAAGTAGCATCACTGATAAACTGTTTCAGTTCAGGTCAAACAGGTACTTGCCCTGAAATGGCAAGCAAACCAGTGACTTCTTAGAAGATTGGTCTGCATACCAAATCTTAAGCCATAGAGTGAGTCGTGCAGCAACTGAAAATGCAGAGGTTTTATAGGACAACATGACCTCGTCAAAAAGATCCTCACAAAAGAGGATTTTAGTCTTACCTGTTAAATCCTTTTTTCTTAGTCCATACAGGTTACTGGTAACTCTGGGAGGGAGGCGATCCACCCCTTTAAGCAGGCAGGAACAGTTCTCAAAGTGTATGCAGGGGGTGGAGCCTCCCTTCCCTGCTTGGCTGCAGCTAGCCAACCAGCTCCAGAATGATTTGAGACACTAACTATGACTAGATAGTAGAAGGGAAGAAGACTCCTGAGAGCATGACCCCGAAGGACCCCCACGGTCTGTCACAGGAGAGCCAAGCATGGTCCCTTGACAGGGTTAAAAAGGATTTAACAGGTAAGACTAAAATACTCTTTTCTCTATCGTCCAATACAGGTTACTGGTAACTCTGGGATGTCCAATCATTAAGTTTCCCAGAGGCGAGAAGAAGGCAAGGACCAGACGCAAAGCCCCCAAAGTCACCAGTGCATCTATGAACCAACAGGTCAGAGATAGCCCAACAAAAACTGAAATGTCAACGGACACTGAACAGGGGTAAACATACCCCAGGAACTGATACACAGCACACTGAACCAGAGCCAACAGGGCTCAACAGTGAAGGAAGCACCAAGAACCGAAGAAGATCCTAGACAGGCAAGACTGCCTCCAGGACCTTCCTCCCAAAGCTGGCGTCAGCTGAAGCCAGCACATCCATACGGTAGTGCTTCGAAAAGGTGTACACAGACGATGAAGTGGCAGCTTTGCACAACTGATCAGCAGAAGCTGGATTCTTATAGGCCCAAGGGGCCCCAATACACCTAGTGGAATGGGCTGTGACCTGAAAGGGAACAGCTTATTCATCAACTCGTAGGCCTTGCGAATAGTGGATTTGATCCATAACGCAATAGTCACTTTGGATGCAGGTTTTCCTGCCCTAGGACCCTCAGGAATGACGAACAGTATGTCAGATTTCCTGTGCGATGAACATAAAACTTGAGACAACACACTACATCTAACAAGTGGACATCCTTCTCCTTGTCAGAGGAGAGGGTGAGGGCAGAAAGAGGGCACCACAATCTCTTGATTGATGTGGAACTCAGAGGCCACCTTGGGTAGAAACTCCTTGGAAGTGCGAAGTACCGCCTTGTCCTTGTGAAACACCAGATAGGGTGGTTTGCAGGACAGAGCTTGCAACTCCGCAACAGACATAATTGACAGGAGAAAGGTCATTTTCCACATCAAGAAACGTAGAGGAACAGTAGCCAATGACTCGAAGAGGGGGTGGTGAATGCCCAAAACCAAATAAAGATCCCACTGAGGAGCAGGACTCCAGAAGGCAGGACGAACATGAGCAATACCCTGACAGAAAACCTTGACATCAGGAATGATGGCAATGGGCTTCTGAAAAAAAAAAAACAGAGCGCAGAAGTCTGAACCTTAAGGGAACTCAAACTGAGGCCCTTATCCAAGCCGTCCTGCAAAAAGGCCAGGACAGTAGGCAGATCAAAAATCGTGGGACAGATCCCTGTCAGCACACCAAGACACAAAAGTTGACCATATACGGTGATAGAAACAGGCTTACAGGCACTAAGCATAGAAGCCACCACACCAGAAGAAAACCCTTTCTTCATCAGAATTGAGGATTCAACTTCCAAGCCATCAAAGCCAGCTGGTGAACGTCTTCCTTCCACAGGTAATCCTGCATAAGAAGATCCGTACGGTAAGGGAGCTGAAAGGGCACCGCCACAGATAGATCTAGAAGCTCTGGAAACCTGGACTGACGAGGCCAATACAGAGCAATCAGGATGACTGGACAACATTCCAGTCGCAATTTCCGTAACACTCTGGGTAACATGGTAAGGGGAGGAAAGATATAGGCCAGAGGAAATATCCAAGGGATGGACACTGCATCCACAGCCAGAGCCAGAGGGTCTCTCCACCGAGAGCAGAACACTGGAACCTTCCTGTTGTGTCTTGTTGCCATCAGGTCGATGTGAGGCATGCCCCATCTCTGAACGATGAGCTGGAATACCTGGGGGTGTAACTCCCACTCTCCGCTGTCCACTATGTGATGACTGAGGAAGTCCACCATGACGTTGTCTACGCCTGTAATGTGCACTGCGGATATGGCAGGAACGTGTTCTTCTGCCCAGGGCAAAATAGCCTTGACCTCTAACCAAGCAGCAAGACTTCTTGTTCTGCCTTGCTTGTTGATGTAAGCCACGGCTGTGGCGTTGTTGGACTCCACTTGGACTGGACAGTCTTCCAACTGAGACACCCAATGATGCAGGGCATGAAATATCGCCCGAAGCTCCAATATGTTGTTCAGAAGGAGGGATTCCTCCGTAGACCATCGTCCTTGAGCACTGAAGGGACCCAGGACTGCGCCCCAGCCTGAGAGACTGGCATTCGTAGTCACTCTGGTCCAGAAGGGGACCACGAAGGACCTCCCTTTCAGCAGGTTGGAGAGGTCTAGCCACCATGACAGGCTCAGTTCCACATGAAGAGGAAGGGAAACAGACGTCTTCTGATGATCTGGCCGATCCTTGCACACCTGGATCACAAATCTCTGGGGATCCCTGGTGTGCGCCATGGCAAACGGGACTGCTTCTATTGTGGATATGTGTAACGTGACGCCTTGTATTATAAGCTGGATACCTCTTTTATAGTTCCTTTCTCCCTCAGAATAACACTCCAATAGTAAACTGACCCTCCTGTTCCCAAACATCAGCCGAGACTTGATGAAGGGAAGAACTCTCCTTTATTGACTCAAACACACAGGTTATATACACTACAGAGACTCTTATCTAGGTCAGCATGCAAACGAATACTTGGGACAGTGTTTCTATGCTTGACCAATCAGTCACCAGCATCGTTATCAAGATAAAAATACAGATTAAGACTTGAAATCATACATTCTTAACTGGCTCATCAATAACCTCCTCTGATTGGTCAAGGAAGCACAGCAGGAATCAATTAACATTCCTTAGCACAGAACTGTAGTATAGTGAAAGCCAAGCCCAACCCCCATCTCTGCATTCCAGCAATGTATTGAAAACAACTATGGCTCAGCTCAGTCTATGGTTGTCTTTTGGGTAGAAATAGTCTGAAGACATGAGATCCCATATCCCTAACACACCAATATCTCCCATGGTCGCCACAGTTCCGTCACATATCTCCCCCTTGTCCACCTCCGACAGCCACAGCATGATCCACACGGGTCAGCTCGCTGCTGTCCGGAGTGGACACATAATCTGGTACTGCCATGTCCACAACAGTACTTGTCCCAAAAGTCTTGTCCCCAGCCAGCCCCTACAGTCCTGGGGTCTGGAAAGAAAAAACGAGCCCCTTGTCCGGGGCCAGGAGTAAAACTGGGGTCCTTGGTCCTGGGCCAGGGAAACGTGTACCTCTTGGTCCTGGCTAGCACCAAGTTGGGAGGCCTCTCCTGGGCCAGGCTCCACGCAGAGCTGGGGTCAGACCCTCCTGGGTCTGGGTCCAGTGACTCAGGGTCCATAGCCAGTCTATAAGGTGGACCTCCTTTTCGCAACAGTGTCTCTGGGTTCCCAATGGCCTGGGGGTCACCTTGGTGGACGCTGGGGACATCTCCCCCTTTTGGTTGGGCAAGTACCCCATGGGAACAGGAGAGGATGCTGCTCTCACTCTCCTGGGCTGAGGCAACATCCAAAGGGCTACTGGAAACACTGGGGACTCTTTTGCTCAGGGTTGGGGCATCCAGAGGACCGGTGAGGAGCGCACTCCCACTCACCAATCCAGGACAAACAGACTGTGGGCTGCTGGCAAAACTGGGGCAACTCCCAACTTCCTTAGGGAGCACGGTGGTCCCCCTCCCTCGGGCTGGATCAACAGTTGGCCTGGTGGGGAATGACTTCCCACCCACCAGGCTGGGGTCAAAAGATCCAGGGGCAACAAGGGTATCCCTGTTGAGGACCGTGGTCCCACTCACCAAGGCTGGGGTATCAGGACAAGGGGCAACAGGCTTGGGAGTGCTGATGAGGACTGTTGTCCCACTCATCACAGCCAAGGTTTTACAAGGCCTGGTGGGCTCGCTCCCAACCACCAGGTCAGGGGTCACATAGGGGCTGGTGGGCTCGCTCCCACCCACCAGTTCACAGTCTACAGGGACAGCACAAGGGGCAGCAGCACTGCATTGTGGCAGTCTGCTGGGGTCCTCTTCTTCCAGGCAACAAACTCCAAGGCCATTCTCTGCCTTGAGGAAGACCGCAATCCCTTTCCTCAGGGCCATAACATCCGTACCCCTGGAGAGCACACAATGCTCCTTCTCCAGGGCAGTGTCCATTAACAAAGGGGAAGGACAGGGGCTGCTGGTGGGGACCTGTGTCTCATCCACAGCAACAGGGGTTTCCCAGACCCTGGGGAGCTCGCTCCTACTCACCAGGCCAGGGTTCACAGGGGGGCTGGTGGGGAACGCATTCCCACCCACCAGTTCACACTCCATAGGGTCAACAAGAGGGCCAGCAGCACTGTTCTCCTTCAGTCTGCTGGGGTCCTCTTCTTCCAGGCAACAAACTCCAAGGCCATTCTCTGCCTTGAGGAAGACCGCAGTCCCATTCCTCAGGGCCATAACAGTCACAATATGAACTTCCCCACCAGAGAAGACAGCTTCTGAACTGGAACCGGATCCTAAGACAGAATCGCTGAAACCCTGTGGGCGATCTGGTGAGCCACCTCGTCCGGGAGGAACACCATGCTCTTCTGGGTATTGAAGAGAAGGCCCAGGAAGACCAGTTGCTGGGACGGGACAAGATCCGACTTGTCCAAGTTGATGATCCATCTGTGATGGGTGAGAGCTTGAATGCAGTTCTGAACTTGTTGATGAAGGAGGTCTGCAGAAGGGGCCTTCAGAAGCAAGTTGTCCATGTAAGGAGTAACTCTGATGCCGTCCCGGTGGAGGACGGATATCAAGGCCCCCAGAACACGGTTGAAAACCCGAGGAGCCATTGTCAGACCAAAGGGAAGAGATGAGAACTGAAAGTGTCCTCTGTCGCAGGCAAAACGCAGGTACTGTTGGCTCTCCGGATGAATGGAAATGTGAAAATATGCATCCTGAAGATCCAGAGAAGCAAGGAACTCCCCTGGAGACATGGCAGCAATCACTGTACATGGAGATTCCTGGAGATAGAGAGTCCAGGTCACAAAGCAGTTGAGATCCTTCAAATCCAAAATAGTGTGACATCTGTCATTCTTTTTGGAGACCATGAAGCGGTTCGAATATAACCCCGAACCCCTGTCTGAGGGAGACACTGGCTCCAGGATGTCTTTGTCCCGGAGAGCCTGAAAAGCGCTGAACAGACAGCGTTTCCCGGTACTCTGAGGAGTGTGAGAAAGAAGAAAGCGAAAAGGAGGAAGAGAATAGAAAGGGATCCTGTACCCTTCTGTCACCACCTGTAAAACCCATGGGTCCATCACTGAATCCTCCCAAATGCTGTGAAAGAGTCGCAGACTACCACCCACAGCAGGGCGCGGACCCGGGATCGGCGGGTCATGCCGAAGAAGTCTTGGAAGCCTTGGAGGAGACCTTGGGCTTCCATTGTTGTTTGGGCTTGGAGGAGGGATGCAGAGCTGAGGGAACCGTTCGGTTCGCAGGACCGCACTTAAGATTGCACTTAAGCGGCATTTTCTTCCTAGGGACCAAGGGCAGAAGAGTACTCTTACCCCCTGTGGCCTCACTAATTAGGTCCTTAAGATCAGGCCTAAACAAGGAGGTACCCTGAAAGGGCAGAGAAAGCAACGCTTTCTTGGAAGCAGTGTCAGAAGACTAGATCTTGAGCCAAAGGTCTTGCCTGGACACCACAAACGTAGTAGAAACCCTAGCCATCATGCGGATGGCATCAAACAATGCAGCAGAAACATAGTGTTGTGCTTCAGAGATATTGGCAAGAAGGCACAATTTATCTGAAGTAGGCGCATCCTGACAGACAGCCGTGGTGAGTTGCTCAGTCCAGACCGCAATGGCCTGGTTGACCCATGCAGCAGCAAAAGCTGGATGCATAGTGGTACCAACAGTAGCAAAAATGGACTTGAGGGAAACCTCAAGTTTGTCAGTCCAGTCCTTCAGAGCAGAAGCATCAGAGACCAGCAAGGCAGTAGATTTAGATAGCCTGGAAATAGGTGCATCCACCTTGGGTGGATGAACCCACTTAGCAAGTGCAGCTTCAGAAACAGGTAAAGCTTAGCAAATTTCCTGGACACAGAAGCAGTCTTGTCCTGTGATTTCCACTCCTCAGAAACCAGACTGTCAAGAGTGGGGTTAGGGGGAAAATATGTAAGGAGCTTAGCAAGCTCCTGAAAAACATCAGAGGGATCAGAAGGGACCTCTTGAACTAGGGGAATGTTAAGAGTAGATAATACAGCCCTGATCAGGCCCTCAGCAGAGGGGTCAGGATCAGCCTCAAAGGGATCCCCAAGAAACCTAGGGGATTCCAATACAGAACATTCCTCAACATCTGAATCCACCAGCAGTTCCTCCTCAGAGGAATCTGACACATCAGGTACTCCCTGAGGTTTGGGCAGGGAAGACCTGATCGCAGAGGGGGCCTGCCATGCCTGAAAGGCCCCCTGTATCTGGGATGAAAAGAGTTGTAATGTGGACTTAAGGTCCCTAGTCGCTGCCTTGAACTCTTGCATCCAAGCTGGCTCTATAGCATGGCTGGAGGTCCCTGGGTTGCGATCAGGAACTTCAGAACATGCTGGGCATAAGTGACCAGAGAACTCTCTAGGTAGCCCTGAGTGACAGGAAGAGCAATGCGCAATGGGAGATACAGAGATCCCAGCCTCCTTAGTCTTAGGTCTAGCCTCAAGCTCCAGCGCTATAGAAATTCTCAGTGTCAGAATAACCAACTGTACTGTAAATCACCCAATTATAGTGTGTAAGATTAATATCTCACCCCAGAAATGCTAAAAATAAACTTATCTGGCAGGCAAAGGGTTAATCTGTAGAGGAGAGAAGGAGAGTCCAAGCCCTGCATAGGATACTCGCCAGAAACGCTCACAAAATGGTTGTCGCGGCGGAAGCCAATCAGAAAATAGGCGCGAAGCAAGTGCTCATGGGAAATGTAGTTTCTCCCAAAAAAGTATCCCAAACAGTGCCTGAAGCACCCTGAGCCCCCCAACACACTTGAAATATAAACCGGATGATAGAGCAAGGGTAGACAAGAAAAATGAGCCATCTCTGAAGTCGCTAGGTTAAACAGTTGCAGAGATACGTCCCAAACAGTACAGTCCCATAGAGGTGAATGGAGCAATGGATCTATGCGATAAAGTGCGCCTTAAAGGCACACTACACAATTTCAACCAACATTAAAGTAAAACCTGAAAAGGTGTAAAACAGCAAGAGAACGTGTGGACACCCAGAAAGCACTAGTCCAGTAGGAAAAGTGCCATAAAACCCCCCAATAAAGTGCCAAACCAGCAGTGAAAGGGTTAAGTTACCACATAAACCTGCTCCAAACACCCAACAGACATACAAATATACCCAGTGAGTGCAGGAGTGTGCAATAGGAACTCCAGAACACAACCCCTGTGCGGAGGGGCACTGTGGGACAAGTGGACCTGCAGCACTCAAAGGGTAGCTCACTTTTCCTGCAGATCTTCTATCTTCAGATTACCATGCAGAAAGAAATACCTCGGTGGGTAACTCCTGGAGAAGCACTTGGAATCAAGATTTTCCCCCTCAGGGCTTAGGGTCCACAAGAAGCACCTGGATACAGAGCTAGCCACATTGAAGGGCATTGTCAGTCATTGTAATCCGCCTAATGGTGGTATTCCATATCTGACAGAAAATAAAAAAGATTTGATTTGATAATAAAAAGATGTACATGGTGGACTTACCATGGACATCTTCTGATTATTATGTATGTCTTCTGTTTTTAACTGCACCACACTGGGACTCAGAAGCAATAAAAAGAGCACATTTAAAGGGTCCCTTGCTCTCCAACTCATTTATAACAACATCTCTTCAGGGAATTTCAAGTTTTGGCAAGGTTAAATACAACTTGGCCAATTTATGAAAACTAATATCTCACTCATTATATTTAGAATTATTATATATGCTAAATACAGGGCACACATTTATTCTTCACATAGATAAGCGGTGGTTTGTTTGTACTTTGGGTTTCTGCCTGAAGTTTAGGGGTCTGGAGAACCCTCTCATTCCTAGCTGCTATCTATTCACATTAAAAGTTTATTTATTGTATGGATAAGGTTATGGTGAGTTGGAGCTGTGAGTTTTCTTTTGTTTTTTTTATACACACACACACACACACACATTATATTATATATATATATATATATATATATATACACACACACACACACATACACATATACACACACACACACATACACACTTATTATATTATATATATGAGTTAGGGAAAAAATTATTTCATTCCCTGCTGATTTTGTATGTTTGCCCACTGACAAAGAAATGACCAGTCTATAATTTTAATGGAAGGTTTATTTGAACAGTGAGAGAGAGAATAACAACAAAATCCAGAAAATCGCATTTAAAAAAAAAAAGTTATAAATTGATTTGCCTTTTACTGAGTAAAATAAGTATTTGACCCCTTTGCAAAACATGACTTAGTACTTGGTGGCAAAACCCTTGTTGGCAATCACATAGGTCAGACGTTTCTTGTAGTTGGCCACCAGGTTTGCACACATCTCAGGAGGGATTTTGTCCCACTCCTCTTTGCAGATCCTCTCCAAGTCATTAAGGTTTTGAGGCTGACGTTTGGCAACTCTAATCTTCAGCTTCCTACACAGATTTCCTATGGGATTAAGCCACTCCAGGACCTTAATGTGCTTCTTCTTGAGTCACTCCTTTGTTGTCTTGGTCGTGTGTTTTGGGTCATTGTCATGCTGGAATACCCATCCACGATTCATTTTCAGTGCCCTAGCTGAGGGAAGGAGGTTCTCACCCAAGATTTGACAGTACATGGCCCCATCCATCTTCCCTTTGATGTGGTGAAGTTGTCCTGTCCCCTCAGCAGAAAAACAACCCCAAAGTATAATGTTTCCACCTCCATGTTTGACGTGGGGATGATGTTCTTGGGGTCATATGCAGCATTCCTCCTCCTCCAAACACGGCGAGTTGAGCTGATGCCAAAGAGCTCGATTTTGGTCTCAGCTGACCACAACACTTTCACCCAGTTCTCCTCAGATGTTCACTGGCAAACTTCAGACGGGCCTGTACATGTGCTTTTTTGAGCAGGGGGACCTTCTGGGCGCTGCAGGATTTCAGTCCTTCACGGCGTAGTGTGTTATCAATTGTTTTCTTGGTCACTATGGTCCCAGCTGCCTTGAGATCATTGACAAGATCCTCCCGTGTAGCTCTGGGCTGATTCCTCACCATTCTCATGATCACTGAATCTCCATGAGGTGAGATCTTGCATGGAGCCCCAGACCGAGGGAGATTGACAGTTATTTTGCGTTTCTTCCATTTGCGAATAATCACACCAACTGTTCTCACCAAGCTGATTGGTAGTGGTCTTATAGCCCATTCCAGCCTTGAGTAAGTCTACAATCTTGTCCCTGACATCCTTGTACAGCTCCTTGGTCTTGGCCATAGTGGAGAGTTTGGAATCTGATCGATTGCTTCTGTGGACAGGTGTCTTTTATACACGTAACAAGCTGAGATTAGAAGCACTCCCTTTACATAGTAACATAGTAATTTAGGTTGAAAAAAAGACTTGCGTCCATCTAGTTCAACCCTTTTCCTATTCTTGTTTACCATTGTTGATCCAAAAGAAGGCAAAAAACAAAAACACCCTCAATATAGCAATTTCAAATTTAAAGGAGTGCTCATAATCTCAGCTTGTTACCTGTATAAAAGACACCTGGGAGCCAGAAATCTTGCTGATTGATAGGGGGTCAAATACTTATTTCACTCCGTAAAATGCAAATCAATTTATGATTTTTTTTGTTGTTCTTCTGTCTCACTGTTCAAATAAACCTACCATTAAAATTATAGACTGATCATTTCTTTGTCAGTGGGCAAACGTACAAAATCAGCAGGGGATCAAATAATTTTTTCCTTAACTGATACTACACACACAGATCACATGTATATACTATCCTTTTTGCCTGTTCACAGACAAGTGGCCTGGGAACAAGTAGGGATGTACACATGTGACAGAGGAGGTTGCAGACCTTGTGCTGATATTCCCTTTTGAAAAGTATCCTTCAGAGAGGTGGGTATTTTCAGATTGCGCCTCAAAATAAGGTTTTGCCAGTAAAGCTAAGCACCCACACCTGTTACATATATATATCACAGAAGTGCACTGTCATATGTTTTAGGACTCCAAACATTGTAGCCAAAAGCAAGTAAAGTGTATAAAACAAGGGATTAGATTCAATTTAGCCAGTGAAGGAGGAGTAGAAGGAAAGTCAAGGAGGAAGATGAAGAAGAAGGAAAGAGAAGGAGGAGAAAGGAGAAGAAGGGGTAATGGGGGAGAGCAGTAACAGAAGGATGTGCAGGAGGAGAATCTGTCCTAGTTAATTATGCAAAAACACACAGTGCACTTATATATCCAGAAATGTGTTAATGATTTGGGTTAAATGCATCTTTTTATTTAGGATGTTAGGATCTGTTTAGTCTTTGTTGTGCATGCCGTAATTCATTATAAGGAAGTACATATGAACCCTACAGTGTGATCTAAGGCTCTGACTGGTGTTCTAGTAAATTCTGATTTTGATTGAAACCATCTATTTTGCACCTGAATCCTAATAACCGGAAATATTTATGTATATGTACACGTAAAAGTATTCTATTTATATATACATACATATTTCTCTGGGTTACATTATTGCTGACCCAGTTAAAACCAGTAAAACGGCAAACTACCCCAAATGTAATTTGTATTGGAAGAAAAATAAATATACCACATATTTTCAGTCAGCTAAACATTAGAAAACTGGTGGACAACAGGTGGCCTTGCTTCCCTTCCATCGTGTGAGGTTGTGAACAACTGTACCATCTTAACCCTTTCAGTGCCAGAAAGATATCCAATGAATCTTTATTGATATGCTGCAGGTTTAAACATTCTACTAGAGAACAAAAAGAAAAACTGCTTATATAGGAAGTGGCTGATTGTAATGAATCCAGCGAGGAAAAAAGACATGCTTTGTTTGGTGTAATATACATTGTAGTAAAATATAACTTTTCTTCATAAGTAAGAGGGGGGGGGGGGATTGGGCATTTTTAACCTCTGAATCCTATTGTTTTGCTTTTAAAGCTGGTGTGAGTTTTTTCACACAGGATTAGCAATACCATTTAATTAAAGACTGGGGTCAGTCACCCTTTTATTCATAAATATATAATGAAGGTTATATTTTACTACAGTGAGTATTACACCAAACACAGTATTTATCTTTCCTGAATAAACGCTGAACTGGTTTATTGCCTATACAGATTCTGTCTGGATTCACCACAATCAGTCACTTCTTTTTGTTCTGTTGCCTGCAATCCAACAGCATCTTACCTCTCCACCTGTGCACATTATGATGGCTAGCACAGCTTATCTCCATGTAGGGAAGCCAATGGCGGCTGTGGATGACATCAGAACAGATAATAAATCAGCATCCAAATCAACCTTGAACAACCACGTCACGGAACCATGGAGAGATTTGGTAATGGCCAATACACATAGCCAAATCTGATTTTAAGCTGCACTGGCAGTATCCCCAATGTTAGGGGAATACTGTTACAACATGCAGCTTAACGTTTACCAACCCTGGACAAACAAAATGAAGGCCACATTAAAGTTCAAACCTATCCTTTGGAGGGCAGGACACATATCAGAAAGACAGAGTCTTGTGGGTGGAGACTCCCAGCCACTCCTCCAGTTCAACCCTTACCCCCTCTGTATCTCCAGTTATGGTGTGATCAAACCATACCAACAGGGACAGCAAGAGAAAAAGAGAAGGGAACTCCTATGAGAATAAACAGAAGGAGGACTCACACGTCAAGCAGGCAAGACCAACAAAGGTTAAGTTCACTGGGTGGGAGACCTGTTATATAATATTGAACACAAGTACTATGGGGATATACCAACACTATGCTCCAAGAGGTGGGAAGAAAGAGAAAGGACCTCACTCCTGTTCCCATGATACCGGAGGTCCCCTAGGACTATCCAGAACAGGAATAGCCCAAACAGAACCAATTGTCAACAGACACTAAACTTGCACATCACACAAGAACCAAAGCCAACGGGGCTCAAACAGCTGAACAACAGTAAGGCACAAGAAAAAAGCAGGTCCTTAAAACAGGCAGAACAGCCTGATGGACCTACCGGCCAAAGCTGGCTTCAGCGGAAGCCAAGACATAAACACCAAGTCACTGCCTTGCACAATTTCTCAGCTGAGGCCCAATTCTTGTAGGCACTGGAGGCCCGACAGACCTGGTGGAATGCACTGTGACTTTGTAGGAAACAAGTTTCTTTCTGAGCTTGTACACCTGAGGCCTCAGTGACCCTGGAAACAGCCTGACCTGCCCTAGGACTCTCAGGAATGACCAACAGGAAATCTGTCTTACAAAAAGACTCTGTGCAGTGCACTTAAAGCTTAAGGCACTGCACAACATCCAACAAGTGGAGATCCCTCTCCTTGTCAGACTTTGGATTAGGACAAAATGAAGGCAAATGAAGGCTAATTTCTCTACCAGCCAGGGGAACAGTCCTCCTTCCAGGCTAGATGGGATGCAGAGCAGACAGAAACAAAGGCAGGTGGTGGTAATAGGGGACTCTATTATTGGAGGGTAGATAGGGTAATCTGCCGCCAGGAACGTGAATGCCGAACAGTATGCTATCTCCTGGGTGCTCGGGATCGGCATGTTGCACACAGGGCTGACAGATTTTTGGAGGGGCTGGAACTGATCCAGCTGTCTTGGTACATATTGGTACCAATGACAAAGTAGGAGGAAGAGGGAGGTCCGTAAAGAATGATTTCAGGGACTTAGGGTGAAAGCTCAAGGCAAGGACCTCTAAGGTAGTATTTTCTGAAATGCTACCTGTGCCATGCGCCAATGCAGGTAGACAGAGGGAGCTCAGGGAACTTAATGCATGGCTCAAGCAATGGTGTAGGAAGGAGGGTTTTGTGTTCTTAGAGAACTGGGCTGACGTTGCTCTTGGGTACAATCTATAAGAAAGTGATGGATTGCAACTATATGGTAGATGAGCCTCTGTTCTAGGGGAGTGAATGCTAAGAAGTTTGGAGGAGCATTTAAACTAGGAAAGGGGGTTATAGACAACAAAAATTGGGTAGATAGAGCAGATCAAAACCAGGTCCAAGTAAATGACCAGGGGGTGGAGAAAGGGTGGGGATACATGTAGAAAACAGAGAGAAATTCCTAGTAAATTAAGATGTAGATAAAAGGCATGTACGGAGTGATATATGTAAAGACTTCAAAAATAGGATTTTAGTCTTACCTGTTAAATCCTTTTCACTTAGTCCATACAGGTCACTGGTACTCCGGGAGGTGTAAGTCCCCTTTAATAGGCAGGAACAACTATGCATATAAATTGCAAGGGGCGGAGCCTCCCCTCTTACTTAAGCCACCTTCTGGCCAGAGCCACTTTAGATTGATTTGAGACCCTAAAACTGACCTCAGGTAAGCAAAAAGAAAGACTCCTGTGAGCATGCCCGAACGGTCTCCCACTGAATGCCACAGGAGAGCCAAGACTGGTCCCTTGACAGGGTGGGAGACCAGTGACCTGTATGGACTAAGTGAAAAGGATTTAACAGGTAAGACTAAAATCCTATTTTCACTGTCGTCCAATACAGGTCACTGGTACTCTGGGATGTACAAACATTGAGCTGATCCAGAGGCGGGAAGTAAGGCAAGGACCAGGCGCAAGGCCCAAGTCACTAGAACTGCTATGACCAGTTGATAACATAGCCCAAACTGTAAGTGTCAACGGACACCAACCAAGGGAACAATCCCTGAACTCACACAGCACACGGAACTAGAGCCAACCGGGCTCAACAGTAAAGAAGCACTAAGGATCACAGAGCGGAAGACCTACACAGGCAAGACTGCCTTCAGGACCTTCCTTCCAAAACTGGCATCAGCCGACGCCAGTACATCAACTCGGTAGTGCTTTGAAAAAGTGTGCACAGAGGACCAAGTGGCCGCTCTGCACAGTTGATCAGCAGAAGCTTGATTCTTGTAGGCCCAAGAGGCCCCAATAGATCTGGTGGAATGGGCAGTCACCCGGAAGGGAACATGCTTATTCCTCAACTTATAGGCTTCACGGATGGTAGCCTTAATCCAAGAGGCAATGGTAACTTTGGAAGCCGGTCTCCCTGCCCTAGGCCCCTCAGGAATGACGAATAGAGCGTCAGACTTCCTGATAGACTGCGATGAACATAAAACTTGAGGCAACGCACCACATCCAACAAATGGAGATCTCGTTCCTTGTCAGATGAAGGATTAGGGCAGAAAGAGGGAACCACAATCTCCTGATTGATGTGAAACTCGGACACAACCTTGGGTAAGAATTCCTTGGTAGTGCGAAGCACAGCCTTATCCTTGTGGAACACCAGGTAAGGAGGTTTACAAGACAAGGCCTGTAACTCTGCTACCCGGCGCACTGACACCACAGCCAAGAGGAAGGCCATCTTCCAAGTCACAAGACGTAATGGAATGGAAGCCAAGGATTCAAACGGTGGTCGCTGTAGAACTCCCAGCACCAAATTGAGATCCCACTGGGGAGCAGGACTCTTAAAGGCAGGTCGAACATGAGTCACACCTTGGAAGAAGACTTTCACATCAGGAAGGACAGCAATCCGTTCCTGGAAAAACACAGACAAGGCAGAAGTCTGAACTTTGAGGGAACTCAGACTGAGCCCCTTATCCACACCGTCCTGCAAGAAGGCCAGGACAGAGGGAAGATGGAAGTCAAGTGACAACTTCTTGTCAGAACACCATGTCACGAAAGTTGACCATATGCGATGATAGATCTTGGAAGACACAGGCTTACGAGCACTGAGCATCGTCGAAACCACAGAAGGAGAAAAGCCTTTCTTTGCTAGAATCGAGGATTCAACCGCCATGCCATCAAATGGAGAGAGTGAACATCCTCCTTCCACAGATACCCCTGAAGAAGCAGGTCCGGACGGGCTGGAAGTGGGATCGGATCCTTCACTGACATGGCCATCAACTCCGGAAACCAGGACTGGCGAGGCCAGTTTGGAGCAATCAGGATGACAGGACAACGTTCTCTCTTCAACTTCTGGATAACTCTGACCAATAGAGGAAGAGGAGGGAAGATGTAAGCCAGGGGGAAGTCCCAAGGAATCGACAGGGCATCCACTGCTAGAGCAAGGGAGTCCCTCAACCGGGAGCAAAACACCGGAACCTTCCTGTTGTGTCTGGAAGCCATCAGATCCACCACAGGCATCCCCCACCGTTGAGTGAGCATGTGAAACACCTCTGGGTGAAGAGCCCATTCTCCGCTGTCGACGGTGGGACGACTGAGGAAGTCTGCCATGACGTTGTCCACGCCTGGAATATGAACTGCAGAGATGACAGGCACATGATCTTCTGCCCAAGACAAAATATCCTTGACCTCCCACCAGGCGGAACCGCTTCTTGTGCCGCCTTGCCTGTTGATGAAAGCCACCGCCGTGGCGTTGTCGGACTCCACTCTGATTGGAAGACCGGTCAATTGAGACTCCCAGTGCCTCAGGGCCAGCCGGACAGCTCGAAGTTCCAGAACATTGATGGAGAGCATGGATTCCTCCAGACCCCATTTCCCCTGAGCACTGAAGCGACCCCAGACTGCACCCCAGCCCCGAAGGCTGGCATCTGTAGTGACTGTGGTCCAAGGAGGAACTAGAAAGGATTTCCCTTTCAGGAGATGAGAGAGATCTAACCACCAGTGCAGACTCGACTCGACATGAGGAGGAAGAGAAACAGACAGATGTTGATGATCTGGATGATTCTTGCACGTCTGGATCACAAATCTCTGGAGATCCCTGGAGTGGGCCATGGCAAATGGTACTGCTTCGATTGTGGAAATGAACTTCCCCACTAAGGACGACAACTTCGGTACTGGAATCTCGTCCATGTCCATAATTCCAGCCACTCTGACAGCTATCTGGTGAGCCACGTCCTCTGGAAGAAACACCATGCATTGGCGAGTGTCGAACAGGAGACCCAGGAACAGAAGCCTCTGAGATGGAATCAAGTCCGACTTGTCCAGATTCAGGATCCAGCCATGACGGTTCAGGGTGTGCATGCACATCTGTAATTGCTGAAGGAGAAGCTCCGCTGAGGAGGCCTTCAGTAGGAGATCGTCCATGTAGGGGGTCACTCTGATCCCATCCTGATGGAGCACCGCTATCAAGGAGCCCAACACCCTCTGGAAGACCTGAGGGGCTGAAGTCAGCCCAAAGGGGAGCGCTGCAAACTGAAAGTGTCCCCTGTGGCAGGCAATCCTGAGATACCGCCTGCTCTCTGGATGAATAGGGATGTGAAGATAAGCATCCTGAAGGTCCAGGGAGGCAAGAAACTCCCCTGGAGACATTGCTGCAATCACAGAGCGCAGGGACTCCTGGCGGAAGTGGGAAGTCACCACATAGGCATTGAGATCTTTGAGATCCAAAATGGGACGGGCTCCTCCGTCCTTTTTGGCTACCACAAACAGGTTGGAAGAAAATCCTGAACCTGTGTCCCCTTGAGGAACCGCCTCCAGGACCTCTTTGTCCAAGAGATCCTGAATAGCGTCGTCGAACAGACGCCTTTTTGTGGGTTCCTGAGAAGGACGAGTAAAATGGAACCGAAAAGGAGGAAGGGAAGAGAAAGGGATCCTGTATCCCTCTGACACCACCTGAAGAACCCATGGGTCCGCCACTGACTCCTCCCAAGTCCGGCGAAAGATGCGGAGACGACCGCCTACAGCCGGATGCGGACCCGGGTTCGGCGAGTCATGCCGAAGCAGTCTTGGAGGTCTTGGCCTTGGAGGCAACTTTGGGCTTCCAGGACTGTTTGGGCTTGGAGGAGGAGCGCGTAGTGGGAGGACCCGTTTGGGCCGAGGAGCGTGTCTCAGTCTGAAAGGAACGAAAGGACCGATTGCGTTTGGCTGGAAACTTTTTCTTAAAGACTGAGGGTAGAAGAGTACTTTTACCGCCAGTAGCCTCACTGATCATTTCTTTGAGTTCAGACCCAAAAAGCAAATTCCCCTGAAAGGGCAAGGAAAGCAAGGCTTTCTTAGAGGCTGTATCAGCAGACCAAATTTTCAGCCAAAGAGCGCGTCTAGCCACCACAGAAGAAGTGGAGGCCCTCGCCATCATGTGCACAGCATCAAAAGCAGCGTCAGCAACATAGTTCTGAGCTTCAGTGATATTAGCAAGAAGCTGCAACTGTTCAGATACCGGCGCATCCTGGCGAACCGCTTCAGTCAGTCGTTCAGTCCAGGCCGCAATAGCTCTATTAACCCATGCCACAGCAAAAGTGGGGCGCATGGCTGTGCCAATGGAGGCAAAAATTGACTTAAGAGAGAGCTCTAGTTTCTTATCCGTCCAGTCCTGCAAGGCAGAGGCATCTGAGACAGCCAAAGCAGTAGATTTGGATAGTCTAGACACAGGAGCATCCACTTTGGGAGGATGAACCCATTTTGCCAGCTCCGCCTCAGGAAAAGGGTAAAGTTTAGCAAACTTTTTGGAGACAGAGGAAGATCTATCAGGATTCTTCCATGCCTCAGAGACCAGACGGGCAAGAGTAGGGTTAGTTGGAAAACAAACAACTGGTTTAGATGGCTTTTTCTGAAAAACATCAGTAGGATCATAAGTGGATTCCTGAGTCAGAGGAAGGTTGAGCGTATTCAGAACCGCTCTGATCAGACCCTCAGCCGAAACTTCAGGGTCACACTCATAGGGGTCCCCAATGGACCTGTTAGATTCAATAACAGTACGTTCCTCAGCATCAGAATCCTGTAAAAGTTCTTCTTCAGAAGAATCAGTGATATCAGGAGCTTCCTGTGGCTTAGGCAGGGAGGTCCTGATAGTAGAGGGGGTCTGCCAGACCTGGAGAGCCCCCTGTATCTGAGAGGGAAAGAGTTGAAGCGTGGATCTGAGATCCCTAGTGGCAGCTTTAAACTCCCTCACCCAAGATGGCTCAATAGCGTGGCTGGGAAGCCCAGGGTTGCTATCTTGACCAGTACAATTAGGGCATAGATCCCCCACATTATCACCATCCAGCCCAATGTGGCAAGAGGAGCAAAACGCCATGGGGGTAGCAGACCCCCCATCCTCCTTAGACTTGGGTCTAGCCCCTAGCTCCAGTGAAGTAGACATGCTCACAGCGTCAATATACCCCACTAATAACACTATCACCCAGAAAAAGTGTTAAAGATTAAAGTTTCACCCCAGAAATGTTCTAAAAACGGACTTATCTGGCCAGCGAAGGGTTAATCTGTTGAGGAGAGAGAAGGCTCGGTCCCTGCGTAGTGTACTCGCCTAGGAAAAGTACCACAAAATGGCGGCCGTCATGACAGCCAATCAGAAACGAGCGCGAACCAAGCGCTCATGGGAAATGTAGTTTTCCTGTCCAAGTACCCCAAACATTGCCCGAAGCCCCCCTGAACACCCCACATGAATAAAACACATTCCGGATGATAGATCAGGAGCCTAGAATTAAAATGAGCCCTCTCTGAAGTTGCTGTGACAAGCGGTTCCAGAGATATGTCCCATACTGTGAATTCCCATAGAGAGTAAAGGAGCCCTTGCGTCTGAGCGGGAAAAAGCCGCGCTTAAAGGCGCGACACCATTTTTAATAAAGTTTAGTAAAACATTAAAAAGTGCCCAAACAAGCATGAAATACATTAGAAACATAAATAAATGAATACCCAAAGCTCCAAAACTCAGAGAATAACACAGAAATTGCATAAACAGTAATAATGCAATAAAAACACCCTATGAGTGCTGGAGTGTATTAAAACTCCCAAATACAAGCCCATCAAAGGGACACTGTGGGGACAAGTGGACCTTCAGCACTCAATGGGTGACTCACCTTCCTTGCTGGACTTCTGTCTTCAGGTGACCATGATAAGGAGGGAAAGAACCAGAGGTAAATTCCCCAACAGGGGAGCTGCTTAACACAAGCTGTCCCCTCTTCAGGGCATAAGGTCCACAGAAAATCCCTGGAAGCTGCACCAGCCACTTTAAAGAGGGCAATTCACAGCCATGGTCACCCTCCTAATGGTGGTATTCCATATTTGAATAAAAAATAATAAAATACTAAGATGCATAGATGTTCTCTACCTGGTGTGCAAGCACACCAGGAACAAATCAATCTAAAGTGGCTCTGGCCAGAAGGTGGCTTAAGTAAGAGGGGAGGCTCCGCCCCTTGCAATTTATTTGCATAGTTGTTCCTGCCTATTAAAGGGGACTTACGCCTCCCGGAGTACCAGTGACCTGTATTGGACGACAGTGAAATTAATTGTATGCTAGCAAATGCAAGAAGTATGGTAAACAAAATAGGAGAAGTAGAAATGCTGGAGGTTAATGACCAATTGGACATAACTGGTATAACAGAAACATGGTGGAATGATTCACATGACTGGTCTGTAAATATAGAGAGCTATTCCCTGTTTAGGAGAGACAGGATTAATAGAAAAGGGGAAGGTGTGTGCTTATATTTGAAACCAGAGTTAAATCCAATTTTGAGAGGTGATATTAGTGAGGAAACTGGCCAAAAGGTGGAGTCCTTGTGGGTAGAAATGGAGACTAAATGTGGTGTAAAAGCATTTAAAAAAAAAAAAAAAAAAAAAAAAAAAAAAAAAAAAAATATGATGATGATGTTGGTGGGTTTATGCTACAAACCACCAAATATTGATGACAATATTGAGGCCCAACTGTTATTGCAAATGAGGAAAGCTGCCCAGCTTGGGCATACTATAATTATGAGAGATTTTAATTATCCGGATTTCAAATGGAAAAATGAGACCTGTCAGAGGGTTAAGGGTGGCAGGTTTGTGAGCATGCTTTGGGAAAGCTACATGTCACAAATGGTTGAAGTGCCAACAAAAAATAACAATATATTGGACCTAGTGATAACGAATAACACAAAAATGGTATCCAATATTAAGGTAAGAGAACATTTGGGAAACAGTGATCACAACATGGTTACATTTGAGATCAGTTTGACAAAGCAAAACTGTATAGGTTCAACCAAAACTTTTAATTTTAAAAAGCTAACTTCAAATTATTAAGGGCTTCAATGCAACACGTAGATTGGGATACATTAAAGACAAAAATTACAGAGGATAAACGGTCAGAATTCAGATTTAGGTTGTGGAAATTTACCCAACAGTATATACCAAAGGGGAACAAATGCAAAAGAAGTCAAAGCCAATGTGGTTAAGTGCACATGTAAAGGAGGAAATGGCAAAGAAAAAAAGCATTCAAACTATTTAAGTCTGCATGAACTGAACATTCTTTCTTAAAATACAGGGAGCGCAACAAAGATTGCAAAAAGGCAATTAGGGTAGCAAAAATAGAAAATGAAACTTGAATTGCAAGGGAAAGCAAGACTAATCCAAAAACATTTTTTCAAATATATAAATAGCAAAAAATTTAAGAGGGAGTGCATTGGACCATTCAGAAATGAGATGGGTGAGTTGATTAGTGAGGATAAGGAAAAGGCCGATGTTCTAAACACTTTTTTTGCATCAGTATATACAAGGGAGCAAGAAATTGTAGAAGAGCCTCAACAAGTAACTAATAAAACAATACAATTATCAGGTATTGGGTTAACTCACGAAGATGTCATGGGTAGACTGAACAAAATTAAGGCTGACAAAGCATCAGGTCCTGATGGTATACATCCAAAGGTTCTTAAGGAACTCAGTGCAGCGTTGGCAAAACCCCTATATTTACTCTTTAAAGATTCTCTCACCACAGGCTCAGTGCCACAAGATTGGCAAAGAGCCAGTGTAGTGCCTCTGTTTAAGAAGGGAACTAAAACAGAACCTGGAAACTATAGACCTGTGAGTTTGACCTCTGTAGTGGGAAAACTGCTAGAAGGGATAATGATGGACTGTATTCAGGATTACAATACAAAAAATAAGATAATTAGCAGGAATCAACATGGTTTTATGAAAAATAGATCATGTCAAACTAACCTTTTCAGATTCTATAAGGAAGTAAGCAGCAACCTTGATAATGGCAAGGCAGTCGATATGGTATATCTAGACTTTGCAAAGGCATTTGATACAGTGCCACACAGAAGGCTGGGGTGTAAAATAAGGAAATCGGGGCTAGGAGATGAGCTTTGCAATTGGATACAAAACTGGTTGAAGGATAGGGAACAGTGTGTGTTTGTAAATGAACAATTCTCCAATACAGTTAAAGTGGAGAGTGGAGTTTATTTACTCTAGAGAAAAGACGACTAAGAGGAGACCTTATCACATTGTACAAATATATGAGAGGTCAATACAAAGATCTCTGCGGTGAGCTATTTATTCCAAGGCCTGATCAGATGACCAGGGGACACCCCTTGAGATTAGAGGAAAGAAGGTTTAGACTTCAGCACAGGAAGGGTTTTTTTTATAGTGAGGTCTGTTAATTTGTGGAATTCTTTGACCAAGGAGGTGGTTATGGCAGATAAAAAGGATACATTCAAGAGAAGATTAGATGCATTTCTTTACAAAGGGAATATACAGAGTTATACTGTTTATTAGTAGGAAGATCAGGAAGGTCGGATAAAGACTAACTTATTTGGTAGCAGGAAAGCTATAAAATTACTGGGGTATGAGGAGAAGGTTGAGCTTGATGGACTTGTGTCTTTATTCAAACGAATTTACTATGTTACTATGTAACAATCTCCTGATTGATGTGGAACTCAGGCCAACTAAAGAAGAAATTCCTGAGAGGTTCGAAGAACAGCCTTGTCCTTCTAAAAAACTAGGAAAGGTGGCTTGCAAGACAAAAACCGCAACTCAGCGGACTGAGACTACTGCCAGAAGGAAATCCATCTTGTGCGTCCAAGAGTCTCAAAGGGAGGCCTCTGCAGAACACCCAAAACCAATTTAAGGTCCCACAGAGGAACGAGAGACTTGAAGGCAAGGAAAGCATGAGCAACCAACCTAAAGGAACACCACGACCCAAGGAATAGTGGCAATATGTCTTTGGAAAAATGCAGTAAAAGCTGAAATCTGAATCTTCAAGGAACTCAAGAGGAATCCTTTGTTCACACCATCCGGGAGAAAAGAGCATCACTGGAAGGTAAAAATCCTGCGAGTACAGTGACCTGTCCAAACACCAGGAATGAAAAAAGACCATACTCTGTGGTAGGCTTTAGAGGAGACAGGCTTTTGAGTCTGAATCATAATGGAAATGACCTCAGTGGAGAAACCCTTTCTCATAAAGATGTAGGCTTCAACAGCCATGCTGTCAAAGCCAGCTTTTGCACTTCCACTTTTCAAAGGTAACCCAGGAGAAGGAGGTCTGGCCTGGAAGAAAGTGGGAGTGGATCCTGAACAGAAAGACTCACCAACTCGCCCTCCAAGCTCTAATAAGGAGTGACTAGTATCACAGTAGCATCACCTGTCCTGATCTTCCTGAGCACCCTGGGAATGAAAGGAATTGGAGGAAATACATAAGCGTGGTTGAAGATCCCCATGGAATTGTCATCATGTGTATGACAAAGGCCAGAGTACCCCTCTTGCAGAAGAAGAAGACCAAAACCTTCCTGTTTTCATTCGTGGACATTAGGTCTATCGTTGGCAACCACCACTGTTGCACAATCAGGTAGAATGCTTTCGGACTGAGTTCTCACACTACCAGATCCATGTCTTGGTGACTAAAAGTCCGCCAGTACATTTTCTACCCCTGGAATGTGTTATCCGACTGGATTTGCACTGGATGACCCTTGAAGTGAGAGGTCCAGTACACAAGAGCTAGATGAAACCCTGAGTTCCAGAACACTGATGAAACCCTGAGTTCCAGAGACTTCTCCACAATCCACCTGATCTGGATACCCAGGTGACTCAGAACCACACCCCAGCCTCTCAGGCTGACGTTCATCATGACCAGAGTCCATTTTCCTTGTGCAACCACCACTGCAGGTCCCTTCTGGCCTCTGTTGAGAAGGAGAAAGATCCAGAAGGGCAGGATTCCAAGACCATGACATGTTTCTGAAGCTCAATGGTGTGCTCCTCAAAGTAAGGTACAGCCTCTAGTGTCGACAATGGATGCATAGCTAGCACAGAACAATATTGAGAATTATGACAGATGGCTTCAATGCAGATAAGTTGCTGATCCAGGGAACTATCTGACTGCCATTTGAAGTCAGTAAGTAATTTTATACCCACTTGGGGCCAAACTGGAAATGGCTTCAGGGTTTGTGTTTTTTTTTTGTTTGTTTTTTTGCCTTAATCTGGGTCAATAGGAGTGTTTTGGTATGGGCTGGACTTGATGGACGCACACCTTTTTTTCAGCCTCGTCACATATGTTACTATGAAGTGCCATTGAGGTTTAAAATGCATTTTGTTGCAATGTATTAGAAACATCTTTGGCACTCAAAGGGATAAAAAGAATAAAGACTATATAATGTTTGCTACATCTCTACCTAAGAAAGACCCACTTATTAGTAGATCTCCCATCCAAACAGGAAAGAAAAAATACTCCAGCTTGAGAAAACTCTCCCATTCATATTTAAAGGGATAGGAATTCTTAAATATCCCCATACTGTAGCTATGGTACAAAGAACTGAATTGTCCCCAGGTTCACCTCTCAAACCTTTATTGTTAGAGAGATAACTGAATGCAAAGTTCCCCCTCCCTCCACCTTCCCTGAAGTCAGCATTGTACTGACTGCAGGGATATCCGGTCTTATTTGCATCAGTGGGCTCTGCAGCAGAGCCGAGATCGCATTAGTAAAAAATAATTATTTCACTGAAACGGTCTTCTACGTGTGCTTGCAAACTAACGCAATCTCTGCTAAGCTGCAGAGCCGTCTGATGAAAATAAAAAGGGATATCCCTGCAGTCAGTACAAGGGGGAAGGGGCAGGGTGGGGGGAACTTTGCATTCGGTTATCTCTGGGGGCAATTAAATTCTTTTTACCATAGCTACAATATGGGGATTAGTAATATTTAAGTATTACTATCCCTACAGAGTTTTCACAATCTGGACAAATGCAAAAATAAATATTTAAAGAATAACCTAGCAATTGAAAGTACTCTTTACCTGTCTCCTGGCAAATTGCACTAACGCCAAAGAACTGTCCGTCACCTCTCCAAGTGACTCGAGGTCTATGATCATCCCATGGTGAAGCAGGTTGCACTGTCTGGAAGGGGAGGAATTATATATATTTAACAAATGCAAACGATTAATAAAATTTAAAAAAAAAAAAAAAAAAAAAGGAAGAGAAAAGTAAGAAAGAGTTGATATGACTTATACTAGCATATGACCACTATAGAGGGCCATTAAATAGACCTGAAAATTATATAGAACGTTTGTTATGTCATTAACAGCAGCTATATAGCAGAACTAAGTAGTTAAACATCAAAAAGTGCATTAGTAAATGGAGATTCTAACCAGAAGTTCCATGTCTTAGCAAACTTCTCTGGACAACCATTACTCATGTATGCCAATTTACATAGTGGAATATCTGCACTAATAATGTTCAGCCAAGACAGCTTTTCAAATTGAACTTACTGCCTTGCACAAAATATAAATTTATAAAAAAGGTTTTACTGCGCACACAGTTAATGGACTACAAAAGAATACTCTGAAGACATACTTTTGGAAAAAGATGTTCACTAGAAACAATCAGTTGTGTATAAAAGGGTAGGGAGAATTAAAACAATTTTACTAAACATAAAAATCAAAAACACTGAGTTTTGTTTTGGTTGAATGACTTAAGGCGACTGTACTGTTCTACATGACAAATATATTTAATTCCAGCCACTGATGGAGTTTATTTGCGTCAAGATTAATTTCAAATTGGTAACCAAAGATTTATGGAAAACATACAAGAATACCAGTGATAACATAGTATTTAATATCACAGAGTCCTTGTATTAAAGGGATAGTAATACTTCATTTTTACTATCCCCCCTCTTGTAGCCCTTAAAAAATGGAATCAAAGGGATAGTAATACTCGTTTTATCTTTATTTTATTTTGTAGGCATTAAAAAAACATGAAGAACAATATAAGTCTTATCTCTCAAACCTTTATTGTTTAAGAGATATTCACAAGCAAAGTTTCCCCCTCCCGCCCCTTATTACTAGTGTAAGTCATCTCTTCTCAGATGTGAATCTGGTTGTCAGACCAGACAGATAACAGCAGGGGACAATCTTCTTACAATGAAAACAATGAAAGCCCTTCCCCCCCTTGACAAGTTTTTCAGCTTTTTCCCTTATCTTAATTGAAGATTGTCCCTCTCTGCAGTCTACCTGGGCACCTCCCTTCTGATCTGGCTGAACAGGGGGGGGGGATACTTTGCTTGTGAATATCTCTTAAACCATAAAGGTTTGAGAGAGAAGACTTATATTGTTCTTCATGTTTTTTTAATGCCTACAAAATAAAATAAAGATAAAACGAAGTATTACTATCCCTTTAAACAAGACCAGCAGCATCTCTCAAACCTTTATAGTTTGAGAGATATCTGCATTCAAAGTTCCTTCTCCTCATCTCTTCCCTGACGTCAGCAGGGGAATCCTGTCCATGAGCAAGCGGCAGCTCTGCAGCAGTGCTGAGATCACATTAGAGAAACAGAAATCCTTCACTGAAATGGTCTTCTACGTGTGTTTGGTTTGCAAGCAGACCACTTCAGTGAAGGATTTATGTTTCTATAATTCAATAGCAACACTGCTGCAGAGTTACGCTGGTCCCGGGACCAGATTCCCCTGCTATCAGTACTAACGCTGACATCAGGGGAGAGAGAAGGAGAGGGAACTTTGAATGTGGATATCTCTCAAACCATAAAGGTTTGAGAGATGGCGCTGGTCTTGTTTAATTCCAATTTTTAAGGGCTACAAGAGGGGGGATAGTAAAAATGAAGTATTACTATCCCTTTAACACAACATGTGACCTCCTTGGTTTTAACCAGTTATATCACAAAGAATAAGAATTACACTAAAAAGGTGACATTTAATTACCGATATTTCTTCTGTGTCCTTCCATGGCTATTCATGATGGGTATTGTCTCCGCCCATTATTATATATATATATATATATATATATATATATATATATATATATATATATATATATATATATATATATATATATATATATATAATCCCCAATATAATTTAAGAAAATAAATGGAATACTCCTACCAGTTAGTCTGGGATGACTGCTTGATGAACCTTTTTTCCTGAACTGAGCATCTGGAGATGCTTGGACGTCAATCAGATAGTATCTGATGAAAGTTGATAAGGAAGACCTGCTGCTTTACAGATATCGTCTGGAGAGGCAGAAGCTTTGCTGGTCCATGATGTGGCCAAAGATATGGTGGAGTGTGCTTTGATGCCTCCAAGTAGGCTAGCTGAATGCATTGCAAGATCCAGAGTGTTATGGAGGCTTTAGAAGCAGGGGAACCCTTGTCCTTGCCAAAATTATGCAAAAATGAGAGTCAGATTTCCTGAAGTCTTCGGTTCTCTTTATGTAACAGGAAACACAGCGGACAAGGTCCAAGTTATGACATTTCTTTTTTTCCTGTGTCTTAGGGTTAGGACAAAATGACGTAAGCACAATATCTTTATTGGGGTGAAAAGAGGATATTATCATGGATCAAAAGGAATGTTTCATCCTGAGAACCACCTTATCCTGATGGATGACTATGTAAGGTGATTTACAGGATAGGGCCTGAAGCTCACTGACCCTCCTAGAGGAAGTGATGGCCGTTAAGAATATGGTTTTTAAAGTCAAATGCTTGATAGAAGATGCTCCCAAAGGTTCAAAGAGGGAAGAACTGACCAATTGTTCTAGGACTAGATTTAGATCCCAAGGAGAAACAATATCTTTAATTCGTGGCCTCGTCTTCTCAATGGCTTTGATATATCTCTTAACCAGGGTGTCTTCAGCAAAGGGATGGGATAACAGAGTAGAAAGAGCAGACGGTTGCACTTTAACTGAAGCTGCTTCAAATCCTTTATGCGAGAAGCCTAGAATCTTAGCGGGATTAATATCTCAGAGATTTAGATGATTCGGCAAACACCAGGTTCTGAATGTTTTCCAGACTGCAGTAAACTGCTGAAGTGGATGCTTTCCTGTCACAGGCTGTGGCTTTAGCCACTGGTTCTGATAGCCCTCTCTGTAGTAAAACCTGCCACTCAATTTCCAAGCCATTAGATTTAAGAAGGCAGGATTGTGGTGGAACACTGCCCCCTGGGATAACAGGTTCTACCATGGGGAGAGGAAAGGGATGATCCACTGAAAGCTTTATCAATATGGCATATACCAGGCTCTCCTTGGCCAGTGGGGTGTAATCATGATGACTTCCGAGTTGTCTTGAATGATCTTTGTCAGGGCTTCCGTGATCATGGGAATTGGTGTGAAGACATAGGTTAGCAAGAAAGACCATGTCCAATTCAGGGCATTCTGACCTTGTGCTGCTGGATCCACCCACCTGGAGAAGAACCTTCTGCACTTGGTGTTCTTCCTGGAGGCCATCAGGTCTATTTCCGGCATTCCCCATCTGATGGTAATCTGGATGAAGGCACTCTGATCCAGGGACCACTCTCCTGGGACCAGATAAGTTCTGCTTAGATAATCTGCTTGCAGATTGAGCTTCCCTGCAATGTGTGAAGCAGATATTGTCTTTAGGTTTGCTTCTGCCCAGTGGAGAATTCTTTCTGCTCGACAGAGGGCCTTGCTTCTGGTGCCTCCTTAACCCCTGATGTAAATTACAGTTGTGGGGTTGTCAGAACGTACTTTGACTGGTTTCTGCTGTATGCGCTGTTTGAAAAACTTCAGGCAATTCTCCACTGCTTTCAATTCTAGGAGACTGATGTGTAACCTGGATTCTGCTGCTGACCATTTTTCTTGAGCGGTTACATTGTTCAAATCCCCCCCCCCCCATCCTGTGGCACTGGTGTCTGTGGTTATAGTTTCCAATAACCAACATTACAAAAGAAGACCTTTTGAGGAGTTGTGAATGCTTATCTACCATAGAAGACTTTTTCTGACCCTGCTTGACAAGGGAATTCTTTGGGCCATACTCTTGGCTTCCTTGCTCCAATTGCTTAAGAAATTGAATTGTGGGGGTCTTAGATGATGTCTTGCCCATGGAAAATGCGAATGGAGGATGTTAAGGTCCTTAATAATTTCAAAAAGTCCTGGGCTCCCAAAAGGATTTGTCTTCTGAATTTGTTCACCGGAGTTATGATTCTCCTGAGTCCAGGATCATTCCCAAAAAGATTCTTCTTTGATAAGGGATCAGTTGACTCTTGGGAGATTTAACATCCAACATTGACTTTGCAGATATTGCACACAATGATTGGTATGATCCAATGATTGAGCTCTGGATCCTGCTACTATTAATAGGTCGTCTAGATACAGAATGATGGCTATGCCCTTCTTTCTTATGTTCTGGAGGTATACAGCCAGGATCTTTGTAAAGACCCTCGGAGCGGACGAGAGATCAAGTGGCAAGGCCTTGAACTGATAGTGATTCTTCTCTAGCACAAATCTCAGAAATTTCCTGTGGGACGGTTTCACCTGGATGTGACGAAATGCATCCTTTAGGTCGACTGTAGTCATAAAGGCTTGACTCTGAATCATTTTGAGGACTGATGGTATGGACTCCATTTTGAATCTTCTGTATTTGATGAAGGAGTTAAGGAACTTCAGATCTAGGAGAGTCCTGAATCCCCCCGAGACCTTGGGAACCAGAAACAGGAGTGAATAGACACTTTAATTCTTCTGCTGGGAAGGAACTGGCTCTAATACTTCCTATAGGAGAAGATTCTACACTGCTGTTCTGAGTTCTGATGATTGTACTGGGTCGGAAGGAATTTTGGAAATCGCCATTCTGGAAACTGAAGGAATGAGGTCGAATTCCAGCAGATACCCTGTCTCTGTTACTTGATGAACACATCTGTCCAGAATGAGATCCGATGGCCAAAAATGAAGAAATTTTCCCAGCCGACCTCCTACTGGGAATAGAGACAGGGCCCGCTCCTCTTCATGGGAATTCTCTTCTGAACGGACCTTTCTGTGTAGGATCTCTTGAAGCCTCCTCTGGTTGACTGTGAGGACGACTGTCTTCTTGGATCATATTGGTTCGGATATCTCTTGGGATCACAAAAATCATGCCTTCATGCCTTATAGCCACTTGATCTTGCTGGCGAAGATCTGGATCTCCTATCTTGGGGAAGAAAGGTACTCTTTCCCCCGTCATCTTTTTGATGATATCTTCTAAATGTTCGTCGAACAACATCTGGCCAGAGAATGGGAGAGCAACGGATTGTTTTTAGAAGTGGTATCCGCCCCCCATGATTTCAGCCACAGAGCTCTTCTAGCTGTAAGATAAAGCTGAGGATCTTGCAATCTTGCAAGAAGGTGGACAATGTCAAGCGATGTATCACACCAGAATCCAACCGCTTCTTTAACCCCTTAGTGACAGCCGCGTGCGTCCAGTGTCACCAAGCAGAGTGCAGCCGCACGGAAACCCGGACTTCCGGGACTTACCAGATATGTCCTCTGTCACTAAGTGACAGTTTCTGCATGACATACCTGGTAAGTTATTTGTCGTTAAGGGGTTAATGGTGGCCACTTCCTTTATCAATTTTGAACGGGAGACAGATGACTATCTTCTCTTCTAGGTTGTTGAGCCAGATTCTGATGGTTCTAGTAATGCAAGCCAAGGCTGTAGCTGACTTCATGTCTTGACCAATGACTGAATAGCTCTTCTTCAGTGCCGCATCCAGCCTTCTGTCCATGGCATCCTTGAGGGAGGACCCATCTTCCAAGGGGATGGTGGTTCTCTTTGCTATCTGTGCTATAGCTGCATCGATCCTAGGTGGCATATAACAGGCTTTGACCTCTTTCTTTAACCCCTTCACGTCCAGTGACGTGCCAGGACCGTCACGGCTGTCTGGCACTTAAGGACCAGTGATGGTCCTGGCATGTCACGTACTTAGCAGGGACTGAAATTGATCTCTCCAAAACCGGAGCGATCTCTTTCCGTCCCTCATTCAGCATGCCGGCACACGTGATCAGTCACGTGGGACGGCACATCAGACGTTCCTATCTGGTTCTTAAAGGACCACACCACCTGAGACCACTGGTCCTTAAGACGTTAAAGGGATACATCCTAGAGAATTTCTTGGTCATGGTAGATCTTTTGTCAGTCTTATCCCACTCTGACTTCACAGGATCTGAAATAGATGGTGAATAGGAAAAAACAGAGGATTTACAGTTTCCTGTAAAGGCTGTGTCTAAGATGTCCAACTCTTGCTGAGTATCTGATAAACCCAGGGTTTTTCTGCTTCAGATAAAGGGCTCAATTTTATCAAGGTTAAACAAACCTGGCTCCTCTGGGATCTCCCCTTCTTCAGAGGTTAATTCAAAGAATTCTAGAAGGCTCAATTGTTCCTCAGAATCTCTTATGCTAGAAGGGCCTTTCTGAGGGTAGTCCAGATGTGGGCGCTTCTTGGGAACAGAGGCCTCTTGCAGAGATGAAAGTGTATCTTCAATGGATGTCATCATCCATGTAAGAAATTCCTGGAACTGTGTGGGTATGTCTTGTCCAGCAGCCATCTTCAGACATTCTGGACAGAGCTTGGAGTTGTCTGATGCTGGAATCTTATTGTAGCAAGCAGCACATATTCAGGTTTTAGGAGCACAATCTTTAGAAGCCTTATCCTCCATACAGGCAAGGGCAGAGGAAACCTTTTCCTTGCTAGAAGAGGGTTTTGCAGGAGCAGTCAAACTAACGCCTTAAAATCTTTTACTATAACAAAAAAATAAAATGAGAGCCACTACAAACTATGCTACTCCTGTAGCAAGGATACACAACAAGAGAGCCTCTGAAGAGGGCCATTTATAACCTTTCCAAAAGGACTAATGGCGCAAAAAAGGAGCATAAAAGGTTACTTACCTGCTCCCTTTGCGCCTTAGGGAGTCCATTCGGCTTCCAAACTTCCTGCATTCCAGACGCGGAACGCACCTCATGACAGCATGCACAGGAGTGCTTTGCCGACTTCCAGTCCTCTGCAGGAAAGCTCGCTGAGTAGCGTGGGAATAATGTCTGAGGGAACCCGGCTCTCTAGCTACCTCAGAGTGTGAAAACGCACAATGGGGCATGCTTCAGGGAAAACTACCCCTAGAAAGGCAGCACTGACAGGGGGGCCTGAAGAAAGGTAGGAAAATATATAGATAAAATAAGCTGCACTTTTAGCAGAACCCTACGTGGTAGGACCAATAAAGACTACCAGCTGAGGCGAGGGGGCTCCTTAAATCTATTCTGATTGGTCCTACCCCAGCAGATGGGCGGAGACATAGTAACATAGTAGTAACATAGTAAATTAGGTTGAATAAAGACACAAGTCCATCAAGTTCAACCTTCTCCTCATACCCCAGTAATTTTATAGCTTTCCTGCTACCAGATAAGTTAGTCTTTATCAGACCTTCCTGATCTGCTTACTAACAATCAGTATAACTCTGTATGTTCCCTAATCTTCTCTTGAATGTATCCATTGTATCTGCCATAACCACCTCCTTCGGCAAAGAATTCCACAAACTAACAGACCTCACTATAAAAAAAAAAAAACATTCCTCTGCTGAAGTCTAAACCTCCTTTCCTCTAATCTCAAGGGGTGTCCCCTGGTCATCTGATCAGGCCTTGGAATAAATAGCTCACCGCAGAGATCCTTGTATTGACCGCTCATATATCTGTACAATGTGATAAGGTCTCCTCTTAGTCATCTTTTCTCTAGAGTAAATAAACCAAGTTTGTCTAGTTGTTCCTTACACATCAAGTCCTCAATTTCCTTAATTTTGTTGCTCTTCGCCGTAACCTCTCTAGTTCTAGTATATCCATTTTCAGAACTGTTGCCTAAAACTGCACTGCATACTCAAGGTGAGGTCTTACCAATGATTTGTATAATGGCAAAATAATGTTATCCACTCTTGCTTCAATACCTCTTTTTATGGAAGACAGGATTTTGTTTGCCTTTGCTATTGCTGTTTGACACTGGTCACTGTTTCCAAGTTTGTAGTTGACAAGGATACAGAGGTCTTTCTCTAGCAACGAGTCCCTTAAAATGATTCCATTAAGTTCATAAGTAGCATTGGGGTTATTTCCTCCCAAATGCATGACTCTACACTTCCCCACATTAAACTTCATATTCCATTTGTTTGCCAAATCTGCCATTTTATATAAATCCCTATGTAGAGAGCAATTATCCTGTTCGGAATAAATTACCCTGCATAATTTAGTGTCATCTGCAAATATTGATAATTTGCTTTCTATATCTATTTCTAGGTCATTTATAAACAGCAGCAGACCTAATACTGAACCCTGAGGTACTCCACTCTCCACTTCAACTGTATTGGAGAATTGTCCATTTACAACTACACACTGTTCCCTATCCTTCAACCAGTTTTGTATCCAATTGCAAAGCTCATCTCCTAGCCCCAATTTCCTTATTTTACACTGTGTGGCACTGTATCAAATGCCTTTGCAAAGTCTAGATATACCATATCGACTGCCTTGCCATTATCAAGGTTGCTGCTTACTTCCTTATAGAAGCTGAAAAGGTTAGTTTGACATGATCTATTTTTCATAAAACCATGTTGATTCCTGCTAATTATCTTATTTTTTGTATTGTAATCCTGAATACAGTCCATCATTATCCCTTCTAGCAGTTTTCCCACTACAGAGGTCAAACTCACAGGTCTATAGTTTCCAGGTTCTGTTTTAGTTCCCTTCTTAAAGAGGCACTACATTGTCTCTTTGCCAATCCTGTGGCACTGAGCCTGTGGTAATAGAATCTTTAAAGAGTAAATATAGGGGTTTTGCCAACACTGCAATGAGTTCCTTAAGAACCCTTGGATGTATACCATCAGGACCCGGTGCTTTGTCAGTCTTAATTTTGCTCAGTCTACCCATGACATCTTCTTGAGTTAACCCAATATCTGATAATTGTATTGTTTTATTAATTACTTGTTGAGGCTCTTCTACCATTCCTTACTCCTTTGTATATACTGATGCAAAGAAAGTGTTTAGAACATCGGCCTTTTCCTTATCCCCACTAATCAACTCACCCATCTCATTTCTGAATGGTCCAATGCACTCCCTCTTAAATTTCTTGCTATTTCTATATTTGAAAAACTTTTTTGGATTAGTCTTACTTTCCCTTGCAATTCGAGTTTCATTTTCTATTACTATGTTACTGTGTTAGCCCACACAATCCCAGAACACAGGATGATAGGACCAAGGCTCCTACCCAGAGCTGCATACTGTGCTGTGCACTGCACTACTGCGCGATACCGGAGTGCGGGTGGAACACCAAACGGAATGACAACTTGATAACTGAGGTCTCCACCCTGGGTCACGTGACCAGAGGCAACAGAGAGCGAGAGCAGACCTGAACCATGAAACACTGAGACAGCTGGTCAGGCAAGTTTGGCAAGTATAGAGCAATTAGTCAGCCAGAGCCACAGGTCAGACAAGCCGGGGACTAGACAGAGCAATAGGCAGCAAGAGCCAGAGGTCAGACAAACTAGGGACTACACGGAGCGAGTAAGTCAGCCACAGCCACAGGTCAGAACCGATGTGCGTAGTCAGACAGGACGGGGTCATACACAGAGCGAGTTAGTCAGCCAGAGCCACAGGTCAGAACCGATGTGGGTAATCAGACAAGCCGGGGTCATACATGGAGCAAATACTCAGACAGGCACGGATCATAACAGAGCAAGAAAAAGTCATTATGAATAGCTGGGGATAGAACACACAAGAAAACTAATGGTATCGGTACCAAAAGGCTAAACAACCAAAATCAAAAAAGTATCAATCTCAAAATTACATCAAAACGAACAGTTATCTCAAAACGTGTTAACTCTGGAAACAAAAGGGTCATCCATCTGTGTACCAAACTCATCCACTAAGATGTAATTAAGTGTCAGTGTCTGAAAAATCCTGAATGGAAATTATGACCTGATGTAATAAAATCCATGTGTATTAGGGCAAATAACATCCCACAGCACCAAAAATGCACCCTACAGACATACAAGGCTTAAACAAATGTACCAAAAGATAAAATGTCCATTACTATATATGAAAAGTGCAAAATATAATCCTAGCTATAAAGTAAAAAGCCAGATAGCAGTGGATAGGCTAGGTGAATAATTCCAGGGGCATGTATAAATAAAAAATAGACATCCATTAAAAAATAATATGCTAACATAATGGGTAGCCTTATTAGTAATATCAAAGACCCTTGTCCATCAACTACTCATTTAAAACTCGCAAAAAGTATTTTCATTCACAAGTGGACAGTATATATATGCTTTTCTATTTTTCAAAAGCATACTTATACCATATCATTACTGTAGATAAAAAGGATCAATGCAAGTTGAATCGTGCTATCATGCACAACAGTATTTAACTGGATTAAAGGGTTAGTAAACCCCCGAAAAAACTGTTCGCTAATTGATAGGAATAATAAAAAAACATGTAATGCCCTTATTCCCATCTCTCAAACCGTTATGGTTTGAGAGATGTAAGAAAATAAAGAACTCCGCTCCCTCCCCTTTCTGCCTGATGAGCTGTAAACCTGTCAGAGGCAGAATCCGGTCGACCAACTTTAGGCGGCTCTTCAGGACTGCTGACATCGGGATATCCAACTATAATTACTTCATTGGTTTGGTCTACAACGTGTGCCTGGCTTGCAAGCACACATTGTAGACCATTCCGATGAAGTACTCAAAGTTAGATATCTCGATGACAGCGAACCTTGAAGAGCCACCGTCTAGTCCCGGAAGCAGGATCTCATGACGTCCGCTATCCAGCGGACACATGAGAAGGGGGTGGGAGCAGAGGTCTTTATTTTCTTACATCTCTCAAACCATAACGGTTTGAGAGATGGGAATAAGGGCATTACATTTTTTTTTATTATTCCTATCAATTCGCGAACAGTTTTTTCGGGGGTTTACTATCCCTTTAAACATTATGACAGCGAAACGGTTTCTTGAAATCAGAACCATTGTATATAGCATAACTTCTCAGTTAGCACTCATACTTTCAATAAACACTGGCCTGGGAGCTCCAGCAGGTTTCTTTAGATTCGTAGACAGGCTAGCACTCTCAGGACTTTAAATGTTAACAAATTTATTAAAAATCAACGTTTCGGTTCAGTAAGAACCTTTATCAAGACATACTTGAATTAAAATTAAAAGAAACCACTATACATACCTGCCGCCAAACACTGAAAGTGCAACATGATGTGTAACAGAATGACCCATTAACAGAAAAACACCCGTGTTGTGCATGAGACCTCTAGTGGAAGAAGCAACAAAATTACAAATTCCCATCAGATTGTGATATAATGTGAATGGTATCAATAAATATTGCTATATCAATTATCTCTTATGTTGGAGGACGGATATTAAGGCATGCAGGACATGGCTGAAGACCTGAGGAGCCGTCGTCAGACCAAATGGAAGTGCTGAGGACTGAAAATGGCCCCTGTCGCAGGCAAACCAGAGGTACTGCCGGCTCTCTGGATGAATGGCAACGTGTAAATACGCGTCCTGAAGATCTTGAGAAGCAAGGAATTCCTCCGGGAACATGGCAGCAATCACTGTGTGCAGAGACTCCTGTCGATTATGAGACCGGGTCACAAAGGAATTGAGGTCCTTCAGGTCCAAAATAGGGCGACAACCACTGTCCTTTTGGGTGACCACAAAGAGGTTTGAGTAAAAACCCGGACTCCTGTCCTAGAAAGGTACTGGATCTATAACATCCTTGTTCAGAAGAGCTTGAACAGCGCTGCTGAACAGAGCGTTTCTCTGTACCCTGAGGAATATGAGAAGGACAAAAACGAAAGGGAGTAAGAGAAATGAAAGATCTTGTACCCTTCAACCACTGCCTGTAAAACCCATGGGTCCGTCACAGAGTCCTCCCAAACGCTGTGATAGTGATGCAGATGACCACCCAAAGCGGAGTGCAGAACCCGGTTCGGTGTTACAGTTGGCAAGCAGAACCAGGAGACAGACGGTATAGTTAATATAACCTTTATTATGAGAATAATACAGTAATGCAATATAATATATACACACAGTGGGTGATTGAAAAGGCGAGTGCTGTATCAGGAATAGCAGTCTCCCAATATCACCACCACACTGTCCGAGACTAGGCCTCAGCCTGCTGGAGTCTCCCAGTACGGTAATGCCCAAGAGTGATACGGACAGCCTGCAGTCAGTAGCTGGGAGTCTGAGAGCCCCAGGTCAATACTAGGAAGGATGTCTGAATAACATAACCAACCCTAGGAGCGAACAACCAGGGCCTTCTAGTAAGCACCAGATAGGATAGTTAGACGAGCCAAAGTCATACACGGAGCGGGTAGTCAGCCAGAGCCACGGGTTTGCACCAGATAGGATTTCCACTGAAGCAATGGAATGCTGGATGCGCAGTGGACAGAGCCCAAGGTCAACACAAGAGTGGGTAGTAAGACAAGACTAGGTCATACACAGAGCGGGTAGCCAGCCAGAGCCACTGGTTTGCACCAGAAAGGATATCTGAGCCAAATCGGAATGCACAAGGAGAACAGTCAGACAGACCCGCAGGTCAACACCAGAATGGATGGACAGACAAGCCAGATCATACACAGGAATCAGGAATACTAGATAATGAACTGCTCAGAACACCAACGTAAGGGCAACGGATAGAAAGGCCCGTAGAGGTTTATAAAGGAGTAGGAGAAGGCGGGACCAATTAGGTCCCCCAGGCTGGACCTCTGACAGGCGTCCAGACAAGTGCCTGATTCAATGCTGCCAGTAACCAGACTAGGCCGCAGGCAGAGGAATGCTGCTAGTGATGCAGGAGCGTCCGTCCAGAACCCTACTCCTGGCTGAACGGCGCAGGCCGAGGTAAGGCACTGTGACATTCGGCGAGTCATGCCGAAGAAGTCTTGGAAGCCTTGGGCTTGGTGGAGACCTTGGGCTTCCTTTGTTGTTTGGGCTTGGAGGACGGAGCTGAGGGAACCGTCTGTTTCGCCATACATGTCTCATTCTGAAAGGAACGAAAAAGCCGGTTACGCTTATGCGGCTATTTCTTCCTAGGAACCAAGGGTAGAAGTGTACTCTTACCCCCTGTGGCCTCACTGATCAGATCCTTAAGATCTGGCCCAAACAAAGAGGTACCCTGAAAAGGCAGGGAAAGTAAGACTTTCTTAGAAGCCGTGTCAACAGACCAAATCTTAAGCCAAAGAGCTTGTCTGGCCACCACAGACATGGTGGAAACCCTAGCCATTATATGGATGGCATCAAATAAGGCAGCAGAAACATAGTGCTGTGCCTCAGATATGTTGGTGAGGAGACGCAACTTATCCGAAGTAGAGGCATCCTGACGTACAGCCTCGGTGAGCTGCTCAGTCCAGACCGCAATGGCCCAGTTCACCCACACAGTGGCAAATGCTGGATGCATAGCAGAACTGGCAGTGGCAAAAATGAACTTGAGGGAAACCTCAAGTTTCTCGTCAGTCCAGTTCTTCAGAGCAGAGGCATCAGAGACTGCTAACGCAGTAAATTTGGATAGCCTAGAAATACGGGCATCCACTTTGGGAGGATGAACCCACTGAGCAAGCGCAGCCTCAGAAAAGGGATAAAGCTTAGCAAATTTTCTGGACACAGAAGCTTTCTTGTCCCGGGATTTCCACTCTTCAGACACAAGGCGGTCAAGAGCGGGGTTAGGTGGAAAGTATGTAAGGGGCTTAGCAGGCTCCTGGAATACATCAGAGGGGTCAGAAGGAACCTCTTGAACTAGGGGAATGTTAAGAGTGGTTAAAACAGCCCTGATTAGGCCCACAGCAGAGGGTTCAGGATCAGCCTCAAAAGGGTCCCCAAGAAACTGAGAGGACTCCAACACAGAACATTCCTCAAAATGAGTCCACCAGCAGTTCCTCCTCAGAGGAATCTGATACGTCAGGTACTCCCTGAGGTTTGGACAGGGAAGACCTGACAAAGGAGGGGGCTTGCCAAGACTGAAAGGCCCCCTTTAACTGGGATGGAAAGAGTTGCAATGTGGACCTAAGGTGCCTAGTTGCAGCCTTGAACTCTTGCACCCAAGCTGGCTTTATGGCATGGCTGGAGGTCCCTAGAATGGTTGTCAGGGACATCAGAACATGCTGGGCATAAGTGACCTGAGAATTCTCTAGGTAGCCCTGAGCAACAGGAAGAGCAATGCGCAATGGGGGATACAGAGACCCCAGTCTCCTTAGTCTTAGGTCTAGCCCCAAGCTCCAGCGGTATAGACATTCTCACAGTGTCAAAATAACCAACTGTACAATAAATCACCCAATTATAGTGTGCAGGATTAAAGTTTCAACCCAGAAATCGCTAAAATAAACTTATCTGGCAGGCAAAGGGTTAATCTGCAGAGTAGAGAAGGAGAGTCCAAGTCCTGCATAGGATACTCGCCCAGAAACGGTCACAAAATGGCTGCTGCGGCGGGAGCCAATCAGAAACAAGTGCGAGAAGCAAGTGTTCATGGGAAATGTAGTTTTTCCCAAAAAAAGTACCCTAAACAGTGCCCGAAGCCCCCTGAGCCCCCCAACACACTAGAAACATGAACCGTATGATAGAGCAAGGGTAGACAAGTAAAATGAGCCATTTCTGAAGTCGCTAGGTTAAACGGTTGCAGATACGTACCAAACAGTATAGTCCCATAGAAGTGAATGGAGCAATGGCATCTATGTGGTAAAGTGCGCCTTAAACCATTAAGGACCGTGGAATCCGCGCCGCGATCCGACTGAAAGACCATGGAGCATTTTTTTTTTATTGCTCCGTTGCGTTCCGGACTCCCCGAACGGCATGCAGCCGCGGGGGGAGCCCGGAACTCGATGACGGTCATAGTACGTCATCGGTCGTTAAGTCAAATCGACCCTTGACGTACTATGACCGTCAAGGGTCGTTAAGGGGTTAAAGGCACAGTACTCAATTTTCACAAATATTTAAGTAAAACAACCCAGAAAACACTAATCCAGTAGGAAAAGTGCCATAACACCCGCCCAATAAAGTGCCGAACCAGCAGTTAAAGGGTTAAGTTACCACATAAACCTGTTCCAATCACCCAAAAGACATACAAATATACCCAATGAGTGCAGGAGTGTGCAAACGGAACTCCTGAAATACACCCCTGTGCGGAGGGGCACTGTGGAACAAGTGGACCTGCAGCACTCAAAGAGTCGCTCACCTTTCCTGTAGATCTTCTGTCTTCAGATTACAATGGGGTAAGAAGTACCTCAGTGGGTAACTCCTGGGGAAGCACTTGGAATCAAGATTTTCTCCCTCAGGGCTTAGGGTCCACAAAAAGCACCTGGATACTGAGCTAGCCACATCTAAGGGCAGTTGTCAGTCATGGTAATCTGCCTAATGGTGGTATTCCATATCTAACAGAAAAATAAAAAGGATTCTAAAACCATAGCAGAACAGTTCTCAGACTGGTGTTGTCTTCACCGAGGAACAAATCTTTCTGGAGCCGATTGGCTAGCTGCAGCCAAGGAGGGAAGGGAGGCTCAATCCCCTGCATACATTTTGAGTATTGTTCCTACCTACTAAGGGGCAGATCGCCTCCCAGAGTTACCAGTAACCTATACTGGAGGACAGAGAAATCAACATTATACCTAAAGTGAATATGAGAAATAAATCCTTTCCAAAATTCCCCAGAACTATCTATCATCTAGAAACAGAGTAATGTATAGCCTCATTTAACTCCTTAAGGGCCACAGTGTCTAACATTCTACTCCAATATGTCTCTTTCTGCAGCAATATTTTTCCAGATTACCCCCTCTTCTCATTGGGGGAACATGATCAATGGGCATACTCCAAAAGGAAGAAACGGAATGTCCATTTGACAGAAATGTTTAGCTACTGGTTTATCTGTATATTTATCTCTCAATGCCACTCTTATGGCAGATCGAAGTCCAGTCATTCTGTCTTTGAACATGCCTTCTGTCTTTCCCACATATAAATATAAGGGCATGCCAAGATGTATACAACAAACTCTGTGGTACATGTAAGATTATGTTGAATATCATATCGTTGATTCTTATGTGAATGTCCAAATGTAGAACCCATTCTCATCTGTCTACATGCAGTACATCCTATACAACGAAAAACTCCATTTTTCATTTTGGGTATCCATGTTTCCTGTGTTTTAGAACAACATGCTACTGGATCCGTTTTGACTGACAAGTCTTTCAAATTATTGTCTCGTCGAAAACAAAACAAAGGTGGATTCTTAAAGATAGGTGAAAGTGATTCATCAGTTAGAATTATAATAATAATAATTTGTGATTTTTATAGCGCTTTTCTCCCTGTGAGACTCAAAGCGCTTTACAATTCTATAAACAGACATAAAATTTAAGGCTTCCTTATGGTTAGATGAGATGACTGAATGCCTGATAAAAGAGATGGGTCTTTAGTTTTTTTTTTTTTTTAAAAGTCTGTAGTGATGGTGCCTCTGATTGAGGATGGTAAAGAGTTCCAGAATGTGGGGGCAGCATGGCTGAATGCCCGGGAACCTGAGGTTGTCTTTATTCTGGGCACTTACAGGAGGGATCTGTTGGCTGACCGCAGTGAGCGGGATTGAATATAGGGTGTCAGGAGCTCTTTCAGGTACTGTGGGCCTTGATTATTTAAGGCTTTGAAGGTCAGCAGGCCAATTTTAAAATATGTTCGCCATTTAATTGGAAGCCAATGCAGGGAGTGGAGAACAGGTGTTATGTGACATGAGCGAGTTTTATTGGTCAGTAGTTTGGCTGCTGCATTTTGTACTGTCTGTAGGCGATGGAGTTCTTTTTCTGGGAGGCCCAAGTACAGTGCATTACAGTGATCTAGACAAGAAGACACAAATGCATGGACTAATGTTGGAATATCATCCGGTGGAATTAAGTGTTGTATCCTGGCTATGTTTCTCAGATGAAAGACGGCAGATTTTATTACAGAAGAGATCTGCTGTTTAAATGACAGTCCAGAGTCAATCATCACTCAGAGACTTTGTACCTCTGTTGAACTAATGAGTTCAGAACCTCCAAGTTCCAGGCCAGTTGGGTGATCCTGAGATATTCTTGCCCGGGGTCCCCTCACCAAGAGTAACTCTGTTTTGTCAGGGTTCACTTTAAGCCAACTAGCATTCATCCACTTTATGAGGTCTGCTAAGCAACTGTTGATGAGGCATGTTGGGTCTTTAGTATCTGGAGCAAAGGAAACGTAGAGTTGTGTGTCATCTGCGTAACAATGATATCTTAGGCCGTGTCTTCTGATGATGTCTCCCAGTGGTAGTAAGTAAACTGCGAATAGCGTAGGAGACAAGATGGAACCTTGTGGAACTCCGCAGGCTAATTCTGTTGGTGCCGATGAGCAAGATCCTGATGTTACTCTCTGTGATCTACCAGTGAGGAAAGATTTAAACCAGTTAAGAACTGTGCCTCCTAGACCACAGATGTGCTGCAAGCGCGCTATTAAAATCCCATGGTCAATGGTGTCAAATGCAGCTGAGAGATCCAGGAGGATTAGGATGGAGTAATCACCTTTGTCTCTTGCCAAAAGGAGATCATTTAGCACTCGGACTAGCGCTGTTTCCGTGCTGTGGCGGCATCTGAAACCTGACTGGAAAGGATCAAAGATGTTATAGCTTGATAGATGGGCCTCCAGTTGAGTTGCCACTACTTTTTCAATAATTTTCCCCAGAAATGGAAGGTTGGATACTGGTCTGTAATTTGCTATGCAGTCTGGGTCTAGTGAGGGTTTCTTTAGGAGGGGTTTTACCACTGCTTCTTTTAGAGGATCTGGGAAGATTCCAGTTATTAGTGAACACTCCACTATTTTTGTGAGGGCTGGGGCAAGGGTTTCAGTACATGCAGATATAAGACGAGTTGGGGCAGGATCTAAGTCACACGTAGTGGGGCACAACTTTTGCATGGTTCTTTTAACTTCCTCTATATCCCCATTTATAAAAGTAGACCATAAACTGGGGGAATCTGGTCTTACACTGTAGTGGTTCTGGTGGGTAACTGGTTGGCCTGCTGTGATGGAGGCTCGGATGGAGGAAATCTTGTCTCTGAAGAAGATTGCAAATTCTTCACACTTATCTTGAGAAAAGCTGGTGGGTATATGCATGCATGCTGGTTTGCAGAGCCTTTCTACTGTGCGAAACAGTTGCCTGGGTCTGTTGCAGGAAAGTGTGATTTCGCGTGACAAAAATGAGGATTTTTTCTGAGTTATCTTAACTTGATATTCATTTAAGTGATTGATAAGAGCAATTTTGTCCTCTGGGTCATGTGTCCTGCGCCACCTTCTCTCGAGCTTACGGCCTGTTCTCTTCAATTCTCTGATGGTGCTATCAAACCAAGGTGCATTATTGTGAGTTTTGATAGTGCAATGCTTTCTAGGGTGTCCCTTATGGTTTTGTTGTAGAGTTGAACTAAGGAGCCAGGGTCTTCACAAGTGTCCATCAGTTCACTTAGATCCATATTTGATGTTACATCCAGTGGGGTCACCCCTTTTAATGAGCGGTGTTTGACCAGGTTCTGAGGCTGTGGTCTGGCTGACTGTGATCCAATGGAAAAGTGTATGGAGTGGCGGTCTGACCATACAACTGGATTTACAGTTACTGGCGACACTTCTAGTCCACACTGGAACACTAGATCAAGTGTATGACCTTTTCTGTGGGTGGAAGTGGCAACTATTTGTATGAAGCAGAGTGCACTCATTAGGCTGAGGAGGTCCTGCCCCAGCTGGGATAGTGTGTCATAAATCCAAGTGTTGAAGTCTCCCAATATAATCCATCTAGGATGTTCAAGGATTAAACCAGTCAAAAGGTCTGAGAGTTCTTGAAGAAATCTCTTCCCATCTCCTGGGTGTCTTTATATTAATAGTATCCGAAATCCTCCATCTATTGAGATGCTAGCAGCTACACATTCAAAAGATTGGGGTGTGTGGACTGATATTGGCCTGGGGTTTAAGGATGATTTGACACAAATCATTACTCCACCTCCCTTGCGTTCTTGTCTCGGTCGGTGGAACACTGTATAATTGCCTGGAACAGCTGCTGCTAGGATAGGCCCTGCATTGTCATCTAGCCAAGATTCTGTAATGCACGCTAATTCACATGTTTCAATAAGGTTGGCGATAATGGCTGTTTTGTTCTTTATTGATCTGGCATTGCACAGGATTGATCTGATAGGACAGTCTTGGGGTTCTGAGTTCTTGCTCTGTACTTTGGAAACAATGCATCTTCTTATGGGGATCACACAAAGAGGTTTCCTTGATTTGAATGTGTGCTTTTTGTGGCTTCTGGATTGAATCACATCAATTGGGTTTGCAGGTAGTAGTGGTGGAGTGGCTATGAGAGTGTCAGGAGATTGAACTTTAAGTTTTGATTTTCCACCACGGCAGCCCCTGTGAGTGCCTTTGAAGATGCCAATCGATTTTAAGGTAACCACTTGCGAGGGGCTGAGTGGAGAGACCACTTTTTGGGGTTGTAGGGAATACAGATATGAGGCAGAATAGGTGATCATTCCCTCAGCAGTGAGGGGGTTAAAATAGCCTCTGAGTTTTACAGGGATGTCAGCTGTGGGGGATGATCACATTGTCCTGTTCTTTAGGATGCAGGCAAGTGTGAGGTGTGGAATTTTGCACTTCAGGATGCTTTGTAGATAACAGATAAGAAAGCACCCATGCAGGTCAGATTGCAGTTTCAAATATGTTTCAGTGAAATATATAGTTGATATTTTTTTTCTTTTTGTTTCTTTGTTTTTTTCGTCAATAAGTTTTCACAGTGTAGAAATTAAATCTGAGTATTGCTGAATAAATGATCAAATCCAACACCCAATTAACTGGACGTGAGTATATGTGATAATTCCCTCAGCATTCATAGGGATAAAATAGCATCTAACTTTTGCAGGGATGTCAGCTGTGGGTGATGGTCACGTTGTCCTGTTCTATAAGATGCACGCCAGTGTGAGGTGTGGAATTTTGCACTTCAGGCTGCTTTGTAGATAACATAGATAAGAAAGCATGCATGCAGGTCAGATTACAAGAGTTCAAAACCAGTGTGCTTCAGTGAAATATATATAAATATATATATTTCATCAATAAGTTTTCTGAGTGTTTAGAAATGAAATCTGAGCATTGCTGAATGGATGATCAAATACAAAACCCAAATAACAACTGGAGGACAGTAAGTTTTAAAGTTTCAATGTACCTTGTTTGTGGAGTTCCAGTGGAATTATCTCTTCTTAGCAGAGGGTCCAGGGGAAGTATATTTGAATCCGCTGTATATCTCAGTGGTATAATGCCATCCGTTGAATTTTGGTAAATACAGGTATGTGGAATGTGGAGTAGAGCTTGATCCTTGGAATATTTTTGGTGAATTTTGAAAGCAAGGAGGTTATAATGAAGGTAATTCCTGGAGAGGTCAGGAGCATGAGAAAAGTGTGGCAGCCAGCAGGGGCGCCTGTGTCTATGATTCTTTCAGTTGCTAAAATTTTCCAAACGTCTTTAATGGCAGATTGCACAGTTTACGAAGCATCTGTAAAGGTGGTTTGTATGACTACCCTTCTTTCATTTTCAACTTTGTCCTCTTGTGTTTGTTTCAGGGCTTGTTCTATACTCTCCAAAATGATCTAATCTGGGTAGTCCCTTGCTTGAAAACGTTCCGCCATAGAGAAGGAGCATCAGCTACCAATGTTAGATCGGAAAATTTTTTTAGGGAACACTCAGAAATCCTTGGAACTTGTGAACCCCTGCATTACAAGAAGTACAATCGCAAAAGGAGGTACACAAGGAGGGGGCAACAAGGTAAAAGACAGTGGAGCAAAAGGAAAACCACCGGCTTTTCCGACACAGTAATCTAGAATTTATCCAACCATATCTTGAATAAAGGGGAAATATCATTATTACAGAAAGGATTAACGTTTGTTCCCACAGTGAAACATGACGCCTTTAAATGGGAAATTGAACATTATAAATTGAGTCATTTGATTAGTCTCAAAGAATACTATAAAGATTCTGTTATGGAAAATGAGAGAGGATCTTCCTCAAAATTTCATTTAAAAGGGAAATTTGATCCAACTCGGGCAAATGATTTGATTAAGACATTTACTAGGATGTCGAAGCAGAAGGTGGATAACCAAGTATAAATTAATTTAAACAGGTACCCAAATGTATCCAAGGAAGAGAGGCAAGCGATTAAATACTTGACATCAGACAAGAATTTAATAATTAGATCGGTGGATAAAGGGGGTGGAGTGGTCCTTATGAATTATGTAGATTACAGACGGGATGTCTTGAACCAACTGGAAGACACTGAAACATATGAATGTGTGACATCGAATCCAACAATGAAGATATTCAATTGTATTAAATCTTCTTTGCAAGAAGCGGCGTCACACCAATCGATCAGTTTTACTCTAGCAGATTATCTGCTGGAGAAACATCCGATATGCCCTATACTTTACACCTTACCTAAGGTGTATAAAAAATATGGAGCATCCCCCTGGACACCCAACAGTATCTGTGAGGGGGAGCCTGTTACACCCTTTAGGGGAATTGATTGATTTTTGGTTACAACCAATTATACAAGAGACAGAGACATATCTGAGGGATTCATCCTCAGTGATAGAGGCCGTAAGGAATATCAAACTGAAAGAATCTGAGAAAATTGTATTAGCTAGTTTGGATGTAAGAAATTTATATACTATCATTCCACATCAGCAAGTGATGCAAGTAGTGAAAGAACTAGCAAGAAACTCGGACAAATATGAGGGCCCCCCCGATTCAATGTCTTATGGATCTATTGGACACCTGTCTAAATTCCAATTTTTTTTAAGTTTGGGGATTTATTTTATATACAGAAGAAAGGGACATCAATGGGGGCACCTATGGCTCCAGTATATGCCAATTGTTTTATGCATATTTATGAAACAAAGACACATCTTGACCCCATATAAGGAACAATTGATATTGTTTAAGAGGTTTATAGATGACATACTAATTCTCTGGAGGGGTAATGAAGAATCCTTCTCCAAATTTATTGAAACATTGAATCAATTGGAAAGTCCCATGAGCTTGACTGCTGAATATAATAGTAAAATAATTATTTTCTTGGACTTGGAACTTTTTAGAATTGAGGACTCTATTGGTTTTACTCTGTTTAGGAAACCGACAGATCGGAATACATTGTTACATTTTAATAGCAAACACCCTTATTCATTGAAAAAAGTTTTACCAAAGTCACAGTTTCTGAGAGTCATTAGGAACAATTCAGAAAAAGAGTTGATGCAAAAACAATTCGGTGATATGGTGGAACTTTTCAAGCAAGGGGCTACCCAGATTCGATCATTTTGTAGAGTATGGAACAAGCTCTGAAACAAACACAAGACGACAAAGTTGAAAATGAGAGAAGGGTAGTCATACAAACCACCTTTACAGATGCTTCATAAACTGTGCAATCTGCCATTAAAAACACTTGGAAAATTTTAGCAACTTTCACCTATTTTTAAGAATCCACCTTTGTTTTGTTTACGACGAGAAAATAATTTGAAAAGAGGATTTTAGTCTTACCTGATAAATCCTTTTCTCTTAGTCCATACAGGTTACTGGTAACTCTGGGAGGTGATCCGCCCCTTTAAGTAGGCAGAAACATTTCTCTAAATGTATGCAGGGGGTGGAGCCTCCCTTCCCTCCTAGGCTGCAGTTAGGCAACCAGCTCCAGAATGATTTGAGACACTAAATGTTGACTAGATAGTAGAAGAGAAGAAGACTCCTGTGAGCATGCCCCGAAGGACTCCCACATACTACCACAGGAGAGCCAAGCATGGTCCCTTGACAGGATGGGAGACCAGTAACCTGTATGGACTAAGAGAAAAGGATTTAACAGGTAAGACTAAAATCCTCTTTTCTCTGTCGTCCAATACAGGATACTGGTAACTCTGGGATGTCCAAACATTGAGTTCCCCAGAGGCAGGAAGAAGGCAAGGACCAGGCGCAAGGCCCCCAAAGTCCCCAGAACCTCTATGAACCAACTGGTCAGAGAAGCCCAACAAAACTAAAGTGTCAACGGGCACTGAACAGGGGAAAAACATCCCAGGAACTGTTACACAGCACACTGAACTAGAGCCAACAGGGCTCAACAGCAAAGGAAGCACCAAGAACCTGAGAAGATCCTAGACAGGCCAGACTGCCTCCAGGACCTTCCTTCCAAAGCAGGCATCAGCCAAAAGCAGCACAACCACACGGTAGTGCTTCGAAAAGGTGTGCACAGAGGACCAAGTGGCCGCCCTGCACAGCTGATCAGCAGAAGTCTGATTCTTACAGGCCCAAGAGGCCCCAACAGACATGGTGGAATGAGCCGTGACCCAAAAGGAAACATGCTTATTCCTCAACTTGTAGGCCCTACAAATAGTGGACTTGATCCAGGACGCAATAGTCACTTTGGACGCCGGTCTTCCTGCCCTAGGACCCTCAAGAAGGACGAACAGAGCATCTGACTTCCTGACAGATTCAGTGTGATGAACATAAAACTTAAGACAACGCACCACATCCAACAAGTGGAGATCTCTTTCCTTGTCAGAAGAGGGGTTAGGGCAGAAAGAGGGCACCACAATCTCCTGATTGATGTGACACTCGGAGACCACCTTAGGTAAAAACTCCTTGGAGGTGCGAAGCACCGCCTTATCCTTGTGAAACACCAGGTACAGTGGTTTATAGGAAAGGGAGTGCAACTCCGCAACCCGGAGAACAGACACGATCGCCAGGAGAAAGGCCATTTTACACGTCAAGAGACAGAGAAATAGTAGCCAAGGACTCAAAGGGAGGACGTTGAAGAACGCCCAAAACCAAATTAAGGTCCCACTCAGAAGCGGGACTCCGAAAGGCAGGACAAACATGAGCAACGCCTTGGAAGAAAACCTTGACATCAGGAAGGATAGCAATGCGCTTTTGAAACAAGACAAAGCGCAGAGGTCTGAACCTTAAGAGAACTCAAACTGAGTCCTTTATCCACCCTGTCCTGCAGAAAAGCCAGGACAGTAGGTAGATCAAAATCAAGGGACAGATCCCTGTCAGCACACCAAGACACAAAGGTCAACCAGACACGGTGATAGATCTTGGAAGAAACAGGCTTACGGGCACTAAGTATAGTAGCCACCACAGCAGAAGAAAATTGAGCCGATGGACATTTTCCTTCCATAGGTAACCCTGCAGAAGAAGATCCGGACGGGATGGGAGCAGAAAGGGCTTCGCCACGGATAGAGCCAGAAGCTCCAGATACCAAGATTGACGAGGCCAATCCGGAGCAATCAGGATGACCGGACAACAGTCTATCTTTAGTTTCCGCAACACCCTTATCAACACTGGAAGGGGAGGAAAGATGTAGGCCAGAAGGAACGTCCAAGGGATGGACATCGCATCAACAGCTAGAGCCAGAGAGTCTCTCCACCGAGAACAGAACATCGGAATCTTCCTGTTGTGTCTCGTCACCATCAGATCCACATGGGGCATTTCCCATCTCTGAACAAGGAGTTGAATCACAGCGGGGTGTAACTCCTACTCTCCTCTGTCCACTGTGTGACGACTGAGGAAGTCTGCCATGATGTTGTCTACACCTGGAATGTGCACTGCGGAAATTACAGGAACACGAACCTCTGCCCAGGACAGAATGGCCTTGACCTCTTACCAAGCGGTGAGACTTCATGTTCCTCCTTATCTGTTGATGTAGGCCACTGCCGGGGTGTTGTCAGATTCCACTCGGACTGGTCTGGACAGTCCTCCACTTGAGACACCCAATGACGTAGAGCATGAAATATCACTTGAAGTTCCAAGATGTTGATTGGGAGAAGGGACTCCTCCATGGACCACTTCCCCTGAGCACTGAAGCGACCCAGAACAGCTCCCCAGCCCGAGTGGCTGGCATCCGTCGTGACCATGGTCCAGTAGGGAATCAGAAAGGATCTCCCTTTGAGCAGATTGGAAACGTCCAGACACCACTCCAAGCTCAGTTCCACATGAGGGGGAAGGGAAACTGATAACCTCTGACGTTCTCGTCGATCCCTACACACCTGAATCACAAACCTCTGAAGTTCCCTGGTGTGCGCCATGGCGAATGGAACTGCTTCTATCGTGGAAATGAACTTCCCCACCAGAGAAGACAACCTCTGAACTGGGACCAGATCCTGGGACAGAACAGTTGACACCTTTGGGCAATTTGATGGGCTACCACGTCCGGTAGAAGCACCATGCTCCTCTGAGTATCGAATAGAAGACCCAGGAAGATCAGTTGCTGGGATGAGACAAGATCCAACTTGTCCAAGTTGACAATCCATCCGTGATGGGTGAGGACTTGGATGCAGGTCTAAACCTGCTGATGAAGAAGGTCCGCCGAGGTGGCTTTCAATAGCAAGTTGTCCATATAAGGAGTCACTCTGATGTGGTCTCGATGGAGAACGGATAACAAGGCCCCCAGAGCTCATTGGAAGACCTGAGGAGCCGTTGTCAGATCAAATGGAAGAGCTGAGAACTGAAAATGTCCCCTGTCGCAGGCAAAGCACAGGCACCGCCTGCTCTCCTGATGGATTGGGATGTGTAAATACGCATCCTGAAGGTCCAAAGAAGCAAGGAACTCCCCCGGAGACATGGCAGTGATCACTGTGCGCAGAGACTCCCGACGATAGCGAGTCTTGTTCAAGAAGAAGTTTAGATCCTTCAAATCCAAAATAGGGTGACATCCGCCGTCCTTTTTGGCTACCACAAAGAGGTTTGAGTAAAACCCCGAACTCCTGTCTGAAAGAGGCACTGGCTCCAAGACATCCTTGTCCAGAAGAGTCTGAACAGTGCCGCTGAACAGACGGCATTTCGGAGTACGAGAAAGACGAAAGCGAAAAGGAGGAAAAGAATAGAAAGGGATCTTGTATCCCTCTGTCACCACTTGTAAAACCCATGGGTCCGACACAGAATCTTCCCAAATCCCACGAAAAAGTCGAAGATGACCACCCACAGCGGGATGAGGACCCGGGTTCGGTGAGTCATGCCGAAGCAGTCTTGGCAGCCTTGGGCTTTGAGGCAGCCTTAGGCTTCCATTGCTGTTTGGGCTTGGAGGAGGAAGGCGGAGCTGATGAAACCACCTGATTCGTCGAACGTGTCTCAGTCTGAAAGGAACAAAAAGGACCGGTTGCATTTAAACGGCAACTTCTTCTTAAAAACCAAGGTCAGAAGAGTACTCTTACCCCCTGTGGTCTCCCTAATCAGTTCCTTAAGATCAGGCCCAAACAAAGAGGTACCCTGAAATGGCAGAGAAAGTAAGACTTTCTTGGAAGCAGTGTCAGCAGACCAGATCTTGAGCCAAAGAGCACGCCTGGCTACCACAGAAGTAATAGAGGCCCTCAACATCATGCAGACGGCATCAAAAGCAGCAGCAAATACATAGTGTTGCGCTTCAGAGACATTGGCAAGAAGACACAATTTCTCCGAAGTAGGCGCATCCTGACGGACAGCCGTAGCGAGTTGTTCAGTCCAGACTGCAATAGCCCGGTTAACCCACACAACAGCAAACGCTGGATGCATAGTGGTACCAACAGAAGCAAAAATGTACTTGAGGGAAACCAAGTTATTTGTCAGTCCAGAGCAGCGCAGAAGCATCAGAGACAGATAAAGCAGTAGCTTTAGATAGTCTAGATATGGGTGTGTCCACTTTAGGGGGATGAACCCATTTAGCCAGCTCAGCTTCAGAAAAGGGATAAAGCTTAGCAAATTTCCTGGACACAGAAGCAGACTTGTCCGGAGATTTCCACGCCCCAGAAACCAAACAGTCAAGAGTGGGGTTAGGATGAAAATAAGTAAGGGGCTTAGCAGGCTCCTGAAAAACATCAGAGGGATCAGAAGGAACTTCCTGAACCAAGGGAATGTTGAGCGTGGTTAATACAGCCCTGATTAGGCCCTCAGCGGAGGATTCAGGTTAAGCTTCAAAGGGATCCCCAAGGGACCTAGAAGACTCCAAAACAGTACCATCTTCAACATTCGAATCTAGCAACAATTCTTCCTCAGAAGAATCTGACACATCAGGTGCCCCCTGTGGTTTAGGCAGGGAAGACCTGATAGTAGAGGGGGTCTATCACATTTGAAGCGCCCCCTGTATCTGGGATGGAAAGAGTTGTAATGTGGACCTAAGGTCCCTAGTCGCAGCCTTAAACTCTTGCACCAAAACTGGCTCAATAGCATGGCTGGAAGTCCCTGGGTTGCTGTCAGGAACCTCAGAACATGCTGGGCATAAATGACCAGAGAACGGTCTAGGTAGCCCTGCGTGACAAGAAGAGTAATGCGCAATGGGGGATCCTGAGACCCCAGCCTCCTTAGTCTTAGGTCTAGTCCCTAGCTCCAGCGGTATAGACATTCTCACAGTGTCAAAATAACCAACTGTACAGTAAATCACCCAATTACAGTGTGAAATATTACTATTTCACCACAGAAACGCTAAATATAGACTTATCTGGCAGGCGAAGAGTTAATCTGCAGAGGAGAGATTGAGAGTCCAAGCCCTGCGTAGGATACTCACTGAGAAAAGCTCACAAAATGGCTGCCACGACAGGAGCCAATCATAAAATAGGCACGAACCAAGCGCTCATGGGAAATGGGTTTTTCCCAAAAAGTACCCCAAACAGTGCCCGAAGCCCCCCCCCAACACACTTGAACTATAAACCGGATGATAGAGCAAGGGTAGACAATTAAAATGAGCCCACTCTGAAGTTGCTGGGTGAAGCGGTTAGAGATATGCCCCAAACAGTGTAGACCCATAGAGAGTAAATGGAGCAATGGCATCTATGCGGGTACACAATTTCAATAAACTTTAAAGTCAAATGTAAAAACATGTAAAACATCCATGAATCAGGTGTGCACACTTAAAAAACACTAACCTAGTAAGGAAAGTGCCATAAAACCCCCCAAAAACATGTCAAACCAGTAGACAAAGGGTTAAGTTACTACATAAACCTGCTCCAAATACCCAACAGACATACAAATATACCCAGTGAGTGCAGGAGTGCACAATGAGGACTCCCAAATGCAACCCCTATGCAGAGGGGCACTGTGGGACAAGTGGACCTGCAGCACTCAAAGGGTAGCTCACCTTTCCTGCAGATCTTCTGTCTTCAGATTACCATGCAGCAAGAATTACCTCAGTGGGTAATCCCTGGGGAAGCACTTGTAACCAAGATTTTCCCCCTCAGGGCTTAAGGTCCACAAAAAAGCACCTGGATAGTGAGCTAGCCACATTGAAGGACATTTGTCAGTCATGGTAATCTGCCTAATGGTGGTATTCCATATCTGACAGAAAATAAAAAAGAAACTAAAACTATAGAAGAATGTTCTCCACCTGGTGTTGTCGCACCGAGGAACAGGTCATTCTGGAGCTCGTTCTCTGGCTGCAGCCTAGGAGGGAAGAGAGGCTCGACCCCCTGCATACATTTAGAGAAATGTTCCTGCCTACTTAAAGGGGCGGATCACCTCCCAGAGTTACCAGTAACCTGTATTGGATGACAGAGAAAGACTTGTTAGTCAAAACGGATCCAGTAGCATGTTATTCTAAAACACAGGAAACATGGATACCCAAAATGAAAAATGGAGTTTTTCGTTGTATAGGATGTACTGCACGTAGACAGATGAGAATGGGTTCTACATTTGGACATCCACATAAGAATCAATTATATAATATACAAAATCGTCTTACATGTACCACAGAGTTTGTTGTATACATCTTGGCATGCCCTTGTGGATATTTTTATGTGGGAAAGACGGAAGGCATGTTCAAAGACAGAATGACTGGACATCGATCTGCCAGGAGAGTGGCATTGAGAGATAAATATACAGATAAACCAGTAGCTAAACATTTTCTGTCAAAGGGACATTCCGTTTCTTCCTTTTGGAGTATGCCCATTAATCATGTTCCCCCAATGAGAAGAGGGGGTAATCAGGGAAAAATATTGCTGCAGAAAGAGACATATTGGATTAGAACGTTAGACACTGTGGCCCCTAAGGGGTTAAATGAGGCTATAAATTACTCTATGTTTCTAGATGATAGTTCCAGGTAATTTTGGAAAGGATTTATTTCTCATATTCACTTTGGGTATAATGTAGATTTTATAAGATGCACATTTTCATATTTTTTTTTGAAGGATGGGTAGTTAGATAAGAAGGGTATTTAATTAAATTTAATATTATTTTATTAATTTATTCAATGCAACATATTTTTATATTGGGGTAGTTAAGCTTTTTTGGGGAGTTTTAATAAAGTAGTATTTGCACAGAGTTGGATATAGAGAAACAGATTAGGATGTTTTCTATAGGAAACAGAAACAATTCATGATAATAGGAAATGGTAGTTTATACATTCACATATGATAAAAACATTAAATTGAGACATATTTAGGTTATTAATTTTAATTTTATTTTTTGAGATATAGAGTCTTTCGGATATTAAAATATTGTTCCTTTAAGAAGTCAGGAGGAATTTAGTAGGTTAGTGTAATCTTCGGAATGTGAAGCTGTAAATTGTTCAAAATGCTTGTTAAGATTCTTGACCCTTTAGGTGCCGGAACAGAGAGAATTATATATAGTAAGATGTTCTGCATTTATCCGGCATGTGAGGGGCTAATGATATGATTTTTAAATACAGATTAATGTCAGGATGTTAGAATTATGTTATGAGACTAATTTGGTAGGAATTTTTATGTGAAGTTGGGGTTTTCTAGAGTTGGAATCAATTTAGGATTTTGTCCAGTGAACTAAACTGGAATTATGATTTCAACACGGAATAACTCCAAGTTTAATTATTCTGTTATCTTATTATGGTATATTTAACACACATATTTATTTCCCTTCTTTCAGCTAGAAGATTCTATAGTATGATTTTTTTTTTTTTTTTTTTTTTTTTTTTTTTTTTTTTTTTAAAGTACTGAATTAGAAGTTTACGTAAGATAATTGATATAGCAATCTTTATTGATACCATTCACATTACATCACAATCTGATTTTGTAATTTTGTTGCTTCATCCACGGAATGGGTGTTTTTCTGTTAATGGGTCACTCTACCACATATCATGTTGCACTTTCGGAGTTTGGCGGCAGGTATGTATAGTGGTTTATTTTCATTTTAATTCAAGTATGTCTTGATAAAGGTTCTTACTGAACCGAAACACACACACACAATTTTTTTTTTCCCTGACAGTTTGCATAGATGCTCTCTTAGAAGAGGGGAGAGGAAGAATCCTGACTAGGAATTCAAAGAAAAGAATGGGGCGGGGGGCCTGTACATTCACCAAGAGTGCATCTAAGTAAGATCCAAGGAGAATTATATAATTACATAGTTGGCATCTCCTGCTATTGGAACCTAGAAGAGAGATGCGGACTGGACAAAAAGTTAAGTAGGATTACTAAGAGAACCAGACATGATTCCACCTCCAGAGGGCCCACCCCTCCAACCAGAAGTACTGGTTAAGGACTCATTCAACCCCATCAATATTAGCATTACCACCATCCGCACATGAGAAAGTATCATCAATACAATGGTTTCCAAAAATCTATGATATAGGGCTAGCTGCCAGATGGGTTTCGCCATAATGACCATGTCTCCTCAAAGGAGCCCAACAAACTGTTGGAAAGAGCATGTCATGTTTCAAGTTCATAAGTCCCATTCACCTCAGCCTGCCACATTTTGATCGATGGGGGAGAATTTGTCTTACAAAGTTTCGGGATTAAGTGTCGACCATGATGCAGCAGCAATTTAAGCAAGGGTTTAAGACTAGAAGGGATCAATGGTGGAGCTGGTAGGACAAGAAACAGACACATGAGGGGCTCAATTTTTAGGGAGACTGAGAAGACCGAATTTATACATAATACAACCTTCTCCCAGTATCCTGTAATCAATGGCCAAGTCCACCATAAGTGGGAAAAAAAAAAAAAAAAAAAAAAAAAAAAAAATTCCCTCGGCCCCAAAGCACCTCCAACAACACGAGGAAATTGCAGGTGAAATTCTGTGGAACCGCACTGGAGTGTAATACCGGCGTGTGATAAATTTGTAACTAGATTCCTTCAACAGAATGTTGGGAGTGTCCGAAAGATATTACGCATTAGGCCAAACCGAGTTCCCTCGGCCCCAAAGCACCTCCAACAACACGAGGAAATTGCAGGTGAAATTCTGTGGAACCGCACTGGAGTGTAATACCGGCGTGTGATAAATTTGTAACTAGATTCCTTCAACAGAATGTTGGGAGTGTCCGAAAGATATTACGCATTAGGCCAAACCGAGTTCCCTCGGCCCCAAAGCACCTCCAACAACACGAGGAAATTGCAGGTGAAATTCTGTGGAACCGCACTGGAGTGTAATACCGGCGTGTGATAAATTTGTAACTAGATTCCTTCAACAAAATGTTGGGAGTGTCCGAAAGATATTACGCATTAGGCCAAACCAATATAACGCAGAATAAGAGACCTGAAGGTCATCTTCCCACGCTAAAATAAAAGCGGGTTTGTTATGATTTGTGCCACCAAGTCAAATGCCCGCTCAAAATCGGTGAGATCCCTATGGGTGTAGCCTATAGCCATCATGGCGCGCAAATAGTGTGCTATTTGGAGGTACTCCCACTTAGAAGAGGATGGTAAAGAGTGGCCAGCAGATAGGGATTCAAAAGAGGGTATACCTGAGACTGGCACCAAGGATTTTAGGGTGTGAATACCTCTATGTTTCCACAGAAGAAAGGGTTGAGAGTGTAATCCTGGAGGAAAACCAGGGTTCCCCAGAATAGACAGTAGTGGTGACGGGTAGGAAGCAGCAACAGTGGAGATGTTGAATGGGTCCCACATGCCCAATAAGTGTTGGAGAACTGGGTGCACACTAAACAGCCTATCCTTTGGTTTTATCCAAAGAATATTTTCCAGGGTACATGGTGGAAAATACAGGGAAACGGCCTGAATCCAATCTTTCTGAGGCAGAGAAACTGTAAATGCGGTATAATAGCTAATCTGGAATCTGGAAACACTTAGAATACAGCGCACATAACAAGACAAAGAGAAAGACTGATCTAAGTATAGTAATTTTAATATGAATAAAACAAAATAAAATCATAAATTGCACTCACAATGTCCCTTCTTGGGCTTTATGCTCATCAAACGGGTCTCTCTCACGTTATAGCCAGCGAACTGTATCCTCCGGTTGTCCTGTATCTCAGTCCAAATGCTTCTTGCAGTTGGTCTGGATGTTTTCACTTCTGATGTTTCAATTTGAGACAGTTATTCAGTTTATGGTAGTAAAAATGGATAGATAGTAGCAATATGAGCCATTTCAGCACTACCAGCTTGTAAATAATCCTTGTGGTGAGGTGTGCCCGAGGATGCCAAGCGGGCCGGTGTGCGGGCCTGTCAGGGGTGGAGGAAACTCACAGGGGGCGTGGAGGAGACCCGGTAATCTTAGGCAGTAAGCCTGAGTAACTCCAAAACGTTTTTGCAGACGCAGTCTGCTTCCTCAGGGAAAAGACAACTGAAAGTATCAAAGGGGCGGGGTTGGAAGTCTTATATACCCCGTTAATTCGTACAAGTTCCTAAAACTATGCGAACATAAAATATAAATAAATAAAGTAAAATAATGTGTATAAAAATTGTGATAATTGTCATATTAAATAATACATATAAAATACATTGGAATGGGGGGGGGGGGTGGCTGACTGTCGAGAGGAATGGCTGCTTGATCTCGGCGCTCTGCTACTTCCCTGGTCTTGCATTGTAATCAGCGCTTCTCTGGCTGCTATGGTTCGTGGCAAGAGGGGGCCCGCTACAACTTCCACCCCGGGAGATAAAGGGAAGACCCCCACTCCATCACTAAGGGCCTTTTTCCATTCTCAGGCTTCAGTTATTTCCCCGATGGCTGATGATAGAGCTGTGGCCTCGCCGGCCTGCTCTCACTCCATATATGATGATGCACTGGATCGCTCCCCAGAGATCTTGCACGACAGCGACCCCCAGGTCCCAGGGCATAACATTTTCTCCTCTGCAACATGGAGGTCGGATTTACAGATGCTCATCCAGGAAATTAAACAAACTGTCCAGGACAAAGTATCTAAGCTGCGCACGGTTCTGAAGGGCCTGGAGACGCGAGTGGCGGCACAATAGGAGGCCTCCGGTCTGCACTCTCGTAAGCTTCAAGCGGTTTCACAGATCTAGGCCCTTCACTCTATCTATTTGGCGGAATATCTACGGCAGATTGAGGATTTGGACAACCGCGGGAGACGCAACATCTGCGTCCGCGGTTTCCCTGAGGCCCAATCTGGTGAGGTGGAAGATATACCCCAACTCTTACTTACTGTCTTCAATGCTATGCTGAGACGCCCACCTGATTCTCCTATTGCACTAGTTCGAGCCCATCGAGCCCTGCACCCTAGGGGCCCCCCTGACAGCCCCCCACGGGATATTGTTTGCTGCTTGGTGGACTTTACCTTGAAAGAGTCGATAATGCAGAGGGCGAGGGAATTGGGTTCGTGGTCTCACGGTGGGCATGCCATAACCTTTTTCCAAGATTTCTCAGACTTGATACTACAGGCGCGGCACGTCTTGAGGCCCTTGACCTCCTTGCTACAACAACGTAATATACAGTGGGGCAAAAAAGTATTTAGTCAGCCACCAATTGTGCAAGTTCTCCCACTTAAAAAGATGAGAGTCCTGTAATTTTCATTATAGGTATACTTCAACTATGAGAGACAGAATGAGACAAAAAGAAATCCATAAAATCACATTGTCTGATTTTTAAAGAATTTGCAAATTATGGTGGAAAATAAGTATTTGGTCAATAACAAAGGTTCATATCAATACTTTGTTATATACCCTTTGTTGGCAATGACAGAGGTCAAACATTTTCTGTAAGTCTTCACAAGGTTTTCACACACGGTTGCTGGTATTTTGGACCGTTCCTCCATGCAGATCTCCTCTAGAGCAGTGATGTTTTGGGGCTGTCGCTGGGCAACACAGACTTTCAACTCCCTCCAAAGGTTTTCTATGGGGTTGAGATCTGGAGTCTGGCTAGGCCACTCCTGGACCTTGAAGTGCTTCTTACGAAGCCACTCCTTCGTTGCCCGGGCGGTGTGTTTGGGATCATTGTCATGCTGAAAGACCCAGCCACGTTTCATCTTCAGTGCCCCTGCTGATGGAAGGAGGTTTTCACTCAAAATCTCACGATACATGGCCCCATTCATTCTTTCCTTTACACGGATCAGTCGCCCTGGTCCCTTTGCAGAAAAACAGCCCCAAAGCATGATGTTTCCACCCCCATGCTTCACCATAGGTATGGTGTTCTTTGGATGCAAGTCAGCATTCTTTCTCCTCCAAACACGACGAGTTGAGTTTTTACCAAAAAGTTCTACTTTGGTTTCATCTGACCATATGACATTCGCCCAATCCTCTTCTGGATCATCCAAATGCTCTCTAGCAGACTTCAGACGGGCCCAGACATGTACTGGCTTAAGCAGGGGGACACGTCTGGCACTGCATGATTTGAGTCCCTGGCGACGTAGTGGGTTATTGATGGTAGCCTTTGTTACTTTGGTCCCAGCTCTCTGCAGGACATTCACTAGGTCCCCCCGTGTGGTTCTGGGATTTTTGCTCACCGTTCTTGTGATCATTTTGACACCATGGGGTGAGATCTTGCTTGGAGCCCCAGATCGAGGGAGATTATCAGTGGTCTTGTATGTCTTCCATTTTCGAATAATTGCTCCCACAGTTAATTTCTTCACACCAAGCTGCTTGCCTATTGCAGATTCCGTCTTCCCAGCCTGGTGCGGGTCTACAATTTTGTTTCTGGTGTCCTTCGACAGCTCTTTGGTCTTGGCCATAGTGGAGTTTGGAGTGTGACTGTTTGAGGTTGTGGACAGGTGTCTTTTATACTGATAACAAGTTCAAACAGGTGCCATCAATACAGGTAACGAGTGGAGGACAGAGGAGACTCTTAAAGAAGAAGTTACAGGTCTGTGAGAGACAGAAATCTTGCATGTTTGTAGGTGACCAAATACTTATTTTACCGAGGAATTTACCAATGAATTCATTAGAAATCCTACAATGTGATTTCCTGTATTCTTTCCCCCCATTCTGTCTCTCATAGTTGAAGTGTACCTATGATGAAAATTACAGGCCTCTCATCTTTTTAAGTGGGAGAACTTGCACAATTGGTGGCTGACTAAATACTTTTTTGCCCCACTGTATGTTATTATTGGGGCTACCCTTTTGCCTTAATGGTCCGCATGGGTGATGATTCCTTTACACTGCAGTATTTTTATGAACTCCACGGTGTACGTGGGTCATCATCTACGTCTTCGGTTGAGGCCTGAGGATTCGGAGCTCCTGGAGCACCCAATTTCTTTGACAGAGCTGGCCCTGGCCATTCGGGACTCTAGAGCGGGGAAATGTCCGGGTCTAGATGGACTCCCGCTTCACTACTATAAGCAATTTCAAGAGATATTAGGTCCACACTTGGTTTCTGCCCTAGACTCAATATTGGAGGGTTGTGTGATTCATCCACGATCTCCCTCATTCCAAAGGAGGGTAAGGATCCTGAGGTTTGCAGTAGTTATCGGCCCATTTCCCTCCTGAACGCGGATTTAAAGCTATTCTTGAAGACATTAGCCTCTCGCTTGACCCCTTTTGTACCTCATCTGGTTCACCCGGATCAGGCGGGTTTTGTTCGGGGGCGGGAGTCCAGGGACTGTACTATCCATGCGCTAAACTTGATACAGTGGGCTCAGGGATCATCCACTCCGTTGGTTCTCTTGTCAACGGATGCGGAGAAGGCCTTTGATCGGCTAGATTGGAGTTTTATGCTCGAGGTTTTGAAGCAAACTGGCCTTGGTCCCCATATGCTTGCTTGGGTGTCGTCCCTGTACTCTTGCCCCTCTGCTAGGATTCGAATCAATGGTGCTTTGTCTGAATCTTTCCGTATTTCTAATGGTACACGACAAGGTTGTCCACTTTCTCCGCTATTATTTATCTTGGCCCTTGAACTCTTCCTGGAAGCGGTTCGAACTAATACCGATATTCGGGGTCTACTGGTGCAGGGTACTCAACATAAGGTTTTGGGTTTTGCTGACGACCTATTGTTTCCGATCACATGCCCTAGGCTCTCTCTTCCGGTTTTGCTCAGGGAGTTTCGGGAATATGGTGAGCTGGCGAATTTCAAACTGAATCCCTCCAAGTCTGAGATTTTGAATATCAATTTACCGATCTCAGAGGTACACTCTTTATCCGCTTCTCTCCCTTTTAAATGGTGCCGTGATCAGCTTCAATACCTGGGTGTGTTCTTGGTCAGTGATTTGTCTCGCCTTTATTCCTTCAATTTCCTTCTGTTCCTGTCTTCTCTGCACTCGGATCTCCAAGCTTGGGCCCCGTTGTATGTCTCGTGGTTTGGACGTATTAACGCCTTGAAAATGAATGTTCTTCCCCGCTTACTTTACCTTTTTCAGACCCTACCAATTCTTATTCCCTTGGCGTTCTTTAGTTCTCTTCGATCCTTGTGGTTAAAGCTCCTGTGGGCCCGGAGACGGTCTCGCCTTCGATATAGCATTCTTCAGCGTCCTAAATCTCTTGGAGGTATGGCGCTGCCCTGTCCCCGTACCTATTATCGTGCGTGTCATTTACAGCTTATTCTGGAGTGGTCGTTTCACCCGCCTCAGGAGCTATGGATTGACCTGGAGGGTGCCGATTTGGACGTTTCCCTACGAGTCCTGCGTTGGCTTTCGTCTTCTCATGCTAAATCACTTTCTAGAGGGCAGGCCTTGGTTTCTGCTACTCTCCACGGTATGCTTTGCCATTTTCGACTCATTATCTTTCCGTCCCTGCTTACGCCACTGCGTCAGAACACCGATTTTCCGCCTGGTCAGGATTCGGGCTCCTTCTTAGGTTCCTCACAGGACGAGTTTCCTCGACTTTCATCGTTTTTGGGAGAGAATGGTGAGCTTCGATCCCTGCAAGACATATTTCCCCATAGGGCACTGACGGCTTTAGATTGCTTTCATTATGGCCAAGTGAAATCATCTGTTCGCTCTCTTCCGCAATCCCAGGACTTGCTTCGACCCCGTACTCCCTTTGAGGATTTGTGTTTGAGAGATGCACTTCCTCCTCACAGTATCTCATTCCTCTATCGTTTGCTTCTCTCTCTCTGTGATTTGTCCCTCCCGGCCTTCACTCGGAAATGGGAGATCTCTTTGCAAACTACATTTAGTGATGCACAGTGGAAAAAGATCTTTGACCTGACCCATAAATGTTCCTTATCTACTAAGGCCCAGGAGACGACTTATAAATTACTCACTCATTAGTACCGCACCCCGGCGCTTTTACATTCTTTTTCCCCTGAGATTCCGGATGTTTGCTGGCGTTGTAATGCTGCCTCTGGTACCTTGCTCCACATATGGTGGGATTGTCCTCTTATTGTTCCGTTTTGGACCCAAATTCATGCACTTCTTGGGAAGTTCACCGACTCCCCTCCTCCTTTCCTTCCGGCCCCTCTTCTGCTTCATCACACCTCTGTACCTGTTGCGGTTTACAAGAAATCAGTGATCAGACATTTGCTGAATGAGGCTAAAGCGCTTATCCCTCTACACTGGGGTAAGCCGTCACCCCCGACGATCCCAGAGTGAATCACCAGAGTAGAGGCCACACGTGGCCTTGAGGAGCTCGTTCTGATGGCCGAGAGTCAAAGAGACCGATACACTGCCACTTGGTTACCTTGGATGTTGTTTCTAGAGGCTCCAGAGATGCGGATTTACTTAGACCAGGCCGTTCCATGATTTGAGTGGACACTATGTCTGCGATATCCTTCTGCTTTTTGGTGGAGACACCCTGATGATGGGACGGTGGTGAGTTGATCCCCCGCCCCCCTTCTTTCTATGCTCAGTTGTCTGTGTCTTCCCCTCCCCTCTTTTGCCGTTTCATGTTTTTCTTTATGGTTTCTACCTTTTCTGCTCCCGAGGATCTTGGACTTTCCCTTTATGGTTTTCATACTTATGGAGCTTAGAGAGGGGTAGTCGAAGGGGTCCCTAAGCTCTGAATGACATCTTTGGGCCTTTGCTCTGTGGGCCATATGCATCTCATTTTTTCACGTTCCATATTGGGTATGCCTTAATGAGACAATGTTACTGCTCGCCCTCAAGATGTAATATATTCCAAGTCACTGTTTTTTCATTACTGTTTGTCATACTACTTTGAATGTATATTGTGATATACGAGTTGCTGTATCCCCCCCCTTTTCTTGCTTTTCACCTTTTCCTTTCTATTTCTCTTTTTGTATCCTCTCCCCAGCCCTTCCTTCTGTTTGTCCTTACAACACTGGAAAATTTCAATAAACCTCAAGTTATAAAAATACATTGGAATCATATAATATTGCAATCAAATCTTAAAAATCAAACAAATTTGTAAAAACGGATATGTTGAAAATAGACTAAATCATCAATGATTTTCCAATTACTGATAAATAGACCTAATATTTCAATAATCATTCCAAGGAATCAAAGTAAAAAGGTTGGAAGAGGAGTATTATCACAGCATCTAATAAGGATAATAAACATAATGAAGCCTGTTGCTGTATGAATAAGTATCGATAAAAATGAAATTCTTACACTGAAAACGTGAAAATAAGTGTAAATATGAACTTAAGTATAATTATACGGTCTATAAAGAAAATGTATATATATATATATATATATATATATATATATATATATAGATATAGATATATATAGATATAGATATAGATATGTATATATAATGAATGTTAAAATGTGTGTGGAAGTTATGTGATAACACCTTATCGTGTGATGGTGTGAATGTGAAACTGAGTAATATAATGGACTATTACCTCTGTTGAGAGTGTGTGTGTCTAAGAAGTCCAGAATATTAAAGATGAGATGTTAAAGTGAAATAATTAAAATTATAATCATGATTATCACCGTAACTGTAATTATATCAAAGTACATACATATATAAATACTTGTGCCCTGGTATATATTACCAAAGTTATATACCCACTGTGGGCATGAATACTCCGTTGCAGCCTGGTCAAAGGAAGGCCACAAAATCAAAATCGACATTGAGTCCCCTGGATGTAGAGTTTTCAACTCATAGATCCAGTAGGACTGTCTTTGTCTTAACTTAAGAAGACGGTCACCTCCCCTATGTCCCAGCTGCACTTGCTCAATGCCCACAATTGTAAGACCTTATGTTTGTAATTATGCGTAGATTTACAATGATCCGATAAACTAGGACTTTCAAAACCCCTCTTGATATTATATAGATGTTCACTGAATCTTATTTTTAATTTTCTTTTGGTCCGTCCTACATATTGTGCTCCACATACACAGGTAATAAGATACACTACGTATGTGCTTGAGCATGTGATAAAGTTTTTGATTTTATATTGCATTTTCGTGATTGTAGAGGTAAATTCAGTGTTCTTTCATTTTGGTAAGTGGGAGCAACAGCTGCACCCCGTTCGTACACATCTGTACATACCCTTTCTAGTAAGGAAAGAATCTACAGAAGGTTTAATACTTTTAAAGTGAATGTCGCTGGGTGCAATGTAGCTTGCCACGTTCCGATTTTTTCTATACACAATCTTTGGATGGTTACCCAATATTGGTTTTAATAGAGGGTCTTCCATTAGGACATGCCAATGTTTGTTTATTATGTGGTTAATTTGTTTAGATTGGGCATTATAAGTTGTGCTGAAAATTGGTAGAGTATTTGGGGACTTGATAGTTTGTGGTTTATATTCTAGAAGGGCCATTGTGAGTGCAATTTATGATTTTATTTTGTTTTATTCATATTAAAATTACTACACTTAGATCATTGTCTCTCTCTTTCTCTTGTTATGTGCACTGTATTCTAAGTGTTTCCAGATTACAGATTTGCTATTAGTGGAAAAGACCACTATACACTGATCTCTGCAGCACTAACCAGGGAATTTGGACAATTTCATCTCATCCATTGACTGATCATTTCATCCTCATCTTTTCATTTTCATCCCATTTCATTCAGACTGTGGGTACCAATCGACTATCGTATTTTGTTCTTCTTCTATGTCATTGACTTTTTAATGTTTTTGTCTCATTTTTTATCTATATTTTACCATCAACAATATATTATATTTTTATGTGTTGGTATAACTGAAATATTTTACAGTGTTCAAATTATTAATTGATAACTATTGCCCCTGGAGCACTCCGTCTGCCCTGCAAGAACAGAGAGCAGAGAATTAAGCCTACCAACCTGTTCTTTTTTACGTTGCGAGCCCAATCTAATGAAGTGTCTCCCAGAGAGATACCTCAGAGTCAACGGATTCCCATATTGGTGTCAAAATATTCGGAGATCCAAGTAGAGATGTGCCGTTCTGCAGCCTGACCTTTAAGTAGTAAATTATGTATCCATACAGAAGGACCAACATGCCCACTATCCAAAGTAATAAAACCATGCCTATTGGCGCATGGCAGACCAGGTAATTTGGCCCACATAGGCATCCGCCAATGTGTGAAGTTTGTACTGCCCCATCAACAGGGAGTTGTGTCAGGACTGTCCCAACACTGTATCCAGAATGCGGATAAATAATTTCTCAGGAAAAATAAAAGCGGATTTTAGTCTTACCTGTTAAATCCTTTTCTCTTAGTCCATACAGGTTACTTGTAACTCTGGGAGGCGATCCACCTCTTAGTAGGCAGGAACATTTCTCTAAGTGTATGCAGGGGGTAGAGCCTCCCTTCCCTCCTTGGCTGCAGCTAGCCAACCAGCTCCAGAAAGATTTGAGAGACTAAGTAGATAGTAGAAGGGAAGAAGACACCTGTGAGCATGACCCCAAAGGACCCCCACAGTCTGCCACAGGAGAGCCAAGCATGGTCTCTTGACAGGGTGGGAGACCAGTAACCTGTATGGACTAAGAGAAAAGGATTTAACCGGTAAGACTAAAATACTCTTTTCTCTGTCGTCCAATACAGGTTTACTGGTAACTCTGGGATGTCCAACCATTGAGTTCCCCAGAGGCAGGAAGAAGGCAAGGACCAGGCGCAAGGCCCCCAAAGTCACCAATGTAGCTATGGGCCAACAGTTCAGAGATAGCCCAACAAAACTGAAGTGTCAACGGACACTGAACAGAGGTAAAAACAGCCCAGGAACTGAACACAGCACACCGAACTAGAGCCAACAGGGCTCAACAGTAAGGAAGCACAAAGAACCTAAGAAGAAGATCCTAGACAGGCAAGACTGCCTCCAGGACCTTCCTCCCAAAGCTGACGTCAGCCAAAGCCAGCACATCCACACGATAGTGCTTCGAAAAGATTTGCACAGAGGACCAAGTGGCCGCCCTGCACAGCTGATCAGCAGAAGCCTGATTCTTATAGGCCCAAGAGGCACCAATGGACCTAGTGGAATGAGCCGTGACCCGAAAGGGACCATGCTTATTCCTCAACTCGTAGGCCCTACGAATAGTGGACTTGATCCATGACGCAATAGTCACCTTGGATGCCGGTCGTTCTGCCCTAGGACCCTTAGGAATGAATAACAGAGCATCTGATTTCCTGACAGATTCAGTGCGATGAACATAAAAGACAACGCACCGCATCCAACAAGTGGCGATCTCTCTCCTTGTCAGAGGAAGGGTTAAGGCAGAAAGAAGGCACCACAATCTCCTGATTGATGTGAAACTCGGAAACCACAGTGGGTAAAAACTCCTTGGAGGTGCGAAGCACCGCCTTATCCTTGTGAAACACCAGATAAGGTGGTTTACAAGAAAGAGCTTGTAACTCCGCAACATGGAGAACGGACAATAGCCAGTAGAAAAATCATTTTCCACATCAAGAGACAGAGGAATAGTGGCCAAGGACTCAAAGGGAGGGCATTGAAGGACGCCCAAAACCAAATTAAGATCCCACTGAGGAGCGGGGACTCCGGAAGGCAGGATGAACATGGGCAACGCCCTGAAAGAAAACCTTGACATCAGGAATAATGGCAATGCGCTTCTGATAGAAAACAGAAAGCGCAGAAGTCTGAACTTTAAGGGAACTCAAACTGAGGCCCTTATCCACCCCATCCTGGAAAAGGGCCAGGCCAGTAGGCAAATCAAAATCATGAGACAGATCCTTGTCAGCACACCAAGAAACAAAGGTCAACCAGACACGGTGATAGATCTTGGAAGAAACAGGCTTACAGGCACTAAGCATAGTAGCCACCACACAAGAAGAAAAAGTTTTCTTCCTTAATATTGAGGATTCAACCTCCAAGCCATCAAAGAGCCGATGAACATCTTTCTTCCACAGGTAACCCTGCAGAAGAAGATCCGGATGGTAGAAGAAATGGCTCCGCCACAGACAGAGCCAGAAGCTCGGGAAACCAAGACTGACAAGGCCAATACGGCACAATCAGGATGACAGGACAATGTTCCATCGGCAACTTCCGTAACACCCTAGTCAACATGGGAAGGGGAGGAAATATGTAGGTCAGAGGAAATATCCAAGGAATGGACACTGCATCTACAGCTAGAGCTAGAGAATCTCTCCACCAAGAGCAGAACACTGGAACTTTCCTGTTGTGTCTTGTCGCCAACAGGTTGACGTGAGACATACCTCATTTCTGAACGAGTTGGAACACCTGAGGGTGCAACTCCCACTCTCCGCTGTCCACTGTGTGACGACTGAGGAAGTCTGCCATGACGTAGTCTAAGCCTAGAATGTGCACTGCGGATATGGGAGGAACGTGTTCTTCTGCCCAGGACAAAATAGCCTTGACCTCTAACCAAGCAGCGAGACTTCTTGTTCCTCCTTGCTTGTTGATGTAGGCCACTGCCTTGGCATTGTCGGACTCCACTCAGACTGGCAGACTTCCAACTGAGACACCCAATGATGCAGGGCATGGAAAATCGCCCGAAGCTCCAAGATGTTGCTCGGAAGGAGGAACTCCTCCGTGGACCATCTCCCCTGAGCGCTGAATCAACCCAGGACAGCTCCCGAGCCCGAAAGGCTGGCGTCCGTCGTCACCGTGGTCCAGAAGGGGATCAGAGAGGATCTTCCTTTCAGCAGGTTAGAGAGGTCTAGCCACCATGTCAAGCTCAGTTCCACATGAAGAGGAAGGGAAACCGACATCCTCTGAGGATCTAACTGATCCTTGCACACCTGTATCACAAACCTCTGGAGTTCCCTGGTGTGAGCCATGGCAAATGGGACCGCTTCTATCGTGGATATGAAATTCCTCACCAGAGAAGACAGCTTTTGAACTGGAACATGAACTTGAGACAGAATCGCTGAAACCCTGTGGGCCACCTCGTCGGGGAGGAATACCATGCACTTCTTTGTGGCGAAGAGAAGGCTCAGGAAGATCAGTTGCTGGGACAGAACCAGATCCGCCTTGTCCAAATTGATGATCCATCCGTGATAGGAGAGAGCCTGATGCAGGTCTGAACTTGCTGATGAAGGTGGTCCGCAGAGGTGGCTTTCAACAGCAAGTCGTCCAAGTAAGGAGTCACTCTGATGCCGTCCCAGTGTAGGACGGATATTAAGACCCCCAGAACCCGTTGGAAAACCTGAGGAGCCGTCGTCAGACCAAAGGGTAGAGCTGAGAACTGAAAATGTCCCCTGTCGCAAGCAAACCGAAGGTACTGCCAACTCTCTGGATGAATGGAGATGTGTAGATATGAATCTTGAAGATCCAGAGAAGCAAGAAACTCCCCCGGGGACATGGCAGCAATCACTGTGCGCAAAGATTCCTGGCGATAGTGAGTCCGGGTCACAAAGGAGTTGAGATCCTTCAAATCCAAAATAGGGCGACATCTGCCGTCCTTTTTGGCGACCACAAACAGGTTCGAATATAACTCCGAACCCTGTCTGGAAGAGGCACTGGCTCCAGAACGTCCTTGTCCAGGAGAGCCTGAACAGCGCCGTTGAACAGACGGCATTTCTCGATACCCCGAGGAGTATGAGAAAGACGAAAGTGAAAAGGAGGAAGAGAATAGAAAGGGATCCTGTACCCTTCTGTCACTACGAGTAAAACCCATGGGTCCGTCACTGAATCCTCCCAAACTCTGTGAAAGAGTCGGAGACAACCACCCACAGCAGGGTGCGGACCCGGGTTAGGTGAGTCATGCCGAAGCAGTCTTGGAAGCCTTGGGCTTGAAGGAGACCTTGGGCTTCCATTGCTGTTTGGGCTTGGAGAAGGTACGCGGAGCTGAGGAACCGCCTGGTTCGCCGGACGTGTCTCATTCTGAAAGGAACATAAATACCGGTTACGCTTAAAGGGGATCTTTCACATCCTCAAAAATTTTCACCATTGGTTTTCAAATATAAAGCAATATCAGCGCTAGCTTTATTAATTTTCTCCACTACCTAAGACTAGAGATATTAATCTTTGAAATATGCCACTTCCTGGTCTGCGGCAACTGTGTATGTACGGCATGGAGCTGAAGGACTTCCCACATCCCTCCCAGCAGCCCCTGGGGCACGCGTTCTCGCTTCTCTTCGGAGCTGCATTTTTCTGGGCTAACCATGCTACTGAGGTTGCAGCTTCGAAGAGAAGTGCGAACGTGCGCCCCAGGGGGTGCTGGGAGGGAGGTGGGAAGTCCTGCCTCTCATACACGGTTCCCCAGAATGCGGAAGTGCCACATTTCAACGATTAATATCTCCACTCTTAGGCAGCGGAGAAAATAAATAAAGCCAGCTCTAATATTGCTTTATATTTTAAAAGCAGTAGTGAAAATCTTGGGGATGTGTCAGAATAACCAACTGTACAGTAAATCACACAATTATAGTGTGTAAGATTAAAAGTTCACCCCAGAAATGCTAAATACAGACTTATCTGGCAGGCGAAGGGTTAATCTGCAGAGGAGAGAAGGAGAGTTCAAGCCCTGCGCAGGATATTCGCTAGAAACGCTCACAAAATGGCTGGCGCGATAGGAAACAGTCAGAAAATAGGCACAAAGCAAGTGCTCATGGGAAATGTAGTTTTTCCTAAAAAAGTATCCCAAACAATGCCCGAAGCCCTCTGAGCCCCCGAACACACTTGAAATATCAACCGGATGATAGAGCAAGGGTAGACAAGTAAAATGAGCCATCTCTGCAGTCGCTAGGTTAATTGGTTGCAGAGATACGTCCCAAACAGTATAGTCCCATAGAGGTGAATGGAGCAATGGCGTCTACGGGGTAAAGCATGCCTTAAAGGCGCAGTACACAATTTTACTAAAATTAAAAGTAAAACATGAAAAGGTGTAAAACATCAAGGGAACATGTGTGGACACCCAGAAAACACTAGTCCAGTAGGAAAAGTGCCATAAAACCCCCCAATAAAATGCCAAACCAGCGGTGAAAGGGTTAAGTTACCGCATAATCTTGCTCCAAACACCCAATAGACATACAATACCCAATAAGTGAAGGAGTGTGCAATAAGAACTCCAGAACACAACACCTGTGCGGAGGGGCACTGTGGGATAAGTGGACCTGCAGCACTCAAAGTGTAGCTCACCTTTCCTGCAGATCTTTTGTCTTCAGATTACCATGCAGCAAGAAGTACCGCAGTGGGTAACTCCTGGGGCAGCACTTGGAATCAAGATTTTCCCCCTCAAGGCTCAAGGTCCACTGGAAGCCCCTGGAAACTGAGCTACCCACACTGAAGGGCATTGTCAGTCAAGGTAATCCGCCTAATGGTGGTATTCCATATCTAACAGAAAATAAAAAAGATTCTAAAACTATAGCAGAACTGTTCTCCACTGTGTTGTCCCACCAAAGGAATAATCTTTCTGGAGCTGGTTGGCTAGCTGCAGCCAAGGAGAGAAGGGAGGCTCCACCCCCTGCATACACTTAGAGAAATGTTCCTGCCTACTAAGGGGCGGATCGCCTCCCAGAGTTACAAGTAACCTGTATTGGACGACAGAGAAAAAATAGATTATGTCAGGGAAAGGTAGTGAAATAAAACGTAAATTTCTTAAAATCAGCAAATCACTACCGTTTAATATAAAGTTTTGTGTTTCTTTTTTTTTTCCTTTTTCTTGTTTTTTCAAACATTACCATTAAGTAATGAAAGGACAGATTACCTTTGCTTTCTGTTGAGCTGCTTGTTTTCCTTCCGAACCATGAAACTGGGTCTCTTTTTTGCCCCACCCAAGAGTGACAAATTTACCTGTTAAAAACAGCAGGACAGAGTAAGGTTATGTATAAAGCAAATAACATTTTATCTACAAACAAAAAATAGTTGGCAAGCATGAACCGGAACTTCCTTAGCTATTAACCTCTACTGTTTCTGTTGGAGTGTGCATAGTGGTAGTGGTGGTGGGGACTGGTTGGTTGGGGCATGGAGGAGACTTTCTATGTATTAACAACATTTCCTATATGTTAGTAGGTATTAACACACCTGAGTCTTCCTCCCTCCAGCTTTAGAGTACCAATTTTCAACCACCTGTTTGTTTTTTAATAGGTTTTCATACATTCCAACAAGGCAAAAGAGGGACATTTTTGTTTTAAGTGATATTGGGGGGGGTTGTATGGCTGGGGCACAGGGCAAGAATTTTAAGGTTATTTCTTGACTTATAGATTGATCCTTCTGTGTAACTGAATAAACAACTTGTCGCAAGGCCAGAGTATTTTAATCACACATACATGTTTATAAACACATATAACGACATCTAAATAAAGATGAATGTGAGTTTTATTGCTGTTGAGCAATGTGATACACTTATATACACACCGAATAGTCAGATCCCCTAAACAGGGACATAAAGGTGGGAAAGAATGACAGAGGGATTTGGGTGTCAAAGAGGGACACTTGATATATATATTCTTTTTATTTTTTGAAGATATCCAGATATTATTTGTTTAGAGCCTCACTCTGTATGTATACATGGAGACAAAATGAGAAAGCAAGGGGCTATCCTACCTTGATGATTTCTATGGTTAATTATATAGTCATTCCTGACTAGGTTCTCAAAACCAGGGATCTCATAACTTACACCAGTGTCATATGATTCTTCCTGAAGTTCCAGTCCTTTCTAAGAAGTGACATCTCCTCCCAGTGGGCTGGAACAATTCTAGAAGAAGTGCAGGGGTGGAGCCTCCCCATCTTCCATATCAGGCTACCTCACTTAGCCACGGCCAGCTAATTTGTGAAAAAAAAACAAAATAAAAACACCAAGTACGACTGCAAGAAGGGAGAGGGGAAAACTCCTGTGACCGATGAAACCAATAGGACTCAAACGTCCAGCCGCAGGAGATCCAGCATGGTCCCTTTCACTGGCTGGGAGACCTGTGAACTATATGGGCTATGAGAAAAGGATTTAACAGGTAAAACTAAAATCCTCTTTTCTCTGTTGTCCAATATAACTCACAGGTACCATGGGAATGTACCAACATTGAGCTCCCAGGTTGGGAAGAAGAAGGAAAGAACCAAGTGCCGGTCCCCATGATACCAGAGTTCCCATGGACTACCCAGGAGATGGAACAGCCCAGTCAAACAAAGTGTCAATGGACACTGAATAACATAACATCGTACACAAGAACAAAAGCCAACATGGCATGCGGCAGGCACTTAAGGACCACAGACTTTTTTTTTTTTTTTTTTTGCCACAGCCGCCTCCGGGCTCTCCGAAATGGCGTGCAGCCTCGCTGGGTGCCTGGAATTCCATGACGGTCCTGAACCATCATGGGTCATTAAGGAGTTGAAGAGCTAAATGGCACATAAATGATAAAAGTCCTAGACAGGCAAAACTGCCTCCAGGACTTTCCTGCCAAAGCTGGCTTCAGCCGAAGACAGAAAATCAACATGGTAGTGTTTGGCAAAGGTGTGCACAGAAGACAAAGTGGCCATCTTGCACATCTGCTCAGCAGAGGCCTGATTCTTGTACGCCCAGGAGGCCCCAAAAGACCTGGTAGAGTGTGCTGTAATGCAGAAGGGATCAGGTTTCCCTCTGTGCTCATAAGCCTTGTGGATGTTAGACTTAAGCCAGGAAGCAATAGTCACCTTGGACGCAGCCATACCAGCCCTAGGACCATCTGGGATGAAAAATAATGCATCAGACTTATGGAAAGACTCAGTATGGTGCACATAAAACTTGAGGCAGCGTACCACATCTAACAAGTGGCGATCCCTCTCCTTGTCAGATTTAGGGTCAGGATAAAAGGAAGGCACAAAAATCTTCTGATTGACGTGGGACTCGGAGACAACCTTGGGAAAAAATTCCAGGGAGGTATGGAGAACATACTGATCATCCTCATGAAACACCAGGAAAGGCGGTTTGCAGGACAAGGCCTGCAACTCAGTGGACAGAGACCACAGCCAAAAGAAAACCCATCTTCCACGTCAGAAGATGTAAAGGAATGGTAGCCAAAGACTCAAAAGTAGGCTGCTGCAAGACACCCAAGACCAGATTAAGTTCCCACTGGGGAGTGGGAGCCTTGTAAGCCGGGAAACCATGAGCGACACCCTGAAAAAAGACTGACATCCGGCAACATGGCAAAGCATCTCTGGTAAAAGACAGAGACCAGAGGTCTTGATCTTCAAGGAACTAAGGTTAAGGCCCTCATTCATGCCATCATGCAAAAAGGACTGGATGGATGGAAGATCAAACTCCTTTGAGGGCAGATCCCTGTCCACACACCAAGAATGAAAAGTAGACCAAACCCTGTGGTAGAAACTGGCTTCCTAGCTTGAAGCATGGTGGAGACCACCTCAGGTAAAAGCCCTTCCTCCTCAAAATGGAAGCTTCAACAGCCATGCCGTCAAAGCCAGACTGTCCAAGTCCTCCCTCCAAAGGTACCCCTGGAGAAGGAGGTCCGGTCTGCGTGGCAGAGGAAATGGATCCTGAGCAGACAACGCCAACAGTTCTGAAAACCAAGGTTGCCTGGTCCAATAAGTATGACCGATGCACTGTCCATCCAAATCTTTCTCAACACCCTGGGGATGAGAGGAAGAGGAGGAAAAATGTAGGCTAGATAAAAGAGCCAAGGAATGGACAAGGCATTCACTGAAAATGCTAGAGGATCCCCCCAACGAGAGCAAAACATCAGAACCTTCCTGTTGTCCCTGGTAGCCATCAGTTCTATCCAAAGATGCCCCCATTTTTGGACCAATAGGTTGAATACCTCCAGATGGATTTCCCACTCCTGGAATGTGAACGGCAGAAATGGCAGGAACATGTTCTTCTGCCCAGGCCAAAATAGCTTTGACGTCTAACCAAGCGGAATCGCTTCTTGTGTCTCCTTGTTTGTTGATGTAAGCCATTGCTGTGGTATTGTCTGACTGGATGTGGACTGGACAACCCCTCAGTGGAGAGGACCAGTACACCAGAGCGTGACGAATAGCCTGGAGCTCCAGGATATTATCACAGTAAGCTTGGCAGCCATGCTGCCTGCTCCCTGTGCTTCTCCTCATTGATGTCTGATGGTCATGGGTGCAGACTCATCTGTGACGTGCGCTTGTTTATGCGCACTGAGCCTAGTCGCCTGATTGGTTCCAGCCTTGTGTGTACCTATTTTAACGCCCCTGGGCCTAGTACCAGTTGCCCTTATGTGGTGTTCCAGTTAGTCTCATTTGTCTGCTCCGTTACGCTGTGACTCTTGCTTAGCCTCTGATCTCGTTCTGTGTATAACCCCGGCTTGTCTGACTATCCACATTGGTACTACCTGTGGCTCTGGCAGATTCCGCTCCATGTATGACCCCGGCTTGTTTGACTATCCACATCGGTACTGACCTGTGGCTCTGGCTGACTACTCGCTCAGTGTATGACCCCAGTTTGTCCGACTATCCACCGGTGCTGACCAGGGACTCTGGCTCCTTGTTGTCCCTGGTTGTCTGACTATCCACTTGGTTCCAGCCTGTGGCTGTAGCCAACTACTTGCTCCTTGTTGCTGGCTGTCTGACTATCCTCTCGGTAATGAACTGTGGTACAGGCTGACCACTCGTTCCTTGTGGCCTATGCTGGTCTGGCTATTTGTAGTACGGTGCTGTGGTTGTGCTGCCCTTTCGCCAACTTCCACTATCTGCATTTAGTACCGTACGGTAGTAAACTTTTCTCTGGATGCTAGGTCCTACCTACAGATAGAACCATGGGCTAGGTTCTATATTCCGCTTCTACTTCGAGTAGCGCAGGTCTCTACCTAGTGTCAGTCTGGGTAGCAGACTGTGGTCTATTGTCTTACTGTTCGGGGGTGTTACAGAGGTATTGCCTATGACATTTATAATCTAAATAAAGGTGGTTTTATTTCAAATTACTTGTGTCTGACCTTCTGTTTGCACTGGTTACCATGACAGTACGTAAGGAACAATGAGTACTGAAGGTACAGGCAATCCACCTTCTCCAAGTATCCTGTCCAGGATGGACTCGCAGGATCAACAAATTGATCAGTTGCCTTTGGCCATGCAAACATTATTAAACTGAACTGCGCACTAGGATCGTTTTTCTCGGCAACCGGTGGCCTCCCCAGACTCTGCACTGGCTGTTCTTGCTACCTCTGAGGTTGGTGTTGTTAGAGATTTATCTGGGTCCACTTCATTACCTCAACACTATGAGAGGGAACCTACACTCTGCCAGGGGTTCCTCACTTAGCTGGGAATTTTTCTAAGGATGGTACCACATGCATTCCCAAGAGAGGAGTAAAGTGGGACTCCCGATTTCCCTCCTGTCGGGCAAGGCATTGGCATGGGCAAATACGTTTTGGGAACAGACAAACCCTGTCATTTACAATTTCACGGAGTTTGTGGCCTCGTTTCGTAGGGGTCTTTGACATTACGGGTTGGGCTACCTCTGCTGCCAAACAGCTTATGACCATTTGCCAAGACACACGTACAGTGGCGGAGTACGTGATAGAATTACATACTCTGGCAGCAAAGGTGGGATGGAATAATGAGGCACTTGTAGCCGCATTCTCCCAGGGCCTATGTGACTCGATCAAAGATGGAATTGCAGCCCGTGAGCTGCCGAGTGATCTGGAGGAGCTGATTTCAGTTATCATTCTGGTAGATACCCGTATTCAGGAGAGACCATTGTTCAAAGAAAGTCTGCATAGGCCACTGTCCTGGTTGTCACCCAGATTTGTGAACCCACCCAATCCTCCCTCGCCTCCCATGCCTCCTGGTTCTGACTCCAATAAAGGAGAACCGATGTAACTAGGGTTTACGCGCCTTTTGGTGGAGGAGAGGGCGCTCCTCCAGAGGGAGGGCCTCTGTTTATATTGTGGGAAGCCTGGTCACTTGTCGCTCTCTTGTCCCGTTCGGCCGGGAAACGCACGCACCTAGGGTTACATAGAGGACAAATCCTAGGTGGAGTCTCACAGTCCCCAGAGACTCTTCAAGGCAAGCCGAACCTTGAAGTAGTTCTGTCTTGGGCCAAGTCCTCTGTGGTTGCTCCAGCCTTACTAGACTCAGGGGCCGCTGGACTCTTCATTGACACAGATTTTGCAGCTCAGCATTCGATTCTGCTGCTTCCTCGCTCCTCTCCATTGGCTATTGAGGCTATTGACGGGAGACCCCTATAACCAGCTCAGGTTATCCATGAGACTCGTTCCTTGTCTATAAGGGTAGGAGCACTACACGTGGAGACCTTACAGTTTCAGGTCATCCATTCTCCTCACTACGCCATTATCATTGTATCTTGGTCCCCACAGTGAGCTAAGTCTTGCCTACAGCAGCCTACATGAATCTTGTGTACATCTACCTCTTTACCTGCTGAGAATAAGGCTTACAGACAGGTGTTTAACAAGATAGAGGCCAATATGCCACCACCACATAGGCTGTATGATTGTACTGTTGATCTAGTTCCAGGTGCTAGACCTCCTAGGGGCCGGGTGTATCCCTTGTCGGTGGAGGAGAACCAAGCTATGGAGGACTATGTGGCTGACGCCCTGTCCAAGGGTATTATTTGTTAGTCTTCCTCTCCTGCAGGGACAGGCTTCTTTTTTGTGAAAAAGAAGGATGGGGAACTGAGACCATGTATTAACTTCAGGGGCATAAATAAGCTGATGGTAAAGAATGCCTACCCCATTCCGTTAATCACAGAGTTATTTGATCGAATTAAGGGCTCTGCTATATTTACAAAGCTTGATCTGAGGGCCGCTTACAACCTTGTAAGATTAAAAGAGGGCCACAAGTGGAAGACAGCATTTAACACTCGGCGTGGGCACTATGAATATTTGATGATGCCCTTTGGATTGTGCAATGCCCCTGCTGTCTTCCAGGAATTTATTAAGGATGTTTTGAGAGATTTGTTGCAAAGGTGTGCCGTGGTTTACCTGGACGACATTCTCATACATTCACCTAATATAGAGGCCCATCGGGCTGATGTGTCTTTGGTCTTGCAACTACTGGGGGAGAATAAACTGTGCTGTAAATTGGAGAAATGTGATTCCATAGATCCCAGGTGACATTTTTGTGGTACATTATCTCCGCTTCTGGTCTAGCCATGGACCCAAAAAGATGTCTGCTGTCTTGCAATGGCCACATCCAATGGGTTTAAAATCCATACAGCAATTCCCGGGTTTCCCCAATTACTATAGGAAGTTCATACGAAACTTCTCTACCGTGGTTAAGCCACTCACGGACACAGAAGGGGGCGAATACGTCAGACTGGTCGCCAAGTGCCCTGCAAGCCTTTAAGAACCTGAAGTCCTCCTTTGCCAAAGCTCTGTTTCTGTCCCACCCTGCCCTTCACCCTGGAGTTTGATGCTTTGGAGTCTGGAGTAGGCGACTTGCTGTCCCAACGAGCGGGCCCTGGGAGACCATTACTTCTGTGTGGGTTTTTTTGAAAAAATGGTCTAAAACCGAGAGTCTGTATGATGTGGGTGATCACAAACTGCTCGCCATTATTCTCTCTCTTAAGGAATGACTGCATCGACTAGAGGGCACTAGTATTCCTATTCTGATTCTGATGGACCACAAGAATCTCACATATCTGTCTGAGGCCAAGAGGTTATCGCCACGTTAGGCCAGACGGGCCTTGTTCCTGTTGAAGTTCAACTATGTGGTTTCTTACCTTCCAGGTACTAAGAATATTAAAGCAGATGCCCTGTCCTGGCAGTTCGGGGCAGATTCCCAGAAGGAGTGACCTCCGCTCCCTATCATTCCCTCCGAACGCATATTGGCTACCATTTGCACCCTCTGGGTGAGGAGATATTGGCCGCTCAGGATTCTGCACCTGTTGACAAGCCCACAGGGAGAGGTCTTGTGCCAGAGTCTCTACGTACGAGATTACTGGAGACTTATTTCTTGAAGGCAGCTTGGCACATTGGTAGAGACTAACTCAAATGATCTATGTCTAGACTCTTCTGGTGGCCTAGCCTGTGAACAGATTGTTCTGCATTTGTGTCCGCATGTTCCACTTGTGCGCAGGCTAAGTTCCCCAGACACCTACCTGTGGGTCTCCTTCAACCCATTCCTAATGGGGATCGTCCTTGGTCTCACTTGTCTATTGATATCATGGTGGAACTGCCAGTATCAGAGGGCTTCATGGTAATCCTTATGATCATGGATCGATTCTCCAAAATGGCACATTTTGTAACTCTTAAGGGACTTCCCTCCGCGAGGGAGTTGGCCGAGATCTTTGCCAGAGAGGTGGTTTGTCTCCATGGTATACCTAAGGTGGGGTTCTCAGATTGTGGAGCCAGTTTGTTTCTCATTTTTTGAGGTCTTTTTGCACACAGATGGGCATTCAACTCTCGTTCTCCTACGCTTGCCATCCCCAGTCTAACGGTGCTGCTGAGAGGTCTAATCAAGAGTTGGAACAGTTCCTTTTTTGCTTCATTTTGGACCATCATGACAATTGGGTGACCTTGTTACTGCGGGCTGAGCTTGCCAGGAATTGTACCATGAACTCCTCTCAGTATTCCCAGTTCATGATAAACTATGGGTTCCAGCCTTCGATTCTCCCTGAGTCTTTTGAGGCACAAAACATTCTGGCTCTGGATGAGCATTTGCGGGCACTCCACTCCACTTAGATACAGGTTCAGAGATCTCTGCAAAGGTCCACACAACGCTATAAGAGACACACAGACCGAAGAGGACTACCAGCTCCGGTGATCCAGGTGGGAGAGAGAGTGTGGCTATCTTCTCGTAACCTTAACCTCCAGGCGCCTTGTAGGAAGCCAGCTCCTCTTTTTGTTGGCCCCTTTAGTGTCCTCCATAGACTGAACCCTGTAGCTACAGTCTCTAACTTCCTGCCAATATGTGTATTTCGAATGTGTCTCTACTTAAACCCTTGGTTTGTAACCGCTATACTAGGGCTCCCGTCCTTCCAAGACCTGTCCAGGTAGGGGGTCATGAGGAGTATGAAGTGCAAAATATTGTGGACTCTTGCAGGGTCAGACAGTGCTTTTCCTCCTGGTCTCTCCCCGGAGCAATTTCAATGGTGGAGGGCAACTGGTATAACTAAAGTGTCCGATTATTGGAGCAATCCCAGGAAAAATACAGTGCTCCTCCTCTGGAGTTTTTTTTTTTTTTTTTTTTTTTTTTTTTTAGATTTTTACAGGTCATGCACTTCATTCTCTCTTATTTTAAGGGAGGGGCACCCCCATCCAGGGCACTCTTTGAACATATTTGTTCCTCTTCCCTTCCCTTCAAGAGGGCCCTCGCTAAACTCTATTCTCATTTTGTGACTCTCTCTTACTCCCAACCCCCCCTATCGGGCCCTCTGGGAATTGGATATTGGAGAAACTCTGGACGCTGAGGAGTGGAATACCATTATGGCAAATGTTAACAGTCTGGCCACTTGCATCCTAGTGAAAGAAAATACGTATAAAGTCTTAGCCCGTTGGTACTACTGCCCAGCCAGATTACATCGTATCTATCCTCTCACTTCCCAATTGTGTTACTGAGGATGTGGCCAGGTGGGCACTTATTTACATATGTGGTGGTCGTACCCCTCGGTTGTGGCCATATGGTCCCGGTTGTTTGCTCTTCTAAGCTCGTCCCTAGGAGTCCCACTGCAGTTGGATCCCTGGACTGCTTTGTTAAATAGACCCTCTAGATACCTGCCCTTATCTCACAATGCTAATAAACTAGTGTTCAGGGTCTGCGCCATGGCTCTCTGCCATGTTTCCTTCCATTGGAAATCCATCCCTCTATTTCAAGCCCAAATAGATAACCGCATTTGGATGCTGCTTTGTATGGAGAAATTAACAGCGTACCTGCACAACTCTTCTTCTTCTTACCTCCGGGACTGGTCCCCGTGGATAGAATCGGTGACTCCTCCGGACCTCCACCGTGACCGGCTTCTCCACTGAATGTGGGAGGTTCATCTGTGGGACACTCCTTCCGTTGTCTCCCTTCCTTCGTCATCTTCCACCCCCCCCCCTTTTTTTTCCTCTTCTTTCTCCTCTTCTTCTTTCTTCTCTCTTTTTCCTTGGGGGGGGGGGTATGGAGACCACATGACGAAAGACATTTAGCTTTGTTATTCGTATTTTACAACCTTTGTTAGACCGATTATTCCAGGTCCTCTGTACCCCCTTCTTGTTTGTTCCCTTTTTTTTTTTTTTCCTTTCTGTATCCCTGTTGCTTGAAAACCCAATAATTGAATTAAGAAAACGTGGACAAGAACATGTGGAGCAAGGTCGCACTGGGATCCTGGCATTTGAGGTAGGATGAAGTTGAGGTCAGACCAATGCAATGGCAAAAAACAGCAAATATATATTTATTTTTTTTACCTCTAATTTTTACATTCATGGCCTGTGCAGAGTTCTAATTACCAGGAGTGCACAATGCTATTTTCAACTTTATGAACTAATATGCACATTCTGGTGGTTACATGGAAAAAATACCCTAAAACAGCTGAATAACTAAATAAAATTATATATTTGAGGAAAGTAGCTATCCTACTGCCTCAAATGAGGGGTCACTTTCCTTTCTAGCCCTAGACTGGTGAGCACAAATGCTTCCAGAAGCTGGAGCAAATGTAATGAATCATGTGAAAACTATAGTATTTCCTACTCTGTTCATTAGCTAGTGCTTTAACGAGTCAAATCACCCGCAAATGGTTGATCTAACATACTGTTAAGGATTCCAGAAGCAAAAAACTGCACCTACTGCAAACTCTTATTTTTCTTACAATTTTTTTTTAAACATGACTTGCTATACTAAAATGATTGTAACTAAATAAATGGAAGAAAAGGAGATAACCTACCGCATCTAATGACGGGACACTTCCCTTCCTACCCCTAGCCTGGTGTTCACAAACGTTTCCAGAAAGTGTCGCCAAAAGAAAATATTAAAAAAATTTTTTTCCACCCCTACAAACAGGGCCGGATTTACATGTCAGGAGCCTGTAGGCACAGATATCTAAAGCGCCCCCCCCCCCCCGGCCATCTCCACAATGCTCTAAATCTCCATATTGCCCTCATATTGCCCCCCAACACCTTCACATTGCACCCCATCAGCTCCACATTGCCCTCATACTGCCCCATCATCTCAACATTGCCCCATTCAACTCCATATTGCCCTCACATTGCCCCCCATCAGCTCCGCATTGACCCCATCAGCTCCACATTGCCCTCATATTGCCACATCATCTCAACATTGCCCTCACATTGCCCCCCATATTGCCCCATCAGCTCCACATTGCCCCATTCAACTCCATATTGCCCCCTATCAGCTCCATATCGCCCCCCATCAGCTCCACATTACCCTCATATTGCCCCATCAGCTCCACACTGCCCCATTCAACTCCATTAAAGGTCATGGTTCCCCGCCTTTCTCTCGGCATTAGAGGTAGTAATATGTTAATCAGTCACAAGCATACGGTCTTCCTCTCACCAAATTCATTCACCATGACTGATGGCTGGTATATGTCGAGTCACCATGGGAGTTCATCACCAATTATATAATTCCGCCCATCAGCCACATATACATGTCGCTTTCTATTGTATTAATTATCTAGCACATCAGCACTTTATTCACCAGCTACAGCTTCCATACAGTTCTTTTATTTTACATACTAGCTCCTTTACAATCGTTACATTTACATTTCCCTGCTTTAATCAGACTCAAACACCATGAATCTGTATTGTTCAGTTTTACCTAACTCCCCTTTTTTCTGAACCAGTTGTTTTACAATGCACTTTAGTTTCATGCTTATGCTGGTCTCTTCCTGTTTTAGACTTGACGGATACTGCATCATCCTTCTTAAGGTCATACATACTTATCGAAGTATTTTCCTTTAACATAAGTAAGCACTATTAATTTTGTATGCATTGTATGGTATAGAAGTCCAAATCTTACCTTGAACACTATGTGTTTTTACTTACAGGTGGCTAGAAAGCCCAGTCAAGGTAACACTACTTATCATCAGGCTGGCATCAGCTCTATTTTATTTTGTGTTCATTTCCCCTATACACACTGTATTCACTTGGCTCAGCTGGTCTGCATACTTACCATTAGCTATATGTACCCTGCACACCCTGTGCTCTAACTTGTGTCAATAACATCACAGTCTTTTATTCTGCGGTCAAAAAAAAACAAAAAAACAAAAAAAAAAAAACAACACACACGTTGTGTGTATGTTTTATATTTACATAATTTGTTATGTCACCTTGCTTCTACGGAGGCCGAAGGCTAGTTGCTCCTGCCTTGGGGTACAGTGGGGCAGCAGGCATCTGTCATGTCCATTGTCTTCACTGATATCATGGCCTTGGCAGTCGCCCGGCTCTCTTTGCCAGGCCCTGGGTGCAGAAGTAGCTCCCCTTACCTTTTCTAGAGGCCGAAGGTAGGGTTCAAATTCTTGTTTCACTATTAACGGGGAGCCGAGTTTCCTACCCTCTGTTTATTGTCCAAGAGTCTTATGCGTGTCTCACATCTTGATCACAGGATCCCTTAAACCCGCCAGGTCTCTGGTAGTACCCTTAGCATTAGAGAGTTGTGTGGCTCCTCCTTACCAACTGAGCACCCCCTCTTACAGGTACGAAGGATTCGTGTTCACTGGGCGAGCCTTACTACCTCAATGAAACAAGGTACAATAGTCACTACACTACCTCAAAGCAGGCCAAAGGTACTTTGTCTTCCACTTCCTGACTCCTTTTTGAGGACAGGGGTGGGTTGGTTATCATGCTTTACCTGCTCATTGAGGCGAAAGGCTGTCAGCCTGTTACCTTACCTCAGCACAGAGGCCGAAGGTTGTCTTAAATGTCATACCTTACATCCTCGCAGAGGCCGAAGGTAGTCCTTTCACTCACAATGTCTCGTCCCTCAAGCCTTCCTCTCTATTGAGGCCGAAGGTTGTTTAAATGTCATACCATGCCTCCTCGCAGAGGCGAAGGTAGTCCTTTCATTCACCATGGTTGTCTCTTCACAGAGGCCGAAGGTTGTTTCGTTCAAACACCTCACCTCTTCACAGAGGCCAAAGGTAGTCAGTCTCTCAATTTTTCATAAGGGCTAAGCTAGTCCTCTACTTGTTTGTCACATTGTCCTAGCGATCAACAAACTTATAGTCATGTCACATTTTATGTTTAGGACTTGTTCCACCTTACAAAGCTGCCTATTAGGGCAGCTGGGGGCCTTGGCCTCTTCCCTATTCCATTAAGCACCCAAATTCTTCCCAGATCTAGTCAATGGTCTCACCATGGCATTACATTTTCCTGTTTATAGTTCTGTTATATTCTCTTCCCTGTCTCCTCTTCCCTTTGGGTGACTCCTTTTGCCATTAACCCCCAAGGAAACCTTGCTGCTATACCATCTCTGACACCTTGCCAAAAGTAGATGTGCGAAATGGTGGATTCTCCACCTAGCTGGGGGGAATGATTTTCTCCATTGTATCCGCCACTTCATCTCTCCCATTTTCTGCTTGACCAGTCCATTGATACCTAAATTTGTTTCGTGGAATGGACCTGCCAACAGCCACCACATAAAGTGAAAGCAAATTTTCACATATCTAAAACGGCTGCAATGCAATGTGGCTTTCTTACAAGAAACAAATTTATCTGAAAAAAGAACATGCAAAGCTAACCCGTGATTGGGCGGGACAGGTGGTCGTGGCTCCAAACATGGGCCAGGAAAAGAAGCGGAGTGTTGCAATCTTATTCCACAAAAAACTCTAATACCGTATTATTCCTGCTGACATAGACATTGAAGGATGATATAGAAGGGTGATATATTATTCTGCAGTGTGAGATAGAAGGGAAGCACCTCACATTAGTGAACATACATGCAGAGAACCAATCTAACCACTGTTTCTTATCCATTTATCAGAAAATTCTCGAAACTGCACCAACCAGAGATCCTCATGACCTCATGAGACTTGAACGTGGTAGCAGTCCCAGCTGTGGACTGCAAGCAGCTCCAATCCCAGCCTGAGCCAAGGTAAAGACAACCCACCCACCTTCTTAATCAAAAATCTCACGTTGACAGACATATGGAGATGGTTTCATCTCACTGACAGAGACTATACCTTCTTTTCACACCCACATAACATTTTCAACTGGATAGACTATTTCCTCCCAGTTACCAAATTAACATCCATAGTTCTTGATGTTCATAGCCACAAGCTCATGCACTTACAGAACTGCTCCTCTCCCTAAAACCCTACAAGCCTTTCTTGGCCAATTGGAGAATGCCTCACCTTTTGGATCAAGATAAAAACTTCAAAAGATCCCTCAAAAACACAGCACACATTAATGACCTGGCCCTTTTTTGGGAGGCATCAAAGGCAGTCCTCAGAGGACACATTCAAGTACACGGCCGAAAAATGGAAATTAATCAATAATAAACTCATCACCCTCCACCAGCAGTTAACGGATGCATATTGTGCTTACAAAGATAGCATCACAGAATCAAACAAGCTTAAATACATTAAAGGGATAGTAATGCGTGCTGTTAAGAAACTTAAATATTGTGACATTAAAGATGAAGATTTTAGTCTTACCTGTTAAATCCTTTTCTTTTAGTCCATACAGGTTACTGCTAACTCTACTGGTAACTCTGGGAGGCAATCCACCCCTTTAAGTAGGCAGGAACATTTCTCTAAATGTATGCAGGGGTGGAGCCTCCCTTCCCTCCTTGGCTGCAGCTAGCCAACTAGCTCCAGAATGATTTGAGACACTAACTAGGACTAGATAGTAGAAGGGAAGAAGACTCCTGTGAGCATAACACCGAAGGACCCCCACGGTCTGCCACAGGAGAGCCAAGCATGGTCTCTTGACAGGGTGGGAGACCAGTAACCTGTATGGACTAAGAGAAAAGGATTTAACAGGTAGGACTAAAATCCTCTTTTCTCTGTCGTCCAATACAGGTTACTGGTAACTCTGGGATGTCCAACCATTAAGTTTCCCAGAGGCGCGAAGAAGGCAAAGACCAGACGCAAGGCCCCCAAAGTCAACAGTGCAGCTATGGACCAACAGGTCAAAGATAGCCCAACAAAACTGAAGTGTCAACAGACACTGAACAGGGGTAAAAACACCCCAGGAACCGATACACAGCACACTGAACTAGAACCAACAGGGCTCAACAGTAAGGAAGGACAAAGAACCTAAGAAGAAGAAGATCCTAGACAGGCAAAACTGCCTCCAGGACCTTCCTCCCAAAGCTGGCATCAGCAGAAGCCAACACATCCACATGGTAGTGCTTCGAAAATGTGTGCACAGAGGACCAAGTGGCCGCCCTGCAGAGCTGATCAGCAGAAGCCTGATTCTTATAGGCCCATCAGGTCCCAAGCATGGTCTCTTAACAGGGTGGGAGACCAGTGTCCTGTATGGACTAAGTGAAAAGGATTTAACAGGTAAGACTAACTCTGGGATGTCCAACCATTGAGTTTCCCTGAGGTGGGAAGGAGGCAAGGACCAGGCGCAAGGCCCCCAAAGTCACCAGGAGCTCTATGAACCTACGGTCAGAGATCCCAACAAAACAGAAGTGTCAACGGACACCAACTAGGGGTAAAAACAGACCCCAGGAACTGGTACACAGCACACTGAACTAGAGCCAACAGGGCTCAACAGTAAGGAAGCACTGAGAACCTCAGAAGAAGATCCTAGACAAGCAAAACTGCCTCCAGGACCTTCCACCCAAAGCTGGCATCAGCCAAAGCCAGCACATCCACACGGTAGTGCTTCGAGAAGGTGTGCACAGAGGACCAAGTGGCCGCCCGGCACAGCTGATCAGCATGCGCTTGATTTTTGTAGGCCCAAGAGGCCCCAATGGACCTGGTAGAATGGGCCATGACCCGAAAGGGAACATGCTTATTCCTCAATTCGTAGGCTTTACGAATAGTAGACTTAATCCATGATGCAATAGTCACTTTGGATGCCGGTCTCCCAGCCCTAGGACCCTCTGGAATGATGAACAGGGCGTCAGACTTCCTGATAGATTCAGTGCGATGAACATAAAACTTGAGACAACGCACTACATCCAACAAGTGGAGATCCCTCTCCTTGTCAGAAGACAGGTTAGGGCAGAAAGAGGGCACCACGATCTCCTGATTGATGTGAAACTCAGAGACAACTTTAGGTAAGAACTCCTTAGAAGTGCAAAGCACAGCCTTATCCTTGTGAAACACCAAATAAGGTAGTTTACAGGACAGAGTTTGTAACTCCGCCACCCGGTGGACTGACAATTGCCAGAAGAAAGGCCATCTTCCACAACAAAAGGCGTAAAGGAACAGTAGCCAAGGACTCAAAGGGAGAACACTGGAGAACCCCCAAAACCAGATTATGGTCCCACTGAGGAGCCGGACTCCGAAAGGCAGGACGCACATGAGCAACGCCCTGGAAGAAGATCTTGACATCAGGAAGAATAGCAAGGCGCTCCTGGAAAAAGACAGAGCACCGAAGTCTGAACCTTAAGAGAACTCAGGCTGAGTCCCTTATCCATACCGTCCTGCAAAAAGGCCAGGACAGTAGGAAGATGAAAGTCATGAGACAGGTCCCTGTCAGCACACCAAGACACAAAGGTCGACCAGACCCGGTGATAGATCTTAGAAGAAACAGGCTTACTAGCATGTAGCATGGTAGACACCACAGCAGAAAAAAACCCTTTCTTCTTCAAAATCGAGGATTCAACCTCCAGGCCATCAAATTGAGACTATGAACATCCTCCTTCCACAGATAACCTTGCAGCAGACGATCTGGACGAGAGGGAAGCGGAAAGGGCTCCGCCACAGACAGGGCCAGGTGGTCCTCATACCTGGACTGATGAGGCCAATTCGGAGCAATCAAGATGACCGGACAACGCTCCACCTTCAACTTCTGGATTACCCTTATCAACATTGGAAGGGGAGGAAAGATGTAGGCTAGGGAGAACGCCCAAGGAACTGACATGGCGTCGACCACCAGAGCAAGCGAGTCTCTCCACCGGGAGCAGAACATCAGAACCTTCCTGTTGTGCCTGGTTGCCATCAGATCCACTAGGGGAACGCCCCACATCTGAGTCAGGAGCTGAAACACTTCCGGATGGAGTTCCCACTCTCCTCTGTCGACTGTGTGACGACTGAGAAAATCTGCCATGACGTTGTCTATGCCTGGAATGTGCACCGCTGAAAGGACCGGAACGTGAACCTCCGCCCAGGACAGAATGGCCTTGACCTCTAGTCAAGCAGCGAGACTTCTTGTCCCGCCCTGCCTGTTGATGTAAGCCACTGAGGTGGCGTTGTCGGACTCTACTTTGACCGGACAGCCCTCCAGCTGATATTCCCAATGGCGCATATAGTAGATAAACATAGTAGATAAGGCTGAAAAAAGACACAAGTCCATCAAGTCCAGCCCATGCCAATAACACCCCTGTTGATCCAGAGGAAGGCAACAAAAAAGCCCTCTGGAGCAATTTCCAATGTAGGGGTGTGTGTAGGGGTGTGTGTGTGTGTGTGTAGGGGTGTGTGTGTGTGTGTGTAGGGATGTGTGTGTGTGTGTGTGTGTGTGTAGGGATGTGTGTGTGTGTGTAGGGATGTGTGTGTGTGTGTAGGGATGTGTGTGTGTGTGTAGGGATGTGTGTGTGTGTGTAGGGATGTGTGTGTGTGTGTGTGTGTGTGTGTGTGTGTGTGTGTGTGTGTGTGTGTGTGTGTGTGTGTGTGTGTGTGTGTGTCTGTCAAATAGTTCCCTGGATCAATATCCTATTTGCTTTGAAGCCATCTGTCATAATTGTCAATATTGTTCTGTGCTACATGGGCATCCATTGCTTTTTTGAATGCAGTTACATTATCTGCAAGCACAACATCCCGAGGCAAACAATTCCATAGCCTTACCGCCCTTACTGTAAAGAATCCCTGCCTGTGTTTTAGTCGAAAGCGCCTTTCCTCAAGTCTTAATGGATGACCTCTTGTTCTTAGCTCAGCTCTTTGCATAAATAATTCATTGGATAGTTCTTTGTATTGACCTTGAATGTATTTGTAAATGGTAATCATATCACCCCTTAGATGTATCTTTTCTAATGTAAACAAACCCAGTTTGGCTAGTCTCTCTTTGTAACTCAGATCCTCCAATCCCTTTATCAGTTTTGTTGCACGTCTCTGCACTTTTTCCAGTTCAGTAATGTCTTTTTTGCATGAAAAAAAAATCGCTCCAAGTTCCAGAATGTTGATGGGAAGAAAAGACTCCTCCAAAGACCACTTCCCCTGAGCGCTGATGCGACCCAATACAGCACCCCAGCCCGAGAGGCTGGCGTCCGTCGTGACCTTGGTCCAGTAAGGGATCCGGAAGGTCTGGATCACAAACCTTTGACGTTCCAAGGAGTGTGCCATTGCAAATGGCACCGCCTCTATCGTACAGATGAACTTCGCCACCAGAGAGGACAGCTTCGGCACTGGAATCTGATCACAGGCCAGGATCTTGGAAACCCATTGAGCAATCTGATGAGCTACCTCCTCCGGTAGAAATACCATACCCTTCTGAGTGTCAAACAGAAGACCCAGGAAAATGAGACGCTGGGACGTAATCAAGTCCGACTTGTCCAAGTTCACAATCCACCCATGATGAGTGAGGGCTTGAATGCAGGTCTGGACCTGCTGATGAAGAAGATCCGACGACGGCCCCTTCAAAAGCAAGTCGTCCATGTACGGAGTCACTCTGATGCCATCCCGATGGAGGACAGATATCAATGCTCCCAGAACCCGTTGGAAAACCTGGGGAGCAGTTGTCAGACCAAATGGAAGAGCTGAAAACTGAAAATGACTTCTGGCGCAGGCAAACCTCAGAAACTGCCTACTCTCTAGATGAATAGGAATGTGCAGATACGCATCCTGAAGATCCAGAGAAGCAATAAACGATCACAGTGCGCAGAGATTCCTGTCGATAGGGAGTCTTCACCACAAAGGAATTGAGATCCTTAAGATCCAAGATAGGACGACCGCCACCGTCCTTCTTGGTCTCTACAAAAAGGTTGGAGTAAAACCCTGAACCTGTGTCCGAAGGAGGCACGGGCTCCAGGACTTCTTTGTCTAAGAGAGCCTGAATAGCGTTGTCGAATAGACGCTGTCTCTCGGCATCCTGCGGAGAACGAGTGAGATGAAAATGAAAAGGAGGAAGGGAAAAGAAAGGGATCTTGTATCCCTCCGACACCACCTGTAAAACCCATGGGTCCATCACGGAATCTTCCCATACCCTGCGAAAGAGGTGGAGACGTCCACCCACAGCGGGGTGCGGACCCGGGTTCGGTGAGTCATGCCGAAGCAGTCTTGGAAGTCTTGGGCTTGGAGGTAACCTTGGGCTTCCAGGACTGTTTGGGCTTGGAGGAGGGACGCTGATCAGACGGAACCATCTTGTTCGTCGAATGTGTTTCAGTTTGAAATGAACGAAAGCCGGCAACTTTTCCTTAAAGACCAGGGGCAGAAGCGTACTCTTACCCCCAGTAGCCTCGCTAATTAGTTCCTTGAGCTCAGAACCAAACAAGGAAGTACCCTGAAAAGGCAAAGAAAGCAAAACTTTCTTGGATGCAGTGTCAGCAGACCCAATCTTAAGCTAAAGCGCACGCCTGGCCACCACGGAAGAGGTGGAGGCCTTCGCCATCATGCGGACAGCATCAAAGGCAGCATCACAAACATAGTTCTGAGCCACTGAGATATTAGCAAGCAGACGCAACTGCTCTGACACCGGAGCATCCTGACGGACCGCCGTGGTGAGTTGCTCAGTCCAGACCGCAATGGCCCGGTTAACCCACGCCACAGCAAAAGTCAGTCGCTTAGGAGTGCCAATAGAGGCAAAAATAGACTTGAGGCAAACCTCCAACTTTTTGTCAGTCCAATCCTGTAAAGCAGAAGCATCAGATACAGGTAAGGCAGTCGATTTAGACAGTCTAGAAACAGAAGCATCCACCTTGGGAGGATGAACCCATTTAGACAGTTCAGCCTCAGAAAAGGGATAAAGTTTAGCAAACTTTTTTGAGACTGAAGAGGAGTTGTCAGGATTTTTCCAAGCATCAGAAACCTAACGATCAAGGGTAGGGTTAGGAGGAAAACAAGTAACAGCTTTAGCCTGTTTCTGAAAAACATCAGTTGGGTCAGAGGGAACCTCTTGACTCAAGGGAAGGTTGAGAGTGGTCAGAACAGCTCTAATCAAACCCTCAGCAGAGAGTTCAGGGTCACATTCAAAAGGGTCTCCAACAGATCTGGAAGACTCAATAACTGTACCATCCTCAACATCAGAATCCTGCAACAATTCTTCCTCAGAAGAATCAGACAAATCAGGTGCTCCCTGTGGTTTAGGCAGGGAGGTCCTGATGGTAAAGGGAGCCTGCCATAACTGCAGAGCCCCCTGTACCTGAGAGGGAAAGAGTTGAAGAGTGGACCTGAGGTCCCTAGTTGCAGCCTTAAACTCTTTAACCCAAGCTGGCTCTATAGCATGGCTGGAAGGCCCTGGGTTGCTGTCAGGACCTTCTGAGCATGCTGGGCATAAATGACCAGAGAATTCCCTAGGCAGCCCTGAATGACAGGAGGAGCAATATGCAATGGGGGATACTGAAACCCCAGCCTCCTTAGTCTTAGGTCTAGTCCCAAGCTCCAGCAGTGTAGACATACTCAGAGTCAAAAATAACACACTGTCAAGAAATCACCCAATTTAAGTGTGAAAGATTAAAGATTCACCCCAGAAACGTTAAAGCTAAACTTATCTGGCAAGCGAAGGGTTAATCAACGAAGAAGAGGGAGAGAGTCCGGTCCCTGAGTAGTATACTCGATGAGAAGAACTCACAAAATGGCTGCCGCGACGGGAGCCAATAGGAAAATAGGTGGGAAACAAGTGATCATGGGAAACAGTTTTTCTCAAAAAGTACCCCAAAACAGTGCCCGAAGCCCCCCAAGTCCCCCAACACACTTGAACTTGAAACCGCATGAAAGAGCAAGGGAAGACAAACAAAATGAGCCCCCTCTGAAGTCGGTATGTGAAGCAGTTCCAGAGATACGTCCCACACAGTGTAAGAAAATAGAGAGTAAAGGAGAATTGGCGCCTATGCGGTAAAAGTGCGCCTTAAAGGCGCGGAACATAAAATTAAAGAACATTAACCCCAATAATAAAAAGGTTCAAAACACATAGTAAACACATGTACATGATGAGAAAACAATGACCCTTAAAGAAAGTGTAACAAAACCCTTAGGAACCCAGTCAAACTAGCAGACAAAGGATTGAAATGCCATAAAGACTGCTCCAAAACTCACAGACATACACACATATATACAATTATATAGATACATAAACACCCAATGAGTGCTGGAGTGCGCAATGAGAACTCCCAAATACAAGCCCAATGAAGGGACACTGTGGGACAAGTGGACCTTCAGCACTCAAAGGGTGGCTCACCTTTCTGCAGGACTTCTGTCTTCAGGTTATCATGCACAAAATTGATTACATCAGTGAGTAATCCCCCAGGGAAGTACTTGAAACCATTGGAGAGGGCATTTGTCAGTCATGATGACCAGCCTAATGGTGGTATTCCATATTTGACAGAAAATAATAAAGAAACTAAAAACTGGGTGTGTACACACCCGGGAACAAATCATTCTAGTGTTAGCTGACTGAGATGCAGCTGAGGAGGGAGGGGAGGCTCCGCCCCTGCATACATTTGGAGAAATGTTCTTGCCTACTTAAAGGGGCGGATCGCCTCCCAGAGTTACCAGTAACCTGTATTGGACAACAGTGAAAAACCTTTCTTCCTTAAAATCAAGGATTCAACCTCCAGGCCGTCAAATTGAGCTGATGGACATCTTCCTTCCACAGGTAACCCTGCAGAAGATAATCCGGACAGGAGGGGAGCGGAAAGGGCTCCGCCACAGATAGAGCCAGAAGCTCCGGAAACCAGGATTGATGAGGCCAATCCGGAGCAATCAGGATGACAGGACAACGTTCCCTCTTCAATTTCTGCAACACCCTTGTCAACATTGGAAGGGGAGGAAAGATGTAGGCCAGAGGGAATATCCAAGGGATGGACATCGCATCTACAGCTAGAGCATCTCTCCACCGAGAGTAGAACACCAGAACTTTCCTGCTGTGTCTTGTCGCCATCAGATCCACGTGGGGCATCCCCCACATCTGAACAATGAGCTGGAACACCTCGGGGTGTAACTCCCACTCTCCGCTGTCCACTGTGTGATGACTGAGGAAGTCTGCCATGAAGTTGTCTACGCCTGGAATGTGCACTGCGGATATGGCAGGAACATGATCTTCTGCCCAGGACAAAATAGCCTTGACCTCTAACCAAGCAGCAAGACTTCTTGTTCCGCTTTGCTTGTTGATGTAGGCCACTGCCGTGGCGTTGTCAGACTCCACTCGGACCAGACAGTCTTCCAGCTGAGACACCCAATGACGTAAGGCATGAAATATCGCCCGAAGCTCCAAGATGATCGGAAGGAGGGACTCCTCCATGGACCATTTCCCCTGAGCACTGATACGACCCAGGACAGCTCCTCAGCCGAGAGGCTGGCGTCCGTCATCACTGTGGTCCAGTAGGGAATCAGAAAGGATCTCCCCTTTAGCAGGTTGGAAAGGTCCAGCCACCATGCCAAGCTCAGTTCCACATGAAGAGGAAGGGAAACTGATATCCTCTGATGATCTGGTCGAGTCTTGCACACCTGGATCACAAACCTCTAGAGTTCTCTGGTGTGTGCCATGGCGAATGGGACCGCTTCTATTGTGGATATGAACTTCCCCACCAGAGAAGACAGCTTCTGAACTGGAACCGGATCCTGAGACAGAATCGCTGATACTCTGTGGGCGATCTGGTGAGCCACCTCCGAGTATCACCATGCTCCTCTGAATATCGAAGAGAAGACCAGTTGCTGGGATGGGACAAGATCTGACTTGTTCAAGTTGACAATCCAATAGTGATGAGTAAGAGCTTGGATGCAGGTATGAACTTGCTGATGAAGAAGGTCCGCCGAGATGGCTTTCAAAAGCAAGTTGTCCATGTAAGGAGTCACTCTGATGCTATCCCGGTGGAGGACGGATATCAAGGCCCCCAGAACCCATTGGAACACCTGAGGAGCCGTTGTCAGACCAAATGGAAGAGCTGAGAACTGAAAATGTCCTCTGTCGCAGGCAAACCGAAGGTACTGCCTACTCTCCGGATGAATTGAGGTGTGTAAATAAGCATCCTGCAGATCCAGAGAAGCAAGGAATCCCACGGGAGACATGGCAGCAATATCTGTACGCAGAGATTCCTGACAATAGTGAGTCCTGATCAGGAATGAGTTTAGATACTTCAAATCCAAAATAGTGTGACATCCGCCGTCCTTTTTGGGAACCACAAAGAGGTTCGAATAGAACCCCGAACCCCAGTCTGGAAGGGGCACCGGCTCCAAGACATCCTTGTCCAGTAGAGCCTGAACAGCGCCATCGAACAGACAACGTTTCTCTGTACCCTGAGGAGTATGAGAAAGACCATTTCTTCTTAGGGACCAAGGGTAGAAGAGTACTTTTACCCCCAGTGGCCTGATCAATCCCTTAAGATCAGGCCCAAACAAAGAGGTACCCTGAAAAGGCAAAGAAAGCAAGGCTTTCTTGGAAGCAATGTCAGCAGACCAGATCTTGAGCCAAAGGGTTCGCCTGGCCACCACAGACGTAGTAGAAACCCTAGCCATCATTCGGACGGCATCAAAGGCGGCAGCAGATACATAGTGTTGCTCTTCAGAGATATTGGCAAGAAGACGCAATTTCTCCGAAGTAGGAGCATCCTGGCGGACAGCTGTAGTGAGTTGCTCAGTCCAGACAGCAATAGCCCGGTTAACCCACGCAATAGCAAACGCTGGGCGCATAGCAGTACCAACAGTGGCAAAAATGGACTTGAGAGAAATCTCAAGTTTTTTGTCAGTCCAGTCCTTCAAAGTAGAAGCATCAGAGACTGGCAAAGCAGTAGACTTAGATAACCTGGAGATAGGTGCATCCACCTTGGGGGGGGGAACTCACTTAGCAAGCGCAGCTTCAGAAAAGGGGTAAAGCTTGGCAAATTTCCTGGACACAGAAGCAGTCTTGTCCGGTGATTTCCACTCCTCAGAAACCAGACGGTCAAGAGTGGGATTAGGAGGAAAATAAGTAAGGGGCTTAGCAGGCTCCTGAAAAACATCAGAGGGATCAGAAGGAACTTCTTGAACCAAGGGAATGTTGAGGGTAGTTAATACAGCTCTGATCAGACCCTCAGCAGAGAGGTCAGGTTCAGCTTCAAACAGGTCCCCAAGACACCGAGAAGACTCCAGAACCGAACAATACTCAATATCTGAATCCAACAGCAGTTCCTCCTCAGAGGAATCTGACACATCAGGTGCCCCCTGAGGTTTAGGCAGGGAAGATCTGATAATAGAGGGGGTCTGCCATGTCTGGAGGGCCCCCTGTATCTGGGATGGAAAGAGTTGTAAAGTGGACCTAAGGTCCCTAGTCGCAGCCTTAAACCCTTGCACCCAAGCTGGCTCAACAGCATGGCTGGATGTCCCTGGGTTGCTATCAGGAACTTCAGAACATGCTGGGCATAAGTGACCAGAGAACTCTCTAGGTAGCCCTGAGTGACAGGAAAAGCAATGCGCAATGGGGGATACTGAGACCCCAGCCTCCTTAGTCTTAGGTCTAGCCCCTAGCTCCAGCGGTATAGACATACTCACAGTGTCAAAATAACCAAATGAACAGTAAATCACCCAATTACAGTGTGTAAGATTACAATTTCACCCCAGAAAAGCTAAATACAGACTTATCTGGCAGGCGAAGTGTTAATCTGCAGAGGAGAGAAGGAGAGTCCAAGCCCTGCGTAGGATACTCGCTAGAAACGCTCACAAAAAGGCTGCCGCAACAGGAGCCAAACAGAATTTAGGCGCGAAGCAACTGCTCATGGGAAACGTAGTCTTTCCCAAAAAAGTATCCTAAACAGTGCCTGAAGCCCCCTGAGCCCCCCAACACACTTGAACTATAAACCGGATGATAGAGCAAGGGTAGACAAGTAAAATGATCCATCACTGAAGTCGCTACGTTAAACGGTTGCAGAGAAACGTCTCAGACAGTGTAGACCCATAAAGGTGAATGGAGCAATGGCGTCTATTTGGTAAAGCGCGGCGTAAAGGCACAGTACACAATTTTCACCCAAATTAAAGTAAACCATGAAAAGGTGTAAAACATCAAGGGAACGTGTGTAGACACATAGAAAACACTATTCCAGTAGGAAAAGTGCCATAAAAAACCCCCAAACAAAATGCCATGCAGCAAGCATCACCTCAGTGGGTGACTCCTGGGGAAGCACTTGGAATCAAGTTTTTCCCCTCAGGGCTTAAGTCCACAAAAAAGCACCTGGATACTGAGCTAGCCACATTGTAAGTCATGGTAATCCGCCTAATGGTGGTATTCCATATCTGACAGAAAATAAAAAAGAAACTAAAACTATAGCAGAATTGTCCTCCACTTGGTGTTGTCGCACCAAAGGAACAAATCATTCTGGAGCTGGTTGGCTAGCTGCAGCCAAGGAGGGAAGGGAGGCTCCACCCCCTGCATACATTTAGAGAAATGTTCCTGCCTACTTAAAGGGGCGGATCGCCTCCCAGAGTTACCAGTAACCTGTATTGGACGACAGAGAAATATAAATTCAATGATGTATGAGTTGTCTCTCAAACATGTATAGTTTGAGAGATATAAGCTTTTCAGGTTCCTCCCTCCTGCCCGTTTAACAGACATCAGCCTCTAGCTGACAGGTTGTGCAACCCGACAGCAGCTCTTCAGAATAGCCGAAATAGCACAATTTAAAAATAAATATTTAATTGGAATGATCCACAAAGTGTGCTTGCAAACCAGGCACACTTTGTAGACCATTCCAATTAAGTATTTCTTTTTAGATAGCACTATTTCATCTCTGTTGAAGAGCCGCCGTTGGGTCGCATTACCCAAATCTCCTGCTGTCAGCTAGAGGATGATGTCAGTAAAAGAGGAAGGAACGGGAACTTTAAAAGCTTATATGTCTCAAACTATACATGTTTGAGAGAGAATGCATACATCATTGAATTTATATTTTCATTATCCTATATAATAATTCTCTAATGTATGTTTGTCAGAAGCTGTCATGCGTAGTACAGACAGCTGCGCGCACTGGAGTCATGCGCAATAGAGACTGCCAGCGCCGCGGCTGATAAAGACACTCCGAATTCAGACCTTCTGTGCATAGAGAGGTCTACGGTCTGAATTCGGAGAGCCCCGTTCCGTTATCAACCGCAGCACGGGAACTCTCTACTGCACATGACAGCACCACGGCCATTGCTGCCTAGCACTGTGGCCTGTGTACACGGGCTGTTCAACTAGTCTACAATATTAAGGTTTATTGACAGCAGGCATTACGATCACTTTAACATGAAACAATCGTATGACACTATGCATCCATCATTAGAACATACAGTAGGTACAACTTGCATTCCCTCTATTAAAGATGACCATCACAATATTTATATTTCTTACACGGACATTAATGCTGAATTCTTAGCTTACAATAAACACAAATATAAGGCCCAACCAGATAACGCATCACTACAGACTAACTTTCTGCAAGACACTCCTGTTTCAAAATTGTCCCAATCACAAAAAGAATCTCTCAATTCCACCGTCACTACACATAAGATACACTATGCTATAAAAACTCTTAAAAATCTGAAACCCCAGGCCTGATGACCCCATTTCAGAATACTACAAAATCTTAGAGGAACCTATAACACAAAATCTTCAATAGCTTTTTAACCATATTCTAACAACCCAGTCTATGCCCTGAGACTTCACCCTGGCTAGAATGATTCTACTTCCAAAGCGTAGAGCGACCCACAACTTTTTGGATCATACCATCCAATCTCTCTCCTTAATATGGACTTCAAACTCTTGGCCAAAATCATGGGAAAACTGTTCAAGTCTATCTTACCAACAATCATGTCATCTGGTCAAGCTTGCTTCCTTCAGAAGAAATAGAATTCACAATGTGGCACTAAACTCAATAACCAATAGGTCTGGCAAACCCAATAGCAGCTACGTATATTAAACCCCTCTCACAAAAGGCAAAAACATTTTCAGAATACACACTCAGTAAAAATCATCAGAACAGCAATCTCTGCACATGCATCCCTGCGCTACCCCATTACTTTGTACCATGTGATAGTCAATTTAGATGCCAAAAAGGCTTTTGACATGAAAGAATGGCCCCACTTATTTCACCTTTTACAGAGACAAGATTTCACAGATACTTTCCAAAACTTTATATGTACCATATACTATAAACTTTGCACTTATGTGACAGTCAATGGAGTAAATACAGATCACTTAACATTAGAAATGGGAACTAGGAAAGGCTGCCCAGTGTCGTCGTTATATTCAACATTGCATTAGACCCCTCTTGCAGAAATTGTCCTCCCTACCCACTTTTCAGGGAATCTTCGGTGTTTCTCCAGCCAGAATCATGGCATTTGCAGATGATGTCTTGTTGTTCGTTGGGATCCCGGGCCAGGCTCTACCACATATACTGTAAACAATAGAAACTTCTCACTTGCTCAGGGTTCACGGTGAACTTAGATAAATCTGAGGCATTGTGGCTGGTTGAGTCTTTTCCGCCAGACATATTGACTGTCACCACTTTCTGCACCGTGAAAGACCACATTACGTTTTTTGGGCATTTGGCTCCCCAAACACCTTGCTCATTTATACTCTAAAAATTATTAGAGACCTCCAAATGTGGTCACATAGTTCACTCTCCTTCATCGGTCAGTAAAGCTTATTAAAAATGGTAAGCTTTCCCCTATTACTTTTCAAAATCCAAACTCTACCGATTTTCATCAAGCGCCATGATTTAAATAAAGTAAACTCTGTCTTTATCATGTTCATTTGGAGAGGGAAGAAGCCCTATATCAGCCTTCAGAAATTACATTTGTAGTTGGGGCTTCCGGAGTATGATTGCCTGTTATCGTAATCCCCCAGAGGATGAGCGACGAAGGCTACCTGAAGAAAGGCAACCTTAGGTTTCCCTGTAAAGAAGGGTGTTGGTGAGGGGGCACAAGTGACGATGCGTCCCGTGGGAGAGGCTGCTGCCCGTCTTATAGGCCTGCAGCCCCTCCCACAAATACGGGCCCTGCCCTTCACTTGTAGTCGGGGCTTCCGGAGTATGATTACCTGTGGGATTGCGTTTCCCCTGGGTTATCGTAATCCCCCAGGGGATGAGCGACGAAGGCTACCTGAAGAAAGGCAAAGAGACTAGCCAAGATAATTCCTTTATTGAACTTGCGTAAAGAAGACATTATTTGTTAGGTTAATGAGTGCCCTGCGGATTTCAGTGTCTGGATTGGGTATGTATCTTTTGAAACATACGGATTGCCATCTCCCTAACTTTTGAACGATGTGTGCTGGTACTTTGTTCTTGGAAGCTGAAGATGCAGCCCCTATCCGAAATGAATGTCCCGAATAATGATTTGGGTTGAAACCTAGCCGTGAGAGGATTGTGCGAGTATAGTAAGTGAAAGTGGAAGTCGTAAGTGGCCCTGAAGGCAGAGGAAGGAGTGGACTATCATTAGGCTGGTGTTGGATGAAGGTGGAGGCGCGAACCAGAGCTTTGTATGGGCACCATGGGTCGTGAGTGGCGTAATAAGGGATGAAGTGGCCGGAGTGAGACTGGTCTGTTTTGGAGTGGGTGATAAAGAGGGTGAAATGGTGGTGGAAGTGGTGAGTGAGTTTGTCCTTCCGCACGAAGCCGTCTGACTTAGTGTGACAGGAGAACTCGCCTGGCAGGAGAAACCCAAAGAAAGCCAGACATACTGCTGCCTGCAAAATGATGTTGGTTTGAGGTTGGAAGGGATGCGTGTCAAGAAATTCGTAGATGCGTCTAAAAATAGGCCCAGTGATGGGAAGGCGAGTGCACGATGAATAGTTATGAGAGTTGGAGATGCCTCAAAGGAATAATTTGATGCCATACATGGATAGAATGGACGGACTGAATGAGTAATTTAGAGCGTAGTGATGTTGGACTCCGGCTAGATAAACTTTAATGGTGGCTGCTGATAATTTCAGGCCTGAGTGGCAGTGTGCTGCGAATGCTAAGATGACTGATTGTGAGTATGGGTTAATAGGTTTAGTGACGGAAATAAAGTGTCTGAATGTATCCCATGCTCGTTTGTACGTCTTCCTGGTGTTGGGGGCCAGAGCTTGATTGATAATTGTTGATGCCTCTGTAAAGAGGGAGTCTATAGCATCATTAGGTCCGTGAAGGCAGGAGGGGTCGAAGGAAGAGCTGCGGCTGCTGGGTTCAGGCGGAGGAAGAGCTGAAATTCAAATTGTGAGAGAGCGTTAGCTGACAAATTATCCTGACTTGATATTAAGGTGGAGAGAGCCATGTAAGTTTCCTGAAGAGTTGATTTAAATGGGGTGCTGATGTTCTGCCTTTTTTAATAAGTGTGCATGTAGCTTCCCTAGTGAGATGAAAAGTGATGGCTTGACTTGACCATTGGTTTCCCCAGAGGTTGGCTGCAGCCACTATTGGGTATATGTCTAATAGGGTTTGGCTTACGTCAGGAATGGTTGCTATTTCTTGAGGCCATGGTTTGGAGAACCATTGATCGCCGTATATGGCGGAAAAGCCTGAACCTTTAGCTGCATTAGTGAATACTTTAGGGCTAAATGGGATGGGGACGGGGGGGAAACATGGACCTGCCGTTCCAATGGTTTAAAAAGTTTAGCCACATGTGCAGATCTGAGTGAGCTGCTTGGTTTAGTGAAATGGTGGAGCTTGGCTGAGATGCAGAAGGAAGCTGGGAGATGAGGTGAGAGATGAAGGGACGCCCATGAGGTATGACTTATGACAAAACTGAGGTAGCCTATTAGGGATTGAATGTCTACTTTTGACAAGGAGGGTTTGGCGAGAGTGTCTTGAATGATTGATTTGATTCTTAGCAGTTTGTCTGAAGGAATGTGAGTTTCGAATAGAGATGTGTCTGGTATGATGCATAAGAATTCAATGACTTTGGTAGGGCCACAAGTTTTTTGGATGGATAGTGGGATGTTTAGTGACTTAAAAAGATCTATGAGTTTTTCGAGGCTGGAAGGGGTAGATGGTGTATGGTCTATAAGCAGGAAATCATGTAGATAATGAATCACTGCTGGACATCTGCAGTGATTAAGCAGAATCCAGCAGAGAATGTCTGCGTAGTCATCGAATATCTTGGGACTGCTGCGGCAGCCAAATGTAAGCGTGGATGCAAAATAGTATAGCCCTTGCCATATCATACCTTGAAGGTGCCAGAGTGGGGGGTGTACTGGTAGGATCTTAAAGGCATTCTTAATATCTGCCTTGGCTAGCCAGCAGTCTGGGAGAGCTTGCTGAATAAGAGTGATGGCATTATCTATGGTGGCGTATTGAAGTGAAAATGAGTGAGGGAATTAGAGAATTTATGCTGGGGACTAGCGTGGAGTGTGGAGCTGAAAGATCTAGTATGATTCGTTTTTTGGGTGAGAATTTCCTGGTGGCAAGTCCTAGAGGGTTAATGCGCCATATGGGAAAGGGGCCTAATAGAAAATTATTCTCTACTTCTTTGGCTAGCAGGGCTGACACCTCTTCTGGGTCTGATAGGGCAGACACTAGATTGGGGCATTCCACAGAGGTGGATGGACAGGCTGTAATACCTATATGAAAACCTTCATGAAGTCCTGTTAAAATGTATTCTGTAGCTGAGGGAGTTGGGTGAGAAATGAGAAAAGGCTGCAACAGAGAGAGGTAGATTCCACCTAGGCTTTTATTGATATGATTGAAACGTGGGCAAATGGCACGGGAGTGGGCTTTTTTACAGTTGGAGCATGTGTGCGACAGCCGCCATCCACTAAAGAAGCACCCCCGAGAGTTGAAGTTGTTACATATTGGGGTGTTACCATTGTAGATGATTGGCCGGCCTAGTTTATCAAAAGCGGGGGGGGAGGGGGTGATGAGGTGCTGGGCTGGGGTTGAGGTAGCTGAGTGGAGTTGGATGACTGGTTTGTCTGACTATAGATTGGGGGGGGGGGCTGATGGGCGGAGGAGTAATAATATGCTTGGCAGTGTAGACACAGCGGGATTTTGAGGCCAGCGAAGTGCCTACAAAACAGCTCTGTATCCAGGCTACTCCAATCGGTCACGAAGTTGAACTGGGCTAAAGCAGCAGCCGACTTGGCTGCGAAGGACCGGTGATAGTCATAAAAGGCGCTACCACCGTACTTGTGAGCCAAGTCGACTACTAGTTGGAGATAATGATCCAGCTCCTGACGTCTGTGAGGGAACACTGAACATGGGATGTCCCTGTAAACGCCAAAAGCCAGAACGAACTCTGTGACCATTAGTTTTTTGGAGAGCCTGGGGTCCTTGGATTTGAGGGTGATGGAAACGTCGCCACAATTTATAACTTTACTATCAGATAGATCTTGGGAAGAAATTAAAATGGAGACTAAATTAACTTCCTTCCCTTCTATTATATCTTTCCTTAACTGGGGTGGGATCATGTGGGCTGGAGATATTTTGGGGCAAGCTGAGAGGGATGTACCTGGTTGGATTAATTCTGCCGGCCGAGGCTCGTTATACGAGGGGCGGCAGTTTTGTTCCAGGGAGGATACTCTTTTGTGGATGTCGGATATAGCTGACCCCATTTCTGTAAGTAGATGGGTAATATGTGCAAATTGTTTGTTGGCTGAAGGAGACAAAGGGGGGGAATTAGATGGAGAGGGGGGTTGTAACTGAGCTGGGGTGGGGGATGACATCAGAAGCCTGTATAATTCGGCTTTCCTTGCGGATGCTGGTAATGGAATATGAAGCCTAGTCAATTCTGCCATAAGCTTCCCTACAGTCCATCCTCGGAGAGAAGGGGTACGTGGGGGGGGGGGGATAACTGGGTTCTCCATTTGGGGGGCTTCAATATCGGATGCAGCTTGATGGTCGGAGTGTTCCATGCTGATCTGTGCAATAAAGAGAGATGGGGTAGACTTGTTTAGGAAGGTTAGCTGCAGTTAGGGGTGGCCGCTTCCTAGAATTCTGGTTAGGAGTCTACGTGGGGAACCCTTTACCCCTGTTGAGAGGTGAGATGTCTGATAGGGAGAACCTGCGGCATCTGCTGGAAGGTAAGCATCTATCTGTGGAACCTACAGACTTTGAAGGAGGTGAGGTACCCGTCTATGGGACCTCCGGCCTCTGCGAGGAGGTGAGGTATCGGACTATGGGACCTCCGGCCTCTGCGAGGAGGTGAGGTATCAGACTATGGGACCTCCGGCCTCTGCGAGGAGGTGAGGTATCGGACTATGGGACCTCCGGCCTCTGCGAGGAGGTGAGGTATCGGACTATGGGACCTCCGGCCTCTGCGAGGAGGTGAGGTATCGGACTATGGGACCTCCGGCCTCTGCGAGGAGGTGAGGTATCGGACTATGGGACCTCCGGCCTCTGCGAGGAGGTGAGGTATCGGACTATGGGACCTCCGGCCTCTGCGAGGAGGTGAGGTATCTGGGATCTACAGCCTTGCTAAGAGGGCATCTACTTAACGGGTTCAGTCCCTCAATCAAGGAGGTAGGAGAGTGAACTGAGAGTGACTAAGATTGAGGTACAGATTAAAAAGGGATTGTGGGAGGGGTGAAGTGCAGAGTGCCAGTGATGAACCTGAACAAGAGGTGCATGATCTTGTCATGACTGAATCCTGTACCATTTTGACTGATACCTGCCCAAACGCGATATGCATTGGCTGGATAGTCTAATAGTGCTGGATCAGACACGGCATACGTGATCGGAATAGTATGGCAGTGGCTAGCAAGAGACGTGCCTCATGAACGCACTGAACCCTTTTATGGGTGGCCTGCGGCATGGGTGTGTTCTTCGTGCCCTCACTACCTAAATGGTGACTAGTGATCCGGGGAGATGAAAATCTCTCCTGGACGTGAAGTGACTTAGTGAATAGCCGTATGTAGAACAGCCCCCCTTACCTGCCGTAGGATGATTAAATTGCCTGTGGGTAGAAAATAAGTTAGCTGCTTGTTAGAGATGCCGTGTTTCAGAATGAAGGGGGAGGGGAGAAACTATACCTTAGATGAGCGAGATTGTGAATTCTGCTGAACTGAGCGGTATGAAATGGATTACTGAATGAATGACCGGTGGTATGGACCTGGATCCTGCTGCTGCGCAACTTGAATTATGGATTGGCTGTCCAAGGATCTGTAGGTGATATTTGATATCATGAGAATGTGGCCTAAAGGGAATGACGTGACCTGAAGGATGAGTTTAGCATAGCTAAAGGAAGATGGAGCCCTAGGATCGGCTAAGAGAGGACTAGAAGGAGGGACTGATATCATGAGCCCTGGGTTCCTATAGTGGCGGGAACTGGATCTAGCTGAAATAGGAACGCATGACAAGAGGAAGCTGCATGATCCACATATTGAACAAAATATACACCTTGAATATTAAAGCATGCTAATATGTATCATATACTTAATGCAACATTATAAAAAAGGTGAAACAATGAAGCAATGCAATAAAATGTACAGCTGGAAAATATGCAAATATAGATGAGACATGCATGAAAATTTTATGAGTGGTATACCATTGAGATATACTAGAGCGTCATATTAACCTTAGTATGATAAACACTGTATTAACCAATACTGCAATCAACTTAGCTGCTGAACTACTGAGGCTGAAGGCACAACATGTTCCAGAATTGTTAATGAAGCACTGTGGGAGCAAAAGATAGTAAAGACTCATATAAGGGACTATAGCACCCAGAAATGCAGCTTATTGCATTGATTGTTGAATGACGTTACTGGGGTGAAACGTTAGTTTGCCACTTCGCTCGAGGGGATTGTAAAGTAGCATGATCTTGCTATGTGCGGTAGATTTAACAGACGCTACTCAGTGACTGCAAGAAGGCATGTGGCTAAAAAGAGAGCAAGAAGGAGTACCTGGAATTAGACGCTACGTCTGTAACTGCATGTATGATACACAGAGTTAAACCAGTGGCCGTGAAGAAGGAATGAGTGTGGGTACCTGAAATAGCACCTGGTTGCAACTCTTACTTTGGTTAGCGTTGCTGGGGGTTTACTTCGAGAGAGGCCGAGGTTCGGGAACCGGAAGTGATGCGGACTTCCTCCACTGACGCTGACGTTCCGACTTCAGACGGCTTTGGGATGCACAAGAGACGATGCCTCCCGTGGGAGAGGCTGCTGCCCTTCTTTTAGGCCTGCAGCCCCTCCTACAAATACGGGCCCTGCCCTTCACTTATCCCCCACCTCAATGGATATCTTTCGACCCAATGCCAAATTGTACAATATAGCCAGACATCTCTGGCTGGCTTTAGATTGGATACATGATACTGATAATTGTACTGCCGTTGATAGGGTAAATCAAGGGGATGTGCTAGTTTCTGGTCCTTATCTACTACATACTAAGCACTCTTCTTTGCCACAACACATTGAATGTAATCCCCTGTTGCACAGTCTATTAAGCATGGCAAGCCACACAGCATAAATAATACAATACAAAATATGTTTCACTCCACCTCCCCTTTCTAGCAATCCCTGACTTTCAACCTAGATTAAAAACAGTGGGCGACAAATCGCATGACCACTAAAGGAGACTTAATTGACCTAATAACCAACTCTGTCTTCTATTATCAGGAACTGGGGACAAAGCAACTCAAATTTCTTCCTATGTCTACAAGCTCACATTATGTTAACACTCATGACCAGGCTACTGACGACATCCATCCCTATTACCCTGGACAAATACTTGACGCTACAACCCATACACCATGCAAAATTTCACATATTTATAAACTCCTCCTATCTAACTGGAATCTGGACAATGGATCACAGGCCACACCGGGGCATTGACAGTGGACAAAGCCATTTCCTGGTACAACATTAGAGTTTTTCCTCTGGCGATTGCACCACAGGTTGACAGTCAAATCCTCAGCATAATTTCAAGGTATCTTGTATAAGCTGTACCACAATTTCTATACAGTTGTGTTCAAATGTTTGCATACCCTGGCAGGAATTGTGAAATTTTGGCACTGATTTTTAAAATATGACTGATCATGCAAAAAAGCTCAGTTTTATTTAAGGATAGTGATCATATGAAGCTATTTATTATCACATAGTTGTTTTATCTCCTTTTTAAATCATAATGATAACAAAAATCACTCAAATGGCCCTGATCAAAAGTTTACATACCTTTGAATGTCTGGCCTTGTTACAGACACACAAGGTGACACACACAAGTTAAAATGGCAATTAAAGGTTAATTTCCCACACCTGTGGCTTTTTAAATTGCAAATAGTGCCTGTGTATAAATAGTCAATGAGTTTTTTAGCTCTCACATGGATGCCCTGAGAAGGCTAGATACTGAGCCATGGGGAGCAGAAAAGAACTGTGAAAAGATCTGCTTAACAAGTTAACGGAACTTTATAAAGATGGAAAAGGATATAAAAAGATATCCAAAGCCTTGAAAATGCCAGTCAGAACTGTTCATTCACTTATTAAGAAGTGGGAAATGCGAGGATCTCTTGATACCAAGCCAAGGTCAAGTAGACCAAGAAAAATTTCAGCCACAACTGCCAGAAGAATTGTTCGGGATACAAAGAAATATCCACAGGTAACCTCAGGAGAAATACCGACTGCTCTGGAAAAAGACAAAGTGGTTGTTTCAAAGAGCACAGCACAGTGATACTTGAACAAAAATGAGCTGCATGGTGGAGTTGCCAGAAAGAAGCCTTTAATGAGCCAATGGCTCAAAAAAGCCGGTTACAATATGCCCAACAACACCTTGACACACCTCACAACTTCTGGCACACTGTAATTTGGAGTGACGAGACCCAAATAGAACTTTATGGTAACAACCATACGACCAAAGACTTTGCATGAACTAAGGGTATACAGACTTTTGAACAGGGTTCATTTCATTTTATTTATTTATTGCCATGTTTTGTTTTATGATTGTTCCATTCTGTTATAACCTACAGTTGAATATGAATACCATAAGAAATTTAAGAAAATAGGATTTTAGTCTTACCTGTTAAATCCTTTTCACTTAGTCCATACAGGTCAATGGTACAATGGGAGGTTATCCGCCCCTTTAATAGGCAGGAACATTCATTCAAATGTATGCAGGGGGTGGAGCCTCCCCTCCTTCTTAAGCTGCCTTCAGGCCAGAGCCAAGCTAGATTGATTTGAGACACTTAAACTGACCAGAGGTAAGAAAGAAAAGGAAGACTCCTGTGAGCATGCCCCGAAGGTCCCCCACTGAATGCCACAGGAGAGCCAAGCATGGTCCCTTGACAGGGTGGGAGACCAGTGACCTGTATGGACTAAGTGAAAAGGATTTAACAGGTAAGACTAAAATCCTATTTTCACTGTCGTCCAATATAGGTCACTGGTACAATGGGATGTACAAACATTGAGCTGTCCCTGAGGCGGGAAGGAAGGCAAGGACCAGGCGCAAGGCCCAAGTCACTTAGAACTGCTATGAACCAATTAATCATAGAGCCCAACAACAGAAGTGTCAACTGACACCAACCAGGGGTAAAAACAAACCCCCGAACTAACACAGCACACTGAACTAGAGCCAACAGGGCTCAACAGTAAAGAAGCACTAAGAATCACAGAGTAGAAGTCCTAAACAGGCAAGACTGCCTCCAGGACCTTCCTCCCAAAACCGGCATCAGGCGAGGCCAGTACATCAACACGATAGTGCTTCGAGAATGTGTGAACAGAGGACCAAGTGGCCGCTCTGCACAGTTAATCAGCAGACGCCTGATTCTTGTAGGCCCAAGAGGCCCCAATTGATCTGGTGGAATGAGCAGTAACCCTAAAGAGAACATGCTTATTCCGCAGTTTGTAGGCTTCACGAATGGTAGATTTTATCCAAGAGGCAATAGTCACCTTGGATGCCGGTCTCCCTGCCCTAGGCCCTTCAGGAATGACGAACAGGGCATCAGACTTCCTGACAGACTCAGTGCGATGAACATAAAATTTAAGACAACGCACAACATCCAACAAATGGAGATCTCTTTCCTTGTCAGAGGAAGGTTTAGGGCAGAAAGAGGGAACCACAATCTCCTGATTGATGTGAAATTCGGAGACAACCTTGGGTAAAAACTCCTTGGAAGTGCGAAGCACTGCCTTATCCTTGTGAAACACCAAGTAAGGAGGTTTACAAGACAGAGCTTGTAACTCTGCTAACCGGCAAACTGAGACAATAGCGAAAAGAAAGGCCATTTTCCAGGTCAAGAGACGCAAAGGAATAGAAGCCAAGGATTCAAACGGGGGTCTCTGGAGAACCCCCAGCACCAAATTAAGATCCCACTGGGGAGTAGGACTCTTGAAGGCAGGCCGAACATGAGCCACACCCTGTAAGAAAACCTTAACATCAGGAAGAACCCCATCCTGTAAAGAGGCCAGGACCGTGGGGAGATGAAAATCTAGAGACAGATTCTTATCAGTACACCATGCTACAAAGGTGGACCATATGCGATGGTAGATCTTGGAAGACACAGGCTTGCAAGCTCTAAGCATCGAGGACACCACTGAAGAGGAAAACCCTTTCTTCTTTAGAATTCAGGATTCAACCTCCAAGCCATCAAATGGAGATGCTGAACATCCTCCTTCCACAGATATCCCTGAAGTAGATCTGGACGGGCAGGAAGCGGAACAGGATCCGTCACAGATATGGCCAGCAGCTCCGGATACCAGGACTGACGAGGCCAATTTGGAGTGATTAGGATGACAGGACAACGCTCCAACTTCAGCTTCTGGATGACTCGGATCAATAGAGGAAGAGGAGGGAAGATGTAAGCCAGAGGGAACTTCCAAGGGATTGACAAAGCATCCACTGCCAGAGCAAGAGGGTCCCTCCACCGAGAGCAAAACACTGGCACCTTCCTGTTGTGTCTGGTAGCCATCAGATCCACTACAGGCACCCCCCACATCTGGGTGAGAAGGTGAAACACCTCTGGATGAAGCGCCCATTCTCCGCTGTCGACTGTCTGATGACTGAGAAAGTCTGCCATGACGTTGTCTACGCCTGGAATGTGTACTGCTGAGATGACTGGCACATGAGCTTCTGCCCAGGATAAAATGGCCTTGACCTCTAACCAAGCGGTGAGACTTTTTGTGCCGCCTTGTCTGTTGATGTAGGCCACTGCAGTGGCGTTGTCGGACTCCACTCTGACTGGACAACCTTCCAGCTGAGATTCCCAATGCCTCAGGGCAAGAAAGATGGCACGAAGTTCCAGAACATTGATGGAGAGAAGAGATTCTTCTAGACCCCATTTCCCCTGAGCACTGAAACGACCCAGCACTTCCCCCCCATCCCCGGAGGCTGGCATCCATCGTGACTGTGGTCCAAAAGGGAACCAGAAAGGACCTCCCTTTCAGGAGATGAGACAGGTCCAACCACCATTCTAGGCTCAGCTTGACATGAGGGGGCAGAGATACAGATAGATGCTGATGATCTGGATCAGTTCTGCACGTCTGGATCACAAACCTCTGAAGTTCCCTGGTGTGTGCCATGGCAAATGGCACTGCCTCTATCGTGGAAATAAACTTCCCCACTAGAGAGGTCAACTTCGGTACCAGAACCCTGTCCAGTTCTAGGATCTTGGACAGCCGGATAGCAATCTGATGAGCCACTTCCTCCGGTAGAAACACCATGCACTGCTGAGTGTCGAACAGGAGACCTAAGAAGAGGAGCTGTTGAGATGGAACCAAGTCTGACTTGTCCATATTCACAATCCAGCCGTGGCGATTGAGTGTCTGTATACACAACTGCAGCTGCTGGTGAAGGATCTCCGCAGATGAGGCTTTCAGGAGCAGATCGTCCATGTAAGGAGTCACCCTGACTCCATCTCGATTAAGCACAGCTATCAAAGCTCCCAATATCCTCTGAAAGACCTGAGGAGCTGAAGACAGACCAAAGGGAAGAGCTGAAAACTGAACGTGGCCTTTGTGACAGGCAAATCTGAGATACCGTCTGCTCTCCGGATGAATAGGTATGTGAAGGTATGCATCCTGAAGGTCCAGGGAGGCAAGGAACTCCCCTGGAGACATTGCTGTTATCACAGAACGCAGAAATTCCTGACGAAAGTGGGAACTCACAACAAAGGAATTGAGATCCTTGAGATCCAAAATAGGACGAGCCCCTCCATCCTTTTTGGCCACAACGAACAGGTTGGAATAGAATCCTGAACCTGTGTCTTCTGGTGGAACCAATTCCAGGACCTCTTTGTCCAAAAGATCCTGAATAGCGTAGTCGAACAGACGTCTTTTTGTAGGCTCCTGAGAAGGACGAGTAAAATGGAACCGTAAAGGAGGAAGGGAAGAGAAAGGGATCCTGTATCACTCTGATACCACCTGAACAACCCAAGGGTCCGCCACTGACTCCTCCCAAACCCGGCGAAAGATGTAGAGACGTCCACCTACAGCCGGATGCGGACCCGGGTTCGGTGAGTCATGCCGAAGCAGTCTTGGAGGTCTTGGCCTTAGGGGCAACTTTCGGCTTCCAGGACTGTTTGGGCTTGGAGGAGGAGCGCGAGGAGGACGGACCTGTCTGGGACGTGGAGCGTGTCTCAGTTTGGAAGGAACGAAAGGACCAATTGCGTTTGGCTGGAAACTTCTTCTTGAAGACTGATGGTAGAAGAGTACTTTTGCCACCAGTAGCCTCACTAATCATCTCCTTAAGTTCAAATCCAAACAGTAAAGACCCCTGAAAAGGTAAAGAAAGCAAAGCTTTCTTAGAGGCAGTGTCTCTAAGAAAGCTTTGCTTTCTTCACCTTTTCAGGGGTCTTTACTGTTTGGATTTGAACTTAAGGAGATGATTAGTGAGGCTACTGGTGGCAAAAGTACTCTTCTACCATCAGTCTTCAAGAAGAAGTTTCCAGCCAAACGCAATTGGTCCTTTCGTTCCTTCCAAACTGAGACACGCTCCACGTCCCAGACAGGGACAAATTTTCAACCAAAGAGCACGTCTAGCCACCACAGAGGAAGTAGAGGCCCTTGCCATCATGCGCACAGCATCAAAAGCAGCGTCAGAAACATAATTTTGAGCTTCTAATATATTAGCAAGAAGCTGCAACTGCTCAGACACTGGTGCATCCTGGCGAACTGCCTCAGTCAGTTGTTCAGTCCAGGCCGCAATAGCCCTATTAACCCACGCCACTGCAAAGGTTGGACGCATGGCAGTGCCAATGGATGCAAAAATGGATTTAAGACAAATCTCTAACTTTTTGTCCGTCCAATCCTGCAGGGCCGAGGCATCTGACACAGCTAAGGCAGTAGATTTGGATAACCTAGAAATAGGAGCATCCACTTTAGGAGGATGAACCCATTTTGCCAGTTCAGCCTCAGGAAAGGGATAAAGTTTAGCAAACTTTTTGGACACAGAAGAGGATTTTTCAGGATTCCTCCACGCATCAGAGACTAAACGAGCAAGAGTAGTGTTATTAGGAAAACAAACTACAGCCTTAGATGGTTTTTGGAAAACGTCAGTTGGATCACGAGTAGATTCCTGAGTCAGAGGAAGGTTGAGCGTAGTTAGCACAGCTCTGATCAAACCCTCAGCAGAAACTTCAGGGTCACATTCATAAGGGTCACCAATGGACCCATTAGATTCTATAACAGTGCCTTCCTCAGCATCAGAATCCTGCAAAAGTTCTTCCTCAGAAGAATCAGACACATCAGGAGCCCCTTGTGGCTTAGGCAGGGAGGTCCTGATTGTGGAGGGGGTCTGCCAGACTTGCAGAGCCCCCTGAACCTGAGAGGGAAAGAGTTGGAGAGTGGATCTGAGATCCCTAGTGGCAGCTTTAAACTCTTTCACCCAAGTTGGCTCAATAGCGTGGCTGGAAAGCCCAGGGTTGCTATCATGACTTTCTGCACATTTTGGGCATAAAAGACCTGAAAATTCTCTAGGCAGCCGAGAGTGACAAGAGGAGCAAAACGCAATGGGGGAAATAGACACCCCAGCCTCTTTAGTCCTGGGTCTAGCCCCTGACTCCAGTGGAGTAGACATGCTCACAGCGTCAGATATACTCCACTAAGAAAAATCACCCAGTAGAAGTGTGAAAGATTAAAGTTTCACCCCAGAAATGTCTAAAATCGAACTTATCTGGCCTGCGAAGGGTTAATCTGCTGAGAGGAGAGAAGGCTCGGTCCCTGCGTAGTATACTCGCTGAGAATAACACCACAAAATGGCTGCCGCGACAGTAGCCAATCAGAAAACAAGCGCGAAACAGGCGCTTATGGGAAACGTAGTTTTTCTCAGAAGTACCCCAAAATAGTGCCCGAAGACCCCCAGACTCCCAACACACCGAATCTAGCTACCGGATGATAGAGCAGGGGAAGACCAACAAAATGAGCCCTCTCTGAAGTTGCTGTGACAAGCGGTTCCAGAGATACGTCCCACACTGTGTAAACCCATAGAGAGTAAAGGAGCAATGGCGTCTATGCGGGTAAAAGCGCGCTTAAAGGCGCAGAACATTAAATATTAATAAATCATTCCTGAGAGAAAAAGTTCACCAAACATACTTCTAGCACATGTAAAACATGATAAAATAACAACCCAAAGCTCCAAAACCCAGGGAATACCACAGACATTGCAATAGAAATAAAAACACCCTATGAGTGCTGGAGTGCAAAATGAGAACTCCCAAATACATGCCCAAAGAAGGGACACTGTGGGACAAGTGGACCTTCAGCACTCAAAGGGTGGCTCACCTTTCTGCATGACTTCTGTCTTCAGGTAACCATGTTAAAAGGGAATTAACCAGAGGAAAATTCCCCAGCAGGGAAGCTACTTGACTCAAGTTGTTCCCTCTTCAGGTCATAAGGTCCACCAGCAAATCCCTGGAAGCTGCACTAGCCACTTTGGAGAGGGCAATTCACAGCCATGGTCACCCGCCTAATGGTGGTATTCCATATTTGAAGAAAAACAATAAAAAACTAAAGTTGAATGAGAGATGTTCTCCACGTGAACAAAGGAACAAATCAATCTAGCTTGGCTCTGGCCTGAAGGCAGCTTAAGAAGGAGGGGAGGCTCCACCCCCTGCATACATCTGAATGAATGTTCCTGCCTATTAAAGGGGCGGATCGCCTCCCATTGTACCAGTGACCTGTATTGGACGACAGTGAAATGTGTTTTGCCTGCTCATTCATGTTTTCTTTAGAAATGGTATTTTATTTATTTATTACCACTTCTCCAAGGGTATACAGACTTTTGAGCACAACTGCATCTCACCTGCATGACCAGCTCATATGGGCCTCTCGGACAATGAACAGTGCTTTAAATGTCAATAGATCAATGCGGATACTTATCATAATGGAAATGCAAGGTGAGATGTCCCTTCTGGAATGCTGTTACCACCAAGTTATCTAAAATTTTCAGTAGACACATTGAACAAACACCTCATTCCTTCCTCCTAGGCATCTTCCCATCCCCATGCCTCTTTTGGTATTGACAGCAATTAAGGTGTTACTTCATTGCTGGCTCTCTGACAAACCTCCCTCGAAGACACAATGGCTCAACAAAACCTTAGACATAGCACATGCTAAACATACAGCAACGTTACAGGATGAAGAATGGAAAGGCCTAGCCTTTTGGGTGATATGGGAGCTGTTTGTCAACACTTTGTTGGGGAGAGAACTAACTTCACTCTATGTTTCAAGGATATCTCCTGGTACTCAACTCAATCATTTCGAGAATAAAATATAGCATATGGTCACATGGTAGCATGTTAGGTTCTAGTACCAAGTTTGCAACATCAGGGACTCTACAAGAGTCCCTCCATATTCGTATCCAGTATCCCTCTCACTAAATAAAGCAGCAACATACCTTGTCACCCTCCCTACTGTTTTCGACCCTTTCTTAAAGTTTTGAGTTGTTTTGATCCTTGTTACCAAGTATAGCTACAAATTGCCTCTTTACCTCATTTAATTGTTGCCTTTCTTGGAAATATATCTGCCTGCTCTTTATTCGTCGTGTGTAAACAAGGGAATGTATTGTTCTCTCTTTTATATGTAAAGCCCATTAAAAGGTGAAATTTACTCACCGATATTTGGTTTTCCTCTGTGTCCGTCCACGGCAGGAAATCAATGGGTTAGCTCCGCCTCCCAGCTGGTAGGACCAATTAACAACTCTTAAAATAGACTCCTGGGAGATAGGATTCAGTTAAACTTTTGTCCAAGCTGTAGAAGAGAAACAGGTTAGTATATATATATATACAATAAATCCAATATTCCTTCCCAGAAATTTAAACATACTCTCAAATAAACATAACACCCACTAGTACATTACTGAGAAATATGTCCAGATGGGTGTCCCAAATATGGGAGGGTGTGCCGTGGACGGACACAGAGGAAAACCAAATATCGGTGAGTAAATTTCACCTTTTCCTCTGTGTCCTTACCACGGCAGGAAATCAATGGGATTTCCCAAAGCAGTAAAACTAGGGAGGGATACTACCTCAGACAGGCACCACCGCCTGAAGGACCTTTCTGCCAAACTTCGCATCGGCTGAGGCCTGGACGTCAAGTCTATAGTGCCTGATAAAGGTTGACAAGGAAGACCAGGTTGCTGCCTTGCAAATTTCTTCTGGTGAGGCTACCGCCTTCTGAGCCCAGGAAGTTGAAATTGCTCTAGTAGAATGTGCTTTAATACCTACTGGAGGATCTTGACCAGCAGTCATATACGCCAATTTGATGCAATCTCTGATCCATCTGGCTATAGAAGGTTTGGAAGCAGCGGAACCTTTGAATTTCCCAAAGAAATGGACAAATAATGATTCTGACTTGCGAAAGGATTTTGTCCTTTCAAGGTAGGTAGACAGGCATCTGACCAAATCTAGATTGTGAAATATCTTTTCCTTGGGATGCTTAGGATCTGGACAGAATGAGGGTAAAACAATCTCCTGGCTAAGGTGGAATTCAGATGACACCTTACATCTGAAGGATGGTCTAGTTCTAAGTACCACCTTGTCTTGGTGGAAAGATGTGTAAGGAGGTAAACAGGAAAGGGCCTGTAATTCACTAACTCTTCTGGCTGAAGTGATAGCCGTTAAAAAGGTTGTTTTAAGAGTCAGATTTTTTACTGAAATTGATTGCAGGGGTTCAAAGGATTCATGGGATGCCAGTTGAGTGAGAACCAAATTCAGGTCCCATGCCGGAATGATTTCTCTAATGGTAGGTTTGATCTTAGTAATAGCAGTCATGAACCTTTTAACAATATATTCCTCTGAAAAAGGGGTAGCCAAAACTGCTGATAGAGCAGAAAGTTGGACTTTTAACGAAGAGGGTTTTAATCCTTTCTTAAAACCCTCTTGCAGAAAATCCAGGATGGTGCTGGAAGAAATATCTTTTCTGGATAGCTGCTTCTCAGAACACCATTTGTGAAAAATGGACCAAATTCTATAGTAGATCCTAGAAGATGATGAACGTCTTCCTGAAATAATGGTGTTCGCAACCTGAGAGGAGATATTTCTTAACCTGAGTGATCTCCGCTCAGCCTCCAGGCCGTTAGCTTCAAGAAAGAAGGGTTGGAGTGAAGAATGGGACCCTGGGATAATAGATCTGGAAGGAGAGGCAGGGGAAACGGGGGTAGGATGGACATCCTCACAAGATCCGCATACCAAATTTTTCTGGGCCAGTCTGGAGCAATCAGAATGATCTGGGCCTTGTCCCTTCTGGTCTTCTTTACTACTTCTGGCAGAAGAGGCAGAGGAGGGAATATGTAAGCCAACTGGAACTTCCAGGGAAACTTGAGAGCATCCTGCCCCAACGCTCTGTGGTTCCTCCACCTGGAATAGAACAGCTGACACTTGTTGTTCTTGTCTGACGCCATCAGATCCACTACTGGATGACCCATGATGGATGTTATGGTCTGGAAGACTTTGTCCTTTAAGGACCACTCGCCTGGATCCAGAGTTTGACGACTTAGGAAATCTGCCTGGGTGTTTAGAGACCCTGCTAGATGAGATGCTGATAGGTGGGACACATTTAGCTGAGCCCAATTTAGGATCTTTCTTGCTACAGCATTCAAACTGTGACATCTTGTCCCTCCTTGATTTAAAATGTAACTGACTGCAGTTGCGTTGTCTGATCTGACACAAACCGCTTGTCCCTTCAGGATTTTGCTGAAATGCTTGAGTGTCCTCCATATGGCTTCCAACTCTAAGAGATTGATGTGGAACTTGCTTTCCTTCTGAGTCCAGAGGCCTTGAACCGTCTTTTGGTTGTAAATGCCTCCCCATCCTGTGCTGCTTGCATCCGTGGTGACTATGTGCCATGTGGGATCCAGGATGGTTCTTCCTTTCTGAAGATTTTTGTTTCTGAGCCACCAAGTCAGTTCTATCTTTGTGGCTTGCTTTAGGTGGATTAGCTGTGAGAAATCTCCTGGACGCTTTCTCCAACTTGTCAGGAAGTTGTCCTGAGTTCTTCTGACATGGAATTTTGCCCAAGGAACTATGTGTACTGCTGAAGATAGGTTGCCCAACAGTTTGGAGAAGTCTTTTGCTGTGTGCATCCTTTTTTGAAGGAAGTTTTGTACTCTGGATCGAATTCTGGCTTGTCTCTCCTCGGATAGACTGGCAAGACCCAGCTGAGTGTTGAACTGAACGCCTAGAAACACTAGATCCTGGGATGGGATCAGCTGGCTTTTCTGATGATTGATGACCCAACCTAGCTGAGACAGAAACTGTAGACAATGATGAGTACTTTGAATGGCTTTCTCTCTGCTTTCTTCTATGAGGAGAATGTCGTCTAGATAAGGTATTAACCTCATACCTTCTTTCCTTAGTGTTGCCATGACTGGAGCTAGGACTTTGGTAAAGACTCTGGGGGCAGATGCCAATCCGAAAGGAAGAGTCTTGTACTGGTAATGTTTTCCAAAAATCTCAAACCTCAAGAACCTTCTGTGGGATGATAGAATAGGAATATGATGATAGGCATCCTTCAGATCTATCTTTGTGAGAAAGGCTTGAGGAGGAATCACCCGGATTACTGATGCCGGGGTTTCCATCTTGAACCGTTGTGTCTTGATAAATGAATTGATCCATTTGAGATCTAGAATCATCCTTAAACCACCCGAGGATTTCTTTACTGGAAAAAGAATTGAATAAATTCCAGAATGCCTCTGGTCCAGAGGCACCTCCTCTATAACATGGGCTTCCAGAAGATCCTTGATCATTTGAACCACTTTGATCCTGAGACCTCTGTTCGTTACTTGGGATGTCATGAATCTTGATATGGTTGGGACAGAAAGAAATTCTAAGGGGTATCCCATCTCTACTATTTTCAGAACCCATTGATCTGTCTGGATCATTTTCCAAGATTCTAGGAACTGACCCAGTCTGCCCCCAACTGGGAGTAGAGATGGGGCCCTGTGCTCTTCATTGCGATGGTTTAGGGAACTGACCCTTTTTGGGAAATTCCCTTCTGGATCCGCCTCTGGGATTGGGTGCAGGACCTCTCTTCTTCTGGTCATAGCTCCGTCCTGGTCTGTATTTGCTTGCTTCCCGAAAGGATTGCTTGCGAAACCCTGAGGACTTGGAGAAAGGAGATCTGTTCCTTCTATCTTGAGGCAGGAAGGTACTCTTTCCTCCTGAAGACTTCTTGATGATCTCTTGTAGACGATCCCCAAATAACATTTCACCAGAGAAGGGTAAGGATACTAGACGGTTCTTGGAAGAAGCATCTGCCTCCCATGCTCTAATCCATAAGGCTCTTCGTGCCACTACTGAAAGGGCTGATGATCTGGCTAGTAGTTTAATGACGTCCAATGACGCGTCACAGGAATAATTGACCGCGTCTTTGATGGAAGCAACCTCTTTCAATAGTCTGGAGCGGGATACTGAAGAATCAATTTTTTCTTCTAATTCAGTCAGCCAAATTCTAAGGGAACGAAACATACATGCCAAGGCCGTGGCTGATTTCAGATTATTACCAATGGCTGCAAACTGCTTTTTCAAAGCACTGTCAGCTCTTTTGTCCATGGTGTCTTTCAATGTAGCCCCATCTTCTAATAATATGGTGGTCCGTCTTGAAATCTGAGCAATGGCTGCATCAATTTTAGGAGGAGAGGTCCATGCTGCAGTTTCTTCATCAGAAAAGGGGAACATTTTTCCAAAACGTCTGGACATGGCTGATCTGCGATCTGTCAGTCCCCATTCACCTTTAATAGTGTCTTGAATGGACTTGTGCACAGGGAATACCAGAGCAGGCTTCTTATGACCTATAAATGCTGCATCCATAATATCCAATTCTTTCTGAGTATCGGAAAGGCCTAGCGTTTTTCTAACAGATTTAAGAAGACCCTCCAATTTCTCCAGGCTAAACGAACCACTTTCTTCTGTTAACTCTCCTTCTTCAATGGATGAGGCAACAGAATCTATATCCATAATACTGCCTTCATCTTCTATCTCATGCATAGCAGAAGTACCTTCCTCTGGATCTGATGCTCTATGCCTCTTCCTGGATGATTCCTGCATTGCAGAGAAAGTCTCCTGCATAGAAGACCTCATCCATCCAAGGAAATCCTGGAATTGAGCAGGAATCTCAGTGTTGGCCACTTTCTTCATGCAAGCTAGGCATAGCTTAGCAGAATCTGAGGCAGAGAGCTTAACATCACAGTCTGCACAAGTCTTAGACTTGGTGGTAGGCTTATCCTCTTTGGGAGTCACTGCATCTGTAGCTGTTTTAGTCTTATCAGCAGAAGATGATTTAGGAGCAGCAGACATGGTACTCAATCAAAGGATACAGATAAAGCATCAAATCAGCATAAGGACTGAAGATCACTCACCTAATGGAAGCTCTACATCTGTGGAACAGGGTCTTTTATCCTCCAGGATGCTGCCATGCTGAAGAGACGCCGAAAACGACGAAACCGGAAGTGCGTTCCACCGGTGGAACGCATCGGGCCGAACTTCCGGTTTTGGCTCAAAATAGAAACGCCGACTTCCCGCGCGCCCTCTTCATACCGGATGAAGAGAGAAGCGTGCTAGAAGCAAGGCAGTGCTGTGAGGATGAGAAATGAATGCTCCATGGTCCTCAGGGACCTATTAAGGTATGAGGACCGCAGTGCTCCCAGTAATGTGTCCAGCGTTTGCAGGCTGGACACATGGAAGAGAAAAAATAACAAACAGAAAACTTTTTAAATCAGGAGACCAATGGCCTCCGTCTACCAGCTTGGTAGGACCAAAGAAAACTGAATCCTATCTCCCAGGAGTCTATTTTAAGAGTTGTTAATTGGTCCTACCAGCTGGGAGGCGGAGCTAACCCATTGATTTCCTGCCGTGGTAAGGACACAGAGGAAAAGAGGATTTTAGTCTTGCCTGTTAAATCCTTTTTTCTTAGTCCATATAACTCACAGGTACCATGGGGAGGTGACAGCTCCTCCCAGTGGGCTGGAACACTTCTGGAAGTAGTGCATGGTGGAGCCTCCCCCTCCTCCATGTCAGGCTGCCCCGTCCTAGATAAACTTGTGAAAAGCCTACCTAGTAGGACAGCAAGAAGGAAGAAAGGAAAACCCCTGTGAGCAATGGACCCAAGAGGAGCCCCACATCCAGCTACAGGAGACCCAGCATGGTCCCTTTCACTGTGTGGGAGACCTGTAAGCTATATGGACTAAGAGAAAAGGATTTAACAGGTAAGACTAAAATCTTGTGACAAGCATCTCAATAGCAGGAAAGAATATCGGTAGCTACAATTTAATGGACCAATTTATTAGATCTTGATAACGGACAGAGCATTCCAGCCACAGACATTTCTTCTCCAACTTGTTTATAATTGTTCATCTTGTAGCAGAACACGTATCCAGAGTTGATACAGGGTGTGAGTATAATATTTAGCAGGCAAAAGTGTGATAAAGTGTGCATGGTGTAGGCACAATATAACCAGTATATTTGAATGTTATTGCACACTGGGCGACCTCTAAACAGGCAACATGACAACCACGTGCTTATAAGCAGCGCAAGATTCTCACATCACCCTTTTAAACCACACGACATGTTTAATGCAGAATGTAGCCATGCAACATTTTGTATGCAACTTTTAAAAGTAAACCAGTGGAGAGGACCAATATACCAGAACGTGATGAATCTCCCTGAGCTCCAAGACACTGATGGGCTGAAGGGTTACCTCCGCAGTCCATCTGCTCTGAACCCCCAAGGTGACCCAGGACAGCTCTCCAGCCACTGAAGCTGGTGTCCGTCATCACCAGGGTCCAGTTCTGATTGACAAAGGGCTTCCCCTTCTCCAGACTGGACATATCCAGCCAGCAAAGCAGATCCTGTCTCACTTCCTGAGGAAGAGAGACAAGGGGGTCCAAGAGATCCGGATTCCCACTTCAAGTCCGGATGGTGAACCTGTGGAGCTCCCTGGTGCGAGCCATGGAGCAAGGGACCGCCTCCCTGGTGTACACCATGTGGCCCATCAGAGATGAGAACTTGTGCACTGGCGTGGAGGTCCACTCCAGGCCCCGGGACCCCCGATGCATGATCTGTTGGATAGATTCCTCGGTCAAGAAAACCATCCCTTGGCAGGTGTTGAACCTGAGACCAAGGAAGACCAGGATCTGACAGGGAACTGGAGTAGACTTCTCCATATTCAGAATCCATCCATGGCGGAGGAGAATCTGAGCACAGTCCTGGACCCTGGACGGTGCCTTCAGCAGAAGGTTGTCCATGTAGGGAGCCACCTGAATCCCCCGAGTGTGCAGGTAGGTAATCAATGGCCATAAGACCCAAGAGAACACCTGAGCAGCAGTAGTGAGCCCCGAAGGACAGAGAGGAGAACTGGAAATGCCCCAGTGTGCAAGCGAACCTGAGGTACTTCAGACTGCCCGGGTGAATTGGAACATGCAGGTAGGCATCCTGTAGATCCAGAGAAGCCAGGAATTCTCCAGGACACATAGCTGCGATGGCAGAGCGCAAAGACTCCATCTTGAAGTAAGTAGTCATCACACAAGAGTTCAGATTCTTGAGGTTCATGATGGGGAGGACTGACGCCATCCCTCTTGGGTACCACAAAGAGGTTTGAATAAAAACCTAAACCTCTCTCTTGAGGAGGTGCTGGAGCCAGGACTCTTTTGTCCAAGACAGCCTGCACCACCTTGTTAAAAAGGCACAGCTTTTCCTGGCCTAGCGGTGTTCTTGAGTGGGAGAATCTGAAGGGAGGCAGGGATGTGAAGAGAATCCTGTAGTCTATTGAAACTACCTGCAAAACCCATGGATCCACAACAGAGCCAGCCCAGATGTTTGAAAAATATTGCAGGCGTCCACCCACAGGGAGGGGCAGACCAGGATTCTGCAAGTCATGCAGAAGAAGATTTGGTGGAGGTGTGTTTTGACCTCCACTGCTGACTGGGCTTGGAGGTGGAGCGACTGGTGCTGGCCTGAGAAACGTTCGGAATCGGCCTTTGAGCTTCAGTTTGGCAGGGATGAAAAAGATGCTGCTTCTTCAGCAGGTTAGGGCGTTTGGAGACCTGAGGCAACAAAGTGTTCTTGCCCCCAGAGGCCTCACTGATAATTTGCTTCAGCTCAGGCCCAAAAAGGAGGAGATGTGCCATGAAAAGGGAGAGAAATCTTGAGCCACAAGGTGCGGCTGGCAGAGACAGAGAAGGCAGAAGCCTTTTGCCGCAAGTTTTACAGCATCTAAAAGAGCGTCTGTGACATAAGTCCGAGCCTCAGGCATGTTGGCCAAGAGGGCTAAGGGATCCTCCTTTGGGGTACCCTTATGGATAGCCTCAGTAAGTTGTTCACCCCATATAGCAATGGCTCTGGTGAGGCAGACAGAAGCCAGGCAGGCCGCAATGCAGCACCTATGGCAGCAAAGTTAGTCTTCAGAATAGCCTTCAGCTTTCTATCAGTCCTATACTTGAGTACCGTGGCATCAGCCAGGGGAAAAGCAGTAGACTTAGAAAGTCTACAAATAAGGGTATTAACTTGAGGAGGTAGCCCACTGCGTTAAAGCTGCATCAGAAAATGGGTACAGCTTAAAAAATCTCTTAGAAAGAGAAAGGCGCCTGCAAGGCGTTTTCCACTCATCCAAAATTACCTGGTCCAGAGTGGGATTAAGCTAAAACACAATGAGGGACTTATTGCGCCTTTGAAAAGCATCAGAAGAAGCTTGGCTCTCAACAGGATTAATAAGAACCTGTAGGGTAGTCAAAACAGCCTTAAAGAGACCCTCAGTAGAGGGCTCAGGGTCTGCCTCAAAGGAATCACCATAAGCAAAGGAAGAAGCCCCTTCCTCACACTCTCCTTTTTCCGAATCAGCCTCAAAGGAATCCTCCTCAGAGGAATCTGAAAGGTCAGGAATGCCAGGGGCCCTAGGGGCCACAAACCTGAACGAAGTGGGGGGATTCCAAGACTGGACGAACCTCTGGAGGGAAAGAGGGAACTGTTCCATAGATGACTAATTCCTTGACCTAAAGTGGCTCTTGCTCAAGGCTGGAGGGCCCGGGTGGTGTGGTAGGGGCTACAGCACATGAGGGGAACAAGTGTCCCGAGTACACTCTAGGGAGCGCCATTTGGCAAGAGTAACTGATTGGCAAGAGGAACAGTAAGTAAGGGGGGGGGGTCAAATACTCGCCTGAGTCCTTAGCCTTCAGTCTAGCCCCATGTGCCTTTGAAGCTGACATCCTAACAGGAGAAGTGTCAGAAAAGTAAAAGGAACACAAATACTGTCACCCAGATTAATAAGTCACCTCAGAATGCCAGAGAGTACTTATCTGGCAGGCGAATGGTTAACCTGAGAGGGAGAGTAAGGAGATAGAAGCTTCTGCGTAGGATACTCAGCAAAGAGAGAAAGAAAATTGTGTCCGAAATCACAGCCAATCAGAGAAAAGCCAGCGAAATGGGCATTCTGGGAATCATATTCTCTCTTTTTAATGTTACCTACCAATGCCAGAACCTAAACTCGTGGGGGCCCAGGGACCCCCAAGACAGTGAGGATGTGAACCGGACCGTAGAGCAATGAGAGACAAGAAGAATGAGCCCTCTCTCTACTCTGCAAGTGAAACGGTTGCAGAGATATGTCCCAATGCAGTCTGTCCCATAGAAATCAATGAAGCCCATGCGGTTAAGCTCGCTCTTAACCCTTTGAGTGCCAGAGGGGTATGGAATGCATTGCTTTGCAATGCATTCCGTGCACCTCTGGCACTCAAAGGGTTAAAGCTGAGGAACTCAAAAAAAATTCTAATTTTGCAAAAGTGAACCAAAGCACTCAAAAACACAATAGAACATGTAGTGTCAAATATAAACTTACACACCACAAGGGATAAGTGAACCTAAGCCCCAAAACCCAGTAAAATCAGCAGAGAAGGGGTTAAATACCAAAAAAGCTCCAGTGACCCTAGTATCAAACAACTGAAATAACCAACATGAGTTGGCAACCCCTGTTGCAGAGGAGAATAGTGGGATAAGTGGACCTTGGCACTCAAAGGGTGGCTCACTTTTTTTGCAGGACTTCTTTCTTCAGATTACCATTTAGAAGAAATGAGCCTCAGAGATACCCCTTTAGGAGAGAGAGAGAGAGACCTAAATTGCACAATTCTCTCCACAGGGCTGCAAAGGGTCCACAACAGCACCTGATGACTTGGCAATTCTCCAGGGGAAGCCAGTAATGGTAATCGGCATAATGGGGGAATCTAGACACCCCACATGTAAAATAATAAAAACTAAGCAGAACTGTTCTCAACCACTATCCAGGATCTTGGAACAAGTCTATCTGGGGTGGGGCTAGTGGGGTAGCCTGATATGGAGGAAGGGGAGGCTCTACCCTGCACTTCTTCTAGGATTGTTCTAGCCCACTAGGAGGAGCTGTTGCCTCCCCATGGTACCTGCGAGTTATATTGGACGACAGAGAAAAGTTCTTTTTTTTTTTTTTTTTTTTTTTTTTTTGAAAGAACGTGTGGGAAAGAGGAGTTTTAGAGTAGCTTAGTACATGCCTCATCAATTAAAATTAGAACCCATTAAACAAAAGGTTGACAACCTCTGCACTATATCCAGTTGTTCATCAGCAGTTAGTGCTGGAGGTCTGATTTGTCAGATTAAGTAATTATGGTGCATAAAAATACATATTTACAAAGTCAAAGTCTTCATCAGGATCCATGTAACAAAATAATTGGAACTTACCTTCCCCAAAATCATCTTGATGGATTGGGGTTTCAGCAATTGGCTCAAAGTCTTTTGTCATCAGTATGAGTGTTTGTTGACCTAAGAAAACATCAACAAAAAGAAACACAATAAATATAGGAGTCCAGATGAATTCATCAAGGAAAGTAAACTCATTATGAAGATATTAAAAAAAAAAAAAAAAAAAAAAACCCTACGTTTGAACAAAAGTAAAATGTATTTGCACATTAGACCAGTTTTCTCTTCTATCCAATCTCCTATGCTTCTGACTCCCATTATTGCATAATTACTTGGATGCAAACATTCTAAAACATGTACCCTTTTTATGGGCAAATAAATAAGAAAATAGGATGTTAGTGTTCTTACCTGTTAAATCCTTTTCTCTATAGTCCAGGTGGTTGAGTCCCTCTATGGAGGGCAGGACACATCTCAAAAAATAAACAAACAGTCTTGTGGGTTGAGACTTCCAGCCACTCCTCCAGCTAAACCCTTCCCCCTGCATATTCTAGTTATGTTGTGATCAAAACCACAACAAAAGGTCAAACAGAGGAAGAATTAAGCTTCTGTGAGGATCAAGACAGTAAAGAAGGATGTCCTGACATGCAAGACCAACAGAGGTCCCATTCACTAGGTGGAAGACCTGTTCCATATGGACTATAGAGAAAAAGATTTTAAGGGATAGTAATACTTAAAATGTAAAACAAAAAAATAAAAAAGTTATATATATATATATATATATATATATATATATATATATATATATATATATATATATATATATATATATGTGTGTGTTGTAGGGTTTATCCCCCTGAGTAAAACAAGAGTACTCCCACTGCTGAAAGATGTTTCATTCAAAAGTTATTAATTTTCAAAGTTGAATTTTTTAGGTGCAATATCACAGTGGCCTGAAATTGTACAGTGGCGCTGTTGCTACACGATCCTATGGACAGCTCTGGTTCCGGGACCATAATTCTCCATAGGATGGTGTAGCAACAGCGCCACTGTACAATTTCAGGCCACTGTGATATTGCACCTAAAAAATTCAACTTTGAAAATGAATAACTTTTTGACCATCGGAAGGTCAAAATCCTGTCCACACACCACGAATGAAAAATGGACCACACCCTGAAGTAGGCCTTAGAGGATACAGGCTTTCAAACCTGCATTATAGTGGAAATGACCTCAGTGGAGAATCCCTTTCTCCTCAAGATGTGGGCTTGAACAGCCATTACGTAAAGTCAGCTTTTCAAATCCTCTTTGCAAAGGTAACCCTGGAGGAAGAGGTCCGGCCTAGGAGGAAGTGGGAGCGGATCCTGAAAAGACTCACACTGTCCACAAACCACACCCACCTGGTCCAATATGGAGTGACTAGTATCACAGTCACTCCGTCCATCCTGACCTTCCCAAGCTCCCTAGGAATGAGAGGAATTGGAGGAAAGACCTAAGTGAGGTGAAACTTCCACGGAATCGACATTGAGTCTGTAACAAAGGCCAGAGGGTCCGTCTTGCACGAGACGAAGACCAGGAACTTCCTGTTTTCCCGTGTGGACATTAGGTCCATCGTTGGCAACCCCCACTGTTGCACAATCAGGTACAACGCTTATGGATTGAGTTCCCAATCTCCCAGATACACGTCTTGGCGACTTAGAAGGTCCACCAGCAAGTTTTCTACCCCTGGAATGTGAATAGCGGAGATTGCCAGAACATCGGTTTCTGACCAACCTAAAATGTACTTCATCTTGTACCATGCATACCTAATGAGCCCTTCAGCCAAGGGAAGGGGGTCAGTCTCATAAGTGTCCTCATAGGCGAAGGAAGAATCCATATCCTCATATTCCTCATCATCCCCATCCGAAATTTCCTCCTCAGAGGAAGCCCCTAGAATCTTAGGAACACTGTGAGATCTGGGGGCCACACATTTAAAGGTAGTGGGGGGACTTCCAGGATTGAAGTACCCCCTGGAGGGAGAATGGAAGTTGGGCCACTATAGTTAACAGCAATTTCAGCCAAGCTGGCTCTTGCTCAGTGTTGGAGGGCCCCTTGGAGTAGTAGTAGGGGCTACAGTACAGGAAGGGCAGAAAGATTTGGAATACTCGTTAGGGAGCCCCACTTGACATGAAGGGGATTAAGTGACACCCCTGAGTCCTTAGTCTTAGGTTTAGCCCCATGTTCCTTAGAATACAACATCCTTACATAAGATGTGTCTAAGACTAGTATAAACCACTAGTAACAGTTCCCCAGACTATTAATTCAACCTAGAAAGCCAAAAACGTACCTATCTGGCAGGCGAAGGCTTAATATGGAGAAGAACAACAAGGAGAGTCTGCCTCTGCACAGGATAAGCAAAAGAGAAGTAAAATGGTGACTGCAAAACTGGCAGTCAATCGGAAGAAAGACCACGATACAGACATTCTGGGAAATGTAGTCTTCTCTATTACTATTGCCTAGCAATACCTACACTCTGGCCATAGGATCTCCACAAGACTCTGCTAGGAGGGAAAACTTGGCAGCAAGATTTCCTTCACAGGGCTGCAAGGGTCCACACAGCACCTGTACACTAGTCAATCCTCTCCAGGGGAAGCCCAGTAATGGTTACCCACCTAATGGGGGAATTTTGATAACCCCATATCTATCAGAAAAATAATATAAAAAGCTAAAACTAAGAGAGTGCATCCTGCTCCATCCTTTACCAAGCACTACACATTCATACTGGGGACTGCAAGGCTGGAGCTGGAAGTGTGGCTGGGAGTCTCCACCTATAAGACTGTCTTTGGAGATGTGTCCTGCCCTCCAAAACGAAGGACTTAACCCCATGGTGCCTGTGTTCCATATTGCATGCAAGAGAAAGATGCTTTAAACAAGAAGTCTAAGCCCTTATCAGCCTGGTCCCAAAAATGGCTTCTACCTCAGAAAACCAGTGAATTCTGGGTATTAATGTTTTCAGTACATATGCTAAGCAAACTGTGGTTCTCCAGCCATTCAAAAAGAGAACTAAACAACTCACAGCAGAATAAAGAACAGAAAGGGTTAAATAACCCTTACAGTTAATGCAGCCACATTTGATACACACACACACAATGGTAAAAGAGAAAAAATATAATGAAATACATGCAGAAAAAACACGTAATATGGGTACGAAAAAAACAAACATGAAAAAGGTTAAAGGGGATCTATCTCCCCTATACAAGTTAGTCTTATTAGTTAGATTATTCCGCAAATATGTTTAAAACTGTATTCACTTGTTGTTTTTTTAAAATGCTATTTGAGTGAAAATTAATGTTTACAGAGTGCTCTGCACCCTACTTCCAGACAGACTGTGGTTACCTGCACGGTACCACAGTCTGTCACTCTGCCTTTGCTCCCCTCCCTCTATCCAGCCTCCTCCGGTGACGGAGGCTTTCCATCTGTAAGCTGGAGCAATCTCAATGGCAGAAATCGATATTTAGCCAATGAGATCGCTCCAGCTTACAGACAAAAAGCCTCTGTCACCGGAGGAGGCTGGATAGTGGGAGGGGAGAAGAGGCAGAGTGACAGACTGCAGTACAGAGCAGGTAACCACAGTCTGTTCAGAAGTAGGGTGCAGGGCACTCATTAAACATTCATTTTCGCCTAAATATTTCATTTAAAAAAACAAAACAAATGAATACAGCTTTAAACATATTCACTTAATCTAATAAGACTCACTTGTATAGGGGGTGATAGATCCCCTTTAACACACCTGTCTTCATTGTATAACATGCAGACCTTCAGAGAAGCTCAGTGAGGTACAAACTTCAGGAACAAATCAACAGACACATGCAAAGGTCCTAAAATATACCTGCGAACCTAACAACCCATGAAGAGAAGACACTGAATGGGAGTACACCTAATGGAGAAATTATACAGCCCCATATTACTAAGAATAAAAACAAGTCTAAGAGAACAGTGCCCCACTGTCATTTCTTGAGGCAGGTCACAGAGTAAGCAAGGGTAAAAGCTGTCAGTCTCTGCCTTATCTTTCGTGAAGTGCCCTGTCCTCCAGGATGAGATCATTTTACCTCATGGTTACCATATTCCCCATGTTTACCCCATGCCTTGTCCTCCAGGAGGAGATAATTTTACCCCATGGTTCCTGTGTTTCACGTTTTACATATTTGAACGCATACTTATTAATATCAAAATACTCCTATAAAGCATTCATTGTCTTTCTAAGCTGGAGTGTGCAAAAGTTACCAGAAAACTGTACTTTAAAAAAAAGCATTCAACAAAGGTACTGCAACCAATAAAAACTGTGGGATTTCCTACTGTACTAATTAGATACTGCTCTTCTGAGAAAAATGGTTTCCATAAGTTGAAGTACTGTACGGGGTACCACAATGAAAAACCGGTGCCTACTCCTCTCTCTCTTTTTTTCCCTCCTCACTTTTTTAAACAGAACTTGCTGCTATTCCAAAAAGTTTTAACACTATAGAATTTTGTACTGTATTCAGTACTTTGTGGAAGCCCCTCTCCAAAAAATGAATTGTGCCCTTTTGGTATGGATTGACTTCGCAATCTGTGTCTAAAGCATTAACCTACACCAGACACTTATTTTCTGATACTACCTGCCTGCATTAAAATGGTCATAACCATTACAAGGTATGAAAAAATGTATGCAAAGCATTACAATTACGTAAGTAAACATTCACCCAAATTAACTGTGGTGTCATTTGCCTTTTTACCCCCTAGACTGGTATGAACAAATGTTTCCAAAAGGTGGTGCATCAGAAAAAAAAATAGAGCTATTTTACCATTCTACCCTTTGCCAGGAAACTGAAAGCTTTGAAAACTGCAGAATTTACCACTGTATCATAAGCTACTACACTTTCAAAAAGAATAAATGACACTCCATTTTTAGAGTTTAGGCTATGCCTAAAGCACAAAGATACAGAAACTACAATCTCATTTTGCTCACATTTTTAAACATGACTTGCCTATATTAAAACAGTTGTTAACAAATGTGGAGGAGGTGTGAAGCTGGAAGTCCAGATTTAGACTGAAGAAGTCCAAAGGGGAGAAGAACAAGGCCAGGGAGAGATTGGTGAATGCTTTTCAACTATGAGGCTAGTTTATGCCTCAGGGAAATGTGAGTACAATAACGGAGCACAAAAGAAGGTGATTATCAACAGTGGTAGTCATTAAAATTCAAGCTGTCTGCAATTAGTGTGTGTGCCCTTTGTTTGCATTTTAGTTATTAACAACTACAGAGGTGAAGACAAGGTAGTCATTACTGCCAATCAAACATAGAAATCTTTCAACATCATGGAAATTTCAGTATCTAAAAATGGTAATTCATTTGTATGGTTTGGCATACTGTTGAGAGAGCCAGAAACACGGCTAATAGTGGAAAAAGACTGGGGAAGCAGATAATTAATGCGGCTACCAGCGGGACTTTGAAACAAGGCTGGGGTGTTAGAAAATGAGTGTGTGGTTCAGTGGATACTAGAGGAGCAAAGCTGGGATATAAGACAGTATATGTGTGCTTCTGTGACTACCAGAGGGGAGTAGAACAGCTAACAGGAAGGGACAGAGCAGACTCAGATGACATACAAGATGATGGTGACCAGGACACCTGTGTCCATGTCCAGGAACACCCATGAAAAAGAGCAACCAGTGATAGTATATTGGGATGTTCGAGTGTGCTCTGCTCCCATCACTCGAAGAAGTATTACAGCAGGCAGATGTACAGTACTGGGGAGAATACCCTCACTGGCCAGATCTTTGATGAGCATGATTATGGAAAAGTGAAACTTGTTGGACAACAGGAGAGAATCGATGAGCAGTTTGACAGCAGTGCAGCTTGTAAATGAAGCCGAAAGTAGAATTGTATTTTCAACCACGTATGATGTGGTGGAGCCCATATCTGAGTTAGGAAATAAATATATAACCATCTCAGCTGCCAGAACAAGAAGATGACATACCAAAAATGTCAAAATAATAACAAATTCAACACAGATGGAGGCTGCCTTGAATTACATCAACCATGTGTTGGGGGACAGTACATACAGGGTCTATTGGCAATATCTGCATTGCACAAATTGCCATATCACTATGAGCTACTTCACATCTCTGGGAAGTTTACCGCTTGGAATGTTGAAGTTTTCAATGTCTAATACAATACAGGTTTCTACAGTCTCCAAGATCTGTGTATTGTACAATCTTACATAATATAATATACTAGTGAAAAAGCTGTGTGCACGGGCCAAAGTGCGTAAAACCGCAGAAGTACACCTCCCAACATTCTGTGCATTTCGGTAAGTGTCTACTACGCATGACTGCATCGGATAAACATCTGCATTCGTGCAGTCTCTACTGTGCATTACTGCATCGGCCTGCATTCGGGCAATCTCTACTGCGCATGACTGCATCAAACAAACATACATCTGGCCTTATATATTATAGGATGAGTATAAACTGAAGAGCTTTTGTGGCAAATACAGGTGAACATAACTCCTAAGATCTGTATATTACATAATGCTATATAATATATTGGTGCAAATTCATGTAGATAGTCTGTGGCTAATGCTGAATTTTAGATCTTCTGATTCAGCTAGGATTGGCTGTAGAATATTAACATTTGTGTTGACAGATCAAATTTTTACCTTACCTGTACCTACTTAGCATTTTATATATTGGGAGTTTACTTAGATCATTAAGTGGATAGAATAGTCTATTCTTGTTCTTTCACCACTAAATTGCAAGCTCATTCTAGTTTACAGGTTGAGGTCTTGATTTATGTACTGATAGTGGCGAATCATACAATCAACAGTATAAATGGGATCTATTTTGTAGCATGTCTTCATATGTGTTTGGACTTGGTGCCACTAAGAGTTATTCTGGCATTTTTACTTTATTTTTTTTCTATTATTATTTTGTATTATGTTTACATGTTTTCAGTCATTAGTCTATATTTGTATCTGTATTGGTATTTATAGGTTGAAGTCAGGACCTATGACAGAATGAGACAATGGTTTATCATACCATTCCGAGATGGATTATCCATTATGGAAATCTAGGCTCCTGCTTAGTGACCACAGCAATATGAGGGGCCCTGGCTGCAAGTGATGGGTCACAGACAGAGGCCCTGCTGTTGCTGCTGCTATCATCTTGTGTCAGATTTCCCTTTTTTTGTTGAAAGAGACCAGCATTATTCAGTTGCTCCCACTTCCACAATGGCACAATGCCAGTATCGTCTAGTAGCACTTTGTCAGAAGCACTGGATCAAGAGATGTGGGGCCCTAAATTGGTTCCTTACCGAAAGCCCTATGAAGCCTTATTCTGTCTTGGATACCATTCACATTAAAATTGGGATTTATTTGTGGCACATTTTCATAAGTGATTAGATTGGGTGCCACTAAGTGTCATCCAGATATTTCTAACTTTATATGTTTTTTGCCATTTATCTACAACTGTATATAGTTTTTAACATCATGCACATAGACGCATGATATAAATATGGATTAAAAGATTTTAGAATTTGTTATTCGAATGAAGTGTTTATTTTGTACTTGCTTTGTATATGTCTGTCGTTTACTGAATACATACCATAAACAAGAATGCATTGTACCCTATTACTATAAAGTCATATATAATGATGATATTATAATTTTTATTTCTGTTTACAATGTCCTAATTAGCTACTAAATGCCATATTGATTATTTTAGAATTGTATTTTGAGGTGGAGTAGGAGCTTTAGGACATCCAAGAGTTTATGTCAGCTTGGACAAAGAAACAACAACTGGAACATGTGGATACTACGGATTTCAATTCAAACAAAAGCATACCCTTAAACTGAGAACTAAAAAGTGCGTGTGTTTATATTATATATATTATAATATACATACATATACACACATTTTGTAATGGATTCCACTCAATACTAATAGCTTGGGAGCAGGAACTGCCAAGTGCAGCAACTCTAAGTTGTGCAGCAACTCAGCAGTAGATATGTTAGATCTATTTTGCACCCATTTTGCTGATATATCTTCTCTTTAATAGGTAAGAATTTGCTTGAACCTGCTTGTAAGTTCACCTGGTAGACAACATTGAGGCCTGATCAGATCACTGTTAAGAATTTTCTTGAACCTGCTTGTAAGTTCTACCTGTAGACAAGATTGAGGCCTGATTAAAAAATTGGTAAGGAATCTGAATTGAGTCATTGAGGTATTTAGGACTGATGAAGTGCATTAGGAGATACTCTGGGTGTTCTGCTCTACTTTGTCCCCTGATTACATCAGTGCTGTGAAAATGTCATACTTGTTGCAGTGCAATGGATGTTTTGCTTTTCTCCACCAGGAAATATTTTGGAGGTTCAGATGCTGTCCAATTTATAAACAATTTTCTGTTTTAAGGTAGGAGATTGATCATTTGAAGGAGGAGATCTACAAGGTGTTTGTGAGATCCACACAGATGCAAAAGAAAAGTGCCACTGCCTCAGAGACTTCCCTGAAATGGCAGATGCACTACAGTTGGTCCTGGAATGGTAAGAGTCATGCCTCTTCATAATTATTTTGATGCACTTTGAGAACAATGCCTTAATATTGGGACAACTCCAGAAGCAGAGACTATTTGTTCACTGGTAAATCAGACTGCAACCACTGAATGAATGACAAAGGTAAGAAGTGCAAACTACTCTGAACGGTAGTAACTGTTATTGGGGGAATCTATATTAAGAAGTGTGACTTTGGAGGACAGTCATGATGGTTGCAAAAAAGTCAGATGTTTACCTGGAGCTACAGGTCATAGGTAAAGATATAGAAGACACATTTTAAAAATAGTAAAGGAAGCAAGACAGGGTTGAGAGTTGGCATCTATCTGTAACAGAGGTTCTGCCAGTGTACAAGACTAGGCTGAAGGAGGCTAAATGCGTTATTATATGTGCCAAAGCACAAACACATGAAAACTTTGCCCAGTCAATAATAAAAGTGAGATAAAACATGTTTTAGACATAGATATACACGTGAAAGGAGGAAAATGAAACAAGAAACAGACTGAAAATTTGAAGTTATGTAAATGAGAATAAAAGGGCTGTCTTAATGAATATTTCTACTCCGTTTTTAAAGAGTAAGGTGAAGGGAAGAGACCTTGGTTAGAAAAAGATATGGGAAGCATGCATGATTACAGAGGTAGACGTTCTACTTCAACTCTCTATGGTTAAAAACAGCAGATGGGATACACCCAAAGTAATAACAACTTAAGAGTGTTCTGGCAAAACATTTAACAGAATTAATCAAATCAGTCACTATCAACAGGAGTAGTTCCAGAAGACTGGAATGTAGAAAATGTAGTACCGCTTCACAAAAAAAGGTAGCAGGGAAGAGTATGGCATCTACAGACCAGTAAGTCTTACATCAGAAGTGAGAAAATTAATGGAAACAATATTAAAGAAAATAATTGTTTTCTTGAATTTAAATAGCTTTCTGGATCCCAAACAGCAAAGGTTTACAGCAGGGAGATCTTGTCAGACTTACCTCAGATTCTTTTGACTGGGTAACTAATATAATAGACTGGGGGGAGCAGTGAATATAGCTAGAGTAAAGCATTTGACACTGTCCCTCACAGAAGTATAAACTGTAGTGTTTAGGTCCGGATTTAAAAATAGTTGGATGGATAAGGCAATAGCGGAGTGGCAGGAGACAGAGGATTCTAGTCAAAGAAGAAAATTCAGAAGAAGGTCATGTTTCTAGAGGGGTAACTCCGGGATCTTTACTGGGGTCCATTCTTTCTACTATTTTTATTAATGATATTGCAAAAGGTCTTCAAGGTAAGATAAGTTATGTCTTTTTGCAGATGATACAAAGATCTGCAACAGGGTAGACATTCCTGGGGGAATAAGCCAAATTATTTAGATAATTTAGGAGAATGGACAAGTGTCACAGCTGCAGTTTGACATTGATAAATATAAAATAATGCACTTCGGACATAAAAATCCAAAGGCAGAATATAGTTATATGGGTACTATTGCTGCCAGAGACAGTGGAAAGGGATTTGGAATAATTATTTCTGATGATGAAGTTAAGCAGGCAATGTAACAAAGCAGCGGGGAATGCAAGCAGTGTGCTGGTGCTGGGTTGTATAGCCACTCTACAGATCTCTGCTTAGACCTTAAGAATCGTAGTGTGTGCAGTACTAGATACATCATCTCTAGAAAGATATAGATACTCTAGAGAGATTTCAGAGAAGGGCTACTAATATGCTGAATGGTTTACAGGAAACTAAATATCAGGATAGACTAGACTAAAGAATCTGAACACGTACAACATGGAGGAGAAAAGTGAGAGGGGATATGATAGAAACATTCAAATACATTAAGGAATTCAATAAAGTGCAGGAGTGGAGTACATTTCAAAGGAGTAAAAATGTTAGGACAAGAGGTCATAGTTTAAAACTAGAGGACCAGAGGTTTAGACGTAATGTAAGACAGATTTACTTCACTGAGAGGGTAGCAGATAGGTGGAATAGTCTACCAGCAGAAGTGGTAGACGTTAATACAGTGAAGGAATTTAAGCATGCATGGGACTGGCAAAAGGTTGTCCTGACAAGACCAAGGACCAAAAAATGTTTAAGGTTTTTACAGTCAGAAAAATGGGTCAAATAGTTCTTATCTGTCTTCAAAATCTATGTTTAGGTTTGTAAACTCCCAAGAAGAAGACCAACGACAAGATGGGTAGATTAAATTACCAAATTTGTTGGTACACAGTGGCAACAAAAAGCATAAGACTGAAGTTGTTGGAAACTTTTTGAGGAGGCCTTCATCCTGCAGTGGATCGAGCATTATGAATAGACATCTTGGAGTCAGGAAAAATAATAGTCTAATTTTGTGGGTGAGCTTGATGGACTAGCAAAAAGCAGACAGAGTACATGCGAGTGCCAGAGGATTATCCATATGCCACTTATGCACATATGTTGGATGCCCCTCTGACACATATATTCTATTTTCATTATTATTATGATGCTTTTTCAAAGCTTGTTGAGGGCATCAATGGGCTTTGAGGTTTCCCACTTAACCCAGAAGATCAGATAACACCATGTTGAGGATGGAAGAAAGGAATAAAGTGAGTGCCTTCCAGATCAACAGTAGATCTCCTATAGTAATAATATAGACTATCAATACCAAATGACGTAACAGAAAGGGTCCTGATACCCCCCAACTAATTTAGATTGATTTTACTTTTATTTATAATGTGGAAACATGCATTCTGCAATTTGTTTATATGAAAATAGGATTTTAGTCTTACCTGTTAAATCCTTTTCACTTAGTCCATACAGGTTACTGGTACAATGGGAGGCGATCCGCCCCTTTAAGTAGGCAGGAACATTCATCTAAATGTATGCAGGGGGTGGAGCCTCCCCTCCCTCTTAAGCTGCCCTCAGCCAGAACGATTTGAGACACTAATACTGACCAGAGATAAGAAGGAAAAAGAAGACTCCTGTGAGCATGCCCCAAAGGTCTCCCACTGAATGCCACAGGAGAGCCAAGCATGGTCCCTTGACAGGGTGGGAGACCAGTAACCTGTATGGACTAAGTGAAAAGGATTTAACAGGTAAGACTAAAATCCTATTTTCACTGTCGTCCAATACAGGTTACTGGTACAATGGGATGTACAAACATTGAGCTTTCCCAGAGGGGGTGAAGAAGGCAAGGACCAAGCGTAGGACCCAAAAGTCACCAGAACTACTATGAACCAATTAATCATAGAGCCCAATAAGAGAAGTGTCAACGGACACCAACCAAGTGTAAAAACGAACCCCCGAACTATCACAGCACGCTGAACTAGAGCCAACAGGGCTCAACAGCAAGGAAGAACTAAGAACCACAGAAGCAGAAGATCCTAGACAGACAAGACTGCCTCCAGGACCTTCCTCCCAAAGCTGGCATCAGCCGAAGCCAGTACCTCTACACGAGTGCTTCGAGAATGTGTGCACAAAAGGACCAAGTAGCCGCCCGTCACAGTTGATCAGCAGACGCTTGATTTTTATAGGCCCAAGAGGCTCCAATTGATCTGGTGGAATGAGCAGTAACCCTGAAGGGAACGTGCTTATTCCGCAACTTGTAGTCTTCACGAATGGTAGATTTTATCCAAGATGCAATAGTCACCTTGGATGCCGGTCTCCCTGCCCTAGGCCCCTCAGGAATGACGAACAGAGCGTCAGACTTCCTGATAGACTCAGTGCGATGAACATAAAATTTAAGACAACGCACAACATCCAACAAATGGAGATCTCTTTCCTTGTCAGAGGAAGGGTTAGGGCAGAAAGAGGGAACCACAATCTCCTGATTGATGTGAAATTTGGAGACAACCTTGGGTAAAAACTCCTTGGAAGTGTGAAGCACTGCCTTATCCTTGTGAAACACCAAGTAAGGAGGTTTACAAGACAGAGCTTGTAACTCTGCTAACCGGCGAACTGAGACAATAGCCAAAAGAAAGGCCATTTTCCAGGTCAAGAGACGCAAAGGAATAGAAGCCAAGGATTCAAACGGGGGTCTCTGGAGAACCCCCAGCACCAAATTGAGATCCCATTGGGGAGTAGGACTCTTGAAGGCAGGCCGAACATGAGCCACACCCTGGAAGAAAGCCTTAACATCAGGAACTATCGCAATCCGTTCCTGGAAAAACACAGACAAAGCAGAAGTCTGAACCATGAGAGAACTCAGGCTGAGTCCCTTTTCAACACCATCCTGCAAAAAGGCCAGGACCGTGGGAAGATGGAAATAAAGAGATAGCTCCTTATCAGCACACCATGCAACAAAAGTTGACCATATGCGATGATAGATCTTGGAAGACACAGGCTTGCGAGCTCTAAGCATCGTAGACACCACAGAAGAGGAAAACCCTTTCTTCTTCAAAATTGAGGATTCAACCTCCAAGCCATCAAATGGAGATGCTGAACATCCTCCTTCCACAGGTAGCCTTGAAGCAGCAGATCTGGACGGGCAGGGAGAGGGAAGGGATCCGCCACTGACATGGCCAGCAGGTCCGGATACCAGGACTGACGAGGCCAATTCGGAGAGATTAGGATGACAGGACAACGTTCCATCTTCAGCTTCTGGATGACTCTGATCAACAGAGGGAGAGGAGGGAAGATGTAGGCTAGGGAGAACTCCCAAGGGATTGACAATGCGTACACTGCTAGAGCAAGAGGGTCCCTCCATCGAGAGCAAAACACTGGAACCTTCCTGTTGTGTCTGGTAGCCATCAGATCCACTACAGGTACCCCCCACATCTGGGTTAGAAGGTGAAACACCTCTGGATGAAGCGCCCACTCTCCGCTGTCGACTGTGTGATGACTGAGAAAGTCTGCCATGACGTTGTCTACGCCTGGAACGTGTACCGCTGAAAGGACGGTAACATGTGCTTCCGCCCAAGATAAGATGGCCTTGACCTCTAACCAAGCGGTGAGACTTCTTGTGCTGCCTTGTCTGTTGATGTAGGCCACTGCGGTGGCGTTGTCGGACTCCACTCTGAGTGGACAACCCTCCAGCTGAGATTCCCAGTGTCTCAGGGCAAGAAAGATGGCACGAAGTTCCAGCACATTGATGGAGAGGAGAGATTCTTCCAGTCCCCATTTCCCCTGAGCACTGAAACGGCCCAAGACTGCCCCCCTACCCCGGAGGCTAGCATCCGTCGTGACTGTGGTCCAATAGGGAACCTGAAATGACCTCCCTTTCAGGAGATGAGAGAGGTCCAACCACCATTCCAAGCTCAGCTCGACATGAGGAGGTAGAGAGACTGACAGATGCAGATGATCTGGATGATTCTTGCACGTCTGGATCACAAATCTCTGAAGCTCCCTGGTGTGTGCCATGGCAAATGGAACTGCCTCTATAGTGGAAATGAACTTCCCCACCAGAGAAGTCAACTTCGGCACTGGAACCCTCTCGAGTTCCAGGATCTTGGATACACGGAGAGCAATCTGATGAGCCACTTCTTCCGGTAAAAACACCATGCACTGCTGAGTGTCGAATAGGAGACCCAAGAAAAGGATCTGTTGAGATAGGATCAAGTCTGATTTGTCCAGATTCACGATCCATCCATGGCGGTTGAGTGTCTGGATGCACGTCTGAACCTGCTGGTGAAGGATCTCCGCAGATGAAGCTTTCAGAAGCAAATCGTCCATGTAGGGAGTTAATCTGACACCATCTCGATGAAGCACAGCTATCAGAGCACCCAAGACTCTCTGAAAAACCTGAAGAGCTGAAGTCAGTCCAAAGGGAAGAGCTGAAAACTGAAAGTGGCCTCTGTGACAGGCAAACCTGAGATACCTCCTGCTATCTGGATGAATAGGGATGTGAAGATATGCATCCTGAAGGTCCAGGGAGGCAAAGAATTCCCCTGGAGACATTGCTGCTATCACAGTACACAGTGATTCTTGACGATAGTGGGAACTCACAACAAAGGAATTGAGATCCTTGAGGTCCAAATTAGGACGGGCGCCCCCGTCCTTTTTGGCCAAAACGAACAGGTTGGAATAAAATCCTGAACCTGTGTCCTCTGAAGGAACCAATTCCAGGACTTCCTTGTCCAAAAAGATCCTGAATAGCGAGCAGACGTCTTTTTGTAGGCTCCTGAGAAGGACGAGTAAAATGGAACCGAAAGGGAGGAAGAGAAGAGAAAGGGATCCTGTATCACTCTGATACCACCTGAATAACCCAAGGGTCCGCCACAGACTCCTCCCAAATCCGGCGAAAGATGTGGAGACGTCCACCTACAGCCGGATGCGGACCCGGGTTCGGCGAGTCATGCCGAAGCAGTCTTGGAGGTCTTGGCCTTGGGGGCAACTTTGGGCTTCCAGGACTGTTTGGGCTTGGAGGAGGAGCGCGCAGAGGACGGATCCGTCTGGGACGCAGAGCGTGTCTCAGTTTGGAAGAAACGAAAGGACCGATTGCGTTTGGCTGGAAACTTCTTTTTGAAGACTGATGGTAGAAGAGCACTTTTACCACCAGTAGCCTCACTAATCATCTCCTTAAGTTCAGATCCAAACAGTGAGGTCCCTTGGAAGGGTAATGAAAGCAAGGCTTTCTTAGAAGCGGTGTCAGCAGACCAAATTTTCAGCCAAAGAGCACATCTAGCCACCACAGAGGAAGTGGAGGCCCTCGCCATCATGCGCACAGCATCAAAAGCAGCATCAGAAACATAATTTTGAGCTTCGGATATATTAGCAAGAAGCTGTAACTGCTCAGACACTGGCGCATCCTGGCGAACCGCCTCAGTAAGCTGTTCAGTCCAGACCGCAATGGTCCGGTTAACCCACGCCACTGCAAAGGTTGGATGCATGGCAGTGCCAATAGAGGCAAAAATAGACTTAAGACAAGTTTCTAACTTTTTATCCGTCCAATCTTGAAGGGCAGAAGCATCAGATACAGCCAAGGCCGTAGATTTAGACAACCTAGAAACTGGAGCATCCACTTTAGGAGGATGAACCCAATTAGCCAGCTCAGTCTCAGGAAAAGGGTAAAGTTTAGCAAATCTTATTAGATACAGAAGAGGATTTATCAGGACTTCTCCATGCATCAGAGACTAAACGTGCAAGAGTAGGATTAGTAGGAAAACATATAACAGCCTTAGAGGGTTTCTGAAAAACATCAGTTGGATCATGAGTAGATTCCTGACACAAAGGAAGGTTGAGGGTGGTTAGCACAGCCCTGATCAAACCCTCAGCGGAGAGTTCAGGGTCACATTCAAAGGGGTCACCAACAGACCTGGTAGACTCAATAACAGTGCCTTCCTCAACATCAGAATCCTGTAATAGTTCTTCCTCAGAAGAATCAGAAATATCAGGAGCACCCTGTGGCTTGGGCAGGGTGGTCCTAACAGTGGAGGGGGTCTGCCAAACTTGAAGAGCCCCCTGAACCTGAGAGGGAAAGAGCTGAAGAGTGGATATGAGATCCCTAGTGGCAGCCTTTAACTCTTTCACCCATGTTGGCTCAATGGCGTGACTGGAAAGCCCTGGGTTGCTGTCATGGCTTTCTGCACATTTTGGGCATAAATGACCAGAAAATTCTCTAGGCAGCCCAGAGTGACAAGAGGAGCAAAACGCAATGGGGGAAACTGACACCCCAGCCTCCTTAGTCTTGGGTCTAGCCCCTGACTCCAGTGGAGTAGACATGCTCACAGCGTCAGATATACTCCACTAACAAGAATCACCCAATTGAAGTGTGAAAGATTAAATATTCGCCCCAGAAATGCTTAAAATTAAACTTATCTGGCAAGCGAAGGGTTAATCGGCGGAGGAGAGAGAGAAGGCTCAGTCCCTGCGTAGTATACTCGCTGAGAAGAACTCACAAAATGGCTGCCGCGACGGGAGCCAATCAGAAAACGGGCGCGAAACAAGCGCTCATGGGAAACGTAGTTTTTCTCAGAAGTACCCCAAAACAGTGCCCGAAGCCCCCAGACCACCAACACACCAAGTCATGCAACCGGATGATAGAGCAAGGGAAGACCAACAAAATGAGCCCTCTCTGAAGTCGCTGTGACAAGCGGTTCCAGAGATACGTCCCACACTGTGTAAACCCATAGAGAGTAAAGGAGCAATGGCGTCTATGCGGGAAAAGCGCGCTTAAAGGCGCGGAACATTAACTTTTAATAAATTAACCCTGACAGAAAAAAGTTACCAAACATATAAAACACATGAAAAACATGAGAAAACTATATTCCAATGAGGGAAACAGCAGGGAAAAGGTTAAAACCCCCATAAACTGCTCCAAAACCCAGAGAATACACACAGGCATTGTATATACAGTGCAAATAACGAAAAACACCCAATGAGTGCGGGAGTGCATAATGAGAACTCCCAAATACAAGCCCAATGAAGGGACAAGTGGACCTTCAGCACTCAAATGGTGGCTCACCTTTCTGCAGGACTTCTGTCTTCAGGTAACCATGTGAAAGGGGAATTAACCAAAGGAAACTCCCCCACCAGGGAAGCTACTTGACTCAAGTTGTTCACTCTTCAGGGCATAAGGTCCACCAGAAAATCCCTGGAAGCTGCACTAGCCACTTTGGAGAGGGCAATTCACAGCCATGGTCACGCACCTAATGGTAGTATTCCATATTTGAATAAAAACAATAAAAAAACTAAAGTTGATTGAGGAACAAATCATTCTGGCTTGTTCTGGCTGAGGGCAGCTTAAGAGGGAGGGGAGGCTCCACCCCCTGCATACATTTAGATGAATGTTCCTGCCTACTTAAAGGGGCGGATCACCTCCCATTGTACCAGTAACCTGTATTGGACGACAGTGAAACACACGTTTATCAGAGCAGTCGTGTGATCTGTAACTTTAAAAACCTGGCCCTTTAGTGTAGGAACAGTCTTATACCCAGGGACTTTGTTTTCTATATCTCCCCAGGAAGGTCTGAGCAGCTCAGTGAACACTACATACTGCAGGTGAAAAAAAGACAGCTCCATTCTCTAGAAATCCAAACAACTCCTGCTTACTCCAAGTCTTTAACTCCCTAGTTTACCTTTCTGGTGGAGCATTTGTCACATGTAGAATTTCAGAAAATACTACCTTAGAGGTCCTTTGCTTAAGCTTATGACCTAAATTCCTGTAATCCTTCTTAACTGAGCTTCATTTCCCAATTATTTTGTTATTGCTACCAACATATATTCCCATGACAACCGAGTCATGCCAGACCATACAAACTATTAACTCCATGTACTACATTTCAAACCAAAGAATTTCCAACAAGGGTACTCTGAATTGACAGAATGTGGGAGGGCTGTGTCCCCCTCCAGCTCCTTTTCATACATCCCTTAGCTTTAAATAATGTCATGTGATCACATGATCTCCAAGCATTAACTGCTTATTGCCACCACTTATTGAACATAGGAGAATCTCCCCTTTCCAGTAAGAATACCCCCAGGAATTTAGAATGTAATCTCAGGTCAGACTGAAGGTATTCAGATCCAGAAGACCCATTATGTGCTTCCCAGATGCCTTTTACTGTTGTGGAATCCTAAGCTGATGACCAGAGCACACTAAAGTGCCATGGCACTCTGGCTGAGAATCGCTAATCTAGACAGAGCCCATACACTTCAGGCATTTCTAACAGCACAGTGGCCAATAAATCTGAACTTAAAACAAAACTAATTAGCATGCTGAAAGGCAATAAGCATAAAGTACCATAGCAAAGGTTAATTTCTCAAAAACTATATTTCACAGAAAAAAATGGCTAGAACAATATACAAGTTTCTTGAGACTCTCTGTAATACAATCTAAAATAGTCTTAAAGGGATAGTAATACATCTATTAAAGTGGAGGTCCGAGTAGTGTTATATTTCATTACTTACAGTTTTGTAGTTCAAATGCTATTCAATCCGAAAGGATCCCCCCTCCTGCTGCTTTCCATGCTTCACTCTACCTCTGTCTGGCCCTGATGGAGCATGACAAGGAATAATCTTCAGTAAGCAAAAGGAAAATCCTGCCCTTCTTTGTCAAGGGTGGCAGGGTTTTCCTTATACTTACAGAGAGAAGACTGTCCCTCACTGCATCCATCCGATTCCAACACAGGATTCCAGATTTGATGGGAGGTGGCCAGAAGGGACATGAGGGGGATCCTTTTGGACTGAATAGCACTTGAACAACAAAACTAAGTACTGAAATATTGTGCTACATGTAAAAAGTAAATAAATAAAGAAGACTTGGACCTCAACTTTAATACAAGTATTACTATCCCTTTAAGGTGAAAGGTCTATGTTAAAGCGGAACTTTCACTTAGTATAAAGTCGCCCTCCAATTTATGACGACAAGCTTCATAATACTTTTATTACCTCTCAAAAGTGCCAGATTCTAAAATAATCCTTAATCTTTGGAAACTGATGGCCAGGTTAGTGCAGTCTGTGCGCCATCAGTCCCTTCCGGTTACCTTAAGTTAACATGCAATGCCTCCTACAGGAGACCGGAACTGACAGCAGAGACACGCAGACAAGATGTCTGCGCTGATGCCTGGCTTCGGGTCTCCAAAGATTAAGGATTACTTTAGAATCTGGCACTTCTGAGAGGTAATAGAACTATTATGAAGCTAGTCACCATATGTTTAAATTATTAGAGGGCGACTTTATACTAAGTGAAAGTTCCACTTTAAGCTGTCCATTTACATTTGCTTTACTTTATACAGATTACCAAAGGTCAATTTTATCAATGATTATATAGATCTTCCTAGGTATTAAGGGCAGCTAATTAAGACAGAATATACCTGTAACAAGTAGAACAAGTTCTTGATCAGGACTCCAACTCATGGCAACAATGCCACTATCCACACTGCCAACACACTCCAACTGAAATCAAAACAAAGTACATTATTATTGCAAACGAAAGCTCCAGAAAGTTTTCAATATCACATGTAATTTAAATTAAGTAAAAGACAAGAATTTTAAAATCTGTTAGGTATAACTTTATACAATAGATTCATTCATTAGTAATTACTGAAACTTAGCCAGTACACAATATGCTTTTTGGGTTTTTTTGGATTTTTTTTTTTTTTTACAACTATTATTTCCTTTAAAGGCAATGAGGTGTTAAAGTATTGGGGTTGTATATTCCCATATCCCTTACGCCCTGAGTAACATAACCGCTGATACGGGAATTAAAAAGTGTGACTGTAGTCTGTCTGATGGCATTTTTTTGTGCCAACTGCTGTCTGCTGGGTGCAAGAGTTGTCCCCGATCTGTTTAGAGGGGGGATGCTAGCATTCGGGAGATAGGTCAGTGGTGTGATTTAGCCTTTGGAGGGGAGACTACAGTGTACCTTGGTAATGTTAGAGGCGTGTTGGTTCCTACGGGCGAGTGGGGGACGTGGG